>CAWUFW010000406.1:1862500-3182911 GCA_963921515.1 Calotriton arnoldi
AAGTATGCTTCCCAAATAGGGGATATCAGATACTCAAAGGGCATGAAATCTTTTGACACTTTAACTAAAGACTTTTCAGCATTTGCTCTGTTAACCTTTTCAGATTGGTATGCCTTATTCAAATATATGGATTAAGTAAGGGACCAACAAAAGTCCTCCCAAAAAAGGCCCTCTATTTTTGTCGTCATCCCCATTTTTTAATCTGACGCTGCTGGTATTTGGACTCGGAACACTGGGGTACTCCTGGTCAGTGACTTGTGTATGTGATCTGTCCTCTAAAAACATGGTACAATAGGGTAATGCGCAACTGGCAAATTTAACTTTCCAATAATGCCACAGTACATTGTGCAGGAAACATACAATAGTAGTAAAATTGTCACCTGTGGATTGCAGCATGTATTATTATTATTTTTTTTTTCTACCCAACACCCACCCTCGGTTCCCACCCACAACTCTCCCACCCTACTAACTGATAACCATAAACTTGGCTGCTTTATTCCAATCTGTTTCGCCGGGTTAGGGTCTTGAGGGTCAAACAAGGTAGTGCTGCTCCAGTGTGTCCCTATGCTTTGGGGGAGGGGGGAGGAAGGAGGGAGGGAGGAAGGGAGCCGACAGGCACCCAGGAAAGTGGCTGAGTGGTCGGGGGGGAAGAGTGAGGGGCGGGGGGGGCTTGGGTGCAAACACCCTTCCTGTCCGGGTCACTGCCCAAGCCAGGATTAGGCAGACGTGGCTAAATCAACAGAGGGGTCCAGGGCCTCCACTGCGTCGTCTTCTGTTTCCGCCTTAAATTGCTCTAACACTTGAGCCCATTCTAGTGCAATTGGTCTTTTCCTTAATCCCCTATATTCCTCGCGATATAGCGCCTCTCCCTCTGCTACCGCCCATCTAATGACCTCTTCTCTCCATTTGCCCTCCCGTGGTGCCATGCAAGACTTCCACCGCTGTGTTATTAGTCGTTTAGCGAGCATCAGAGCCAACCCTGTAAAGCGACGTAGCAGTTTCGCCGTCTTCGGGAGTGGAAGGAGACCTAATAGACACACCTCCATGGCGTCCCAACGGGTGCGTCCCGTGAGTGTAGATAACCCGTGGGTAACTTCAGACCAAAACCTCCCCAGGGCAGGGCATGACCATAACATATGAGTAAAATCGGACGGATGGTGGGGACATCTGGGACATTGTGCAGCGGTTAAGGGGTACATCTTGTGAATAGCCTGTGGTGTAAGATAAGCCCTGTGTAGTATTAGTAATTGTATTGATTTCAGCCGAAAATTACGGGACACCTGTCGGGGATGTTCTAGGGCAGCATCCCATTCCCTATCCTCCAATTCCCTCGCCAGTGCCAGTTCCCACTTCTGACGGAGAGGCAATAGTGGTACATGTAAGTGCTCTCGCAGTCCGCGATACAGCCAGCGTACTAGGTGGCGCCCATGATGTGAAGTGACCGCAACAATTGAAATGTAGGGGGCTCCGTCTGTGCCACTAACCAATACTTCCGGACATACTGTACAACCGATGCATGCGTGAGGAACAGAGTCTCCGGCACCGCTCTAGTGCGGACAAATTCGTCATGTGGCAGCAGTGTACCGTCTAGGAAGAGATCCCCAACTGTGGATGTGCCCGCCTGTATCCAGTCCCGTACCTGGCCATCCGACAACATACCGCGTCGGGTAGGCAAACCACAAAGGGGGATGTTCGGAGCATATGGATTTAGGGCTTTAGCAGATTTCTGAGCTTGCTTCCAGTAGTGGAAGGCAATGGACAACAGGAAGGGAGGGTCTCGCATCTTGTCGGCCCCGGGACATAGCAGTGCCTGTAACTTCCCTCGCCGTAAGTGTGCCGGGGTGTAACCTATTTCAAACAAGTTATGGCCCGCCAACCAATACGCCAGCCACTGCAATTGCCCAACAATACAGTACGTTTTAAAATCAGGTGCCCCCATGCCGCCCGCCGTGCTCGGCAGCTGCATCTTGGATAGTGCTAGTCTATGTCTCCCTTGTCCCCATAACAAGGACATGAGCAATGTATTCAGTGACCTAAAAATCCAGGCTGGCAGGACCACAGGAATATTTACAAAATGGTATAAGAGTCTAGGTAGCATGACCATTTTGGACACTGCTAGCAGGCCCGCCATGGACAACGGCAGGGTGTTCCAGAAGGATACTTGTGACCGGAGCGAGTTTATAGTCCGCACCACATTTCCATCGATAGTGTCGGCGGAGGACCTATATATTCTTATCCCAAGGTATTTAAATGTTGTGGGTTCTATTCTGAACTGCACTTGACCAAATTGTAGGTGGGTCCCCTCGTATGTGTCAGAGAAGGAGTATGCAACTGATTTTGGGGCGTTAAGGTGCAGACCAGAGATGTCTCCAAACTGCGAGAATACAGCGGCAATGACCCGCATGTCCATGCCAAGGTCCCTAAAAATAACAGCATATCGTCCGCGTAGAGCGAAACGGAATGTATTACTGGCTGCAACGGTATGCCATATGGGGCCATCATGCAGCGCAGTCGCTGTGCCATTGGCTCCAACGCTAACACAAACAACAGGGGCGACAGGTGGCAACCTTGGCGAGTCCCCCTATAAATACGATATGCAGGCGATATGATCATTCCCGATTTGGCACGGGCCGTAGGGTCAGTATAGAGCAACTGAATCCACTTGCAATATTCGGGGGGTATACCAAACTTCACTAAAACTGCAAGCATATAGGACCAGCTTAACGTATCGAACGCTTGCCGTATATCTAGAGACAGGCATCCAGCCAACGGCAATGACTCTTTTACCGCATGCATCAAGGCGTGTAATCGATGAATGTTGAGAGAAGTACTACGCTTGGGAATAAAACCACACTGATCTGTGTGTATTAGTTTAGGCAACAGGGGAAGTAATCTGGATGCCAAGATTTTACTCAGGATTTTATATTCCGTATTAAGTATTGATAACGGTCGATACGATGTCAATTCAGTGGGAGCCTTATCTGGTTTCAATAGGGACGTGACTATTGCTTCCTTAGTAGTGGGGGGCAGTGTGCCTTCCTCAAGGGAGGTGACATACAGTTGTAATAACTTCGGGGCCAAGGCGTCCACATATGTGGAGTAAAATTCTAGAGGTAAGCCATTTGAGCCTGGGGTCTTATTACGTGCCAGCGCTTTTATTGCAACCCGGATCTCTGCTATGGTAATTGGTGCCGCCAACAGCGCAGCAGATGCATCCGTTACCGTGGGAAGGTCTACGCCTGTAAGGAATTGCATCGTCTCTTCTGATCTCTCCGATGTTTGCGCACTATACAGAGTAGTGTAGTGGTCGTGGAAGGTCTTATTAATTTCGCTCTGGGTGGTTAGGAACACGCCGTGAGCATCATAGACTGCCAAGATGGGAGTGGGAGACAGTGGGGGAGCAATCAGTCGCGCCAGCAACATGCCAGCCCTATCTGCTTCAGCATGCGTACGCAGCGTGTATGCATGGAGGTCTACTGTCCGGAGCCGCTCTAATAGCTCGGCGTACCGAATCCTTGCCTCCTGCAATTGCTTCACTCCCGTTACGTGTCCCTGAGCAGCCACTTCTAGCGCCTGCAGTTTGTCCTCCAATTCTATCAAGTCTCTGGTCACTTCTCTCCTAACTCCCACTAAACTTCCCATAGCAACCCCCCGTATTGTGATTTTGAAAGCCTCCCATTCAACCGACCTGGTGGAAGCTGTGCCCTCGTTGTCAGCAAAATACGTAGTAACAGTGTTGGCTAATCTAGCACGGAACACCTGATCTTCCAACGCCTTAGTATGCAGTTGCAGCATGTATTATGTCATCCATCTGGTTGACCTCTAAAACATGGCTCGAGGCCTACAGGTAAAGAGTGAATCCTGCAGTTTAAAAACCTGCTGCAGGCATGTTAAAATAAACTTTGACAGGAGGAAACCCTACTTCTACATATTAAATCAGTCACCCCTAAGTAGACAGTGCAGCACACAAGGCAGGGTACCAAATATTCAAAAGAGGAACAGGTGGTAAACTAAAGTCTGATAAATTCCTGTAGTGACTGGACACTAAAAACCATTTTCACCGTGTAGGTATTGTGGCTTTTTTAATGAGAAAGGCTGAAGTACAATCCACATGATGTTTTTGTATCTTTGGTTTGGAAAAAGCAAGAGAGCCCCCTCAAACACCGTTTTTCATATATGTTAAAATCCAATTCAATGGAGACGTTACATTTTTTATAAATATAATGGAACTATCCCCATTTTTTGGCTGCTAATTATCAGTTGCTTGCCTTGGCTGGCCTCTCTGTTAGTACTTGACACTCCTGAGTAGGTGTAAAACTGCTGCCAGAGTAGGAACAATGGCTTAAGTCTTTTGGCAGGATGATCACCATGGTGTGAGAAATGCAGTCCACTATATCTCAGGAAGGGCCATTGGGAGGTTCCAGGAACTTCATGCAACTTGAAAGGTATGAGGCCGATGTCTGGTCATTCATAGTTTAGTGTTACATTAGACCTGGGATAGAGGGACTTTTGATCCCAGGAAGCACTCCATCCATTCTGACTCAATTAACAGCGGGAGGGAGGCTGGTCCCAGAACCAGGTGTGGATAGGCAGGAGGTGACTGCTCATTACCATGGACACACCTCTGGGTAGGGCCAAGGACTCTCCCAGGGGGAGAAACGTTCTGCCATCTATCCTGATTTTCCCTGGTAATGTTGCATTTTGGGAATGTCTGCAACAATGCTAAGATGATGTGCTGTAGGAGGAGAAAGATATACCATTGGGAACGTTTGACCCATAGGCTAAGGAGCTGTCTGCAACCACTGCCGAGTGGCCTGCACAAAAGGGCCACCTCACTTCCAGCTCCTCAGAACACACCAGGACCTGTGGAAAAACAGAAGAGGAACAGGCCAGTTGTCTGTGACCTGAGAGGCTGGGCCTTGTGTCCCTTGCACCCATGACTGAGATGTGGACTCCAAAGGCCAGTTGACTAATCTATATGGCTACAGGCACAAAACAAACTACAAGATGCCATCTCTGGAAGAGACGAGTTGACCAGCTGCAAGTGGATACGGACTGGATTCTGCTAGAAGCCACTGCTGAAATGAGTTCTACTCTCTTCACGCAGCCCGGAGGTCCCGGGAGCCCAAGGAGTAACCTGGAAGAGATACTCCAAAAAAAAAAAAACATTAAAAGGTGGGACTTAAAACATGTTCCACCTCCAGAGGACTGGGACAAGCTGCGGAGGCAATCCAAACAAAAGACCGGGTCTATGCGGGCAAGGAAACCACGTTTTGGCTGAATGGAGCTTCAGCAGGACCTCCTGGTAAAGGTAGCATTAGCACACCCTGCCCAGCTGCAACTCCCTGCCCATCCTGTTGGCTGAGGTCAAGCTCCAAAAAAGTGACTAAGTCCCAACGTAGAAACAGAGACTGGGCAAACGGAGTCCAGGAATCTGACCAGCAAAAGGTCTTCGTTGTCTGCAGATTTCAAATTCATCCCACTCAAAGTTTCCCCCAACAAACCCAATGGTTGTTGTGGGAGCCAAGCTAGTGGGGATTCAACCTTGAGAGGACATCATCAGCTACTGCCTCGCCCTGCTGGTAGAACCTGTGCTCCAGAAAAGTGACTAAATTGGAAACCATGACTTAAGACAGGGAATAGGTAGTCCAAAGATCCAGGACTTGGGGCGGACTAAGCTACATTTTTGCTGACCTCCCGTTCAGAGCTATTGATGCATAGTTAATTAAAACCATTACATGCATAAAAGCTTTGAATAAAAACCCCATTTAAAAAAAGCTAATAATAATAATAAAACAATTCAGATATCTTTTAAATTAAAATGGTAAAGTGATTTAGGAGTCCAGATGCATCAAATTCATTTATTGTACATTTAATCTCGTAGACTTAATCCTAGTATTAGTAAACATATTTCAATAGGTCCATTAAAGTGTCAACAGACTTTCCAAAATCAGAAACAAGTCAATGTTCCAGAACAGTGCCTTAACTGCCAATCCTTTTTTCAAAACAGCCTGAAAAATTTTATGAATCCGACATTCAAGATGGTATTCACCGAGTGCAAGCACTCAACTGCTCGTCTTCAAGTGCGGGCTGCAAAATGATCAAAGAACACAGGAAAGTGATTGTCTCTCTCACAAACGGGCTACCCACTAGCCCGGTAAACCTATTAAATCATATAAATGATGAGAGCCCCCTAATACATTTGTGCAACTTTTAGCAAAATATGGCCAATATTTATAAACCCTTAACACTATCATGACGTGAAGGCTGAAACAGCTTACCAACTTGAGCCAGGAATCTGCCAGACTATAACACACAAATCACTTAAGCACTTCTTGAAAACGGTGTGTTGGGGGCAACGATAAGTCCTTTGAGACTACAGAATAGTTTGCTGTATTATTGTGTTCCAGCACTCTCTACACCATGGATGGACTTACTCAAGAAATCCATACTATATAAAATAAATGTCCTAACCTAATGAAGATTATATGAATAGATGTAACTATAAAAATAAACATAATAGTGGCAATGAATGTAATTAACAAAATATTAGAAATAATTGCAATATTGTGGTGGCATTTCAATAATTCATTGCATCGAAGGATGAAATCAGATTTGGTAACCAATCTCTTCCTTCTAGCGCCCCTCACTAAACTTATTTAGCACCAAAAACTACATTTCTGAGTTTCTTAGATAGCCTTTAGCATGCATACCTTAGCTGAATAACAGAATTGTTGTAAGTTAGCATCTGTCCTTGCTGAAGGTCACTCTCTGTCTCAGTTATGGCGTTTGAGCTGACGAGGACCTCCTGGCTCAGAGGAGCTGGTGGCCTTTGCCAGGGATGTTTGTACACACCATGCTCCCAGGAAGCTGAAGACACCTTTCTACCTAATACAGGTCTATACCAGGCTTAAATACACTTATGATTATTTTGAAAAAACCACACCTCATAATGAATGATGCAAAATGCAAGAATTAGCTTTTGAATTCTGTTGTACATTCAGTAATATCTATTACAAATTATAAATCACATTAATACTTATACATGAATAACCAATGCACAATCAAAATATAATAAAGCCAATGTTATATTCTGTAGATGTGCTATTAACTTTAAATGCAGCATGTGTTTATAAATTAAAATTTTTTACTCAGAAACATGAGTATACAAAATACAATGGGATACATAGGCAACGAATGCAAAGATCAATTCACCCTCAATTGTCAGATTATAAGAAGACCGAGGTCCTTCCTTGACTTTGAGTTGGACATTATTATTAGTCAAATAGCCATGGATACCCTGCAAGAAATATGACGTAGAGAAGCAGTGGTGTAGTATAGCAAAATCTGTGGTCTGGCATTACTTCTATAAACAGAATTAAGTCTGTACAATTTGTCTTGCCACCCCTGGAGAAAATGGCAGATCCTGCTTCCAACAGTGTGGCTGTGTGCCGGAAAGAACACTCTGAAGCAGTTCTGATGTTATGGTTGCTGAGGCACGGGGGGTTGAGCCATATGTTGTCCCTGATGTCCTGTATGTTTCTCTGGGAGCCACGGCCTGACCTCGAAAAGGAGTGAAAAGCTTGTTGCACTGGTGGTGGGGTCTGCATTGTGTATAGAGCAAACCCCTGGAACAACCACAAAATTGTTGGGGGAACTGCCTGGCAGGTGTGGAGACCCCCCCTCGCCCCCCCCAGCCCCAAGAACAAGCTGTAGTGTAACTCTCTTTGAACCGTTCAAAGGCAGAGTCCGCCTTCTCACCAAAGTGGCAAGAGTCATTGAATGGCATACCCATCAAGGATGCCTGGGAATCCCTTGAGAAGCCTGTGGACGTCATCCATGTCCCATAGAGCATGGGTGTAGCGCTCAAAGATGCAAATGGTGTTTAATGGACAGAGGGAAGGACAGACAGGAGAAAATGGGTTTGACAAACACCTCCATATGCTTGGGTTTTCAGTCAGAAGGGGTTGTAGGAAAAGCGTTAGCGTCAGTGGCGTGACAAAACCTTAGTAAGCCCCCCTGCAAGGAATGGTGAGGGGGGAGCCCACAATGCCCATTCCCTCACAGTCGCCAATCACCTTATAGAAGTACTTCATCTTTGCCTTCTGCATCCACATGACATCAGCAGGCGTTTCCATGATAAGTTTAGTGTCAGAGAGAATTAAGTTATCCTTGTAGGATGAGCATGCTCTAGATACATGCACACTAAAAATCAAGTTGTGTTCATTTTTTTAATTATAATATTTTTATTTACAAAATTTAACCTTAGTGGCATGAATGGTCCCCTAACTGCCGCCTAAATAGGTGAGTAGGTTTGTAAGGGATGCGCAGATGCAAATTAAATCTAGTCACCAAAAGGTGAAGATTAAGCAAGTTATTTCTATTTTGGCAGAGCGAGTTAATCTAGCATAAATTCGCTACCATTCCATGAGACTGACAGTTCCCCTTTTCATGTAATGCCTTATTCTGAGTGCCCAGGTGTAGCACCAGTTTATCTGTGACTTAATGTGTGCCCCCCCCACTACGAAGTTCACTTCTAGAGAAACCAATAATAGTCTGGCTCGTGGTATTTTAAAACATTGCATATAAGAAACTGAATAGAGAACATTATGCAGATGTATGCAATGGCCCACTTAGGCATGGGTAATGTGGGTAATTTCTGTTTTGGGTAATAGACACTGCCACTGGAATTATGCAATTCTGTGGCTGCGTTTTCCACATTAAACTGGTACAAATTAGGTCAACCTTTTGCCTCGGCAGTGTTAACGAGTTAAAAAATTACAACATTATGAAGTAATACTATCACAAAATGTGACATTACTTCACGTAATTTGACTTTTCTTGCCACAATTTAACCAACTCTGTCGCATAACTTGGTCCTTCCATTCTACATAATTCCAATTGCTATGGTAACAAATTTAAATTACTTGTTGAGGGGTTCACATTCCATGTATGAGATGCGGTCACCTTTTCAATCAATCTCTTTGGATTCAAATAAATCACGTCCCTACAGAACTCCTTCCGTTAGGGGGACACCATGCCTACATTGAACTATGTCAAACAGGGCTACCAATTTCAAGTCCGCTTCTGTGTGACATTTTATTGTTTACAATGGTTCTGTCGGGTATAACCACAATATTTCTTAACATACAATTCAATTGTAGGATCAAGTTATTTTCCTTTAGAGATTAAATATAAAAAACATTTTAGGACGGAACACACCACCAAAAGATATATAAGTCGAGGATGCAAAGAATCACAATTAAATCAAGTTTTGCCGGTGTTAAGATCTTTATATAAATTTCATCATTTATAAACACCCATATATAAAGAAATTAGTTGCATACAAAGCTGCCAACATTGTGAAAATTAGAGAGAGTTGTGAATAAGTGACATAGTGTAATCAGTGACACAATAAGTGCTAACTATATACAAGGTGGTTTAAAATCTATACATGTTCAAAAGAGGCCAGGACAAAAGCCACACAATGACCCTGCTACTCTGTTCAATTTCAGTATTTAAGAGCGGGGCCTTGAACTGGACCAGGATATCGTTGACGTTTCAACCCTAAATGTGCGATATTATAACATCTGGCGGGTCTTCATCAGGACTCAAATAAGGAAGAGGGCTGGCAGCCTAACGGTAACCAGTAAAAATCCCGGTTGATGGCCCATCTAGTTATTTCCGAGTCAGATCTTGCGTGGAGCCAAATATGATTTCCAAGCACGGGTAAAATACTCGTAAGAATCTATAACATTAACAGTGGAACCAAATCCAAATTCAAGGAGGAAGGCAAGGACAGTGAATGTTCCTGCCATGCGACCGCATAGAGTCGGTCTGAAGGACTGCGTCCCACACCACCAAGGGTAACCGGTGGTAAAGTAGGATGGGCCCGGAGGCTCCAACTGCAAAGGGGGAACTCTGGTGGTGTTTGACAATGCTCAAGGCTTCTAAATCTGGGATTGGTACTTTCAAGATTCCCAAATAGTGGTAATAAATCCAAACTGTTTGCAAAGGGGATCGAAACTTTAGGATTCCCAGATTTCTTCAAAGGAGGAAGCAGCTTACGTCCGTTCGCAGCAGTGCCGTTCGCAGCAGTGCCTTGCACTGCTGCGAACGGACGTAAGCTGCTGCCTCCTTTGAAGAAATTATCAATTAGACCTTACACAGTGACCTCACATTTTTTCCTTTTCGGCTAAAAGTAGTTAATGCATTGCATTCTGGTACCTGTAGTCCTGTCTATAATGGGAAAAGCAAAACAGCAAGAGCCAGGTTTAAGAAACAAGATACTTCTGACAAACGAGAGTTTGACACCTCTGCTTTAGAATCCTGCAACTTAATGTGGTTATTTAAATATTGAATTCACTGAATTTTTTATGTAATGCAGAGACTTTACTTTGTTTAAAAAAATACATGAAGCATTTTAAATATTTCAGTAAAGTTGGTCACTTTCGTTTTTCAATGCTGTCCTTGTATTGGAATATAATTGTTAAATATTATTAATATTTTTAAACTATATCTATTGCATTTTGCTTTTAACTTTGGCTTGACACATTATTCAAAGTTATTCAAAGCATGTCCAATGGAAACAAGAACTCTGGGTTTCCATCAGATCCTTTAATGGCAACATTGTGAAATCACCTACAATGACTAACATTTACTGTGCTGGCCTTATGTTTTTCCCCTTATCAGAATATACTTCAAACAGCTAATGTACGAAGAAAACACTTGAGAATGTATTCTACAGCAGTCATAAAGATCCCGGACTGATACCTTAAGGAAACAAAGACATAAAGCCAATGTTAAAATCAATACAGATTTTAGGTTTTACTAAAGAATTGTTTGTAGGCCTTGGCAGAATCTTAAAATGTGAAGAGCGGGCTGGCATTTTTCTCTAGGAAAGGTGACAATCCTAACTCTACTCAAGTTCTGTGATGCCTCTTTTCTTTAAAACGTACAGTTCTCTCTCAGGGGCCCCACACCCACTCCTGTACGGTGCCTGGCAGGCACGGACTGAAAAGAAACAAATACGTTATTTTGTTTCTTTTCAGTCCGTGCCCAGCGCTGTGTCAGCTCAAAACAGGCTGAATACTGCAGCTGCTTTAGAGACACACACTGCACAGACAAGCTGAGGGGGGAACCCTTCCTGTAGATAAGACCAGGAGCCCCCCCCCCCCCCGCACCGCGGGGACTGCAGGGGTGTTCTTTACGCCCCTGGTTACGGTTTACTTTGCTGGTAAACACCTGCACCACCAAGTTCTCTGGAGATGGATGCTGCATTAGAAAATTAGGGTCACTTATAGGCGGTTTGTGGTAGCGAGCAACCTGTCTATTGACTGGAGGGCTACAAAATGGTTTTGCCCAAGTACCCAAAAGTGTATCGATTATAAGCTTTATAAAAGGGCAGCAGAGGTTTGGTAGGTGCCTGGGCAGGTTGAAGATGTAGGTCGAGGACCTCTGCTGCGCATTTGATCACTACAGTAAATGATAAGCTCTCCTCCGTGGCTGGACCAGTAGGCAAGACTAATCCAGTTGTCTGGGGCGGTGTCCAGGCTACTGTCATCCTGTAGCTCTTCAAATCAGTTTTCTTCATCATATTGTGGGACAAATTCATCCGCATCATCACCAAAAGTATGACTTTGGTCTGAATCTGAGCAGAAAAAGGAACGCCACAGTGCCAAAAATGCACAGCAGAACCTCCCTAAACGTCTTGATTTGCAGTGACATCGTCAACGAAGCCGGAAAGGCAGAGTGCATGAGGACCAGACAAAGCATCAGCTCATCAGGAGATCTGGCGATTGTGCAGCATGCGGAGTCCCTTGCACGTTCCCTGGAGATTGAGAATGGCAGTAAGGGGCTGATTCCCACTCAGACTTTTTGTGCTTCTTCTTCGACTTACACAAAGACTTCGAACATGACGATCTGCCATGGCAATGTCTACAAGAGTGGAAACGGGGTCTTGCCCTCGACCAAAGAGGACATGGAGTCTTGCAGTGTTTTATGACAAAGTTCCACTTCACGATCTAGTATGGCCTACAGGCCTATCTCGTCTCAGTCACTGCAGGTTTTGGAGTTGTGTTCTGACCCAACACACCAGAGGCAAACAGCATGGGGATATGTCACCGACATTTGTTGGCAACGGTCCCTAATAGGAATAAAACATGTCGTTTCGGAATGAGATATTTCCCTTGCACACTGGAAAAATCTGAGACAATTTTTAGGAAAAAATCTCGTCAAAGTCGAAAGGAGGAGAGCTTCAGATCAGAGTCTGAAGGTGCGGAAAGAAGGGAACTGACGTCAGCGGGCACGGGTGACACTTATATTTGGCTTTCTTTTTCAATTTCGTAGCAGAACTTAGTCAGTTCTGCTGTAGAGTTTTTCTGGAGCCAGTCTGACACCAGAGGAATATTGACAAGCCGAGGAATCTGCTGTTTGAAGTACCAAAAGTAGGCTTATCTTAACTTTGTATTTTTTGATGGTTTAGCCACTTACTGATCAACTGTAACTCCCTTTCGACTTCATTGTTTAGGGAAAATACATATATTTGATCAAAAGGGAACATTTGTTTTGTAAAGTGTTCTAGAATCCCTCTGGCAGTCAGTAATGTTTGGCAGTTATGAACATCAGCGGAGGTCCCATAAAGAATAACAAAATCTAGGACACATGTGAAGCATAGGTATCTATGATGCTCAGCACTGTACTTCTTTTCTCTACATTTTACAACTTTTCAGCCCAGTTACAACGTGAATGAAATTACATGCTGCTGGTATGTTGTAAAACAGTCCCTCATTCTTAATAGCTTAGGATAAAGATAAGAATGTTTAACAGTTGACTTTATCTTTCGTTTTACCTGTAATGTTCATCCTCTTCGCTTCCAAATCGATTGTTTTGCAACTGTTCAGCTAAATTAGTCAAAATTACATCACGAAGTAGAGAAAGACCACTATTCCTCTCACCTGAAAGAAAATGGAATTTAGTTAACAGCATCGTTTTGCAATCAAAAATGCCTACTCACTTATTAGGACAGACTGGCAGCAAATGAATACTGCTATGCACAAGATACTATTGATAAAACGCTTCCCTAAAACCATGCCCCTGAAATAATCAAGACTTGCAATATTAATCATAACAGTAACACCTGCTGTGCTATAGGTTAAAAGGGCCCCTTCGGTGGCTTAATTTAATAAAAAGGAACTTTAAATAATTTCCAACAACGTTTTATTTAACATCAAAAATAAAAATCTTAATTTGTTTTTACCAAGAAATTTAGCAAACTTTCTAAAGAAATAAACCCATTCGTCCCATAAAAATGAGACTCATGTAACTAAGCTTTTCAAAATGTCTTTAGTTGTAAGTTCACAACAATAAAAATCCTCAAATAAAATGACGCCAAGCTAGAAAATTATGAATTGATTATCGAAAAAAATATTTATAAAACACATTTTGTAATAATGTAAAGATATTTGTTTTAACTAATTCTTACTGCCCTGGGCAATTCCAAGTGCCTCACCTTCAGTTAAGACCAGCTTAAGTAAGTTATTTAGCTCCATCTCTCCGGGATACAGGATGTTTAAACCAGAGCTACAATAAAACAGACAAACTAAATTGCAAGATTGTCAATAAATTGCACGATTCTCTGAAAGATCATATTAAACGCTGTATTTCCGAATGGAAACAGATCTATTGAAGTACGATTTATGCAAGTGCACAAGAAGCCATGCTATGCTCATTATATCTAAATGAGGGACATGACACCAAAGAATTCGGACAAACGACAAAACAAATTCAATATATCAGACATCAGCTCATGTCAATGAAACAGGACGCATTTGAACAAAAGCATGATATACATTAGTTTCTTACCAATTTTAATCCATTTTTTTGATGTACGTAATTATTCTGACAGAAGACAAAATAGTATACCAACAAACTAGGCATGATTTGTATCAACGGGAAACGTCAACAAGGCCACAAAATAATTAATTGTGGAGAAAGGCCATATTCATACATATCATATACATACATGAATACAGACATCATAATGAATCATTTAAAAAAACTAATTTGCTTCAAATCCTTAGGTCCCTAAAAAACCTCCAATTCCACCAGGCCGTGTTATTTCAGCTTGTAACTTCACTTTGGTCCTCATGCTGTTGAGGAATTTCTACTCAGAAATAAATCAAGCAACAGGTGCGGTTATTATAGTTTGCAACACGCGCAAACGGCCTATCGCCCCCCTCCCCCACCCCCTTTCACAGTTCCTACAAAGGGTGGGGAACGATGACCTCCCCCCGTGACTCACACGTGCCACCCCTGTGATCCAAACCCCCTCTGAGATGGGAACCTCCGCGCTTGAGTTTACCCGCTGTCCGCACCCCCAACACACTCCTCCACCACATTACTGCCGGCCTCTCTACCCATCCACACACTTCTCTCCCCTGCACAGACGTTACCTGCAGCTGTCTTCTAGTTCATTCACCCTATTCCCACCCCAGTTCATGGGTTTGCCCCAAGATTGCATCATTGCGGCAGTACGCTCCTGTCCTCTATTTTGATCGCTAGTACTTTATGGGGAAAAACTGCACTCCAGGGGCAGGGGCCTATGCCCCCCTTATCTTCCTCCCATACCTAGGTATAACAGTCTTTCTGGCCCCCGGTGGCAGATAGGGGGTGTTTACCCATTGGTGTGGCTTGGCCTAGTGCCCACGACAAAACAGGCCCCTAAAGGAAACAGAGAACATCATTTCCTGTCAAGAAAAAAAAAATCACACAAGCGGGGAAGCGTTTTTATGAAGCTTCTCATCATATGGACACTAGCAGCCTGTGTTTACATTCATGGACAAAGTATCTATGGAAAGTGCTCCGGGTTTTGTCATGCAGCGTTTATGACAAGCAATGAAGATCATAGCAGTCAGCACAATATTTTCAAATAGTAGAGCACCTGACAATCCTTTTGTATTTTGCGGTTTAACAAGTGGTGCTCAAGTATTCGATGTGTCACGGATGTCATGCAAATTTTAGCGGCTACCTTTTATGATTCCGCAAATTTTCATAGCATAGCTGCTCTTAGATACTTTCACTCATTTAATGGAAAAGGTCCGGATTGGAAAGTGCACAGTTTTTTTAAGTGAAAGTATCAAAAACATGATATGGCTTTCTTTCTTTAGGAAGGCCAAGGAGAAACCTTGACAAACAAAGGGACTCCCATAAGGACTATACAAAGAGCCATCTTTGCATTTTTACTTTTTAAAACTCATGCTCTGCACCATATCCGAAAGCAAGGTGGCCCGAGTTGGATGCATGTTAATCTAGGGAGGACCCTCTTGCTGTATAGGGTCCATCACAGATTAATCATGTAGAACAGAATTCAAGGAACTTAACTCCAATGGTAGGTAAGGCATGAAGAAAACGTTACTTACCTGCGGTAACAATCTTTCTGGTGGATACTCTATCTACCTGAAGATTCCTCACCTGTTGAACAAACCCAGGCATCAAACTGGATCAGGAATGCTTCAAAGCTCTCAAACAGCGGGTGGGGGTCGCAGGACTCTGGTGACACCAGAAATGTCAGGCCTTATGGCGCCCACTCTGGAGCAACTACATCAGTTGAAGCCCATCTTTTCCGAGACTTCGAGGCAAGAGTATCTACTGACATTGACAGAGTAGTGAGTACCAACAAATTTAGTTTGGGATCATATTAACTTTCCTTATAACTCATCCTTCAGGAGCATCGGTGAGCAATCTGCAAGAAGATAGAGTATCCAGCAGAAAGATTATTACCGCAATTAAGCAACCTTTTCTTCTGATGGATACTTCTACCTCCTGATTGTTCATTTGTAGAACAGATTTCATAGCTGTATCCTATCCAAAAGTAGGGTTGATGATTAGACCAGAAAGTCTTGCAAAACATATCTGGCAATGCGGCCGTTGCTGCGCACATCTGAGTCCAGGAAGTAGTGCTTGGCGAAGGTATGTTAAGAAGCCCACGTTGCTGCACTGCAGATGTCTGCTAGAGAGATACCTCTTGCAAGAGCAGATGTGGTGGTCTTAAGACCTGGTGGCATGGGTCCCGATTCCCTCTGACGAATCCCTCTTGGTTAGGGTGCAACATGTTTTAATACAGAGGATAATCCATCTAACTAGCACTCTTTTCTGAACTGCTTTGCCCTTTTTGGCACCACAGTACCCAATGAAGAGGTGATCATTCAGGTTAACATCTTTTGTACGGTCCAGATAATCATGAACTTCCCGCCTAGGAGTCAACTTATGCAACCCCTCTCCTCCTCTTTAGCAGGAATGAAGGAGCGGTGGAGAGAGAGAAAAAAGTTGGAAGGGTAATTGATTGACTAAGGTGAAATGGGGTCACGACCTTAGGAAGGAAAGCAGCCTTGTTTCAGAACACCTATTCGTCCAGGTACAAAGAGGTGAAGGGAGGGCAACAACTAAGGGAACTAAGGGCTTGCAACTCACTCACCCTTCTAGGAGAGGTGATTGAGACTACAAAAACTGTTTTTAATGTCAACATAAGTAATTAGCAGCTGTATAGAGGCTCAAACGATGTCACCATAGAAAAGTCAACACTAAATTTAAATCCTATTGGGGAACAACAAAGGAATTTGGAGGATAGAGATAGATCAATACTTTCAGGAAAAGAATGACAATGGGAGATTGGCAAGAGATGGCTGATCCAGAAGACAGAGTAAAGCAAACAAGGCTGCTAAATACCCGTTAATAGAGCCAATTGCACAGCCCCTTTGCGTCAAAGAAAGTGCATATTGTTAATCTTGCAATAACTTGGCCTGTAACAGTTCCACATTATTGTATGCAAACCATAATACAAAGTTGTTCCATCTGCTGGAGGACGCCAACTTGGTGGAGGAGAGACATGCAGCTAGCATAACATCAACCACCTCCGGTGGCAGATGTACCTGCTCAATCTCCAAGCATGTAGGTGTAGGCTTTGTGGATTTGGGTGCAGAACAATTCTCCTCTCAATTGGGAGAGTAGATCCGGCCTGAATGGCAGGCATAACTGGGGACATGTGGACAGTCGGAGAACGCTTGCATACCACACCCGTCTCAGGCCAAACCAGGGAGATGAGAACGACTTGGGCCTGGTCTTGGTAAATTTTCCTCAGAACAGGAGGAATCAAGGGTATGGTGGAAATGTGTAATGCAGCTGAAAGCTCCACCTTGACTGAAAAGCATCCCCCAGAGCCCTCCTAAACACATATTGGAAAAGCCCAGGTCAAACAACAGGGATACTGTCGACTGCCGAAGGCACAAAACAAGCTATAGCGAACTGGCTTTGATCAACCAGTCGCCCAGGTAAGGAAATATAGGGATACCGGACCTTCTGAGATGGGCCACTACCACTGCCATCACCTTTGTGAAGACTCGAGGCACTGAAGACAAACAAAAAGATAGTACCGCAAATTTGGAGTGAGTAGAGCCCACCACAAATCTCAAGTACTTCCTCTGTGAATGCAGGATAGGGATGTGGAAGCACGTATCCTGCAGGTTGAGTGACACCATCCAGTCTCCAATTTCCAACGTTAGTAGCACTTGAACTAGGGTCAGCATCTTAAATTTTACCTTTTAGAGTAAAAAGTTCATGTCACTGAGATCTAGGATCAGACGAAGACCACCGTCCTTCTTGAGCACTAGGAACTGACGTGAGTAAAAACCTAGCCGTTCCTCCTGTTCTGGTACTAGCTCCACTGCTCCTTTTAATAGGAGTGCTGCCAGCACCCGTTGTAGTATTTGCAATTGATCCAGTGGGGGTTGGGGGGTGTTTGAGGGACTGCAGGAAGAGAAGGGCATAACCGCTTTCCACTATTTGAAGAACCCACTGGACCAGAGTAATGGTCTTGCAGGCCAGCAGAAAGCAGGACTCCTTACCCCTCGAGGAGCCAGGAGCGAATTGGAAAGAGAACTAGGACTGTTTTCCAGTGGGAGCTCGTGAGGAAGAGAAGGTGGAGGGTTTTCTGGAGAGAACCGCATCCTCTGACTTTACCTCTGCCTTTGTATTGGTGGACCAACAGATTTTGTGGCTGTTAACTTAGAGGTTGGAAAGCTTGCCGGAAGGAAAATCCCCTGACGAAGCCACGAAAGTCTTATACTGGAAATAATCTCTCTGAGGCTAGTTTGGCTGGAGTCCAAATGAACGCGCTGTGGCTTTGATAGTTTTAAAAAGTTCAAGCACTGAATCTGTCTTTTCCCCCAAACAATTTGGCATCATCAAATGGAAGGTCCATTAAATTAGCTTTTACATTAGAAGAGAACCCACAAAAGAAGTCCTAAGCCAGGCATGACGTCTAATGATCACCAAAGTGCCCATAGATCGGGCTACCGAATCTGCTGTATCCAAACCAGATTTAATTATATGCTATGCCGCATTATGACCATCTGTGATAATTTCCTGGAAATGGTCTTTGAGGTATTCAGGCACATGTGAAACCACCGTCTGCGCAATACCTAATAAAGCACGTACATGAACATGGAAAAGCAGCTCCAGGGATCAGGTCCTGCTGAAGGACAGGATCTGAGCTATCACGAGTGTCAGGCTCCAAGGGAATCAACACCAGCTCCAAAAAAGAAGATCCTGTGGGGGTCCGTGATCATTCTGGGGACTTAACTTTTCCTAATTTTTTTTTAATGTTTTTGAGATTTTTCCTTTTTGTTTCAGATGAGAAAGGTGACCTGGTACGGGGTCGAGATCGACGATGTCTCATACCTTCATGAGCTCGGCCATAAAAAGCTTCGCACTGCTTGATGGCCTTAGGGTTTGTACTAAGGCGTGTTGCAGTGACAGGAGTCGTGGTCAGACCTAAAACACCACAAACAAATAGGGTGGTGATCTGTAATCGACATCTGTCCCTCACAATCTTAACAGGGCTTTCAGCCCCAGCGTTTGGGAGGAGAAATCCACACAACTCTCAGGAAAGCGCAAGCTCCAGACATGTGTCAAAGGCGTGGGGAAAAAAAAGGGACAGGATGTTGTGCCAGTGTGGGCGCTTAATGGCCTTAGGAATGATGCCCGACGTCACTTCCGGCATCAGCCGAGTCTGGAACCCCTTATCGGTGAATCAACAGCTTTGAAGTTTTCCAGACCCAGTCTGTTGACTGGGACTGTTCAGCAGGTGAAGAATCTGCAGATAGAAGTATCCAGCAGTAGATACAATATTACAATATGTAAGACTACCGACAAAAGGATGTTTGAGCACCACTGTTGTCTCAGTCTGTTCAGAGCTGCAGGATCATTACAGAGTGAATTGGAATTTCACAATAATCTTGTTGATCGAGGGAGCGGTGGAAGGTAAGTTCAACACTTCATCTAAAAAAGGGCATTTCTTTTGTCACTGTTGCATAGAAGCCTGTACTACAGAAAACAAATGATGGACGGAATGCTGACAATGCAAACATTCTCCCCCAGTCAAAAGATCTGGGTTAAATCCATCGTTCTTTTGCCCACTACGCCATCCCAGTTTGGACCCAGCCATATGCAAATCTGACTTGACCCAGTGCCCCATGGGAACAGTCCAGACCGAACTGCCAGGCCAGGTCCTCCCTGGACCGGAAACAAGCATCCTGGGACCGGTTTCAGGGTATGTCACCCTTCTTCAGCCAGGCTAGCTTGAATCCAGTGGCGCAGTGAGCAAGGGACCCACGTCTGGGCATACCCATCCCACTTAGGGCGAAAAGTGTTACAGAAAACAAATAATGGACGGAATGCTGACAATGCAAACATTCTCCCCCAGTCAAAAGATCTGGGTTAAATCCATCGTTCTTTTGCCCACTACGCCACCCCAGTTTGGACCCAGCCATATGCAAATCAGTCTTGACCCTGTGCCCCATGGGAACAGTCCAGACCGAACTGCCAGGCCAGGTCCTCCCTGGACCGGAAACAAGCATCCTGTAGGCATAATTATGGCATCTGATGTTTTCTTCTGTAGCAGGAAGTCCAAATCTAACTCTATAAATTAAAAAGTATACATCACATGAGAGAAAAGAGCTAACTTGTGGCTTTCTACAAGTGGTCTGCTCTGATGAAGCTAATGTGTGGTCATGCACTCTGAGCACAAGTTCTATCTAAACAATGCCACATCAAAACGGCTCTGAAATCGATCAAAGCAAGTGACATCATTCTTAAACCTAAATGTCTGTGTGAACCTTGGTAATTATCATATGTAGAAGAAAAGTGGATTGCATGGAACTCATTCATGTTCGCCAAAAGACTTGACCCATACTGCATAGCCCCCAAACCCATTTTGAACACCCCTCTCTCTCTCTCTCTCTTTACAGCCACCTTCCTGGACTCTTAGAAACCTACTGCCATCCCACTACTCTTGAAGAAAACCTTAGCAGACCCCATGACATTGGCTAACTACAGACCTATTTCCAGCTCCCCTTACCAAGCTAACTTACTTGAGAAGCTCATCAACACCTCCTGGACACTTCTCAATCCAGATTCAGACCCACATAAATAGCCCTCATTATTGCCAACGACGACTTCGGTCTCATCAGGGACAAAGGTTATACAGTGGCACTCTTCCCACTAGACATCTCTGCAGCGTTCAACAGCATCACCCACTCATCCTCATCCAATGGTTCCACTAGACCAAAATCTGCAGCCTAGCCCTTCAAAAGATTAGCTCCTGCCTCTCAGGACGCACTCAGTCAGCCGAGCCCCGTATTTATCCACCACCTCCAAATTCAACTGTGGCATCCCTCAAGGCTCCTTGCTGAGCCACACTAACAACTAAATGACCCCTCTCACCAACAACATCCGCGCAGATGAATTCAACATTGTTTCATACACTGACACCCAGCTCATCCTCTCCCTCTAGCAGAAGACTCTTCGAACATCCAAGTGATCTTAATCATCTACATGTCCAAGGTCGCGGACTTGATGAAAATCAAATGCTTAAAACTCAACAGGGATAAAACAGAAGTGGTCCTTTTCGGGAATGATCAACTAAGTCAACATGGTCTCATCCACCTTCTCCACACCCTCAAGCTACTCAAAGGCTTCGGATGGCTCTTGCTGGGCACCAGACGTTCCGTTTTGCAAGCTCTCATCACTAGCAGACTGGACTACAGCAACGCCCTCTACGGCAGCATCACCGCTCAACTCACCAAGTGGTACCAAGTCATACAGAACGGAGCCCCAAGACAAGCTCAAATTACTACACTGCACTCACTTATAGAAACACCTCATGGATCTCCACTCGCTAACTATCCACAGGAGTGCGTTCTTGAAACTCCTCACACACACTTACAATGCACTACACAGCCAAGGCCCAGCATACCTCAACAGCCGCATCCAGTTCCACACACCGACCAGACAGCTAAGCTCGGCCAAATTGCTACTCGCCCACGTTTCTTACATACGCTGAGCCAGAACTGGGAACAATGCCTTTCCCTATCTTGCCTCCAAAGCCTGGAACAATCTCCCCTACCATATCAAAGACATCAGCTCCATCCTAGAGTTCAATAAGAAACTAAAAACCTGGCTCTTTCAATAGGCCCCAGGTCAACAACCCCTTGTTAGGTGCCAGGACACCATACAAATAGGTATAACATAACACCTGTGCTTTTCAACTGACTGGAATATCCACACAATAGTGTTTGGTGAAGGTATGTACTGATGGCCATATCGCTGCCATACATAAGTCGTTATTGGAAACGTTTGCCCCTTTTTTCTGGTCAAGTGAGCCCTTGGTTTCTCCACCAGTACGCCTGTAGCATCGCTGAATTGTCTTGCAATAACATCCACAATCCCTTTCTAAAGTCATCACACACTTCTACGTTAACCAGCCAATTCAGTTTCCTGGGTTCTTCCCGCAGTCAAAGACTCAAAGAAAGGAATCTAGTCTTGTTTTTACTATTGCACTTTCATTTTTCACATCTCTTCAACCACCAAACAAATAAGGTGCTGGCTGAGAATGTTAAGTCGATTGCCTGTGAGGAAGCTTGTGTTTGTTGAAGATGTGTTCGTTAAACTGGCAAAGATGGTTGATTTTGTCCTCCAGGTTAAAGTCATTAAAGTTGGTCCAAAATTGCTGGCTGATATGCTCCTTGTAAGAAGGGTGCTCCCATGGAGCAGACAGTCTATGCAAGTATGTCAAATCCACAATGTCCCTACTCAAGTAGTTCCTTACAGCCCCAAGCTGAGTGTAGATTTGTCAGAGAAAACAAAAAAAAAAAAATAATCAAGGAAAAACTCTAAAGAAATACCCTTGCAATTGCAAAACTAAATTCCACATTGAAAAACCTCAAAAACTCACATTAATCTAGTGCCCACAACCCCAAAATCCCATATGAAGAGGAACAATGACATCAAAAGAGAGCATCATTAATGCAAAGAACAGTAGGAACCACTACCCTCACCAAGGTTATATTCCTTTCTTAGAATAAAAGAGCCCGAGTAAACAGCAGATTACCCAAAAGATTATTACAATAAAAGAAATGCGTTATAAAAAGATATTTCAGAATCCTTCCTAACTGGAGGAAATGGGAGATTTTGAAGAAGTATAGGGTGGAGGGAGACATTTAAAGTTTTCTTTAGCATATTATTTTTGGAAGGCTCAACTACTGGAAAAGTAATGGATGCAGTCACTGAGGAGCCTCAATAAGCTAAACGTTGTGCATACCTAATTGCGAGACAGACTTCCTTTTGAATATCAGGGCAAATCTGGTCCTTTGGTGCCATTAGCAACTGCCAAAGCAGCAATCCACATCTACGAACAACATCTCGATTTTTCTCAGTCTGTGGGCTGAAGAAACATTTTAACACCACCTGGAATAAAATAGAACATTTTCATATACACTGAAAAAATAAATTAATATGTAACAGCATCGTTTTCAGACAAGCTCTTGGTTTAGTTTAAACTTCATAAGGCATAACTATTAGACTACCATATCCTTTAAATGCCAAAATGTAATTACCTATCACAATTAAGCAAGACTCAAATAGATTATTGAGGAATCGTGTAATCACTACATTCCAAGTCACTACATAAACCTACTTGACCTGGCACTCTGAAGTGCTGGAAGGAAACATGTCAGCATGATACAAAAAATTAAAAAAAAATATTCAATTTCTCCACTGATGCTATAGGATTGATATTCACTCATGCCTTGGGTGCACCTGGCAGGAGTAATTATCACTTTGACAGGGAACACAAGAGTAACAAAATTCTTAGATAAACCAGAATAAAATCATCAACAAGTATTGGCAAAGTTAATACCTCTGCCCTTGGTAAGCTTGTGTGACCGTTTCTTAAAAACATTTTTATTGCAACCATATGCCAAAAAAACAATACTACCTCCTAAGCGTGGTAGCCAAATGCTTTCAATAAAAAATGTAATTAAAAAATTACAATTTCTCATAATCTTAATAGAACATTATGAAGGTGCACTTAGAACATATATAGAACACCCTTTTTAGTTTTAATGCACATCACTGGAATATATGATTCTTATTGGCTCCACCAAAAGGTATTATTGGCTTTGAATTACTGTAACCAGATGATATAGCGTAAAGAACAAGTTACTTACCTTCGGTAACGATATATCTGTAAGAAACATAGGTTAGTTATAGATTCCTTACCTTAGAATTACCCCCAGGTGTCAGACTGGATCCGGAAAGTTTTTCGTCAGCAGAACCTCTGTGCGTCGAAAGGTGGCGTCGGTCGGCTCCGCGTTCGTCGTTGGCGTCGTGGTCGCTACTCAGATGCCACCCTCGTGCGCTGACGTCCGTTCTGTACACGACTTTCCACGCCAGAAACGCAGAGCCATGCAAGACACTGAACACTGGTGCACAAAACTAGGGCCCTGAAAGGATGTCCTTAACCCTAGAAGTCAGTTTGCAGAACAGGGAGGATGGGTGGGGCGGTAAGAAATCTATAACTAACCTATGTTTCTTACAGATATATCGTTACCGAAGGTAAGTAACTTGTTCATCTGAAAGAAACAGTTAGTTATAGATTCCTTACCTTAGAATAGATACCCCAGCAATACCAACCCCGGAGGTGGGTCTGCAAACCAAGTTCACACCAGAAAGTCCTGGAGAACAGAACGGCCAAAGAAGCCGTCTCTCCGGACTTGGCTGTCCAGGCAGTAGTGTTTAGTGAACGTGTGCAAGGATGCCCACGTCGCTGCCTGGCAAATGTCATTCAGAGGGACTCCTCGTCCCAAAGCAGTAGTGGCTGCCGTCGCCCTGGTGGAATGGGCACGTAGCCCCACTGGAGGCTCCTTTTTAGCTAGAGAATAGCAGGCTTTAATACACAAAACGACCCATCTAGAAATGGTCCGCTTGTGTACGGCCCGACCTTTCTTGGCGCCCACGTAGCCAACAAAGAGCTGGTCATCCACCCGGAACTGTCTGGTGCGATCCAGATATAAGGAGAGCGCACGTTTTGGGTCCAGACGGTGGAGCCTCTCTTCCTCTTTCGAAGGATGGGGAGGCGAAAAGAAGGTGGGCAAAGTGATGGTTTGCCCAATATGAAAGGAGGTGACCACCTTGGGAAGGAAGGATGGACGAGTTCTTAGGACAACCTTGTCCAGATGTACAGCCAGAAAAGGAGGTTTGGATGAAAGAGCCTGGAGCTCACTCACTCTTCTGGCAGATGTGATGGCTACCAGAAAAGCAGTCTTAAGAGTTAAGAGTCTGAGAGGACAGTTGTGAAGCGGCTCAAAGGCAGCACACATAAAATAGGTCAAGACCAGATTCAAGTCCCACTGAGGCATTACGAAGGGGATAGGAGGAAAGAGATGAGTAATGCCTTTTAAGAAACGATTTACAACCGGGGACTTGGAGAGAAGGCTGATCAGGAAGCCTCAGAAAGGCAGAGATGGCCGAGAGATAGCACTTGATAGTGCCCAGAGCAGAGCCCTGCTGGGCCAAAGAAAGGAGGAACAAGAAAACCTCAGAAAGAGGGGCAGAAAGGGGATCCACAGCCTTTGCTGCGCACCATGCCACAAATTTGTTCCATCGGCAGGCGTATACCGTCTTAGTGGAGGGACGCCTGGCTGACAAGATCACATCACAGACTTCAGGAGGAAAGTCCAATGACGTCAACTGCCGCCGCTCAATCTCCACGCAAGGAGGTGGAGGCTGGACAGGTTCGGGTGGAGGACTGTCCCCTGCTGCTGCGACAGAAGATCCTCCCGAAGAGGCAGTCGGATCGGAGGATCGATGGCCATGTTGAGTAGCTCGGGATACTACTCTTCGTGCCCAATCCGGCGCCACAAGAATGACTTGGGCCCGGTCGCGCTTGATTTTCTTCAGCACTCTGGGCAGAAGTGGTATAGGCGGAAAGGCGTACAACAGACCGCAACTCCACTCGCGACGAAAAGCGTCGCCTAGCGAGTGCCGCCTTGGAAATTCCAACGCGCAGAATTGCTGACATTGCGCGTTCTCTTCGGTGGCGAATAGATCTAACCAAGGCTCTCCCCACTGTCGAAAGAGACCTTGCACACCTCCGAGTGAAGACGCCATTCGTGATTCATCATGCACCTGCGGCTGAGTTCGTCCGCCCTGGCGTTCAGAGAACCTGCCAGGTGTAGAACCACCAGGGATATGCCCTGATGTTCCAGCCATGTCCCGAGGCGGAGGGCCTCTTGACATAGGGTCCACGACCCCACCCCGCCTTGTTTGTTGCAGTACCACATGGCGGTGGTGTTGCCCGTGAACACCTGCACTACTCTTCCCTGGACAGAGGGAAGAAATGCCTTCAGTGCAAGACGGATCGCCCGCAGCTCCAGAAGGTTGATGTGGAGCCCGGACTCCGCCGGAGACGAGAGGCCGCTCGCTGGCCCCCAGAACCACGGCGGTGGTTCCCACGTCCCCGGCCGCGCGAAGGTTGTGGAGCTTGAGCCGGCCTGTGGCTCTGGGCGGGACGTAGTGGGGCACCCCTTCCGTAGCCACGAAAAGGGGCAAAAAGCAGACAGCGCAAGGCGGTTGGAGAGGCCAAAGGACTTGGCGGTAGCCCGTGAGTCCTTGAAACGCTCTAGAGAGCTGTCTGCTTGGTCGCCAAAAAGCTGACGGCCATCAAAGGGCATGTCCATGAGAGTGCTCTGGACATCCCCAGAAAAGCCAGTCGATCTCATCCAGGCGTAGCGACGAAAGGCTACCGACGTGGAAATCGTCCTGCCTAGAGAGTCGGCGGTATCCAGCCCACAGCGGATGGTAAACTTCGCTGCATCTCTCCCAGCGGAAACAGCCTGGGAGAGTACGGTCCGGGCCTCCTCCGGACACTGAGGCAGCACCTGCGCAACCGTGTCCCACACAGAGTGGGAATAACGGCCCAATAGACATGCAGTGTTTACCGACCGCAGTCCCAAGCTGGCGGAAGAGAAAACCTTCTTCCCAAGATGATCCAGCTTCTTGGATTCCATATCTGGTGGTGCGTTAGGGAATTCTCTCTTGGAAGTAGAGGCTTGGACCACCAAGCTCTCCGGGGTGGGGTTTTGGGAGAGGAAAGTGGGGTCGCCCGGGGCCGGGCGGTGGCATCGGGCCATCATCCTATCCACGGGAGCCCCCCGTGTTGGGCCTGTACCAAGTGCCCAAAAAGATGTCTGTTAGGGCTTCATTAAACGGCAGCAGGGGCTCCGAAGAGCTCGCTGCCGGTTGAAGCTCCTCTGTCAGGAGGTTAGTCCTGACTGCCACCGTAGGAAGCTCGAGGTGGAGAGCCTCGGCCGCCCTACGCAACACCACTGCGTAAGACGCTCCCTAACCGTAGCCACGGTAGGAGGAGACAACATGCCAAGGTCTGGGGAGCTATCCAGACCACTGGAATCCCCCAGGACCTCTCTCCAGTCCGGATCATAATCCAACTGGTCTGTCAGAGGGTCACCTGACCCCTCCCAGTCCTCCTCCTCGTCCTCTGGGTGCCAATCTGGCCTGAAAGGGACCCCAGGAGTGAACAGGGGCACAAAAACCCCACTCCGCGCCGGCTCCGTGTCCACGTCAGGATGGAGCCTGGGTCAACGCCGGCTAGAGGCACAACCGGCCTCGAGTGCGGTTGCGGTGCCAAAGGAAACAGCGCCTGTGGAGGTGTAATGAGGTCAACCTGCGCCGATCCAGTCATTCGTTACATCTGCAACCCATATCTGGAAGGTCAGGCAAGCCTCCGGACCTCCAGCATACCATGTTGTTGGGACATAGGATCCCACACTGCAGTTTCCAATTTAGTGGTGATTAACAATTTACTCATTACGCTGACACTATATAAAACCGGACGCCGGCTCACTCACTTCACATCGAGGAGCGGAGGTGCACAGATCTAGGCGCAGAGGCGGAGATCACGTCCAGTCACAGTAAGAGTATGAGTGTTGGGTTGAATGACTTCCTTTACAGGTTTCATACCATGGATGCACTACAGAACCTCATGTGCTTTTGACAATATCTCTATTGGTTTTAACACCTTGTGTTCCTGTGTTTTCTCCTTATTTGTTTTTCTAGCATTCTGACCTAAGGGGTCTCCTGCCCTCACCCTCCTATGGGGCATAAATGTCCTAATTATAGGGTAAGCATTTTGGAGGAACTTTCTCCCAAGCTGGTGCACAGATTCTTGTCACAAAACTGTTGCACTTATAGCCACTCACGATAGATTCAGGGTGTATGTGGCTTATTTTATTTTGCTTTGTTGTGTGTGTCCAATGCAATTTTGACAGTTTGTCTGCACATTTCTTTTTTTACCTTTCAGGCTTAAGAATTTAGCCATATCACGGTGGAGTGTGATCCTCATCACCCCACTGAGTGGAAATCCTCTCACCATAGTGTGGTAAGAGTGGAGCCCATTATATTTTTGTATTATGGTCCTGATGAATGCCGCGGACCCAACTGGGCCTTAGGCAGAAACATGTTGACCCCATTGACAACGGTGGGGGGACAATAATATCCCCATTACACCGATCACTTTGTTTTAACTACCATATAGATGCCAGCACTATTAAATTTAAGCTGACATCTTTAATGGCCTTTTAACTCACTATCTTTTCCTTTGGGCCCCCACTTAGTTTAGAAGTGCATCCCTGTCGTCAGGTGTATGCCCGCCCTCTATCAAACCAGGGTTTTAGAGGGCGAGGACTGGTCAATGATGAAGCATGACACCAGGTGGTGTGTGAGACCAGTCTTTCATTTTATGTGAGATGCCTTCACTCACAGACTAAAATTGCACTAGCACTCACGACACCCCACTGGGAGCGGCTTCATTGTGGTACATAGTTTATGTTGGAGGCTGCCGACTCCCAGTACCCCGTGCCTCTGGTTCCCTTACCCCAGATTTGGTCTGGACGTTGTGGTTATATAAGTCCATGTTGCTGCCTGACAGATGTACAGGACAGCTACTCCGCGAGCGAACGAGGTGGTCGCAGCCTTCGCTCTGGTTGGAAAGTTGCTTTTTGGTCAATGCTTAGCAGATTTTGATGGAACGCACTATCCATCGTGAGATGGTCTGCTTCTGCAATGCCCTCCCTTTTTTTGGTTCACACATACCCCCCAAAGAGTTGATCATCCACCTGGAACTCTTTTGTGCGGTCAAGACAGAAAAACAACTTACTTTTTTGGGTCCAGCCGATGAAGTCTCACTTTTTTTTTTTTTTTTTTTAGAGGACTGAGGCGGAGCATAAAAGGTGGAAAGGGTGATGGACCTACCTACATGAAAGGGAGTTACCACCTTTGGTAGAAAGGATGCTCTAGTTTAAAGGACCAGTTTGTCTGGATAGCTAGTGAGGTACAGCGGCTGAGATGACAAGGCCTGCAGCTCACTGACCCTCCGGGCAGAATTTATTGCCACTATGAAGGCCATTTTGATGGTAAGAAGCCTGATAGGACAGCTGTCTAATGGCTCGAAAGGAGCACAAATTAAGAATGTGGCGACTAAATTAAGGTCCCACTGTGACATAATGAAGGGTGCAGGTGTGAACATGTGTTGGAACCCTTTCAAAAACCTATGTACAATAAGGGACTTGAAGAAGGATGGCTGATTTGGCAACCGCAGAAATGCCGAGATGGCAAAAAGACAAAGCAGAGCCCTGTTGGACTAAGGAATGAATAGACAAAAGAACCTGGGAAAGGAGTGCAGAAAGAGGATCAGATTGCCTATCTGTACATGCAATGAACTTGCTTCAACAGCAAGCGTATACCGTTTTGACATAGGGACACTTGGCTGCCAAGATAGTATTATAGACTTCGGGCGCAAGGTCGAAAGCTGTCAACTGTGGCCGCACAATCTCCATGCATTAAGGCGGAGTGTTTTCGGGTGCAGAATCCTGCCCTGTTGCTGCGATGGAAGGTCCTCCCAAAGAGGTAGTCTGAGCAGAGGACCCGCGCTCATGCCCAACAGCTCAGAAGTTTAGTCCTGACTGCCACTGTAGGGAGCTCCAGGCCCAAAGCCTCGGCTGCCCTACGCACCACCACTGCATAAGAGGCTCCCTCCTTCATAGCCACGGTAGGGGGAGAAAGCATTCCAAGGTCTAGGGAGACATCCAGACCACTGGCGTCACCCAATTTCTCTCTCCGGTCCAGCTCTTCCAGCTGGTCTGTTAAAGGGTCCAGCGACACATCCCAGTCCTCATCACCACCCTCAGGGCGATAGGGAACACCTGGGATGAACAACGGCACAAAAGTACCCTCTGGCGTCGGATTCTACGTCGGCCGACGTTGATCCGGCTCCGGGTCCATCTCGGGGATAAGGATGAGGACGGCGCCGGCCAGCGCCAGGGGCGTCGTCACAGAGATCGTCGCCGGGGAAGGTCGAATAAGGTCGACCGGCGTCGATCCGGATCCAGGCCTGGATCCATTTCGGACCCTGCAGCCCCGGGGCCGGAGCCGCCGGCATCGAAGGCCCAGGGCCCCCAACCGGCTCTGTGGGACCCGAAGGGGCGCCAGCGGAGTCGGGCTGCCCAAAGATGGAATGGAGGGCTTCATAAAATGCACTAAGCTGGGCAGGGGACGCCCCGGCTCCCGGAAATGGGGGGAGGTGCGGAGTCATCCCTGAATCAGGCACCGGAGACGGAGCCTTAGAGCGTCCATGTCGCGTCGGCCGACCGACGGGGGGAAGCGAAGAGTGACGGTGCTTCTTCGCCTTCTTCTTGTGCTTCGACTTACCCAAGGAGTGTGAAGATTTGGATGAGGTGTGGTGGCTCCGCGACCGGTCTCGAGACCTTTCCCTCAAGCGAGACCGGGAGCGACGCGGAGCCGACTGCCGGGCATCCAAAAGCTTTCGGTACCGCTCCCGCAAAGACTTCGGATTCATGGCCCGACAGTTGAAGCACGAATTTGGGTCGTGGTCGCGCTCCAGGCACCAGAGACACACGAGGTGTGGATCCGTCATGGACATCAGTTTGTGACAGGAGTCACAAGGCTTGAATCCGGTCCAACGATGGGACATCCCTCAAGCACCAGGAGTCGAAGACTCGAAAAAAGACGTCAACAAAAGTCGAAAAAAGTTTAGTCAAAAAATTACTAAGGGGCAAGCTCTCTCTGAATCTGCGCTAGGCTGGCGCAGAAAAAGAAAGAACTGACGTCAGCGTGTAGGGGCGGCGTCTAAGTAGGCAGAGCGACATAATCCCGATGACAGACGCGGAGTCAAATGACGCCACCTACCGACGCGCAGGGGTATTGCTTAAGAAAAAGTCTCCGGATCCAGTCTGACACCTGGGGGTAATTCTAAGGTAAGGAATCTATAACTAATAGTCTCTTTCAGATATATGTGGATACAGGGCTGTTCATAGCTCTTGCCACGTGCCAATCAGAAGGCCATCTTACCATCTGAAAGCCTGACGAGGAATTCTTCAACAGCATTAGAGAGAAGAAATTCTTTTAATTTTTTCCCAATTACGTAGATCATAATATGCTATAACCAAAGTACCACCAATGTGAGAAAAAAGCACACGTTAAAATATGATTTTTACTGTAGTTACTGGACCCTTTTCTTTGTCTCAGGCCGCAGTAACCATGGTAGACTAAGATGGTAAGAGACACAACAATAAAAGTTTCCACAAGACTTTTTGTATATTCTAACCAAACATTTTAATCCTGAAGGCTTTAACTGTGGCTTGTAGGAGGTAATATTTAACAAACAAGATGAATATATCAAGTAGATTTTTTTAGTGATACAGAATAAGCCATTATTGAAAAAACACAATAAAAGCAGGTTATGTATGTGAAACTATATTCAGGTTTTCCATTGCATCAGCCTGGACTTGCTTGGGTGCAGAGTCTCCTTTTCAATTTCATAATCAGGGGATTCTCAATCACTACCCACTTCTGCTTCTTATGTGGAGAAGAGAGAATGAACCTCACACCACTAGTTGTGATATGTGGAATAAACACATGCTCGGCTCCTGAAGGAAAAGCAATAGGACTTCATACTGATGTAGTGGCACTCCTGAAGTAAGACCACTGACTGTCAGTGAAATTGCTCTCCCTCCCTCGCAGCTCCACCATTAAGTGAGGCCTTCCCCCGAGTCCCTGCACTCTCGAGTGTTGGTGTTCGAGGCCCTCCTCCACCCGCAGGTTTTTCCTGCGCCTCATCCCTGGTGGTCCAGTGGACCTCTGTCTCCTTTCTCTCGCTCCACTTTCATCTCCGTTTTTCACTCGTTTTTCACCCTCTTTTTAATCTTTCTTTCTGCACTTTTCTGCTTTCTGTACTTTTTTGCTTTCTGCTTATCCCACTTATTTTCCCTATTTCCTCCTTATTCCTCCTTCCCGCCCGTTTTCCCCGCCGCTGCTGCCCCCGCGGCCCCTACCCCCCAGCGCGACCGGCCCAATCCAGCTCCCCTCCCCGCTCCCGCCTCCCAGCTGTCCAGCCCTCCCCGACCCCTACTTAATGTCGGCCGTGCCGCTGGCGCGCCAAAGGCATGCCCATCTGCGCCCGTCCGCGACCCGACTGCGACCAGCGCCTGGAGCCCTGGACCTCCGCCCCGCCAACGCTACGACCCAGCAGCTCTCCACGCACTCAACCCAGGCCGCAACAACAACTGCAAGCTAGCCTCACCAGCCGACACCCACGGACCCTTCAGCTGTCACCGCTGCCGGCACACCTGCAGCACCACCAAGAACACGGATCCAGCACAACCCGCCCACAAGAACACAACCGAACCGAAGACCCTGCAATGCATCCTCCTCAACGTCCGATCCCTCCACAAACACGCCACCGAAATCTGGGACCTCCTCGACAGCACCACCCCGGACGTAGCATTCCTCACCGAAACCTGGACCAACACCACCTCGGGACCGGACATCGCCATCCCCCAAGGATACAAGATCTCCAGGAAGGACCGCCCCACCCGCCCGGGAGGAGGAATCGCCATCGTCCACAAATCCACCCTCCGCCTGAGCACACTCCCAGACGAGCACACAGACCTGATGGAACACTTTCACTTCAAGATACTGGCCAGCCCCACCGCCAGCCTCCGAGGAACCCTCATCTACCGACCCCCTAGACCCGCGGACCCTTCGCCAACTCCATCACAGACATCATCTCCCCGCAGGCCATCGCATCCACCAACTACACCCTGCTGGGAGACCTCAACTTCCACCTCGACAACCAACTGGACTCCAACACCGCATCCCTCCTGGACAACCTCCACAACATTGGACTTCGCCAGATCGTGACCGAGCCCACGCACTCAGCAGGACACACCCTCAACCCCCTCTTCACTACAGGAAACTCCATCACCTTCAGCCACACCACCGAACTCCCATGGACCGACCATCATTGCGTCCACTTCACCTTCAGAACACCCACCATCCACAGACACCAGCACCTGCTCCCACGAAGAAACTGGACCAAAATCACCGACGACCAGCTCAGCTCCTCACTCAACAATTCCCCCCCAACCATCGCGGAAAACGACCCCAACACCGCAGCCCGAACCCTGCATAGATGGATCTCGGACAGCACCAACACCATAGCCCCCCTCAAGAAAAACAACAATACCCGTGCCAAGAAAGCCAGATGGTTTACCAATCAATCGGAGCATTTATAAAGCGCACTACATACCCGTGAGGGTCTCGAGGTGCTGGGGGGGGGGGGAAGAGGGGTGTAGGGTGCTGCTACTGCTCGAACAGCCAGGTCTTGAGTAGCCTCCTGAAGGTAAGTAGGTCCTGGGTCTGCCGCAGGTGGGTGAGGAGGGTGTTCCAGGTCTTCGCGGCGAGGTGGGAGAATGATCTGCCGCTGGTGGTTGCTCTTCGGATGCGGGGGATGGTTGCGAGTGCGAGGTCGGCGGAGCGGAGTTGGCAGTTCGGGGTGTAGAAGGTGAGTCGTCTGTTGAGGTATGTTGGTCCGGTGTTGTGGAGTGCCTTGTGTGCGTGGGTGAGGAGCTTGAAGGTGATCCTCTTGTTGACGGGGAGCCAGTGCAGGTTTCTTAGGTGGGGTGTGATGTGGCTGTGGCGAGGATGTCGAGGATCAGGCGTGCAGAGGCGTTCTGTATGCGTTGTAGTCGTTTCAGTAGTACCACCGAACTTCGAGAGTCCAGACGCACTTGCCGGAACACCAAATCCACAGAAGCCCACAACAACTTCAGAGCCGCCACCAACGCCCACCACCAACTCATCAGAGAAACGAGGAAAAAAGCGATTGAAGACAGAATGTCCACCCACGCGCACAACAGCAAGGAACTCTTCAACATCATCAAGGAGTTCGCCCAACCCACCAGCGAGTCTACTGACATCCCTCCCTCACAAGACCTCTGCGACAAACTCAGCACCTTTTTCCACCACAAAATCAAGAGCATCTACAACTTCGACGAAGACAACCAACACACTGAACCCTCACCAACCACCCCCGACACCCAGAAACCAGCGATTGACAACTGGACAGCCCTCACCACCGAAGACACACTGAAGACAATGAAGTCAATCCACTCAGGGGCCCCCACAGACCCCTACCCCCACCAAATCTTCAACAGAGCCGCCGACACCATCGCACCCATGCTCCGCCACACCATCAACCGCTCCCTGGCGACCGCCTCGTTCCCCCGACGACTGGAAACACGCCGAGGTCAACCCCCTCCTGAAGAAACCCTCGGCGGACCCCACCGACCTCAAAAACTACAGACCCATCTCCCTGCTCCCGTTCCCAGCGAAAGTCATCGAGAAAGCCATCAACAGCCAACTCGCCACATTCATCGAAGAGCACAACATCCTCGACTCCTCCCAATCCGGCTTCAGAAAAAACCACAGTACAGAAATCGCCCTCCTCGCTGCAACAGACAACATCCGCACCCTACTGGACAAAGGAGAAACAGTAGCCCTCATCCTCCTCGACCTCTCAGCGGCGTTCGACACAGTCTCTCACCGCACCCTAATACGCAGAATCCACGATGCAGGAATCAAGGACAAGGCCCTCGACTGGATCGGCTCCTTCCTCTCCGGCAGAACGCAGCGGGTCAGTCTCCCCCCCCTTTCCTCTCGGACCCTACACCTACCGAGTCCCCCGGGCCTCCTCCCTCAGCCCGTCACTCTTCAACGTCTACATGGCTCCACTGGCACCCATCGTCAGAACCTACGGACTCAACATTGTGTCATACGCAGACGACACCAAACTCATCCTCTCCCTATCCAACTAACCCAACACCGCCAGACACAACTTTCGAGAAGGCATGGAAGCCATCGCCAAATGGATGAAAAACAGCTGCCTACAACTAAACACCAACAAAACAGAAGTACTCATTATGGGCCCAAACCCCGACGCCTGGAGCAACACCTGGTGGCCCCCCGCCCTCGGAAACCCGCCAACCCCCACGGACCATGCACGCAACCTGGGAATCATCCTGGACTCCGAGCTCAAAATGGACCGCCAGATCAACTCCGTCTCGTCTTCCTGCTTCCACACCCTCCGCCTCCTTCGTAAGACCTTCAAATGGATCCCCCTCGAACACAGAAAGACCGTCACTCACGCCCTGGTCACCAGCAGACTCGACTACGGCAATGCACTCTACGCCGGAATAAACAAAAACCTCACCCGCAAGTTACAGAACATCCAGAACGCCGCCGCAAGACTGGTCCTCAACCTGCCAAAACACTGCCATATCTCCCAGCACCTGCGCACACTCCACTGGCTCCCCGTCGAGGCGAGAATCACCTTCAAGATACTCACCCACACACACAAGGCCCTCCACGGCACCGGACCAGCATACCTGAACAGCCAACTCAAATTCCACACACCCCAAAGGACCCTACAATCAGCCCAGCTCTCCTACGCCGTGGTCCCCTGCACCAGAAAGACCAGATCGGGAGGCCGCTCCTTCTCCTTCCTCGCGGCCAAAGCCTGGAACGCCCTTCCGCTCCTCCTCAGACAGACATCGCTCCCCATCTTCGCAAGAAACCTCAAAACCTGGCTCTTCGACAGACCCCCTCCTTGATGGAATGGATCCTGCACCCCCCCTACCCCTTGAGACCCTTACGGGTGAGTAGTCGCACTTAACAAATTTCTGATTGATTGAGCAGATAATATTGATTTCATTCCTGCCCGTTTTCTCCAAATTAGCTGTGTAATCGGACACACTTCTTCCTAAAAAGATACTGGAGCGGTAGAAGGCTTCTTAGTAACACTGAGATAGCACAGACGGTAACAAAGGTAGTGAAGGAGCCATAATGACTATGTTGTGGAACACATTAAAAATAACAGGCAACAGTACCTGAATGTTAAAGGAATAGTGGTTGTTTAACCCGAAGCTGGAGATTTTCCTTTTGCTCTCCAAATAAACTAAGCTCACACCTGAGGGGCAGTTTTTCGGTGAATAATGTGCCCGGGCCACATCTTCACTAAATAGCATCTGTATGTCAAAATGTCTGTCTAGGAATCAGGATTTCAATTCTGGTCTGATTAAGTGTTCTAATGGCACTCTTGGCACTGCCGGAGAGCAAAGTTTGCCAGTTATAGAAAAACAGTTGTGCTAACCATCTCTGAATCTAAGATGGGGCAGGTTTTACCTCTTTTCGAACTACCTTTGCTTCCAACCGGTTTGTTCTGGTTGGTTACAAGTGGGCTACATCATGTCACATTTGCCTTTTGTACCATTATAAGTTGGCCAAGGTGTCAGAAGCTTTTACTATTGTAGCCACTACAGTCTTTATCTTTTTATACCAAGAAAGTCACAGATTGAACTTTTCTATTGACAGCATCTGTACGTGAGGTGGTTGTGTAAAGATCATCATTTGTGCTACAGCAACATTGGCAGACTCCAGTTTTGCCTGGCTTATGAGACACGCCAGAGATTTGTTTGATATAATGTACCTATCATTCCCATCCTGGTGAGGTGGAATCTGGGCTGTTCATGATTCAATGCTGAGTACTTTGAGGGTAAGAAGTTTATTTTCTCTTTGACCATTATGCATAAACTAAATCTGCATGTTCACTCAGGGAATGTAACTGAGGTACCATCTGGTGGTTGGTTCCAACAGTGGTGGCTCAGTGGTGGCTCTGTGGTGTCCTCTGCATGGACTATATAATTTTTCCAATTATAAAAATGCACGCCCTGATCTTATCAGGGTTGACGCAATTATGCCTCTTATTAGCTCCAAAACCATCATCTTCCTCCTCCTTTTCCACTTATCCAGAGTATGGTGAGGCTGACACTTAGTGAGAAGCTAGTTGTGATGGATAATTGCATGACAGACACATGGAACACCTGCTGGGATACAGAGATTGAAAATCTACGTATAAATCACTGATCATCCCCTCGATGGAAGCCAAAGAGGCTGCCCTTATCCAGAGCAATGAAGGGTGAAGGTAATTACTGCCCAGTGTGTTCTGTCTCTAGGGACAGTAAGTTTAGGTCCTCTTTTGTGTAGAAATGTTTCTCTTTAGAATTGGGAATAAGCTGAAAATCTAATTGTTCTGGGTCTGAATAGGGAACATTCCACCACCTCTACCTTTCTCTCCCCATTTCCCTGTATGATTAGTAGATAAACCTGTGCCAGAATCTTAATGGCTAATACCTATGGCACAACAGCTGTTCGGTAGTATCAATCCAAATAGGCAGACATTATCATCAATGCCTCGCATATGATTATGCAATGCCAACCCAAGTGTTGGAGGGAATCAAACTTTAGAAAGGATTTTCAAAGGTTAGGCATACAACTGGCCTAACAGTCCACAATCAATCACAGAACACAGTGCAGGGGCGTCAATCAACTGTGTGACTAAACTGCTCGGGTGAAAGAGAAATTACCGAAATGTCTTGCCTGAATCTTGGAACAGATGGTGGCAAGTGGCAGAGTGTATAGTTCATGACTGCAAGTAGAAAATGATGACAAGAGCATAGCCCTGACAGCGATTGCCTATCACTAGACATGAAGTAGAAAACATGAAGCAAAGTGGTCTCTAAGAGCAGTGGAATTCCTTGTCCTTCCTTTTTTTTGGTCACAGTGCAGATCACCCAGTTAAGTGGATAAGATTCAAATCAACTGTACTCTTTATATGTGCTTTTAATGCTGATGTAGCTTAAATACTGTATCGGTGATTCACAAAGCGATGACAGAAAATACTTAGTTTATAAGAATCTATGTAAGATGCAATGTTAGAGAAATTAAAGATTGAGAAAACCCAAGTGCACGCAAAATTAAGCCCTATTGGAGCAAAGCAAAGAAACTCAGACTCCGAGAATGAGCTTCCAATCATGATCAGAAGAATGACAGGTCAAAACAACGTCAAAGGCACACTCTAATTTGGCAATGGAAATCAATTTAAAAGTAAAGACGGATCACTTTGCATTCTGGTACATATCTCAATTCACTTTTTAAAGATTTTAAAAGTATTCAATAACTTACAATCGGATAATACTTATTGAAACATGCAGTGACTAAGGTAGACGATGAAAGAAATACTATTACCTGAAATACAACAAGAATACAGCGGATAATGCACGTGTCTCCATTGACCATAGCTTTCTCCATAATGTCACAAATACTGCTAAGATGATGTGCCTCGATCGGATGTTGCTTTCCCAGAAAATTTGTGATTAGCAGACTGTTACCAGCTGCAAGAAGATTAAGTTGGTGAATGCTCATGGCACCAACGTGGTGTAATAACTGGTTTATCACATCATTTGTGGTTACAGCATCCCCTAAAGAAAAGAAAAAATGGGAACGCTTTATAACAATATTCTCCATAACACAGATGTCTATTTTAATAGGAACAGAATATGCAATTCTTCATTTTGATTAAAGTTTATTTCACATCTCCTGTAGGGAGTGCAGAAAAATAATGACAATATACCTTAAACAGCTGTTTTTGCAGTCAAAATGTTTCAGGTGTCCAAGAACCCATACAATAAAGAGCATAAACCTATTATACACAGTTCATTTACATCCAGTTAGACCACAAATAGGGATGGGCCAGAGAGACAGAGGTCAGTCGGACTTTGCAAAGGGAGCTGAAAGTAAAGGGCCTGGGCGTGGTAGGGAAACGGAAGCTTGCACTGGGTGGCAAGGAAAGGACACAAGAGGAGAAGCTATGTGAGCAGCAGCGAGAGTGAAGCACTAAGTGAAGTTCATGTGGTGTCTTCCTTGTGTAGATATAGACAGGGGAAATCGAAACAGAGATTTGTGGATGTCTCTCAAATTAAAAGAAAAAAAGCTGATCGATCTGGCTTATTACTGAAATGCTTCTTCTTCCAGACTCATTCATTCTTATAAACACTATTCTTTCACTCATCTTTGCAGCCATTCATGCTTCCATCCACCCACTGACTCATTCTTACAATCGCCCACTCACTAATCAACGAAGACACACCTCTAGTTATAAGCCAGGCTTATAGGGTTTTGGCAATGCCAAAATACAATGATGAAAATTCTGCTGACTAGCGGGCATGACTTTCTGCACATTGTACAGCATGGTAACAGATTATTTAATTTATATTTCAATTTTGTAATTTTTGTAAAAATATCAGTTCTCTAATAAACTGCCTGTAATTGTCCTATTAGCACCAGACAGCAAAAAACACACTTTGTCCACACTCTTTCCTTGTAACAATGCAGAAGAAAACTATTTGTGCATTCACGGGAGAAGGTGAAGCACGAACCAACTCAGGGATTCACCTGAACTCACATTAGCCAGTTATTTCCTTCACTACTCCAGGAAGTGTACAAATAGTATTCTATGGATTTCTGACGGTGCCTGCCAATTCACAAAGATCCCGGGTCTGATGAATATCAACCACATATTGGGAAAGGAAAGGCTTCTTCAAGGCAGTTAGGGACGTGTCAAAGTTTAGGTAAGACATGTGGTCTGCTCTTGGACTTGGAAAGTATGCTGTGACAAATACCAAATGCTATGGGAAAAATATCACAAATAATACTTGGGTATATAATTGAAAATACAGGTCCAATATACAACAATCAACATTATTTTATACGTTTTACCTCTTTCTTCACGTATGTATTGCCATTGCTATAACGCAAGGCTAGATCAGGACCAAAGAAGCATTGTATAGTAGGTTGAAAATCGGGTATGTCAAGTTACCATTTACAATGATGAATTACTGAAGAACTAGAATTAACAGCTATGCCTCTGTATTATGCTTGGCCAAGATTATGCAGTAACCACAACGAGAGAATACAGTACAAGTAGAGCCTCGCCAGGTCCTGGACTCTTGGCTGATGTTAGAGTGTACTCCTCCTGTGCCCAAACGGAAAGAAGTGAGACTTAGATCCTTTTGGCAACTTTCTGCCTGGAGAACAAACAGCGACAAGCGTTGCCGTTGAAGCAACAACTGTCGAACTGCCAGTCAGTCTCAACTTGCCGGTTTGCCCCGCTGAAGGAGATCAGACTTCCAGAAAAGTTTCTAAGTCCGAACATAGAGGGTTTCACTGGAACCTCCGCCGAAGAGCATCCAATTGACGTCAAGGCCTTTGTTAGTATGGACTTGGTCTGCTCAGAGCTTTCCCGCCTTGGACTACTTCACCGCACGCCGTCATCGAGCCCCGCTTCGGGTCCAGCTTGCCGCGTCGACAAATTGTCAGCAACTACTTTTTCTCCATAAAAGTTTCTAATTCAGAAGGTGAACTTTTGCTCTGGATGAACATGGTCCCCGTATCGGATTGCCGATCCAGCATGGTCAGCCTTAACTTTTGACTTTGACCAGATCTAGTGTAACAATATACATGCAGTTGGCACGTTCTGCTTTTTGAATGCCATCTTTAATTCAAACTTTAAAAATTCATATCTCCGGTACTACTTATTGGATTTTTGCTGCTATTTTATTTACTAAAATATTCTCTATTTTCTAAATTGGTTTGGGATTTTTCTTGTGTTGGGTTTTTACTTTATCACTGTTTGAATACTGCATAATTACTTTACACATTGCCTCCAAGGTAAGCTGGACTGCTTTGTGCCAAGCTACAAGGTAGTTAAGCAAAGGTTTATTTAGTGACTTCAGTGGTTCACCCTGACAAGGATTGTGATTATTATTTGAAGATGGGTTCTTAACTCCTGTCAACTAATACTGTTCCCATTAGGTATTGGTCATGAGGCATTATTTAGTCCTTTTATTAGATTGCTGATGCAACATGAGAGCCATTTTGTGTTCTTTGATGCATTTGCTTTGCGGACATGAAACCATTTCAATAGATGATATATAGCTTTCTTTGTTGATGATGTGCAAGATGTTCTGATGCCTTAGCTTGTCAAAGACACTGTGCTTCTCCCAAATCACTCTGTATTTTATTTATTTTTTCTCTGTCATAACATGTTGTTGACTTTAGGAGTATTTTGTTAAAAAAGTAAAGACTGCATGCACATATGGTTTCCTAATGATGCAACAAAAATACTGGCTCTTTGTCAAAAATAGCTGCTCTGTAATATTTTGTTTCGTATACCCTTTAAGTTCACAACTTACAAAGCAATCTTACTCTTCTGACTCCTTTTTGTAACTCTCTCCTTTGGAGACACAGTTTAACTTTGCTTATGTAGGGTGCTTAGCAAAGGGGTTGCACTGCCAGCCTCTATATTGTTGTACCCCACAATGCTGCTTCATTGTTGGATTCTCCTTCTAGCTCAAGCGGTGGAAACAAATACAATCGCCCATTACCAAATATTTCATTAAAAAAAAAAAAGACATTTGTTTGCCTTGCCAATGCACATTAAATAAACAGTGATCTTAGTTTTATGGTATTTCTTTTTTTCTTATATGACTGGTTTTTATCCACATTTATTTTGTGGGTAGTAAAAAGAAAATGGAATTGCAACGTCTAAATATACACATATATTTAACTGGTAATTGTACAGTCACATGTCAATATCTGCAGATTTTTTATGTGCACTCAGTCATATAAAAAACTATACCCTCACCTGAAAACATTAGTATTATTACTATAACACATGCACTTCCGCACTGATCTTAACTTCATTAGGAAAAGGTATTCCAATTGGTTATGACTTAAAGTATGTAGATGACAAAAACCAAAGGGCAGGTAAGAGGACGGGACAGCCCAGGAAAACAGCCTCTCAGCTTACATTAACAGAATCAAAATGTTACCTGGGGTTTTCTTGTTTATAAGTGGAGATTCCTTCAGGGATTTTATTTGGTCTTGAAATGACTCACAATGAGTTGTGTGTGTCTGGTCATAAATGAAAAACTAAGACAAACACTCACACCATCCTACGTGTTATGCTTCATCACAGGGTTGTCTCCATCGGACAGTCTGTTAGAAGGGTGGAAGGGTTCATCTAATTAATCGAGAGCACTCTGGCAGTCATTGTGGGGCTCACCCACTAATAAGGTCTAGAATCTGTGCAAAATTCAAAATCTTTTTCAGTAAAACCCATTCTCAATACTTTATTACAGGATTTTCACTGTGGAATGTTTAAAAGCAAGAACACCGTGTCTCTAAGGGTTATCACTGCTCCCTCACCCCTATAGTTTACATGTTTCAGCTCTCTTAGTATCCCCTCGACAGTCCGCTGCCTTCCTCAGGACTTAGATCCCTACTGTGGCAACTCTCACTCACACTTATGTTTTCAAAATCAAATTTATAAATGTGATACTCCCTGTGGATTTAATACAGTTGTGGCCATAGTTGTACCAAGAAGATATAAGATGACATAGCATACAGAAAATAAAACATTATCCCAGGGCTACTTCTTAGTTCCTGCAGCAAAAGTTATGTTGAGGCAGAGGTAAGGCAAAATGGTAGGTCAAGTCTGTATAATAGAGCAATTATATGCAGCACATGTCTGCCTGTGAAGCACTGCAAAAAATTAAACACCTGTGAGAAAAACAAGTGGGACTCCTCTTTATCATAACATGTATACATGTGCCCCCACTGGGAAAGGTTTCTTTTGTTCTCTTGCCCCTAGTTTGGGTTTGTGTGCTCCATGAAGGGGGACAGATAGCACTTCATGTAGTCAAACGCTGTGTGTAAATAAATGTGAAAGATAGGATCAGTGTGTTAAAATAGGGTGCTTATCCCTTGAAAAATGTAAATTCTGATTTTTTTATGGTCCATGGTCACTTACTTCATGAAGGGAAACTGCGGCCTGTTGCATACACGTCCCACTGCTTCCAGATGTTAGCGGCCATCTTATGAGGGCCAATTAAGAGCCGGCTTGCGGCCAGGTCAAAGGACATGGCGAGTGATCCAGTGTGCACCCAAAAACACTAGATTGTGCTGGAAGCGATGACCTAGCTCATGTGGTGTGTGGTACTCTAACAAGTGCATCTAAAGGAGCAAAATGTTAAAACATGCAGGGAAAGACACCCTACGCATGCATGCCCAAAAACAACAAAGCCGGATAGCTATAGTTTAATATTGACAGAGAGAAACACTAGAGCCCACAGGGAAAGCAACCCTGTGCCCCAATGAATGGAGCCAAGTGGGTGTAGCTTAATTTAAGTCCCATAAGGAGGTATTAAACAAAGCAATGTTGTTCACGTGTGGAATGTGTATTGTGGAATCTGCTGGACTATATGAACTGTTTGTGGTATACAGTATTTTTTGTCATGAGAGGAATCATTAGTATCAATGAAGCTGACACACACGGAGAGTAGGCTTAGGAGTACTGTTTGTCATGTATAATTATCTAAATTTCCCTGTTGGAGTCTCAGGCTTAACAGGATAATGGATCAGTTAGGGGTCCCGGAGTGCATATTTATCCCATTCTTTAATTGCCTACCAGGAGCCATGAAATCTTATGATTTAATCCCACTTTGTGGTTTTTCAAGCGATATACCCATCTCTGCACTTTCATGAGAAGAACTTCTTGTATGGTCAGGTTAGTGGAATAGTTAACTACTTGTTCCAAAACGACTCACTTAATCTTGTTTTACCTGTGTCCAGCTTCCATAAAATGAGTTGTCATGTGTGTTGTGATTCGCTGACATTCTTTGTTGTTTTGATTTTCATTTATCCTGATGCGGATTTTTCTAGTGGTCATTGCAATGTACCATTGGTTGCAGGAGCATGAAATAATGTAAATCACCCCTGAGCTATTACAATTGATGCATCTTCTTATTGCCCACACCTCGGGTATTTCCACATTAACATTTTTTGTGGCTTGGGTTTATGGGCAGACAGTACATATTCCGCAAGGGTAGCGACCAATGACAGGTGGGAGGCCCCAAAGTGCAATGTCAGTCTGTTCCAATGGTTTTCTCCGCAGGGAGTATGTGTATGCCACCATGTCTCTTATGTTCTGTGTCCTTTTGAACACGAAACGGGTGGGGCAGAGGGGGCACGGGGGTTCCTATTTGATCCCAGTAGTATTTAGCATTTGCCAATTTTTATGTTTAGTTCCTGTACCTGGTTGGAAATGTGTGAAAAAGTAGTCTCAGATTATTCTCCCAGATTCTGGTTTGGGATATGTTTCTAGAAGGGTCTCCCTGCAGTTGTTGCGAGCTCTCTTCATGGGCTGCCTGATGATTCATTCTGGGTATTGTTTAGCACATAAGTTATTTGATAATTCACAGGCTTCTGCGTGGATGAAAGGTATTGAATCTGAGTAGCCTGTTTTTGTGTGTGGGTTTGCAGAACACTTGTGTGTAATGTTGATTCAGTGACAGTAATCTGTAGATCCAAAATGCTATATTAACCCCTCTGATGGTATTTGTAAACTTTAAATATGGATCTTGAGAATTCAGCCAATCAACAAAGGCAATTGCAGTTTCATTATTCCCTGTCTAGATTATCAATATGTCGTCGATATGCAGTTGGAACACATTGTTGTTATATGTTCTTCCTCAAAATGGTTAACATCCAGACAGGCAATACTTGGGGCAAAGGTATTGCCCATCGAGATCCCTTATATCTGGTGATATATTGTACAATATTAATTCAAAAATGATTTCTGTCAGTGCTAGTCTTGCAAATGAGGTGTTGTGGTGTCAAACTCTCATTCGGTCCTTCAAAGAGTGGGCTATCACGGCCAAGGTTTTTTCCTGCGGTATACTCATGTACAGAGCCGAAATATAGAGGAAGAATGGAGAGACACTCAAACAAAGATCACATTTCTACAATTTTACTTTTTTAGTCAAAATCTTTTTATTGGTTTTGTAAAGACAGCTGAAGACAAGGTATATACGCACATAGTGTTCAGACTTATGAAAACGCAGAAATGCAAAGTTTTGTGGGGTCAAGCATTGTAACCTGTACAAAGATTTTTTTTTTTACAATAACATACAGCAAAAGACAGGTGGGGGATTACCCCATCCCTCCTCAATAAACAATCAGAAAGTAAGAGAGAAGGGGGAAGAATATGGGGAAAATAGAGAGAGGGAAAGCTGGAGGCCTTAGCTGTCCCTCATATAGGGAGCTGCTGGGTTCCTAGCATTTTGTGCAACAAACCCCTGATTGAGTGTATCAAAGTATGTATAAGGCTCTTATTGATCTGTGGAACCCTCTTAGTGTAACAGGGGTCTCTGTGTACCCTTATACTCAGTTCGGGGGAAAATGGAAGGCAAATGAACATTAGTGTGATCTGAGATGGGAGACCATATCCACTAGTAGGGAGATCTGGCTGCCAACAGAGTGTTAGCATTCATGTATTTGATTGCATTTTTAAAAGTGATAACGGAAATACATATTTGCCATGGTAAATAACTTCTTAGTTGTCAACTGCATTGAACAAAATGTGATCAGGTGTATCATTCTATGGGACCCCAATGATTCTTTTTAAACAAGGGGGCATAGCATTAAAAAATTTGAAGAACGTTGGCCTACTGGTACAGTACAACAAGTTACTTATCTTCGGTAACGATATATCTGTAAGAAACATTAGTTAGTTATAGATTCCTTACCTTAGAATTACCCCCAGGCATCAGACTAGATCCGGAAAGTTTTTTCGTCAGCAGTACCTCTGCACGTCGGAAGGTGGCGTTGGTCGGCTCCGCGTCCGTTGTTAGCGTCGTGGTCGCCTGGGATGATGTCGCGGCAGCTACTGAGACGGCGCCCTCGCGCGCTGACGTCAGTTCTATACACGACTTTCCGCGCCAGAAACACAGAGCCATGCAAGACACTGACCACTGGTGCACAAAACTAGGGCCCTGAAAGGATGTCCTTAACCCTAGAAATCAGTTGGCAGAACGGGGAGGATGGGTGGGGCAGTAAGGATTCTATAACTAACTAATGTTTCTTACAGATATATCGTTACCGAAGGTAAGTAACTTGTTCATCTGAAAGAAACACATTAGTTATAGATTCCTTACCTTAGAATAGATACCCCAGCAATACCAACCCCGGTGGTGGGTCTGCAAACCAAGATCACACCAGAAAATCCTGGAGAACAGAACGGCCAAAGAAGCCGTCTCTCCGGACTTGGCTGTCCAGGCAGTAGGGTTTCGTAAACGTGTGCAGCGATGCCCACGTACCTGCCTGACAGATGTCGTTCAGAGGAACTCCTCTTCCCAAGGCAGTAGTGGCTGCCGTCGCCCTGGTGGAATGGGCGCGTAGTCCCACTGGAGGCTCCTTTTTAGCCAGAGAATAGCATGCTTTTATACACAACACGACCCACCGAGAAATGGTTTGCTTGTGTACGGCCCAATCTTTCTTGGCACCCACGTAGCCAACAAAGAGTTGGTCATCCACCCGGAACTGTTTTGTGCGATCCAGATAGGAAGAAAGTGCACGTTTTGGGTCCAGACGGTGGAGCCTCTCTTCCTCTTTCGAAGGATGCGGAGGCGGAAAGAAGGTGGGCAAAGTGATGGTCTGCCCAATGTGGAAGGCAGTAACCACCTTTGGCAAGAAGGACGGACGAGTTCTAAGGACAACTTTGTCCGGATGTACAGAGAGAAAAGGAGGCTTAGAAGAAAGCGCCTGGAGCGCACTCACTCGCCTGGCAGATGTGATGGCCACCAGTAACGCAGTTTTGAGAGTGAAGAGCCGTAAAGGACAGTTATGAAGCGGCTCAAAGGGAGCACACATTAAATAAGTTAAAACCAGGTTCAAGTCCCACTGAGGCATAACGAAGGGAATAGGAGGAAAAAGATGAGTTATGCCTTTCAAGAAGCGGCTTACAACCGGGGACTTGAAAAGGGAAGGCTGATCTGGAAGCCGAAGGAAGGCAGATATGGCCGAAAGATAGCCCTCGATAGTGCCCAGAGCAGAGCCCTGCTGGGCTAAAGAAAGGAGGAACAAGAGAACCTCGGAGAGGGGGGCAGAAAAGGAATCTACAGCCTTTGCTGTGCACCATGCCACAAACTTGTTCCACCGGCAGGCGTATACCGTCTTTGTGGAGGGACGCCTGGCTGCCAAAATTACATCAGACACTTCAGGAGGCAGGTCGAAAGAGGTCAACTGCCACCGCTCAATCACCACGCAAGGAGGTGGAGGCTGGACAGGTTCGGGTGGAGGACCGTGCCCTGCTGCTGCGACAGAAGATCCTCCCGAAGAGGCAGTCTGATCGGAGGATCGATGGCCATGTTGAGCAGCTCGGGATACCAGACTCTTCGTGCCCAATCCGGAGCCACAAGAATGACTTGGGCCCGGTCGCGCCTGATCTTCAGCACTCTGGGCAGAAGTGGTATAGGCGGAAAGGCGCACAACAGACCGCAACTCCACTCGCGACGAAAAGCGTCGCCTAGCGAGTGCCGCCTTGGAAATTCCAACGCGCAGAATTGCTGACATTGCGCGTTCTCTTCGGTGGCGAATAGATCTAACCAAGGCTCTCCCCACTGTTGAAAGAGACCTTGCACCACCTCCGAGTGGAGACACCATTCGTGATCCATCATGCACCTGCGGCTGAGTTAGTCTGCCCTGGCGTTCAGGGAACCTGCCAGGTGTTGAACCACCAGGGAAATGCCCTGATGTTCCAGCCATGTCCAGAGCCTCTTGACATAGGGTCCACGACCCCACCCCGCCCTGTCTGTTGCAGTACCACATGGCAGTGGTGTTGTCCGTGAACACCTGCACTACTCTTCCTCGGAGACCAGAGGCCTCTGATCTCCGCCTCTCCCATGTGGCTGCCCCATCCCAGAAGGGATGCGTCCGTCACCACAGTGTGGTCTGGTTGGGGAAGGGAGAGGGATCTGCCACTGACCCAATCCTGGTTCGTGAGCCACCACTGCAGTTGTCGTGCAGTGCCCTCCGAGATCTGGACGCAATCGGACAGATTCCCCTGATGCTGCGCCCACTGGAACTTCAGGTCCCACTGCAGAGCCCGCATATGCCACCTGGCATGATCAACCAGCAGGATGCAGGAGGCCATGAGGCCCAGCAGCCTCAGAGTCATTCTGACCGAAACCCGGGATAGAGGCTGAAAGATCGGAATCATAGCCTGAATATCCCGGATTCGCTGTTCGGGAGGATAGACCCGAAACTGCGTCGTGTCCAGAACCGCTCCGATGAAGAGGAGCTTCTGAGAGGGAATCAGGTGTGACTTCGGCACATTGATGGAGAACCCCAGCAAATGCAGGAGGTCGGCTGTAGTCTGGAGGTGGGAGACAACTGCCTGGGGCGAGCCCGCCTTCAACAGCCAGTCGTCGAGATAGGGGAAGACTGAAACCCCCGATCTGCGCAGATGAGCTGTGACCACCGCCATCACTTTCGTGAACACCCGAGGGGCGCTGGTAAGGCCAAAGGGGAGCACGGTAAATTGAAAATGCTTGTGGCCTACTGTGAACCGTAGGTAACGCCGGTGGGCCGGCAGGACGGGGATGTGAAAATAAGGGTCCTGCAAGTCCAACGCTACCATCTAGTCTTCCGGGTCGAGGGCAGACAAGACCTGAGCAAGCGTCGACATCTTGAACTTCTCCTTCCGGAGGAAGCGGTTGATGTCCCTGAGATCCAAGATAGGATGCAGGCCCTTGTCCTTCTTGGGGACCTGAAAGTAGTGGGAGTAGCAACCACGACCTACTTCTGGGACAGGAACGCGCTCGATGGCTCCCTTGGCCAAGAGTGCCAAAACTTCCTGCTGGAGAAGGCCCAGGTGATCCTCTGACATGCGGTGGTATTGAGGTGGCATGGCTGGAGGGGTAGTCTCGAAGGGGAGGGAGTAGCCCCTTCGGACTATTTGCAAAACCCACCTGTCATACGTGATGATGCGCCAGTGGGGGAGGTGATGGCGAATCCTGCCGCCCACTGGCGTTGGATGGGCCTGAAAGGTCGGACTAGGAGGGTTTGGAGGCTGCGGCGGAGGGGGGGTTGGTGGACTGGCCCGCCCGCTGGGCCCCGGAACCACGATGGTTGTTCCCACGTCCCCGGCCGCACAAAGGTTGGGTAACTTGCTGCAGCCTGTGGCTCTGGGCGGGACGTAGCGGGGCACCCCTTCCATAGCGATGAAAGGCGCAAAAAGCAGACTGCGCAGGGTGGGTGGAGCGGCCCAAGGACTTGGCCGTAGCCCGTGAGTCCTTGAAACGCTCTAGAGCGTTGTAAGCTTTGTCACCAAAAAGGCGACGGCCATCAAAGGGCATGTCCATCAAGGTGTTCTTGGCATCCCCTGAAAAGCCAGTCGACCTCATCCAGGCGTAGCGACGAAGTGCTACTGACGTTGAAATGGTCCTGCCCAGAGAGTCGGCGGTGTCCAGCCCACAACGTATGGCAAACTTCACTGCATCCCTCCCGGGGGCAACAGCCCGGGAGAGCACTGCCCGGGCCTCCTCCGGACACTGAGGCTGCACCTGCGCCACCGTATCCCACACTGAGTGGGAATAACGGCCCAAGAGACATGCAGTGTTTACCGACCGCAGTCCTAAGCTGGCGGAAGAGAACATTTTCTTTCCAAGATGGTCCAGCTTCTTGGATTCCCTTTCCGGTGGAGCGGTAGGGAATGCGCTTTTTGAAGTGGAGGCTTGGACTACCAAGCTCTCCGGGGTGGGGTGTTGGGAGAGGAAAGTGGGGTCGCCCGGGGCCGGGCGGTGGCGTCGGGCAATCATCCTGTCCACGGGAGCCCCCGTGTTGGGCCTGGACCACGTGCCCAAAAGGACACCGGTGAGGGCCTCATTGAACGGCAGCAAGGGCTCCGAAGAGCTTGCAGCCGGCTGAAGCACCTCTGTCAGGAGGTTAGTCTTGACCGCCACCGTAGGAAGCTCGAGGTTGAGAGCCTCGGCCGCCCTACCCAACACCACTGCGTATGACGCTCCCTCCTCCGTAGCCACGGTAAGAGGAGACAACATGCCAAGGTAAGGGGAGGTGTCCAAACCACTGTCATCCCCCAGCTCCTCTCTCCAGTCCTGTTCACTGTCCAATTGGTCAGTCAGAGGGTCACCTGAACCCTCCCAGTCCTCCTCCTCATCCTCTGGGTGCCATTCTGGTTGAAAAGGGACCCCAGGAGTGAACAGGGGCACAAAATCCCCTCTCGGTGCCGGATCCGGCATCGGGCGACGCCGGTCCGGCTCCGGGTCCACGTCGGGACGGAGGCCGGGGTCGACGCCGGCCAGGGGGCCGACCGGCGTCGAACGCTGTAGTGGTGCCGGAGGAAGCGGCGCCGGTGGAGGTGTAATCAGGTCAACCGGCGCCGATCTGGATCCAGGCCTGGATTCAAGGGGGGCCTGCGGCGCCAGGGCCGGAGCCAACAGAGTCCGTGGGGCCCAAAAGCACGCCGGCGGGGTTCGGTCAGCCCAAAGATGGCATGCATCGCCTCGTAGAATGTACGAAGCTGGGCGGGAGTCGCTCCGGGTCACGGAAAGGGAGGGAAACACAGAGTCGACTCGTCGGGCTCCGCGCGCGGAGCCGCGGGAGGGGCACCACCTGCGTCCCTCGTCGGATCGGCCGACCAACGAGGAGAAGTCGAAGAGCGGCGGTGCTTCTTCGACTTCTTCTTATGCTTCGACTTACCCGACCCCGAGTGCTAAGACTTCGTAGACTTGGACGAATGGTGGTGGCTCCGCGACCGGTCCCTCGACCTCCCTCGCGACCGGGACCACGAACGGCGCGGAGCCGACTGCCGGTGCTCAAGCAGCTTTCGGGGCCGCTCCCGCAAAGCCTTCAGCGCCATCGACCGGCAGTCGGAGCACGACTTGGGGTCGTGGTCGCGCTCCAGGCAAAAGAGACACACGGGGTGCGGATCCGTCACCGACATCATCCGATGACAGGAACCGCATGGCTTGAAGCCGGGCATCCCTTGTGCACCTTAGGAGTCGAAGACTCGAAAAAGAAGTCGACAAAAGTCGAGAAAAAGTCAGTCAAAAAATGACTGGAGGTACCGCTCTTCCCAGATCTGCGCTGGCTGGCGCGAAAAAAGAAAGAACTGACATCAGCACGCGAGGGCGGCGTCTAAGTAGCTGCCGCGACGTCATCCCGGCGACAAAGACGCCAACGACGGACGCGGAGCCGACCGACGCCACCTTCCGACGCGCAGAGGTACTGCTGACGAAAAAACTTTCCGGATCCAGTCTGACACCTGGGGGTAATTCTAAGGTAAGGAATCTATAACTAACGTGTTTCTTTCAGATTAATAAAACAGGAAAGAATGAACCTACTGGCACTGCATAATAAAGCAGTCAATAATGCTCAGTAAAGCAGAAAGAAATAAACCCACTGGCACTGTACAATAAAGCAGTAAACTATAAGCCCACTATATTTGTATAATAAAGCAGTTAACAAGGAATACATTAAAATGTTATTGACTTTAAGAAAAAATTCAAGTTTGATTCTGCGCTGTGAACTGTTTTGGCATCACATAGCATTTCTTTATAAAACAAAAATATCTAAACTGGGAATAGTAGTATTTTGAACAGAAAATAAATTAAACTGTTCAGTCCAAAACACATACAACACAATTTAGAATAACAAGAACACAAAAATACGTGCAAGTCTAAAACCATCAACAGCTCTAGCCTACTGATATATCCGATGCGACTCACCTTTGGGTTCAGTGATTATATGACTAACACCTAGTCTGTGACAGACATAGTGGAACGCCTGGTTCCCTGGATTGCACCACTGGTCAATATAGTCATTAGAACATGTCCAAATCGTGTTATTCATTGCATCATAGCAAGCCCCTGAAACAAAATAATGAAACTAAGCCAGTTAACCAGACATGAATTTCATCAAAGTGAGATCAAGTTAACTCCATACAACTACAGAGCTTTACCAAGGGCAAAATTGAAGGTAAAGGACATTAGGAGCTGCTCAATGGATTGCTTAAGTCAGCAATCTATGTAAAACAAGATTATTGAATGGAATGGTATTTAATATTGGACTTGTTAAAGTGAACCTTGTTACACATGTGATATTCAGGACAGATGCATCTTGTGCAGTCAATTGTTCAAATTCGTCCTATTTGGGACGACGAGTAGTCATCAAAGATTAACTCTTAATTATACTTATACAGCAACTATGCTCTACTGTGGTAATTTTGTTAAAAATTAATGTTTGATTAATGAATGATGGCAAGACATACCCGCGCTGTGTGTGGGTACATCTGGAGAAATTGAGCAAACCCCAATGACTTAAAGGGGCCATGACATCTTGTGAAAGATGTCACAATAGCTTTCAAAACGTAAGCAGACATCATCAAACAAATTAACATTTTGGAATGCCGATTGTTAGAGATGCAAGACTGGGTTACAAGAATTTGTTTTTAAACAACATTTGATGGCCCTGTTGAGGATATACAATTCGATTGATTTGTTTTAAAAGTCTTTAATTATTACACTGTTTTGTACAGTGAACCAGAAAATAACCAAAATGTTTTCCTGCCAATAATAATGAAGGATCCAGGAGGCCTTGCTCCAACATGTATCTCAAATGTTCTTATTTGCACCCAGGATCAAAGCTCAATATGGTAGATCTGAACATTCCACATATGGCTGGCGTTTGGTAAGTTCCTCATAACATATTGGTTTCCTTTTCTTTAGGAGATGCCCCTGCTTGTGGCATACGTTCGAGGAGCACAGATTGCTAAATTAGTATATGGATGGGACAAATATAGGTCAGGTGATGTGGGGTGCAACTTTACCTTAGTCTGGAAGGGTACAACAGTTTCTGAACTGTTTATGTCAGGAAGAATATCTTTTAAATACAAAATACCTCCTAGGATATTTGTGGAATGATTTTATGATTTAAGATCAGAAAAAATAGCAATTGTTACCTTAAAAACATTCAGACTGGGTGGCTACAGAAGAGGTAAGTAACATAGTTAGAACTACGAAGGCTGGATTGGTCTATGCGTATGTGCCCCGTATTTAGCTTGCACACAAATCGTTGGTATAAAACTACGCAAGAAAGGTCCATTTCAACTCTCTTCATTATTCTTGTGAAAGCCACACCAGATTTATATTGGTTGTATGCAATACTATACGAATCACAGGCAATGGCGGATGTGCCCATCTGCCACAACAATAAAACAACCTGAGTGCAAACTAGGAAATGACCAGTGCCCAGGACATCCTATCTTACCCCTGGAATTCGAGATCAATGGTGAACAAAGCAACCATAAACTTCCATTCCCCAAATACATGCTCATGGACTTACAATAATCAATTGTGTCTGCTGCAACCCAAACTCATAACAACTGATACCAACATGCTGTAGGCAAATACACTTATGAACAGGTCACAAGCTTAATACCACTGCCAACAGAGGTGACTGAGGCAGATCTAGTGTGCTATGAGTATAGCACCTGACCCTGTATGGCCACCCTGAGCGGGCCTGCTCCCATCTCAATTTCACTGAAGTAACTATGTCATGTGTGGCTGATGATTCTGGTGATAGATATAATTGATGAGGTCCTAAGCAGTTAAAGGGGAAGGAGGGGCATGGTTGCACCACACATCACAACTGTTGAATTTCAGTGTTTTTTTAAGTTTTGTATTGTAATATTTCTTCAATTTAAGTTTTTGTGAACTGAATTTTTTTTTTTACATAACAAACGTAATTTCACTTCTGAGTAAAAAGCCATACAAGAGAACATTTCTTCAATAATTTGTTATTTTTTAATGATATACTTTAGCATCTATCCAAAGCATAAAAGCACTGTGCAGCCCTTTGGCTGTGTCTATGGCCTGTCTTCAGTCACATTCTATGTCAAGCCCATTGGCCCACTATGCAGAGTTTTCAGCTCTGCACAGCAGGTTCTGAGTGGAGAGAAGGACCAAACATGACTTGTGCAAAGTCCTTGTGCCCCCTCCCCCCCCACACACTGTTGGTGCAGGGCTTAGTTGTCCCGCAACCTGTACTCCAAGAAACATGTGTACAACCTTTTGCCATATGCAATAGACTCTTGGTACAGACAAAGCACTTTAGCTCCTTGTCTAAGGCCTTCAGCTGTGTACAGTAGGCTTTAAGTGCACTGGCCATGTCCTACCTTCAGTATACATTTTATAACTGGTTCTATTCTTTGAAGAACTTGTACAGCCTTTTAAAGGAATATGGGGGAACTGATGGAGAGTATACCCATTTCTCTGATCCTTTGGACTCTCTAGAATCTCTGGATCCAGTTTTGGAACAACCCTGCAAAACAAAAACATTTTTTCTGGAGAAGTGAAGTGTGAACCCCCACATTCTCACCAAGTATGGATGCTGCTCCCCCAGCCATCTTATAGACCCTTCCACATTTTCTGTCTGCAAAACTGGATCTGCAGATAGCTCAAATCAAAACAGCAGCCACAATATCTGCAGTAAAAAGTAGGATTCCGTTTTGGTATTTTTGAGGACTGTACTAGTCACTCATAGCCTGACCACATCCTACCTGAAGTCAGGGCCTGCTCCTCCTGCACACTTACACCTCCTTGATTGTTTTCTGGGATAATGAATTTTTTAATTCTTCAGATCATACAATGGCAACTTTGACAGTTGTTTCAGTCATGCTCAGTCAATGAGGTTGCTTGGATCAGCAGATAGCGAAATGGACGATGGGAAAATGCTCCCTCACCCAATCAGATGTTAATAGTTGTCATGTTTTGCCTTCAAATCTGAATTCATGAATATTTGTGAAACCATGGCACAAGAGATATATAAATGTAACATTTAGAGGCCCCCAACACTAGTTTTGAAAATATATCTGAAAGTATACATATTGAAATTAAAATCACAAATAGGACATGAAATGGACAGAGAAGAAAGAAACATGGTAAAGGCAGTCTGGAAATTCCTATGGTAGAAACATTAACTGAAGGCAGTCAGTGCAAAGTCATATATTGTAATAAATCTTACCAATTCCTGGTATTAAAGCACCACGTCCAAGCGAACTTCCAGCAGCATCAATGAGATCAGCTCGGCTTGAGAACTGCCCATCAGAAATGTTGTACACCAGACTAGAGGCTAGAACTAAAAGAAATATTTCAATCACTATCTCAAGGTCTCTTAATGAGCTCTAGCCATTCAGACAGACAAATCTTTATTCAGTTAATTACAATGAAAGAATACAATTAATTCAGACAGAATTCTGTAACGTATAAGGAATGATAAGAAGTTAAAATCAAAAACAACTAAGTTGATAAGTAGGAGAACAATCCAAGAATCTGTGTGCAAATACGCATAATGCTACGACGGAAGCAGCATTGTGCAGCCTTAATAAAAGATCGTAAAGTGAATTGTGCATAACAATCAGTACAGTCACCCTAGTAATACAATCTCAAAAACTTGTCAAATCAAACATAAAACCATGCCAGTAATTTATATAAAATACACATAAAATTACAGGTAAAAACAAATATTAAAAACCAGCAGTCAGATCATAAGCAGCAATGAACAAGTTACTTACCTTCGGTAACGATATATCTGTAAGAGACATATATTAGTTATGGATTCCTTACCTTAGAATGACCCCCAGGCGTCAGACTGGATCCGGAGAAATTTTTTCATAGCAGTACGCTTGCGCGTCGGTAGGTGGCGTCGGACGACTCCGCATCTGTCGTCGGCGTCGTGATCGCCGGGATGACGTCGCGGTATCTACTTAGACGCCGCCCCTGTGCGCTGACGTCAGTTCTATACACGACATTCCACACCAGAAGCGCAGAGCCATGCAAGACACTGACCACTGGTGCATAAAACCAGGGCCCTGAAAGGGAGTCCCTTACGCTAGAAGTCAGTTCGCAGAACGGGGAGGATGGGTGGGGCGGTAAGGAATCCATAACTAATATATGTCTCTTACAGATATATCGTTACCGAAGGTAAGTAACTTGTTCATCTGAAAGAGACTATTAGTTATGGATTCCTTACCTTAGAATAGATACCCCAGCAATACCAACCACGGAGGTGGGTCTGCGCACCAAGTTTACACCAGGAAGTCCTGGAGAACCGAACGGCCAAAGAAGCCGTCTCTCCGGACTTGAGAATCCAGACAATATTGTCTAGTGAACATGTGCAGCGATGCCCACGTGGCTGCCTGGCAGATGTCATCGAGAGGGACCCCGCGTCCCAAAGCAGTAGCGGCTGCCGTCACCCTGGTGGAATGGGCGCGCAATCCTACTGGAGGTTCTTTCTTTGCCAAGGAATAGCCTATTTTGATGCAAAGAACGACCCACCTAGAGATGGTCCGTTTCTGCATGGCCCGACCTTTTTTGTCGCCCACATAGCCAACAAAGAGTTGATCGTCTACCCGGAATTCCTTTGTACGATCCAAATAAAAGGATAGCGCGCGTTTTGGATCCAGACGGTGGAGTCTTTCTTCCTCTTTAGAAGGATGCGGGTGGCAGGAAGAAGGTGGGCTAAGTGATGGTCTGTCCTATATGGAAAGAGGTAACCACTTTGGGGAGAAAAGAAGGCCGAGTTCTAAGAACAACCTTGTCCGGATGAACAGCAAGGAAAGGAGGCTCAGAAGAAAGAGCCTGAAGCTCACTCACCCTGCGAGCAGAGGTGATGCCAATCAGAAAGGCAGTTTTCAGAGTTAAAAGTCTGAGAGGGCAATTATGTAAGGGCTCGAAGGGAGCACACATCAGGTAAGTCAGAACCAGATTCAAGTCCCACTGGGGCATTACGAAAGGAATAGGAGGAAAGAGATGAGTAATGCCCTTTAGAAACCTATTTACAATAGGGGACTTGAAAAGAGAAGGTTGATCTGCTAGGCGAAGGAAGGCCGAAACGGCCGAAAGATAGCCTTTAAGGGTGCCCAGAGCATATCGCTGCTGGGCCAAAGAAAGAAGGAAGAGGAGAACCTCTGAAAGAGGGGCAGAATGGGGATCCACAGCCTTTGCTGTGCACCATGGCACAAATTTGTTCCATCTGCAGGCACATACCGTTTTAGTGGAGGGACGCCTGGCTGCCAAGATGACATTACAGACTTCGGGAGGAAGGTCAAACGCTGTCAACTGTCACCGCTCAATCTCCACGCAAGGAGGTGGAGGCTGGACAGGTTCGGGTGGAGGACCGTCCTCTGCTACTGCGACAGAATATCCTCCCGAAGAGGCAGTCTGATCGGAGGATTGATGGCCATGTACAAGAGCTCGGGACACCAGACTCTTTGCGCCCAATCCAGAGCCACAAGAATCACTTGGGCCTGGTCGCACTTGATCTTCTTCAGCACTCTGGGCAGAAGTGGTATAGGCAAAAAGGCATATAGAAGACCGCAACTCCACTCGCGACGAAAAGCGTCGCCGAGTGAGTGCCGCCTTGGAAATGCCAATGCGCAGAATTGCTGACATTGAACGTTCTCTTCGGTGGCGAACAGATCAAACCAAGGCTCTCCCCACCGCTGAAAGAGACCTTGCACCACCTCAGAGTGAAGACGCCATTCATGATCCACCATACACCGACGGCTGAGTTCGTCCGCCCTGGCGTTCAGTGAACCTGCCAGGTGTTGAACCACCGGGACATGCCCTGATGTTCCAGCCATGTCCAGAGGCGAAGGGCCTCTTGACATAGGGTCCACGAATCCACCCCGCCCTGTTTGTTGCAGTACCATTTGGCGGTGGTGTTGTCCGTGAACACCTGCACTACTCTTCCCTTGACAGAAGGAAGGAATACTTTCAGTGCAAGACGGATCGCCTGGAGCTCCAGAAGATTGATGTGGAGCTCGGACTCCGCTGGAGACCAGAGGCCTCTGATCTCCGTCTCCCCCATGTGGCCACCCAATCCCAGGAGTGACTCATCTGTCACCACCATGAACTTTGGTTGGGGAAGGAAGATGGATCTGCCGTCGACCCAATCCTGGTTCGATAGCCACCACTACAGTTGGTGTGCAGTGCCCTCCGAGATCTGGACGCAGTCGGAAAGATTCCCCTGATGCTGTGCCCACTGGAACTTCAGGTCCCACTGCAGAGCCCGCATGTGCCATCTGGCATGATCTACCAGCAGGATGCAGGAGGCCATGAGGCCATGAGGCCCAATAGCCTCAGGGTCATTCTCACCGAAACCCGGGACAGAGGCTGAAACATCGGAATCATAGCCCGAATATCCCGGACTCGCTGTTTGGGAGGATAAGCCCGAAACTGCGCTGTATCCAGAACTGCTCCGATGAAGAGGAGCTTCTGAGAGGGAATCAGGTGTGACTTCGGCACATTGATCATAAACCCCAGGGAATGTAGGAGGTCCGCCGTAGTCTGGAGGTGGGAGACGACAGCCTGGGGCGAGCCCGCCTTCGACAGCCAGTCGTCGAAATGGGGGAAGACTAGAACCCCTGATCTGCGCAGATGAGCTGCGACCACCGCCATCACTTTCGTGAACAACCTAGGGGCGCTGGTAAGGCCAAAGGGGAGCACAGTAAACTGAAAATGCTCGTGGCCTACCGTGAACTGTAGGTAGCGTCGGTGGGCAGGCAGGACGGGGATGTGAAAATAAGCATCATGCAAGTCCAACGCCACCATCCCGTCTCCAGGGTCGAGGGCAGACAGAACCTGAGCTAATGTCAACATTTTGAACTTCTCCTTCTGGAGGAAGCGGTTGATGTTCCTGAGATCCAAGATAGGACACAGGCCTTTGTCCTTCTTGGCACCAGAAAGTAGTGGGAATAACAACCACGACCTACTTCTGGGGCAGGAACTCGCTCGATAGCTCTGTTGGCCAAGAGAGCCGCAACTTCCTGGTGGAGAAGGGCCAAGTGATCCTCCGACATGCGATGGAATTGTGGTGGCATGGATGGAGAGGTAGTCTCCAAGGGGAGGGAGTAGCTCCTTCGGACTATCTGCAAAACCCACCTGTCCGACGTGATGGTTTGCTAGCGGGGGAGGTGATGGCGGATCCTGCCGCCCACTGGCAACTGGTGGCCCTGAAAGGTCGGACTAGGAGGGTTTGGAGGCTGCTGCAGAGGGGGCACTGGTGGACTGGCCGGCCCACTGGCCCCCAGACCCACGGCGCTGGGTCCCACGTCCCCGCCGCGCAGAGGCTGGGCAGTTTGCGCCGGCCTGTGGCTCTGGGAGGAACGTGGCGGGGCACCCCTTTCGTAGCCGCGAAAGGCAGACTGCATGGGGCGAGATGTAGTCATGAGGCCCAAGGACCTAGCCATAGCCCTAGAATCCTTGAAGCACTCAAGCACGTGGTCTCCCTTTTCACCAAACAAGCGACGGCCATCAAAGGGCATGTCCAAAAGTGTAGATTGGACATCTCCCAAGAAGTCAGTGGATCTCAGCCAGGCGTAGCGTCTCAGGGCCACCGACGTCGAAATAGTCGTGCCTAGCGAGTCAGCGGTGTCCAGCCCACTGCGAATGACCAACTTTGCTGCATCTCTCCCTTCGGTAACCGCACGGGAGAGTGTGGCCCAGGCCTACTCCGGGCACTGTGGCAGCACCTGCTCAACTGTATCGGAGTGGGTGTAACGGCCCAAGAGACATGCGGTGTTCACCGACCGCAGTCCTAAGCTGGTGGAAGAAAACATCTTCTTCCCAAGGTGTTCCAGCTTCTTGGATTCCCTATCTGGGGAGCAGTAGGGAACGAGCCTTTGGAAGTAGAGGCATGGACTACCAAGCTCTCAGGGGTAGGATGTTGGGAGAGGAAAATGGGGTCACCGGGAGCAGGGTGCTGGCGTCGGGCAATCATCCTATCCACAGGAGCCCCTGTGCTGGGCTTGGACCAAGTGCCCAGAAGGATGTTCGTGAGGGCCTCATTGAATGGCAGCAGGGGCTCCGAAGAGGCCGCTGCCGGCTGAAGCACCTCAGTCAGGAGGTTAGTCCTGACTGCCACCGTAGGAAGCTCAAGGCCCAAGGCCTCAGCCGCCCTACGCAACACCACAGCGTAGGAGGCTCCCTCCTCTGTAGCCACGGTAGGGGGAGAAAGCATGCCAAGGTCTGGGGAGGTATCCAGACCACTGGCTTCACCCAACTCCTCTCTCCAGTCTGGATCTTCAAGTTGGTCTGCAAGAGGGTCAACAGACCCCTCGCAGTCCTCCTCACCCTCTTCTGGCTGCCACTTAGGGCGATAGGGAACGCCAGGATAGAAAATTGGCACAAAATTGCCAGTCGGCGCCGGTCCGACTCCGTATCTAGGTCGAGGCCGAGGTCGACGCCGGCTGGAGACCCGACCGGCGTCCGAGGCGGCAGCGGTGTCGTCAATGGATTCGGCGCCAGAGGAGGCGTCTTCATTTTGCCTGCGCCGATCCGGATCCAGGCCTGGATATTGGGGGCCCTGCGGCAGGGCCGAAGCCGCCGGTGGCAAAGGCCTAGAACCCCCAACCGAGTCGGCGGGGCACAAAGGCGCGCCGGCGGAGTCGGGCTGCCCAAAGATGGATCGGAGAGCTTCGCAAAATGTACGAAGTTGGGCAGGGGTCGTTCCGGATCCTGGGAAGGGGGGGGGTGGGGGGAGGGGGTGACTCTGAGCCGACCGTCCGCATCCCTCGTCTCGTTTGCCGACGGACGGTGAGAAGGCAAAGAGATACGGTGCTTCTTCGCCTTCTTCTTGTGCTTTGACTTACCCGAAAATGAAGACTTCGACGAGGAGTGGTGGTGATGGCTCCGCGACCGGTCCTGCAACCTCCCTCTCGACCGGGACCTCGAGCAGCGCGGAGCAGACAGCCAGGCCTCCAGAAGCTTTCGGGACCGCTCCCGCAAAGACTTCGGGGTCATGGCACGACAGTCGGGGCATGACTTCGGGTCGTGGTCGCGCTCCAGACACCAGAGGCACACTAGATGTGGGTCAGTCACCGAAATCAGCTTGAAGCCGGTCCGCCGATGTGACATCCCTGTGCACCAGGAGTCAAACGACTCGAAAAGAAGTCGAAAAAACAGTTAGTCAAAAAGGGTACCACTCTCTCCGGATGGTCTGCGCTGGGTGTTGCGGAAAAAGAAAGAACTGACGTCAGTGCGCAGGGGTGGCGTCTAAGTAGATACTGCGATGTCATCCCGGCGATCACGACGCCGACAACAGACACGGAGTCGATCGACGTCACCTACCGACGCGCAAGGGTACTGCTAAGAAAACATTTCTCCGGATCCAGTCTGACGCCTGGGGGTAATTCTAAGGTAAGGAGTCCATAACTAATAGTCTCTTTCAGATATGCAGCCATACATATAGATAGTGAAGTGATTTGTACAAGACATACATTACATTCCCCCTAATAATTCAGTTCTCTAATCGCTCATCAGATTATACGTGAAACCAGTTCGGTAGTCTGTTTGGAATGTACATAGCTGTAGGAAAGTGCCCTTTTTGTATGGTCACCCCTACACTTTTTGCCCCAATGCTGATGGTTATGACTCTGAAAGCACCCTGGAGCCTGCCAACAAGGCCCTAGTGTCAGTGCTCTCTCTCTAAATCTGATACATATGAATTGGTAACCTCAATTGGCAAGGACTTTGACCCCCTTATAAATCCATGGTAAATGGTCCAGAGGTACCCAGGGCATGGGAGTTAAAGGGGTCACCAGGGCCTGAAGCATTGTTTGTGCCACCCTGAACGACCCAAGTAAACAGATGACAGCAGTCTTGTGATTGCAGACTGCAGGAGCAGTATAAACTGCTCCAACTCAACTTTGCTACACCATGTGTGGCAAGGTAAAAGTATTTTCAATGTATGTCAGTCACCCCTAAACTAGATCTCCTGAGCCCAGTCGGCAGGGTGGATTATATTAACGGTGTGGACATATAAGTGCAAGCTTATATGTCACTTATAGTAAGCTCTTCCTAATTAGGGGCTACTAAACGTGTACAGGTGGCCATAGGATAATATGGGTTGGCACGGGGCACCCCGAGGTTACAAGCTCCATTATGGTCCCACTGAAAATAATCATGTTTGGTATCAAACAACTTGACTCAGCAAACATGACATGATTCTCATGTCGGATTTGATGCGACATGCACCCAGGTGGCTACCTTGGAGGTTGCCCCAGCCTTTCCAGTGACCTGCCAGCTGCTGCTGCCTAGACAGGAATCGGACCCCCTGCCAGGAAGGAGTGAACACTCCCAGGAGTCAGGAACAAAGGCCTGGCCGAGAAGGCGGTGACATCTGCCTCCCGGACATGATGGCTAGTGAAGTGTCACATCCAGGGGTTGAACTTAAAAGCTTACACCACCTCTGATATGCATCCAGGCTGCCTCCCAAAGGAGGAAACAGTCCACCCCCCACCCCAGGCACATTTGCTCCTAGAAAGGCAGGAAAATTATGTAGTCAGGAGGTGTACACCCCCAGAAGGCTAGCCACACCCCTAGGGTGGGTTACCTGGTCTGTGCAGCTAAGGAAGGTTTCTCCCATTTTTAAAAGTGACAGGATAGACGGTTCTGGGTAGCAAAGGTGGAACACACCCCTGGAAGAGATCACCTCAGGGGCAGCTTAGCCGCTGGGGCTAATAACCCATTGGCTACTTGCACCCACACCCCTAAAACCCCTAAAACTAGGATTTAAGGGGCACCCCCGGCACCAGAACCTCGGATCTGATTTGACTTGAAAACCAAGGACAAAGGAGAGACCTAAGTCTGCAACTTCAGGACCTACACAAAACAAAAGCGCAATACTCTGCACCTGTGGCAACCACCCTGCAACTGCACGACAGACTTATTCCGGATCAGAGACTGGTTCCCCCCAAACGACTAGCCCTTCTGAGCACCGAAAGTAACTCCAGAACTCCCTTGGACTAGTGGCATTAGTCCCCAGCAGCCTGCAGGTAAAAGCATGCTCCCGGAACCAAAGGATCACTGGATATCTGAGTGATCTCCCAAAAGTAAATGGTCCAGTGCATTGTGAGAAACATAGTCCTGATCTCCAGCAAGTTTCATGTGTCTACCATTTTCCCCCGGACGTCGAAGTATCTCCAAGTTTAGCTTGCCTCTGCCAAGGCTTGTTGGTGGCCAGCTGGGTACCTGTTAGACCTGGTACCATTGGCGTGAGTCTCCCTTCCATTTTTTCACTGATTGCCTCCTCTGTTTTTGATGTGTTGCTGGTTTAGATGCTTTGGGCACTGTGCCACTGCTATTCAGTGCCACAGTGCAAGTGCTCCCTTTGTTAAATTGATGTATTGATTAGTGACTCCATGATTGGATTATTTGATTTACTTGTCAGACCCTAGTATAGTACACCATGGGTGCCCAGGGCCTGTAAATCAAATGCTGCTGGTGGGCTTGCAGCACTAGTTGTGCCACCCACAGAAGCAGCTTGTAAAGTGTAGCTCAGGCCTGCCATTGCAGAGCCTGTGTGCAGTCTGGGACTGCCATGTCGACTTGGCAAGTGCACCCACTTGCCAGTCCCAAAACCTTCCCTTTTCTACATATCAGTCACCCCTAAGGTAGGCCCAAGGGCATGGTGCATTGTATGTAAAAGGTAGGACATGCCCTGATGTGTGTGGCATGTCCTGATAGTGAATTACAGCCAATTTCGTTTTTCACTATTGCAAGGCTACCTGTCCCCATAGGCCAGAATGGGCAGTTTGATTATAACATCTTATAATCCTAACTGACCCAGGGAACATGGTAGAAAACGAATTTAGTATGCCTGAACTCAGAATGATAAAATACATCTTTTAGTGAAGTTGGTTTTAACATTCTGTGTTTGAAAATAGCACTTTTAGAAAGTAGGTATTTTCTTGCCTAACCATCCAGCCTGCCTCTGCTAGCTTGTGTATTGTATGTCTGGTTCTGTGAGTGACAGGGGCTGGGGGTCTCCAGGAGACAGGGTGAGTCAGCACTAGGCTGAATAGACCTATCTGCATGAGGAGTGGTGAGAGGAGTAGCATCTGGGCCTGAGTAGGGCTGTGCCTGCCTTCCACAATGCTGGCTCCACCTCCTGTGGTGTTCTGATTACCCTGGCCCACACTGACAAAGGAAGAAGTTGTGCATTGGCAGAATGCACCCAGAACTGGTTTGGACTAGGTACAAACACTCTCTGCCTTTAGAGACAAAGGATTTATGGGTATAAAAAGGGGGACCCAGACCCCAGTACTTTAGATCACTTCTGGAACAACAAGACGAACCTTTGCCAAGGAGAAGAACCAAGGAAGCTGCAGGAGTTTGGACTGCCCCTCTGCCCGTGTGCTGTTTGCTGGGTTGGCCTGCAGTGGTCTTCATTGCCAAGGAAAGGAGAAGGAACTTTCAAAGAACTTTCATCATCTTGCAGAATATTTCTCCAAAGGCTTGAACTAGAGCTTGCCTCCTGCTGAAGTCTCAGGGCTACAAGACTTCACCACCAGCTCCCTCCTGAATTCCCTTGCTGGGGATTCTGTCTGCAGAAGCCTGCGTGTCGCTGGGAGCTGGAAGCGCGACTCAACGAGAAGAAGCTTGTCGCTGACGCAGCTGTTGCCGTCGCATCACCGGAGAAGCGTGTCGCCGCCGCATCACCAGAGAAGCGTGTCTTCGTCGCAACTGCCTGCCGTCGCATCACCGGGGAAGCGTGTCTGCGTCGCAACTGCCTGCCGTCGCATCACCGGGGAAGCGTGTCGCCACTGCAAGGGTCGCCGTCGCATCACCGGAGAAGCGTCTCGCCATCGCAGCTGCCTGCCGTCGCATCACCGGAGAGGCGTGTCGCAGGGCCTGTCGCGGCTCCAAAGGTACAGAGTTCGCCGCACGGCCGTGCACGCATCATCTTCCCATCGTCGCATCGCATCAAGGGCACACTCTCATCGCACCGGATCGTCGCATCGCATCGAGGCGCCTGCTCGCCGCATCGCCCTCCCTGCGGACCCTTTGTTTGTTTTGCGTTACGCATCCAAGGTATTTTTGTGAGAAACGTGTCGCATTTATCATCATCTTGAACTAAGTTACTTTTACCATCTTTAAGTCTATTTTGAGTACAGTATTGTGGATTTTTGTCGTTTGTGGTCTATATAAAGAATACTTATTTTTATAAAAACCTGTGTGGTGTCCATCTGTAGTGTTTTCACTGTATTACTGTATGTGTTCACAAATGCTTAACACACTGCCTCTGAGATAAGCCTGTCTGCTCGTGCCAAGCTACCAAGGGAGTGAGCAGGGGTTATCCAGGAGTGTAATTCCCCTTTCCCTGACTTAGAAGGAAGGGTCCCTATTTGGACAAAGGTGTATACCATTGCCAACTAGAGACCCCCAGTTCTAACAGTACCATTACTTCCGTTTGACGCTGTACCTCGAGGGAGCCCCGCAGCATCTTCAACTCACCACCTTAGTGGCCCTGTTGTAGATTTTTGCATCAATTTCCTCACCATTACTGTCTAAGCAGTAAAACGAGCTCCCTTGCGGCTCCAGCTTCAGCACCAGGGACAGTCAGGACAACTCTGCACACCCAGGCCCTACAAGCTAAGTAAAATTCAACTGACTGTCGTGGCCTGGTTGTGGGACCCGCATCACCTTACCCCCCCAGTGGGTTCCATGTAACTCGACCTGGATCGACTGTCACTAGTGCTTTTTCCCATTGACCGCAATAATACAGTTTTGCAGTATTGAATTGCACCGATTTCTTTTTCCTTCTAAAACCCACAACTTCGGTTATACTCATCCAATTGTGTGCATTTTGGGGTCTAAATTGATATAGAAATCTGCTTTATTTTTGTAAATTGGTGTCGGATTTCTTTTGAGTCTTGTCAGTTCTTATCGTCCATGTAGGCACTCTGAAATGCTTAGCACGTGCTTCTTTAGTAAAGCCTGACTGCTCTGTGCCACACTAGCAGGACTGCACTATGGATTTCTTTAAAAAAAAAATTATTAATCGATCCATAGCACAAATACATATCAATTTAGGTCAACACATAAAACTACCTTCAATTACACTTAAAGTACCAAGAAAAATAAAAAAAAGCAAGAAAACCTATATCCATCACAACAATGCTTAACAACCAAGATCAGACAATCACCTCATATGTTGTATCAATGATTCCCATATCTGCATCCCCAGCTTTTGCCGTCTAGATGATTTCGTACAGTAAAGGCTATATTCCAAATTAAAAATATTATAAAATTTAGCCCGCCACATCTCAAATGAGGGAGCCTCGCTCTGAAGCCAACATGAGGCTATGCATAGTCGCGCCACCGCAGCGGCAATAAATGTCATATCTAAATTTATATGCTGGCTGCTCACTTAACACATTTCCCCAGATCCCCAATAGCATCATTTCTTTTGTTATATAAATTGTAGTTCCTGTAACCTCTAGCAGAAACAGCTCTATTTGTGGTTTTAAATGTGAAAGTACCGTACAATCAAAAAACACATGCACAATATCAGCTCTATCGGTACTACACCTAAAGCACTTCCCATCATTATTTCCACCCCACTTCATCATCTTCTCTGGTGTATGATATAAATCAAATATGGTCTTGAAGTGTTGTGTTTTCAAGTTTGCTGAAAGCAGTATCTTCCCTGCAATATCAATAGAGCGCTGCATAAACTCTCCGTCTTGCCTTAATCGTACAGACCATTTAGAATCTTGAGCAGCCAAATCATCCAAATGAGTCTCGATTAATATGGAATATAATGCCCCAATCTTTGCCCTCTTCCTAATTGCCTCGACTATCGGTAATACAGTAATACCCTCATGCAGATGATGTCTAACTAAAAAATCACGAATTTGCAGATACTTAAAAATTCCTGATGTTGAAGTTCATAACTATCAGCTAATTCTGCAAATGAAAATAGTACTCCCCCCTTGAATAGATCACCAAGCTGCCTAATACCCTTAAGCCTCCACCACAACCTCTTATAATCCCAAAATATAGCTGGAAACCTAACAGTTGAATTAAGAGGTGTATAATAATTAGTCTGCGGGATGACCAGCAATTTGCATATCACTTTCCATACCTTATATGCTGTAATCATAACCTTAAACCGTTTTTTTTTATAATAGCTTGGCTCACTAAATTTTACTAATACATTTCTAGCTTCCTCCCCTAATAATAACTGATATATGGACGGAGCTTCTGCACCTGACACATCCTCCCCTGTCAACAAAATCTGCATATTTTGCAATAAGCAAACATAATAATAGAAAAAGAAGTTCGGGACAGACCACACTCCCCTGTCGAGTGGTAACATCATAAATGTAAATGCTCTCCTCACTTTTCGTTGTCCCCACATAAATCTATCACATATGGATTGGATCCTCTGTAAATGTTTTTTTGTTAATTCTAGCGGTACCGCCCTAAAGTAGTAAAGTATTTTGGGGAGGACAATCATCTTTAACACATTTCGTCTCCCCACCAAAGTAAGATGTAGGCACTCGAGCCGATCCAGCTGCTGCTTCACCCCCGAAACTATACTACCCCAATTAACCTCTATCAAGTCTTGCAAAGACATTCTAATCTTAATACCGAGATATCTAGCTTCTTAGTTACACAAGCCTCACCCGGACAGGCCTGATTGGTGCATACTATCTGGGTTTTAGCCGAATTTAATTTGTATCAGGAGACCACACCAAATTCTTCAGCTAACCTTTCTATCTCCCTTATTGCTTGTGCTGGGTCTGCCGAGGCTACTGCAATATCATCCGCATAAGCTAGAACACGCACCTGAAATTGCCCACATTCCATTGATCTAATACTCGCGCTTTGTTCGAACAGGAGTACGAATGGACTAATGTATAGCGCAAACAATAGCGGAGAACAGGGACATCCCTGTCTTGTTCCCCTACTAATAAAAACTTGCTGTGATTCCCTGCCCATCACACAAATCCTGGCTCGAGGTGACTTATACATGCTCTGAATTGCCCTAATATAGCCCTGTCCGAACCCCATCCTCCGCATAATGCCCCAAACAAAAACCCAATAAACACGATCGAACGCTTTTTCAGCGTCGAGAAATATGAGCCCAAACTTTTTATGATGTACATTGGCATAATCAATAAGGGCAATAACTCTATGGATATGATTGATCATACTTCTGCCAGGTATAAATCCATGTTGGGACATGGGCACTATGGATTTCTTAGTGTAATCCAAAGGACCTATTTTGGGGTATTGTGAGAATATTGCAGTGTAGTCTAACCCCCCCCTACAGCATTATACTCCACTTTCCTACCATAGTGTTATAGGTAGTCACGATTAAGCACAACTCAAACGAAACATGCACAGACTCCTCCATATTATGTGATAAACAATGTGTCAAGCTGAATTACTTGCCCAAACTACGCAGCCTTACAGCAGCCGCAATAAATCTATAAAATATAAGACAAATCATATCGGACTGTAATAATTGCAGTTAAAAGAAGGCTGGTCTACATCTCCTAATATTAAGTAGTCTAAGTAAGGGAATTAGGAAAAGTTTCCTTGGTGTGTATAATTCGCACACAAAAAAAAGTGAAACAAACATGTGTGCATTCTGAGTCAGAGGGGCAAGTCACAAGATCTTTTACCCCAGATACATCTCTTGGGTAAGAGACCAATAGGTGGCCAATATTGAAACAAAACCTTACCAGGTAATACCTTTGGTAGATTTGTCCAATATTTAAGTACGGCTCCATGTGATTAGAGGTAATTAATGGAGTATGGGCTACTACCATCCTCTTGCCGCACTAATCAGCTTCTCTTTTAGCTCTAGATGATGGACTAATGCTCTGGGGATTTTCAAAATGTTCTGGACGTTCTAACAGACAGAGCTGGGCCTTCACATAGGTCAGCCATTGAATCCTGCAAGCTTTATCCTGTTTCATGCAATCAGCAATCACAGAGTGAGTAAGTGACACTTCAGATCTGGACCAAATCGACAGCCACAGCATAGGTGCAATTTTTTATAAGATCTTCTACATATGGTAAGTCCAGTTCCTCATGACAAACAGAAGTGGGTGCACTAGTGGAACATGTACCAACCTACGCAAGAAGATGTTTTCACTTATCTGTAATTGTGCAAAATCACATGGTCCTTAATACCTGTGCCATATGTAGCAACTGATAGACATCTTGCCTTGTATATTTTGATTATCACATCCAAGGGCAATGAGCCCACTTTGGAAGCAAACTTGAATATTGCAGCCATCGACTGTTCAAATTGAGATCTCTTTTACTAGGTGTTTCAAAGTACCTTTATTTTCAAAGGAAACCTCCAGGTATGTAAAAGTTGCCCCACATTTAAAATTGGTGCTACTAACATACGCCGGCCTAAACTTACTAAGCGGCCGAGCGCAAACCATAGTAAAAGATTTAGCTTTATTAGTGGACCGACCCAGTCGATCCATAAACAGTACAAAGCTGTCCAGAGGCTTTTGCAAAACTACCCCAGTTCTAGATAAAAAACGTAGTCATCTGTATAGATAAGTACCAGTAAATGTTTAGTTCCCACCATTGGTACGTCTGCCTCAATGCTCAGCAAGGTTGATTCAAGGTCAATGATATACAGGGAAAATAGGAAGGGGGGCCAGGGCGCACTCTTGCCTAGCACCCACATGATCTTAATGGGGGGAGCGCACTCTCCATTTGGGTCATATCTAATACATACCATTACATCCTCAAGGAGTTCAGTAAGTAAATGTACCATCTCCGGATCCACCCCCATCTCCAACATCTTCCCTCATAACCTCCCTCTGTCAACATTACCCAAAGCAGAGCGGAGGTCCATGAAGGCTAGATGTAGGCATCCACCCTTCGCCTTGGTGTACTTACTAATCAAAAGGTCGAGGTTCAGGCACTGATCTATGGACCCTAAGCCCTGCCTAAACCCATAGTGCACGTCTCAGGGAATACCTTTCTCAGTGGCCCAAGACTCTAGCCGATCTGGCAGGATTCTACCCATCACTTTTGCAGTTGAATCAATAAGAGAGATAGGACAACAACAGGATGGGTCGGCTCAGTCCATCTTCTTAAAGATCGGAACAATGATTGCCTTTGACCAGGATGTTGATGGGCCGACATAGGTTGCCCTATGCAATACATTTACTACAAGTGGGGCCCAGAAATCAAGGTTGGATTTAAAAAGATCAATAGGTACTCCATCTGGGTCAGGTGCTTTGTTGCCCGGGCTCAGTTCTACGGCCAAAATGACCCCTTTTAGGGTAATTGGCAGGAAGCCTATCTTGTCTTTACATAAAGTTCTCATGCCTGTATTACTGACCATCTCTACCCATGCGTTGGATTCATAGCCCATGGTAATGTTCGTCACCCATATATGTGGTGGTATAGTCACATCAAGGCTAGTATTATGGGTATTGTTGAAAAATGGGGAATTAACAATTTTCCAAAATAGAGAGAAATCATTGATATTGCTTGCCCTACGTAACTGCCCTCATGCCTCCTGTCTTATAGTTTCTTTCCTGAGCTTAGTAGCTTCCTTAAAGCGTGATCTACACAGCCTTATTTCCTCTATTTCCCTTGATGACTTTAAGACCCAGATTAGGCAGCCATGGGCTTGAGAGTAAGACAAGTGCCTTAAGAAATCTATTTACAATAGGGAATGTAAATAAAGAGGGTTCATCTGGTAGACTCAAGAAGGCAGACAAGGCCGAAAGGTACCCTTTAAGAGTGTCCAGAGCAGAGCCCTGCTGGGCTAGGGTTAAAATAGGTCCTGTGCAGTTCCCTCCGAAATCTGGACATGTCGGAGATATTCCCCTGATGCTGCACCCACTGGAACTTCAGGTCCCACTGCAGATCCCACATTTGCCATCTGGCATGTGTCACTAGCATGATGCCACGAGGCCCAGAGCCTCAGAGTCAGTCTCATCGAAATCCAGGATAGAGGCTGAAACATCGGTATCAAAGCCTGAATATCCTGGACTCGCCGCTCGGGAGGATAGGCCCAAAACTGCATTGTGTCCAGAACAGTTCAGATGAAAGAGAGCGTCTGAGAGGGAGTGAGGTGTGACTTCAGCATGTTAACAGTGAACCCCAGGGAAAGCAGGAGGTTCGCTGTAGTCTGGAAGTTGGAGGTTGGAGACAACAGCCTGGGGCGAGCTCGCCTTCAACAGCCAGTCGTCAAGATAGGGGAAGATTGGCACCCTTAATCTGTGCAGAGGAGCTGCGACCACCGCCATCACCTTGGTGAACATCCGAGGGGCAATGGTAAGGCCAAAGAGGAGCACCGTGAACTGAAAGTGCTTGTGGCTTACGGTGAATAGCAGGTAACGCAGATGCTCAGGCAGGACGGGAATGTGAAAATAGACATCTTGCAAGTCCAGTGCTACCATCCAGTCTCTGGGGACTGGGTCAGACAAGACCTGAGCCAGAGTGAGCATCTTGGACTTTTCCTTTTTAAGGAGGTACTTGAAGGCACGCAGATCTAGGATACGACGAAGGCCCTGGTCCTTTTTCAGGACCAGAAAGTAGTAGGAATAGCACGACAACCTACTTCTGCCGCCAGAACCCTCTTTATGGCTCCCTTGGCCAAGAGAGTCTTGACTCCTCATGTAGCAAGTTCAGGTGGTCCTCCGTCAGCATTTTATAGGATAGAGGCATGGAGGAAGGGGTACCACCTCTCCGACGTGATGTTTTGCCAGTGATGGAGGTGATGGCTGATCCTGCCACTAACTGGCTGCCAATGATCTTGAAGGGCCAGACTAGGAAGGTTTGGAGGCTGCAGGGGGAGGAGTGGACTGACCAGACCTCTGGCGGCCTGACCCACGGGGTCGAAAGAAGCTGCACCAACGGCAGTGCAGAGGTTACTTAATTTGCGCGGTCTTGTGACAGGGATATTACTGGCACGTCTGAAAGCCCCTTCCGTGGCCACAAAAGGGGCAAAAGGCAAATGGGGACAGGTGGCCACTGAGAGGCCCAAGTACATGGCCGTAGCCCGTGAGTCTTTAAAGTGCTTCAGGGTCATGTCTGCCTTCTCTCCAAGAAGACAGGTGCTATCAAAGGGCATGTCCATAAGGGAAGCCAGGACATCCCGAGAAAAGCCAGAAGTTCTCAGCCAGGCGTGGCGAACAGCCACCGTCTATGACATCACTAGTTGGTCATGTCCAGACCACAACGAATGGTGAACTTTGCTGCATCTCTTTCGTCTGACACTGCTTGGGAGAGAATGGCCCGGGCTTCCTCCGTAATCTGCGGCAACACTTGCGCAACCATTTCCCACAAGGAGTGAGAGTTGCGGCCCAATAGGCATGTGGTGTTCATTGACCACAAAGCAAGGCTGGCAGAAAAAAATATTTTCTTGCCCCAACCATCCAGCTTCTTGGATTCCTTGTCCGGGGTGTGTAGAAGGGAAACACGCCTTGTGAGGTAGAGGCTTAGACAACCAAGCTCTCGGGGGTAGGGTGGTTGGTGAGGAATTTTGGGTCGGCTGGTGCAGGGCAATGGCGGTGGGCGATTGTCCTATTCACAGGAGCCCCTGTGCTGGGCTTGGACCAAGTTCCCAGAAGGACATCTGTCAATGCCTTGTTGAAAAGCAGGAGGGGTTCCGAGGAGGAAACACCCGGCAGCAGGACCTCTGTCAAGGTGTTCGTCTTGCCGTCCACTGAAGAAAACTGATGGTCCAGGACCTCCGCTGCCCTTCTCACCACCATAGCATATGAAGCTCCCTCCTCCATAGCCACAGAAGGGAGAGAAAGCAGGCAAGAATCTGGAGAGGTATCCAGTCCACTAGGCTTACACAATTCCTCATACCAGTCATGCTCAGGCTGGTCTTATAAAGGGTCCTCCGACCCCTCCCAATATTCCTCCATACCTAGCCCTTTAAAGGGAACTGACCTAGGACCCAAGGGTGCCGTCGGCACTAGAATCGGCGTCGGGAGGCACCGATCCGGCTCCAGGTCGCCAGGGATAAGAATGGGGCTGGTGCCGCTGGGGAGCGCCAGGTGTCTCGGCACGGGGGTAGGGGCTGGGGAAGGTCGCTGTCGCACGACTGGGAAGGTCAGGTTGCCCAAATATGAGGCACATGGCGTCATAAAATTCTTTAAGGTGGGCAGGGGTCGCTCTGGCTCCTGGAAAGGAAGGGAAGCGTGGAGCCAACCAAGGTGCAGGCTGTGCAGAACGAGGCCTAGCGTATCGAGACCCCTCCATCATGTTGCCCGATGGATGGGGAGAAGTTGAAGCACGCTTTGTGTTCCTTATGCCTCCTACCTGACCGACCAGAGGACTTCAAACTTCCGGAGCGGTGCCCAGACCTTCCTCTCGACCAGTGCCGAGAACGAGACATCCAGGGCGAATGGCGAGGTGCTAAGCGCCGGGCCCCAAGTAGCCTAAGTGAGCACTCCCTCAAAGCTTTTGTAGCCATGGCCCGGCAGTCGGAGCACTACTTCCAGTCGTGGTTGCGCCCCAAGCACCAGAGACAAATTAAGTGTGGATTCGTCCCAGACATGGCACAATAGCAGGCGCCGCACGGTTTAAATCCAGAGGTCTCCTTCGACATGTTTGGAAACACCTACACACTAAAAATCATCGATATGTCGAAAAAAGCCTGTCACAAAGTGACAGAGGGTAGCTCTCTTCATGGATCTGCGCTAGCCGGAGTGGAAAGAAAAGAACTGACGTCAGCGTGCAGAAGTGGCACCTCTATAGATGACGTGGACGTCACTTCCTGAGCAGACAACGCCGTCGTCATGCGGAGCCGACCGACACCACCTACCCGGCACGCAAGGGTATTGCTCGCGTAAAAGTCTTACAGATTCAGCCTGATGCCTGGGAAATTCAAAGGTAAGGAATCTGCGGTGAAATGTCTCCATCAGATCCTCAATGCATAAAGTGGAGTCTCACATCGAATATTGTTGGTCACAAGATAAGTGTAAACCTTGGTGTCAAAAGTTGTGAACTAACTCCACACATGATCGGACCATTCCCTGATATAGTCTTGACTCTTAACCACCAAAAGGATCAAGTATATACAAAAAACAAAGATGCTGTCTTAAAAGATGAGGTTCCACAAACAATAATAGAATATTTTAAATTGAGCATGGACTCACTACCCAGCCCTGTTACAGTCTGGGAGACATTTAAGGTCTTCATATGAGGCATATGCATTACCAAAGCAGGCCAGGGTGCTAAAATCACCAAGGGCCACCCTGCCAAAATTAGAGGGATGCATTGGCTATCTAGAAAGGAAGTGTTCCTGCTCATACAAACCAAAAACGCTATCTGCTTTAAATAAACGCTTCCAGGGATTTAGAGAAACATTGGATCCTGAATTTAAATTCATGTCTAAATACAACTCAGGGAGATGCAATGGAGAAGGAAACTGCCCAGGCTGGACACTTGCTAGGCTACTGAAAACACACAAAGTTTTACTAGACATATTAGAATTCGAAGCGGTCAATGGGCCGAGACATAGTGATATGTCTTGAGTCCCAGACAAATTTATTGGGTATTACACATAATTTATATACATCCCAAGTGGACATCCCTCTAGACTCCATTATCAACTACTTCACAGATCGCCTGTTACATCCACTAACTGTAGATGACATACTAGAATTATGGGCCAGATATACAAAGCATTTTTACTGCTGCAAACAAAAATTATTTTGTAATGTACCAATCCCATTTTAGGAGTCAGTAAACTTTTGTCGACTCCTAAATTGGGATTGTGACCCCCATACCGATTCAGTATTTGAAAGGGGCATGTTATAGGCGTTTTTTCCAAATACAAAAGACAGTATAACATGTATCAATGTTTTGTGGCTGAAATACAGTTGCAAAATATTGAATATTTACAGACTCCAAGCTGGGGTGGTAGGGTATTCGCAAAAGAAAAGGGGTCCACACTATGGAACCTCTTCACCTTTGAAAATGTTAAAAAAAAGAAACCACAGACAGGGTGGTCTGCTGACCGAAACAGACCCCCATTCATGTGATACCCACCAATCTGAGTGATTGAGTAGCAACATGCGACCTACCTCATGAATACCCATAAGGTTGGTCAGATTACAACACACTCTGAATTCGAAATTTAATAATCAACCTATTAATACATAGGTCTGTTGTTAAAATTCTACACAGGTTGAAAAACTATTGGCTGAAAATTGCAACCAATATTTAGTATATCTGGCCCAAATCCCCTGCTTGGGGGTGAGGAGGAAGGGGCACTGAGTGGGCAATGACCGCATCATAACAGCAGTTTATAAGAAATACAGTACTGTGATAGCTCCTCATCATCGGAACTTGTTGAAATCAGAAGGCAAGGAGGGATACTTTCTACGTCCTTGAGCGAAGCAGTTATTACCACCTTACTAACGCCTGGGAAGCAAACTTCATATACACCATTCTCACTTATCAACACGGATAGGAAGCTACCAGCCAGGGTCATATAGCCAAAAGACTTCTGTCTTACATGCCGGGAGCAGCTTTATTCCTGCTCGGTGCACGACACATCTACAGACCATATTGGCCTCCCTGCATCGGGCAGCCCCTAACTTCGCAGCCATGGCGGCGTTTCTGGATGCACAGAAGGCCTCTCATTTGCTTGGCCATGCTCACCGTTTCACAGCAGCTTGGGAAGAGAAGAAATAATGAAGTGGATCTGATTCCTATAGACAACCTCCTAGGTAAGAGTTCAATTAAGCGGATATTCATCACCGCATAATGATATTTTACTTCTTGCTCGTGCGCTTCGTGAACACGGGCTCAGAGCGGGGACCCTACGCTAGCCGCTTTCTGACCAAACCCTCACTCCATCATTAGAGAGATTCTCCGATAATTCGCTCTTTCAAGCTTGAAAACTATCTAGTCAGAGAAGTTTCCCCTCACACAAAAACAGTACAAGACCGACGCCAGAATACCCTCTAAGATGGCAAAAGGAATTGGCCACATAATTGGGCATAAAAATACACAGAGTGACGGTGCAAGGTAATAAAGGTACAACGGTGCGAAAACTGCAGGTCATAGCTGAGTGCTTGATAACGCTGGCACTGCCACTGGCAAGAAGGGTGGCTCATTACAATGGTTGGTCTCCCGCAATTACTAAATCTTTTCACAAGTTTTTCCAATTTTCAGTTGCATTATTGACAAGTAACTGAGCCAGTTTTGAGGAAGTTTTGTAGAACCGTATTCTAGGTCTAACGAATCTGCCGTAATCACGACTAATCACGGTAACGCTGTAATGCAAGGAGGAGGGCGGGCCGAGAGCCGGGATCAGCGACGTGGAGGGCTGCAGCCGAACTTACCAGACTCTCTGCCAGCTGCCTTCCAGCAATTTGGGTCAAGCTGGGTTAAGACACCAGGCGAGTTGCAGCTCGGATCTCAGCACGGTCTCCAGTAAGTGCATTTTCAGCAGAGGCGAGTGCAGCCGCCATCAGACAGCAGCCGCTGAGAGCGTGCCTCAGGTGTGTGTGGAGGTGGCCCGGTTAGTTCCGGGTGCAGCCTGCATCCACCTGAAGTGCCCCACTCGGCCCAACTCCCCCCGCAATCTCTCCTATGCCTATGGCCAGAGCTACCCCCCGGTTGCCCTTGCCACCCCCCTTGCCACCTCTGTCTCTCTTGTCATCAGAGTGACAGAGTGTTATCAGACCCTCACTGCCGAGCAGCCAGCCAAGCCTAGCAGCTAGCTTCAGAGGCAGCCCGTCGAGGAGGGGAGGCAAAGGGAGCAGAGGCTACTCTTCCCGTGGCCTGTGGCCCAGGGTGGGCTCCCACCGACCGATACGACGTCTCACTAGTTTCTACACCCTGTCAAGACAAGTCAAGGACTGACTCTTAGAGCACGAGAGCGAGCCTAAGCACCTCTTCTGTTCAGCATAACGCCAGCAACACCAGCAACGCCAGCACTGGCTCGGCAACGCAGAGTACTCCAAAACCTCGGGCTGACCCCACAGATTACAGGAGCAATAAAGGGCAACAAAGGACAATAATAAATAAAGAAACATAATTAAATAAATAAAGGGCTTACTACTAAGTGCGAGGAATAAAGACCAAGCATGGACAAAAAGAGAGGCCAGGGCAAAAGCGTCCCTAAAAAAAGACAAACAGATTACATGTGCGAAAGTCCGGACGCGGCCGTAGGGTCGGCAGATGGGGGGCAGGACAGCCCACTACCAGAATTTTTAGACACTAGCCATACCCAGCTACAATGCCAACCCACAATGGAACAGACAAGAGGAACTGACAACCTACAGTATCAGAGCCCATGTAAGGAAGAACCACCTAATACTTCAGATTTACCCCCGTGCTCCCTCCCACGGGGGAAAATCGAAAGCTACTTCCAAAGAATCATACCCCCGATGACCCCTAACCCTAACACCAATCCCAAACCTACTTCACCCGGAACCCACGTGAAGGGCAAAAAGTTCATGTCCAGGCACCCCCAATCTTTAAGTGGGTCAGTTTCACTGAGCCCAGAGCCATTCCAACTCGTGGAGGGAGCCCTTAGGCGATCAAATTCCCACCAAACTCTCAATCAAATACACGACCTACACAGATCTGTGGGTGAAACTAACTGCATTATCACAACAGCGCAAGTCCACACAAACCAACCAGTACAGGTTGCTGTCAGTCAAGTAAGCCCGGCAGCGTCCCCCAGGGCACATTCCTCAAAAGAGGAGCAAAGTTTTTGGAACACACTAGATCTTAGCCAGGGGCCCCTATCACAGGGATTCTTAACCACACTAGAAGCCCAAATAGACGCACAAATGGAAGCGTCCCTAGCTCAAACGCCATTGTCAGCGAGCACACGAGCCACAAACATCGAGATTCACCGGATACCCCAACAGCACAACGAGAGCTACGTACAAGCCTCCCCGTCTAGTCCGTCAGCCGCTATTCAGGGGGGTCTCTCCTCCTTTCATAAACAAGACATTATAGCCAAAGCCCTATTGTGGCAGTCGCAAAAAATGGAGCTCCAGATTGACCTCATACAATCAATAGCAACAAGCTTAGTGGGCATAGGGAACAGGCTAACCACATTAGAATTCAAAATTGACCGAACAGAAGCAGGCCAATCTTGCTAGTGCACCCTATTAATGGACAAACTGATTTCACTCCCGGAAATCCTATGGGCCTTACTAGATAACGTTAAGAATAACAATTCACCAGCAAGTAACCAAAAAGAAAAGGGAGCGACTAGACCCTCAACAGCACTTCAGTTGACAAACTCACGCCCGGCTACAGATATCCGTTCCAAGGAAAACTTAATTGTTTCTACAAACTTACAGCCATCCGTGAGCACTACTTACCTAGCCTTCATTGCCCATGCCTCTGAAGAGCCTGCCCTCAGTCCCCAGCAAGTTCCTAATGCTCCAGTTGCAGGGGTGCTTGCTCTCTCCAGAAGAGCAAAAAAGAAACTGAAAAAACTCTCCAAAAAGCAGCGCCTACAAAAAAGACACCAGGGGGCCATAGGCCCTGGTCTAGGCCTAAGACAAAATGCTTCCAAAGATCAAGAAAAGCTGGTCAATTTCTTTCCAATCTTTAACAAGAGATTCAAACCGGGCATCAGATCTAATCTAATCAACTCAGATTAAAAAGAAACAATGGTCAGCAACCAGGGAAAGGAACCGCCTCCCACTCCAGGAGTCACTCAGAGCCAGCAAAGATCACCAAACAACGACGACTTAGCTCACGGCATGCCACGCGACACATCATCGTCTTTAACCTTAATAACAGCCGCGCCTGGATGCATGGCAGAATATTTGTCGTCATCCCGGACCGGCTCAAGAAACCTCTCAACCGATGAGTACACATGCTCCCTCTCAAGTCGGGAGCAAAGCGCAGGCCTAACATCAATATCTGGCCACCTCTCTAGAGCCGATGCTTCAAATGGGGCCGCCACCACCCCTTTTCAGCCTCCAGTGTCTGTCGGCAAATCGCAGACGATTATTCAAATCGAACCGCCCCGGGGAACTCGAATGATCACCATGGCCGAATCCACGAGGGACGACAACCACCCCAGGACCTCACATGAAGTTCCAGCCCGCCTCAATCCAGAAAATACTCAAGATCTCACAAGAAACTGTAGCCCCCTGCTCCACAAACAAGGGTGGTCTAACCAAAAACGTGAGCCCCGGACTCCAGCTCCAAGAGATAATAAGGATGCTGGCCCGCCAGAACTTGAAACCCGTGCACTTCAAAAACTGCAACCCAGAGAATCCGCTCACCCCCGTTCCAACAGGGATTTGCAAAAAAACAGGGCAGAAAATAACCAGGCTGGCCTAATATTTATCCCTCACTACCCTGCCAGTGGCCCCGCGGACATTCTGAACAGAGGGAACCTGCTAAAACTACTTCATCACATCCCGTCGCTGTCACACCTAACCACAGCGGAACTACACTCTGTAAAATTTGCCTCCATCCCTGGTACAAGGGCCCTCAAATCTAACATCACACAATGGGACTCAACAGCAACAACTGATGCCATACTGAAAGAGAACCCAACTTTGACGAATGGGTCATAGAACTAGCACCCACCCGCCCACAGAAATATCCACAAGTCTTAATTGAGGACCATTGATCCCCCCCAGATGATGCACACTGAAGGGAGCTTAGGGCGCAACTCACGACTGGTTAGTAAGCTAATCGCTGACTACAAACCCCTTAACGGTCCTCTGTGGTGAAAAGGGGCGGATCATCAGATGGCAAGCAGTAGCCGAGAACCACGAGGGGATATTCCTGCATCCAAATCCTAGGGGGAAAAAGCCCCAGTATGACCCATAGCCCATGGGAACCCCCAGCCAGGCCAATCACCTTACCCACCCAGACCGGGAATTTGGCTTCGAAAGATCGTCTCTCCATCCTCTCCTGGAACGTGGCCGGGCTGGCCTCAACACATCGCTCCAATCAGGGGCGTGAATTTTTAAACAGGTACGACATTATTTGCCTGCAGGAGACATGGGCACTGACCCCCACGTTAATCTATGGGTTCTACGAAGTCTTCCAACCGGCAACGCAAACAAGTCTATTTGGGCTGCCCTCGGGGGGCCTCTCTATCTTTCTGAAACAAACAGTTAAAGCAACGATCTCTTTACCCACGCAGGTTCAGAAGAACGTACAAGCGTTATCCATCGAAGGCCTGAAAAGCAGCCAGAAGATCTTCTCCTTGATTCTGATAAACGTGCGATTTAAATCCACGCAAAATATCAAAAGCATGTGCTATGGGGGCCCTGTGCTCGCACATCAAGGCAATTATTGAAACCTATCCCACACACGAAATTGTGCTGGTAGGGGACTTCAACACCAAACACTTGGGCCTTCGTCACAACCCCGCCCAAAGGAATAATGAACAAATGCAATTTAACAACTTACTTACCACATTTGATCTAAAATCAGCAGACCGGACTCCGTCGGTCGCTCGCCCCACATTTAAGAATATCTCGACAATTGATTATATCTTCATGTCAAGTGGCTTAATTAACCATCTACAGAGCTTCGACATTGTAAATCGCACAGATAGTGATCACAACCCTCTGGTTGCAGGCTTGAATATAAATTACCAGATAGCAGATCCAGGCCAAGACCTTGGCCATTCGACGGGAGAGAACTCATGTCCCTGGTAAAAAGAATCAAGTGGCACACGTTCCACTCGTCCCAGGTCGTCAAATGGTTTGATGACCTGAGAAGCCGTCTTCAGGACCACGCGGGGAACTTCCTTTTAACAAATTGGGACCAGCTGACCAGAGAGTTGGGAGTCTCCCTCCATCAGACCAGAGAGGGGGGACTGTTACGCCAGGATCAAAGTGGCCCTGTAAAGGGGATTCAACGCCTAACAAGTTTCCCAAACAAACCGCTGGCGTTACGGTGCATTACACTCACGTGAAGGAATCTGAGGAAGAAAATCCGCCAGCTCAAACTAAACGCAACATCTGGAAACCTTTTGGCAGTAATAGAAGCAAGGAATGCTCACAAAAAAAACATTTGGGCCTTGAAACAAGCCCAACAAGAGAAGGAATGGAACAAGATCTTTTTCATGCTCAAAGAAGGATCCCTAGCTAGATTCTGGCAATACGTGAACTCCTTAAAACCCCTTGGACCTCCGAGATCTAATGCAGTTCCAGCAGCAGCATGGGAGAACCATGTGAGAAGCCAGTTTTTGGCCCACCAACAAACAGTTACCACGGCTTCCGTCTGATCGGACACAGAAGATTTATAAACACCGTTCCAACCAAGGGAAATTACAAGACTAATAAAATCTATTAAACCAAGCGGGCGAAGGGTCCAAACGGACTGCCTGCCGGGATCTTTCAATCCGCCCCAGAGGCTTGGGCAGCGATTCTGACCCCGCTATTCAACACCGCTTACACCCTCAGAAGGACACCGGATGCATGGAGGGGCTCAATATTATGCCCGATTCACAAAAAGGGAGACTGTCTAAACCCTAGCAACTATCGCCTAATAGCACTATTAGACTTGTAAGCTAAAGCATATGCCCGTATCCTTTTGGGAAAACTGGAAACCTGGGCCGAAGATAACGAGTTGCTCCCCTTCTTTCAAACTGGCTTTCGTGGAGGAGCCGCCACAATGGATAACATAATCGCTCTATTGGCCCTCTGTCATCAAGCCACTCAGCCGCTACAGCCTCCTCTTTGGTGCTGCTTTGTCAACCTAACCGCAGCCTTCGATAAGGTTGACAGACCTTCGCTCTGGAAGAAACTTCCAAACTGGGGCATCCCACCCGCACTTCTAACGGCCATAATATCACTCCATTCAGAAACCTGGGTACGGATAAAAACAGGTCCGACATCTGTCGGCGAAAATCAAGACGCCCGGAGGTTTGAAACAAGGGTGTGTGCTCGCCCCCCTCCTCTTTAATCTGTATACAGCGGACCTGGGAAACGCGCTAGCCAACAGCAGCCTGGCTCCTCCTCAACTAAGTAACCGACCTTTACACATTATGCAGTACGCGGATGACATTGTCATCATAGACCACACCAAAGTGGGCCTCCAACGTGCCTTGACCAGCTTACACAAATATAGCACAGAGAACCATCTCATTATCAACTCGGATAAGACCAAGATCGTAGTAGTAGGTCGGCAAAAGCATAAAAAATACATTACATGCACTATTGGATCTAGGAAAATTAACTGTGTGCAGAAATACAAGTACTTGGGGGTCTGGTACACAGAAACTGCAAGTCCCATCGCCCACAAAAAAGATCTGACCAAAAAATCGACGGCTATCACGTATGGTTTCATAAAACTGAACAACAAGCTCACAAGTCCCTCAGCAGAGAGCATCAGGAAAGTTACCCAAGCTGCGCTTCTTCCTGCATGCGTATGGGCATCAAGTATTTCCGGGCGCCTGCTCGGAAACCCTGGAGCGGGCCCAATGAGTGGCCTACAAAAAAATCTTTCAACTGCCAAAACACCTCTCCAGGGTAAGACTCAGGTTGGAGCTTGGGCTAGTCAAACCTTCACTTACCCTTGAGGCCGACAACTCTAAATACTATATTTAAATCTTAAAAACGTAGGGGGAATCTTTAAAGAGCCGCCTCAGACATATATTCGAAAAATTTGGCTCGCCATGGAACACTCAACTCAGGAAAGCCCTGGCTGCCATAGATATAAATGAACCAGCACTCGCCCTGCCTCATATCTCATATGCCGCATGGAAAATCCGAATAAACAAACAAGTCCAACTAGTCTCATTCCAGCAACACCGGGCAACACTAAAAACTTCAGCTTTCCTTATCCCGCTGAATGACTCGTATACGGTAAACAAACCGCAGGCTTACCTTGCTGCCGCGCTGAACCCCAAAGTCAGAAGAGAGATCATGTACATGCGGCTGCTGGCATTGCCAATCACGGACTTTAGCCAAGGTTGGGCATACCAAAGCACAGGAGGGGCATGCCGTCTGTGCAACTACAAGCAAGAGTCTTGGCTACACCTATTGTGCTGCTGCCCGGCTCTAACAACTGAAAGGAGGATCCTCCTTAGACAATTATGCCTCAGTGAAAAAGCAAACATCTGCCTCAAGGCCTCTGCTATATGCTTCACACAAAGAGAACCCAACATCTTGGCCCGCTGTGGAAGATTTGCACAAACAATCAGGCAAGCCATATACCCCCGCCATGCAACTGCACCTTGCCCTCGAACAGTCCAAACGCTGATCCCAGATTACTTCAAACAAAGGTCCTCGGAAAAGAACGGACCAAGCCCAGGAAGCAGCAATCAAGTCTAAAGCTCCCTCGCACCTTTATTGGTAGCAGACACCGGACAATCGAAACTACGAGTCCACGGGGCTGTGTCCCCAGATGGCTCTCATAAGTCGTACGTGATCATATACAAATCTGGCTTACCAGGTCATGAATGTAATGTAATAGCACCTTACACAAGAAATATCTCAAAACGAGAGGTACGGCATTAAAAGCAGCCCTGGAGCCCCGAACATTATGGGTGGCGACAATCTCCCATGGGAGGGGCCACAGTGCAACAGTCAAACCCAAATTTGAAAACAAGACCTGAGACAATTGCTGGCACTTAAGAACCGTATTTTATCAACTTTTTTATTCTACAAGAAAATGTTTTCCTTTTTAATTCGTATTGCAATGGTTTTAGTTAACTTATGCAAATAAACGTATTCATTCATTCATTCACAAGTACTGCCCCTGCACACCCTGGATACTTTATAAAACTGCAAATCATGCTAATCAAACTGGTTCGGGCAGAAAGGCAACCGCAACTACAACAGGAAGCGATGACGTTGCAATATGGAAAGGCAGTGTTCCCGACGAACAAGTTACTTACTTTCGGTAACGATATATCTGTAAGAAACATTAGTAGTGATAGATTCCTTACCTTAGAATATCCCCAGGCGTCAGACTGGATCCGGAAAGTTTTCGTCAGCAGTACCCCTGCGCGTCGTTAGGTGGCGTCGTGTGGCTCCGCGTCCGTCGTTGGCGTTGTGGTCACCGAGATGACGTCGCGGGCGCTACTTAGACGCCGCCCAAATGCGCTGACGTCAGTTCTATACACGACTTTCCGCGCCAGGAACGCAGAGCCATGCAAGATACTGACCACTGGTGCATTGAAACTAGGGCCCTGAAAGGGATGACCTTAACCCTAGAAATCAGTTCGCAGAACGGGGAGGATGGGTGGGGCGGTAAGGAATCTATCACTACTAATTTTTCTTACAGATATATCGTTACCGAAGGTAAGTAACTTGTTCATCTGAAAGAAACACATAGTGATAGATTCCTTACCTTAGAATAGATACCCCAGCAGTACCAACCCCGGTGGTGGGTCTGCGAACTAAGATCACACCAGAAAGTCACGGAGAACAGAACGGCCGAAGAAGCCATCTCTCCGGACTTGACTGTCCAGGCAATAATGCTTGGTAAACGTGTGCAGCGAGGCCCACGTGGCTGCCCGACAGATGTCTTGCAGGGGGACACCGCGTCCCAATGCAGTAGTGGCTGCAGTAGCTCTGGTGGAGTGAGCACGCAGCCCCACCGGAGGTTCTTTTTTAGCCAAAGAGTAACAGACTTTGATACACAAGACAACCCAGCGGGAGATAGTTCTCTTGTGTAGCGCCCGACCTTTCTTGGTGCCAACTTAGCCAACAAAGAGCTGGTCATCCACCCGGAACTGCTGTGTGCGGTTGAGATAAAATGAGAGTGCACGTTTTGGGTCCAGACGGTGGAGCCTCTCTTCCTCTCTGGAAGGATGCGGAAAGAAGGTGGGCAAGGTAATAGTCTGCCCAATGTGAAAGGCCGTAACCACTTTTTGCAAAAAGGAAGGACGGGGCCTGAGCACCACTTTGTCCGGATGGACTGAAAGGAAAGGAGGCTTACAAGAAAGAGCCTGGAGCTCACTCACCCGCCTAGCGGAGGTGATGGCCACCAGGAAAGCAGTCTTCAATGTCAAGAGACGAAGAGGACAGTTGTGAAGAGGCTCAAAGGGAGCGCACATCAAGTATGTAAGAACCAGATTCAAGTCCCACTGAGGCATCACGAAAGGAATAGGAGGAAAAAGGTGTGTAATGCCTTTGAGAAATCTATTTACAACAGGGGACTTGAAAAGAGAGGGCTGATCAGGTAGCCTGAGAAAGGCTGAAATTGCAGAAAGAAAGGTAGCCCTTGATCGTGCCTAGAGCAGAGCCCTGCCGTGCCAAAGAGAGAAGGACCAGTAGGACCTCAGAAAGAGGGGCAGAAAGGGGATCCACAGCCTTTGCTGTGCACCATGCCACAAACTTGTTCCACCTGCAGACGTATACCACTTTAGTAGAGGGACGCCTGGCTGCCAGAATGACATCACAAACTTCAGGAGGCAAGTCGAAAGGAATCAACTGCCGCCGCTCAATCTCCACGCAAAGAGGTGGAGGCTGGACAGGTTCGGGTGGAGGACCGTCCCCTGCTGCTGCGACAGAAGATCCTCCCGAAGAGGCAGTCTGATCGGAGGATCGATGTTCATACTGAGTAGCTCGGGATACCATACTCTGTGCCCGGTCGCGCCAGATCTTCTTCAGCACTCTGGGCAGAAGTGGTATAGGCGGAAAGGCATACAACAGACCGCAACACCACTTGCGACGAAAAGCGTCGATGAGCGAGTGCCACCTTGGAAATTCCAATGTGCAAAACTGATGACATTGCGCGTTCTCTTCGGTGGCGAATAGATCTAACCAAGGCTCTCCCCACTGCTGAAAGAGACCTTGCACCACCTCCGAGTGAAGGCGCCATTCGTGATCGAGCATGCACCTGCGGCTGAGTTCGTCCGCCCTGGCGTTCAGAGAACCTGCCAGGTGTTGAACCACCAGGGACATGCCCTGATGTTCCAGCCATGTCCAGAGACGCAGAGCCTCCTGACAGAGGGTCCACGACCTCACCCCGCCTTGTTTGTTGCAGTACCACATGGCGGTGGTGTTGTCTGTGAACACCTGCACTACTCTCCCCTTGACAGAGGGAAGGAATGCCTTCAGTGCAAGCCGGATCGCCCGAAGCTCCAGAAGGTTGATATGGAGCCGGGACTCCGCCGGAGACCAGAGGCCTCTGATCTCCGCCTCTCCCATGTGGCCGCCCCAACCCAGGAGGGACGCATCCGTCACCACTGTAAACTCCGGTTGGGGAAGGGAGAGGATCTGCCGTCGACCCAATGCCGGTTCGTGAGCCACCACTGCAACTGACGTGCAGTGCCCTCCGAGATCTGGACGTGATCGGACAGGTTCCCCTGATGCTGCGCCCACTGGAACTTCAGGTCCCACTGCAGAGCCCGCATATGCCATCTGGCATGATCGATCAGCAGGATGCAGGAGGCCATGAGGCCCAGCAGCCTCAGAGTCACACTGACCGAAACCCGGGACAAGGGCTGAAAGATGGGAATCAGAGCCCAAATATCTCGGACTCGCTGTTCGGGAGGAAGACCCGAAACTGCGCCGTGTCCAGAACCGCTCCAATAAAGAGGAGCTTCTGAGAGGGAATCAGGTGAGACTTCGGCACGTTGATGAAGAACCCCAGCAAGTGCAGGAGGTCGGCCGTAGTCTGGAGGTGGGAGACGACTGCATGGGGCGAGCCCGCCTTCAACAACCAGTCGTCCAGATAGGGGAAGACTGAAACCCCTGATCTGCGCAGATGAGCTGCGACCACCGCCATCACCTTGGTGAACACCCGAGAGGCGCTGGTACGGCCAAAAGGGAGCACGGTGAACTGAAAGTGCTCGTGGCCTCCCGTGAACCGTAGGTCACATCAAATCAAAAATAGTTTTATTCGATTTTTAGATAAAAAATCATAAAAGCACATTTAAAAAAGATACACATTCATTTATATCACATCATAAACTTGATTAAAAAGAGCGGTCGCTACTTTCACTTTCTTCTATCTCTACATTACGCCATAGGAGTAATATTTACAAAATTAATTCCAAATAAAAGAGGCAATACATGATTATACCACATACTAACGGACACTGTTTCGAAATCTTGTTTTCACCTTATACTAGCATTTCAATGCATAACTATCAAGCAGAGTAGCATGACTCATCTTTACATCGTTTTCCTGGACCTAATAACACTTTTTAAAAAAGAGGATACAGCCGCCATAATCATTTCATTTTCCAAAGATTGTAATCTCAAATAAGCAATTCTGCACTGTTTTAGACCCATATTTTTTAAAATTGGTATTTAAAACCTTTTCCTCGGTAGTGTATAAAATTTACAAAATAAAATGGTATGTATCGTGGATTGGTTTGAGATGCCATCACACGGACATGGATGTAGATTTCGTGCCCAATCATTGACTTCGGGAAAAGGAATCTTTCTATGTAATATCCCCAGCCGCAAGCGTGTCAGGAGCATACGATCAAAGCTTCCAGGTACCTTTATCAAATAGGGCTGTAGACCCGAGCAACTTAACATCAATTGATTGTCCATCACAGTTGTTTTTTCCCTTTCTGTGTTCCATCTCTTATTCTCTAAATAAGTCAGACACTCTACTTTTAGCGCCTTTCTCGAGATAGAAACCATGCTCTCTGGTGCTTCATAGTATTCAGGATGACCAATTTTGTTAGCCATTTGTTTGATAAAGCCAAGCCAGGGTATGGAGATAGCCCTATCTAATCTTAGACAATCCATGATTACATCACGATTAAAACTAGTTTAATCTGATACCCAAACCTTGTGCCAAAGCAGAAATGGATTCATTTTTATCGTAACAGTAAGAAAATGCAGTCCAAGTTCAGAGTGGCAAATGAAATTGGCAGTTGATTTTGGTGCTGCCAAAAGGTAACGTATAAATGCATTTTCGCAGCGTTGTAAATTTTGTACTTCTGCAAATCCCCAAATGGCTGACCCATACATAGCTGTTGAAAGGCATTTTGATTTATATATGGTTAATAACTCCGGGATAGGTCTGCAGCCTAGTTTTCTAGAGAAGTTAATCACTGCACCTATAGCTCTAGTTAACTGTAATTTTCTAGCCTGTATAGCTGCAGACCAAGACCCTGTGCGATCAAAAGTGATCCCCAAATATGAGAATTTATCCGTACATTCAATTTTTTTATCTTGAATGAAAACATTGGATTTTCTTTGTCGCCTTTTTCCCACATTTCATTGTATAGGTCTTGCTAATATTCACGTTTAATCCCCTTTCTTGCATAAAAAAGACAAAGTTTGTGACAGCTCTTTTCAACCCTATTTGTGTCTGTGTCATTATTACTGCGTCATCGGCATAGAGCAAAATTGGGACTGGAGTGTTATTAATGATCGGATAATCCTGAAGACGCTCGATCAGATATTGGTCAAGTCTGTTAATATACAACGAAAAGAGAAACAGGGCAAGTACACAGCCTTGCCTCACTCCCTTGCTCATTGAAAATTTGGCAGAACACTCCCCCTGCTTCCCAAACCTTACCCTAGCCCCTGCCTCCCTATATAGTTCCCGTATAAATATAAGTAATGGTGGGTCAACTCCCATCGTTTCAAGTACGTTCCATAGCTTTTCATGCTTTACGCAAACGAATGCGGAGCTCAAATCTACGAATGTTAAAAACAATTTTCCCTCCTTTGCTATGGTGTATTTGCTTATTATGAGGCTTAGATTCAGCCCTTGCTCAATAGTGCCGAGACCTGCTCGAAACCCATATTGTAGTTTAGATAGGGCTCCTGTCTCTTCAGCCCATAATTGTAGCTTGTTTAAAATTACCCTTCCCACCACTTTTAAAAGGGAATCCAAAAGGGAGATTGGACGGTAGCACATTGGTTCGTTTCTATCACCCTTTTTGAAAATAGGAACCACTATTGCATCTGACCAAGAAGGGATAAAACCATGTCGGCAGCATCGAATTATAACATTAGTTAAGAGTGGTGCCCACAGTTCAGTGTTAGTTTTATAGACATCCACCGGGACGCAGTCCGGCCCTGGCACTTTGCCAGAGGCACTCTCGTTTATGGCACTAGTTACTTCCTTCACAGAGAAGCAAATATCTATAGGAAACACTGAGGACTGGGCACTATCGTCAAGTGGCGCAGTTAATATGTCTACATCATCATGGGTCTTAGGCACGTCATTATACAAGCCGTGAACCGTAGGTAACGCCGGTGGGCTTGCAAGACGGGGATGTGGAAATAGGCATCCTGCAAGTCTAGCGCTACCATCCAGTCTTGTGGATCGAGAGCAGACAAGACCTGAGCCAGAGTGAGCATCTTGAACTTCTCTTTGCGGAGGAAGCGATTGACGTTCCGGAGGTCTAAGATAGGACGCAGGCCTTTGTCCTTCTTGGGCACCAGAAAGTAGTGGGAAAAGCAACCACGACCTACTTCTGGCGTCGGAACGCGCTAGATGGCCCCCTTGGCCAAGAGGGCCGCAACTTCCTGCTGAAGAAGCGCCAAGTGATCCCCCGACATGCGGTGGTACTGAGGTGGCATAGCTGGAGGGGTAGTCTCGAAGGGGAGGGATTAGCCCCTCCGGACTATCTCTAAAACCCACCTGTCCGAAGTGATGGTGGTGATGGCGAAGCCTGCCGCCCACTGGCGTTTGATGGGCCTGAAAGTTCTGACTAGGAAGGTTTGGAGGCAGTGGTGGCCGGAGTGGTGGTGGACTGACCCGCCCGCTGGCCCCTTGGTCCGCCACGGCGGAACCCGCGTCCGCGCTGGGATTGTTGCTGCGCAGGACTGTGGCTCTGTTGCGAACGCTGCGGGGCGCCCCTTCCTATGCCACAAAAGGAGCGAAAAGCGCAAGGCGGAGGAGGGCGGACTGCCGAGAGTCCCAAGGACTTGGCCGTAGCCCGTGAGTCCTTAAACCTCTCCAACGCGCTGTCCGCTTTGTCGCCGAAGAGGCGACGGCCATCGAAGGGCATGTCCATAAGGGTGTTTTGGACATCCCCCGAAAATCCAGTGGTCCTCAACCGGGCATGACGGCGAACCGCCACAGTCGTTGCAATCGACCTGCCCAGTGAGTCGGCGGTGTCTAGGCCACAACGAATCATGAACTTTGCTGCGTCTCTCCCCTCTGCAACAGCCTGGGAGAGAGCTGGCCGGGCCTCCTCCGGACACTGGGGCAGCACTTGCGCCACCGTATCCCACAGAGAGTGGGAATAACGGCCCAAGAGGCATGCGGTGTTCACGGACCGCAGCGCAGAGCTGGTGGAAGAAAAAATCTTCTTCCCAAACTGATCAAGCTTCTAGGATTCCCTATCCGGTGGAGCGGAAGGGAAGGCGGTTGGGGAAGCAGAGGCTTGGACAACCAAGCTCTCGGGGGTGGGATGTTGGGAGAGGAAAATGGGGTCACCCGGAGCCGGGCGATGGCGTCGGGCCACGTTCCTATCCACAGGAGCCCCTGAGGTGGGCCTGGACCAAGTGCCCAAAAGAACGTCAGAAAGGGCTTCATTGAAGGGAAGCAGCGGCTCCGCAGAAGTAGCTGCTGGCTGAAGCACCTCTGTCAGGAGGTTAGTCCTGACGGCCACAGTAGGGAGCTCGAGGTGTAGGGCCTCGGCCGCCCTACGCAACACCACAGCATAACTAGCACCCTCCTCCGTAGCCACGGTAGGAGGAGACAGCATGCCAAGGTCTGGTGAGGTATCCAGACCACTGGCATCCCCCAATTCCTCAGCCCAGTCCTGTTCAGACTCGCAAGCCGCTGCGAGAGGGTCCTCAGACCCCTCCAAGTCCTCCCCTTGCTCCTCAGGCTGTCCAACAGGTCTAAAATAAGAAGCAGGGACATGGGGATAAAAATCCCCAAGCAACGTCGAGAACGGCATCGATCGACGCTGCGTCTACATCGGGGCTGAAACTGAGGTCGACGTCGTCCCGAGGAGCGGGTGGTGTCAGAACTGGTGCTGGTGGAGTCGACGTCGGAGGAGGTGTGACAAGGTCAACCGGCGTCGACCGGGATCCAGGCCTGGATCCAAGGGTGACCTGCGGCGCCAAGGCCGGAGCCGACAGCGACGCCGGAGCCGCCGGCGAGGACACCCAATCGGGACCGCGGGGCCCGAAGGCGCACCAGTGGGATCCGACGGCCCAAAGAGGCGAGCCATGGCCGACAGGAATTCCTGTATTTGGGCCGGAGTCGCCAACGACCCCGGGAAGGGCGGGTAGTCGGGCGGCGACTGTGTAGGCTCCGCCGGAACCGCGGGGGAGGCACCACCCGCACCCTCAGCCGCGTCGCACGACCGGCGAGGGGAAGTCGGAGAACGATGGCGTTTCTTCGACTTCTTGTGCTTAGTCTTACCTGACCCCGAGTGCGAAGACTTGGATCCCGAAGATCGATGTGGAGGACTCCGCGCACGGTCCCTTGACCTCCCACGGGACTGGGACCTCGAACGGCGCGGAGCCGACTGCCGGGCTTCCAGCAACTTTCGGGACCGCTACTGCAAAGTCTTCGGCGCCATGTCCCGGCAGTCAGGGCACGACTTGGGGTCGTGGTCGCGCCCCAGGCAGAAAAGACAAACATGGTGCGGGTCCGTCACCGACATCATGCGGTGACAATCCCCGCAGGACTTAAAACCGGGCATCCTAACTGCACCAGGAGTCGAAGACTCGATGAAAAAATAGAGACAAAAAGTCAGTCAAAAATTGACTGGGGGTTCCTGCTCTTCCCGGATCTGCGCTTGCTGGCGCGGAAATAGAAAGAACTGACGTCAGCGCGCGTGGGCGGCGTCTAAGTAGCGCCCGCGACGTCATCTCGGCGACCACGACGCCAACGACGGACGCGGAGCCGCACGACGCCACCTACCAACGCGCAGGGGTACTGCTGACGAAAACTTTCCGCATCCAGTCTGACGCCTGGGGATATTCTAAGGTAAGGAATCTATCACTATGTGTTTCTTTCAGATACAAGATTCAGAGCAGTACGTCTGGGTAGCTCAGGCACACTTTCATATGATTGGTGAAATCAAATTCCCCTAAGGCCCCGCCCCATCTGCCAATTGAGACCTAGCTGATCTCTCTGTGCCCAGGATAATGCCCACGATAATGGGCAATCCCATGACAAACCATCCTACAGAAGCGACTTAGCACGGACTACAAACATCTACATGCACCCGAAGAGCTGCTCATCAACAATCTGCTTTATATTTATGCTGGAACAAAAAGGCCCACCAATTTAACAAGGTTGGGTCTTACGACAGGTGTCCTTACTTAACACTCACACAATTCTAGGACTTGAGAAATACATGCACACAAGATGGTTTCCTATATTTCAGATTGTGACGCACTACACAAAACCCCGGCTTCCCTGCAGAACCCGCAGCTCTCCCAACACTGACACAGATTAACTTCGACACACCCTGAAATATTATCTCAATGTAGAACTCGATAGCCAACTCACGTAGGGACGCGGAAATGAGCACCAGCCAACACGACAGACCTAGATGTTCCACTGACACATAAAACAATGGGCATACTGCTGTGCACAAATTAGAGTGATCTCCCTTAATAGCAAAAAGAATGCTGCACTACAACTCCTCCACAGGCTTTATTATACCCCGCTTAATCTAATGTCCTCCAACCTGGTCCTCGCTCCAGAGTTTTCCTAATGTCATTACACAGAAGCTGGAGTTAAAAATCTTACGAGAACATGCCCTAAGCTGGCAAACTATTGGCATCAAGTCTGTAATGGTCTTAAGCCCCTTGCTGGCTGTTTGCTCTCCTAGGCCTTGTAAAGAAATTCCTTCCCCCATCTATTAGGAGGTATCTGGCAGCACAGGTTAGCGATTAGCTGAGGCTATGGCCCACCCTTACAGTAAAAGACAGGGTGAATGCACCTACTGTATTGTATCGATAGAGTAGATGTATAAGCCACCCTCCTACAATGCTCCTTCCGCCCAAGAGATATCTCCTCAGAAATACCAATCAAATACAGAACACAAACCCATCGAACACAAACCCATTAGAATGAGATGACTGGATCATCGGTGCCAGAGATGGTCCTATCGGGAACCACTATGAAGGGACGAAACCTGATGTAGATCACATTTACTTAGATACGGAGCTCAGGTGCCAAGGGTTATCCTCACACTACACAAACCTGGGGCAGATTACTTGATTAGAAAGGCCGATAAGGTATCATGAAAATACTCCCATTTATCTGTGGCATATCAATGTTTACACATTTTTCTGATGATGCCACCAGTTCATCTCTCCACTATGTATGCATTGCTGATCAATGTATGTTCTGAGTTATAACCTGTGATGACACAATGTACTGTAAATTCATTGCTGATAAATGTGTGTTTGCAATTAATTAATGTCATTTTCACATACTGTATGTGTTGTATAACTAACAAAATTCAATAAAAATGTGACGGTCTGAGGTGTAAAAATAGTTGGTTCATCAAAGAATATATTAGCCAGGTTGGATCCTGAATGTTCTCAAGTGCCGCTGGAGACATGCGAGTGTAGCTAGTAGATAATGTAGGTTAAAAAGGAAACTAATGCTGTGGCCACAGTGTTTCACCAGTACCAGCGTTCAGAGAGCCTGGAGAGTGAAGCTCAGCTTTAGACGCAAGGCACTTAAGACACAGTCTATTGAGCTTCCTGTGAAACGGGACTCTGGAATTCTGATCATGAGTACTCTAGACCTGTTGGTGGAGGTACGAGGAAGTAGCATCCAGTCTGAGTAAGTCTAGTGATATCGCAAAATACTATTCATATCGTGTACACTAGGTAAGGATTTGTGGCTTTTTATCATGAAAGAGGGTTTAGGTACCACTAACCATCCCTGTGATATCTCACAGAATTGCTCGTTACCTGAGAGGCATCTTACGGAGATATTGCTCAGTGGGTTGTGGAGTGGTTGCAGTCAAAATGTCTTTCTGTCTCGTTTGGTGCATTGACAAAGTCCTTATTGCCAGGGGCTCCAAAAGCCTTCCGGGCTTCTGGAATATTGATCCAGAAAATGTTTCAACATCTCACACTGAACTCACTGTATTTTAAAGTTTGAATACAAAAATTCTTCAAAAGTTGTAGGGTGAATCAAGCGTAAAAAGTTGACTTTGTCATTTTTAAGCCCAGCGATTGATGGGAGGGTTTGACCAAGCTTTTACATCCAGAAAGCAGAAATTATTTTCTTTCAACATTAAGTCAGAAACAGTTTCGATTCACTCATCATCTTATCAGGGTACACACATGTAAATTTAGATAATCGACTGGTGATTTTAAACCCGTAAATGCAACGCATTACTACATTTTAAATTCAGAGGCTTTGATTTTCTAAATGCACTACCTGACTAGGTTGCACACGCTTTAATTGAATACTGAAAGCAGAACAAATATTTGTAAAGTAACTCATTGCTGATTTTATTCCCAACAAACAACGGCTGCATGATGAGGTAAAGGTGAAAGAGAGAGAGAGGTACAAAATCTGGTGGGGATGTTTCACCTCTGTTTATGGAGAGTATGCCTTGTCAGTCCTACACACAATTTATTAAACTAGTAAGCAACACAATATGGGGGGTCTTTTTTTAATACTTTTGTAGATGGCAGTTATTGGGTGTGTGGCAATAAGTACAATTAGTAGAGGTATTAAGTGACAAGATGATGGGTGGTTAGAGAAGACGAGTATTGTTTCCAAATTTGCTGCTTAGCAAGAGCCACAAATATACTGCCCTAATTTCCATTAGACTGGTAGCCACCATCCCCGATATCAAACCAGCGTCAGGATTCAATCCCTCATCAGAGTACTTAGGTACTCTTAGCTCTAACCTCCGGCTGGGCTTCAGCTGGTACCCATCCAGCTTTACCGCCCTCCAAAGTTTGGCCTTGAGCGGCTCTATTATCCTTCTGCTTGTTTGTAACAACTGTTACAGTGGGCTTGTAGCACCTGCCTTTGAATTTGTTACACAAGCCACTTCCTACACATTGTTATTGCCTCAAGCACAGAACATCATTCTCTGAACTTAGTAATGTCATCACATCATCAGTTCAATCCTCAAAACCCATTTATGTCATCACATTACATCATGAATGACTTTACAATGGAAACAGTAATTGAATCAGTGAAGTTTCTATAATAGTGGCAAACACAGAAGATGGAACTATAGCACCACTCCCTGTACGCAAAAACTTTTAAGGTTGCCAATGCATACTGTTCCACAGACTGTACAGCACTTGGTATATGTTGTTTTATCTTGACATGGCCGAAACAGGTCTTGGTTGATATCAAGATGAAAAGCAAAGTCTCATCTGCAAGCAATAAAACAGTGAGATTGCATCTATTGAAAAAACTTTTATTATCTACATTTCAATAGCTCCATAGCTATTCCTATAGGAGGTGGTTGATGGGCATCTATCAGAGTGCGGATATTGCTTTCTACAATAGGAAAGTTCAGCTTCTACCTGAAAAAAAGGTGTGGCTGCCTAGTCACCATGAGAGGTAGCGGATTCATTCTCCTATTGTGGTTTGATGTATTCTCTGAACAAGGAGGGGCTTCTTGTTAGTAAATCATACTTGCTTTGTGCTTTGCAAGACTTGAGACTGTTATTCGGATGTAGTGCTGAAAGGTAGAGTAGAGTAACAACTTTTAGTAACAGAATTATGATGATAAATTGAAAGGGAGGAAAATATCTGTTATTCTAGGTAGGTTTGAACCTTTGGCATGTTATATTTGTACTAAATAGTACTAAACCTTTGACAGGCTTTTTAAGTCCACCAGGATGGATTCTCATACTAAATATACAAATAATTCATTGATCACTAATGAAGGGCTATTGTCTTGTGCATCTCCAAACCACTAATTAACTTGCACCAAAATATTAAATTTCAGGGAAGAGTGATTTAAATAAAGTGCAGTTGATTATTTAAAGTCTTGATTTTTCACTGAGATCTTAGAACAATGAATGTGCATGGACTACCCAGCTCCAAGTTGGGCCTGAGGAAGCAATGCCATTGAAATCGTATCAAAAACTCAATTACTCCTCCTTAAACCCAACTGAAGGGAAGGAAATGTTTGCTCCAAATCCAAGTATGTCAGAAAAATAAGAATGTCACCCAATGGTTTTCTAGGCACGATATATTTTAAAACATACTGGCTTGTACTATAGAAAGAAAATAGTATTCTTCTCAAAAGAGAAAGTGTTGTGATTTACGCTACGCTATGTAATTTCTCATGTTAATTAATGTAAGTGTTCCTCTTTCGTTTCCTTTGGTTCATTCCCCTCCTCCCGTGTTCTGTCTCCTTGGAACACTCCTAGTGATTGTTCTAACTGTCCCTGTTTTGACAGTTAGATGAGCGTCTGTTGAGGTTGTGATTCAGGATTAAACTCGTCTCCTCACAATTTATGTGGATGTCTTTTATTTACATCACTGGGGACGATTTTCGGACCCAGCTGCGCAGGGGGTAGTCACACAACCTCACCCCTGTGATCACTCGGCTTCCCGTGGAGGAAATATCTCGGCGTATGCATTCCTCTGGAGGAGCGCGTCTCGTCGTATTTCCAGACGCAGTACTTTATTGCCGGCATCATTTATCGTATCTCAGGGTACATCCAGTGAACAAGTCACGAAGTCCCCGGCGAGACTGTCAATTGTACTTCTGTGCGTGAAGTGCGCCATCTGAGTGTTCTAGCTGTGGGAGTTCCTGGCCGGCTTTTCACGATTGTGTCAGTGATTTAAGTGACCTTGAGCAACGTGGGTGGAGTGCGCTGGAACTTGTGCCCTGGATTTTGTCCTTGCTGTGGCCGTTTCGCATGTGGATTGCTTGGACGGGGTAGGGTGGACTTCAGCTATAGTTGTGCCCTTAAGTTTTGGATACGACGTCAGCGGCATTCGGCTGTGAGGAAGGCTGTCCACCTCTGAAAATCCGGCGGTTTGTTCCCGCTTGTTTCAACATTATGGCACGAGTTCCCTGCCTTGTGAACCACATCTTGGTCGGTGCAGTGTAATCTATTTTTGGCATATTTAGAAGATGTTTTCCTTACTTACTGTTTGCTCTGGATGGTAGCGTCTTTTCGATCCATGTCTTCCAATGTACTTCCTCATGCTGCCACGCCTCTGAGGTGGGGTTAAGTTTCAATCTACGGAAACCCTTCACTACGGAAATCTGCCATTGCCACGCCTCTGGGTGGGGCTAACTTCTTGATTTTTATTAACTCTTTAGTGTCCTGAGGTGACTTTACTTTATGCCTCAAGGAAGAGGAAAGGAAGTAAAGTTTCTACAATTCATATCGGTACTTTCTGATGGGATCTTTCAACTTGCACGCTACAAATACAAACGGAATTTAATTAACTTATTTTTTTTAGTGTATATATTTACTAATACTTTTCTTAAGTGTTTTGGAATTCCTCAGGCATGGCCATAGCAAACATGTCTCAGCCACCTCCTTTTTTGGATGAGGAAGGGGAACCTGCTTTGCCCTGGAAGGAATGGGAGAAATGATTCCATTCGTACCTAATAGCCATTGGAGGTGAAAAATGTTCTCCTCTGAGGAAGCATCACATTTTGCTTCATAACCTGGGCGTGCAAGGCAGAAGGGTTTATGAGAACTTAGTATCTCCTTCTTCTGATAGCGATGGTGACGATGAGAGCCAAAGTGATGTTTATCTGTTGACCTTTCGTAAGCTTGAAGAACACTTTGACAAGAAGGTTAATGTGGTCTTGGAATGACAAACTTTTCTGTTGTGTGCAAGGAAAGGAAGAGAAAATTTCTAGCTATATAGCATGTTTGAGAGGGTTGGCCAATTTATGTGTTTTTGGTGAGTTGTGTGATTCCCTCATCAGGGACCAGTTAGTAAGATGTACAAACAATTCACGAGTGCAAGAGAAACTACTTGCGTACAATCCAGATTTAAAGGAAGCCTTTGAATTTGGCTAAAAGCATTGAGCACACGGCAAAATGTGTTAGGGAGATGAGGAAAAGTAGCCTCTCGGAGACTGTGAATGTAGTGAAGAAGACTCCTACTTCAGGAGAAAGAGGCAAGGATGTTGAGTTAGAAAAGAGGGACGTGCCCAATCAGGACAGAGGTAACGCAGAAAACAGCAAAGAGAAGGAAAGCTTGAAGTGTTTCCGATGTGGTAGCTACAGCCACCTAGCCAATAGTCCGTTCTGCCCTGCAAAGTCAAATGTTTGTAGGAAATGTAAGAAAAGAGGCCACTACGCACATACGTGCCGATGGGGCGAGGTAGATCACAAAGCTGTACATATGATGGAAGAGATGGATGTAAGTGCTAGCAAATTTGTCTTTCAAGTTATGTCTGGGGGGAGAGGAGGGTTGTGATTATCCTACTTGTGAAATTTTGTTGGATGGGGTGGGGGTGACTGTTTATGCTGACTCTTGTTCACCCTTCACCATCATTAACTATGATACTTTTGTGGACAAATTTAAAAGGAAAGGACTTACACTTAGTTCTGAAGACATCACTCCGGGAGGGTACAATAGGGATCCTATTTCGTGGTTAGGGATGCTTAACATGCGCATTGATTTTAAGGACAGGACTAGCCAAGGGGTGGTGTATGTGGCAGAGAAAGGGTCCAATTTGTTCGGGTGGAAACACCAAAGGGACTTGGGTATTAAATTGGAGTTCCCAGAGTTGTTTACAGAAAGGTTGGGCCTACTGAAAGATTTGCAACACAGAATAAAGCTTAAGGAAAATGTGGTACCAACTGGGCACAAGGCCGTCCTGTTCCCAACTTAATGAGAGAACCGTTGAAGAAAGAATTGGATAACCTCATAAGTCAATGCATCATTGAAGCAATTGAGAGTTCACTCTGGTTGGCCCCCATTGTTGTTGCCCAGAAATCTGGGGGGAGAGGTATACGTTTATGTGTGGACCTTAGAGATTTGAACCAGAGTATTTGGGTTGACAGGTTTCCTTTACCCAAAATTGGTGATATGATTAGTATGATTGGTAATGCTAGCTGGTTTAGTGTAATTGACCTCTCATCGGCATATCACCAAATCGAACTCCACCCGGACTCCAGGTCTTTGACTTCATTTATCACGCCCTTTGGTGCGTTCCGCTTCTGCAGGATGCCATTTGGTTTGGCATCTGCAGCTGCCGTATTTCAAAGGGTGATGCATCAGTTATTAAAGGACATTGCTAACGTGATGTTTTATCAAGATGATGTTCTGATATATGGCAATTCTGTTTCTGACCACAATGTTACTTTGAAGAAAGTTTTACACATTTTTAAGGATGCAGGTTTAACCATTAGGTCAGATAAGTGTGAATTTTGTGTTGAGTATGTAAAATACTAGGGTCATCAAATGTCCAAGGATGGAATTAGGCCAAAGTTTGATCTGGTGGCGGCTGTCAAGTAGGCACCTCCTCCATCTAAGGAAGAACTTAAATCCTTTATGGGTCAGGTGGAGTACATGTCCAAATTTGTGAAGAACTTTGCTAGCTATACTGAGCCCTTAAAACACCTGCTAAAGAAGGGTGCCTGGTTTGAATGGGATGAGGTGTGTGACGATGCATTTTAAAAAAATCAAACGTGCCATAGTTGAGGCACCCACCCTGGGAAATTTTGACACTTCACGCAAAACCATTTTGTATACCGATGCTAGTACTAAAGGGTTGGGTGCAGCTCTAGCTCAAGTGGTGGAGGGCCAAGAAAGGGTTGTAGTCTTTGCTTCCAGATCACTTAAAAGTGCTGAGGTTAATTACTCTACTGTGGAGAGGGAGGCTTTGGCGTGCTACTGGGCCATCACACATTTCAAGTTTTTTTTGTGGGGTCTACCATTCACATTAAGAACAGACCACAAACCCCTCATTTGTATCTTTTCCCCAAAAGGGAGAGAACATTCCACTCCTTGCATCTCCAAGTGGTTCTTAGGGTTGGAAGGATATCATTTCAAGGTTGATTTTATCCAAGGAGAGAGAAATCTGGTTGCAGATGGTCTTTCCCGTTTGCCATTACATAATGAAGAGGATATGGCGAGTGTAGCTATTGATGAATCTGTTTTGTTGGTTACGTGTCCAGGCATTTCCAAAGAAGAATGGAATGTGTGTTGTAGCAAGGATACCATCCTTCCACTTCTGAGACAAAACATTACCCAAGGGTGGCCCCCCAAGGCTGGTGGGTTGCAGGAAAAGATCCGTGTGTATTGGGATGTAAGGCACAAATTGCATATCTGTAATGAGATGGTCATGAGAGGTGGGAAAATTGTTCCGCCTGAAGGGCTAAGGGAGAGAATTGTGGATTTGGTCCATGAAGGACATTTGGGACGTAGTCTTACAAAATCTAAGGTTCATGCCACCTACTTCTTTCCTAACTTGGACAGTTTAGTTGAGGCAAGGGTAAAGGATTGCATCACTTGCTCTCTCAGTGACAAGAGCAAACATACGAGAAAAGCTCCTTTGTCACTGGTGTGTGTGCCTTTCAAACCTTGGGACAAGCTAGGATTAGAACATTATGGGACCGATTAATGGTACCTTATGGTCAGGAAAGTTCGTAATAGTTTTGGTAGACTACTTCTCACATTGAATTGTAGTTAAGGTTGTCAAATACATCACCACCAAGGACATGATTGACTTTTTGTCAGATGCTTTTATGAGTGAAGGAATTCCAGGGTCTATTGTAACAGACAATGGTGTCTAGTTCACCTCTGATAAGATGAAGGAATTTCTCAAAAATGTGTCCATGGTTCACCACAAAACTGCGCTTTATTGTCCCAAAGCTAACGGAATGGTGGAAAGGGTAAATCGCATGTTAAAGGAATGCATCCAAGCTGCTCAGGTTTCTGGGGCCCCAGTGGATTGTGCAGTTAAGAAGTTGTTATGGTCATATCACACCGCCCCCAACTCTGTCACCGGAATTTCACCATTCCAAATGCTATGGGGTAGGCTTCCGCGAACCAAGATGTTTCCCAATTGGATGGGTGGTGGAGACCCTCAAGGGGTGGATTGTGATGTGGTGGGCGAGTGTATCAGAAGACACCAATCTGCGTACAAAAAAAAGTATGACACAAAACGGAGTGAGGGAAGGCAAATTTTCGTTGGGTGAGTGGGTTGTGGTAAGAACAGCTAACCCTAGGAGTGGAGGGTTTAGCAAATTTTCCAAACCTCTCAGAATTAACACCAATGTGGTGACACTGGAGGATGGAAGAGTTTGGAGTATGGATAGAATTTCCAAGTGCAAAGGCCCCAGTGTGGGAGGAACGTCTGGAGATGCTACTACTGCGGTCTCAGATGGGTTCCAAGCGGAATGCCTTCCCACATCCCGCCAACGCACTGTTCCGGGTTGGCACAAGGAATATGTTTTTCAGTAAATTATTATGGGAAAGAGATGTGTTGTGATTTACGCTACGCTATGTAATTTCTCATGTTAATTAATGTAAGTGTTCCTCTTTCGTTTCCTTTGGTTCATTCCCCTCCTCCCCTGTGTTCTATCTCCTTGGAACACTCCTAGTGATTGTTCTAACCGTCCCTGTTTTGACAGTTAGATGAGCGTCTGTTGAGGTTGTGATTCAGGATTAAACTCGTCTCCTCACAATTTATGTGGACGTCTTTTATTTACATCAGAAAGCAATTATAAAAGTGAAAGTATGTATTAGACTAATAAATGTGTGAGCTAGAGTGTCAACAAATATACATGATGCAGTAAACCAGAGAAGCAAAACAGTCATACACTTAACCTATAAATCTTTTTGCGGTCTGGTAAGGTCCTAGGGAAGATAGATTAATAATAATCTGTCCATGTGGGATGGATACAGAGCTGAGTGTACTGCTTTCAAAGTCAAGCATATACCTAACGAATTAGGACACCAGATAAAAAATGTCAGTTACACAGAGGTGGGCTAAGTGTCCATGTCTTCAAGAGGGGGCTTTCGTAGCCACATCAGCGGAAGGAAGCAGTCACCATAGACCCCACCCCAAACTCTGTAACAAGCTTGACGGACTTCGGACGGCACTCAAGGTAAACAATTACCAAAAATCAAACTGCAAAATGGTGATCTATTTTGAGGCAGTGTTTGTCCTCCATTGGGCTCTTAATACCAATTTACTATTAAAGGCCGGTGATGGAAACAAGTGGAGACAAATTTGCCTCTGCATCAGATTTAACATACCCTATGCCAGGGGTCTCTAACCTTTTCTGTAGTGAGAGCTACTTCTGATCAGTGAAAATCATTGTGAGCTACTGAAGGCAAAGCGACTTGCACGTTATGTGGCATCCCTATGCCCAGCTGCATTGACTAAGCCTCATTTCCATAGTGTCAGATACTATGTTTTGAACAAAATACTTTGACTAGGGGCACTAGGACAGGGCTGCCATGTGTGTCAGTGAGAGCGTGGTCTTTGGGGATGTGTGAATGTGTCTGAGCATGAATGGGATATATGTGTATGGGTGACTGAGAGCCTATAAAGTATGGTCTTGTTGTCTACCAGCCATTGGGAGCAAGATGCCTACTGTGTGTAAAGGCGACACTTTAAAATGAGAGAAAATTAAACTGAAGAATTAACTTTATGATTATATAGATTTCACAAATCTCAACATTTAAATTTTCTTCCATTTCGAAATGTCACATTTATAAACACCAGGCATCTTGCTCCCAGTGGCCTGTAGACAGAGAGCCATATTTCTATCAGAAAATGCAGCCATTTTTTAAATGGGAGGAATTCAAAGTGAAGAAACATGCTTCATACAACATTAACATGCAATTGGCTCACTTGAAAGTGGAGAAAGACATTAGGACAATGCTTCATAGAAATATGTTTCTTCAATTTAAATGTCTCCGATCTGAAAAAGTGACTATATTTTTCAGATACAAATATGGCACAGTTTCTACTGGCCCCTGAGAGCAAGAGACCTGCCCTTTGTAAATGCGACACTTTGAAATGGGAAAAAAGTTAAATGAGTGTTGAGTAAATTAAAATGAAGAGTTAACTTCATTTTAATTTTCTCCCATTTAAAAGCATTCAAAAAATAAGTTTGTACTCATGCTCCATTACTAAGTTGAGAAGGACTTTTATTTAAGAGTTAAATACTGCAGTGCTTCAGTTCTTCACTTCTGTGCCCCAGCCTGTGTCATAAAATTGGCTGAGCACTGCTCATTATCAGACCCTGCTATCCGCAGGCTGATGAGAAGAATGTAAAATAAACACAGCCTTCCCTTAACTTTGAAAGGAAATTTTGACCCTGTGCTTATTTTAAAATGAACTCAAGGCTGCAAGCTACTCTGAAGGTACCTTCGAGCTACTGGTAGCTCGCAATCGACTGGTTGGAGACACCAACCCTATGCAATCAAACCCATCCACTGGCCCTTTGCTTATGGTGTTGGGTGAAGGTTCCCATTAACGACTTTCCCACTATTGTGTAATGGATGGCACCTTCTGCATGGCAGTAATGTTTGCCAAGGTTTTTCAAAGCATTCAGACAAAGCAGCAATAAACCAATTTTAAATGTTGATTTCTGTTTGGGTTTAGAACACATAAGACTCCACCACAATTATTTACCAACGTTACAATCAACAGATCAAGAATGCACATTAGAGGGTAAGTATATTTGCAGTAAGCACAGATGATTATTACTGTTTAAAGTGCAAGAGAAGCCTTACTGGCACACCCCAGATCAGTATACTAACTAGCCACCGAAACCTTGCATCACATTGCGCTTCATCAAAACAATATATGAGGCAAACTTGGACTTTAGATGTATTAACAACTCCTTATGATCACCTAATATAAAATATTTCAGGGATACCTTCAAAGCACTATTCCTGAATATTCTAATATGAGAAAGTAGGTTTCTATGTTCAGAAACACACAGGACTGCATTTCTTGCTTCAACTTACTTTTTAATGAGGACAATCCGCTTGTGCCCCCAAAAAGCGATCGTGTTGCAGAGCTTCCAGAACCTCCTGGCGGTGGAATTAGCATAACTAGGTATGTTCCACACGTGTACATTGGAGTTTTCCGCAACATCTTTAGCGGAAGTCCACAGCTTGTGTTTGCTGCTAAAATAAAGAATGCAAACATGCATTTTAAAAATTACAAACAATATTTTATGTTAAAGGGCTGACGATTGGAAGGTACAATAAAGATCCGTTCTGGTGCAAGTTGTCACTACGCAGAGAGAAGTATATTGATAATTAGGACAAACAATAATATATTTCCACCTTAACATACAGATTCTCTTTAGATAACTTAAAGCCTCCACCCACAAAGAAGGTGACTAACAATGAAATATGGGACTGAGTACATTTCTCGACACCAACTGCAAAAAATCTGAGTAGAATGTCTCTTGTTTTTGAAAGATCTTAAAACACAATACATACGGTTTGTAAAGTAAAGTCTTAAAGTCAGAAATGATACATTGTGGAACTCCTCTCAGGATTTGTAATGACAGATTCCCAAAAATCCCCAGGAATACAAATCTGCGCATATTCTGGATTTCCACACACACTCCTCCTTCGCTGCACTTGATGTTCTAATTGTCTGCAGGGCAACAGATGTCAATCCTACTTGCAGTGGGAAGTCAGCCTAACACTAGCGGCAGGCAACACGTTAGGTAGCTTGGAAAAAATAGCTGAGTTGCCTGGTCTTGCGCCAATATGAACGACATGTGTATTTTTGGGACTCCTCAGGTATGAAGGGTTACATTAATCCAATGTAGGAGTGGTGAAGGCTTAGATAAGCTCATTCGATGAATGAGAAGAAAGGGAGTGGGTTTTGATCTCGTTTGCCTTAGAAATAACTTTAAGCTTAGTTTCAATTAAGACATCAACAGGTTCAATGCAAAACACTCCACTAATGTTTTTTAGATACAGATGGAGATAGCAGAGTGCATTTGAAAGTGGGGGCGGAGGATGAACTGATTAACTATAGATTAACTGAGATTTTTATCATTCAAGCCTTTTATTTATTTATTTATAAATGTATAAAGATCTCTGTCTCCAACTGGTATCCTGGCGCTGTTCATAACGACCGAGGAAAGCACAGGGAAAAAGAAATAGAAAAAGACCACAAGGGGAAAACGGAACAGGGCTCCAAGGATAAAGAGACAATTAGAATCCAGTTAATTGGGGAACAGCCAAGTCTTAAGCGCCCTCCTGAACTTCAACAGATCAGTCATAGATCTTAGGGAGGAAGGAAGTGAATTCCATAGCTTGGTTGCAAGAACCTCATTGCTTGGATTTCCTAAACGCAGACTCACAAAACAGATTGGCTGATGCAGATCGAAGAGGTCTGTTAGGAATGTATCTTCTCATTCGCTTTTGGAGGGGAACAGGACCCATCCCATGAAAGGCTTTAAAAGCCATGCAGAGAGATTTAAACCAGATTCTTTCATTAAGTGGCAGCCAGTCCAACTCCTTTAATATCAAAGAGGCAGAGGCTCTCCAATGTCTACTCAAGGTGGGTTTGGCAGCCGCGAACTGAACCCTTGACAGACGATGTAAAAAATATTCTGGTGCATCAAAAAGAAGAGCATTGCAGTAATCCAGACGACGGAGAATGACACTACGGACAACCAAGACCCTGGAAGAGGGAGGAAGCACTGTCAGGATCTTCCGAAAGGTTTACAAAAGCGCAAAGCAGGTTCCTGACATTTTATTCACATGGCTTTCCAAACTAAGTTTGTCATCACAAGTAACTACCAGATTCCAGACTGTGTTAGCGGAGACCACAGGCCCCTTAAACGATCCGGGCCAGAGGTTGAGAGGTAAAACACCCGAGGTTGTTTGGGCTGCACAGCAGAGAATTTCTGTCTTATCATCATTAAACTTTAATGAGTTTAGACTAAGCCACTGGATAATATCATTCATGCAGTCCTGAAAGGAGGAGAGTTCCTGATTGCTAGCTAAGGAAAGGATAAGCTGAGTGTCATCAGCATAGTTAATCAGAGTCACTTTATGGAACTTAATAAGTCTAATCATAGGGGCCATATAGATGTTAAATAAAATGGGGGTGATGGCAGAGCCCTGTGGCACTCCCTGGTTGGTGGCCCTGACCTGAGAGCGATAAGGAGGGAGAGCAACTGATTGACTTCTGTTCAAAAGGTACGAGCAGAACCATTTTAAAGCAGTTCCACTCACCCCAATGGACTCTAATCGAGCTAGAAGAGTAGCATGACATACCGTGTCTAATGCGGCTGAGGGGTCCAAAAAAAGTCAGTACCGCTGAATGCCCCTCATCCACTCGCATCCTTAGCTCGTCCATGGCAGTGAGCAAGGCTGATTCAGTGCCATGTCCAGGCCTAAATCCAAATTGCTCTTCCTCCAGGTAGTTATTATTTTCTAGGTATTGAACTGGAAGCTTACTGACACAGCGCTCCAAGATTTCTGCCGGAAAAGGCAGGAGGGAGATGGGTCTATAGTTACTCATACTGGAAGGGTCCAAAGATGACTTCTTCAAAATAGGTGTAACTATGGCATTCTTCCATGCAAGCGGTACCATACCCGATTGCAGGGATTGATTGCAGATTGACCTTCGCAGTTGAAACAAAATTTCCACCTGTTCCTTCCAGATTTTAACTGGGAGGACATCCAAAGATGAGCCTTAAGAGGTAGCCATAGCTAGAGAATAAAAGCCTTCCACAGACAAAGGTTCAAAGTCATCTAATTTGCCTAATGCTGGTTGCGACATCTCACCAGGCAGCGGCGCATATGGACTATTCCTCCGACCTACTAAGGTGGTCTTTGCCGTATTATAAGAGTTTAAGCCATCTAAGATTGTATTAATCTTATCTTTAAAATACGCTGCCAGGTCATCGCAGAGACCTCGTGAAGACACAATGGATTGGCTTCAACATGCAGGGTTAGACATTTTCCTCATAATATCAAACACCTTTGCGGTGCTATTAGGGGCAGCTAAAATGTCACTGGTGTAATAGTCCGCTTTAACCTTCGTGATGCCTAACTTATAGTCGCGTAAAGCAGCCTTAAGGGCTATTTTGCCCTCTTCCTTATAAGCAGTGCGCCATTTCCTCTCTATGTTACCACCTTCCCCACATTATACCTCTGCCGTGTATCCTCTCTCTGTCTCCTTCTCCTATGACCCCTGGTATTGGTTGCAGCATGTCAGGTGGTGAGGGAGTTGGCTATTTATAGCCTTCAGGGCTTGACCTTGGTGCTGGACTTTATTCCCTGTTCAACCCTTCTCTCGAGAGGATGCAGATGCTAGCCTCTCATTTGTCAAGCTAGCAAAACCCGGAGAGGGCGCCGGGGGGCGTGCCTCTCTCATTTACGTGATTCACCGCTGCGGCCGAAGCCGCCAAACATTTCCTTTTGCGTGGCAGGAGCCACGAGTCCTTTTTAGTTGCGGCCGGAGCCGCTAACTGTTTCCTTCTCTGCGGCAGGAGCCGCGAGCTCTTGACATCAGCGGCTGAAGCCGCCAAACATTTCCTTCTCTGTGGCAGGAGCCACGAGTACTTCTTGGTTGCGGCCGGAGCCGCTAACAGTTTTTTTCTCCGCGGCAGGAGCCGCGAGCTCTTGGCATCAGTGGCCGAAGCCGCCAAACATTCCCCCTTGCGTGGCAGTAGCCTCGTATACCTTCTTAGTTGCGGCCGGAGCCGCGAACTTTTCCTTTACCGCGGTTGGAACCGCTAACAGTTGGTGACTGTGGCTGTAGTCGCCAAAACACTTCCCTTACGAGGCAGTCTCCGAATGAGAACCAAGAGCGCGGTTCTCCTTCCTCCCTCCACTCATTGAGGCGCACGGTAGGAACCGGCGGCACCGCCTCCTACGCCAGCACGAGTTTTGGTTCTTTCATCTTTGTTTTCTTTACTCCCATTCTTTGAGAGTATCGCCCTACCCACGCCTTGGCAGTGCACAGCTGACCCTGAATCCTTCGATTCTAGTGACATTTTAAGTGCTTCAAGGATCACTGAAACAGTTCCTAATTGCCCTCCAAGAGGGTGTTGGATCCCTTCATGCTACGTCACTCATGGTGAGAGTGTGGGCCTTTTTTCTTTACTCCTTTTATGTTGTCAGATAATTCGCCTGCACGAGACACTAGATTCCTAGCTTTTTTCTTCTTGTCTTATCCTACTCCCTTCTCTCTTTTGTCTTGCAGACCATCCCTACCGTCCTATTCTACAAGGCCCTTCCCAGACGCAGTCGGAATTCCTCCCATCAGATCCCACCTTGCTCTACGTCCCTTCTTGGTACCTTTTCTTCGAGTCCCAACACACCAGAGTTGGTGTATTCCTCTTCCCTTCCCCCTGGGGACCAATCGCCCATCCTGTTATCTTCTGTGTGGGGGACTGGTTCCGAGGTGAGAGGGGAGGCTCTCTTCGCTCCTGCGGTATCGGTTGGTCAGGTGAGTGGTGTTGTAACACTCTAGCTTTTTGCATCGTTTAAGCGGCCTTAATGAAGCATTGTACCAAGGAGCAGAGAGTGTTTACAGTCAGATTTTATTTCTTTTAGAGGAATGATTTGATCCAGAGTTTGAGATTCGATTCTCTAAGGTGGAAAAATTGTCTTCCACCGAGCACCCTGAATCAGAGATCGGAAAGGAGAGAAACAAGAGATTATCTAAGCAAGGTCTCCTAAGTTTATTCCAAGCTCTTCCATAGCGTATACTGACTCTGTGACCTTTGGCTTTCCAAGCCTCTCTACCAGAGAGTGAAAAAGCCACCAGGCATGGTCGGTCCAGCAACATGGTATTATATTATCTACAGTCACCAGCCCAACGGTAGAAAAAATAAGATCACAAATATGGCCCCTCGTGAGTTGGAGCATGCACAAGTTGGTCCAGATCCGAAGTGTAGCACAAACCTAACGGATCTCCAAATGCCGGGGTGGGAACTTTATCCACCCAAAAGTTAAAATCTTTTAATGGACATGATTGTGTACTTCCGGTACAGAGAGATCATTGGTGGGATTGGAACCATCCTGGAGATATATAGAGTTGTTCAGTGTCACTGAGACTGAGATACATATGACACTTAACAGTTTCAACACTTTAAAGTGGTTTGGCAAACCCGTTAATGCAACGCCTTATCAACTACACCAGTTCAACACTATAATTTACAAAGAATGCAGTGGTTTACAACAATCAATGCAGTGCTCATGTCTAATAAAATAAGGTGGGGCTCAGAATTAGGGTTTAGTCTGAGGCAGGATCGTCAGTTACTTCTGAAAGTGAAACATCTGTGCTGTGCTCATCATATGCCCCAGAGCTGGATATTTGGATTATCCGCCCCTTTGCTCAAATAGCGCAGTCTATGTCGGTGAGGCGTTGGAGGGAGGGTGGCTGTCTAATGATGTCTGATTTATACCCAGAGGGTAGATTTATCACACAACCAGGTGCAATAGAAAGTTCGCTCTGGGTGCTGGACAATTCCTACAGTACGCAAAGATTGTGTCTACAGCTCAGCAACTATGACCAACATTTCCCGTGGCCCATGACCCCATGCATACACTAGTCAGTATGGCAGCAGGCGCAAATTTGTAACTCATCTCTACCGGTCGCTGCGTGCAGACAGATAGCTCAAACCGCTAAAAGTGGAGGAAAGGTGGCAGGCCATTTGTGGCGAGCCTCTGTCCCCCGAAGACTGGTCCCACATTCACGCAGAGGTTCGGAGAGTTTCAGTGTGTACAAGGTTCAAACAGATTCAATATAACATAATACACATGACATATTTGTCCATCTGTGCTGTGGTCAGTTCCAAACTCCAGCACCCTAATGACTGAGTTTATTTTCTTCCAGATACCTGAAAGCTTGCTATAATGTTTTCCTACTTGGACAAGCGAACGCAGACTTGAGATGGGGTGGACGATTGTAAAGTTGGTTGAACCTCCTTAATTTTTGATGGGTACAGTTGTGATTTTGGCATGTTTGAAAGAAGCAGGGAGTAATCTAAGGGAGAATGACATCTTTATAAAATGACATCATTAACCCCTTAGCTACAGTGTCTCCCAATCCTGCCCTCAGTACGGAGCCTGTTTTTGATGTTTCGGCACATCCTGCCCTCAGTACGGAGCCTGTTTTTGATGTTTCGGCACCTGCCCTTAAATCTTCATAATTTATTTTCCACAAAAGGAATTCAGGCCATATCAGAGTCCTGAGAGGGCCCTTTCTCAAATCTGCAAAATTCTTGCCAATAAGTGCTCCCACATGTCTTCTGATAAAAAAACAGTACCCCAATTGTGTGGGTTGGTCTATCACCTGCAATAGGAAAGGCCCTAAAACACAATGTGGAGTCATCACGTTTTCGCCTTAACGGACCCATTTTGGCAATATGGGTAGCTGCAGTATTTGGGTTGGGGCTCGGCTGCCACCCAGGAAATCCTACTGAACCCAGACATTTCTGAAAACTAGACACCCAGAGATTCCAGGGTGGTGTGACTTGTGTGGATCCAACTACGTTCTCTTACACAGAATGATCTGGAAATGTCAAGCTTTGGCTAAAACCACGCAAGACTTATTCTTCTTTTGGGGGAGGGTGCACTAGCCCAGGGCCAGCTTCTACAGTCATCCAAAACTAATATATAGGCCTAGTAAGTGTGGAGGATTCATGGTTACTGCCAGCAACCAAGCTCCCTGAGCACCTTAATGTGTGATTCCAAAGTACAGCAAAGAAGAAAAATAATGAAAGACAGACACTATGACATTTTTCAGCCACTTCGACCACAGTACACCGGTTTACAGAATGGGGAGATTCTATGTAGAGCAATCAACTGCACTATGAGCACTCCATGCTACTTGTAGTCCCACAAGGGAGTAAGCTCAAGCAGCTATCTGCCTTGCTTTAATATGCAAACCTAAAAACCAAATGTGGACTTGGAAGTTGCGGTTAATATACATTTATAAAGACAAAGTAAAAAAGGTAATTGAATTCGAATACAACATAAATTGACAACTGAGGTTCACACACTGCAAATAACATGACAACGGAATTCAGAAGACTTTGCAAAATGGACCATGCACACCATCTTTCAGAAAATACAATACTGTAGAAGAAGGGTGCATTGTTAGAGCAAAACCCTTACCCGCCTGGTCCTCCTTCAGCGTGTTTGTGATTGTAGAGCCAGTTAAAGCCGCAAGCGTTGCAGAGGGAGAGGCTCTGTACCTGGATAGTCTGCTAAGGAGCATTTCATTTATACTTTTTGCTGATTCTCCTTCCTTTCTCAGAAGGATGATGCGTTCTTGAAGTGGGCTTGCTATGTACACACTATTTTCAACCTATGTAAACAAAAAGTGGCAATGTAAAACAAGTTTACAGATTCAAGGATGTTTTTCTTTGGAAGAAAGCAGGAGTACAGATCTCGTTTTGACACATACTGTACGTTTACATTTTAGTCCAAACAGATGGTTCTATCAACATTCATATACTTAGTATACTTTTAACAATATGCAAGCTGAGAGTAGGGCCATCAGAAATGTAACAATTAATTTGGGCTGAATCTTTAAGAAAGCCAATGTGTGCTCACTTCTGTAGTTTGTAAATAAAAAGCTGTAAATCCAATAATATTATCATGACAGCATAGAAAAAATGGAACATGCAAAGGTGATTAGTTTAGAAAAAAGAACTACTTGGTGGCTCCTCATCAAACACTAATGGGAATACAAGTGGAACTATTTAACTAGCTACGAAATGCTATGGTCTTGAAGGACAACTCACCCAAGCAATGGAAAAACCATAAAAAACACATGAAAACCAATGGCTATCGGGGGGCTTACCCAAAGCCCATTCTCTCGGACTGCTTACTACACTTTTAAAATAATTGATGACATCAGGTATTCCAGATGTCTAAAACAGTCTCTGGCCAAACCTAAAAACTAGACACAAATGTGTATGCAATGAGCAGACAAAACAATTTGGCTTCCAATAAACCAAGCGCAATCACTAAATGCATATATTACTGATGTATACATTATCTAAAGAATTTGCTTTATAATAACTGTATACCAAACCCGGAAACACATCTTTGCAGTGTAAGCAAGATTATAACTTAATACACATATTTGGGAAAAGTTTGGATTCTCTTAAAGTAACTTACAGTTAATTCAAAAATTTCCATAAAAACAGAGTGTCCCTTTGGGGTTTTTTCATTCAAGCTTGCAGGAGACCAGATCCAATAGAAGTAAGTGCCATCGGAGGAAAGATGAACAGTGGTCATCGTGCTGCCCACAGGAAAGTGATTTGGTGGCATAGATACAATTTGACACACCTGCAGTGTGGGAAAGAAAGAAAATAGCAATTACTGAATAATTCCTAATTCAACACATTAGAATTGCTTACTTGCTCACACTAAAACCATAAATCCCCTAAGGCTGGACTCCTTGCCTCCACCCAACACAACCAGCCACCGCCCCAACTTCCTTCTCCTTCCCATCCAGACTAGTAATTTACACGTTGCAACACTTCTCTCACCTCCAATGCACAGCTCATGCTCCAACCAACCCACGGCCAAACGCTGCCTCATCCTTTCTCTTCACATAGCCAAACGCACCAGCTATATCACGATCTGGCATACCCCTTTGCCTGCCTCTTGCACTAGGCTATCAAACTTATTTTTGATCTAGTCTAGGATATTCCTGCCTCTTGTACCGGCTATCTTTAGCGTACCTCTTCATTTAGTCAATACCTACCCTGCCTTTTTCACTGTCCAATTCCCTATCTACTCACGTTGCTTAATAACTCCAGGACTCCCCCTGCACAACACTAACCTCATCTCTGTAGTCAAATCACCAAATGCCTATTAATCTGGCGTAATCACAGCTTGTCTTGCTCTGTTACATTTCCTGTCAGCATCTTGTTTTAAATGCGTCTTGGTCTGCCTCTAATTCCAGTCTAAACAAAGTCCACTTTCTGATCCGACTCACCTCACCTGTTTGCTACTTTGAGAAATTCGGTTTTTAGAAGGCAGTACTTGATTTGTGAGGCACTCAATTGTCTTACATTGGTTTTTTTAAACATAAATGCCATCTTTCAATACAGTTACATCACATGAACATTAAAATCAAATTACAAATATAATTCACAGTAAGGTTCAGGAGATGGCAAAAACAAATGTGAAATTCAAGTATTTTGCAAGAATTTTCCAAAAAGTCAGTAACATTCTGCACCTTGTGTCAAAATGTAAGGAACAGTCCAAAATTTAGCAATCCACGTCTGTCCAGTTGGGCATGAAACACTTGTTCCCATTAACTGCGGATGCAAAAAAAGATATTGCTGAGTTGCTGCCCAGTGATGGAAGATTTTGCCAAGTACTACATTGCTGATGACCAAATTAGGATTTACTGACTAGGACCTGCTTAAACAGTCTTCCTGGAGTTCATGACACCAGCAACACAAACTCTAATTTTGTTTTTAAAACGTTAAACAATCGCCAATGTCACATCATCTCTGCTTCCTTCGAGAGCTTGCTGAGCTTTGCCCTCCCCGCTTGTTCACTTAATACATTGTTACGCCTCGTCAGTATTAATCAGTATTGTGTAGGATGCTATTTGTTGGAAGAAGGATTTCCGTGGCATACGTGGATCACGTTGTGTGGTTAGTCACCCATGGAAAAATCCTGTACCTGGTCAAGGAAGCATCTGCCACTATGGAGCAGGATGGAGTATGTGGATGGAAAGGAGAAGATTCAGCATTTACTGATCTTATTAACATGGAGAGTAATGGGCTGGCATCATTGTGGTTTTTAACCTGTCTTCCAGTGCCCCAGTTACTGGTACCACTGGTCCTTCAGGAGCTCACGCAGATGTCTCCAGTGAAGGCATTCATGAAACAGGATAAGAAAGTAGGACCCTATCATATCTATTGAGATACTATTTGATATGCTATTAACTGAGAAACACTAGCTTTCTTCCAAAAGACAAATTTTGACTGTCGCAGCTACGAGTACCGAGCATTCTATGCCTAGGGTTTAGTAGACTTTGGTGACTGTAGTCTTAGACCATGAAGAACCTCGGTTGTCAATTAAATGTCCTGTTGCATTTTTTGGTAGTTGTTGGTCTTCGACTCTTGGCCATACAGATATGGATAGATGAAAAACTGCTGCCGCCTGAGATATACAAACCACAGCCATGTACTTGATGAAAGCTCTTTCTGCTAACTGTAGATATTTTACTAGTAAAGTCTGCAATTTACCACAAAATTTGAGACCAATGCCCTGGAATCCTATTTCACAGAGGAAAAAATGAACTGACGTTGAACTATAAATGCACTCTAATCCGAGACTGGGAATCAACAAACAACCTAAAAGTGACAGTGCTGTTTTTCCTTCTGAGGGGCTGTGCCCATATGTTCTAAATTTTTCCTTTACATGGAAGGATTTTAAAAAGATTTAAAAAAATCATTTTATTTGTAACTAGAGTAATTTAAAAAACAAAAACAATGAATATGTCCATAGGGGTCGCAAACACTGCTATTAAGCTTTTATGAATATCAAGAAAGATCTCCCTATGGAGATAATAAATCTATTCATTATTAAGTCAGGGTTACACACAAGCAATTCAGTAGGCCATGCAGAATGTCATACATAAAAATAATGTTTGTATTTTTCATTTTACCTGAAGCGTATGCTGATCAAGTATCTGAAAAAGGCAGTGCGGTTTGGTATCAAAAGCCACTGGGCGATGAAGAAGCGTTTCATTGCCAAATGTAATCCACCCAGCCTCCAGCTCCTCGTTGCGACAGTAAACAAAGCCACTACAGGACAAAACACAATGTTAGCTGAGATTTCGAATCACTCAACACATTCTGCAATACTCCGCTCATGGCAAACTATAAATGCATAAATCCCGGCAATCACTTCACACCGGTATGTACACGGAGAATTTGAAAAGAATAACACTTGAAACCCTCTCCAGTCCGTGTTTCAACCAGTAGATAGTGGCAGGATAATTAACTGTGTGACTTATTACACGTTCACCAGTAGGTGTAACTGCGATATCCTTTCAAAGAGTAGTACTTAAAAAATATTCACATCGATTACCACAACGAAAGATGCTATGCAGATGTTGAGCAAATCACAAAATGCACAAAACAGATTACAAAACAAATCACAGTGAAAATGTAAGTAATGACAACATTATGGTAATTGAAAGTCACTCTTTTGCAAATATATTTACATTAAATTATCGCAATCAGTCACCATGAACTTTGCTTTCTAGCCAGCAAAATGGAAACTAAAGTAAGACGAATGCTCCTCACCGCCACATCATGTAATTAAACAAATCGTGACGCTAAAACTGAAAAGAGGACTCACATCAGTTCAGGATATTGAGCCCTGTAGCAGCAAACACCCAACATTGCATCAAAAATGGAGGAGGAGGAAGCAAATGATCCAAAAATGACCCTGGGCTAGCAGCTACTCCTCTCAAATATTCTTGTCAGAATTAATATGGAGGAATCTCCACCCTCCAAATCTAATGTCAATTCCCAAACACATTTCAATAAACACTCCTGCGAGTCCCCGTTCAGTGGTAGGACAAAGTCCGGGGGTAGATGCAGGAGCTGGAATTGATGAAGCAATTGTGCCCTAGTAGCTCAGTGATGTTGAGTTCATTCTAAGGTGCTACTGGGGGAAACCAAATGTGGTGCACACAGTGGCGTAACACAGGCCCCCGGGGTGCGATGGGGCCCTTAGCTGCAGGGGGTCCCCTCAGCACAGTACTTTGGCCTGAAAGCTTGTGATGAAATCCAGAGCAGGGGCCCTGCCGTGTACCATGCAGGTAGGCCCCCTCGAGTTTCGTTACGCCATTGGGTGCACACGCCCGAGCCCTAGCAACCTCCAAAATTGCACTGGCCTGTGCCGCAGGCTGCACAGATTGAGAAGAGGATTCGTGAGGGAGGGTAACAAACTGTGTACTGCAACATGGCAGAGTGAATATATCTTGACCTTCCCAGATTACAGCGGGTCAGCCAGTGGAGTGTATGTATATATGTGTGTATATATGTGTGTATGTACATCAAGAACAACAAAGTTGAAACCACACTACACCGCAAAAGCACAGCGACAAACGCTGTTCTCCATGCTGAGAGTTTCCACCAACCAAGTTTGATTAATAACATTCCCTATGGGGAATTTCTCAGAATAAGAAGAATTTGCTCACAGGAAGAAGAATGGAAGGTGAATTGTCAATTGGCAACTGAAAGATTCAAGACAAGGAAGTACAATCAGAAAATTATTGCATCATCCCTACAGAGAACAACGCAATTATCTAGAACGGAGTTGCTGAAAGAAAAAATACTCTTACCCAAGGAAGAAAAAAATGAACAAAAAATACGTTTAATCACTACTCACTCCACCGAGAATAAACAAATCACTAAAATCATGCGAAAAAATTGGCACATATTGCATCTTGACCCAACAGTTGCCAAGATAATAGGAGATTGTCCCAACATTACCTATCGTAGAACAATGAATCTAAAAGATCAGCTGACCCACAGTCATTTTCTATCTAAAAAAAAAAGCAGGAGACATGGCTTAAACCACAAGGGTTTTATAAATGTACCAATTGTAAAGTGTGTACAATTGCAAGGAACACCAAAGAAATCCAGATGGCAAACAAACGAATATGGAAGATCCAACAGCTTATCAACTGTAAAAGCCAATATGTGATCTACATTATTGAATGTCCTTGCTCATTAAAATATGTGGGCAGCACTAAATGTGAACTGAAAAAACGTATTCTTGAGCATGTGCGAGCCACAACTAATAATGATAGGAGCAACGCAGTGGCTAAACATATGGAAAAAGAACATGGGGGCAACTGGAAAGAACTGACTTTTTATGCGGTGGAATCAGTAGCTAAACATACAAGAGGGGGAGACAGAGAAAAGATTCTTAGACAGAAAGAATCAAGACACATTCTCAATTTCCGTACTCTGACTCCTAATGGATTGAATCAAGATGAGGAATTATATTCACATCTGTAAATAGAACAGTTGAATAATTTTTGGGGGACTTGAAGAATTTTTGAACTTGATGAACAATTGTCTCTCTCAAATTGTTTAGTACCTTCAGTACTTTTTTAAAAATAATTTTTCTTATGTATCCACTTTTTATGTATCCCTTTTTCTAAATGGTGGAGGGATAACTAGCTGACAACTAGTTTAATTTTAATCTATACTGGTTTGGTTCTTTTCATCACTTATTTTCGAATTTGCACTGATATAAAAATTGCTTAGAATTTATTGACACTTTAAATGCATTTAGAAATACATGATCAAATGATACAAAGGTCTAGCAGAAACAATAAAGTTATCAATGTGAACTTGAAATTATAATGTATAAAAAGTGAAAATAGTGTATAATCACAGTGGGCTCTAAATGAAGGGCAGAAATAAGAATCGTTACCCACTGGAGGGCAAAATCGGTGGTATTTCAGGAGGAACAGTGATTAAACTAGTAAATGACCTATTAGGAATTGTCACGTGTTGAAATTTAAAATAAGCATGTGCGGGAATTCAATACGTAGAATAGAACCATAAAAGACGGTCATCACTACAACACACTAGTTATAAAATAAGCATTGTGGATAAATTGATAATTAAGATGATATATTCGTAATTTCTGCATGGATCACTTATAATGGACCTTTGAAGTAAACTTCAGAATTAATGAATTCATATTTAAATTGTCATTTTGTAATTGTGGTTGAGTTTTAAAGTCACCTTTATAATTAATTGTAGTTTTTCACCAGTTTTTGGGTTAAATAACTTTGATTGTATATAGTGGTTTAGTATAGAGAACTACAGTAACCAGAATGCTCAGTAAAATACTGCAGGAAGTGATGTCATATTTCGTCATGAATAGTTTGTTTAAAAAGAAAAAAATGCGACATATGTTGAATTACTAACCTCGTGAACAAGATCTTTGTTAAGATCGAAACGCGTAGAGGATTGCTGGAATGCTGAATAAATCACAGCTAAACTATTAAGCTGTAGTTGCTTCGAATTTGTGAGTGCGAGCGGAATTGTCTCAATTGGGAGACGCTGGATGCAATTTGTAACGGCTTGGCTCTGCCGTACCGCGTATGCACCGCCAAGAGCGCCTGGATGTCGAAATGTGGGCCAATCTTGAAAGGGAGTAAACCATCGACACAAGCGAACGCCGGCAAAAAGAACCAAGGATCGAAGTGCAATCGCGGAGAATACCGGAGCAAGCTGATCGTGAAAGGCGAAACCGGAGGGGAGCGCTGGACGCGAGAAACTTGAAAGGGTGAGCGAGCACTGATCATTGTGACATTGTTGCAAGTTAACTGTTGAATGCCGGTTGGTTCCAATTACGGTTACACAGAATCTGAGAAATACGAGTGAATGCAAACTCGGGGAACTTGTCTTAGAGAGAATTGTAGATTCTCTGTGATACTGTGGGACGAATGTACGAGGCCAAATAAAGTAAACTGACATTACTACAGCGAAGAAAAACCAGTAAGATATGGAAAAGAGAGAGGCAAAGAGAACAGCATTAATTGATACTTTCTTTGAGCAAGAAGCACCAACAAACAAAGGAACAACAACATCAAGTAGCTCTAAAAGTCTGGATGTAAAAAATAAGTTGAGAACATGGGAGAAACTTTCAAAAAAGAAATTAACAAATGGTGGGAAGTCGCCTCACTGAAAAAATACCTAGAAGTGAAACGTGTACCACGGGGTCTGCGTATACATCTTATGCCAAACCATCAGGAAACAAGCAATGATTTATTAAATGAATGGGGAGAATTCATATTAAAATCATCATTGGGACTTATGGAAATATTGATTAAACACATTGAAATAGCTCTAGAAAAAACCACATTACAACTGAAAGAATTGGAGAAAGAATTAAATACAGTGGAATTAAATTCAGAACAAACAAAATTTAAGGATGAATTAGAACATTACATTGAAAAGCATGAAGAAATTGTGAAAACGCGAAAGCAATCTAAGTTCCAACGTGATGAAGAAGATTACCTAAATGGTCGTATCTTTACATATGCAAGAAAATTCGATCAATTTAAACAACAAGAAAAAACAGAGTTGGCGACAGGTACAACAGGGAGTGTGTCATCGTTAAGCTCCACGGACGCAAGTGAGGGAGAGGTTGAACAAGGTGAGGGACACCCGAAATGCTCTTTTTTAGGCGAAATGCGATTGGCCCTCCAACAGAAAAATTGGGAAAAGAACATGGGAACCACACCAAGTGCCAATCGCGGAAGAGGCAGAGGACGAGGTTATGTAAGATCAAACCCACAAGCAGAGGGAAGCGAAACATCAAAAAGAGTGGGAACAATGACACGGAGCATGAGACAGAAATGGAATTAAGACCTGTGACAGAAATGCCCACACAAGAACTAGAAGTAATCAACCTCTCCAATAAAATGCTGACCGAAATGGAAGTAAAAATTTTGAAACGTGGTCTCACTTTCTGTCCAACTAACAATATTGATCTAGCCCAAATACGAATAGATCTTTATAAGTATGTACGAAAAATAAAATTGGCGAAAGTTTTTGCTGAGAATCCAAAGCTATCAGAACACACGAAAACGATCATGGAACCAAGTATGGAGCTTACAGCAAAAGAATCAGCCAGCTTCGTGACACTAATGGAACTAGATGAAGATCCAAACTTTACATCAAGAGAATTGAATACATACTGTCCACAATTAGGAGCAGGAACAAGCGGCAAGAAGGCTCGATCTAAATTCTATCCGCAATTACCACAAGGTAATAAGGTTGATATTTTCCATGAGGCAGTTATAAAAGATCTCTATCAATTAAACTATGAAAAAAGAAAAGATAACCTGACATTCAAGGAGAGAGAAGTATTGCAAAGCCTGAAAAAAGATGATACAATTGAAATAAAAAGAGCTGATAAAGGCGGCAACATCATTATCATGGAGAAAGATGCATACATGCGAGAAGCATACTCCCAACTAAGAAATAGAGAGTATTATGAAAAACTGAAGGAAAATCCAATTGTAAGGTGGAAACAGGAACTTGATACAAAACTGTTAACATGGATGAAGAATAACCTCCTGGATGAAGACGAAGTGAAATATCTGAAAATAGATCACCCAAAGATGGCCACAATATACTTCCTCCCCAAAATTCACAAACATCCAACTAGACCACCAGGCAGACCGATAATATCAGCCAAGGGAGCATTATTGGAAAATATGGCAAACTATCTAGATGTGTATCTGTTACCCTATGTAAAGAAATTGACATCATATCTACAGGATACTGGAGACCTGTTAAGACACATACAAGAAATCCCGTGGTTAGACACATACAATCTGGTCACTATGGACGTGATATCATTATACACGAATATACGAAATGATATCGGGCTAAAGGCATGCGAATACTTCATGCAGGAAAGAAACATTCAATTCGCAGACCACAATAGTATGCTGTTAGAGATGATTACTATTTGCCTGGAACAAAATGTATTTATGTTTGGGGAAGAAACATTCCGCCAAGTGAAAGGAACTGCGATGGGTTTTTCATTTAGCCCTAGCTATGCCTGTCTCACCATGGGGTGGTGGGAAAATACTGTGGCTTGGACATCGGAAAATGATCATGTAGAGAAGACCGTAATGTGGCTAAGGTATATAGATGATGTATTGATAATCTGGGATGGGACCAAAGAGGAATTCCATGAATATTTCAAGATCTTGAACAACACAGAAACAGGCTTGAAATTCACATATAATATCAGTAAAGAACGTGTTATATTTCTGGACACGGAGATCTACATCAAGAACAACAAAGTTGAAACCACACTACACCGCAAAAGCACAGCGACAAACGCTGTTCTCCATGCTGAGAGTTTCCACCAACCAAGTTTGATTAATAACATTCCCTATGGGGAATTTCTCAGAATAAGAAGAATTTGCTCACAGGAAGAAGAATGGAAGGTGAATTGTCAATTGGCAACTGAAAGATTCAAGACAAGGAAGTACAATCAGAAAATTATTGCATCATCCCTACAGAAAACAACGCAATTATCTAGAACGGAGTTGCTGAAAGAAAAAATACTCTTACCCAAGGAAGAAAAAATGAACAAAAAATACGTTTAATCACTACTCACTCCACCGAGAATAAACAAATCACTAAAATCATGCGAAAAAATTGGCACATATTGCATCTTGACCCAACAGTTGCCAAGATAATAGGAGATTGTCCCAACATTACCTATCGTAGAACAATGAATCTAAAAGATCAGCTGACCCACAGTCATTTTCTATCTAAAAAAAAGCAGGAGACATGGCTTAAACCACAAGGGTTTTATAAATGTACCAATTGTAAAGTGTGTACAATTGCAAGGAACACCAAAGAAATCCAGATGGCAAACAAACGAATATGGAAGATCCAACAGCTTATCAACTGCAAAAGCCAATATGTGATCTACATTATTGAATGTCCTTGCTCATTAAAATATGTGGGCAGCACTAAATGTGAACTGAAAAAACGTATTCTTGAGCATGTGCGAGCTACAACTAATAATGATAGGAGCAACGCAGTGGCTAAACATATGGAAAAAGAACATGGGGGCAACTGGAAAGAACTTACTTTTTATGCGGTGGAATCAGTAGCTAAACATACAAGAGGGGGAGACAGAGAAAAGATTCTTAGACAGAAAGAATCAAGACACATTCTCAATTTCCGTACTCTGACTCCTAATGGATTGAATCAAGATGAGGAATTATATTCACATCTGTAAATAGAACAGTTGAATAATTTTTTTGGGGGACTTGAAGAATTTTTGAACTTGATGAACAATTGTCTCTCTCAAATTGATTAGTACCTTCAGTACTTTTTTTAAAAATAATTTTTCTTATGTATCCACTTTTTTATGTATCCCTTTTTCTAAATGGTGGAGGGATAACTAGCTGACAACTAGTTTAATTTTAATCTATACTGGTTTGGTTCTTTTCATCACTTATTTTCGAATTTGCACCGATATAAAAATTGCTTAGAATTTATTGACACTTTAAATGCATTTAGAAATACATGATCAAATGATACAAAGGTCTAGCAGAAACAATAAAGTTATCAATGTGAACTTGAAATTATAATGTATAAAAAGTGAAAATAGTGTATAATCACAGTGGGCTCTAAATGAAGGGCAGAAATAAGAATCGTTACCCACTGGAGGGCAAAATCGGTGGTATTTCAGGAGGAACAGTGATTAAACTAGTAAATGACCTATTAGGAATTGTCACGTGTTGAAATTTAAAATAAGCATGTGCGGGAATTCAATACGTAGAATAGAACCATAAAAGACGGTCATCACTACAACACACTAGTTATAAAATAAGCATTGTGGATAAATTGATAATTAAGATGATATATTCGTAATTTCTGCATGGATCACTTATAATGGACCTTTGAAGTAAACTTCAGAATTAATGAATTCATATTTAAATTGTCATTTTGTAATTGTGGTTGAGTTTTAAAGTCACCTTTATAATTAATTGTAGTTTTTCACCAGTTTTTGGGTTAAATAACTTTGATTGTATATAGTGGTTTAGTATAGAGAACTACAGTAACCAGAATGCTCAGTAAAATACTGCAGGAAGTGATGTCATATTTCGTCATGAATAGTTTGTTTAAAAAAGAAAAAAATGCGACATATGTTGAATTACTAACCTCGTGAACAAGATCTTTGTTAAGATCGAAACGCGTAGAAGATTGCTGGAATGCTGAATAAATCACAGCTAAACTATTAAGCTGTAGTTGCTTCGAATTTGTGAGTGCGAGCGGAATTGTCTCAATTGGGAGACGCTGGATGCAAAATATATATATATATATATATATATATATATATATATATATATATATATATATATATATATATATATATATATATATATATATATATATATATATAATTCTCACCAAAAAGAGTTACAGCGCACTCCAGTAATCACTTTTGATTTTGTTGCCATTTATTTTGAAAGCACAATTATCAGCACCACCGACGTTTTGACCAAGAGATGGTCTTGTTCACGTGGTGGTGATAATTGTACATGCAGACATGGCGGCCACAACACCGGTATCTGTACCAAAAACTTTGTTAGTCCTTTTTTGTTGCCTATTTGATGAATTCCTCCAATGAAATCATCCGTGAAGTAATTTAAACCTGTGTTATCATGATGGCATTTGAAACGAGCACTGAAGGTTGTTGCCGAAATGCATTTGCTCAAATAAAATAACCAATGTCCCGAGAGTGCTACGTGCCTGTTTTTGGAGCTGGAATATTTGTACGTGATTCACCCTCACGCTTGCAGGATAAAAGCACCCGTCTTGAGTTCGGCAGTGTTGGGTGAAACCTGGAGCTTTTTATATGTATATCTGTAGATAGATAGATAGATAGATAGATAGATAGATAGATAGATAGATAGATCTCTCAAAACAGCCCAGAAGCGCCTGAATGGATACGGTTCACTGCAACTCAGAGGTTCGCCGTCCTCGGTTTTAATGGTCAAACAACCTCCACAATCAATTCGAAAGAGGCGATGGCACAATACCAATAAGTGCTGCAGGTGTTTATTTCACCATAACAAAGCTCAAAGCGTTTCAGCTACCAACACAGCCTTGTTCATATTGGTTATTAGGAGACCAAACACGTACAGCTTTGTTATGGTGAAAAACACTTGCAGCACTTATCGGAATTGTGCTAGTGCCTCTTTTGGATTAATTGTGCAGGATGTTTGATTTTATATATGTATATATTTATATTCACTGAAAAGAACAAAGGTTAAAGTGAAGTTATAGTTGGGTATGATGATAATATCTTAATTTGCATTAAAAGGAACCTTAAAAATTCACTGAAAAAAACAAAGGTTAAGGGGTCGTTATAATTAGGTGAAAATGTCAGTTAAAACAGAGTTTTAAATGAACAAACCTACTGAAATTCACCAGTAATCGTTATCTCAAGTTACTTTTTTTTTTTAAACATGCTTTATTGATTTTTCAATGATCTTAAGTTTTTATAACATGTGCCATAATTAACTACAACTCACACCCCTGCCATGCACAGTGTTGTCATCAATATCTTTTCATTGATGTTCTCAATGGTGTCATGGAACATGTCAGCAGTGATGTAATATGTGAGGTAATTAACAGTGCATGGCGAGGGCACCAGTTATTGTTAAGACTCCTGCGGGAGCCTAGGGGGCATGCTGGATGCAGCAGGACAACTATGGGATCAGAGAAACCCCCAAAAATATACATTTTCATAATATAATGTCCCGAGTCCCTGTGTCCTGAAATGACGGCAGCCCCATTTCTGTTCATGTTGTGGCCAGACAATCACAGTGCAAGCTCCCGCAAGAGCCCTCACTCCTGCAGGAGCGAGACAACCAAAGGGGAAAAAAGCCTCCTCTGGCAATCAGATGGCTTTATTTTTTGATTTCGTGCGACTATATGACTCTTGCCAGCCTCTTGTGAACCCAACAGTCCAGATATACAAAGTTTATAACCTTAACCAAATTTACACAAAAAACACACTATCTGGGCCAAGATCTAGCTTTCTGCCAGAATTGATGTAATTCAGTTAAGTCGTTTTGGCTGTAGCCTTTTCCAAAAAATCCCTATGAAAATTGCATGGGGCAATTGCACTTTGGGACCCCGAATCCTTTTTCTCGGCCCCTGCTTGACAGATCACCCAGATACTTTCCGGGAAGGAGCTGATGAAAAAAAGAGCACTTTTTAAAAAAGTTTTGTAAGGATTTGTCGAACGGCACCCAAGTTATTAGCAAACAAAAAAGTTATTTCCCATTGAAACGCACTCCCGACTATAACATACATATACATATATATATTTATATATATATATATATATATATATATATATATATATATATATATATATATATATATATATATATATATATTTCAGCTAGCAAACCGTAAGGTCTCTTTTAGGAACAATGACATATCTTCACTGATGTCTCTAGAGATGTCCAGAGCGTTTGTGGTGGTGGGTGGTTAATATAGCAGAATGATCCATCCTTTTCTATCCCTCTCCCATATTACTTGGCTTCCTAGTTTGCACTGTTATTTAGTTTACCATCTATTATAAATCATCACTGCTTTCTTCACTACTTTTCTTGCCCTTGACCTCCTCTTGTCACCTACTGTAAAAGATCAAACACAGATGGCAGCCTGGTACACAGAGTGATCAAACTCTGGAACTTTCTTGCAGAAATGTCCCACCTAGCACGAGTCTGTTGTAACGATGTGGGCTATTCTAACCTCACAACAACATCTGCATACTAGCTTCGGCGTAAGAGATGCCTCGATACCCTGCCTCCAAAGTGCTATATAAATGACAATACATATAAATACTCTCACTTCGCTGGCTCAATGGCGTAGCTTTGGTTCCTCATCAATTTCACTTAGCTTCCATTTTTTCAAACTTTCCAAGTCATCTTTTTAACTGCTATATTCTATATGTGGTCAGTATTCAGTCAACTTCCCTTTCAACGGCATCTCCTCGTCTATAGGCATAACATAGGCCCTGCAGGTTCAGTGGGGCAGCAGGGGACTCGCTAGGCTGAAGACAGGCGTATATCTGTAAGCTGGCCAGCATTTTAGGTGTCCCTCTCCTCATTTGGTAGTGGGTCCCATCGTTTTGCAACTGCTACCCGACTCCGTAAAGCTATATTGATCATGTGCATTTACATTGTAAATTTTACAACAATCGAATCTGCTATGGAATCACAAAGTTTATGATTGTTCATATCTTAATCATTTTTAGGTCGAGCCTCGAGTAGCGCGCAAGCGCTGCACTGCGAGACTTTAAGTTAGGGAGTTTGAAAAGCTGACCAGACGCTCGTGCGTCATGGCCTTTTCCCTGCGGTTACGCGCGCGGCAGACATCTGTTTCCAATTATGTGCCCAGACGCGGGCGCGATAGTGGAAACACATGCCGGCCGTGCGGGGAAAGGCCATGACGCACGAGCGTCTGGTCAGCTTTCAAAAGCCCAGGCTGCCGCGCTCGCTCGCCCCGCTCCTCTCTTGTTGTTTTGAGAATCTGGTCACCCTAACTTTACACACACAGTGTGACACAGTAGGGTGTTTTTTGAAGGACCCCGCAAGAAAGGTAATGATTAGGAGAGATTTAATGGATGGGAGACGGGTACACAAACAGACCCTGCGGGAGGATCTAAAGTGTACTTATTTAAGGGTTTATATTGCACGGGTCGTGTCAAGGCGGCCGGGAGCGGTGGAGCGTTGAGGCGGCGAAGAGTCCGTACCTTGTCTATACATTGGGCAAGTCCAGCGTGAAGCCCTCACAGTACCGGGTAGAGCACCGCAGACTCCGGAGAGTACGGGAGCCAGGAGGGTGCTACCAGGACTCCGAGGTGAAACAACACACATGGCGCCCTTCACATTGGCGCTTAGACCCTGTCTTCTAGGCGCTGAGTCCGTACCTTCACCTTGTCTGTACATAGTGCGTGTCCAGCGTGAAGCCCTCACAGTACCGGGTAGAGCACCGCAGACTCCGGAGAGTACGGGAGCCAGGAGGGTGCTACCAGGACTCCGAGGTGAAACAATACAGAAGGCGCCCTTCACGTTGGTGCTTAGACCTTGTCTTCTAGGCGCAGGTTCTGCGAACAGTGAGGCTCTTCTTAAACATAAAGAACTCATTTTTCGGTTTTGTATCTTACTGTAGGGAGATTTCCCACCTGGGATCAGTGCAGCAATGAAAGGTCATTGACCCTATGAACTTAAAGTGCTCTCGACGTCCGCGTTAAGCGAGAAGCGGTTAAACAGAAGTATCGAGAAACTTAAAGGGACCCTACTGATCACAACCAAGGTGCCCCTCGAGGACCTGCAGGGATGACAACAGGGTAACAGCTCCACTGTATGTCAGACGTAACTTGTAAGCAATGTAACTCTCAGGTGCCTGTCCCCTATCTCTTCTTTCACCCCTTGCTTTCCTGCTCCTTTCTCTTCTTCTTTCTCTCTTCTTCACTGTTTTGACATGTAGGGCTTGCTAAGAACTATACTGTCTAAAAGCGAGTGGACTAATCGATGCAAACCCTGTAAAAGAAGTGCTAATGTGTTCCTGTATAAATTAACAAACTCTTGGCGCTGCAGAAGAGCCTCGCGTCCTGCCAGGACACAGGGCTGGGGGCGGGGGTTGGGGGACAGTGGGGGGAGGATACTGCTGTATTCCACTACTTGCTGCTGGCATACCTCTCCTTGCTACTGGCATACTGCTCCATACATACTGCAGGCATGCAGCTCTATACACCTGGTATACCGCTCCATGCTGCTCGTATACTGCTCAATGCTACTGGCATACAACTCCATACCCCTGGTATACCTCTCCTCGCTGCTGGCATACAACGCCATACTGCTGTATAGCACTCCTTGCTGCTGGCATACCGCTCCATATTGCTGGCATACAGCTTCACACCCCTGGTATACCACTCCATACTGCTGGCATACAGCTCCACACCCCTGGAATACCACTCCATACTGCTGGCATGCAGCTCCACACCCCTGGTATACCTCTCCTTGCTGCTAGCATACAGCTCCATACTGTTGTATACACTCCTTGCTGCTGGCATACCGCTCCATACTGCTGGCATACAGCTCTATATCCATGGTATACCGCTTCTTGATGCTGGCATACAGCTCTATACTGCTAGCATACAGCTCTATACACCTAATATACCGCACCTTGCTGCTCGTATACTGCTCAATCCTGCTGGCAAACAGCTCTTAACCTTGGTATACCGCTACTTGCTGCTCGCATACCGCTCCATACTGCTGGCATACAGCTCCACACCCCTGGTATACCGCTCCATACTGCTGGCATGCAGCTCCACACCCCTGGTATACCGCTCCATACTGCTGGCATACAACTCCATATCCCTGGTATACCTCTCCTTTCTGCTGGCATACAGTTCCAAACTGCGGGAATGCAGCTCTATATCCATGGTATACCGCTTCTTGATGCTGGCAAACTCCTCCATACTGTGGGCATGCAACTCCATAATCCTGGTATACTTCTCCATGCTGCTGGTATACCGCTAGATACTGCTGGCATACAGCTCCACACCCCTGGTATACATCTCCTTGCTGCTGGCATTCAACTCCATACCCCTGGTATACCGCACCTTGCTGCTGGCGTACAGCTCCATACTGCTGTATACCACTCCTTGCTGCTGGCATACCGCTCCATACTGCTGGCATACAGCTCCACCCCCCTGGCATACAGCTCCATACTGCTGGCATGCAGCTCTATATCCATGGTATACCGCTTCTTAATGCTGGCATACTGCTACATACTGCGGGCATGCAGCTCTATACACCTAGTATACCGCTCCTTGCTGCTCGTATACTGCTCAATTCTGCTCGCATACAGCTCCATACCCCTGGTATACTGCTCCTTGCAGCTCTTATACTCTTCCATACTGCATGTATACAGCTCTATACACCTGGTATACCGCTCCTTGCTGCTCATCTTCTGCTCCGTGCTGGTGGCAGACAGCGCCATCCTCCTGCTACACTGCTCCTTGCTGCTCATATACCGCTCCATGCTGCTAGCAGACCGCTCCATGCCATTGGTACACTGCCATGCATAGTGTTGCCATCAATGACGTTATTTCAGGTGTCATCAGTGATGTTAGTAATGATGTCATAGAACATTTCATGAGTGATGTAATATGTGAGGTCATAAGCAATGCATGGTGGGAGCACAAGTTATAGGTTGTGTAGTTGAAAATAAATGGTGAATTTCAGTGTTTTGTTTGTATAAAACTTAATGTTTTAACTGACATTTTCACTGGCCTGTAAGGTCACTTTAGCCTTTGTTTTTTTCAGTGAACTTGGAAAGTTTTTTAAATGTAAAGTGAGATATTATTACCATACCTAACTATAACGTCACTTTAAGCTTTTGTTTTTTCAGTGAATTTCTACGTTTTTTTTTTAGCATAACATAATTTATTACCCTACGTGACTATACCAACCTCCTGCCACCCATGGCCTCTGGCATTGCACGGTGTGGGGTTGGCCATAGGACCTGGTATGCAGTCAAAACCTACCAACCCCCTGCGCGTAGCCAACCCCTTACTGCACCCACCTACCCTCAGGCAGTCAAACTCCCACCGTGCACAGTCCTTTCTTTTTCTAAATTGTTTTCTCAATCCTACAGGACTTTTTTTGCGAATCCCTCGGGAGCTGGCGTGTCCACCTGTACTCCCGCAAGTCTCTTTTGGGAGAAAAGGGGATCATGCTGGCTCTTGAGAGATTTCAGCAAGATCGTGTTGTCCTAAAAACAATTTCTTTTACAAATTTGACCCCAAGGGGGATCCACCGTGGACTTCCCCTAAAAGGGCTATGGGGGCCAGGGTATCTCTACCCGGCCCCCTTGTATCTTCCTTATTTTTAATTTTCAAAACACTGGGACGGAGCACCTGAGTCCTGTCATGGTGGCAGCAACATTTCTGTTTGTGTTGTGGCCAGCCAATCAGATCGACTGGTCTCGTGGGACTCGTGGGTGCCTCTTGCTGCCATGGCAGCTAGATGGCCAATAGGAAACAAGCATTGGCATAGCCAATAGGTCTCGCCTTTGGGACCTTATAAGTGTTTAGCCATGCAACAGTTGATGTTGTTGCACCAAGGATATTGTGCTGCATAACTAAATACTTATAAGGTCCCAAAAGCGAGACCTATTGGCTATGCCAATGCTTGTTCATTCTGTTAGGCTCCTGCATAGGACCCTAAAATGAATGTTTAATACAAGGAAATGCATGTATTTGTCCACCCTTGAAAGCTTTCTGCTTCGACTTAGATTTCCGAGCTGTTTATTATGAAGAAAACAAAAAGACAAGCAGAATAACATATATGTTGTTGGGTATAAAAGGCTGATGAGACATAGTAAAAAGCAGCATGTTTACAGACACAGAAATAGTGGCAATTAAGAAAAGTACAATGACAAGCTTATTTCATCTCCAGACGAGCAATGTGCCTTACCGCAAGGTGCCATGGAGCCCAGACCCCAATTTGCTTATCCCCCTGCCCACGGAGTTCGTTGTGTATAAATAAAGGCCATCTGCTGCGAGACAACGCCCCAGGTCTGCATCTGCAATGTCAACAAATAGGAGGGCACCATGAACATTTTCTAGAAGCACATAGCACAACTGTTAGCATTCACATTATAAAGCACCGTAGAAAAATAAAGGCTTACTTAAAGCAATGTATACCTAGCAGAAAAGAAGCAGCTGTCTTCAAGCATGACATAAGGTTCACTTCTGCAACACTAAGAAAGATGATACGAGGTGATGAGAAGGGCATGACCAATTATGAAGCATAAGAGCACTCAGGAGGAGCAAGTAGTGGAAGGGAGGAACGCTTTGTTTAACTAACAATGGGTCCTGGGTTGTGATGAAACAGTTCTCGCTGTTCTGGGACAGGAGACTATGCTTGAGGTACTTGCAAAAGGCGAGGCAGACGCGAGTACCAACGGGGTTGACTCAAGTCAGAGCTAAGTAAATCATGCCTGTGCTGGAATTTTTACATTTGGAGAAAAAAACTCTGAAAAGGAAGGGGACCTGCAAAAGGGAATCGAAATGTATAGAACCAAAACACTGAACTTCTCCATCATTGTTATTTGTATGGAATCTAAAAAAACACTTCACAGTTAACTCGATCACTACTCAGTTTGTAGAGTAAATATATGCTGTTGTTAGAACTGGGGACTCTGGTTGTCAGAATATGCACCCTGTACAAGCAGAAACCACCACTCTAGTCAGGGTAAGCTAGACAGACGCTAAGAGATATCCTGTGCTCACCCTCTGGTAGCTTGGCACAGAGAGCAGTCAGGTTTATCTAAAGAGGCAATGTGTGAAGTATTTGTGCAACATACATGCACAATGACACAATGCAAACACCAAAGAAATACTCCACACAAAATAGATTATATTGTTAGGAGTAAAACAAGACCAAAACGACAAAAATCCAATATGTAGAACCAGAGTTATGAATTTTTAAATAATAAATCAAAATCTAGTGCTTAGAATCAAATAGCGCTTAGGGCGTGGTGATACTCAAAGTGTGGCCCAAGGGCCGCATGCAGCCCTTCAGACCTTTACATGCGTCCCCCGGCTCAAAAGGAGCACTGGGCTGCTATTTACTCAACTCAGTAATAATATAAAACAAAAAAATACATAAACTGGCAAGCATTTAGTTAAAGGTTAATTGAAGTTAAACAAAGGAAGTAACTATGGTGTCCTGTACCACTTAGGAACACCTTCATTTTTTAAGACAATTCGCAGCAAATGAATAAAAATATGATAAAGTCTCTTCATAATTCTAAAACTCAAAAATGCAAAACCGTTTCTCCTTAATACATCAGATTATATTAGTGCATTGAGAAGCATTTTCTTAGGTTTTCAGATAGGAGTTTAGAAACAGTCATGCTTTCCCCCCACTGTGACAACAATGCCAACAGTGAACTAAGAGGCAAGTCAGTTGTTATGTACATCCTTTGGTTGGCCTGGGTTGCTGTTATACATGAACAACATTATAGTTTATTAGATCAAACACATGAGAAGGTTTGATACAGTGCACATCCTACAGTCATGTTTTTTGAGGTCCTCATATGCAATAATGAAGAAAAAGGAGGGAAAGTAGAATAAAAGAATTGTCTAGGATCACACAATTTGGTTAAGTGGGGAAGCCAGGATTGAGCCCAGCTTTTTTCTTGTTTCCCTTTGCGCACTTTAGCCAATAGATTTACATGCTCCGCATCTACTACAATCACCCCGACCGTCCCCTCCACCAAACCGCCACCCTGTTGCCATCAAAGTGGCCCTCGGTAACACTACAACACTACAGATCAAACTTTGTGGCCCCTCGGAAAATGTTTTTGAGTGCCCATGTCCTAAACCATTTAGAACAGGTGTCTCCGAACAGTCCATCGCGAGCTACCAGTAGCTCGTAGACACCTTCAGAGTAGCTCACAGCCTTGAGTTCATTAAAAAATAAGCACAGGGTCACATCTTTCTTTTAAAGGGAAGGTTGTGTTTATTTTACATTGTTATCTTCTGGCTGCAGATAGCAGGGTCTGATGATGAACAGTGCTGGAGTCAGATTTATGACCCAGGGCAGAGAGGTGAAGAACTTACGGTATGAGTATATTAGGTATGAAGTCATAAATACATTTTCTTGTCAACTCCATATTGGGTGAGAACAAAATGATGCGTATGGATGCTTGTAAATGGGAGAAAATTAAAATGGAGTTACATTAACGATTAAGTTAACTCTTGATTGTAATTTTCTCCCATTTAAAAGTGTCCCATTTACAAACAGGCATCTTGCTCCAAGTTGCCAGTAGACACTGTGCCATATTTGTAACTGACAAATAGTCTTTTTTTAAATGGGGGAAATTTAAAGTGGAGAAAAATATTTCCATGAAACATTCAGTCAATATTTTCTCAACTTTCAATTAAATCAATTATGTCTTAATATTTTTTGAAGTATGTTTCTTCACTTTAAATTCCTCCCATTTAAACAAATGGCTGTGTTTTTCTGTTATAATTATGGCACCATGTCTACAGGTCACCGGGTGCAAGATGCCTGCTGTTTGTAGATGTGACACTTTAAATGGGAGAAAATATAAATGATGAGTTTTATGGAATCTATATAAACAAAGTCAACTCTTCAGTTACATTTTCTCCTATTAGAAAGTGTCGCATTTACACGCAGAAAGAATCTTGCATCCAATGGCTGGGAAACACGGTGTCATATATATATATAACTGAAAAATACAGGCATTTTTTTTTTTATAAGTGAGTGAAATTTAAAGAGCAGCAAAATGTTCCACATTATGCAGAACATTTTTCTGCCCTTTCAATTTTTCCAATTTAAAAAAAAATGTTTGTGTTATACATGTAAAGGTGCCACATATGGTGAAAGATATGTCCTGTGCCACAAGTACATAAGACACAGGCTCTCATTCACCCATACACATATCCCGACTCATACGCACACGTGTTCCTACATCCCCAAAGACCAAGCTCTCACTGAAACACATGGGAGCCCTGTGATAGTGCCCATTCTCAAAGTATGTTGTTCAAACCATAGTATCTGGCTTTATGGACTTTAGGCTTAAAGTCAATGAAGCTGGGTGTGTGGGTAACACTACGCGAGTGGCTTGGCTCCCACTACAGAAAAGGTTAGAGACCAACTTGATATGGTCTTCTGTCCAGGGAGAAGTCCATGGCCTGGCTGAGGGTCAACACTCTATCCAGAGGAAGAAAGCCTTTTCGGGTCACAAGTCCAGAATGACCTTGATGAATTTAATCTTCGTTACAGTTGGATTTTTTTTTCTTTTTCGGACAGTGCATTTAGAACCCTGGTAGAAATAACTGTAGACCTTCTGCAACTTCATAAAACCAACTTTAGCGGTAAAGACTTGAAGTTACAGTGCCCATGTAGATCATAGAGCAGTGCCCTGTATGAACAATCTAGACTGACCGCCATGAGGTGGAGGTACTTCCTGTGTTCATGCAGGACAGGCTCATGAAAATGAGCATCCAGACTGCAGGCCCCGCAAAAACAGACAGTAATTCTTCTTGAATACCCACAGGACATCAGCCAGACTTCATCCTGAATTTTTGAAAGGGGGTTCATAATTTAGATCACAAAGATTCAGGAGGGAGAAGCAGGATATGCCCATTTTTCTTATAAGAAAATAATAATACTTCGGATGGTGGGACCAGCCCTTTAGGTCGGAAAATAAGCAGTCTCTTGACCTCCTGCAAAAGTACATGTAATAAAAACAAACCTGGGCACATGTGGCACACAGCTTTCTCCCTTAGTCACGATGTCCTAACTTTCTCTTCCACCTTCTTTCTCCCTTTTCTGTTTCTCTCTCTCTCGCTCTCTCTTACTCAAAACTCATGATGAAAAATAAGTCCAGATCCCCAAAAATGAATGCTGGTGGCCACCACTAGCAACCATCCGCACAAAAAGCAGAGACACTGGGGTCTCAACGGGCAGTGTCAGCAGCCTTGGGTTGAAATAAATCATATTTCTTCGTTGGGTGTAGTTTCTCCCAACCCCCATTACTGGCTTTATTGTCCAACTTACAGTACGGATCTAACAAGAGAGGCCTATTCTCAAGGAGGATTTAGAGGAGCGGGGAGATGAGTTGAGGGTCAGAGACTTGCTGTAGTCTCATCCATCACAGGGGCATTTGGCAGTGGACCCAAGGTTGTCAATTGGAGTAGAAGCAAAGGTGCAAGACAATATTGGAGGCTGGCGCCTTGGGGCTAGCTCTCGGGTGCCAGATGGTGTACTATGGGCACCAAAAGACAAATGGGAACCGCCAAAGCCAAAAGCCAAGTACCTGGCATTCAGCTTTAATTCCAAGACATGCAGGAAAGTGACCAGATTAAAGCCGATAGCATAAAAGCTAATCCAATGCTCAAAACTTAAGGTAGCTCAAGAGGTTGAATCATCTCAAAGCCTGGCCATTTCCAATTTGCTAGACTGAAGTTATCAGACCTGTCTGCCATGAAGTCCACTTTCTTTAAGAAAGAGCATAACTAAGGGAGTACTGTGATGAGATGGAGCCCAAGGAGATACACTTCAGGTACCACCTAAGACACAGAAGATCCCTAGGCCTAGTACACTACAGGAGACCCCCTTTGCAAGGTTGTAGCCAGTCTAGAAGTGATTTGAGTTGAGATGGCAACGTCACATTTTCTGTGTTCTTTGCTTTAGAACAAGACTGCTGCAGATCCTTAGCCTGAGGAAGGGGTCGGCAAAGGCCTGTGCTTTACAGTGCTTGCATTCCTGTGTGCCACTAATACTTCAGGGAAGGCAAAAAACACAATCAGAGAGGTAGGCATCCTTTGCTGTCTTCTGTGATGCAGCTTGTTGCTCCTTGATCCGGTGCCTTCTCCCTCCCCTTCTTAACAGCCACAGCAAAGAACAAAATTGGAGCACAATGCACAGGAGGAAGTGAAGGCAGATGTTTAATTTGCCTCGCCGGGCTTGACTGCACCTGCTGCTATTCATAGCAGAAGAAAAGCTCTACTTCTAGATGCAAACGCTTCAAATCATTGGAGCTGGCCAAATCCTGGACTCGACTTACACCCAGGGTTCAAGGCTTGCTTTAACTAGGACACACTGGCTCTGGTTGGAATGGATGGTATAGTAAGAAGCGGAGAGAAGAGACAAAAAAACTTATTGAGTAGAAGGACTGTTCATGTAGGTTAATGTAAGCATAGTCCTCAGCAGGTTTTGAAGAGAAGATATGTTTATATGTGAGAAAGAGGTCCTGAAAGAGACAAAAGGAATCTTAGTAACCAACAAGGCACTACGAAATGATCATCATAAGTTATGATTTGAATTTTATAAATTCTGTTACTGAAAATCAGTTACTATTTTGAGTGAATTGGGGATATAGGTACCTATTTATGGATTCTAACAGACGCCTAGAATACCAGTCTATGCAGGGAGCCTAATGAATCACATATCATCTACCCCAGTGGCAGAGATTGAAGCATTTGCCATTGTACTCAGATCATCTGTTTTTCTTATGACTAATTCCATAGTGATCAGGTTTTCAAATAAAGTAATAAAGAGGTGTTCAAGGAAGTGGAGAATTTGGCCTTCTTTGCAATACAAATGGCATGCTCTCTGTGAAAGAACTAAAAGCACACTGTTAAAGAGATACAGGGAGTCAGAAAACTAGAAGGGGCAGGACTACATGACACAGGAATAGGGGAGCAAATCTTTCTGAATTTCTGGGAAGCCTAAAGACGAACAGAATGGAGAAGAAACGTGCACTTATTCTTTTCTGATCATTTAACTATATTGACTTACCCAAGGACCCAGAGTTTCCACCCATTCAAGTTTCAACTTGAATCACTTGCAATTTCACTTGGATGTATAGAGACTGATCTACTGACAATCACGATTTTGAATAATCTGCATAGTCAGTAATTAGTTGAAGACATAGTGAGGATGACTCAGGTGGTCTGCCAGGACCTTGTAGACCAGGCTTATTCAACCCGCAGCTCGTGAGCTACTGGTAGCTCTCCAGCTACCTGTGACTAGCTCTCTTGTATGCAGCCCAGCCTACTAAATCAGAAGCTTTTGTTTGGTTGAATTAATATATGTATATCAAAATAGAAAAGTGTGTTTTTGAGACGAAAATGTGTGTATTTTAAGAACTTAATTTCCAAAATATATTTAAATCTAATATTTGACTGTTGAATCTTACAACATTGAAGACTAATTAATTCTGTTACCATGGTGGCAGTGGAATTACAGCTATAATTGTTATTTATTACCGATGTAGAGGCATGTCAGAATTACAAAGCCTTTTTTTCATTGCTATTGGCAATGTTGCACTGATGTGGGCACTGATGTGGTCACTGCTGCTAATCTTGCATATGTTTGACCACAAATGTATTCTTGCCTGATGTGGTCACTATTAACAACATTATAAATATTAGTAGTTCGGGATGATTTCCATTGAACATTAGTAGCTCTTATTACTTAAAAGGATTGGGACCCTGCTGTAGACCACAATCGAATAAAACTAAAACGGAATATTGTTATGAAGAATGGCCCCACTCACAGTGACACAACCAGCACTAGTCAATGGAAGAGGTTTTGTAGTTCCCCACACTTTTGCAAATAGTACATATAAGAAGCACTACTTCTCAAGTAATAAGATGATAGAATACATCAAAACATCCTTGTAAGAGGGCACACATAGAATAAATAATGATTTGAGAGCACCAAAGTACAATCTGTGTATAGCTTTGGATGAACTCAAAAGATTTTGTTCTGGGAATTCCTCATCATCATATTTTTTTTAAATTTCGATTAAAAAAGAAACCACAAAAGAACAATGTAATCAAACATTTGTTGAATAAAACCAATTAAAAATGTAACAAACACCTTGTTTAACGGCACCACATAAACAAGCAACATAAAAACGTGTCCGTTCATTTGGTAATATCTGTAACTATGCCAGGGCCGACCTGACCTGTATCACCTGTATCAAATTAAAATCTTTTAGCAGTGGTAAAATAAATCTGTTAGGTAAATGAGCATAAAACCCACTAAAAATTACAAAGTGCAACATATCCTGTTCAGAGAATGAGTCACCAGCACATGTTGCTAAACTTTTAACCTGGTGACAACCCTTTAAGAATGGCAAGTGAGCCATGTGTCAAATTTAACCTCAACCATGTTAGTAAAAATCGGTGATTCAAATTTGTTTCAAAAGTCAGGTATGGTTAGACATACAAGGTCGTTTTCACTCAAAAAAATTATAGTAATGTTGTCAAAGCATAGTATGTTAAAAAAGAAGTAGTGACTGCCGAAAACTAGAAGAACTGAGGCACGCAATTTGAAAGAGGAACCACACACTCTCAGCATATGTGTCAACAGAAGTCGTACCAAGGAGGAGTCTTTAATCAGCATGCATCAGCACTCCATACATGCTTGGAAACATATTCACCAGGACAATGCAGAACCCAAATCAACTGCTGCATACCTCGAGGAAAGCCATCAGCAACAGTGATGATGAGCTGGGAAGACGCCATCTTTGAAACGAGAACTAATGCATTGTAAATGAGGGAGCGAAGAGAGCTGCATTACGCCCTCACATATTAAGGAGTCGACGCTGCCTCTGCTCCTTGTGCTGCGATTGGAAAAAAACGAGCCGCGCAGAAAGAAATACGCGTACCCGCCATTGTGAAACTGAAAAGCGCACATGGTGCGCTGAAAATAAAAATAAGAAGCGGCTGCCATTGCTCAAGCGCAGTGTCCCGCGAGTGGTGTGTGTGGCCATCATTGTGAAACTAAAAGCGCGTATAGCGCGCTCAAAATAAAAACAAGAAGCAGCAGCCCATTGCTCAAGCGCAGCCTCCGGCGAGAGGTATATGCGGCCACCACTGCTAAAGTGCGGGGTTCCGGGCTGCTTGGAAAAAAAAACATTATTTAAAATCCAGGGGAGGGGGGGGGGGGCGGGAGAAGGGCTGGACGCCACGCTAAAGCTTCTTTAAAGAGGCAGCACTGTGTCGGGCTGGAAGAAGCAGCCACCATTGCTATGCGCTCACACATCATGTCGTGCCTGCTTCTGCAAGACATTAATTAAGTAAATAGTTCTCCCTAACTGTTAATGAAAGCTAGAGAGTAAGGACATATGTAAAAGGAGCTGTCCTTATGGGAGGTAACCGGAGAGAGGGAGGTACTAAGGAGGGACTATTACGCCTATGGACAAATCAAAGCCATCATTTACAAAGGACAGGAAGAGGAGCCAATTGCAAAGATGGGCGGAACATGGGTGGAGCTTAATGCCCATATCCCGAATACAGCATGACTCGAAGAGACAGCGCAAGAGCTGCCTAGGCAAGACCTAAAAAAATAAAGTGCTGGGCGCCTTAAAGCTATAAATGAGGACATTACATAGTTCATCCAGGGAATCCTACCTGTCCCCTCAAGACAAAGAATCCCTCAGGAATACTCTATTTAGATCAGTTTCTCTCTTGAGCTAAACTGAGACTCATCTAAACAGGGGTCTCCAACCTTTTAAGCAATAAGAGCTACTTATGTTCAATAAAAATGTTGTTACTGAACCATTGGCTCCAGCCACACAGCTAAGCCTCTATGTACTCGAGAGTGAAAGTAAATGCTGTACAATGCTTGAACTAACACGTTCAAATAAATTGAAATGTTTCCAAAAAAACAAAGCTACTTATGTTCAATGCAAATCATTCTGAGCTACTAACATTATTAGTGTATTAATAGTGACCACATCAGACAATATTACATTAGTGGCCACTATGTGAAAGATTAACAGCAATGATCATCTTGGTGCAGGTTTGCCAACAGGAATGTAAAAAAGGCTTTGTCAATTTGGAATGCCTCTATGTGGGTAATACATAGCCATAGCAGCAATTCCGCTTGCACTAAGATACAAATATTGGAAATAAGTCCCCTAATGCTACATGTTTTATCACTCAATTGTCAGCTTTAAATATATATTGAAAATTCAACCATTGTTCTCCAAACATACACAGATTTTCATCTCTACACTGTGTAAGAAATTAGGATTTGCTTTCAAAGGTTACCCCCACTTTTTACTGGTGTTATTCTGTTTTCTGACTAGTCTGAATGGGATCCTGCTAATCAGGACCCTGGTCACTGTGTTTCTTCCCTAAATTTGACAGTGGTAGGTACTTTGGCACCTTCACAATTGGCTATTTGTATACCCATGTAAGTCCGTAGTATATGGTACTAAGGTACCCAGAGCATAGGTTCACCAGGGGTCTCGCATGGGCTGCAGCATGTACTACAGGCCTGTCATTGCAGCCTGTGTAAGTTGGTGCTAGCACCACTTAAAACAGAGATAAGTTTCCTTATATCGGAGGCCACTGCACCTAGAACCTACAAGTCACCAGTATGGCCGGCTCTTCAGTCCTGAGGGCAGGGTGCTTGGTTACAAGTATGAGGGTGCCCCTGAATGAGCAGGGTCCCTCTATAAACCCCGGAGTCGAGTCTCCAGGCTTTGTAGGGGCGGTCAGCCATTTAATACATATAGTGGACATAAAGTCAAGTACGAGATGTCTAACTACATATTGGCTGTACCGAAACCGGTCCTGTTTGGCATCAAACATGTTGTAATCCTACCCCAACATTGATTCCAGTGTTGGATGTAGGATCCCATGTACTGGGGGCTCCCCTAGGAAGCCCCCCTGTAATCCCAGTACCAGCCTTTTAGGGTCTAACAGCAAGGCAGTACTGCTGTTGACCACAGACACATTGCTGCCCTCCTCCTGCTGAGCTCGAGCAGGTGAAGGCAGAAAAATAGATTTCCCACTAGGTCTCCCCTCTGTCTAGCCCCTCCTCTGGGAGGGATACTTGAATCGTCCCAACCCTTTCCTTAGGGTACTTAAGGGCTTACCTGTGGGTGGCTCTTCAGATTCGCCACGGGACAAGATTTAAATTCAAAACCACTTCAACTTCAACCTTCAACACCTTGGACTTTGTTGGACTTCGCCTGGAACCGAGACTGCATCAAGGAAGACTCCTGCTTCTCCTGGTCTCGTCGTCCTGCCAGTCTTCTGCGTTGTCTGTGCCTGTGCTTCATCCAGGTTCCTCTCCAGGCCTGTGGCCATCAAGGACACCTTAAGTAATCTCCCTTGGAGTGAAGGAGTCACTCCCCTTCATCTGCAGGCACCGCAACAAAGCTGGCCGGTATGCTGCGCCTGATGTCCTACGGACTCCGAAAGGCTCAGAAACACAGGTGGTGCTTCTGCAACTCCCTAAGGCCTGCACTGTCCTCTCAGCAAGTTTAAGGCCAGTATCCCTCGTTGGACCCGCTGGAATAGAACCCCTGTGCACCGGGTCAACTTGCCGTTGCCAAGGCTTGTTGACTCGGTCCTCCAGAGATCTTCGGGCTACAAGAAGCTCCAGCCTCTCTTCCTGCCAAGATCTTCGTCCTCACCGCATCTCTGCACCGTGGGTCTGCATCTTTGGTGAGCTGCTCAAGGTCCTCTAGCGACTCCTGTGCCTTCGGCCTGTGGGTCCTCTTGAGGGTCTTCTTTGGCTTCAGTGGGCTCCCCTGCTTGCTCGGGTCCTGCTCTGACTCTCCTGCATTTGGTGAGTCCCTTGGACCTTGCTGGTCTCAATGCTGCGCCTTCTTCATTTACCACGTTTATTGCTGCTACCAAGGCTTGTTGGTGCTCTCACTGGACACCGAACCCCTGTTTCCCGACTTCCGATGTGGGACAGCTTGTGAACAGCTACTGGTCTTCCACAGTGTCGCCTGGTCCACACAGCTTCAGCGACAAGGGCACCTTCATCACTCCTGCATCTTCTGTCATCAGTGGTCATTAGTCTTCCATGCCTCCTGGTCACTTCCGAGTGGCATACACTCTGTACCCTCTGCTTGCAGGTACATCTCTTCAAGAATCCATCCTTGGATTCCACCAGACTTTCACCTTCTTCGCCAGTGGCATCTTTTCTGAAGTCCTCCATAATGGTCTATGGCAGTTTCCGAAGTCAGTTCGCACCTATGCATCTGGCTTCCCTGGTGTAGGTATCCTAGTTCCTGGGGTATCCACGGGTGGGGTGAGTCTCCAACCTTCTGTCTTCCACTAGGTTTCTTCAGGGTCTACTGCAACCGCAACTTTCCTATTGACTTACATTGAGTACGTGGCTGTGTTTCCACTCTGCACACAGCCTCGTGGGGTTCCTGGGTACTTACCTCGGGTGGTTCCATGTGTCCCCAGCTCTTCTCGGTTTTCTGGTCCAAGTCCCAACTTCGGTCGCAGTTCGCATTCCACTTCTTTAGTATATGGTTTGGTCTCCCCCTGGAGACCACTGTGTATTTGTGCTTACTTACCTGTTTACATTTGAAATATTGTGTGTATTGATATCTCTGGGTAGGAGATATACCAATGTGTTAGTGAGTGTGTATAATAAATATAACTATTTTATAACTACACTTGTTGTCTAAGACAACTAAAATCCCAATAAGGGTTGCCTGGATTAGTGCAAGGTGCTTCATTTGAATAAGTGTGCACCATATACTAAGCCAGCCTCCTATACATGCTTTCAAATTTAGTTATACATATATTAATTCAACCAAACAAAAGCTTCCAACTTAGTTGGCTGGGTTGCACACGGACAGCTATTTACAAGTAGCTGGAGAGCTACCAGTTGCTCACGAGCTACTCGAAGAAGCCTGATCTAAGGAGAGGACAATGGGCAAGCAGGTCTGAGATGTAGCCTACACCTAGCTCTTCATGCGCTATGTAGGACAAGACACTGCAGAAGGAACAACAGATGTATCATTAGGTTATTTTCAACAATTTATAGGGTAAAGGTGTCCACATATCCCCAAGTCGCTTCCATATAAAGCAGCAAAATTACATTTGGCATGATGGATCTTTATAATTGCATTAGTCGGTTTGATCCCCATTAATAATGCAAAATCAAAAACTGAGGATACCGACCTTGCCAACATGTGTTTTTTAGTTGTCAGGAGAAGAGACAAAGTGCCATTACAGTGAAAGAACACTCCCAGGCATGAAACAAACACTACCTCACTTATCTCACACTCGTATACCTGAAATCTTCATGTCTGTGTTGATCTAGGGCCTAATTAATAAAATTGGTACAAAGGTCTAAAGTGTTCATAAAGGTGTCAAAATCATCAATTAAATGAGGAAGGCATAGTGTGGTTCTGGCTACAAGACCGTGTCATGGGCACTAAGAAGAGCCTGGATTGATCTGGTTCCCACTCAGGTCATATCCTGACCCCTTGAGCCGGGGGCCCTCCAATTGATTTAATATACAACGTACAGAAGAAAGGAGCTAAAATGCATCCTTGTTTCACCCCTCCCTCCCACTTTATCTCGAAAGCATCAGTACAACAACTGTTTAGACTATGTACAGTATCTTATAGACGCAGTTATATTCATGTGTAAGTCCCTTAAGAAGTAGACGATAACCTGGTAAACTCCTATCAAGAACAGAATTTTCCACAGTTTATCCCTGTTGAACACGGAAGGGAGATTCATGAAGGTCATAGGCAAAGAACCCTGCTTGGCCACAGTATATTTCTGTATAAGCAAATACAGATTTAGACATTGGTTGAGTGCACTCCAGCGGGATGTAAAAAGATTTTGAAGGTCTGATATTATGTGATCGTGTTCCGACAAAGCGAGGTGCTTAGACAGCATAACCTACCAGGGGCAGCTGCTGCCAAAATAAAGTGGTGGGGTAGGGGCAAATAATGATAATTTAAAAAAAAGCACTTACCTCCGCATCCGCTCCCGGCCGCCTTGGTACTCCTATTTTCCCGAAAGTCCACGGGCCAGCACAGGCGCCCAAACTCCCCACCCAATCCAGACACTGCTCTCATGCTATTACCTAGAGATACCAAAGGGGATGATGGACGGAGCGCTTGAGCAAATCAAACACTCACCCCCAGTCAACTGATCTGGGTTTAATCCATCATCATTCTTTAGCTCACTCCACCAACCCAGTTCAGACATGGCCATATGCAAATCAGTCTGACCCTGTGCCTCATGGGAACAGTCCAGCCCGAACTGCCAAGCCATGTCTTCCCTGGACCGGAAACAAGCATCCTGGGACCGGTTTCTGGCTAATCAGCCGTCATCAGCCAGGCTAGCTTGAATCCAGTGGCAAAGTGAGCAAGGGACCCACGTCTGGGCATACCCTGCCAACTTAGGGCGAACAAAGCGATACCAAAGCATGAGAGCAGCGCCAGGATTGGTCTACGCGTCCTGGTTAGGCGCTCACTAAGGCCTAACCTGAGAGCCTGTGCCTTTTCTCCACCTGGCCGTACAATACAGCTGGGTTGCAAAAATCCAAGTGTGCATGTCGGTTTGGCTGTCCTAAGAGCTGGCCAAACTGACATGCGCATTTAAAGTGCTGTTGTCTGTCCGTAGAAGATAGCCTGGCACAGTGCTAGACTTGGCAGCATCGGCTGTCAGTGAAAAATAAAACAATAATAAAATTGTTTTATAATCGCTTAATTTTTCATCTGTAGTGGGGCGACACTCCTCCGCCATTATGGAGGAGCCTCCGCTGTAACCCACCCTACTACCTTCACTAACGAGTCTACAAGTGAGAGAGACCTGTCATGTCTCCTTTCTTGAACACAAGAATAATAATTGAATAAGACCAGGATGAGGGGACAGTATCTCCAGTAGCAGAATTAATAGTCTGAGTGAGAAGGTGAGCCCACATGCAGGGATCTAATTTCTATAGATCACATTCTACCCCATTAGTGCCATGGGCTGTATTCGTTGTCAGACAATTGCTACAAAAATGTCCACCAACTTGAAGACCATATTCGAGTGACCCTGAAAAATGGCTTGCTCATAGCCATCCAATCCTATATCTGGTGAGTCAGATACCCTTTCAAAGTGTTTTACCCAACTCTCTGCAGGTAGGAGCGAACACAAAGAGATCCCATCATCCTGGGTAAAAATTGGGTGATTAACTGTCTCCCAGTACAATGAACTATGCATAAGAGTGCTAGCATGCAAAAGCTGGTCCCAACCTTCCTCTTTCAAATGCCTTTTCCCGCTCTTATCGCCGCTTCAGATCTATGGCGAAAAACCATGACATCTTTTTTAAGTCTGGATTTTTCCCTCCGTGACTTAAACAAATCACATTGAATCATAAAAGAAGCAAGTATTTCCGAGCTATCCTAGCTTATGCAAATCTCAAAAATCGGGGCCACAGCTAACATGCATATTTGTATGAAAAGTCTCTGGGATCACCTTATTCCATTTCAATCTTCTGCTTTGAGCAAATGATTTCACAGTACAACTGCCTAGCTGGGTGCGATGCTTACTGATCCCCTAGCACAAGACAAAGCTAATAGAGTTATGATCACTGAACCTGCTCAATATAACTTTAAGGTGCTTAGTCATTGGGGCAAGTGAAATCGAGACCAATATAAAATCTATAGCAGGTGAGGCCCCTCTCCCAGTTAAAGTTCGAATTCCAGACTGGGATTTGCCTTTTCCCCTTTCCTTGGCTGTACAGACTAGTTTGAATTCATGGAGAATTGTATTTAACATTCCCCCTTGTGTGGACTGTTCCCTGTTTGGCGTGCTTTCTGGATCACTTTCATGCATGCTTGTAAATCTTTGACATTTTTCATCACAAAGATGAAAATTAAAATCACCCACAAGAATCAAAGAGGTAAATGAAAAGGACTCATCCCTGATACACTCAAGAAAAACTCTTAGAGCAATCAGGCGCGCTGGAATCCTCTGAGAGGAATTAGAATTATAATCGTTATGTAATATCATTCTTACTGTTTTGGAGAAGGTTAGTAACACTGCTAATATGTAGGGCAAATCAGAGTCTATCATAGTTCATATACAAACTAAATCAAGTGAGACAAAGGTAATTAGGCCAACTTTAGCTCTACCTGACAAGTCAGGAGTGGCTGGAGAAAAAGAAAGATCTGAAACCTTCCCAAAAAATAAAGAAGAGTTAAAAACCTCCCAGGTTCTTGGAGACATACAATACTAAAGCTTTTGATGAAATTGAGACACAAACAATTTTTTTCTTGCTTCCTATACACATTATATTCCAGTTTAAGAACTTCAAAAATGTGGAGCCCTGCCATAAGCCCATTCCAATGTTAGTGGACCGGGAGAAATAGTGCCTCTATGAGTATGGTCCAGTCAGTTGTTACTCTCTAAAGTACTGAGAATCTCAAAGCTGTTCCACATGTGAATATTGAAGTTTCCTGCTCCATCAATCAAGCGGCGGCCGAGATTATGAGCACGGATGAGCGTAACAGGATAACGGTGGGTAGAGGGAGAACCAGTCCGCGCCAGGAAGAGCGGTTCTCCCTCTAGCCACCACTACCCTGCTGCACTCTCCTCTGTGCTCCTAACCACAACCATTAATCATCGCACTGCTACCACACCGCACAACATAGAAGAAGCATCACAACTGTTTCCTGCAAGTTCTCATGACCTCCCCCACAACCTACACCCACCACTCCCACACCACCTGCAACCCACTCGCCCACACTCACAAAAAACAGCCACCCACTCACGTTCACACAGACACACAGAACAAACACCACCCAAACAACACGCCACACTTGCAATCATGCTCCTCAACACCCGCTCACTCACCAAACACCACGGAAAAATGGGACATACTGCACCATCATGCTCCTGGCCTGCTTTTTCTCACGGAAACATGACTAAACCCAACCTCAACATCAGACATCACTACAGCCATCCTAACTGGCGACAAGATCGCCAGGCAAGAATGTCACACAAGCTCAGAGGTGGAGTAGCCATCATATTCAAAGACACCATCAGTTGCACCACCTACATGGACACCCCCATAAGCTACGTGGAACACCTCACGTTCAAGATACACATTATAGCCAAGTTTTCTCTGGGAGAATCTTCATACACAGAACACTAGGCCCTCCACCAATTTCCCCAGCAACATCATGGACTTCGTTGCACCCCTCATCATCAACGCCAGCAAGCACCACCATCATCATCCTCATAGGAGACTTTACCTCTTACCGAAGAAACTGCATTGACCTAAACTCTATGGCCCCTCAAGGGAAAGTTGGACTCACCTAGCACATTACCGAACCCACCCACACCACCGGACATCAACTGACCCAATTTTCTCCTCAATCAGCAACATCACAGTCATCAAACCAGAAACTATGACCTGGACAGACCACGCTCTCGTCAGTTTCAGCATACCTATCCTGCATCACCACAGACCTACCACCACCCCAGAACTGCCTGCCGCAGCTGGAAAAGCATCACAGAAGCCCCCACCAAGCACCAGCCCAAGCACACCAGCAACTTGCTGAAAGCCATCAAGAACCTCAACAGCTGGATCACCGCATGCGCCAACACCCTGGATCCCTTCAAGTGCATCCCAACGGCAAGAGCCCGACCACTGGCCAGCTGGTACAAAGAGGAACTCAGGCTGACAAAACACCACTGCAAGCAACTGGAGCGCAAATGAAGAATAAGTCAAGACACCACAGATAAAGACATCATCAAATCAGCCCATAGACACTACCGCCAGCTGATATAGAACACCAAGCGCACAGCTCTTGCAGATCGCATCAATGCCAGCACTAACAGCAGCATGAAAAGTTTCGCCATCAAAGATTTAACTAAGCCTCTAGCCGCCTCCAGCAACATCACCCCATCACAAGACATTTGCAATAAGCGCTCAGAATTCTTCTGTAACAAAATTGCCTCCATATACAGCAACTTCGACCCTCAACCGAACCCAGTTACAGTCGCAACTCAACTTCCCATCACTTCTGAAGAACGAACCCTGACCTTGTGGCCGGTCATCACCACCACCGAAATTGCTGCTACCATGAAGACCATCCACTTGGGGAATACATCTGACCCTTGCCCCCAACAAACCTTCACCAAAGGACTCCTACTGATCAGGAAAGCACTAACACCTATCCACAGCGCCTCCCTCAACTAAGCCACATTTCCAGACACATGAAAACATGCCACCCTCAACCCTCTGGCTCAAGAAACCATAGCTGACCCAGCCACACTTTCCAACTACAGAGCGGTCTCCCTTCTGCCATACCCGGCAAAGGTCTTAGAGAAACCAATCAACCAACACCTCACCGACCACCTCAGCACCACCAGCTCTTTGACATCACACTGTTCGGATTCAAGCCCAATCACAGTACAGAAAAAGCACTCATCACCGCCAGAGGGTGACATCTGCATTTGCAGGTGAAATTCAATATCATATCTCTAATATAGATTATACCCTCCAGACAGAAAAAAAAGTCCTTTTCCCTATCCTTCCACCACAATAAACAATCTCTTTCTGCAATGATATTGGGAAGTTTACTGAGAAAACGAGTTTCATCATGGTGTGCAGGGCTATAAAGGGCCAAGGCAGGTAATCGGTTCCAAGTATGAGAGACATACACCCTAATCTTTTCACTACAGAGAAAACAGATACTCTGTCATCTCAGAGAGGACCTTGTAAACATAGGTTGAAACAAAATCGCTCAGTACACGGTACATTTATAATAACATTTTTAACTTTGAAACAATGAAAATACATGTTTGCCATCATGGAAAATTAAAGTCAAATTATAAATATTGTAACAAATGTAAGACTTGACATCAGATCAATGTTGCAATTATAAAGATTATTTAAAAGCTGATTTACCTTTGTTCTCGTTACTCGAACCACTATTACTATCAGGTGCAGGTAGCATATCTTCAAAGCCCCAGGAAACTATGTGTTTGCTACCAAGTAAACAAGAGGGAGATCCAGGACCACCCTCCAAAAGCAGCAACCTTCATCAGAAAGAAGACACAACATTAGTGGATCAGAAACACGAAACACTTATTTAGCGCAGTTGGTTATATGCATTTAAGTGAACAATATGACAATTCAAGATATAATCTTTACAACAAAAATGTACATCGATTTTGCTTTTTTAGCATTTATAAGGGCCACAAATTCACTTTCAAAAATAAAATAAATTGTTCCTTATGTTTAGATTGTTACTTGTTGAACATCTAACGTTTAACGACTAATTTCCTAGTCAAATTTTAACGACTAATTTCCTAGTCAAATTCAGTTTTCATGCCCGATGGTACCAGGTAAAATATGAAAACAAATTCTTCTTTAAACCTTTGGCATTTATTTTAATTAGCACATGCGGTTCTTTATATCTGGAATTTCACAAATGACAGAACGTCTTTCACCTTAAAACTCCACTTTAGATAATGTATGTGATGCATCTTCTTGTTGCTCCACACTCCTGATGTCACTGATCTGGACACAATTGCTAGGTCACTTCTGGTGAAAGGTTGGATGGAGTTCTGTGTTACAGTTCCTCCCCATTATGTTTTGTGGGGGCAGGATTACAAGGAGTGAAACAGGCCAGTGCACCTGCTATCTAGTGGACTGAATACTTGTGCCAATAAAACTACTAGTACAATGGGAAACACTACAGGCAGTAACAGTAGTATTAGTTTTTGTGTGATAGTAGTGGTCGCAGTACAAATATTAGAGTTAGTTGAAGTATGAGAACCAGAGACAGTGCCAGAAAAAGGAATACAAGTGCTAGCTGTATTACTTTTAGTAAGTCTAATGGTAGTAGTAGTAGAAAAAGGTCAAGTTTACTTGTTGTAGCAACACTTCTTGTATTAGAAGAAGCAGGAGCGTTTTTGTACATTTGGTTACATTGCTAGTACTAGAAGAAGCAACAGTAGCAGTACTTGCAGTTGTGGGCTCAAAAATTATTTTAGAAGTATTATTATCAATAATATTAGTAATGGGACCAGCAGGAATAAGTAGCGTACTGCTACGAGTAATAGCACCACAAGGATCACGAGTACCATTACAGCAAGCAGCTATACAAGTAGTTCCAAAAGAAAGCAGTGCTAAGCGGACTGAGAGCCAGGGGACAGGTTTGGCAGTTATTTATATCCATGGGTAAGATGCACAACTGCATGATATACAAGCAAGTCTCAAGGGTGAGGATGGCAGGATCACTAAGCAAAAAGGAGCGCAGAGTGGGAAGCAGGCAGGTAACACATACTGAGAATAGCCTATGTAAGCTAAATGATAACAAAATTGTTGAAAAATGAAATGGATGGGCATAGTTTTTAGGTACCAAACTTGTAAGGGGCTAACATATTAATCGCGAGGAACATTCCTATACTTTTCACAAAAGCATGTGTCCATTCACACAAAACATCTTCCAATTCGTGAATATAAAATGCACTTATCTCCACAAAGATGAAAAATCCCCATCAAGGATTCTCGAATGGGGACGTGGCCAACCGCCAATCGCAATGGGCGCACACTAAAGTGGCTCTGTGGTGTTGCGGTCTAGTGCCCAACACCCACGTGACCTGCGCCAAGCCTCACGAGAACTCTCAGGGGGCGGCGCAGAACGGCTGGGGACATGAAAATGTATACACGCTGTCCTCCCTCTGAGTAAAGGAGTACGCACTACCTCCTGTGTCCCGTGTCATCTGTTCCTCCGGGGCTCGCACCTCTACCCCACAGACTGGCGACGAGGATCCTAGGTCCCCGCAGACACCGCCGCACCGAGGCCGCGTCAGCCCCAGTACGCGGCACGGCCTCCCACTCCTACAGCGCTCAGAGGGAGGGCGGCGCTCAGCGGGCATCCGCCCTGAGGCAGCGCTACCATGGAGCAGGTACGCGCACAGCGTGAGTGAAGCCCCGCGTTCTCGCAAGCGCCTACAGCCCACCACACGCCCGCTTTGTCATAGCGGTACATCCTTGCAGGAGCAGGCCCACACGCTCCAGGGACGCGCACAGCCCTCGTGCTTCAGCAACGCCCACCTACCACAGCGTGCGCAGGGCCCTTTGACTGCTGTGGTGCCTCTGACCAAAGGCACCTCTACTGCCTCGCAGCCACCATCCCCCATAGCGGGCAAAGCACCCTGCTCTACAGTGTCACGCTCACTGCCATTGGGCCACGCTGCCTCCTCGCGCCCATTTAGCTCGCCAGATACGACAACGTCAAGGCGTCCCCACGCTACCAGCGCGACAGGGACCTCCACCACGCCGTCCAGGACTGCCTCCAGGAGCCTCATCAGGTGCACCTACAGGTGTTGACACCGCAGCCTGCCACCTTCAGTTGTGCTCTCCACCGAAAACCCCAAGCGGACACACATCAGTCCAGCAAGATGTGCGCCCAGACCTTCTCGTTGACCAACCCCGTGCCATTCCTCCCTAAGCCAGGCGAACCAGCCATGAAGTGGGCGGACTGGAAGGGATGCTTTCTTAACTACCAATCGGCCCTAGAAGATGAAGGGGAAGAAGCGTTCTCCAGCAAACGCAGGAAGAAGATACTCCTTCACAATCTCGGACCGGAGGTCCTACGAGTGTACGAGAACATGGTCAAGAAGCCAAGAGCAGCCACAGATGAAGACGTATTCCAACACGCGCTCGACGACTTAGATGGTCACTACCAACCGGTCATTTGCATAGCCGTTCTTCCAACGCAAACAAAGCGAAACAAACGGTGGAAGACTATGTCGCAGCCCTCAAGAAACTGGCTGTAAACTGCAAGTTCGGGCATCTGCACGACGACCTAGTGCGGGACCAGATAATAATGCACACGATCAACACCAACATGCAGGAGAAGTTGTGGGTGAGTGGGGACGCTCCCCTCCACGAGATCATCGCGATCGTCAAGGCTGAACTATCCAAAAGATGCGCCGCGGCTGCGAAAAAAGAGGACACAAAACCGACGGTGTGCAAGATAAGCGACAAAGACACCCCCAGAGACAAACCAGGCCCCTCCACAGGACACAAGCCTGGCCGACGACCCACAAGGACCTCTACAGGACCCCCTCGGCTTTCCCACGACTCGAAAAGCTCCTGCTACAGGTGCGGCAGCCAAACGCATATGGCCAATGACAAACGATGCCCTGCCTTCCACGTCAAGTGCTCCTTTTGCGGTGTGACAGGACACTTCGGCAAAGTCTGCAGACGGAGACCTCGCAGCAGCGCAGTTAAGTGCGTCATGTACGACTCGGAGCCCGACGCGAAAGAAGGAGAGGAGGATGAAGATAGCATCTTGTGCATAGAGGACCAGGTGCTAGGCATCGACTGCAACTCCAGGAGGAAACCGTCCTGTCTCCTGTCCATAGGAGGAATCCAGATATCCATGGTGGCAGACTCAGGGTCCCCATTCACAATCATAAAAAAGGACACATGGGACAAGGATTTTGCCAGCACCTTAGGGCATCACCTACACCCTACAGACGTACATCCGGTCACTTTCACAGGGGAAAGGATTCCCATGGTAGGGTTCCGACAACTACACTTCGAGTTCAAGGGGCGGGGAGACCACAGGCAAGCTGTACGTAGCAGAAAAAGGACCCTCGGTCCTAGGGTGGATCGACCAAGGAGCACTGGGCATCCAAGCTCAACCCCAGCGGAGAAACGCAAGTACTAATGACAAGCGAGGGCCCCAGCCCCAAAGTAGACAAACTTCGAGAAGAATTCCCCAACGTCTTTGGTGGGACCATCGGACAATTGTCTAAGTTCACCCACAAAATCCAGCTTAAGGAAGGGGCGGTCCCCGTCAGTCACAAAGTGCGGAACATTCCCTTCAACTGCAGGGAAGCTGTGCAACTCGAATTACAACGCCTGGAGGACAATGGAGTCATTGAACCCATTGAAAGTGCCGAGTGGCTGGCGCCTTTGGTACTGGCACGCAAACCAAACGGAAAAGTGCGCCTGTGCATTGACCTTCGAGAACTAAACAAAAATATATTAGTCAACAAGTTCCCGCTACCACGCATCAACGACATGCTAGCTCAAACGAGTGGAATCAAGTGGTTTTCAACCATAGATCTCACCGCCGCATACCACCAGATCTTACTCCACCCATCGTCTAGGAAGCGGACCTCATTCATCACCCCATTCGGCTGCTACCGATTCCGGCGCTTGCCCTTCGGACTGGCGTCCGCGGCATCGGTATTCCAAAAACTAATGTATAAACTGTTCAAAGGCTGCCGCGACGTCCTATACTTCCAGGATGACATCCTAGTAATGGGGAGAACCAAGCCAGAACACGATGAGAAACTTCTAACAGTCCAGCGCACCCTGTCCACTAACGGCCTCACAGCTGAACTGGAAAAATGCAGATTCGGCCTGCGCAACGTCACATACCTGGGGCATGAAATCAGCGAAAATGGGATTTCCCCAAAAAAAGCCAACGTCGACGCCATCAGATCGGCGCCCAATCCGAGCTCCAAAGATGAAGTACGATTGTTCCTCGGATTGGCGGAATTCTATAGCAAGTTTGTCAAGAACTTCGCAACCAAGACCCACAACTTGCGCCAGCTGCTGAAGGAGAAGTCCACGTTCCACTGGTCGGCGGAATCAGATGCAGAATTCGAGACTATCAAAACCGACATCTGCAAAGCCGTTCCACTTCAAGGGTTCGACAGCTCAGCCCCCAGCATCCTGACAACCGACGCCAGCGAGTAGGGATTGGGAGCAGTCCTGTCGCAACGTGCCACGGATGGCACGGAAGTCACCATATGCTTCGCGTCCCGCTCCCTCGCTCCCAACGAAGAGAAGTTTAGCGTCATAGAAAAGAGATGCTGGCTGCCATCTGGGCCATGGAGAAATTCCGACAATACCTCTGGGGCTCCAAGTTCACGCTCCGCACGGACCACAAGCCGCTGATCAAAGTTCTCACGTCCAGCGGGAACGCAAAAGCCACCCCACGCATTGCAAAAATGACTCTCCGACTCCTAGACTTCGTCTACGACGTGGAATTCCTACCAGGTCACAAGAACAAAGTAGCCGATTTTCTCAGCCGTTCAGCCGCAATGGAGGACGCTCCACTCGCCGACCGTTGGGATGAGTACCAAGTGGCCCTCACTGCAGATCAAGAGACCACCATCGGGACGCAAGACTGGAAGACGGCCTACGAACAGGACCCGGACCTCTCCAAAGTGAAGACCTTCATCACTCAGGGCTGGCCGGAGAAGAAACACATGAAGGGCGATCTCAGGAAGTACTGGGAGGTGCGCGAGGAATTATCCCTCAGCGACGACGCCACGTTCCTCCTCAGAGGAGACAGTCGTTCCCCCGAAGGACGTGCTGGACCGCCTCCTCACTATACTGCACGAAGGTCATCTAGGCATCGTCAAATCCAAACTCAGAGTGAAACAGTCGTACTGGTGGCCGGCAGTCGACCACTCCGTGGAAAGATTCATGCGCGCCTGCCAACACTGCGCAAATGCTGACAAAGCCCACACAATGCTGAGACCCCCGATGGGGGAATTCAATGCGCCCTCAAATCCTTGGGAAGAATTGTCAGTGGACATCTTGGGCCCCATCCTGGACTCCTGGGGAGTACCCAAATACGTGATTGTCCTCGTCGACCGCTACTCTAAATGGCCGGACGTGAAAATCTGCGAAAAGGTTGACACCGATGCCGTCATCACTTTCTTAACAAACACATTCTTGAGGGAAGGTATTCCTAGAGTCCTCACCAGCGACAATGAACCCAGTTCACCTCGGAAAAGTGGCTAGCATTCCTTCGGAGAAACGGCATCCGGAACAAACACACGCCAGTATATCATCCTGCAGGTAATGGCCAAGCAGAACGGTTCAACCGAGTCCTCATGGGCTCAGTCCAGGCAGCCATCAGCGCGGGCAAGAACTGGGAGACAGAATTCAGAAACACCGTGTGGGCCTATCACATCACTCCCACCCTCACTGGATACAGCCCGTTCCGGATCTTGCGTGGCAGGGAGCCGTTCACAAGGGACAACCTGGCGTGGATGGACTTGAAACTTCAAAGCCGTTGGTCACCTGCAGTGGTAAGAAACAACATACAGAAAGCCCAAAAGATATACAAAGACAATTATGACAGGACGCACAAAGTGCGAGCGGTCACCCTAGCCCGAGGAGACTGGGTAAGAGTGAAACTGGGCCTCTTCGGTAAGAAAGAGGACAGCAAATTCTGCCCACCCCTACAAGTCCAAGAACTGTATTCCCGCTCAGCCCTACTAAGCGACGGCAAAGTATGGTCACACAGCAGGATGGCGAAGTGCAACAAGGTCCTGCAGTGGCAGGCTCATGGAACCCCCTCCACGGCACGCTCTCAAGGGACGACGGTGGATCTGGACGACGACGCAGCTACCAACGGCTCAGAGCCTGAAGGCCCGGAAGGGGGGACAGGGGGCAGCACCGAATCCGCAGGAGAAAGAAACAACACCGGTTCAGTACAGCACACGCCTCCCCAAGCGCCTGATCACACGGACACACCAGAGATAAGGCGAGGGGCATCCACCTCACGTGACGACTGCCAGGAAAGAGAAACGCACGAGGAGCAGGCCTCCTACACACGCACCTGCACAGGTAGAAGAGTAGTGCGACCAAGAAGATACAATGACTTTACAACAGAGCTCCAAGGGGCCCACACCATCTTCACCCTGAGCTGACAACGCAGATGCCCGGGACTCCTCCCGTGAGGGGTCAGCACGGAGAGACTATGCGCAGAAGTGCTCTCACGCACAAACCACCGTTTATGCAGTTTATGCAGTTGGGACTCTTGTTTCATGCCTTTTGCATGGTTATTAAAAGGGGGAGATATGTGGTGTTGCGGTCTAGTGCCCAACACCCACGTGACCTGCGCCAAGCCTCACGAGAACTCTCGGGGGCGGCGCAGAACGGCTGGGGACATGAAAATGTATACACGCTGTCCTCCCTCTGAGTAAAGGAGCACGCACTACCTCCTGTGTCCCATGTCATCTGTTCCTCCGGGGCTCGCACCTCTACCCCACAGGCTCCGTAGCCGCCGAAGACTTTTACCTTCCCATCCCACATTAAAATCACCCACAAGAATCAAAGAGGTAAATGAAAATGACTCATCCCTCATACACTCAAGAAAAACTCTTAGGGCAATCAGGGCTCTGGAATCCTCTGAGAGGAATTAGAATTATAATAGTTGGGTAATATCATTCTTACTGTTTTAGAGAAGGTTAGTAACACTGCCAATATGTAGGGCAAATCTGAGTTTATCATAGTTCATATACAAACTAAATCAAGTGAGACAAAGGTAATTAGGCCAACTTTAGCTCTACCTGACAAGCCATCCTGCATTATCCGAGCAGTGCCACTGCAATTTACCCCAGTGGCAGAGCAGAGAGCCTGGGAACGTGTCGTCTGAGGCGGCAGATCCGAGAATTCGGCCAGCTTGTCGGTCGACGCTAGGGCATAAGAGCTGCGCGGTGAGGAAGTGTGGGCCGCTCGTGCCTCGCAGCAAGCCTGAGGCTGCGACCGCAGCAAAACAGAAGCTGCGCTGCGGGGACTTTCTCCCCGTCCCCCCCAGGACGGCAGCGGGTGCTCGGCTGACCGGGCCACGGCGGGATACTAACGCCACCGGAAAACAGAAGCGAGGATCAAGGCTAGCATTGGGTGTGGGCGCCCGAAGGGCCTACATCGAGGAGGCCTCGGCATTGCGGAGTAAGTGGAGAGCTGGGTCAGCAAGGTGAGGCCTGCCCTGGCGGCTGCGATAGCCCGGGGCTTGGGTGCTAAGGGGGAGCCTGTCTTCGGCAGGCCTACACACATGGAGACCGCAGCTCGGCATCGATCGACGGCGCCCGATTCGGACACTGGAGGACAGCAGGCGTGGCCCTCGGACTCCGCGAGATCCCTGGTGGTACAGTACCAGTGAGAAGCAAGTGGGGGCTGTTTGAGGGAGTCCACAGGGCCATCTGGATCAGAACAGTGCTACAGGTGCGAGGCCTATGAGGCCACAAGAGGCATAAAAGGAGGAGTGACTCTAATGGATGGTGTTGGTGCAGTGGCCTACTTGGGCAATTGAGGAACTCTCTACATTGGTTGGATGAGAGGCAATATATAGACACAAAACAGTCTAATACACACGAGCACATCAATAACAGTCAGTTTGCAATTATTCGTTTCTGGTCTTTTTTATTCTGTGATGTGCTTCTTAAAAATAGAACCAGCCAACGCGTTTCACCCAAACATGGGCTTCTTCAGGGCAATAGGGTAGAGGAATAATATGTATCCTCAGATGCTGAGTCAGGAAAGATAAAAGCGAGTCCTAGGGCGCATAGGTGAAGCTCATGGTAAAGCGATGTCCTATGAGTATAAATAATATGAAGTATTTCAAACGATAAGAACCCTGTATATTCGAGGAGCCGTGTCCGGAAAACGTCCTGTGACTCAGAATCCTCATCATAGTGAAAGACGAGTTATGTAAATTGTCCTCCCATTCAGACAAGAGATCCGGGTCAAGATCGTCAAAGTTAGGGAACGTGAGTAATCGTAGTCCTCTAGGGACCTTTTGTTTTCCAGATATCTTTTAAGGGTAACTCCGTCCCACCACTTTGATAGCTCATTTTTCTTGAGCCTTTCAAGTTTCTGAAACTTGAGCTTAAGTCCTTCATTTTTGAGTCCCCCACCAGAGACTACATGTTTTAACTCGCCATTAGGTTTAAAGAGATCTTTAGCAAGTTCCTCTCTATTATCGTCAAAGTTCATTTTCAAAGTGGTTCTACGTAATTTGACAGTGCGTCTGGCGTGCTAGTCGACCCTAAGTGAACAGAAAAAAGGAAGAACAAGCAGCTGGGTCATAGATGACTGCACCACCAGATCTAGTCACAAATTGTAAGAAATATTGCCCACCTCAAATGGTTTGCTGCTTGTAGACCATAAATATAGCTATCTACATTGGTTGGATGAGAGGCAATATATAGACACAAAACAGTCTAATACACACGAGCACATCAATAACAGTCAGTTTGCAATTATTCGTTTCTGGTCTTTTTTATTCTGTGATGTGCTTCTTAAAAATAGAACCAGCCAACGCGTTTCACCCAAACATGGGCTTCTTCAGGGCAATAGGGTAGAGGAATAATATGTATCCTCAGATGCTGAGTCAGGAAAGATAAAAGCGAGATATCTGGAAAACAAAAAGGTCCCTAGAGGACTACGATTACTCACGTTCCCTAACTTTGACGATCTTGACCCGGATCTCTTGTCTGAATGGGAGGACAATTTACATAACTCGTCTTTCACTATGATGAGGATTCTGAGTCACAGGACGTTTTCCGGACACGGCTCCTCGAATATACAGGGTTCTTATCGTTTGAAATACTTCATATTATTTATACTCATAGGACATCGCTTTACCATGAGCTTCACCTATGCGCCCTAGGACTCGCTTTTATCTTTCCTGACTCAGCATCTGATGATACATATTATTCCTCTACCCTATTGCCCTGAAGAAGCCCATGTTTGGGTGAAACGCGTTGGCTGGTTCTATTTTTAAGAAGCACATCACAGAATAAAAAAAGACCAGAAACGAATAATTGCAAACTGACTGTTATTGATGTGCTTGTGTGTATTAGACTGTTTTGTGTCTATATATTGCCTCTCATCCAACCAATGTAGATAGCTATATTTATGGTCTACAAGCAGCAAACCATTTGAGGTGGGCAATATTTCTTACAATTTGTGACTAGATCTGGTGGTGCAGTCATCTATGACCCAGCTGCTTGTTCTTCCTTTTTTTTGCAATTGAGGAACTGCCTGGAGGTAAATATGAGGCCTACTGGGCCTGTAATTGTGACTGAAAGTAAGTGTCGGATGCGGATTGACCTGTCCGCAAAGTGATGAGTAGGTGTGCTTGAGACACCACAGTGGTGGAGAGGAGTCATGGTGCACAATCGTGGATCCAAGACCCCGCAGCAGAATAATATGGATAAATATACAGTAGTGATGTCCCAAGTGGAGGGGATCAGCCCAGGGGACGACACCTGAGGACATGCAGAGGGACCAACCAAACTCATCTGTGGGGGGACCCTCCTTGAGGGAAATAATGGCGGCAATCCAGGTGCTCCGTAGCACAATTGAGCCCAAGCTATATGCCGTCACCACTGATGTCAGACTACTGAGAGCAGATTTTGGTAAAATTTAGGACAAGGTGAAACAGGCGGTGGTTCATATTGGAGGACTTCAGTCCATGACCAAAAGACTTGAGGTAAAAGTTCAGGCCCTCACGAAACAAACGGCCACTATAGCGGCGAAACTAGAGGATCAGGAAGGGTGGTCGAGGAGAAACAACATTCGGATGGTGGGGGTCCCGGAAGGGGCAGAGGGCCCCAGTGCAGACTTGTACTTGGAAGATCTGATCCTTAATATCCTACGACCCAAGCACCTGTCCAAGTTCTTCTCGATAGAATGGGCCCATCAAGCGTTGGGCCCCAGTCCGAAAACGGGAGGCCCACCACACACGCGCATCTTTAATTACAGGGACCGAGATGCGATCCTTCAGGCAGCTCGAGTACACGGGGATATCAATATAGACAATGCAAAAATCCAACTCTTCCCATGATTTCACCCTGCAGGTGCAGAGACAGCGGCGATATTTCGAAGGAGTCAAGCGAGCACTGAGAGACAAAGAACTTAAATATATGATGCTTTACCCGCGAAGCTGCGGGGCGTTGCAGACGGCAAGACTTGGCACTTCGATTTGCCAGAGGAGGCATGGAACTGGCTCGAGGGCTGGCGTGAGGTCAGGCAGAAAGGGGCGATGTTGGGGTGCCAGCACCCTGGTGGACAGGCACCACCACGTGGTGTGTGATGCCCAGCGGGTAACCCCAGGGGCTTCGAGATCGAGACTTGGGGAGGGAGGGGGAACAGTTTTTTGAAAGCTAAAACCAATGGTCGGGCGGGACTGGGGTGAAGTATTTTGGATATACTGTAATCGAAACGACAAGGCGCTGACCGAGTTAGAATTGTTTTCATGGAAGGTGATTGGTACGCCTCAGCAAGTGGTGGCGGTATGGCACGCCCACATACACAATCATTCAAAGAGGGGCAACAGACACTTTGCGAGTTGGGGTGGTGGGCGGTTTTGTGCTCACAATGCAAGGATGCAGGGAGGGGGGAGTTGGTGAGTTCTGGGTATGGAAGTTTTCAGGTTTTAAAGCTTGGATTTCACATAGAAGTTATTGGCTCATATGCAGAAGGAGTATGGGGCCTAAGACATGTATGGAGGAAGAATGATGGGGAGGGTTGGACACACTGGGTACTGGGCGACAGGTGGGTATGGCCTCAACATTTATGGGTAAGGATGCGCAGGAGAGACTGAATATATGGTCTTGGAATGTCAATGGTCTGGGGAACAAGATAAAACGAACGCTAGTTCTTCAATATTTACACAAACACTCCCCAGACCTCGTATCACTCCAGGAGGCGCATTTCAGGGGCAACCAGTATAAGGCTCTAAACAGGTTTGGGTGTAAATTGATTGCCCACGCTGGGTTTACAACCGACTCCAGAGGGGTGGGGCACCTATTCAAATAATCGGTGCCATTGGTGGTCAACTGGACCTGGCACGATCCTGGGGCTGTTTTGTAGTTCTCAAGGGTGTGGGAGGGGCTTACCCTAAACATATGTTCCATATATGTGCCACTGCGTCATCATGCGGTAAAGTTTCCAGAAGTGAGTGCACTGGTTCTGGAGCTGCCAGAGGGGACCTGGGTCCTGGGAGGGGACACGATTTCAGTGTTAGATCCAGCTCTGGATAGACAGACTGTTGCGTAAACTGCACCTGACCCTGACGCATTGAGGTCCTTCCTGGAGGCGCTGGACTACCTCTGCATCCACGTAAGTAGCACTAGTAAGTTTCGGGCAGCTCAACACTATCCAAGAGGTATCTCTGATCACTCACCAGTTGGGGTAACACTAGAGGGTCCCGCTAAAGACAACTCATTGCCCCGAAAGATTGATGCATGGCATTTAAAAGACGTGAAAATTAGAGAGAGAATCAGAGAGGGGGCACAATACTATTTTGCGGAGAATTCCAGGTCAGTGGAGTTGCCGTGCACTTATCGGTGGGGGTTAGAAAGGAACACCGACATGCTAGTTTGAAGCTGGAGGGGGAAATAGCTTAACTGGAGGCAAGGGTAGTGAATGAGAGAGGTGTGATAATGGATGAGGGTCTTACCTTTAGTCAACAGGTCAATTCTGTGGCCTCAAAAACCTTTTATGTGATAAAAACAATCAGGAAAATACTGCCGTTCCTGCCCCCAAGCAGCCGGCAAACAGTGGTCGCGACTCTCGTAATGTCGAGCTTGGACTACTGTAATAGTTTGTACCTTAATGCTCAACAAAGGCTCCTGAATAAACTCCAAACACTGCAGAATGCAGCAGCCAGACTGATCTCGGGCACACCTCGGTTTGCACATATTACCAAGGAAATAAACAAACTGCACTGGCTACCGGTAAGGAATCGAGTTCGCTTCAAAGCCCTTTGTCTAGTTTTTAAGGCGCTGCATGGCTCAGGACCTGACAATCTAAAACAGTATTTCCATTGGTACAAACCGAAAAGACCACTTCGTTCATTAGGGGCTAGGCTGGTCTCAGTGCCACGCATAAAAAAAGTTCGATGGGGAGGCAGAAGCTTTACCTACAATGCGGCTAAAGCCTGGAACAACCTGCCATTCCAATTAAGATGCATTACGAACCTCTTAGCTTTCAGGAAAAGCCTTAAGACTTGGCTCTTTGCCCAATAAACTTCTTCCATTCTTTTGCCACAGGAGATGTAACTAGCGCCAGGACACCTCCGGGTAACAGTTGCGCTGTATAAATATCATTAACATTAACAGTACTAAAGAATCCGCTGTGTCTAAGGCAACGTGACTTGAGAGCACTGGCGGAAAAGGAGGCCCGGAAATATGCCGCCCGGGCGTCGCAATATTGGTTGTATGATGTTGGGGACAAGGCAGGTAGGCTCCTGGCCTGGCTTGAGAAGCGAGACAGGGAACGCTCTTGAGTGTCTGAAGTTAGGGATAAGTTGGGCAGGGCTCGGGCCACTGGATCTGATATCGCTGAGTCCTTTGCAGAATATTCCGAGGAATTTTATAGATCTACCAGCTCTCTGTCCTTTACGGACTGCACAGAACCTTCGCAGGATTTACCCCTTCCTAGGCTAACTACCGACCAAAAGGAATCTTTGGAGGTAGAACTCACAGAAGCAGAACTAGTGACTGGCAAGAAGAGACCTCCAGTCTAGGAAGACACCCAGACCCAATGGCTTACTGGTGGAGCTGTTTAAGGGGATGGTCACCAAGGTGGCACCACATATGCTGGCCATGTTTAATGAGGCCCGAGAGGAGCGACAGTTCTCTCAGGAGTTGAGGACGACCTTGATAGTGACAATACATAAAAAGGGTAAGCCGCCTACGGAGTGTGAGTCGTACAGACCTATCTCCTTACTTAATGTGGAGATTAAGGTGCTTGCCAAGATGTTAGCAACCAGACTGCACATGATAATCATGGAATTAATACATCCAGATCAGTCCGGTTTTATGCCCCACAGGAGTTCCCGACAAAATTTGCACTGTGTATTCTGGGTGCTACACGCAACAGGCAGCCATGGAGCCGAGGCAGTGGTGGGTATGTCGTTGGATGCCAAGATGGTGTTCGGCAGTATTGAATGGAACTACCTATTTGCTATCCTATCGAGTTTTGGCTTTGGACCGAAGTTCTGTGGCTGGGTCCGCATACTATATCAGCAGCCACTAGCGAGGGTACGGGTCAATAGTGCAGTTTCACGGGCATTTCCACTGCAGAAGGGTACAAGGCAGGGGTGTCCCCTCTCCCCCATGATCTTTGCTCTGTCCCTTGAGCCTCTTGCAGTCTGGACCAGGCAGGACCCATTGCTGAGGGAGGGGGGGGGGGGGGCAGTTGTACGGGAGAATGGGAGGATCATATATCGTTGTATGCAGATGATATAGTGCTGTACTTAACTAATCCGACCTCCTCTATTGGTAGAGTGTTGCACATATTTGAGCTCTTTGAGAGCTATTCTGGATACAATATTAATTGGACGATGTCCTTGATCTTCCCACTTACGGGGTGTGAGGTCAGACCCCCCCCCCAGGGCCTGTAAGGTGCTGGTATGCAATGGCAGTTTCAAATATCTTGGGATTTATATAACTAGAGACCCCCGGGAGTTTTTCGATAAAATCTTCGGCCGCAGCTGGAAAGACTGAAGCGAGATGTCAGGCACCGGGGTGCACTTCCATTGTCCTTGATGGGTAGGGCGATTCTGTACAAAATGATGACGCTACCGCGGTTATTATATGTGCTCCAGAACACACCATATCCAACCCCCGGGATTTTTTTCTAGCAGATTGAGGGAGAGGTACACATGCTGCTGTGGCAGGGAGGAGCGTCACTCATTGCGCTTACTAAGCTCCAAAGGGGGTCTATGAAGGTGATTTAGCAATTCCCGACATATCCAAATACTATTGGGCTACTCAAATGCTGGTAATAAATGATTGGATCTTTGTGGATAGACAGGAGGCGGCATACAGAAGAGACAGGCCATAGGGCGAGGGAGGCATGAGGCACTCCTTTATCAACGGAAGAGAGAAAAGGGGCTGCCACAGCATACACAGGTGGTGATCAAGGCATGGAGGGAGGCCACAGGGTTTCTGGGATGGAGGGGGTGACTCACAAACATGACACCCCTGTGGTACAGTGATCTGCTCTCTGAGGTGGGGGGACTGCAGGGCTTCTCAGGCTGGGAGATATTGGGGATCGAACATTTGGAGGATGTATGGCGCAACCAGGCCTACATTACATTCGACTGTGTGAGCCACAAATTTGAGTTGGGTGAAACAGAAAGATATAACTATCTTAGGCTGGGACATGCACTGGCTCGGCATATGAGGGAGGGTGAACAACTACCGGAGGCCTCCCCCCTAGAGGATTGTCTACTCACTGAGCGGCTCCCAGACAGGGCAATTTCCACAATCTATCGCAAACTGGTTAATAACTCACCTGACCCGTTGGTGGCATTACGGGAAGCATGGGCAGGAGACCTTGGGGGCCTGGAAGATGAGGATTGGCGGGAGGCTATACAGAGCCCCAGGGAAGTGGCAATATGGGCTAGGTTCTGGCTGGTTCAGCTCCAGATCCTTCATCGCTCCTACTTCTCCACGACTCGGTTAGCTAAAATTGGGCGGTCACCCACGTCTTTGTGTTTGAGGGGATGTGGAGAAGAGGGATCCTTTTTTCATATTCTCTGGGGGTGCCCATGATACAGGTTTACTGGAATGAGGTTACCCGAGCAATGACTGGGGTGATGAATCTGGAGGTCCCCATGGATGCATGCAGTGGCTTTTATTGATGGTCTCTGGGGAGGAAGCGTACCCCAAACATCAAAAGATGTGGCTGGCTTTAGCGGCCGGGGTGGCAAAGAGGAATGTGGCGCGGACTTGGGGATCCGTTGGCCCTCTAGACTTCAGGACTGGGAAACAGACCTAGACTGGTGAATGAGAGCGGAAAAAACAATAACCAGAGCAGGGGCTGTCCGAAGAAGTGGGAGAAGATTTGTAGAGCGTGGCAGTCATACAGGGGGTTCTGATGAGTTATGTTAAGCTTTGGTCTGACCTGCTTAGGAGTGTTAGAGGGGTGGGTGGAGAGATCAGATATCACTGCTGGCCATAAAAGCGCCTTGGCGGAACCTCCGGTTTAAGTGCTGGTAGCTTAACTTCTTGTCATTTCAATGTCATGTATGCACGATATGATTCGATGTGTGATGATGTTAGTCCTTCTGCGATGAGCAAGTCCACAATAAAAAGAATTATAATTTTAAAAAAAGATTCTCGAATAGCTAAACCAAATTTTAAACGATATAGGACTCCTTTTCTGGACAAGACCTCTTTAGCAGGCTTTCAGGGGGTGTGTCAACCGGGCATTACCTCCACTATCAACAACAAACCAATGCCTTTTTTTGCTCCCCAGCCGTATCCCTGTATTTAAACGTAACATCTCAGTCGTTAAGACTCAAAGGCAGACCCCATCTGCAAAGATGGAGAAAATCCTGTACTGTGAAAACAAATCTATACAAAGACCCTCCGTTTGTTAACATCGTCCAAGACTCAGCCAAATAAAAATACTTCCTTGCTATGATCTGCTCTTCAGACTTCACACTCAAAGTATCCCACACACTCTAATCACTTGCCAAGGAACCACAACAACCTTGCCCGGTGACATTGCACCCTATTTTAATCCATATTTTCCAACATTACAAACCCATCCTACTCACTGCTCATTCCAGTCAGCTTCAGTGCTTGGCCTGATCTCCCCACTGAAATTAATATCTATTGTCCAATTGGTCGTGCATGATGCACCTCATCTAATCCCTTCACCTCGCCAAAAAATACTGAAGTCCAATCCTGCAGCACCTTTAACTGCCTTTACGCTCTCATTTCTGGCTCGTTTTAAAATGGTTAACACTTGTGTGTGTCATTCCTCTAGTGTTGCTCATTTAACTACTGACCAGTTTGGCATCTGCCTCTTTCCAAACTTACACCTTGCAAAACTTTAGAGAAGCTGGTGTTCAGCTAACCTGCCCACTGCGTTTTCTCTTCACAATATTTAATTCTCTGTACATATTTGCTTTCTCGGACGATGCTCTAAAGAAACAGATCTTTTACTTGTCTCAGTTTCTTCATCCCAACACATCACAACCACCTCCTTTCCATCCTCATCAACATCCTTCTAGACTTGAGAAAATGTCAATAAACCAAGTTTAAAAAAAGCGACCTCCTAGATCCTAGACTTGTTTGCTGCATTCAACATGCATGCTATGCTACTCTGCATGTGACAAACACGACCCATGGTTACTTGAGTAAAAACACTAGGATGTTCTTTCTGGAACAATGGTTCTCGGTACCCAAGTGCCTCACCCTTTCACCACTGAATACCCTGCCAGTCAGCATATCTCAAGGCTCAGTTCTGGAACCTCTCCACTACACCATCTTCCTTGGCAATGTGACATATTCTGCTTTGAATTTTGAGCTGCTTCACCTCAGTCACTGCCGTGGTCACCAATGAGTCCCTGGACCTTCAGCGTGCACTAGTCACAACCCACTTCATATTTTGTCTTTTACATACATAACAATTTATCTGACATACGTTTTAGTTGCCATCATTATCCCGGACTCATCTCATTTATTTGTATGTACCTCAGCCCTTGTAGGTCTCTTACAGATAAGTTGACAAGTTTCAAATAAACTTTAGTCGAGTCATCTTAAATATTAAAAATCACAGTTCCTATTCATGTTACACCTATACACTCCTAGGAGTCTGTAACTTCAGCAAGGTTCTTATCAGAACTTTCAAAATATCACTTTCTTCAGTACTTCCACTCTCATGTTGTGACCTGTGCACCGTTAATAGACTATTGTCCTTTCTTTCTAACAGGAAACCACCACCAGCTCCTTTAATATATCAACTGAGTAAATGTATCCAATCAGGGGCGAGTGGTAATCATGCACCTTCCGTATTAACTGAAAGTTCTCTATAGTTGCGTCTCTTGCTTGACTACTTTCTGTCTGGCAACAGGGAGATTATCCAATAGGAAAAATAACCTTCTGGGTAGGGCTTTTACTTCGCTACCAGCTGCAAACTAAAGACCTCCATGTGGGTACAATGCTTTATAAAGCATAGTGAGTGAAACAGCAATCTGTACAACAGGCAGCACCCAAAGGAGCTTTGTGCCACCGAGCAATAAATCTTACAGACTCGAAAATATTCCAACACATTGGGAACATCTAGGCAGTGGGCCGCAAGAGAAGCATCTCATTCATCAAGGAGCTTGACATACAATGTTCTTCCGATTAATCTCATTTAACAGGATATTGAGGTTTGTTTTTGCATTATTTTCTCTGACATCTTACATTCCTTCGAGTCAATAAAAGGCTTGATATGAAAAACCCTTAAGCAGCTTTGCACAATGAACTAAATATTTGTCAATAAAATATAAACATTTACAGGGAGTATAACCGGGAATATGACCAAGTGTTCAGCTCCTGGAATGAACACAAGATTCTCCAATACTGCTCACAAGTTCTACCTTCATGAAGTCAGGAGAGAAAAGGTGGACTAAGTGGCAAAATTGCAGACCTTGGAATGATGACACCGGGGTCCAAATTCCAGCTTTGAATCTTGAGCAAATAATTGCGTCATCTATTCTAGGCAAATCACTATCTCCCAGTGGTTAATACTGTAAATATGTCAAATCTGGCTGGACAGTGAGCAGCATAATGACACAATGAACAGGACCACATGCTCAAGATACCCCTGCTGCAATAACAATGCCCTCTAAAGACAGTGCTACTGTTCCTTGGTGCTACATCAAACGATATATAAAATGCCTAATTAATTTTGGTTTCAATGTACATTTTTGGACTCCCATGGTCTCTGGTCACAAATTTAAATTATGCACGTAGCTTGATCAGGCACCTTGAGTCATCTTTTTAAATTGTGTGTTTTCACAACTAAAGATAATCTGAAGACAAGAAACTTTTGAGACCCAACAACTATTCATTTGATTCCAAATGTTGATGTATAGTTAATATAACAGTAAGCATAGTTCCAAAAAGATAAACAAAACAGGACACTATTAAAATGTACCTACCGGTATAACACATCAGCTACAGGCAGGGACCCTAGATCATTCTGTTTCTGTAACAAGTGTACCGTGTGAACAAATGTTTTCAGGGAACCCCTAAAATATAGAAATAAAATAGTAAGAGCATTAAAACAGTAGACTAACTAAACCATTTTTGATCTGCACAATTTCACTTGTACACACGTTTCCTTTTTGTGATTTAGGTTTTCATTCTGCAATAGTTAACCAGAATAGTCACTGGCGAAACATTGCCAGTTTATATTGTGATAATGGTTAATAAGAATACAAAGGAGCTACAAACACAATTTAACTTCCTTACCTAGGATGTGCAATACTTATTATTCAACTTACATAGCATTGCATTTAAAGTTGGCTATATACCCACTATATGAAAAGAAACGAGGGATTAAGAAAACAATGCCTTTAAATAGAAAGGATACGTAGATTACTGAGATTAGTAGGAACACAGCAAGTCAAACAACACACTAATATCTTAACATGGGAAATTGCTCCAATGATGGAATATTAGGATAGACTAGAACAGATCCTTTCACTAACAAATGCTACTAAAAAGGTAAAAATCCAGATTTAAGATCCTTGGTAAATTTCAGAAATGCCTTGAAAACCTGGCTTTTTAGGTGGTCAGAAAATTCATGCCGTTTTGTTTCTGGTCTTCTTAATGCTTAATCTTACGGCGCCAGGACACCTCACAAGGTATTAGTTGTGCTTTAGAAATCATATAGCATAACAAGTCACTTATGGCACTGTGAATGTGAGTAATAAGTAAACCCGGGCAAAATTTCCCATACACCCGTGTCATGTTGTGCAATTTTGTATTACACTTTGTAACCTTGTGGTGTAAATCAAACAACCATCAGAGTAGGTTTCAGGGGTTTTTACGGATTCTCTAGGGTTTTTCCTTTTTACATGTTTTTCCTTACTGTGCCTCCCAACCAATTTCCTGGCTCGGTCTTCCCTGTCGCATCTCTTGTCCTGGTGATCGTCTCTCATCCTCCCTCCCTCCCTCCCTCCCCAGGCCCTTCATCAGCAGGGTAGAAGTCCTCAGGACAAACCACAGTATCAGCAGAGTGTTTCCTTTTTTTCTTCTTTTATAATCCTGCCCACCACCTTTCTTGTGATTTATTCCTCTGTGGTCCTTTCCTCGTCCTCTGTGCTCCGCTCCCTTCCCTGGTTTCCCCTGCCCCCATAGTGAGGTGCCCTCTCTCCCACTCCCAGTGCTACGACCAGCACAACTGCATGAATTGTAAAACAGGCACTTGCCTTTAGCCACGTCGATCTTCCAGGGCTGTGGTACCCGAGGCGTCCCTCTGAGTCACCGGGTGTTTAAGCAGTATCTCGCAGGGTCTTTTCCTCGCCAATGCCATTGTTGCTAACGTGCTCTCCTCGGGCCCTGTTGCCAGGATCTTCCTCTGCGTTCGTGAGATAGGTCCTCCGCTTCCCGTGACTCTCCGTCTCCTCTTTTCCACTCTCCGTCCTCCCCATCGGCTCTCTCCATGTCTGGGCATCCTTGTTCGGTTCTCGCTCCAGCGTCATCTCGTTGTCCTTCTTCCACCACCTCCTTTGGCCTTCCTGACTCTTCATATCCTCATCTTCCCGTGGAGCTACGCTGTCAGCCCTCAGAAAGGCTAGACCGTCGCTGCGCCTTCCTCCATGGAACACGCTGGTGACCATCTTGAAATTCTCGTTCGGCCCTTGCGGTTTGCCACATACTTGTTGCAAAAAATTCTCATAATTACAACATTACACCATGTGGTGTAATAACGCAAATGACCAGAATGCGAGCAGCAGTTCTTCATGGCACTATTTTATTAATTTTAGAATCAAATGTGTCCTATAAGTTGAGAATGCTCATAACCACATAAATTAGAGGCAACAGGAATAGATCAAAGAGTAAAGTAGGGATTTACACAGTTACCGTGCATGGAAAGTTCTGAAAGGCGGAGAACTATACAAAACAGAACCTTGTTCATTGCAAACATATTTATAATACAAGGGAGCCTGCAATCGCTGTATAAAACCCCATTCTTCCTTAGCAACAACAAACAAAAATGGATTTCCGTTCTTCTGATTGTTTTTTCTAAAATGAAGCGTGAACAACAAAAACACAATATATATGGCTCCATGTTTATTTTTGCCAGGGAGATCATTACAGAAATGATATTGTCTCTGCAGGTTAGTACACATGCTGAGCCACAGCATTTTTTAAATCTGACTTAGATTAAACTGATTTTAATATATTTTTGCAACAAATAATTGCTTTGTAGTGGGATTATTTTGCATTACTGATTCTACTTTAATTCTTCATACCTGCAAATATGATAACTCTTTGATATGAAAAATCAGGAAGGACAGTTTGTGGTAAGAGTGTTGGTGTGACCATGATTGATAAGGAACAAAATACCTTCCCCCACACAGTTATCCATTACTTTCAACCTCGTTCCTCTACATGGTCACGGAACTCCGCTGTGGCTTACAATTATCCTTATAATGTACAGCAGAGGGTACTTTAGCCCATGTATTACAGTTACAGTGTAACGTGTCCAGCCACCTATAATGAGGCAGCTGATCAACTGCAATATGTTAGTTTTTGCACACTGCAGTTCATTACAAGAACAACAGATCTCTCTGTCGGTTTCCACACATTCGGAGGTACTGCATTTTTAATGCAAGCCTACCAGACAGCGAAATTGTGAACTTCGAGTAGGCTTACAGCCCACCTATTGTTACCATTGGTTGGCTTTATTGTCGCTCACTTGCTGCTTTGATGGCTTCACTCCCTTTGCTGGAGTATATCTGAAGAGGTAGACGTGAAGGGTTGTTTAGGTAATGTCTCATGCATTCTACACATTGCATGAAAGTGCACACTTTGGCACATAAAACATTTAATGGCACTTGGGGAAAGGCCATCTGCTGCACTCACTCAGCTGATGTCTGAGGCAGAAGATATACTTAGCATGACACTTCTCCTGGAGGCCTATCAATCTGCCCCTTGTGCTACAACAGAGGACCAAAAGGCAGAATCCTGCGCAAAGTAAATTAGACCTTGGTAATCGTTTCCTTTTACACGCTGAAAACGTCCTTATTGTTTTGCATTCATTCCAGTACTTTGAAATGTTTTTTCATTTACTTTTTTTTTTAAAGAAATATTTTTCAGATGAGCATTGGCAAAGCCAACAGCTCAGCACTCGAATTATAAAAGTGAGGCCTACTGGCTTTGCCAGTGCTTGTGTTTTTTTAATTTTTTTATCCGACTTATATCAAGCGGATTCTAACACATTTTTTCAACAAATTTCGAACAGCTTTTTGGGTGTTTAATTTCACACTACAGATTCCACCTTCAATCATCATGTCTGTATGTAACCTTACTACCTTGTATGAAAAAGTAAGACCCAAGGATTTAAGTGGATTGTGGGGAGGGTGATGGTGTGACCATGGATCATAAGAAATAAAATACTCTCTGTTGTACGTTAAAAGGCTACTGCAAGTCAACTTGGAGTTCTATGACCTTATAAAGGAACTCCTCAGGTACTTTCAGTATATTTAAAATATTCTCGGAGAGGGGTGTACTTAATACCATCTATAATGGGAAAATCCCAAATAAAAGTACATTTGTTGAAAGTTTGGTAAATTTAAATTTTTGGTAGAATTGTATGCCTGCTGTTTTTCCCAAACATTTTTCAATAACTTTGTTGACTTAGAAAAGTTTAATACAAAAACAATCATGATGTAGGCAGAAGCCTATGTCACACAGCCCTAGGATATACCTGAACCCAGGCCTCGAACCCGTTCTGGCGAGTGAACTTAGAATGAGAAATAAAGATGCCAATAAATCTTGTTTTCATCTTGACACATTTGCTGTCTGTTCAACGAAAGAGGTCAGATGTCAGTTTGTCTTTTTATTAATTGCTGCTTGGAAAATGGAGTTTATTTTTCTTTCTCTTACTACAGTTAGAGGTTTATGTCAAGTGAGGCAGTCTGACAATCATTGTGAAACAAAACACAACATTTAAATAGCTTGTAAATTAATAGTACAAATATTTCAAAATAAATCAGGAATTAGGAAAGCACATTTTTGTGTAATTAAGAAATGTTATGCAAACAAAGATTTAAATAGGAGCAAAACAAATCAGAATACTTTACTTGGTGATGTGCAAATAACACACTTGCATAAACTCGATTTCCAAACATTGTTTGTACACTATATAGTTTTATCAGTAAAATATGTCAGAAGGAAATTTTGCAGCCATTTCAATGTAAAATCTGCTGACTGCAAATGACAGTGTGCTACCTTTTCATGTTTTAGTAATGGATTCATTAAGTGATCGTTTTTAAACATGATTTGAGAAGCATTCTTGCCCGCCCTGAAGACAATGCTGTTAATGAACTAAGAGGCAAGTCAGGGGTCATGTGTATCCTATATGTGGCAGGATTTGTATTATATATGGAGCAAAAGTTTATTAGTCTATTCAATCACATAAAGGAATTTTTTTGTACAGCAGACATGCTGAACTCACATATTTGAAGGTGCTCTCGTATGCGAATATGAAGAAAATGGCAGCTCAGTGAATTCAAATATTTGCCCATGATCACATCATTTGAAACCAGTTTATGGGTCAAGAGCATTACAATTGGGTCGAGGAGATTATTTAAGTCATTAGACCTGCAGGTCTAGTAACAGCTTTATGATTTTTGGAGGCCTGTGAACCTCTTTGTCCAAATGCAATGTAGTTTTTCACCTCTATAAATTTAGTTTCCAAGTAATTCATTCATCTGATTTTATTGTTCCTAACCTTTAAGTCAATCATTTAGTCTTCAGAGGGTCTAGTAAGTGTGTGTGTGTGCGGCGGGGAGATCGTGAGATGAGCAAGAGTAAGAGAGAGATAGAGAGGGTTTGTCTTTAGTGGATTAAAAAGGAAAGTACCAGCAGCTGCATTAAAGTTTTTTCAGTAAACATATGGTTTCATTAATGATTTAATACATTCAACTCAACTGTGCATGTGCTATGGACAGATTCAGCGCCCCATGTCCTGCGTGTCCAACCCCCCTACGAGCACAGCCTTGATTTATTTTAATTTCATTTAGTGTGATAGTGATCTCAACTAGAGATCTACAAACAATACAATCTATGGCCAAGCAGGGGTTGGCTGCGCTGCGCTCAATCAACTATGCATCCAACAGTCATGCCTTTTGGCCATGTATGGACGTTAGCTGCAGGGCCAGGCAAGCACTGCACCCAAACCCTGCTGACTTCAGCTGTGCATAGCAGACTCTAGGTGGAGGGACTGTTCCAGCCCCTGTGCCACTGAAACAGCTGTGAATGGCCCTCAGTCTTGCGCAGTAGACTCTAGGCCTGACCTGCAGTCAAGCCATGCACATGGCTCAAGTCCCATTGTACGAACTGCCACAGCCCTAAGCAGGGCACAGCAACCTCCGAGCATGGTCCACTAGCCGCCAGGTCCACAAAGCTTAATGTGCATGATTTCTTTAACGTGTAGTAGCACTGTGAACGCTAAGATTGTGTTTTAATTGTTTTTTTCCAAGATTTGTAAAATATTTTTGGTGCAACATAGTTTTGAGTTGCTGCCAGACAATGACAGCCCAAATCCTCAAACTCTCTGAAGATATATGGCTCCTGCATTTTATGACGGGAAAAAACCTTTTCTAATGGGACCTCTGTATTCTTCAAATGTATTATCATTAGAGGATTTGAGGCTCTGGATCCACAAAAAAAATGTATCCATTTAACAGGTAACATACACAAAAGCCTAACTGATTAACTCTACGAAGTACGCCCAACAACTTTTTGTGACACAAATGTCTTAAAATCTACAGCACAGATTTACACCAAACCAATGAAAGCCTCTACCCTGAGTAAAGTACTTGCTTCTCCGTAAGTGAGGTGTAATTCTGTTCAGCCATTCATGCTGCAGGTGCGAGCAAACATTCCTGCAGAAGTTAAATAGGAAAGCATAAATTTTGTTCTGCCACCAACATATCTATAGGATAGGGCTGCCTCAGCTTATTGTAACGTCTGACATTCAGCAATTCTAGCAAGGCTAAATCACTTGTTTTTCTGTGCATACAGTAAACTATTGTGTCCACAAGCTAGTATCCTGGGCATACCACACACTCAGCTATGAACTATTGTTCAGCTCCGTAAAGTCACTTGTTTGTCCATTTCTCGTTAATATGGATTATCCTTTATTAAAGTTGCTTACAATTGTAATAACGTTTGGCCTACAGACAGCTATACCTCACACCAGCCTCACGTAATAAAAAAACATATCCTAAATAAAACAAGCGTTAGCAAAGCCAATAGGTCTCACCTATGTGAGAGCTATTGGCTTCGGCAATGTGTTTTAACCATGCTGTACACCAATATGGCTGCTGTTCAGCATGGCTATAAGTGAGTGGAGTGGGGAGACTGGGGTGTGGTAGGTTGGTGTGGGTAGACTGGGATGGGTAGATTAGGGCTGATTGTGGTGGGGTAGGTTGGGGTAGACTGATTTGAGGAAGACTGGGGTGGGGTAGGTTGGGGTGGGCAGATTGGTGTGGTAAAGACTGGGGCTGATTAGAGCAGATTGGGGTGGGGTATACTGGGGCAGGTTGGGGTAGATGGGCGGGGGAGACATAAGTAGTTTGAAGTGGGGTAGGTTGAGGTAGATTGGAGTGAGGTAGATTGGAGTAGTTAGAGCGGGGTAGAGTGGAGTAGACCGGAGTAGACTGGAGTGGGGCAGATTGGCATGGGGTAGATTGGAGTGGGGTAAATTGTTGTGGAATAGTTTGAGTGGGGTATAGTGTTGTAGACTGGGGTAGATAGGAGTGTGGTGGATAGGGGTAGATAGGAATGGGGTAGGTTGGGTGGGCTAAATGGAAGTGCGGTAGATTGGAGAGGGGTATATTGGGGTGGGTTAGGGAGGGGTACATCGGAGTGGGGTATTGCAGTGGGGTAGATTTGACTGGGGTTGATTGGAGTGGAAAGATGGGGGTAGACTGGAGTGGGTTAGATTGGAATGAGGTAGATTGGAGTGGAGTAGTTTAGGGTACACTGGGTGGAGTAGACTGGAGTAGATTGGAGGGGGTTTCATTGGGGTGGGGTAGATTGGAGTGAGGTGGATTAGAGTGAGGTGGATTAGAGTGAGGTAGACTGGAGTGGGGTACACTGGGGTACATTAGAGTGGGGTAGGCTGGGGTAGATTGGAGTGGCGTAGATTGGGGTAAATAAGAATTGGATAGATGGGGTAGGCTGTAGTGTCGTAGACTGGAGAGGTAGATTGGAATGGGGTAGATTGGGTGGATACATTGGTGTGGGGTAGATTGGGGCAAATTGAAGTGGGGTGGAGTAGGGTACATTGGAGTGGGGTGGAATGTGATGCGATGAAGAAGGGGAGCAGAAGCACGTGAAGGTAAGGGGAGAAGCAGTTCCATTAAGATGGAGGAGAAGTAGTGCGATGATGAGGGAGGAGCAGTGGTGCCATGAGGAAGCAGGAGCATTATTACGAAGTACATGTTTCTCTCTATTATCAATAGCTTTGTAGGCAATTTGTTTTGAAAGTGAAAAAAAGACTTTTCGGGTCCAGGACACATTTATCCCATTGCAGGTGCACATAGAAAAACCCAACTATCCAGTTGCAAATGCTTGGGAGCTGTTTTAAATGTAGGTATTTTGTTAATAAAATGTATTCATTTTGTCATTTTTTTTTACTTTGCATAAAATGTGTGTTGCTCCAGGCGAACAACTGCAATATTAATAAATTCAGTTTCACTGCATATCAGATTAATTTCTTACTAGTCCGTAACTGAAAAGTCAAGAAAGTCGTTCCAGGGTTTATTTGTATGCCCATCTTGCTTGCCATGTGCTCTATTTGCTGATTTAGGCTGCTTCCTCATTTTTAACCACTTGGCTGCTAAGGACGTGCTGCACACGTCCTCACCACCGGCACTGGGGTGCTGAGGACGTATCCAGCAAGTCCTAGCACCCCCGTGGGGGAAGCGCTGGTGCTCCCCTCACTAGCCCCCCCCACCTCATGGCCCCAAAGAGATGGTTGCTGAAGCGCTTTAGCTGCCAACCCTGACTCTTGCCCCGGCAATCTGATGACATCAGCACGCGCACAGCGTGCCTTTGTCATCAAAACACGCTGGGGTCGCACTGGGAGCCATTTGCTGCCAGTGCGTCCAGGAGGAAGGTAAGTTTTTTCCTCACGGGAGGGATGGGGAAGACAGAGAGACACCAAGGTAAAGAAAAAGTTTTTCCATTCCCCCGGTGTCTCTCTGCAGTGCATTCCTGCTGCGGGATCGCGAGTGGGACCACGATCGTACAGCAGGAATGCACCCACTAGACACCAGGAATGCTTTTTTGTTGCGGGGAGTGGCCCCTTGAGCAAGGGTCACTCCCCATTGTTTGGAACATGTTCTGGCCGTTTTCTGCTGCTCCCCTACTCCAGGGGCAGATCGGCCATTTGTTTAGGCCGATCTGCCCGCAAGGGGGACAGAAAACTACTAGACACCAGGGAGAAGAGTATGTGTGTGTGTATATTATATATAGGGCTCCCGGTTTTCCGTTTAAAGGGATTTTTACATATAAATACAGACGGAAAACAAGTTTTCCTTTATCTGTATTTATACGTAAAAACGGGAAAATACTAGTATATTTTGCCGCGCTGCTGTGCTCCAGCAGACCAGCCTACAGTAACACAAAACGCTTTTGTTGATGCCCCAGCTCCGCTCCGCCCCTCGAGTGAGGTCTTCATTGACATCAATAGAATCACACCCCCAACCATCTGGTGTCTCCCCCTCCTTAGATGGTTAAGAGGTGTCAGCCCGGGCTTCCCGTGCACACACACAGCCGCACCCGAGTACGTCACAGGTCTTTGAAAGACCATTTACTTGTTAATGAGGCTTTGTTGTTATTTCGCCCCTTCTTAGAGCCCCTGCCTCTTCACTCTGCCGATTGCCCGACCACCGCTGGACCATTCACTGACATGTTCAACCTGCTGTGAACAGGAGGAAACCGTCGCATATTTCTCCTCAGAATCGGATAACAACATAAGGAATTGGACATGGCGTTCCGTGTCCATTTCGATTTTCTCTATTCCACAGACAAATTCATAATTGATAGTTTTAGATGGAGACCACCAGCCGGAATCCGAGAGTCTGGCCCCAGGTATCCCCGCACGAAAGCCTGCCAATCTTATAACGAGGGCCTGAGGCGCCCTGGGGGCACACCACACACAACCTAATGCAAAATCGAGGTTGAGACAGTCGTTATGTATGTCTTAGCAGAGCATCCTTGCAAAACAGGAACACATGAACCATCTCCGCCAGACACAGGTGGCAAGAAGTCGAAGCAAACAGATCGGGAACAGGATTAACAATTCAGTTCCAGTGAGAGATCGAATTTCCATAAGGACTGCAAACTTTCAAGAACTTTAAAATACACACCCTCCCAAAACTCTCCCATGTGCAATAACGAGCCTGGTTTGCTGAGCGGAACTAAGAGAAAAGTGTCCCGAGCTGACAGGGGAAAAACATGCCAGTTTGCTGAAGAATTAGCCCCCCCCCCCCGAAATTTTTATTAGCCCCCACCCCGAAAATACAAATAAATACATAACTAAATAAAGCAAGACAAAGTGGTCGCAAAGTGGCCAGATTGGTTTTATTTACCCTCAACACATTAGCGCCACCTTACAGAGTTTGCCAGTGAAGTGCTACTTTTCTTTTCACGTCGTTTGCTTTTCAAGCAAAAACACTCATTGATTTCTGAATGAGTGTAAAAGCGTTAAGTTGTATTCCCTATGAGTGTTTGCTTTTTTCCAGTATGTTGTTACTTTTTTTCCAGGCAGCATATTACTGTAGTCTAGTGCATAATTTGAATTGAATTGCTTCCAGGCGTTTATAGCGGGGCACAATTGAGCTGTAGCTGAAGGCAGTGTGAGTTTCTCTCAGTGGGGCAGTATGGTGTTCAGTGGGGAAGAGGATGTGGCACTCTGCGGATGACAGAAACTGCAAGGCTCTGAGACAAATGGCTTGTCATAGCACTTTTAAGCATATTTGGGACATTCTGCAAATGGCAAAGTCTTCAGATGAATGTATAGTGTTGACCAATAACAACCGAGCGCATGTGTGCATTGTCAATTTAAATAAATGTGGAAAAATACTAGCTGTAGCGTCTGTCTTTTGCTTGTGGCAAAAATAAATGTGGATAAATACAGAAAAAATGCCCAAAAAATAAATATGGATAAATACAGACGGAAATGGCAAAAAAATAAATACCATAAAACCGGGAGCCCTAATTCTATATGAATACGAATCTGGCCAAATCTTTACATTTGCTAGAAAGTTTGACTCAATCCGCAGGCATAAAAGCACCAAAACGACGACGTACAACAATGCGGAAAAGGGGGTATCCAACACTATCTCAGACATATCAACATCTGATGTCAGTTCAATCCCTAGCGAGACTGAATCTGAGGATGGTGGAGCAGCGGGTAATTCACATAGGGAGGATCTTGGTAATCTCACATTAGCCGAAGAGTTGGATTTTTTAAGGAAAGAGAGGAAACAATCATTACTACCAAGTAATCCGAATGCTCAGCAAAACAAAGGGGGAACTACAGAAGGCGACAAAGAAGAAAGTGCCTCAAACACAAGAGACAAAAGGCAACAGAACTACAGGTGGAAGAAACACGAACTACACGTGACAAAACTAATTAATCTTACTGACATCCAACTCAGCCAAGCCAAAATACAATTTCTGGAGCTGGGGCTCTCCTTTTGCCCTGAAAGTAATTTTAATTATAGTCAAACGAGAGTGGACGTGTTCAAATTTATTAGGAAACTGACAAAATACTACAGGATCAAACAAGGGGCTAATGTGACTATGATGGAAAAACCCACATCTTCGGTGCTCAATCCTATGAATCTACAAGTTTCGGATGTTTCGTTATTACACACCCTACATGAATTATCTGATGAAGGATTCAATAAGAGTTGCTCACAGAGTAACACCCAAGCATTCTTAGAAGTCGAAGGTATCAATTTGGCAATGGTGAGCCGGAGTCCTTTCAAGCCACAGTCTACATTTGTCCCCATGATGCAGAGGGATGCGGTTGATATATTCCACGAACGTGTCATCGAGGAGATTAAAAAACTCAACCGTCGTACACAGTCGCAACCCAGCAAATGCAATTACCGGACTAGGCAGTATTTCAATTTGATGAATAAATTGAAAAAGAATACTTCAGTTGTCATTAATAAGTCTGACAAAGGAGGCAATGTAGTTCTCTGGCGGAAGGACAACTACAAACTTGAGGCTTACCAGCACCTTAACGATGCTGAGTGCTATAAGAAAACCAATATAACGCACTTCAAGAAAATAAGCAAAGATTTCAAGGATGAGTTAAATGGGTGGAAAAGAGATGGTTTAATATCAAAGGATGAATTCAATTTTTTGAATAATGAGTTCCCAATCATACCTACCCTGTATTTTATTCCTAAAGTACACAAGTACATAACACGAATCCCGGGCCATCCAATCGTCTCGGCCAGAGAAAGTCTATTCGAAAATACGTCACGATATGTCGCCCACTATTTTCAAGATTTTGTTGTCAAACTACCGAGCTATATCCGCGATACCACTGATTTTCTCGATAAGTTAGCATCCCAATCATGGACTAATGAATTTCTGTTTCTAACTATGGACATTACCACATTGTACACCAGTATTGAACACACTGATGGTCTTAGGGCTGTTGAACATTATTTGGGGTGTCGCAGACTGGATATGTATAAACATAAAATGATTTTAAAATGATATACTGGTGCCTGTACAACAATATATTTACATTTGACAACATATTGTTTCAGCAGCTCAGAGGTGTGGCCATGGGGGCTTGCTTCTCCCCCAGTTACACTGGGGGAGAACTGGGGGGGTGGCCAACATCACTGGGAACAGCCCCGCCACCCACCAACCACGTACGCAACCTAGGGGTCATCCTCGACCCCACCCTCTCCATGACTAAGCAGGTCAACGCCGTTTCCTCATCCTGCTTCAACATCCTCCGAATGCTCCGCAGGATCTTCAAGTGGATCCCCACCGAAACAAGAAAAACAGTCACCCAGGCCCTCGTCACCAGCAGGCTGGACTACGGAAACGCCCTCTACGCAGGAACGACGGCTAAGCTCCTGAGACGGCTGCAACGCATCCAGAACACCTCTGCACGTCTTATCCTCGACATCCCCCGACGCAGCCACATCACACCCCACCTGAGAGACCTGCACTGGCTCCCTGTCAACAAGAGGATAACCTTCAAGCTCCTCACCCACGCACACAAAGCACTCCACAACTCCGGACCAGCCTACCTCAACAGACGACTCAGCTTCTACACCCCCACCCGCCAGCTCCGCTCGACCAGCCTCGCCCTCGCCACAGTCCCCCGCATCCGGAAAACGACCGCCGGCGGCAGATCCTTCTCCCACCTCGCCGCCAAGACCTGGAACACCCTCCCCACCAACCTCCGACAGACCCAAGACCTACTGGCCTTCAGAAGACACCTCAAGACCTGGCTCTTCGATCAATAGCAGCACCACCCCCCTCTTCCCCCAGCGCCTTGAGACCCTCGCGGGTATGTAGTGCGCTTTATAAGTGACATGATTGATTGATTGATTGATGTTTACATGTGGGCTGGTGGGAGGAGCGGGTCCTCCTGGTGGAGCACCGTGAGGATTGGCTTAATCACGTGGTACAGTGGTGGCGATTTATCAACAATGTGTTTGTGATTTGGCGAGGCACTAAATCTCAAGTTGAAAGATTTGTGGCCAAAATTAACAGGTTAAATCTAGAGTTCACAGCACACACTATGGCCACCAATTTTCTAGACGTGCAGGTATATGTAGCCAACGGCAAGAAAGAGACATGCCTCTTTCGCAAGCCTAAAGCAGGCAACTCTGTGCTGCATGCGAGCAGCTTTCACCCCAAACACCTGATAAGCAGTATTCCTTATGGCGAATTCCTTAGAATCCGTAGGGCCTGCAGCTCAGAGTGATTTATCCAAGTACCAACAGGAAGCTAAACTTAGGTTCCAACTGAGGGGGTACAAGAAAAATGCCTTGGAGAAAGCAATAACCAGAGCCAATAGCAAGGAAAGAGCAGCTCTACTTGATTACATAGCGACAAATGTTACGGTAGAATGCACTGATTGATTGACACCTCATGTACAGAAGCAGCAAATAATGAAACTACAGTAAGGCTTATTACAACATTCAGTAAGCAAGCTAACAACATTAGAGCCATAATTAATCAGCAATGGCCCATAGTCCTCACTGATGCCACACTTAGGCAAACACTACCAGATAGACCAGTGTTCACATTCCGCAGAGCGCCATCTATGCGGAATGAATTGGTGAAGAACAGTCCAGAGATTGATAATAAATCTAGTTGGTTAACACCCAAGTATGGCTTTTTCAAGTGCAGCACATGTCGTGCATGTAAATTTGGCATCAATACCTCCTCATACTGCACAACATTCTCTTCAAAACCTATTCATTTAAAAGGGCATTACACGTACAGAACTGAGTATGCAGTCTGTCTTGCAATGCAGTTGTGGCTTACGGTATGTGGGGAGCACAAAATTACAGGTACATGCCAGAATACTGCAACACCTGCGAGCGATCGTCAACTCCGACCCCACATATCCGGTAGCTAGACATTTTAAATCTACACACAACAATAATCTTAACTGCATTCAATACTTTGTCATAGACGCTGTACAGGCAAGTAAAAGAGGAGGTAACCTTGAAAAGGCACTAAGACAACTTGAGTCTAGATTTATTTTAGAACTCAATACTAAAACCCCGATGGGCTTGAACACTGGAGATGATCTGCACAACTTTTTATAATGGTAAAAGGTTGTCCCAGTGGACCAGTAGTTAGACACTATCAACCCATTAGAACATTAACCAAGAAATATACGCTGATCTAACATCCATTGTAGGTTTGATATGTGCTTTACTTTACAGTATAGCACAAGACTGGTTCCCTTTTATACTAATTAACATCTACGTATATTTTTTATTCCTCAAACTGTATCTGTTCACTGTACATATGTATATAAATCAGATAGCACCCTATAGGATTAATTGGTTACATTCGGTAACCCTACGCAATAGCACTTTATAATTCACTGCACTTTAAATTCACATTGCACTTTATACACAAACGTGCTTTCACTATGACAATATCTATGTACTTTTAACAGGGAAACACGAACAACATTAATTGTAGTCATATCAGTGTTTCTTGACATATAAGACTGCATTTTAAAAGAGTATATATATACTCTGTTTATAGGGCAACGTGCAATAGGGCCAGTAGAGCTAGAACATACAATATTGAGTTATATTTATAGGCTTGATTATTTTGTTTGCAATCATTTTAAATGTTCAGCAGTATTTGCACAGCAATTGTATTATACTTGAACTGCAATTTTGCACAGTAATCATAGACAATTGATGCTCATTTATTCAAAGAAATGTTGGTTTACTGCATTGTGAATACTTTGAATATTCTTAGGATACTTTTAAATATTTCTAAATATTTTTGAATAATTGTTTTCTAGTATTTTCCAACATGTCTAAGGGTTCTATAATTTATATATCAATGTCTATAGTTTATATATTAATTGCTATTAGTGCTTTTTATTCGCCTTTGTCACTGCATATTACACTCGAAGGCCGATTCTTATAAACTGAAAGCACGCTCTGTATTTGTAGTTATGATGTTCCAATTGTTGGATTCATGTATATACATGAGCGTTAGTTTTGTTAAATCAGGCCATGGTACATGTATAAATATGCATTTATGTACATTCAGGAATATGTTAAAACTGTTAGTCTCTTTCGTTCCGTTTCCCATAATGACGTGAAAGCAGTAGTGTTTCTTCACTTTCACTCTTTATGTCTTGTAACAAGGGGTGTATTGTCACTTTAAATACTGCACCACAATGTAGCGCGATCATGTGATCAAGGCCACAGGAAGTGGCCGAAACACGCAATGGGCAACACGCTGTAATGAACTAATAAACTCTAAATATTGAGCACCGCAATCCATGGAGTCCGTGCCTGTTTGTGTGCGAAGCGCGCATTGAGGAACTATTTGATATTATATATATATATATATATACACACACACACATACATACATACATATATATACACACACACACACACACACACACGCACACACACGTCTGGGAGCGGCTGAGTCTTCCCCCCCCCCCCCTGGGGTCCAATCAACCATTTTCTATGTGATTTGGGGGGGGGGCAGAAAACCTTTAGACACCAGGGATTTTATTGTATACGTATGCTTGGGGGTACCCCCCTCAGCCAAGGGTCGTTCCCCAGTATTGTCCGTGAATGTCCTTTGTTTACTGTTGTCCTTGGGGGAGATCAGACTTTTCTTAGGCCAGTCTGCCCACAGGGGGAGAGGGGAGAGAGAGGGAGAGGGGAGGGAGAGGGGAGAGAGAGAGAGAGGGGGAGAGAGAGGGGGGGAGAGAGAGGGGGGGCGAGAGAGAGGGGGGGCGAGAGAGAGGGGGCGAGAGAGAGGGGGCGAGAGAGAGGGGGCGAGAGAGAGGGGGCGAGAGAGAGGGGGCGAGAGAGAGGGGGCGAGAGAGAAAGGGGGGGAGAGAAAGGGGGGGAGAGAAAGGGGGGGAGAGGGGGGGAGAGAGAGGGGGGAGAGAGAGAGGGGGAGAGAGAGGGGGAGAGAGAGGCAGAGGCAGAGGGATAGGGTGTTAGTTAAGTGGCATTTGGCTGATGGTGTGTTTGAACTGGGGATTTTGCTGTCGGTATTTATGGACGGACTTCTGGCTGGTGGTGTGTGTGCACTGGCTTCTGGCTGGTGATGTATGTAGCTGCCATTTGGATGGGCGTGCGTGTGAACTGATGTTTGGCCGGGTAAGTGTCACTACCCTATGGTGTTCCGAGTTCTTGCCTTTGCTTTGTGCCCTCCTTGGGTGCAGATTGGACGTTTGTGATGCTGATCTGCCCCCAGGGTCAGACTTCATAGTGTCTTATAATGTTAACTGTTTTATTTCTTGTCGTCATTTGCATTTGTGATCTTAATGTTTTATTTCTCCTTTTTATTGTAGTGCAAAGCTTTCGATTTCTTTGGTCGTGACTCCTGCTTATGGTTTAGACACTGGTAGATTTGCATGTTTTGTAGTTGCATGTGTTTGGTAAGGAAACATATGTAATATTTACTTCAAATGAGTATCATCGCCCTGCTTGAATGTTGTTTTTAACAGCTGTAATAATTGTGGCATATTTAGCTTATGATTTCTTTTTTTCTCAAATTCACGTTTGGATTTGTGCAAGATCTGTGTTGTAATTTTCTTTTTCTTTTTCCTTTCTACTGGGATATCGTTTGTTCTTGCTGTGTCTGTGCAGAGTAGGTGCAGTTGATCCTCAGTCTAGCTATCTGTGGCAAGTGAGAATATTTTTTTTTGAGTATTAAGTTCATTGTGTGGGTTGTATTGGTAATTTTTTCCAGATCATTATGGCAATAGTTACATTTACTGTTTGATACAGCTGAGTTTGTGGAGTTCTAATTTGACACAGTGCTGCTTAGTGTTGTCTTGTTGGTTGTGTTAGTTTCATAAGTAAGCGTTATGGTTAATCGCAAGCTGACCGCCCAAGCAGGTTGTAGGTTTGCCTTTTGAATCTGCCTCGGAACATGGCTCTGAGACTTGCTCTGCATCTGAGGCAAAGGATCAAGTTGAAGATTTTGGCAATTAATTTTCTGCTCGAGAGGAATCATCTGATGATGAATCCACTATTAGTGCTGATGAAGTGCCTTTTTTAGAGGAGGGCGGTGATATGCCAGTAGTGCAGCAAGAGCAAGCTGGAATGCAGCCAGAGGGTGGAATGCTTCCCATTGGAAGTGCTGATCTCTCGGTTGCCCCTAATATGGTGCAGCCTATTTTGCCTACCTTTAGTGGTATTTCAGGGTGTTTCAGTCAGTACAGAGAACTTTTTGCCTATCAATTTCTTCCAGCTGTTTATTGATGTGTTTATGGATGATATTGTTGAGCAGACTACTGTGTATGCAGAACAGTTTTTGAGGCGCAACAGTGCCACTCTAATGACCCCCTCCACAGCTACTCGGTGGACTCCCACAAATCACCAGGAGATTAAGCTGTTCTGGGGTTTAACTTTCCTGATGGGTTTGATAAGGAAACCATCACTGTCTTTATATTGGTCTACTAGTCCCTTGATGGCAACTGCTATATTTCCAGCGACTAAGAGACGAGATAGGTATTTGCTTCTGCAGCGGATGCTGCATTTTGTGGATAATGGTACAGCATTACCACAAGATCATCCTGATTGGGACCATCTCTTCAAGATTCGGCCTGTCCTTAACCATTTAGTAGATCTTTTCTCAGAGATCTATGTTCCAGGAAAAAATAGATCTGTGGATAAGTCTCTGGTCTTGTTCAAAGGGCGTTTGGTGTTCAGCCAATAAATTCACAGCCAGGGAGCAGGTTATGGCATTAAGCTGTATATGCTGTGTGAAAGTGCCACTCGATATGCGTATAATTTCAGGGTGTACACTGGTACGGATTCTTCAAGTGACACCCCCGGGTCGTCCTTTCACTTTTGGAGTCAGTGCAAAAATTGTGTGGGAACTTGTCAGAGCACTTTTTCACAAAAGTCACCAATTATACAGAGACAATTTCTACACAGGTGTGCAATTATTTAAATAATTGTTCAGAGTGGGCACTGTGGTGTGTGGCACAACCCACTCTAACCGTAAAGGTTACCCTAAAGAGCTTGTGTGTAAAAAACTTGAAAGGGGACTGAGCAGTGCTTTGAGTAGTAATGAACTATTTGCTGTGAAATTTGAGATGTCCAAATGCTGACAACTATTGATGAAAGTGCTGCACCTGAGACTGTTTGGGGTCAGGTTGCAGAAGTGCATAAACCAGTGTGCATTCTAGACTACAACAAGCACATAGGAGGAGTAGATCCAAGGTTGGACCCTTACAATGCTGCTCGAAAGTCCTTTATGTGGTACAAGAAGTTGGCTGTTCATCTATTTCATTTAGAATCCTTTAATGCTTACGCTATATCAAAGATCTTTCTCCATAATCCAAGATGACTTTTGTACAGTTTCAGCAGTCTGTAATAGGCAGCTTTGTTGCAGTTGAGCAGGCAAGTGTTCCTACAGTTGGAGGGGAGGAGGATGTGACTAGATTGAAAGATCGCCACTTTCCTGAATACATTCCTCCAACACCCAAAAAAGACTTTCCTTGTCGGCGATGTAGAATCTGTGTATGAAGAGGAGTACGAAAGGAGAGTCATATGTACAACCCCGAGAAGTATTGGAAGCAACCATGAGCGTGAAAGGGAACTGACTGTAGTCTGTATTGCTATATTTTTTTTTTTTTAGATACCTGGTTGGTGGTAGTGTGATGTGCTTAGTTTATGGAGTCATAATTGGAATTTCTTATTTTACCAATACGTTTGTTCTTTCTATTTGGAAAAAATGTGTTCTTTTTAGTTGGATGTTTTATTTTTTTCCTGCCTGTGATTTGTGTATGTAATCTGTTCATTGTGGGAATGTTTTAGAAATAAAAGTGGTGTGGAGCTTCTTGGTGATGTTGGTGTAGCGTTTGGCTGGCGGTGTGTGTGGACTGGCATTTGGCTGCCAGAGTGTGTGCAGTGACCAGCAGCAAGTCACTACACGCACACCGTCACCGAAAAGGCAGTCCACACGTTCTGCCAGGTGGTGTGATTGCTGTGTCTGAAATGGGGTCTGGATGGCAGTGTGTGGCTGGCGGCATGTGTGAACTGGTGTTTGGTTGGCAGTGTGTGTGTGAGTAGTGACTTGCTGCTGGTGACTACACACACAGTAGCAGCCAAACGCCAGTCCACACACTCCGCCAGCTACCATGCAATGTGATTGCGGTGTCAGTCCTGTGGGCGTATGAAAGCGATGGGCCCTTGAATGGCACTGTTTGTTGATGTGAGTGTTGTAATGTGCTGGGCCCACAGCTGGTGGTGTGAATGGTTTTATGTGCGTGACGCATGAAAGGTGTGTGAATGGCCTGTAGAGTGGTTGGTGCCTTGTCGTGGCTCTACAGCTCCGGAGCTGAGTCACGGTTTCAGTGTTGGGAAATTATAATCATCTTATTAACAGTGATTTCTAAGTTTTAATTTTTATGAAATCTTTTGTTAATAAAATGTACATTTTTAACTTTTTACTCACCCGTGTGCCAAATCCAACCAGTATGTGTTTGTATTTGAATAGTAGAGGATGGGTGGCCGGGTAAGATGGCCGATCGGACGTAGAGCGTCTCGGCTCCCGGTCCATGCGCTGTTCCGGAGCGGTCTCTGGCGACCCTCAGCGATTGGGAGCGACGTAAATAGCCCATCCAGCTGTCGGAGAACGCGGGGCATGAACTGAGACCCGTCATTTGGCCCAGAGCTGCCTGGATCGGCCTTGCTCTGCTTTGTGCTGTCTTGCGGGGAGGCCTCGGCAAAAACCAACATGGCCGACGGAGCACGGCCGCGGGAGGCAGCGTCCTCGCTCCCTTCAGAGTGGTGAGGACCGTCACGCTGACCCTCGGGGCGGGGACCTGCAGTCCATCGCGGGCTGCCTGGAGAGGTGTGGGGACGGCCGGGACTGAGAGCGGCTTGATTCAGGCGCGGGGGACACTGCAGCACTTCCCGCCGCGTGTGCCTGACCTCGACATGGCGGCCGGTCTGTGCCCACGGCGACGGCGACGGGGGCTGGAGCTTGAGCCCTGGGACCAGCAGACCCCTGCGCCTGCCTTCCGGACGACACGTTGGCTGGGGGGGGGGCGCTGCGTGGAGCGGCGGCGGGCGCTGTGGCTTGCCTCCCTTTACAGCAGAATTACCGCCGTACTGCAGCAGCAGAATCCCTGGGAGCCTGATTGGGGGCTCCATCCATGGGACAGTCACCTACCGGCGGACTTCAACATGAGAGCGGACGAGCCTGCTGAGATATACTCCACCTGTGCCTGAGCTTGCCGCGGAGGCGGCGTCTTACAGTGCTGAGGTAGGCCCGATCGCCTGGGCTTCTGGGTTGCGATCCCTCGCCCATATGGTACAACGCGCATGGGGATGCGGACCGGGGCTCCCACTGGGTGACCACCACGAGCTCGCCGACCGCAGCTACCTGGGGCCCGAAGACTGGACGCGACATACCAGTTCCCACTAACTTGCATGCTTGGACCCTCAACCGGCGGGTGGGGGCTCCTGGACCGCCCATCTGCAGCGGCTAGATCTTCATCTGCGGCCTATGGTGGACACTAAACATCCCGCACTGGGGCGCCACAATGCGCCAAGCGGTCTTTCCTCCTCGTTTCCCGCAGCTGGACCCCACGACAACGACCTGCGCTCGCGCTGGGGCCGCCACTTTCGCCTGCAGTCCGGCGCTCTCGCCCCCATATGTTCTGCTAATCCCATCGAGGCATTGCTGCGGAGCTGAACAGCGACTTGAGGTGGGTCCATCATCACCTTGGAGGTATAGCCCCTACATCGCACGTAGCCTCGTCGCGTCTTGCTCTTCGCGACCCGCTTGGGGCTGGGCTCGGCGATTTTCCACTTTTCTTGCGGTGCTTTGGGGGTCCGGGTGGCCTCATCCTTATGCCGCCAAAGAAGGTGACGAGCAAGACGCCAAATAAAGTCTTGGATTTCTTTGCGCCCTCTGACAAACGCCCAACGCTGCGAGGGGACTCGGGAGCGGAAGCCATGGCCCTCACGAAAGCAGATTTGCTGGCTATGTTTAAGGACTTTAAAGCTGAACTACGCAACTACCTCGGCCAAGACATTAAAGCCTCCATGGACCAACTCCGCACAGATCTCACGGAACGTCTGACCTCCCTCCAGCAGGATGTGGACTCGGTGGGCACCAGGGTGCTGGACTTGGAGACGCAACAGCAGGAGCAAGAACGACTCACCACCGAGATGCGTGACGATGTCCAGGTACTCAAGGAGCAGTTACATCAGGTGCAGCTCAAGGCAGAGGACCTCGAAAACAGAGCGCGAAGGGAGAATATACGCATTAGGGACCTGAGAGAGGGTGCGGAAGGCCCTGATCTAGAAGCATTCGTAGAGGAGCTCTTTGCTGAGATCTTGAACCCCCAGACCCTTAAAATAAAATTGGACAGAGTCCACCGGGTGGGAAACGCGCGGAGCGGCGAGACGAAGAGACCCCGCGACATCTTGGCGAAATTCCACTCGTACAAAACCAAAGAGGCGGTAATTCAGGCTGCCAGGGCGAAGGACTCCATCTCCTTTCAGGGTCATCCTTGCACCATCTACCAGGATGTGGCGCCATCCACGCTGGCGCGGAGACAACTGTTCAGATCCGTCACTACTAAGTTACGTGAGGACAAGATCAGATACCGATGGATGTACCCTTTTGGACTTCGCTTTGAATTCCAGAACAAGCGACGCCACATTACGGATCTTCGAGAGGGTCTGGATCTTTTGGGCCTTCCATCCGAGGAAGGTGACCCCACCGGGGGTCCGGCTGGAGGGCCCTCTCAGGGCTCAGCGTCAGCTCCCGCCTGGTCTACGAGCTCACGCAGAGGTCGTCGATGATCCCTTATTGAACGCACCATGAAGTCCGAATGGTCTGCCACCGTCGCTGGGGCTACATCTCAAAGTCTTCTGAACAATGACGCTGGCCGTCGAGGTCTTCCGATCCTCCTAGCTAGTGGAGGCAGTCCTGCTTCAACCCATGACCCCACATGATTGGACTCAGCTCTCACCCCTGTCTTCAAGGTTCCAGTCATCAGTATGGGAGAGGGGGGAGCTGCAATATGAGGGATACCATACATACGAATGGTGATGTTACTCCTTTCTTTTTACTTAAAATAAGGCACGAATGGAGTTATTTCTGCTCTATTCTGTGGGTTATATACTGTTAGCAAGGGGCACACTCTGGGTCTGGCCTGCAGTGCAGCTGATATACTTTTGTCGTTATCCCAGTCCTGATTTAGCACTGTGCCCTGATTTCTTAATTGCTCAGACATTTTTGATAACATGTGAGCTTCATACCGGGATGGGCGTGGACGGGGTCCTCGGACCTGTCGTCCCCCCTGGTCCCTAAGGGGGCGTTTTAGCCCCATACAGGGGATCTAATAGTAATCTTTGTATTGTTGAGTTGATCATGTTTGTTTTACTTTTGTTGGGGGTTTTCGGGGAGGGTGCGGGAGGGACATGGTGGTGGCTTTTTAATAATCGACTCTTTGAGGCCTCTGACAGCTGCGACACCGCAACTGACACGAGCTGGCGTAACCCGCCTCTTCAGGGACAGGTGAAGTTCTGGCATACAGGGGGTAGGCTGGGGCTCCTACAGAGGGGTGGCTCTTCATATCTAGGATAACGCCAGTTACGATTGGAACATGGAACGTAAAGGGTCTTAACTCCCCCCAAAAGCGCCAAAAGGTGTGGAAATACATTATCGACCACCATCTCGATATTGTGGCCCTACAAGAGACGCACCTAGCCAGGGCTGAAGATACGCGCCTTAGACACAAACACTATCCGCTAATTTATAGATCCTCAGCACACACGAAACATAGGGGAGTGGCGATCATGTTTCGCTCTTCTGTACAATTCCAGCCACTAGGAGTACATACCGATAAAGATGGCCGCTGGGTCATGATCAAGGGTCATCTGAGAGGTAGACTGTGCACCTTTGTAGCACTATATGCCCCCAATACAGGGCAGACGGTTTTCTTACACACACTCCTGGGGAGACTGACGGACTTTGCAGAAGGTCCACTGATTCTCATGGGCGACTTCAATTTAACCTGGCAGAAAGAGCTCGATAGTACGCACTCACAACGCTCGGACATGGGCTCCTTTTCCACGGACACACAGCGCCACTTGCATGACTTGGGACTTCTAGACGCTTGGCGCAGTCTCTATCCGCAGACCCGTGATTACACATTCTACTCTCCTGTCCATCGTACATATTCCCGCTTGGATTACATTTTTATTAGCCAATCCCTGCAGGGGGCCCTACAGGATGCCAAGATATTCCCCCTTTCGGTCTCAGATCACAGCCTACTTTCTATATGTCTCTCTTGGGGGGGAGGGGGGCGGACGTCTCGACTACGCCCAGATGGTATTTCCCGGCGTCGCTTGCCCGGGACAGGGAATCCTGTACTAGTCTGAGGGAAACCATTACTGAATTTGTTGCCATTAATAAGCCAGAGGACACATCAGAGTATATTACGTGGGATACGTTTAAGGCGGTCTTTAGGGGGAGATGCATTGCCCTTAACTCGGCCTTAAATGCGCAGCGCACTAGGGAGAGAGAGCAATTAGAGAAAGAGCTAGCCACACTTGAGTATGCCCATAAATTGAACCCCACAAGACAAACCCTTCGCAACCTAACAGCGATCCGAGGTAAACTTCGGGCAATCTATAATAATAGGGCGGAGTTCACACTCCTCAAATTACGGCACTTATCATACACGCAGGTCAATAAAGTTGGTAAGCACCTTGCCAGGCAACTAAAGGATAAGCGAGAGAGAGAATACGTGGGTGGCATTCAGGGACCCTCTGGGGAAATTACACACAAAGATGAGAATAAGGCTGAGATCTTTGGCTCTTTCTACAATACCCTGTATACTGGTGACACTCTCGATCCGAACACCCAATGGGAATATCTCCAGTCACTACCTCTACCCCAGGTGTCGGCTGCCTGGAACGAATTACTTACCGCTTCTATAACTGTGGATGAGGTGTATTCTGCCATCAAGGCTCTAAAACCCCATAAAGCCCCAGGCCCGGACGGATACACCGCCCTTTTCTATAAGACATTTGCCCCCGATATCAGCTCCCATCTGGCTCGACTTTTTAACAAGATGGCTGAGGAGGGCGAGACCTCTGGCACTATGTCCGAAGCCGTAATTTCTGTGATACCCAAGCCAGGGAAGGACCCCCAGCGCTGTGCTTCATACAGGCCCATTGCCTTATTAAACCTTGACGCAAAATTATACTCCTCCATCATAGCCAAGCGATTAAATGACCTTATGCCCGACCTCATCCATGCTGACCAGTCAGGCTTTATTAAAGGCCATCAAACACATGACAATACACGTCGAATTCTACACCTGATAGAGAAGGCTAACAGGCGTCAAATCCCCGCAGTATTAGCAGGGCTAGACGCTGAGAAAGCCTTCGATAGGGTTGACTGGACGTTTTTATTCCACACACTCACAGCATTCGGTTTCTCACCCAAATTCCTCACTATGATTCGAGCCAATTATCTCCATCCCAGCTCTAGGGCGGTAGTCAATGGGCTTGTATCATCTCCCTTTAGTCACTCTAGAGGCACTAGACAGGGGTGCCCCCTATCGCCCCTACTTTTTGCTCTCAGTATTGAGCCATTAGCGCTGGCGGTTCGGACTAACCCTGATATCCAGGGCTTACCTTTCACGGGGGAGTTACATAAAATTTCCCTTTTCGCGGACGATGTCCTCTTGTCCCTCTCTAGCCCGGCTACATCCCTCCCGGCCTTGCAGGTGGAACTTAAACGCTTTGAGGCAGTAGCAGGCTTCAAAATAAATTTAGATAAATCATACATTCTCAACCTCACTCTTCCACAAGAGGAAATGCGCAGGCTCCAGTCTCTTACACCTCTGCCGTGGGCCACGTCCTCCATTCAATACCTGGGAGTCCAGCTGTTGCCCAAGGTGGAGGGGCTCTATGCTGCCAATTTCCCCGCCATCCTTAATCGAATCCAAGCAGACCTTACGAAATGGAAACCCCTCTTCCTGTCTTTGTTGGGTCGGATCCACGCTGTGAAGATGACGCTTCTTCCTAAACTTCTCTATCTGTTTCAGGCTCTACCCATAGAACTAGAGGGGGATTTCTTTCGGCGAGTGAAGGCCATGATCCTCCGCTTTATTTGGCAGGGAGGACGCGCTCGCTTCTCTTTCTCCCTCTTGCGTCGCTCTCGCAGGGAAGGGGGCGTTGGGCTACCGGACATTCACCTATATTACAAAGCGGCGCAGCTGAGAGTCCTGGTTGAATGGTCGAAGCCAGACTCCGATAAACACTGGCTACATATGGATCGCAGTGTGGCGGGAAGGACTATATGGGATCTTGTTTGGCGCCCCAAGAGAGACAGGCCTAAGAATGTTTACATCAGCATTCCCACGCGTACCACCTTAAGGGTCTGGGATTCTCTCACGGGTGACGACAGGTGGACGTCATTCCCTTCACCATTTACACCCCTCCACTTTAACCCGGCATTCCCCCCAGCCCTACATGAGGGACCTTTTGATGCTTGGAGGGAAGGGGGATGTTTAGCTCTGACTCATCTATTTCAGCATTTTGACCCTCTTACTTTTGATGACTGTAAGCAGGACTACGCATTAGGGAATACAGAAAGCTACCATTACGCTCAATTGATGCACTGGGCACTCACCCCTCAGGTTCGAGAGGCAGCCACGCGTCCACTTACAAAGTTCGAACTCTTCCTCACCAAGACTACCTCTATGAAAGGGACGATTTCTTTTATATATAACTTCCTACTCACTACCACGTGTTCCCCGCGCCCACGCTATATGTCTATGTGGGAGGATATGCTGCAGCGTGGGGTCTCGGATGATGAGTGGACACATTTGTGGTCCGACATCCCACGATTCAACCATTCCACAGAACTCCGTGAGGCCCACCTGAAGACTATGATGGACTGGTATCTCCACCCCTCTAAGCTTAAGAGGATCTTCCCTGCCACTTCCGATAGATGTTGGAGAGGGTGCGGATTACTTGGGGACTTCCAGCATATTTGGTGGGATTGCCCAACTATTCGCCCCTTTTGGGAAGAAATATTAGCACACATCAAAGACATGCTGGGATATCCCATCCCCACTACTATGGCGGGCGTCCTCCTGGGGCTTCGTGACCCTTCCCTAGAGCACCAGACCCGAGCCGATAAAACAATCATGTGGCTATGTATAGGGGCGGCTAAGATAACCCTGGCAGCCGCCTGGAAAAGGAAGGAAGCACCGGCTATTTCCCTTTGGCACTCCAGTCTCTGGAGGCTGATTAGTTTGGAACGCATGTCCGACATTTTCAGAGACGACTACAAAAACTTTGAATTCCGGTGGGGTCCTTTAGTCACCTTTCTCTCACGCGGTCTTCCATCGGCAGTTTGTCCCCCTACTGTTAGGGCCCTACATCTTTTTCAATTTTGAGTCGCATGGCAGTAACACTGGATAATTCAGATACGTGAATTTTGCCGCCACCATCGTTGGGGAGGGGGGTGGGTCGGGGGGGTTCCTTTTTTCCTTAGTCTGTTATCTCCCAATTGGGGATTGTTGTTCTACGATTTTTGTTTATGCCATGTAGCACCTTCCGGCTGGAAGACGTAGGAATGTTACCATCGCAGACAGATAATGCAATACATGTGGATCTGCCAGCTCGCACCTTTTGCGTACACCAACTCATTCCAAGCTCCGTGACTATCCCAAAACTGTAACCTACACTTAAGCATTTCATTTAGAAGGAGCTGGACTTTTGTGCGGCAATGTAATCTGCTACTCAATTAAAGCCTTGTTACATTCTGCTAATCCCCTGCGAGGGATACTGTGATGGTATTGGTTTATGAAACGTGTTGGGAAAACTTAATAAACACATCTTTGACGAATAGTAGAGGATGGTCCTGTGATATGTGTCTTTTTGGTCTTTCTCTGCAAGGGTGTACATTGTTTATAGGGAAAATCCCCCCCAAGATATTTTCATAAACTAGATACCAGAGGAACTCCAGGGTGGTGTTTATTGCATTAATCCCATAAGGTTTTCTTACCCAGGACCCTATGCAATTCTCAAACATGGGCTAAAAACACAGCTTTTCTTCATATTTCTGTGACTCAAAGTACTAGAATCTGTGGGTAGCTGCAAATTACCTGCCATCAAGAGTTCCCACATGTCTCCCGATAAACATGGTACTTCATCTGCGTGGGTGGGCCTAGTGCCTGCAATAGGGCGAGGTCCAAGACGCAATGTGCCAGCATCAACTAACGGGGTAGCTGTAGTTTTCGGTCCTGGGCTTGGCGGACACCTAGGGAAACCTACCAAATCCAGGCATTTCTGAAAACTAAACACCCAGGGGAGTACAGGGTGGTGTGCCTCTCGTGAATCACACAAAGCTTTCTTACCAATAATGCACTGCAAACCCCAAATTTGTCTACAATCACGCTTTTTTGTGCATAAATGTGACTTATTCTTCCTGAATCAGAAGGGATCCACAAAATTCCCACCACCCAGCGTTCTACCACTTCTCCAGATAAAAATGCTGTCCCGCTTGTGTGGCTGGGTCTAGTGCCAGTGACAGAAACAGATCAAACTAAGGTCAATGAGAGTCCTCGTAAAGGGACATTCATCGACCCTGGTTTGATCTGTTTCTGTCGCGGCACTAGGCCCAGCCACACAAGTGAGGTACTATTTTTATCTGGAGACTAGGCGGAATGGCAGGTCGTAGGAAATGTGTTACTTCCTGTAGATTCCAGAACTTTCAAACACAGAAATGTGAGTCAAATGTTTTTTTTTAGTAAATGTTTGAGGTTTGCAAAGGCTTCTGTTTAAGAAAACCTGGTGAGAGCCACGCATGTTACCCCACCCTGAATTTCCCTGGGTGTTTAGTTTTTAAAAATGCGCAGGTTTGCTAGGTTTCCCTAAGTGCTGGCTGAGCTAGGGCCCAAAATCCACAGCTAGCCACATTGCAAAAAAGGGGTCAGTTTTCAATGGAAAAATGTGATGTATCCATGTTGCGTTTTGGGCACTTTCTTGTCGGGGGTAATAGGCCTAACCACACAAGTGTGGTACCATTTACATCAAGAGACTGGGGGGAACACACAATTGGTAATAACACTTGTTCTACTATTCTATTTCTCTGCATTTGTGCCTTCCAAATGTAAGCCGGTGTGAAAGAAAGAAGACATTTTGAGAAATGCCCGATAATCACATGCTAGTATGGGTACACACAAATTCAGAGATGTGCAAATAAACACTGCTCCTAAGCTCCATATCTTGTGCCCATTTCTCTTTATATGTTACCATATGAATCACTCTATACCCAGTACACAATGAACAAGCATTTGCAATGCAATAGGTCTCGCATTTATGAGAGTTTGATCTATCGACATGTAAATCACAATGCCTTTTATTTATGTGTTGTTTTAAAAACAGATAGATAAAAGGCATTATTTACAATGCCAATAGCATAAACTCTCACAAATGCGAGACCTATTGCATTGCAAATGCAAGATATAAAAAAACGTTAGGAGAGAGTGTGTCCTGCCAGCAACAGCAGTAAGGACAACGCTATTTGAGAAAATAGTGCTCAGAGGGTGTAATTAAAGCCTACCGAGCAACAACACACGTAACGGGGGTGTTGCCATGGGAGGTTACAAAATGAGACAAGGCCGTACTAAGGAGGGACTAATAAGCCTTTTGACCAATGAGCAGCCACAGTTTACAATGGCAATGACACAAGCCAATGAAAAATGTGGGCGGAGCTGCAAGTCCCTACCTCAAAGCATGCCTCGCAGAGCAGCGCACGCACTGCCCAGGCTCGACCTAAAAACCACTGTAAGGTGCATTTCAGTTATTGGCTCTGGGGACATCAGGTTCTTGGAAAACCCACAAACCCTATATATCCCTGCAACCAGAAGGCTCTAGTAAATGTAATGGCATAATGCTTTTGTAAATCGGCCATCGTGACAAGAAGTTACAAATGGAAATATTACAAATGGGCGTTTTTTCCTACTAATTTTCAATTTTTTTATTTTATTTTAACAGTTAGTTTCTTTGGGGAAGCCTTGAGGGATCTACACAAATGACACTTTGCAGAATTCAGAATCTAGCAACCAAAGGGTTAATTGTCTGTTAGCCGCTCCAGTAATATGTTTGAGAACTGCCAGTAGACAGTGCAGATTTGGGCTTTATATACAGTTCTGTTCAATTTTACTGTCGCTCACGTTCTGCCTGCAAAACATAGCAGCTTCTCCTGCTTCCAAGTGGGAAGGGTAAACAACAACAGCTATTGAGAAGGAGGGTGTGGGGGTTGGGGAAGCAACATGGAATTACCGAGTCAGTGGCATTTGCTTGTTTGTTATTGTAAAAGAAATAGGAACAGAACCAAAGTGCAGCTAACATATGGTAATCCTGTGGGTGGGCTGTAGCCCACTAACTGTAAACAAAATGTCTCGAAGAGACAGCACATGCGCTGTCTAGCTGAGACCTAAAAATAAAGAGATAGAGATGCTTTTGTTCAGCAATCTTAATCCACGGATCTGTTAGACTGTCAAGCGCATTTTACATATGCCCGAGACAGCATGGGACAATTTAATCAACACACTTAAACCTTTAGCTCTGTTGCTCTGTGACAGTAGTTTTCCTACCCAAATAGACATTTGCCAAAAAAGAAGTGCACTTCAGTGCCACGGATGAGCGAGGTCCATATTTTTCCGATTACATTTATTTCAATTCTTTTTGTTTATTTACTTTTTAGTCAGTCATTCTTGTGTCTTTGGGAGACAGTCATGTGCTGCAAGAATGCCTTCTTTGACCCAAAAAGAGCGATATGGTGCTTTGATGTCCACTAAAACTACAAAGGGCTTCTATACCTAGTCTAAGTACACGTCTGCTAAGAAAGGACCCATTCTGTTTCAGAAAAGTTATACAGAACAGTTGTTTTAAAAAAAAGTTTATTGCAAGCATACGGCCATCATATTTAGGCAGCACCATGTTTTCTATCTTTTTTCTTATTTTTATTTCTGTGGCATACATTTGCAGTAAAAATAAAATAAATGTAACCATCGCATCAGATTACCAGACTTATTGGGTTTGCCAATGCTGGTTATGTGCATGTTGGCTTTCGTCTTGCCATTTCTTGGAAATTATTCGAGGTTCTTCAATAGTTGTTCCATGTTTTGCTGCTTCTGTTGCCCTTCTTTCTCCACTACAGGGCTTTCGGGCATGCTTTCCATTTTGACAAATACTGTGCGATGTTGAGGACAGATATAGAGCTGGGCCTTTTTCATATTTAGGCCTTTATAATCTGAGAAGGCGCTGTTTTTTTGTAAATTAACTGAGGGGCAGGTAGTAATTTCCTTGTTTTCACAACGCACTGGTGTGTTCCAAATTGCGTCTGCAGTGTGATCCTCAAGCTGTACGACAAGGTACAGGAACGGCAAGTTGCTCATTTACTCATTATTTGCTGATTTTGGTATCATAACTTTGTATGTGGCCATTTCTTTACATTCATCTGTCCCCAGACATTACATACTCCGTCTGATTTAAGTTCTTTAATGCTGCACTCAGTATACAATTGTATGGTGTGTGTGTTGCAGTCTTTCACATGTGTCAATGTCAAAGCCTAACAACGTCCTTGGAGATTTATCTAATAAGTTGTAACTGTTTCTACTGCTGGTCATCACCAGCACTGTGTAGTTTGAGGGAACCCACAAACAGCAAGTGTGGTATCACCTGGAGATTTATCTAATCTCTCTGGGACGGCAGACAACCATGCTCAGTTCCACTGAAGAGGTCTTTTATTTGCCACTATTTCATCGCCATTTCATTGAAGAGCATCAACTGTGGGGACTAGAGGTCCCTAGGCAATGCTGGTGCAAAGTCTTGCTTAAACCCAAACAGAAGGCAGCATGTGCCACTGCACTGCCTTGGCAGCTAGCTGGACGCTGGCTGCCAAGAGCTGCGTGACACCTGCAGGTGGCAGGTTCGAATCCCAGCACGTTTAACCCAGACTTTCAACCCTACCAGGCCAATAAAATAAGTAGAGCTTCAACGTAGTCAGAACGATTGTATATAAATCATTTTATGCAATGCGCTTTCGTGATGGCACTCAATATAAAACAATCATTGTTATTACATGTTCATTTGAATAAAGTTATGCAGCCCTTTGACGATTTCGTATTGATTGTTCCAAGTACTCACTGTTCAAATATGTTACTTCCATATAGGAGTTTCTTTTCCCTAGAAACCACAGTATTATCTTATATACTTTGTGCACCTGAATTCATCACTGAAGCTGTTCGGTTGGTAACAATCCTTTTTTTTAATATATATTTCTTGTTTTTATTCGAATTGAGGGTCATCAACACAGCACCGTATGTTTGCACTTCTTCCGTGTGGAATTGTTCCTTTATTTCTGGTCTGTCTTGGCTTTCAGATTTCTGGTATTGCTTCACACTATTTTTCTTTCAAGTTTCAATTTTTGTACCTGAATACTTTTTCATCTTTATATTCACTCTCATGGGACACAATACCTTTTTTGTCTTGATCTGCTTTTAGTTGGTCATCTAAAACTACTTTATATTTTTCTTCAAGTGCTGGATGTTTTAATGTTATTTTACCTTCCAATTCTGTGTGATGACATGCCTGCAAATATTTGTAAAAAGGTTTCCACACGTTATTCTTTTGCCATTTGCCTATGTATGTTGTGTTTCTTTTATTTCAGCATACATAATGCTCAAAAGAATTCCTATTGGTTAAATGCAAATGGAGAAAAGGACGAAATTGTCACAGTTTCAGAAAAATTCGCAAAACTCTATTCCCGATTCAAAGTTTGGCGAGTCCATAATCATTTGAACGTGTGCACAGGTAACACTATGAAGCAAGTTGTATTTATTTTAAATACAACTTATCAGACCCATCTAGAGCAGCGGTATGGATGACTGACCCATACCCGAGGAAGTCCTTCTTGAAATCTGGATGCACCAAGATAAGCGTTGATTACTTATGGGAAATACTTATTAGTTAGTCTTCCTCATCACAGGCCTTTAAAAGCGATGCTTATCTTATCAAAGAGATACGACTTATCTAAATATTTTTATACAAATACACCAAGTTAACATCTCTAGTTGGGGGGGGGCGGCGGCATAAATGAAGACCACATCACTAACCTGCCCAGAACTACAAAGAAACCCTGCCTCCCCCATGGGGTAAACCCCATGCCCAAAAACGGTAGGGAGGGTGGGTAGCCAGGACTGCGACAAGCTTTCCTTGTCTTAATCATTACAGAGCAAGGATGTAGCTACGCAGAACACCACCAGCCACAAGCGGGCGAGGAAAAAAGACACAAATCAAACAAGCATTTGCAATGCAATAGGTCTCGCAATTGCAAGATTTTGAGCTATTGGCATTGTAAACGACAATGCCTTTTATTTGTGATTAAAAAACCTGCAATAATAAAAGACGTCATTTACAATGTTAATAGTTCAAAATCTCGCATTTGCTTGACCTACTGCATTGCAATGCTTGTTATTGACAGGTAAAGGCCACCACATTTAGGCTACACGTTGTTTTCTTCCATTTATTTTACAGTATATGTATGCAGTAAAAATGTGCTAAATATCACCATACTGGTTTATTAAGGCCAGACCTATTGGCTTTTCCATAGCTGCTAAATACCTGTTTGGCATTTGTGACCCATTCAGCGGGATGAGGAATTTTAGCCTACAGGACACAGATGCTTAAATACGTGGTTATAGTTTTACACTGTAAGTATAATTGCATTAATCTCTGCATGCAAAGTGCTGTTGGCTGGAAAAACTAATTATTGTTAATGTTGAGATGGTCTTCAGCTATGCGTTTGTCTGAGAGGCTGCAGTACTCATGAGAAAGCAGAGATTCGGATAGTTCTAAGTGCACCTTAGAGGTCTATTGAGCTAAATGATGGCTTTGACGTCTGAATGATGTTTTATATCCTCATGTGGACAGGTCTCATACTGTTGGAAGACAATCTGAAGTCTTCTAAGACTCCCTGTTATTTTGAAGAACACATGGTAACCCTCCATTTATACAGGGGCTGTCAGCTCTTGGCTCCTCTTAGGAACCTTTGAAATTACATTGGTAAAAAGACCAAGCCCATTACGTAAATGTCACTGAGGCAGAATTTGCAAGCGCCTGTTTCTGAATTTAAGTGGTGACGGGGGCAATTTGTGTTTGATTGAAGTGCGAGTTGTTCTTTCAAGTTTGAATCCTTGTTGCTAGGTGGTGTTAATGATTATTTAAGAGTAGCGCCCCTTAGTGTTCTCAATGTATTTAAAAGTAACACAAGATGACCTTAGGTTGAAGCAGCACACTGACGCTACTAGACACAGCAGGAGCCGTGGCCAGCACTGTTTGCAGGTACCTCCAGCACCCACTGTGTTTGGTTTCATTACCTACGTAAATTACTCAGTATTGTGAGCAACACCCTACTGGAGCACAGTTGCTCGACTCCCTCTCAGATCTGCCAGCTAGTTTTGTTGACGTCTTCCATGCAATCGTAATTAAAATGATTTGCCATTATCATTTCTGACATTGAAAGATTATGAGGTACGCTATTTCAGCGAGTTATTTCCCCTTTCTCCAACAGCGGACATAACGAGAAGAAGTGTTTGGCAACTCCATACAAGACAGAACTCTTCGTAAGTGTTTCCTCACACTAATTCCTGGGCTATTAGTGCATTTCTTGAGAAAAGGAGCAGAGCTGTCTTCCCAGTGGTCTCCAGGCATCTGCCACCGCCTTTGTTAGGCTTTGAGCTGTTAATGTAGCCTGTAAGCAAGGTGTCAACAAACAGGGAAATAGCAGCCACAGTTAACCCGATGCCAGCTGAAGGTCTTCATTCACTTATCACTTCGAAGCAGCTTCTCATCTCATAGATTAAACAAATGTGAAACCGCAAGATGGCGAGTGCCATTAAATCAGTGTTTATTTCAGCTTCACTTCCGCAAAGCTTCTTCAAGGTCTGTTTGCATTTACTTATTTTAGACATTTTGAGCACCTTTGAATACAATAGCATCTGTTGATGTTTTCAGTAAGGAAAATTGCAGTGGTGTGGCAGAGCAAACCTAGCTGTTCCATCGGTTCGAACCAATAGTGTTCATCACTTTGTGAGCTGCATTATTTTACATATAAAAAAAATCTGCTCACCAGTAGTTCGGGCTGGACTGTTCCCATTGGGCGCAGGGTCAAGACTGATTTGCATATGGCTGGGTCCAAACTGGAATGGCATGGTGAGCAAAAAAACGATGGCTTTAGGCCCAGATCTCTGTACTGGGGTGAATGTATGACATGGTTCTGCATACTGTCCATCAATTGTTCTTTTTGCATTTGTCACCCCGAGTGGGACGGGTATGCCCAGACGTGGGTCCCGTGCTCTCCATGCCACTGGAGTCAAGCTATCCTGGCTGAAGAGGGGTGAAACCCCGAAACCGGTCCTAGGATGCTTGTTTCCAGTCCAGGGAGGACCTTGCCTGGCAGTTCGGGCTGGACTGTTCCCATTGGGTGCAGGGTCAAGACAATTGCATATGGCTGGGTCCAAACTGGAATGGCATGGTGAGCAAAAAAACGATGGATTTAGCCCCAGATCTATGTACTGGGGTGAATGTATGACATTGTTCTGCATTCTGTCCATCAATTGTTCTTTTTGCATTTGTCACCCCGAGTGGGACGGGTATGCCCAGACGTGGGTCCCGTGCTCTCCATGCCACTGGAGTCAAGCTATCCTGGCTGAAGAGGGGTGAAACCCCGAAACCGGTCCTAGGATGCTTGTTTCCAGTCCAGGGAGGACCTGGCCTGGCAGTTCGGGCTGGACTGTTCCCATTGGGTGCAGGGTCAAGACTGAATTGCATATGGCTGGGTCCAAACTGGAATGGCATGGTGAGCAAAAAAACGATGGATTTAGCCCCAGATCTATGTACTGGGGTGAATGTATGACATTGTTCTGCATTCTGTCCATCAATTGTTCTTTTTGCATTTGTCACCCCGAGTGGGACGGGTATGCCCAGACGTGGGTCCCGTGCTCTCCATGCCACTGGAGTCAAGCTATCCTGGCTGAAGAGGGGTGAAACCCCGAAACCGGTCCTAGGATGCTTGTTTCCAGTCCAGGGAGGACCTGGCCTGGCAGTTCGGGCTGGACTGTTCCCATTGGGCGCAGGGTCAAGACTGATTTGCATATGGCTGGGTCCAGACTGGAATGGCATGGTGAGCAAAAAAACGATGGATTTAGGCCCAGATCTCTGTACTGGGGTGAATGTATGACATTGTTCTGCATTCTGTCCATCAATTGTTCTTTTTGCACCAGTAAATCATAAGCATAACTTTCACAAGCCACTGTATCCGTTCCCGCAGATAAAGTGAACCCAGTGCATGTGAGTGACCCTGCGATGTGACTACCTTATGAGAAGCAGGGCTGGGCATGTCCAAGGCTTGATTAACATGTTAGAAACCCTGTCCCCAAAGAGCGCGCGCTGATAGCCCAGTGACTAGGAATCGCGGAAACCAACCTTGCCTCGTAAGGTCAGTGCTTTATAGCGAATGCACATCTAGGCTGCTGAGTCATGACCCGCTGCTTGGAGACTATAAAACTGCACAGGATTTACAGCCGTAGGTTCTCCGGCCAGGCCTGATGCAATAAACCACGAGCCCTTCTCAAGCTGATCATCTGTGTTTTCACACAGCCATGCAAAGAGGTGCGTAGTCAGCATGCGCGAGTTCTGTGTGAGAGCTGATGTGCCGAAGCCGCTTGCTTTCATTTTCAGACTTTAGGATTTGTTGGTAAGTGCTGAAATAAGCAAAGGTAGAGACACACACTTTCAACATGTGTTCTGTAATCATCAGCGTAGGCGACAGTAAAACTCCGGGGGAGTGAGCAGGGGCAGACTCTAGCTATTAGCTCTGAAGCAATTCGAAATTCTGGTGGCCTTATCACAAAAAATAAAGACTGAAAGGAGTAAGTTGCAATGAAAATAAAGGCGCGCAACGGCAATAAGGAGCAAGCTGCCGCGCTGCCTAAAAATAAAAATAAAACGGAAGGGGTGCGGCCGCTAAAGTTAAAGCATGCAGAGTTTGAAAGTGAAAGCGGGCATGGCGAGGAAAGCACGTCTGCCCGCAGTAGGAGAAACCCATTAAAGAAGAGTGCTTACAAACTAAAACAAGCAACCAAGTGGGAGGCAGGGGAGGCAGCAGTAAAACAACTGTGGTGTTAAGAGGGGTGGAAAGAAGAATGCTGTATTTAAATGTAAGAAGCTAGGGCACTGAAGCTGAACACAGACACACACTAACAGAGCAGGAAACCAAGAAAGAAAAGAGTCCCTCAGAGAACAGATAAAGAACCATAGTGGAATGAGACAGTACTTAGTCCCTGCTGCATGGGAGGAACTGGAAGAGAGAAAGGAGGGACAAAGAGGCAGGACTGACCACTGGCAAGCAAGGATTTTTGAAGGACACTGACACAAACAAATCAAAAGCAGGGGTGTGGCTTTAATCCAACATAAGAAATTACAATAGGTCTCGAATGCTCGACCTAAAAAGGAAGGCTGAGCATGTCCTAGGAGTGACCAAAGAACTAACCTGAAGGATACAGATATCAGAGCCAAGGTAAAGACCACGGTACCAGAACCATCAGAGTTATTAAGCAGAGCAGGCACCCATCTGGTGCTGCCTATTATAAAAAAAAAACCACCTAAAACACGACTGTGCATGGACTGGTGCATGATGCCTGAAAGGAATGTATACAATAGTAAGGGGTGCCAGCACAAATTCAAAAAAATATGGTCGGAAATGGAGACAAAAAGCATAGAATGTAAGGAAGGTAGGAATGTAAAAAAAAATACAGAGGAGTGTAATACCCTAGCATGCATTGACATTTATAGAGGATAGTTAAAACTGAAGGACAGGGAAACTATACAAGTAGCTGATATCCTTGTAAGTCTGCATATAGGGTGCGTCCTGGAATGTGTAAGTCTCAGGTTAAGAATATAGTTTTTAATACTTATTTAAAAAAAAATCTTTTTATTGAAATAAAATTAATGCAAACAGCGTTTCCTAAGCATCATGCAGAATAATACACATTCTTCCATCTTATAGGCCCGGTTCACAGGTTGGTCACCGTCCCCCTCCCCCACTTTAAATGTTGCACGGCTTAAGGTTGTATACATTTTAAACATCATTCTGGGTGGTCAATTCCTATTCAGTATCCCCTATACTCCTGCCACGGTCACCAAATCTTGTCCCATTTCTTAGGGCATCTTCTAGCTTTATATATTACTTTCTCCGCACCTGAGCACCAATCAAGATCCTCTTGTCATTCCCCTACGTCTAGAGGTCCGTTTGTACCCCATTTGTTTGCGATGTTCCTTTTCGCCACCATTGCAGCTATTCTAAGCAAGATAGTCGTGTAAATAGGCCATTTTGCTTCGCCCGTCAAACATAATAAGAGCCATCGTGGTCCCACCGGAATCTCTAAGTCGGTGACAGACATAATCTGTGTTACCTCCTTCCAAAAGTTGTGTACAAAGCTACATTCCTAAATAATGTGAAAAAAGGATCCAGTTCCTCCACACCCCCTCGCACAATACCTGGATATACCATGACCCAATCGATGCAATAGTGTGCGTGAGGCATATGACCTGTGCAGTATACATGGTTGAATGAGGCAGAATCAAGCTCTTATCGCTACCTCCCTTGGTCTTTGTATCGCCTCCTTCCAGTCCTCGTCCTCTAAAGGCCCTATGTCCGTTTCCCATGCTCCCTTTAGGGAATCTATTGGATTGGGCGAGTTATACATTATTTTCCTGTATGTTAGTGAAGTGGCCTTTGTCAACATTGGATCCATTAACAATCTGTCCTCCAGAGGCGAGTAGTCCGGCAGAGTCTCCCCTCTCTAATATGTTGCCGTAGGGTATGACCTAGTTGAATATATCTAAATCTTTCCGAGTCTGCCATATTATATTCCATTTTTAGATTATCGAAGGTGATCTGTGCCAGCCCTCTCCATATATCCCCCAAAGTATCTATTCCTGGGGGGCGCTAGCGAGCCAGCCGCAAGATGGCCGCCACACTGTGAGGCTCTGCCGGCCTGGCAGCTAATCCGGCATTTATCCTGTGGGCGGCCTGCCCATCGCGACCCACAACTTAGCTGAATCGACTCTGTTTGGGCTGCTGCACCCGCCGGTGCCGATGGCGGCTGTGGCGGGGTACCAGCGCTGATGAATTTTGCTGAGACCCCCTACTGCGGCATAATGGCGGCGGCCTGGCAGCGTCCCTGCCTCCGGCAGCTCCTGTGTGACACCGGCTGTAGCCATCGCCGGAGCTTGTGCGTCATCGGGGGCTGGCGGCGTCGCTTGGTATCTGTGGCGCGGAGGACCCAAGACCCGCGGCTGCCGAGGTGGGGCTGGGACGAACGGCCGGTGGCCTTACCTTCCGGACCTAGGCCGAGCCAACCGTGAAGCCCCCTGCAGAGACGTCTCCTGACTCTACAAGTAAGTGCCTGCGGCGTTTGGCCGGGGGGTCGACCGGCGGAGAGAGTGTGCCACCGGCTGGTCGCCGGGAACCTAGCGCGGACGACCTGTGGGGCCGAGACCCCTGACCAGCGGCACTCGCGCTTGGCTGGGCCCTGCCTGCTGTGTGTTCCTCCTGATGGTTTTGCCGCTGGGAGAGCCTCCCCTTTCGGCGATCCTGAACTGCGGGCGGGCCCTGGGGGAGGAGTGCGGCCCCCCGGTGGCTTGGCCTGCGCCATTGCTGACTGCGGAGGCCGGGACCTCTGCTGCTCCTTCGGCGCCGCGGGCTGGACACTCCTGCAAGTACAGGCGGAACTGCTTCTGCCCGCGCTTTGATGCTCTAGGCCCTCTGCTACCCCCCCTGGAGCTGGGCCTCCCTTTCGAGTTGCTTGACCCTGGGCCCCCCCTATGGACTGCATGCTGATTCCGCCTAGTGGCTTTGCGCTGGGGCCCCGGGGGGGGAATTGTCGGTCCCCCCGCCTTACCTACAATCCCATCCTTTTTATGGACACTCGCTTGCTGCAACGCGCTGATTGCCCCATGCTTGGGACACTGCTGTGACCTGGAGACTGACTTGCGGGGACCCGGAGGTGGATTGAGGTGGGGTTGCATCCTGGAGACCCCACACGTGTACAGCCAGCGCAACGGTGATACTGCCCCATGGGCCTGCTGTGAGGTGGGGCCTGGTTCCTTGTGACTGGAGTAGCGGGGCCTGCTGCGTCCTGTTGCGGCCCTGACTTGGACGTCTGCTGGTGGACCACTAGCACTTGCCTCGGTCGCCCTCCCTGGCTCCTGGCGTCGTGTGGGCGGCTGGTGCTTCTGGACTGCGCTGGTCTCCCGTGGCCCCCCCTAGCTAACGCGGTGCCGTTGCGACAACATGGGCAAAACCGATGCCAAACAGCCAAAGCTCTCTTTCGACCTTCGCAAAACCCCCAAGGTGGCTAACACCCAGGCGGCTGCGCTTGACGGAGAGAACATGGCGACCGCGCCGGACCTGAACCCTGCATACGCTCTATGTTTCTTGAGCTGAAGACATCCTTGGCAGCCATTGAACTAAAAATAGACTCCATATCTGATCGCCGACTCAAAGACAAAGTGACCAACCACGATGAGCGCATCGCCGAGGTTGAACAACGTACCTCCGCACTGGAGGATGAGGGAACGGCGACGCATGAAAAGCTTCACAATATGGAGAAGGTTCTCGAGGTGATTCGCGCCAAAAATGAGGACCTTGAAGCCCGATCCCGGCGCAAGAATCTGCGCATTCTGGGAGTCCCTGAGTCCACTGCCATGACACGTGTGAAAGATTACATCGAGGACATGCTCTGGGCCCTATTTGGGGACTCCCTGTCGTCTATGTGCGTGGTGGAGCGGGCCCACAGATCCCTGGGCCAGCGGCCTCCCCCGGGCGCACCGGCCCATCCCATCATCGCGAGGCTGCTAAACTACAGGGATCGCGACATGGTTCTCCGCCAGGCCCGTGATCTGCCGGACTCCAGATATCAGGGTAACGTTATTTCGTTTTTCCCTGACTTCACGATGGCGGTCCAGGCAGCACTCCGAGAATTTGTCTCCGTCAAGCGGTTATTACAGCAGCAGGACATCAAATATTCTCTCCTGTACCCGGCAAAGCTGCGGGTTTTCCACGCTGGCAAGACATCTTACTTTACTGACCCTAAGCTGGCCGCTAAGTTTGCCCGCTCCCTCAAGCGCCCGAAGCTGGCCACTGCAGTGGATAACGATCAGCGGGATGGAGATGAACTCAGTGAGAACGAGTGAGGGTTAAGCAGCTGTCTTGCCTTGTTTATTTGGACCTTATGTACCCTTTGGTTCAAGTGTCTCTTCCAGTTGACAGCTGCCTTATTGCAGCGTAGCCCTTTTGGCACCCCGTGATGGCGGGCCGCTCTCCTGATACTGTGAGCTCTTTACGAGCTCTCGCCCGGCCACCCAGCTCTCTAGCCTGGGATCCGCCGAGCTTCCTGGTGTTCCCCCTGGGATGAGTCCCGTACTACGATTTGATGTTGGCCCCTTGTGGCCCAGTTGGGAATGGGTGGGTACTTCACAGTCTGGTTGGGTGGCTGCTGTGGGTGGGTTGGGGTATGCTGGTTGCATTGTCTGCAATGTTCGTTGTCTGTCTCTTCCTTGTTCCCTTCCCCTCCCCTCTCTTTCCCCCTCTCTGGCTCAACTATTACTGCTGCGCGCTATTTGGCTCCTTCTCCTCTCGCTCCCTCATTGCTTGTGATCTGCAGCTGTGGGCGGATGGTTGACGACTAACACTGAGCGCACGCTCAAAGCTATAACCTGGAATGTGAGGGGCTTGAACGACTGCAGAAAGGTGAGGCTTGTGGCAGCATTGTTAAATCGACATGGGGCAGACATATGCTTCCTGCAAGAGCTGCATCTGACGCATGATACTTACTCGCGCTTGCGAGCGGGCTGGATAGGTGATAAATTTATTGCAGGATACTCTGGGTACGCTCGGGGCACAGCCATTATACTCCGGAAGGGTCTGCCTTGGCACACACGTACCACCATTCTGGACCCTATGGGTCGATACGTCATGGTTGCGGGAATACTGGGCTGGCGCCCCGTTCGACTGGTCTCAGTGTATGGGCCTAACGATGACGACCCTCAGTTCTTTAGCGAAGTGTGGAGGCTTGTGGAATCTCTTGGCCCTGGGGCGGTGCTGTGGGGTGGAGACTTTAACGTGGTGCTCGACCCAGATAGGGACAGGCTGGGGGGCTCGCGCCACCCTCACCCACAGGCTGCGGCTCAGCTTCAGGTGCTGTTGGAAGACTATAACCTGACAGATGTTTGGCGTCGGCTCCACCCGCACGGTCGTGAGGGCACCTGCATCTCCACCGCGGGCCCAACTTGGTCCAGGATTGACTACTGGATCGTTTCTCACGACGCCGACGGCTGGGTCCGTCGCTGCTCGCACCTTGCGCGCTCCCTATCGGACCACGCCCCGGTGCTACTGGAATTTGTGATGCCCGGTGCGCCGAACAGGTCCTTCAGCTGGAGACTCCTCGCAGGAGCTCTCCGTGACCAGGTTTTCCGAGACGACATCGAGCTTGCAATCACAGACTATTTTGAGCTCAATGAAGGTTCGGTCGACTCCCCAGCCACGCTATGGCAAGCTTTTAAAACAGTGATTCGAGGTAAATGTGTAGCCAAACAAGCCGGCATCCTTCGCTCTCTCCGGGGGGACCTGCAATGCCTTGAAGGCGAAATAAGTTCGCTGGAACAGGAATACTTCGCTTCTAATCGGCTTCCCCTTCTCGCTCAGATTAAATCCAAGCTGCAAGAATTTGACGAGGCTGCGGTGCGGGAGACTCCTTACCTGGGAGGGAGGCGCGGGCCCGCCGGTACGGTGAAGGGGATAGAGCGGGTAAGACCCTTGCACGTTTGCTTCGGAAACCGTGGGCAAGCGATTATATTTGCGAATTGCGCACAGGCGAGGACGAGTCAGTGGTGGGGCAGGATGCGGTCCAGGCCGAAATGATGGCGTTTTACGCCTCATTGTACGCCACGCACCAGCCGGAAGTCCCTGCTGACCTGCTTTCATTTTTCGACTCGATCGAACTTGTTTGGCTGAGTGCTGCTCACCGCCGGTACTTGGACGAACCTTTCTCCAAGGAAGAGGTCATTAGAGTAATTCGGGCCATGCCGGGGGACAAAGCCCCCGGACTCGACGGGCTCACCCCAGCTTTCTAGAAGGAGTTTGCACAGTTGCTTGCGCCCCATCTGCTCAACATGTATGAAGACTCCTTGGAGGTGGGTGCCCTCCTCATGACCATACTCAAGCCGGACAAAGATCCTCTATTATGCGATTCCTACCGGCCCCTTTCCATGATTGTCGATAATAAAATTCTCGCAAAGCTTCTCGCCTCGCGTTTGCTGCCCTTGCTCCCGACGATTCTTTGGCCGGATCAATGCGGCTACGTCCCAGGCAGGAGTACTGCCCACAATCTATGCACCCTCTTCGCTGTGATGCAGGGGATTGACCCCGCTCTCTCTGCAACAGCAGTGTTCCTCGACGCCATCAAAGCGTTCGACACACTGGAATGGCGTTACCTCTTTTCGCTGCTTTCCCGAATTGGCCTGAGCCCAGCATTCCTCCCCAAAATTGCGTTGTTATACACCTCCCCTTCGGCTTGTCTGCGAATTAATGGTGTCGTCTCTCCCACGGTCCAGATTGCCGGGGCACCAGACAGGGGTGCCCGCTGTCGCCCCTTCTCTTCGCGATTGCGATGGAGCCGCTGGCGGCCCGGTTGCGACAGCTGCACGCGCGGAGAGGTCTCGATTTCACGCCCCGGGTGGTCCTGGAATCCATGTACGCGGACGATGTGACCCTCTACATCCAACACCCCGCGGACAATCTCGATCCCCTAATACGGGAAATCATCCGATTTGGTGGCCTCTCGGGCGTTACCATTAACTGGGAGAAATCTATCATCTTCCCACTCACTGCGGTAACAACTGTGTTCCAGTCTGAATTTCCTCTAAAGTGGGCCGACTCCCCCGTTAAATATTTAGGAATCTGGATTAGTAGGGACCTGGCCGAGTTGTGGAGCTATAACTATGGGGGACTCATGGACTGGTTTGAAGACAGGCTTCCCCGATGGAGGGCTCTGCCGCTCTCACTCACGGGGCGACTGGCCATCACTAAGATGGTGGTCTTGCCCAAGTTCCTTTACACCTTCGTTAATCTCCCTCTCCCCCTCACGGCCGCATTCAAGAGGCGCCTCCGCTCCAATCTGATTTCCTTGACCTGGGCGGGAGGACAGCCGCGGGTCTCATGGGAAACTCTCACGCTCCCTTTCGAGCAGGAGGGTCTGGGGGTGCCGGACATGGAGTTAAATCACGCGGCCCCCCGAGTTCGACTTGGCGGAACAGATTCCGCTGCCTATGGCGATGTTCCGTACGCAGAGCCGCCCACGGGCTGGGATAGACACGGTTGGCAGCACGGTATGGGCATTGCAGATGCTCCGCTGACGTGCGGGTATGGACACTTTATTCGCGCCCTCGGTGCAGATTACGGGCCACCCAGAGTTGCCTTTTGTGGGAGAGGCGGGGATCTGCCGGCGGCTGCGCAATTTACAGATACACACACTCGGGCGGGCATTCCCTGATGGGGTTTTTATAGACCTAGACGCCGCACTGGGTGCGGAGCATACTGGACTCCTGGACAGGATGACTTATTTCCAGCTCCGTGCGGCCATGAGGGCGAGGTTTGCCTCATTCCCGTTGGCTCCTCCCTCGTTTCAGGTATTGGAAGCGTTTTTATCCAACCCTTCTCCACGCAAACTCATAACGCGCCTGTACACTGGTATGCAGCGGGTCCATCCTGTGGTTGTACCCCGGGCTCAGGCTGCTTGGGAGGAGTGCCTGGGTCTGCCATTGGAGGAAGGAGTATGGGCCTACTGCTGCGCGCAATCTAAAGACTTGTCACCCAATTACAGACTTCGACTAGTCCACTTCAAGTTTCTCCATAAACTTTATAGAACCCCGGTATGGATGTGCAGAGCGGGACTAAGTGCGGAGACGCGCTGTGTGCGATGTGGAATGTCTGAGGCCTCGTTTCTGCACCTGGCCTGGGAGTGCCGAGAGATTGCGAACTTCTGGGGGTGTGTGTTTGATGTTCTGGATGAAATGCTGGATTACAGAGTGGAGCGCACCCCGCTGGTTGCCCTGTTGGGCTATGTTAAACCCCTACCCAAGAACATCAGGCGACTTGCTGCTATGATGCTGTTGTTGGCAAAGAGACGCGTGGCGATGTGCTGGGGCCGTCGGCGCTGGCCGCGGAGGGGCGACTGGCTGTCAGATGCAGCGTTCTGCCATACACAGTTGTCTGAGTATTGGGACCTGATGCCCCCGCAGGCGCGACCCCTGGATATCTGGGAGCCCCTGCGACAGTTTTTACAAGCACAGAATGGCGACCGGGCCCAAGGCCCTGCGGCGGATGAGTAGGCGGGAAAGCGCGTTGGGCGGCACCCACTGGGTGGAGACCCCACCTTCACCATCGGCGCCCCAATAGCATGTCATCTTGCCTTTCCAACATGGCCAGAGAGGTTCCCCCCCTTTTTCCTCCCCTTCCCATCTTCCCTTCTTTCTACTGGATGCACAGTTGTACTCTTTATGCTTCATGCGGCTTTAATGGACTTTGCCGAGTTCTGAAGACCAAAAAGGGCAGGCTTGACCCCATGGACTACTGCGAGCCCGTTGGAACACTTTGGTAGGCTCTAACAGGCTAATACCGCATTGTAACACTGTTCTGATATGTATTCTGATGCACACTTACGCTTATGCCCTTTCATCATATACTGTGCATTCTCCTGTATGTGTTTGATTTTACCAATAAAGGTTTTTGAAAACTGAAGAAAAAAAAAAGTATCTATTCCTAGCATATCCCATCTCTTGAACCCCCTCAGGGCCCAAACTTCCTTTAAAAGGTCGCTGTTCCAAAGTGGAGTTCTTCCCGTCAGACTTCCCTCCCAACCCGTGTGCTTTGATGCTTCCCGCCATACCCGCACCACAGTCTGCATGTGTTGAGGAAGCTGTTCTTTGCCTCTGCGATATAGTGTTGCCAAATATCCTCTGTCTCCCATAGCCCAGTGATCTGCCCTGAAGGCAGGGTCATTGCGATTCCTGAATGCCCAATCATTTACCACCATCAGCTGTGAAGCCCAATAGTAATTCTGAATGTCAGGGACTGCGAGCCCCCCTTCGTACACTCCCCGCTGTAGCTTACACAATGCTATCCTGGAGCTGCCTCTGTCCCATAATAGTTTTCTCAGTTCGCTGTTTATTCCCTGCAACACTGTTCTGGCTATTTTATATTGGCTGTTTTGCAACACACATAGTAATATGGGTAGAGGCATCATTTTGAAGAGCACCGCTCTACCCATCAAGGACACCGGCAATTTCCTCCAGTGTTCCACGTCTTTTTTAAGTTGCTGTATTTGGGGATATAGGTTGTCCGATAAGAAGTCTTCCTCTCTCGTGGACATCTACAAACCCAAATAGGTAAACCTGGTCCAGACCGTCAGTGGTGTCTTAGCTATCAGTTTCTGCGGGACCACTCCTTTTAGAGGGAAGATGAGGGATTTATCCCAATTTATTTTGTAGCCCGAATAAGTTCCAAACAAATGGAATATGTGTAGTACCCTATGCACTGATCTATATGGATTACACAGGTATTTTAATATGTCGTCGGCATAAAGGGATATTCTATCCTCCCAGTCACCCCCTCCCTGTATGCGAGAGTGGGCAACCCTGTTGTGTGCCCTTTCTCAGTGGGAATGAGCGGGATACCTCCCCATTTACTCTCACCCGAGCTTGTGGATCTTGATATAAGAGTTTCACCCATTCGCAAAAATTGGGTCCAAATCCCATTCTGTTCAGCGATGCAAACAAACTCCCATTCTATACTATCAAACGCCATTTGCGCATCCAGGGAAAGCATCACAGCGTCTTCAGTCAGTCAATCTCATTCTCGTCCAGTCTGGCACCCCGTATAACCTGCAGAGGTTAAGTCGTGTGCCCCGTTGGGGCATGAACCCAGACTGGTCCAGATGGACCAGTGTGGAGATCACGGTCTTCAATCTAGTCGCCAGAGCCCTCGCCAGCACTTTTGCCTCAGTATTTAACAATGATATCGGCCTATATGATCCGCAGTCATCCGGAGCCTTGCCTTTTTTGGGGATTACCACTATCGTGGCTATTCATTGATCAAGCGGAAGTTCTCCCCTTTCCTTAGAGTCTTCATACATATTCAATAAATAGGGGGCTATTTTGCCTGCCACACTTTTATATAATTCAACCGGAAGCCCGTTTGGGCCGGACACTTTGCCTAACTGGAGGTCTGTGAGCGCGTTCACCATTTCCTCCACCATGAAATCTTTCTCTAATGCTTGGCTATCCTCTGTCGATAGTGTGGGAAGGTTTATCTCTTGCAGTAGTTCTGTGCAGTCCTCTGCTGAACGCTGTGGGGAGGAGGCCACCGCTATCTCTTTACCTGCTCTGTGTACCACTCCCCCCGGGGTATGCATTTCCAAAACCCAGCCTCTATCTCTGTCCCTACGTTCTAACCAGGCGATCATTTTGTTGGCTTTATCATCTACATCATATACTTTTCTCTGGGTTGCTAGTGTGTGTGCCTTCGCCTTTTGCTCTCTCAATTCCCGAAATTCCTGTCTTTTGAGTGGCAATCTTAGTGACCTAGACCCATCCGAGTCACTGTCATCTCCGATTTCTTCCTCTAGCCGGCTTATTTCATTCTCGAGGGTTACCAGTTCTCTGGTTTGTGCCTTTTTTATGAATGCCAATTTGTGCTTGAACATACCCTCTGATCACGGTCTTGTATGACTCCCACAATGTGGAAGCTGATTCCACCGATCCCTCATTTTCTTGAAAATATTGTGTGGTGTGCTCCCACGCCCCCTCAACAAATTCCTTATTTTTAAAGTGCCAAGGGTCCAGTCTTGGAGGTAGGTCACCGCTTCGTGGTAGGCCCTGCAATTGCACTTCGACCGGGGAGTGACTCGAGATGCCCCGTGCCTTGTGTGTAACCCCTCGGAAATGTCTGGCCTGTCCCCGGTGCGTGAAAATATAATCGAGCCTGGAGTGACTCTTATGTGCAGCAGAGGTGTAAGTGTATTGCCGAAGCATCGGGTTGTGTGCGCGCCACAGGTCTGTCATGCCCATTGCCTGGATGAAGCCCTCTAGTGGATCGGCACTGGCTGTACCCACTGCCCCGGTTAGCCTATCCAACTGTGGGTCCAGGACTGCATTTATGTCGCTCCCCAGAACCAGTATACCAAGGGGCATTTCTAGGATTATGTTTCCAACAGCTGGGAGTGTGTCACCGTGTAGCCTAGGGGGAATGTATAGAGAACAAAGATTGTTTTGCCTTCCCCTATACCAGTCAGCGCTACAAACCTCCCCCATCGATCGTGCCAGCACCAGCTCACAATAAATGGAGTTGACGACTTGACAAGGATCCTCACTCCCCTTGATCCGGATGTGTACCCCGCATGAGCCTGTAATTTGTACCCATATCTGTCTAGGGCGGTGCAGTGGTTACCTTTTAGGTGGGTCTCTACAAGCAGGACCAGGTCTGAAGCGTGTCGCCGGAGGCACTTCAATACTAATGTACGTTTTATCTAACTCCCTAGTCCGTTGACATTCCATGTTAAAAATTTTAGCGCCATTCCAAGTTGTTAGACCCGTTATGGTGATCAGGATCCCTAGACTCTAGCTTCCCGCTTTCTATACTGTTCGACTCCATCTGAATCTGTGATCCAACCGGTGGGGACCTATCTAATATCCCTTGATTCATGTCGTAGTGCACGTTCTGCATGCTATGGCATGTGTTTCTGAAAGTAAAACCGCTAACTACAAAACAACCCCGACCGACGTGGTTGAGTCCCCCCACCCTGCTGCCTTCTTGGAGAGTTTAAAACCACCCGCCACCCCAACATGCAGAGAACCTGTCGCCCCATGTAAGGTTGCTTCTTGCTAGAGTAGGCTGGAGGCAGCCACTAGTTACAGTTTCAGCGTCGCGCCATCCCTTCTCAGCCCTTTAGTATCATTCATTTGCACAGTGTCTCGATTACCAGATGTTACCCATCCCCCACCCACGAAAACAATATGCGACCCCACCTCCCTCAGATCCTTCTCACTGCTTCAACCGTTAATGTTCATTCTGCCGGGTATTCCAACTTCGGTCTCCAGCTTGTTTTTTTGACTGGGTTAGTACTTCGCTTAATAGAGTCCGGTCCTTTAGTCATCATGTCTTTCTAGAGGCTTCCCCTCCGACTGTGCTTTCTTTGTGGCCCACCCTCGATCTTTGACTTTTGGTGACTTATGCCCTACCACTCTCCATCCCTGCAGCCATTCTCTCCCTTCTTCCAGAGTACAGAAGTACAATCATTTCCCTACGGCAATTATTCGCAACGTCGCTGGATATAGCATCATATACTTGATTTCCTTTTCCCGGAGCTCTTTCTTTAGGGTGTCGAAGGTGCACCGCATTTTCTGAACCTGTAGGGTGAAGTCCGGGAAAAAACGTATCGTTGCGTTCTCATACGAGAGGTCCCCATGCGCTCTTGCAGCTTGCAATATCGCATCTCTGTCTCTGAAATTGAGAATCCTAGCTATGATTGTTCGCGGTGGTGCTCCCGGCTTTGGCTTTGGAATGGGGGCTCTGTGTACCCCCATTCAATGGTGAAGAAGTTCGATAGTCTCTTGGGGGGCAGATGGTTTAGGATAAGGTCCTCTAGAAAAAGGTCAACACCGGGGCCCTCTAAGCCCTCTGGGACCCCCACCGCTCGCACATCGTTCCTTCGCGCTCGCCCTTCTTGGTCTTCAGGTTTTGCAGCCAGTTCCCCTTGCTGTTGCTTGAGATGTTTTACTTGCTCTTCCAACTGCTGTGTGGAGTTTTGCAGTAGTTTTATGTTACCTTCTGCGTTCGTCACTTTCTCAGATATTTTGCAGAAATTCGCCCTTAAGCGATTGTCCTCTACTGTAACCGTGTCTATTTTAGGCTCCAGAACTTCCCGTAGGTCGGTAATAGCCGCCATGATGTTCGCCAGCGAGGGTTCTGCACTAGACGGCTACTTCCGTCTGGGCATCCGGATCGGCCTCCGGGAATTTTGCGACAGCGTATTTATCCATTTTGTTTGATTGTCTTACTGCTGGGGTCATTGGTTTCACCATCTCTTGTTTGTGATATTGTGTCCTTTAGGAGCCCTACCAATGATCCTGTACGTTCGTTCACTTCACCGCAGTCATTCAACTCGGTGCCTGCCTCCTTTATTGTGGCCAAATTAGCCCGGGTTCTCCTGCACGTTATCAGCTTGCTGGGAGGCTCTGAGTCACCTCTACTCCTAGCTACTGGCAGCCCATCCCAGGTAACTGTGTATGGCCCCACTTCTTGTATCGTTTTCGGTTTCCCAATCGGGGCACTAGCACTATTTTGAGTCGACGGGTTCTAGCCACTATCACCAGGGTGTCCGGTGTGTGTCCCCCCCCCAGCTTGCGAATGCTATCCGTGGTTCAGTTCCGATCCTTTCACCTCTCCTGGATATTTCCCCCAATAGCTTTCTCACGCCACAACTTCTTATGGCGCCACTCCTTCATCCTAGGGCCAGCACCCCATATGACTCTGGTATGGGCGAGGAATCACCCCTCAGTCCATCTATTGTATGGGGCCTCGAACCGACCCCTCGATTGTGGGGATCTTCTGTCGGGCTTATAACACGCCGGGGCATCTCCCCCAGTGTGGCCTCTCACTCCACGCTCCACCAGGCACACGAAGCACACTGTCTATGGATTGCCTCACTTGTACAGGTGAAACTACCCAGGGGTATAACCACGAGGCAGTCCCTCGCCGACAGGCCTCACCTCCAGTTTCCTCTTATTGGGCCACTTCCCCAGGATTCTTAGGTGCGATCTGCTCTCGCACGAATCGATGGCTGTCGGTGGGTGGGTGAGGGGAGGGTGAAGGGAGGAGGGGAGAGAGAGGGGGAGAAGAGCTCAGCTCCTCGCGGGGAATTCGGCAACGCGGCCGTACCCTGCCGCCGTCCAGACTCTGTTCCTCCGGGCCCCTCACTCCCCCGCAGTCGACCCCTTGATGCGCCGCAAATTCCTCTGCTCGGCTTCCGTACCTGCTCTATGGTGCCGGGGGGGGATCCTCAATGTTACCGCAGCAGCACCAGCCCACCGCAGGCCTCCCTCACAGCCGGCTGGTTCTCGTACGCGGCTGGCATTACTTATAGGCCGCACACGTTACGCGGCGATATCTTCAATTAGCATAACTCCGCAAGTTCGCCGTCTCGTCTGGTGTTCCGCGGGCGATTGTAGATCTGCACCACTCATTTCCCCTCTGTGCAGTTACGGATTAGTGTATGGATATCGGGATATCGTTCCTCCAAGCCCAGAGCTTCTATACTCTGTGCCCTTGTCGGCGGCTGTTTATGTAAAAATCAATAACAAACAAAAAAACTACTGTAGCTTTAAGAAGAACATAAGAACATCAAAATACCCAACCCAATTATTAGAAAAAAAGCCCGAAATATTTGGGTTACCCAACAAGGTCCAGGTGGGAATAGGAGATGGAACCACTGTAAGTGTAAGAATTTTATTTGTATTTTATTTACAAATCTTTTAGAGAGCACAATTATGTGGAAAGACGTGCCGACGGTAAAACACCAGTTAAAGAAGCTGGTATGAAGAAAATACACAAGGGATAATGGCACAAGGCCTTCAACCTGAGGACTCACAAACATCAGGAAGAGAGTTATTGAGGACGCCACAAGGGTAGAACATCAGGTCTGGAAATGAACAGTCATGGGTAGAGGCACAAGAGATGGCCAGTGCTTCCTGTAATGCACACAGGCAGCAGAAAATGCCCAAAGCCTGGCTGGCTAATTGGAAAACGGAAGGCAGTGTCCCACCTCTAGTGAACAATCCACAGTTAAATGTTCCAGCCTGCTCAGCAATAGAATCCAAAAGTTGCCAGAGTTGACACCGGGATGCCACTGAAATCGGGAACTGGTCGGAAACAACCCGAGAGGGAAGGACGGCTAGACCGAGCAAGAGAAGACACATAAGCCAAAAATGGAACAACCAGAACACTCGCAATCATCCCAGTACCTAAATGGGAGTGGTTGCAGGTAGAGTAACAGAGACCCCTGAGACAATGGGCTACACAGCAATGACATCAGCACCCCGCCAATGCGGAGAACAGTGCAGTGAGTAAACTAATTAAAACAGTGCAAAACAACTGAGCTCCGATGCCAAAGGTCAAAGTCAGAAATGCCTGCCAGGGTTCTCTGGTAAGTCCTTGAGAGCGGGGTTTCTATTTATTGGGAAACGACAAACAGAGGGAGGTGGTGTATTTGTAAGAAAAAATATTCAGAGGTGGGATGGGAAAGTTCAGTCTGTTGGACAAATCAAACCTCACTTTGTAACAACAAATAGGGAGGAGAAAATAATCTGAGGCTCTTGCGGACGCTAGCCTTTGTTTCCAAACAATATATTTAGGCCCAGCGGATAAAACAGGCTACTGCTTTAACTGGAAACTGAGTAGGAAATGCAAGACCTTTAAAAAACGCTTGCACAAACTTTACAAAAAGGTGTAGGATAAATGGTAGAATGACTTATGGTTCCGGAAAGGCAATGCAGTGGTGAGATTTAGTTATTTCCATTAAAGTAACTTCAATAAAAATGCAAACAAATGCAAATTAAACAAGCATTAGCAAAGCCCATAGGTCTTGCATACGAGACAAGAGCTATTGACTTTCTCTATGTTTACCCAAGTTGTACAGCAGCTGAAAGATTTAAAAAAAAACAAAAAAAAAAAAACCTACAATGACAGTCAGCGCTGGCTGCATCAAGGTATTTTGTTTTTAGGTCTCGCTGAGGCAGCGCATGCGCTGCTCTGCGAGAAATTTAGTGAGTGACTTTTGAAAGTGCTACCACAGGCTTTTCCTGGCCTCAAGCTTGCGTTCACGCGAGCGTGCACGCGCGCAGCCTCCAGGTGGGTTTCTGTCAAGGCTCATTAAGCCTTGGTTGCCTCTCTCCGCCGTGCTTGCTTGCGCTTCAATTCCCTCCCCCAGCACAGATCGCGTCACTATGCTGGCCTCCACTCCCCCCCCCCGCCTCTCTATACTGCAGCATGCCACTCTCTCCTTTTCCCTGTTAAACTTTTTGCTTCTTTATTCTTCTTTCTATCTTTATTTGTTTTTTCTTTCATACACTTTCTCTCATACAGCTTTTCCTTCTCTCTGACTCACGTTCTTTCTCTTCCACAAATCGATAAACCAGTCAAATAGATACTGTTTTTCAAATTCATAAACATGATATTCATATCCGGTTCCATTAAACAACGCGGGGAAATTCTAATTTCATATTTTTTGAGATGTAAGCTTAAGAGCAAACGTGTTTAACTCACGTGCAGGAAAATTATACAGTTTCATCGATTTTCACTCCAAATACATTTCCCGTTTTTTGCCACTGACTCGAGTCCGTACTCCTTCCCACTACTCTCACCCATTTGTAGCAGCGTCGAAAGGCACTTTAGGAGCTGGAAGCTGCGCCAGGGGCTTGCAGCCAGAACATGATTCTCAGCGCCTTCCAATACCACGCTGCATTCCCAGCAGTGACACTGACCTTGTCCCAAAACGCTGGAGACATTTCAATCTCTCTATTCACTGAGTCGACACGCTGCGCATTGTGTTTAATGATGCACAGCATTTAATGCACTGGAGGGAAGGCTGCTTGGCGACGGCTTGAGAGCCACCGAGCTCAACAAACTCACTTTTTTTTTATTCAATATTTACATTTCATATAATTTGAAGTGTGTGCTGTGTGCACCTTTATTAAACACTGTAGGTAAAATAATTGCACATTTTCATAAAAGAGCGACGAGTGATTCGATAGAAACTTGCCTCCACGCCCCTCACGTTATGATTTTCTAAAGTGACAGCTGAGATATTAGTCATCTTTCAAATCCTTGAATCTGACAGAATAGTCACATCTGAGAAGGGGACAGGCTTCTGTCCCGGGCCTTTGATGGCTTCAGATTACTGTTCAGAGGCTCAGAATATGCTTCATGCTAAGACTCTTATTTCCATAGAGAATGCCACGGTATCAACATTAAGCGATGCCGTTTAAAGATAGGCTTGTCACTTTAATTGATCTCGAGTCACTGCTTCCACTGTCAGAGCTGTCTGTCTACTTACCCATAATCCTCATCACTTTGATTGACTCTCTGAATCAGGGGGCTGGCCTGGCTTCGCCTTCCCGAAGTCGTACTGGGAAATTGGAAGGGACACGTTCAGTGGCGCTAATCTTCATGGGAGATCGAAGCCTCGGGCCAAGGGGCTTGGTTTCTTGAGAGCTAAACTGTGACCGTCCACCAGGATGCTGGTCCTGCACAGTACTTTCTATAGTGAAGAATATGTTGTATTGATTTATCCAATTATTCGCCTCACACCCGACTGTTGGTGGTGCACGGTGCCCTTAGACGATTTCAAACTACCTGTCTCTTAAGGTTACCTTTTATCCTCTGAGTACGCTTTTGACTAATGGTGCCTTATGCAAGTGTTGCTTTACTCTGTCGTCATACACATCTTGTGTGCTTGTACGCTGGTTATTTGTAAATGCCCATTGGGCTCAAAGGGCCTCAGCCCCCCCCTCCCCCCCTCCCGTCGTGTGGCAGCCCGGGCTGAGTCAGCTTCCCGGGCACACACACAGCCGCACCAGAGTACTTCACAGGTCTTTAAGACCATTTGCCTGTTAATGAGGCTTTGTTGTGTTTTTCACGCCTTCCTAGAGCCCCTCCATCCCCATTCGGCCTATTGCTGGGAGAATTAGCCCCCCCGACATTTTTTCTTAGCTGCATTCTTTCCTTGGATCATGTTACTAATGACAGCGCAGTCGCTTGGCTTTCACTTTTGCGGTCGTGTTTTTTTGTTTGTTTTTGTTTCTAAGTTTTAAGTTGCATTCCTAGTGGGCTATTTCAAGTTGCATATAACAGCGCCACCTACCTACCTACCGTCTCTGGTCGCTCCTAGCTGATTCACTCACTCAAGGGCAACTTTCAGGAAACAACAGTGAATATAGTTGGAAAAAGTGTCAGTTTTCAAGACTGTAATACACCTTTCGAGTCAACATTCCTTTAGAATATACCTGCCAAGGACTCCTTTCACAAGCTGGAAAGAGAAACTGACGGACAAAATCTACAACGAGGTGGAAGCTCAAATTCCTTCTCCAGCTGGTAACAAGCACTTTAAGTTCTCTATTTTTATTTATTTGCGATGCAGCCTCTTGGTTTTTGTCGGCATTTTCAGATGGATTTACACAGCGCAATGAAAATACTAGGAAATCTAGTTGTTTCGTATCTGTAACCACCTCTTTGTGCGCGCGCTTTGTATGCGCTCGTATATGGCAATTGTTAACACGTAGTTGAAAATACCACCATTAGGACACACTCATTGTTTGCTGGCTAAGCCTTCTTTCCTCATCGAACTCCTTACAAAACAAGCATTTGCAATGCAATAGGTCTCACATTTACGCAAGTTTGACCTATTGACATTGCAAATAACAATGCCTTTTATTTTTGTTTTTAAAACAAATAAACAAGCATTGGCATAGCCAATAGGTCTCGCCTTTGGGACCTTATAAGTGTTTAGTTAACCAGCACAATATCCTTGGTGCAACAACATCAACTGTTGCATAGCTAAACACTTATAAGGTCCCAAAGGCGAGACCTATTGGCTATGCCAATGCTTGTTTTGTATTGCTGGCTGGAGGGATGTAGAGTACGATGGGAATCAATATGAAGTAGAAGAGGCATCAAAGACAACAGATGATGTGGGGGGGAATGACACTGCCAGAGGTGTCGCCTTCGAAGTGCTTTTTAGGTTTGGCCTTACATCTCTTGTATTTAATATATCTTAAAAGGGGGCTCTTATCAGTTCCCGAAGCCAAATTACTGTGTTCATTCGCTTTTGTGTGGAACTTTTTTTTTGTTAACTTACTCTGGCTGCACGAATTTAAGATACTTCTACTAAAGCTGTTCACACTGTTTAAGCCCCATTCCCTGTCAAGATGAGATCTCTTCCAACGGCAAAGGCAGACAGCTTCTAACAGTAAGTGGGAATGCTTGCTTTTTGTTACTTAATTATGTAAAGCAGATGCTTCAGCCTTAGTACGTTTGTGGCATTTCCTATTCATGCCTCAGTACCTTTTTTTGCACTTTGTAGGCATTATTGGATTGATTTTTTTCAACTTAATCTATTTGGTCATTATGATTAAATTCAAAATTTTGTAATAAATATTGCACGTTAAAAATAAAGTTAACATACAAGAGCTATGCTACATTTTACTACTAAACAGGCAGCCACAAGTGCAGTCACCTTGCAGACAACAGGGTCATGATTTAAATGGTGCAGCAGGTGCAGTAGCACCGGGCCCAAAAGTTTTCAGAACTCCTCTAAACATATAATATTGCTATGTTTGACTTCTAGACAGGCAGTCAAAGTTGCAGTTACCTTGCAGATAAAAGCACTTGATTTGAATGATGCAGCAGGTGCAGTGGCACTGGGGCCAAAATCTCTAGGGACCCCACTAAACCCAGATTATTGCTAAAATGTCAAACTAAACAGGCAGTCAAAAGTGCAGTTATCTTGCAGGCAACAGGGTCATTATTTCAAGGGTGCAGCAGGTGCAATGACACCAGGACCAAAAGCTCTAGGCACCCCAATAAACACCTAAAATTGCTATATTTTACTACTAAACAGGCAGTCACAAGTGCAGTTATCTTGCAGGCAACAGGGTCATTATTTGAAAGGTGCAGCAGGAGCAGTGGCAACGGGCCCAAAATCTCCAGGCACCCCACTAAACACCATTTATTGCTATATTTTACAACTAAACAGACAGTCACAAGTGCAGTTATCTTTCAGGCACTAGGGTCAGGATTTGAATGCTGCAGCAGGTGCAGTTGCACCGGGGCCAAAAGCTCTAGGGAGTCCACTAAACACAGAATATTGCTAAATTTTATAATTAAACAGGCAGTCACAAGTGCAGTTATCTAGCAGGACTCGGGCCATGATTTCAATGGTGCTGCAGGTGTAGTGGCACCTTGGCCAAAAGCTGTCAGAACTCCTCTAAACACCACATATTGCTATATTTAACTACTAAATAAGCAGTCACAGGTACAGTTACCTTGCAGGCACTAGGGTCATGATTTCAATGGTGCAGTAAGTGCAGTGACACTGGGGCCTAAAGCTCTAGGAACCCCTCTAAACACCAAATATTGCAATATTTTACTACTAAACAGGCAGTCACAAGTGCAGTTACCGTACAGGTGATAGGTTTATGATTTGAATGGTGCAGCAGGTGCAGTGGCACTGGGGCCAAAAGTTGTCAGAACGCCTCTAAGCACCTAATATTGCTATATTTTACAACTAAACAGCCAGTCATAAGTGCAGTTATCTAGCAAGCACTAGGATCATGATTTCAATAGAGCAGCAGGAGCGGTGGCACTGGGACCAAAAGTTCCAGGCACACCACTAAACACCTAATGTTGCTATATTTTATTCCTTTACAGGCAACCACAAGTGCAGTTAGCTTGCAAACAACCGAGTCACCAGACCCAAAAGTTGTCAGAACTCCTCTAAACACATAATATTGCTATATTTGACTGCTACACAGGCAGTCACAATTGCAGTTACCTTACAGTTAAAAGGGGCTTGATTTGAACTGTGCAGTAGAACCGGGGCCAAAAGCTCTAGGGAGCCCACTAAACGCAGAATATGCTAAATTTTACAATTAAACAGGCAGTCACAAGTACAGTTATCTAGCAGGCACTAGGGTCAGGATTTGAATGGTGCAGCAGGTGCAGTGGCACCAGGGACATAAGTTGTCATAACTCCTCCAAACACCAAATCTTGCTATATTTTACTACTAAATAGGCAGTCACAAATGCAGTTATCTTGAAGGCACTAGGGGCATGATTTGAATGGTGCAGTAGGTGCAGTGGCACCGGGCCAAAAAGTTGTCAGAATTCCTCTAAACTCATAATAGTGCTATTACATCAATTAATTCTATTATTTCCCGCTTTCATTTTTCAAAATGTTGCTATTACTTACCCGCACTATACCACTAGTAACAGCACAATATATTGCCTTTTTGTACATAAACAAGTCATTACACTTTAACAGGCTTTCTGTAACTTATATTGTACAACTACTCAGCAAGCTACAGCTTACAACAAAAAACTGCTTTGTTTCTTATTGTTGGCAAAAGGGAGAGCGGTGTTGGAGGCAACACGGACGAATGGGGGCGGCAACACGGAGGACAGGGAGAAGGTAATACAGACAACAGAAGAGTGGGGTGAAAAAAGCGATACAACATAGCAAGATGTGTCCGCATCATAGCTCTTTTTTTTTTTTTGTTATGGCGTGGAGGAGGGTGAGGGCAATCAAACACAGATAAGGGAGGATGGGGGTCAAGCAAACACGGACCAGGGAAGGAGGGTAGAGGGGCAAGCAAACACGGACCCTGTGGGCAAGCAAATACGTACTGGGGCAAGCAAACATGGACAGGGAGGGTGGGGGGCAAGCAAACATGGACAGGGAGGGTGGGGGGCAAGCAAACATGGACAGGGAGGGTGGGGGGCAAGCAAACACGGACGGGGAGGGAGGGTGGGGGGCAAGCAAACATGGACCGGGGAAGGAGGGTGGGGGGCAAGTAAACACGAAGTAGGGAGGGAGGGTGGGGGACAAGCAAACACGGACCAGGGAGGGAGGGTGGGGGGAAAGCAATCACTGATGAGGGAGAGGGTGGGGGCAAGCAAACACAGATGAGAGAGAGGGTGGGGGGCAAGCGAACACTGACGTTTTTCAAGCAAACACGGACAAGGGAGGGTGGAGGCAAGCAAACAGATGAGGGAGGGAAGCTGGGGGGTAAGTGAGGGAGGGTGGGAGGCAAGCAAGGGGGAGAGGGTGGGAGGCAAGCAAGGGAGGCAGGGTGGGAGGCAAGCAAGGAAGGGAGGGTGGGTGGCAAGCAAGGAAGGGAGGGTGGGAGGCAAGCAAGGGAGGAAGGGTGGGAGGCAAGCAAGGGAGGAAGGGTGGGAGGCATGCAAAAGAGGACGTGTGGGAGGCATGCAAGAGAGGAAGGGTGGGAGGCGAGGGAGGGAGAGTGGGAGGCAAGCAAGGGTGGGAGGCAAGCATGGCAAGCAAAGGAGAGAGAGTGGGGGGCAAGCAAGGGAAGGCGGGTGGGGGGCATGCAAGGGAGGAAGCAAACATGGACCTGGACAAGCAAATACAGACCTGGGCAAGCAAACATGGACCAGGAAGGGAGGGTGGGGGGCAAGCAGCAACATGAACCATGGGTGTCAAGCAGCAACATGGACAATGGGTGTCAAGCAGCAACACAGACCAGGGAGGTTGGGTGGAACACTGAGGGAAAGAAGTGCACAAGGGAGTCATTCGAAAAAGAGGCCCTCTAGTACAAACATAAGGATTGGCAACTTCATCAAGTAGTGGTGTGGATCTGTCACTTGTAGATGAAGGTCATCATAGGAATTTTGATTTCATTTTTAGGACATGTAGGTATGTTTTGCCTTTGCAATCAGTTAACATAATCTTGAGAGTTAATTCCAAAGCTACTCATATTCTCAACTAATTTCAGTGGATTAGAAGGGGAAACAATAAGATAGATTTACCAATGCATGGATGTAGGAAATACTACGTTCTTACCTTGCACAAGCCAAGGCAACAAGAGCAGCAGCAGAATTTTCCCTTTGTTTATGCAGGATTTGCTGTCCTGAGGCAAATGTTTCCTCCAGCCAGGAGCAAAGTAAAGACTCAATTCCGTTAAGACAGTCTATAGGTTCCTTAGTCAAACTCAAGGGCTGGCAGTCTCGAAGGCAATTCAATAGCACTTCAGCTGTGATATTACAAAGTGAGGGGTCTGTTCTACTCTGAGACTGAATAAGAGGAAAGACAAGGAGTAGTCCCATTCGAGATGTAAACGGTGCCTGCTCAGGTTGCTGCAGAAGCCCCTGCCGCTTGAGTAAGGCCAAGGTTTCCTCATCACCGGGGCCATCACGTTCATGCTGCTCCTCAAGAGCAATTTGACGCTGAGCATTCCATAGTCCCCGCAAAGCATTCAGGCGGTATTCGAGCAGACGGGCGTAGGCATTGCTCTGGTTCCCACAAACTGCGCGCAAGCGTTCTGCTAACTCAGTTGGATTCTTTGTTTCAAATGTTAAAATCTAAAATAAAGAAAAAACAAGATTACAAACGAAATTAAGAATACTGCACATTTGATTAATGATCCTATGTTGAAAACACAGATATAGTGTGACTCTTCATTTTCCTCTAATGCCTCCCTTACTCATCAAGCCCTTTATTTTTTCGAAATACGTCCTACCAAAAAGTCAGATTCCGCCCAAGTGGAGACCGTGTGTTGCGTGAAGATGTGCTATCATTAAATATTCATGATCTTGGACCCTTTGTCACTTGGTCCTTTCACTTCGTATGTAAGGGTGGAGACCCACCACAATCTTCCAGAACGTAAACCGTTGGATATTGTTGTTTCCCCATCACCAGTACTAATTTCTGGTGCACACTAAGTACAAATACCTACTGTGACATTAGAAAACAGATGAATCACCTAAATACATAAAAAATTATATCTCAGATATTATTCAGAAATGCAAAAAAGGTTAATTCAAAGTGTTACATGAAAAACACCTGAGAGGTATTCATTGTGTGCTTTAAATAATCTACATAAACTGACTTTTTTTTTTAAAGTCAGTTCACTAACCTTGTTGCTACTCTCGCAGCTTACTGTCACAAGATAGGGAATGGTGTGGGTTATTTGGGAGAGAACAGGAGTGTGACTCAGGGGTCCACAGTAGCCATTCACACCTCTGGATGAGGGGGATTGGCATAACCCCCACCACGCCACTGATCCACTTCTCCAGTCCTATAGTGCACCTATGTGTATTGTTCTTGTGCACAAAGTATGTAGCCTCCCCACATCTAGCAGCCTGTCAGTGGCTGGCCTAGGCAGAAGGACTTGGAGGAATTTCTAAAACTAGGTATGAGGTTGTCAACTATATCTCAGGGCCTTTTAGGGCAATTTGACTCTCTTCTTAATGGATGAAACTCTTTGCATCTCAAAATGCAAGAAGAGCTGTGCGCCATTTTACATTGATTTAACTTTTTCTGATTGGTCTTGTGTTTTCCCTTCCGTGTACTTGACAATCTTTGGAGTCCACCCAGGGAGCTCAAGGTTTTTTTGACGTTCAACCAGCAGAGCACAATGTTTTGTTTGGCAAGCTGTGCCCCCAAAGCCGGGGTATGGTGGTGTTGAGTAGAGATCGGTTTAAGGAAGTGAGCTACCAAGAAGGTATGATGACTCTTCAGCCTAGTGGCACAAAGCAAATCCAAGACATTTGCTTTATGAGAGAGCCGATGACCTGCAGTAGACCTGGTGTTCTTATTTCACAGTGAGACACCACACCATTGTGAGCTTTGTATCACCTCTTTTGTAGACAACAGACAGATGGAATATTTCTTCTTCTCTCTAGACCTTACAGTAACATCTCACTGGTTTTATGCTGTGTCCCAGATTCTGGAACCCCTGCATCTGTTTAAGACATATCTGCTGCATGATTCATTTCCAAACTTTGTTGTGGTTTGAATCCCGGTATGCATGAGAGAGTGTTTAAAACACCCACCCTAGGTCTGGCCACATTGCATGAGGTTTAAAGGTGCTCTCTACGTATTATAAAGCTTTCACTGTGAGATTTAAGAACATTCACTTATTTGATCAATGTATTGTGATCTCTTGAAAGCTGCAGCTTAAGATGTCAAGGTTTTAATGCTTCCTTTTCACTGGAGAAAAAAATTATTTCAGATAAAAAAAAAGATATTGAATATAAAATTCATAAACACAAAAATAAAACATAACTTGTTGAGAAAACATAAGTTATGCAGTATCAGAAATGAATAAATAATTTATGCAATATCCCTAGATCCATCTTGCATGCTTCATATCTCAAAAAGCACCTTTTACATTCCTTCATGGCCACCCCATATCAGAGTCCCAGAGTCTGGCCATCATATGCCTCCTATCACCTTCCTCCAAAATAGCCATCTCCATTGCACAGTAATAAAAATATAAAATATATATTACCGAGAGGATCCTTGTCAAGTCACCATTGAGCTGCACATAACCAATGCTACAAAAACTACCCATTCACATTTTCAAGAAACATGAAAGAGTAATCTGTTCTCCTGTCAAGGCACCCATTTCCTTACATAACCCCAAACGTCAATCCGATACCTCCTTATGTGTGACGTCCGTGGCCACAAAGAGAGTAAAGGGAAAGAGGCCTAAACCCCCAATTAAATATTTTCTCCGATGTATAGTACAGATCATGGATTAGCATGAAATGCTGAATTTTAAGGTTTGCTGATCTTACCATAGAATTTCTTTTTTCAACGCTAAGATCTGCCCAGTACTTGCTGGTCTACCCAGTGTTTCCAACCACTTCCCTGCTCCTTTCCAAATGTTTTGCTCCATTTTTACAGAGAATAACTTCTAAACAAATCTAATTCCCACATAATTTTAACCTTGAGTAACCCTTCCACTCAGTGGTAGTCTACCAAGATCCAAATCCTTCCTTCAACAGCAGAAGAAATCTTTCATTTAAATACATTTATAGAACCCTGCTTTTAGGGTGTTGAACTTCCGCTTGTATTTCACGAAAATAGAGAAAAGTCCCATTCTGTATTGTTTAAGATACCACCTTCAGGTTAAGTGCTAGGCTAATATGATGACCTTTTTCAAAAAAAGCATGATATGAAAAAGGCTCTAAAAATGTGCATTGTGCGGCTTTAGAAATGTCCGTTCTGCAGACAGTTTGGGGTTTTACATCAACGTATTTAATGAACTGTCCAAATTGAGTAACCTCAGCTGCAAAGCATGCATTTGAATGCTAAATTTGTTTATGCGTTAAAATAAATGACTTGGATAAATATTTCCAACTCTACTTTTCTATAACCTACATATGACACAGCAGAAATTATTCTCCATTTCTCATTTGGAGGCCGGGTTTTGGCGGCAACTGTCCCTACATTTTCCAAGCTCCCCTTTGGTCTTGCACCTCTCGCCATTACCGGAAACCAAAGCATCTTTATAAGTGCCCCGTTTTCAGGTATGAGGTTCTACACTGAAATGGACTTGTATGAAAGAGTAGGAGTGCATGGAATGATGGTCAAGGATCTATCACAAAAGCTTTCTTCTTCGTGTCCTCATTAGGCTACCAACTGATGAGTTTCATAGTCGACAGACCAAATTACTGCCTCAGCCTGATCACCCTTGAAATGAGGCTGGCTTTTGGTAGCCGACATACACTACTGAGTTGACATGCTCTGTAGCTTTGGTGTGCTTGACAGATAAAGTGTGAATATGCCCCTAAGTGGAGCAATTATGGCTTATTTGCCATCAAAACATTAACCCTGTACACCTTCCTTTGAAAATTCAAATCATCATGTCCCTTCAGTGATGTTTCCTTGAAGCCCAGTAAGGCTGTGGGAAACATACGGACTAACCTAAGTACTGTGGCTCCACAATATTGAGACTTTGGCCATGCTTTGTAAACCACTGCGCAAGAGTAGTGAGATCTTGGTTTGAAACCAGTGGTCACCAGATAGCAAAATAAACTAGGACAATGGCAACTCGTTAACTCTGAAGGTAACTGTTGAAGCCCCTGCTGCTTATTCAATATAGATGAACACAAACAATCCCATCCTTGCCCCAGCCCTGCAAAGTGCTATTTATGCAGCATTTTGCATGTAGAAACATCACTTTCAGTTCGGGAAGCAAGGAATGGGATAATGTGGCTAACCTACCTCATTTGTTACTCGGTGTTAGCATCATTGCAGCATGGTACTGCTACTTTGAAGATCCACTTTTACATTACCTTTCTTTGCTCAGGCATGATTTAGATGCCCATAAATCCCACAGCGGCCCAGGAAACATTTTGCACCGAGATTTGGATTTCAGGATTCTGCATCAGAATATTGACCACACTGGGGGCAACACATGTAAAGGGCTTTACTTTATTTCCCTGTCTACTTGTCCTTAGACCGATTAGTGTTTTGACGCAATCACTAACAACTCCTAATATTTAACATGGTTCCCGAACAGCTAATATTATTAGTTTGTTTTTTATTCTGTTATATAATATGCAATTAGTGATGAACTATTTCTGAAAAAACACATAATATGCTAAAATCCTTAGATTTTGTTCAGATGATTACACACTCCCTGGGCATAATATAGGAGCTGTCGACATTTTTCTTCTAAGTCACATGGGTAAACTAGTTTTCATATTTTCATCTGTGATGCGGCTGGTATGGATATACAAGGGCAAGGTGGACACATTTTAAATAATTTGTGAAGCGACTACATGATACAATTTAAACAACCAATATTGCGTTGTAAATTGCTTCTATTTAACGGAATCCATATCACAGTTAGGTTACCCTTGTTAAAAACTTGGAAATATACTATTTTTAAGTTTTTACATGCACACCATTTTTTATAAAAGCATTCACCAGAAGCGTCAGATGTATCCATTTTCAATGGTGAACAAATTAAAAAATCATAGCCTTTCACAGAGTGCTGCATAAAAATACACCTCTTTTATTATACAGTTAATTAAAACCGTAACATACAAATATCATATTGATACTTATTAAAATTAAAGAATTAAAAATTGTATACACATTTATAAAATCTGGCAATACGAAATAAATGTCAATTCCAAAAGCAGCATTTCAGGTTGATGGCAATATATCGCAATTAGCCGTTTAGTCCAAAAGGGAAGTGTATAGTGTGAAAGACAATGACAAAAGTATCACAATGCTTATTACTAATAGTTAACTTTCATCAACGTTCATTTGTGCAATAAGAATAGAACTTGTCTATTTCTTAGTGCTGGGCATTATGCAGTGCAGTTAAAATAATGTTAACAAACTTCCCAGCACTTGTTAGAACTTGGGCTGAATTATTACTGAAGCACAAATCAGATGCTTCCCTACAAATGTCTCAGTAACTTTTCCCGATAGACTGGGATCAATAGACGTCGGCGATCGTTGGCAAGATGAGGGTAACAACATAGCAGATGTAACTAGGACTCATGTGGATAATTGCAGAGCCTACAAGTTAGCTGACCATTCCTCCGAGCCCACAGTGGGTTAAAATCATGAATTGGAAGGGCTAACAGCCTCATATAAATAATTTTATTACGAGTCTGTGATTGGAGAGGGTAATTAAAATATGGTTGAGGTTTCCCCTTAATATACGAGGCATCCAGAGCTGTAAGGAGTGGGTTTTTTTTGGGAAGCCGAGCAATGTCTCTCTCGAATGACACTAAAGTAATTTGGCTTTTTATCGTTTTTTTCCACGTTGACAGGGGAATAATTGGATTAGAGAAGTTTACAATTTCAATCTTCAATGTGGAAATGGCCAAGTGCAGCTGTCTGTACCAAGGAGAGAGTTCGTCCGTGAACACTGATTGCAATTGTTCTTTCATGGATTGAGCTGGTGCATAAAAATATAACTTTCAAACAAAAATAAGATTTACCCATTAAGCCTTACACATTTAAATAAAAGTGTGGTTTTAGAAATAAAACTGCCAACTGGTAAGTGAAACCTAAACTTTAGCGTGTAGGCCTGGCTAGGCGACGGTTTAAGCAAAGTCGATCGCCAAAAGAAGGCCTGGGAGACGGGGATTCAAAAAGAATCTTTTAGAGGCCCTCTAATACCCAACCGACGTCACCGTGAAGACGTCAGCATATCACTGAGGCAGCTGCCAACGCACAAACCACTCTATAGAGCTTTACCACGGTCAGGGGTAATGGGATTATCGTGGACGGAGGACCTAATTATGCAGCAAAATTATCTAAATTATGCATCAAAAAACACAAATGATGCTCATTCCCTTACAGCATTACTTTCATCCATTTTAGTTAAAAATTAAAGTTTTTGTGAAATCTGCAAAGTGGGCAGAAACGTATGTGGCAAGTTCAGAATTATGCAGTTAACACTGCTGCCAAAGAACCACAAATCAACTGGCCTTTAGCACGGATTAATCATAAATGTGTTTATTAATGGTAAACAAAACCAAAACAATCTGATTCCAATCAGTACCCACTGTTATCTCTAAAAAGCAGTTTTCCTCAAAGTGCAGCTAAGTAGTCTACAAAAAAAAATGTAGTATAAAAAATACACAACAGGTAACAGGTAATATGGTACAATAATAAGCAAGACAAAAATCCAACTTGATCTGTATTTCTTCTATTATGTCTAAATAGTACTATGTTTTCTGAGCTGGAGAACATTCAAAAAATGATAATTAGACCCCTCCCCCCCAATCCTGCACTCACTCATACATAATACAAACATACCTACCATACCATCCTTTCATACCACATCCCAGCACTAATACACATACACAAAACAATAAAACAACGAAGAAGGTGTTTCTTTTAACCGTTGAGGTGTTGCGGGCTGGGACCACTTCTAGAAAGAGTGCATAATTTTTCGTCTAAGTATCATTTTTGTATGTTCTGTGTAGTATGTTTCATGTATAGGTTTTGCTAAATAAGTGCTACATGTTGATGGAATGATATGGCAGTCAATAGATATATGAGAGTAATACATCTATTGAGGATACTAAGCAGAATTTTAAAAAAACGTGTTTAAAAAAATGTTAAATAAAAATATCTTTTCTACAAAGCATGTATATTGTGTAGTGCTTCTCCGGGTCAGAACACATAGTACTATTGAGACATAATAGAAAAATTCAGGTCAGGTGGTATTTTTGTCTTGCTTAATTGTTTTTTTCCCTAGTCCAGACCTAGAATTAGATTTATAGGGGGTACCTTCTCTGTTTGGGTGGATATGGTACAAAATTGCTATCTCCTCGTGTTTTAAAAGCATCCCTTCAAGAAGCCGTTTCAAAGTATTGTTTTGAAAACCTGTTTGAATAAGGCTATCCTAGCTTGTTGAGCTCATGGTGTTAAAAGTCGAAAGGAACAATGACCTAAAGGTCCGGTCAAAAACCAGCTGATGTTTTTTCACACCAAGTGCCCTACGATCAGATGTTTTCTGCTTTGTTGGTGGGACGGATGTACTTCTCGTGTTCAGTACTAAATAGCCGTTTGTAGGTTCTGAGGTATGCTGCTTCCTTAAATATTGATGAAACGTCATTCTGTTTGCGAGTCCAATGGAGGTGGCTGTGAATAAGGGAATCGAGGCGTGTAAGGGACTGTAGACCATCATTACATTTGTATTACGCCAGAATACCTACTTTTATTTTTATTCCAGACCATCTCACTTACAGGGGCGGGGCAGCAATAAAAAAAAAGCATTGGTAAAGCTAACAGATCACACCTTTTGAACCTCATGGCTTTGCCAATGCTGTTTGTTTGTTGATGCTCTTCAGCAATCGACAAAAATATTTTTGCCTATTCTGTGCAGCATCTGCGAAAATTAAAAAAATGGCCAAAGACGGGGCATAGGCGCACACGTGTGATTAATTATACGCGCTTACATCAACACGAACTGCAGATACTTTATTCAATGTATTTTTCTATGCACTGTTTTTATGGATCACGTTATTCAAAATAAATCGACTAAGTGCGTCTTGAAACTTTGCCATCCACAAAAACTCAAAGCATGCATTTCCCTAATTTGAGACAGCTTACCTGACGCTTACATCACTTAAGATTACTAAAATAGATTCTGAAAACTACGATAGTTCAAGTCTCCTACACATTTGCTGAAGCTAGCAATTTACGTAGGATAAAAGTAGTGCAGCTGCTATTGCAAAATGCATCATAGATCACAAATGCGACTGAACATCTCACTTAAGAAAATAAAAGCTTTCCCAGACTAACATTTACACCTAGGCGAGGAGTGAATTCCTAGAAGAGGGAATAAATAGTCTAACTTGTGGATCCTACTCAAAGAATTTGGGTTATTGGGTGAGGGGGGTGAAAGCTACACTTGGGCAACAACCACAATCCTTGTCGGGGTGAACCACAAAAATCACTAGAAGGATGTGCTTATTAGGTCAAGCCTAGCGCAGCGCGCATGCGCTGCTGAATGGGAGGCTTCTTGTAAGTACTCTAAACTTCTCCGTGTGGGTCTGACTCCTCGCCACACATCAGATCTTTCACTAATGAAAGCACGCAAATGGCTAAAGGCGGGTGCATGTCCCACCTTTTTTAAAGTTCACTCCCACGGCGTTTTGCTCTCGGAGCGAGCAGCGGCGCGCAGGGTCGCAGCTGCATTCCTCGGGTCAGGTTACTATCTACTTGTTCACTCCCACGGCACTTTGCCTGCGGGAGCGAGCAGCGGCGCGCAGGGTGGCAGCTGCATTCCTCAGGTCAGGTTACTATCTACTTGTTTCTCTGTGATTTTGAAGCACAACACTGCACTTAATTTAATATCTGCAAACAAATGCAGTGTATGAAGTTGTGTTGCTTTTCCTCCTGTCCATGCATAAGTAATGGACATTTGTAATCCATGTAGGTAATCGTCGCGCATTTAACCAGCGCGTGGGGTTGTGGTAACTGTTGCTCCCTGTACCACCAGTGAGGCAGACTGTGTTTTGGAAGCGCCGCCAGGCTAGTGTGCCCCACTGAACGGTGCAAGTGTTACTCGCCATCTGCTCGCCTTACGGAGCCTTCTGTTTCCCAGCAGAACCACTGCTCTGATCTGTGCCACAAGGCCACTTATTAGCCTGCCGGCAAGTGAACTTGATGCTTTTAATGTTGTGGTTAGTGTGCAGGGCACGTACTTTTTGGCACAAGGGCCACGTTGTGGCACTTTCAAGTGGGGGGGCAGCGTGCTTTACTCTCCAACTTATCCACTTAAAACAAGCCCGCCATGTCAGAGGAGGGAACCCAGACGTGAGTTGAAGATGGGAAGCTTAGGGTAAAATGAGTCAGGGCTCACTCAACCAGTCATCTTCACGAGGCTGATAAAATGCGTAGCTTGTTAATCGAAGCGGATGCCCTGGTCTCACGCTCAAAGCTCCTGCTCTGGGCCTCCCCCCGGCACGAGTCTAAATGATGCAGGTGAGGTCACAGGGACATTTTGCGCTAGAGTAATATTGTGTAAATGGGAATTATTTGGCTTTAAGTATTACATGTCATTTTTATTTTTTGTCTGCTTTTCGTGTAACATTGGCGTGCAGCAAACACACTCAAGCACACATAGCGCTCGGAGCTGCTGTGTCTGGCACAGCGCTCTAATATATAAATGTGAATACCCATCCCCTATCTGCATATGGGAGGAACATATAGCACCAGGAACGCTTCTCCAGCATGTTCCTGTAAGGGACACACTGTGTACCATAGCGTAAACACGCCCTACGGGAACCGGAGCAGCAGCGTAAATAGACGCATCAGCAACAACCTTATTAAACCGATAAGTAAACAGCACATGCCCCAATTTAGACCATGTTATGACCACAGATGCCAGCAAGTATGGTCAATTGCACAGCTCTCCAATTCCAGGTGGCACAGTACCCATGATAATGTGCTGCATGGCTAAACACTTATAAGTTCCCAAAGGGGAGACCTATTGGCTATGCCAATGCTTGTTTTTCCCTCTGCTAGCAGTCAGGCTTAACTTTGAGGCAATGTGTAAAGTATTTTTGAAGCACAGAAACAGTAATAAAGAGAAAACACAGCATGTGAAAAATCCCAACCCAATTTTGAAATAGAGAGTCAATTTTAATAAATAAAACGATACCAGAATCACAAAAATCCAATCAGTAGAACCAGAGATATTCGATTTTAAAGGTTTTAGTGAAAATAACGCATGAAAGCACAAAGCGCCACTCGTGCTTATCTGGTCGCACTAGACTAGAGGAAGTCACAAGTTCAAGCGGACCTCGATGGAGTGCGGGTCAGATACGGAGACCAGGTCAGTCCCACTGAAAAAGTTACCTTCTAAGTCTGGTGGAAGAGTTCTGTTCGTGGTCAAGGAGGCCGTGTCAAGGAGACGGAGAATCATGGAAGGCTGCGCTGTAGTACAAAGACTTGGTCGGGCCTCGGAGACAGTCATCTCTCTAGTGCAAAGAGCTGGTTGTGCATCGCGGACAGTTATTGCTGTAGCTTTGCGTTGCCAGTGCTCACGGACTGTTGCTGCTCTAGTGTCAAGTGCAGGTCTCGCGTTGCTGGTTGTCGCGGACATAAGTTGTCTGCAGGAAGAGCAGGTTTCACTGAAACTTTGCACTCTCAGTTGTCGCAGGCAGCAGAGTCTTGCCGTAAATGGGCCCATTCGCAAGGAGCCCAAACATCAGAATTTTTATTTAGGAAGAGCACTCACTGATGCCAGCCAAGGGTCCAGAACCTGGTGCATCTCTTGGGGTGCAGGACTCACTCCAGCAGAGGCCAGCAACAGGGCTCAGGGAGGTCCTGTTGCAGTAGGTCAACTGGGCAATCAAGGAGAGGCCTCTGAAACATTTTGTGTTCCTGTAGCTCACACAGGAGATCAGCCAACTGAGCCATGGATTCAATCTATATAGCCTGGGATGAAGGCAAGCAGATCACAACTTCCTTCTCAGACAACAAGGCAGTCCTCCTTCTGTAACTTCCACAGGTGCAGGAGTTTTCTCCTGAGTAGCTTCGGACGTCCAATATTTATACCTGGTGCCAGCCTTTGTGTGGAGGGACTCCCTGCCCTACACTCGCATCTGGTCTCGAAATTTCTTCCTGTTCCCTTTTCCAGGCTCCAAACGTGGGGATGACTAAATGCAGGGCAGGCATAGTGTCAGATTCCTTTGTATGTGCAGGAGACAAAGCCCTTAGAAGTGTATGGGGGGCTATGTCAGCCCTTTCCTAGGCTTCCTGCCATGATGACCCATCCTCTACACACCTAAGCCCCCCTTTGTGTTATTGTCTGGAAGGAATACATAATCCGCAACAGCAGTCATTCACAGTCATGTGACCCAGAACGCTGGCAGAAGGCACAAATGGTTGGGACAAGAAAGTGCCAACTTTCCAAAAGTGGCCTTTTCAGGATTTTAACTTTGTTGCAGGGATTCTGCACAAACACAGAACTATGCGCAGAATTATAGGACCTTGGTGTTTTTCCTACCACCTTAGTACCCACAAGCCTAGGACCGACTAGCTATAGTGTCTCACTTGCTCTCCTACTCACTCACAGAGATATAAATTATTAGATACCCCAGAACACAACACTCCCAGATCTCTCAGGAATCGCGGTAACAAGACACACCCTTTCGCTCACACTCTTGTACTTGTCTACAATAAGATCTGACAGAGACACAAAACAGTTTAAAATATTTATTTTAACTAACATGCCCCAACATGCAGTATACGTGCCACAAAAAGCAGGAAAATGCATAATACAAATACAGTCAGCATAGGAGCTAGTCCATATATCATGAAGGGAGAAGTCATCATGAAAAGACAATAGAGCCTAACATCACTCCCTTGCGAAAAAGCAGGATTATTATATATTATATATTAGAAGATCTCTGGGCTTTGTCAGCAGAACCCATACCTTGGCCTACAGATGGTAGATCTACATCATAGGTGCTGTCTCGCTCTTCTCCCTGGAAAGATCCCTCTCCAAGTGTGTGCTACCTAGTTGTGTATTCTATAAGACCAAAGTACGTTGTCCAAACAACAGCTGCATTGGTATGTTTTGTCTAAGGGCTAAGGTCTGGCCAGAACAAAACAACAAGGGCATTGTTGTTCGACATTGCACATATTGTTCAGTCAAAATCCCAGGAACATGCACAGAGTGAACACAGCGATGACTTCTCATGTGAAAACAGCCATAGAAATTATTGCAAAAATAAAGACGTGTAGTAACGTGCGCAAAGCAGCAGGCAGGCTGCAACGTGCTCTTGCTAACTTAGTGAAGACGACAATGTCCCTATGGGCCACGTGACAACTTAAAATCTTTACCATTAAAGAGGATTTTAAATTGCAGTTAATTTGAGTGTAACCAGTATCTCTCTATCTGCTCCCAATCTAAATGTAGTAAGGTAATCCATTGTCAGTCATTGGGAGACATAGGCCTTACAACAGTGAAAAATGTAAGTATACATGTCCTAATTTTTAAATACAATGTGCCTTGCCCTATGAGCCTTCAGGGACTATCTAGGGGTGACTCAAATATTAAAAGGGAAGGTTGAGGACTGGCAAAAGGTTTACTTTGCTGGGTCCAAATGGCAATTTAAAGCTGGACTACAGACTGCAGTGTCAGGTCAGAGACATGTTTTTCAGAGGGCTACTTTAGTGGGTGACACAATGAGTACTGCGGGCCCACTAGTAGCATTTAATTTATGGGCCCTGGGTACATGTAGTACCATTTACTAGCGACTTACAAATAAATTAAGTGTGCCAATTAAGTGTAGGCCAATTTTACTATGTTTGAAGGTCGCCAAAGCCACTGAATGAATACAGCTGCAATTTTAATTTGCTTGTGCTGCCACGCCTGGTGGCTTGTTTCTGGGAGGTGCCTGGCTCCCCTTACTAAATCTGCGCTGTTTCCTGGGTTGACAACTCAGTTTTTGTTCTTTTATGTTTTTCTCGTTCACCCATTTGTTTTAATTCTATTATTATTGAACAGTACATCGTACCAGCAGGGAAGCCTGCTCTGGTGGGATCAAGGTTGCTGGACCCCAGTTTGTGATTTTCTTTACCCCGCCTATTTTTAGCACTGAGGCAGGTTCCAGGCTCGCTAGCTGTTCACGCCCCCTATAACGGGCCATTTAAACGACCAGGCAGGACGTTCGCACAGCAGACGTGCCTCTGGCGTGCTTACGGCAAGCCCGTCTGCGGACATTCGCAGCTGCACTGAGCCATGCCACAGGACCCCTGGCAGTTGTGCCATCCAAACCTACTCTAGGGACGATTTAATGGCCATCGGTATTAAAGGTAAGGATATGCCTTGTGAGTTATATAACTAACTTTAGTGCCAACATTTTCAGATGCTCGGGCTGTAATTATATTTTTTAATCTAACCTAAGCGAATGTTGTAAACACAACCTGGCTGGAACAGGATTCAATCCCTCTTTGAATTGTGGAACAGCAGATGGGACGCTTATCTGGGTATTAATAAATACAAGATCCCTTGCAAAACAAATATTAATGTGCTTAACTTATGGATAATTTTGCCCCGATATTGTATTCCTTATGGAAACCTGGTTTAACGAGGCATCCAACCCGAATATAAAAATTGCTGTCCCAGATGGTTATGCAGTGCATAGACTAGATAGAATCGGTAAGCGCGGGGGAGATAGCGATAATCTACTGTAATGTTTGCATAGCCAACTTTTCCCTATTCCACATCTTGATGGGGAGGCTCTAATGTTAACATTTAAATTTGAGAATACAATGGCACTTTAATATATCGTCTACCAAGCCCAAGGAAGAACTTTAGAGAAACAGTGCAAACTTTTATTGAATCCTGTATGGAGTTCCAAAATTTTACTCTGCTAGGAGATTTTAATTTTCATCTAGACATGGGTGGCCCGGACACTGAGCATTTGGTCGACTGCGGTTGCTGCTTTGGCCTGATGCAAATAGTAAATGAGCCGTTGCATAAAGCCAATTGTATTCTTGATGGTATTTTTACTAACAACTTTAAACAAAAGAGGAACCGGGAGCTTTTATTAAGGTCCTGCACTACGCTCCTAATTGATGCGAAATTCAACGAAAAGTGCAGTTCCTAGGGGGAGGGTCAAGGAGTGAAACAGGTCTCTTATGGATTGCCCTCACACACCCCGAAGGATGTCATGCTTCATCATTTGGGCTGTGCTCCTCGTCAGGCCGGCGCTGCAATGCCTGATGGGCTCCCGCGAAGGGGCTCTTTGTCGGAGTTCTTTTAAGAGACAGGCGTATGGTGAGTGAGGGTAAGTGGTCAAGGTAGTGGTATGAGTGTGAGTTTTTGTGGGTTAAAATAGGTTAAGTACTGCCCTATAGAAACAATTTTATTCTTGGGGTGTACTGACCTAATTAAAATAAGTGGGCCCTGTCTAGATTTAATGATTTTACAGGGTCTGTTGTCGTGTGGTCAACAGGTTTCTTGCCTAAAGCCCCTAGCGGGTCAACCGGCAATTCTTCAGGACCAGTGTAAACAGGAGAAATTCTCCTAACTCTAATACTACCACAACGCAGGTGCTGAAGAGTGATTGTATCACCAGCGCAGTGTGCCACGCTCCAGGCAAGATGTCCTGGATGCGAAAGACCTGAAAGAGATACACATAATTCAGTTCCAGACCATGGTCTGGTAAGCTATAATCACCACCTTTATTTACCTTGTGTGCGGTGATTGAGTTGCGGGTGAATGTGTATCCCAAGTGGGATCAAGATAATAGTGAAGAATAAAAATTAAGAATTAAAAACAAATCTGACTTAGAGTTCATTCAGTGAAGGTAATGAGCAAACAAGATAAACTAGAAAAATCGTACTTTTGGTTCAATGGTGTCGTAAACACATGTCTAGAACATGGAGTCACAGCGATATCATTGTTTGATAGTGCCCTGAGCATGCAACAAGCTTAACGAGCAATGTCTGTTATTAGCATTTTTTGAAACCCTCGTGTGTGTGGCGAAGTAGTGGCAAAATAGTGACAGAAATCCCAGTGGTTTGTTGTAAACTGGTACCGAGCATAGTACATGGATTAGCGTTACAACTCACCCCTGGCTCTTGGGTCACCTGCGGACGGGGCTGCCTTATGAGCACTTCGTTGCCTGATTCTAGAAAAACAAACAAAAGGTACCGGCGGGCGGCCGCTCACTTTAAGACATAAGTGTGGCTTACCGGTCTCTTGCAGTTGTAATAGTCGTGCTGGAGAGTGACTTACAAGGGTGGACGCGCAACTAGCGGGTATCCTACCCCTGCTCTGGCTCCCGTAGCCTAGCCCTTCAGCGCGTGGGGTCAAGTAGTGAGTCAGCGCGCAATGGTAGGAGGACTAGACCGTAGCGGCCGGCGGCCATTTTGGGAGTAGTTTTTACGTGTCAACTTCAATAAAACTTTATTCTAGCCTTGTGTGATATCGTTCGTCCAGATCCTCAATCATTATTTGTGGATATGATTTTTTCAGTGATTGCAAATTGCAGTGCTGTTATTAGAGGAAAGAACGGGACTTGCACTCAAGGTCACCAAAAGGGGTCCACTGAAACATATTATATTTTGCCTGCGTCTATAAATAAATTATATAGCGCTCATCTTATCAAGTCACTAAACCAGTGGGGCTGTCAGTTTACTTGCGCTCATCGTGTCAGGTCACTAAGTCAGTGAGGATGGTGTTTCTTGATAATGGCGGATTACTGCTGTTGTCTGGTATGGTTCAGAGCTGGTAGGAGCTTAATGTATTTAGCGATGGCAAAAGTGTGTAAGTGGTGGAAAATCTTATTCCTACTCTCCTAGTGGTAAAATGTGGACCCACCCGGTCTTAAGGGGGGGGGGGGGGTTGTTTTTAGAGTCTGGAGTTTAGTCAGGGTTAATAGGAGTTATTCAAAACGACCCAAGGGATGTCGTCGTTGAGGCCCCGGGTGTTGCTGGAAATCCTGAAAATCCATTTTTGCTCTTTTCTAAACAGCGCCTCCTTGCTGATCAAGGGGTTTGCTTCGAGGATCGTCCAACTGATGTCGTTGGCAGTGTGGTTCGCCTCTGTGTAGTGGGTGCACATCTTAGTGTTTTGTTTTTTGCACCTAATGTTGCTGTGGTGCTCAGAAATTCGGATTTTGATGGGTCGCATGGTCATGCCCACGTACATGAGGTTGCAAGGACAGGTGATTAAGTATACGCAATTGCGGGTATTGCAATTGGTATGTGGCTTTTGGGACCAGGTCAGTGTGTCAGTCAACATGACCGCTTTACTGGTTTTTGTAAATGTGCACGCTGTTCACTGGCCGCAGGGGTAGTGGCCTGTGACTGGTGGTAGGTCCCAGAGTTGGTTTCTCACAGGGGGCTCTTTTCTTGGTCTGGTTCGAATAAGGAGGTTTTTCAGATTGTCAGGTTTTTTTAAGGCAAATCTGGGGGGTTCTACTGTGGAGTTGCCTATATTAAGGATTTTCCAGTGCTTATTTATGATCTTCTTGATCATGTTGGATTCAGGAGTAAATGTCGTGACACATGTTATTTGTTTAGTGTCGGTTTTTTCTCTTGTCTGTAGGAGGGTTTCCCTATTTGTGTTACGAGCCCTCTTACATGCAGTTTTAGCTATGTTACTTGGGTACTCTCGTCTCGCTAAATGCGTTGTGAGCTCAGAGGCTTGTGTTTTGAAATCTTCCAGTTTACTACAGTTCCGTCTGAGTCTCAAGTACTGCCCGTAGGGTAGATTGTCCCGTAGTGCTTTGGGATGGAAGCTACTAAACAGTAGCGGACTGTGGCTGTCAGTGGGTTTTTTATAAGTCTTGGTTTCCAACCCTGTTGTGGTGCGACTTATTAAGAGATCCAGAAAGGGTAATTCATGTTCTGAGGTGTTAGCTGTAAAATGTAGGAAGGGATTTAAGCTGTTAACCCAGGCAACGAAGAGGGGTATTAAGTTAAGGTCACCTCTCCAGAAGACCAAGACGTCGTCGATATAGCGACGCCAGAGGACAACGTGGTCCTTGTACCTGTTGGTGGTAGGCAAAATGTGCTTGGCCTCAAAGTCAGACATATAGAGACACGCCAGACTAGGGGCGAAAGTGCTCCCCATGGAAGTCCCTTGGGTTTGATGGTAAATTGTTTCCTCAAATTGAAAGTAGTTTTCAGTAAGTGCAACGTGTGCACATTCCATAATGAAGGAGATAGGTGTGGGGCTTGTCCATTCGGTGTCCCGTAGTATTTCTTCTACTACCTCTAGTGTTGCCAGTTGTGGAATGTTGGTGTAGAGGGCCTCCACATCCAGAGTGACTAAAGCATCCAGATGGGGGCCCTCTTGGTTTTGGAGTTCTATGAAGTTCAGAACGTCTCTTGTGTCTTGTAGGAATGTAGGTGTTTCCTTTACAAGAGGCCTAAGGAAATGGTCACAGAAGCGCGACAGGGGTTCCAACACCGAACCGATCCCTGACACAATGGGTCTTCCTGGAGGTGGTAGGGTGCCCTTGTGAATTTCTGGCAGGGTGTAGAAGTACGGGATACTTGGGTTGTCATTCGTGAGGAATTCGGATTCATTTTTGGTTATCCAACCATGGGACAGGGCTTCCATCACCATGGACCTGATTTTGGTAGTGAGTCTGGCGGTCGGGTCGTCTCTCAGGGGGGTGTAGTATCTTCTATCGTTCAGTTGTCGGAGACACCCTGCTCTGTAGTCCGTTGTGGACATGATGACAATAGAACCCCCTTTGTCAGCCTCCTTAAAGGTGATGGATTTGTCGTCTGACAGATTTCTGATGGCATCATTTTCTAGTCTTGAGACGTTGTGGAAAGTTCCCTTGGTTTTTAGCATCTTGATGTCTTTAAGAACTGCCTTTTCAAAGGTTAAACCTCTGGTGGCATCATCGCAGCAGTGGGCGTAAAGGTAGATGGTTTTCGTAGTCCAGTGTCCTTAGGTGTGGGGTCAGTTTGGTCAGAAAAAAAGCTCCTAAGACGGACCTTTCTGAAGAAGTCATGGATCTCACAGTGAGTTCTAAAGTCATCAATGGCCGGTGTGGGTACAAACCCTAATCCCTTCTGGAGGATTTTTTCTTCTGTGGGGGTCAGTATCCGGTTGGAGAGGTTCACGATTAGTTTTTCTTGCCAGTTTTGCTCCTGAGATCCATCTGCAGTTGTTGGTCCTGCCATTGCACCTGCTTGTGCGCGTTGTTGCCTCCTCTTCTTCTTCCTTTTCCCCTGCCCCAGCCTCTGCCTAAAAAAGGTTGCTGATGGTAAGGGGCGAATGGGGGTGGTGGGCCCTGTTGGTACCCTGGAAATTGCCAGAGTGGGGGTCCTAGGAAAGGCGGCATGCTGTAGCCAAACACTTGGTTGGGAGGACCCCGTTGGTAGTGCTGTTGTTGTCCATTCCAGCTATCCGTGCTGGAATTGCTGCTGTAGGAAGATGTCCTCCTGCGTGTTGATGAGTTGTCGTCTGAGGAGTTGTCATCTTGTGGTAGTTGGTAATCCTCTCTCAGGTACGGGTAGGTTTTTTCTTTGTTAAACCGGCTGATATCCTTTTGAAGTTTTGAGATTTTCTGCTTCATCAGGAAATCTTTGTTATCTGCGATTTCGCTGTTCACTTCTGCTAGTTTAGTTTTGAACGCTTTTATGGTGATGCTTGCTTTTAGTGCTCCTTCTGCAATAGAAATCTTGATGATTAATTCGTCCGCCAGGCGTTTCGCTGTTTTTATTATTAGAATCAGCCAGTCCCTAGTGCACTTCCAGGCAACTAGGGACCACTCTTCCTTGAATTGCTTGTCCTCCAGGAAGATCCTAGGCATGTTGGACACAATCAGGCCATTTGGTGCTATATTCGCACGCAAGTATTCAGTCATTATTGCGCCGTGCATTATTATTTTCATTAGTTGGCGTTTCATATTGGTGATCGAATTCCAATCACTGCCCTGGCTAGTGGAAGCAGCAGCTCCATCAGGGTCTAATAGAGAAGGTGCTCTCAAGATTTCGGTCACTAGGTCATCATCAAACGACAGACCTTGGTTTTGTTCCATGCTGGAATGCGTGATACAGGAGTGCTGTAGAAGAGTCAGAAAAGTGCTGGGCGCGGCAAGATTTCCTCTAGGCCCAATAGGTTTATTTGTAGGGTCTCTTAAAAGAACTCCGACAAAGAGCCCCTTCGCGGGAGCCCATCAGGCATTGCAGCGCCGGCCTGACGAGGAGCACAGCGCAAATGATGAAGCATGACATCCTTCGGGGTGTGTGAGGGCAATCCATAGGAGACCTGTTTCACTCCTTGACCCTCCCCCTAGGAACTGCACTTTTCGTTGGATTTTTACTAACAACTCAGCATTGAAATTCGAAAAAGCACTACCTCTAATATGGATGGACCATAAAGCAGCCTTTTGTTCAACTAGCTGTACCTGGCAATAAATCTGGATCTCTAAATCCCCCCAAAAACATAAAAATATGTCCCTGGAAAAAAATTATTAATTCTGATGTGGAAACTGCCTTGAATATTGATAGCCCTATCCTGGACATCGATACTGAATCTGCTACCTTCAATTTTCCTGACGGGATAGATTCAGCAGTTTTCTCAGCTAGCCCTCGAGAAAATTATTAAAAACCTTAGAAAAAAATCCATCTGCCCTCTGGTATTCCCCTGAATTAAAAAAATGGAAACAAAAGTGTAGGTTGCAAGAACGAAGATTGAGGAGGAAGTACGATTTGGAAGAAAAACTTAAATACAAATTAGTCTGTGAGGAGTATAAAGCATTAATTATCGCAGTAAAAACCAAATTCTTTTCTGATAAAACAGTGTCTGCTAAAAATTCAACCAATGAACTTTTTAAAACAATTACGACGTTCTCTAACTATGGCCAAAGCAATTCTTCTGTCCCAGACCAAAGTTTCTGTGACAAATTGGCTGATTTTTGTCCAGATGAAGGTCCATAGCGTCCTTGATGAATTGGTAGCTAGTCAAAACACCAACCTTTCAGACTCTCCTCCTACTCTACCGTCTGAGGGACTTTATGAAACTCCCGGTGGACCTGTTATCCTTAGTGGCCTGTCAAACATTTCTCCTTTAACAGAGGACAAAGTAATCAGTCTGTTGGAATCTACTAAATCAGGCTCACCGTCTGATCCCTGTCCGCCATATGTTTTACATATGGTCTTTGGCATTATCTCGGTTCACTTGGTAAAACTTTTGAACTTATGGGTGCTATTTGATGAGCAGCTGAGCTTCTCATATCCGATCATTCACATCACATCTTCCTGTTTCTATCTGTTTAAGATGTTTAAAAAGATCTTTCTTTTTATCCCTTTTGAGTTGCAGAAAATGGTGGTAGTAGCACTTGTATTCTCACAGTTGGACTATTGTAATGCCTTATACTTGGGCAGTAACAAACGCCTGCAATCTACGCTCCAATCCTTGCAAAACGTGGCTTCTCGTGTTCTTCTGAAGGTTCCTAAGTTCAGCTCCAGCACCAAGAAGATCCGTGATCTTCACTGGCTCCCTAAGTCGGAACGGGTAAAATGTAATGCTCTCTGTATTGCACATAAAGCCCTGCATGGCATTAGCCCGCTCTATTTTCAAAAGATCTTTAAATGGTATCATCCTCGTCGTGAGTTACAATCTTCCGCGACCAAACTAGTGGCTACTCCTAAAATAAAGAGGACTAGATGAGGAGGTCTAAGTTTTTCATTTGTGGCCCGTTAGCTTTGGAACTCTGTACCTCTGTCCATTAGATCAGAATCAAAGCTTCTCCCTTTCAGGAATCGACTAAAGACATGGCATTTTGTCTCTTCTTCATAGTAGGCCTTCTAAAGTCAATTAGCTCTGGAGGTTTCACTAGCGCCAAGACACCTCAGTAATCGCGCACTTTAGAAAACCGCCACTTACTTACTTGGAGCATAAGCACTTCAGCGATGGTTAGCAGTGGTAAAGTGTACAGAGTCCTCAAGCCAACAAAAACAAATTCAGAAAACAGGGGAGGTGAAGGCAAACAGTTTGGGAAATACCACACCAAAGATGCCAAGTCTAGCATACTCTCATCAAAACCCACACCACTCTGATCTCACTGAGGAGTCCCCTCAAATTCTGTTGTCCAAACTCAACTAAGATAAATCATGAGAAAACCAAGCATTTAACTGACAGAAAGCGAGCTCACAGACCATCAACCAGGGGCAACTGAATCCGGAGTATACATTTACAAATATCCATAATAAAAATTAAATACATAGATCATTTTAGGCAGTTTATCTGATGATGGAAATATTAATAGGACACACCGTGAACAGATTAATGAGCCTAAAGTAGCTGCATGAACGATTTAGCAGGGATTTATGGGATCTATGTCTGATGCTCAGCCAGACAAACCTTTACTCAGAGACTGTTGGGAGGGAAAAATACTCCACGTGTTAATGGACGTGCACCGCTGCCCCGAGTGCCCAACTGTATTTTAGTCTGAATCACTAACGGTGTTTTTTGTTGTCATAGGCAAACACAGATCATGCGTGTGCCCCATGACATAGGCCTGTCTCATAGATAGTGGTCTTGTTGGACCGGGAGGGGCGCCCAAAGTGCTACCCTCAGAGTGGTGGAAGGCTACTGCCTTCGACAATAGGTTTTTGTTTTTGTTTTTTGTTTTTTTAACAAAGAAGGGGGTTGGGCCCTAAAACACACCTACACTGGGCCTCATCAATAATTGTGAACAACGAAATGTATAGGTGTGTGCTTTCAATGAGCAACAAATTCAGCAAAAACCACCTTGACTAATAGAGTGGTTTCGTGTATTTATTACACTTTTGTAAATTGATTTTTTAAGCATAAACATTCAATATTTTGGATCAAACCAAGAAGAAAAGCAATTTTGAACAGTGCATACAACATAAATACCAAATAAAAAAGCGAAGAAAATTACAAACACAATACACAATATTGCAAACCAATTTGAGATAACCAGTCCTTAGATTGTACAAAAAATGTGGCGGCAAAAGCAACTATCAATTTCAAGGACTAAAGCCTGCCAACAACAGCTGCCTTCTTGGTTTGATCCAAAATATTGAATGTTTATGCTTAAAAAATCAATTTACAAAAGTGTAATAAATACACGAAACCACTCTATTAGTCAAGGTGGTTTTTGCCGAATTGTTGCTCATTGAAAGCACACACCTATACATTTTGTTGTTCACAATTTTCGACAAGAGTTAAGCAGCACGAGCATGGTGGTGGCGGCAGCATACCGTATAGTGATCAGTAGGAGTGAACAGGTCTTTTTTAATCTCACTTGCGTGAGGCAAGGCCTACAGGCTCACTCTTTTTAAAGTTCTGCTGTTGTATGATTAACTCACCATTGGCCTACATCGGTGCGAAGTGCTGCGCAGCACAGGACTGATGTTTCTGCGCTAGGTGTATGCGTGCTTGGGAATGGTACAGTACATGAAGAATGTAGTGCTGGGCAATGAGTGCAAATTAAGTGAAAGTGCTGAACATATGTGTGCCTATGAGTGGTACAGTACATGAAGGATACAGTGCTGGGCAGTGCCTGCATATTAAATGCATGTGCTGGGTGTATGTGTGCCTTTGAGTGGTACAATACATGGAAGGCCCTGGGCTAGATTTTGGGAGACCCAGGCCTACATGGTGAGGTGGTAGAGGAATCATCCCAGAAAGACTTATGAATTAATACATTCCAGTAAGCTGGGTGGGACATACGAGGAAGTGTAGTCCCACTCCAACCCTCCTACACCCCATACACTGCAAAGTGTGCTCTTTGATTCAGTGAGAGGCCACAAGGAAGGGGCCTGGCACATCTCAGAAAGGAGATGGGGCTAATAAGAGAATCAAAAAGAGTAGGGCTGGGGCCGTAGGCTAACATTTTGATACAAATATCACTGTAGCTGCGACCCAGGTATGAATTCTAGTTACTCCCATGCCATGTGTTGTGGGGCTATCAGTTTTGGAGTCACTCCTTCTTGAAAGCAGTCTGTCACAGAAGAAGAGGAGGGCAGAGGAATGGGCACTTCAAAAGAAGCCGACCCCCAACACTCAATCTAAAACCCATTTGGTGTCTGGAAATGGACTATAAGAAAGGGAGCACGAGACCCCAAAAACTGTCATCTGCCAAGCAGCCAGACGGGCTGTGTGAGAAGGGGAAACTCTGCAAGGCTTCTGCCTGTGACTAGGACTGGGGGGCAAGGCTTGCTACTCTCCCTGCTGAGTATGGGGACATCACCCAGGGCATCCAAGACCACCTGCCCTGGAGCCTGGAGCACCAGCACCTGCCTGCTTGCTTGCCAAGACCAGTGTGTCCTGTGAGGAGGAGGAAAGCATTGGAGGGAGCAAGGTCTGGTGGAGAGCCCTGTCGAGGGGACTCCCTTTGCGAGGTACGACGAGACCGCTGCTGCACTGATCAGTTCATTGCACATGTGCAGGACGAAGTTAGCTACCCTCGTATGTCAGAGAAGGGCAGACGTGAACTTAAGTCGTGTGCACCACTGCACCGATCGGGCCGCAGACCAGGTGCAGTGAGGAGCCGAGGCTCCATATGCCAGAAGGCGCCGCTGCGTGAAGCTTGCCCTGCAGTGAAGGCCATAGACCTGTGGTTAGTCATGACCTTGTATGCCAGGAGGAAACGCCGATGAAGACCCTAGCTGTGGCCAGCGGATCGGAGCCCGTGTACAGGGAAGATACAGTGGCCACATATGGCTGAGAGGGTCACCAGGAGCAACAAGATTTGCGACCTAATCTACAACCCTTCCACAATGAAGCTGGCGTGGGAGCACTGGCATTGGCCCCATGGTGAGCGACCTGCTTCAGGATCGGATGAATCAGCCACTTACCCTGCAAAGAGGAGCTGCGAAGAACCTCAGGTCGCTTTGGTGGTGCGACCGCGTGAGAGGAACTCTTCGCTCGCTGAGTGCAACCTGGATGGGCTGCGTATGGCGAACTCACTTGATTCATCTGCTGCTCCAAGCGCCCGCTGACCAGGTGGAGCTCAGGAACTCTGGATGCTCCAAGCCTGCAGGTCCGGGTAAGACTGATTTTGGGCTACTCGGCCCCGCTGGAACTTACTTGCAAGTTAGCACTGCTGCACTGGAACACTGTTGACTTTAAAGTAGAGTCAGAGTGAGGAGCGAGGAGGGAGTGAGACACGGAGAACCGCCTAAAGAAACACTAGAGCCCAACCTCAGGGGGACAGTGACGTTGTTTGTGACTGTCATATTTCTTTTGTGTTGGTAGAGGTAGAAATAAAATTCTTCTCTTTTTTCATAAAAGTGAGTATTGGACTGGACAATGATTTATTGCTGTTGCTGCACACATTTTGAGTCGTGAACTGTGTTCACTCCCTTGTATTCACACCTCCCCACCGAGGGAGCCTTGGACTGTTCAACCAAGTGACTACTGAGAGCCAAGTGCTGCAGGGGTATTTGGCCCAGTCCATAGTAGCCCTGACCCCGGGACATCAGGAATAAAAGGCTTCAACCCCCATAATTTGGGCATAGTAACCTCTGATAGCCTTTGGTTCTCTGAATTGAGTTCTGACAGAGATTAATTCGGAAAAATTATAAATGTTACTGTCAATGTGTCCTATGCACTACCAACAAGCAATGGAAGTGACAATGCCAGTGGGTGTGGCTTATAACATAAAGCACCTCTTCAGTTACCTGTGAGGTTAGGTACTCAATTCTTCATTACACAAGCATCCTGTAACTCAACCTAGCACTCATGCATCCATTTATCCACCAACTAAACCATTCTTACATTCATCTACTCAACTATTCACAATAAACACCACACACAAACTCAAAGAATACACAAGATAAACTGAAAGTAGAAAAGTAGAAAAACATGTGGGCTTGTAATTAAGTAAATAAAATTAAACTGTGCAGTCATTCAGAAGGGAATAGACCAAATGGCTGAAGTGGGTTGGCACATTGCCCAAGGCTACATGTTGTCAAGGGAGGTAACAGAATGTGAATGACAATCAAGCAGACGAACAGATGAAGAGGGCTGACTAAAGTTGTTCTGAATATGCATATATTCATTGATTATTACAAGAACCTGCCAGACACCTAAACCTGTCAGCTCTGACCTAAAACACTTTAATACACAAACTGCTAAATGCTACACATAAATTTACAAGCATGTATGAAATGATAAAACGAAAGTTTATTCAATATAAAAGACCTCCTAAGAGGCCTAACAAGGATTCTCAAATGTAAATCTTCTGCCCTCCAGAGCTTCTCAGAGGCAAGAAAAGGACATCAAAACCCTTGCATACTACATTAATTTATTAATCTCCATGTAACAAAATTCCTGTCTACAGGTTTAAACACAATTTAGTAGCAATCCACCCTTAAACGCCTATAGCCCTTAACATATGCTTTTCTCTTCTCATGAATTAGATCGCTCTCCGTTCGCACCGGTCTTACACTCCAGCCCAATCATGATCATATTAATAATTTGCACCTTGTTTTGACCAGTCTGACTACGTAGGACTGGGACTCAGACAGGCTAACAAGACTGTAAACATGAAATTCATTTCTACTGTGGATTCTTATGTAATCAGAGTGAGAGGCATCTAGATCGGGTTGCCTTAAAAAAAACATCAGTTCCTTCTATTTATGGCCTGAGGAGGCCTGAATGATTGGCCGAAATGTATTGACAATCTTTGGAGAACAGGTTCCAACCAGCATAAAATTCTGGAATGTATGAAATTTTAGAACATTGGAATGTTGGGAGCTCCATTGTAGACAATGGAGTGCTCCATGCTTCTACGGGCCGGTAAAGGCCCGCAGAGCAACATTCCAATGTTTTAACAAAGGCCTCTCGGAGCTCGAGGGGATTTAAATCCCCTCGAGCTTTGAGAAACCTTTGTTTTATTTGTTAGAACATTCTGCCCTCTACTGGCAGAATGTTCTAATAGCCTTATAGCCCTTCGTAGCAGGGCTATACCGGCTATTAAAGTCCTGCTCCCTTGTTAAAGTCCCTCGCCTTCGGCTCGGGCCTTTAACGCGGGAGCAGGCCTTTAATAGCCGGTATAGCCCGCTACCGTGGCCATTAAACTGATAAAGACCCATATATGGATTAGTATATGGACTAGATGGAACACTCATTTGGGTGTATCATAGGTTTGAATTACTTTGGAACACTCATCACAATAAGCATGAAAGGGCTGATTAATTATGCAAAGAAGGCACAATTTGTCCTGTAATAAAAAAAGGATTTATGCACAAGGATGTTGAAATATTGTTAATAAATTGAGTTAATGAAAATTCAACATGGTACAGATTTGTGACAAGGTTCTAAAGGCAATGGAACTCTGTAATACAGTCATATTTAGTGACCATTTATTGACTACCAATAGTGACATAATCGGCTATTGAAGAACAAGGTTTTTAGAATGTATCCCTATAGAGTACATACATATATATATATATATATATATATATATATATATATATATATATATATATATATATATATATATATATATATATATATATATATATATTATATATATATCCAAATTCCAGCCCTTTCATACAGCACACTCCAAATGCAAAGCAGGCACGGACTCCTTCAAGGTCCAAATGTTTGTTTAATCACTTATTTCCCATCAACATATAAAGGCTAATGCCGCGTCCATGACGCATTTCGACTGTTGACTCACGGTCTTGATCACATGATCGCGCTGCACCACATCTCAGCCTTTTAAATAATTAACACCACGTGTGTTCCATGCTAATAGGCATGGACAACAGACTCTCTTACATTGTTAATACCCCATGTTTCAGATACATAGCGTTTGTTAGTGTTATTCATTAAAATCCAATATATGAACCACCTTCCATTTCACTGGTAAATTTGTTGATACATCTTAAAAACAATTCTGAACTTAATTTTTTCATTTTGCTTGCAATTGGAAAAGAATTGTCGAATTACATTCATTATTCAATTTTCACCCATTGATGGACCGAAATATCCCTTGTGTCATACCATCATAGTGTCATCTCATGGCCATCAAGTGATGCATTATATTGTTGTATTGCCTAACCACATCAATTAATATTGACGTTTAGCATTTCCGAACTATTGCTTATGTAGACCCTGTAGCTATTATGGTAGGTCACTTTCAAATAAAGTTTAATATTTTGGACACAAATTCATTTATAATATATACATATATATATATATTGTAAGCCCAGAGAGTGGGCTTACAATCTCTTCAACAGGCCGACACCTTTGTTATAAAGCCCTCCGACAAAGGGGGCAACGTCGTCCTGTGGGATATTGACAAATACAGGGCGGAAGCCACACGACAGCTAGAATACTCAGGTAGCTATCTGAGGTCTAACCAAGCAGAATACAGCAGAACCATTGACCAGTATCACCAACTCTTAGAGATGTGGCACGGGCAAGGGACACTTAGGCGCAACTAATTCCTGTTCCTGATGGTGAAAAAGCCGGTTAACCCTGTGTTTTATATGCTCCCCAAAGTGCACCAAAGTGTTACTGAACCACCAGGGAGACCGATCATCGCAGCCAACCAAAGCTTGCTAGAAAATTCTTCCATTTATCTTGACTACTTCCTCTGTGATTATGTTTTAAACTTGCCTTCTTATTGCAGGGACACCATGGATTTTCTTTCAAAAATACAGGGCATTCACGCGGGATGGCTTTAGCAATTGGGGTATGTTGAAGTGGGTGGGGGAGGGGGGATGGGCTTATTTTGAATTGAAGTATGATACTGTGATTGTACCAAAGTATACGATAAGACCGGAGTTGCTCGCACAACTAGAATGCAATTGTGAGTTCCTGTATTCAGTAGACTCTGGGTTTCAATCTGACTATGGGTGAGAAGTACAACTGTATAACGTGGAACGTTAGAGGGCTCAACACCCCGAAAAAAATTAGACAAGTGTTTGCATATTTGGATCGCCATAATGTCCAGGTTGCTCTCCTCCAGGAGACGCACTTGACAACGATGTCAGAGGCTAAAATCGCTCTTAAATGGGCTGGCTACAGACTGGCCTCCTCGTATTCCTCCTATGCGAGGGGGGTGCTCATCCTTTTTAAAAGAGGGCTTTCCTTCACACCTATAAAAACACACATGGATGGGGAGGGACGGTGCGCAATGGTGCATGGTAAACTAGGAACCTCCCTGGTCACATTTATTAATGTATATGGGCCAATAGTAGATGAACCTGAATCCTTTACGCGCCTATACACTGTTATGCGTGACTGGCCAGAAGCAGCCGTTATCTGCGGGGGTGACCTCAACACTTATTTAGACCCTCAAATGGATAAATCCAGCCCACAGGGCCTACGAACATCCAAAATTGCGCACAGTATAAACAATGCCATACTAGAGTTTAGCTTAGTGGACATATGGAGATTGCGCAACACCACGGTGAGGGAGGGTACGCACGCAACGCCTGCACACAACAGTTGGCCCCGGTTGGACTACTGGCTTCTAAGCGAGGGAGCCAATGGCTGGGTTTTGGATGTTACCGTGCTCCCACGTACGCTATCGGATCACAATCCGGTGCTGCTTGCGCTTGAGATTCCGGCTAATATTCGTAGTCCCTGTACGTGGCGGTTCCGTTCGGAGGCCCTGCTGGACCCCGTGTACAACGAAACTATACGGACAGCCATAGTACAATACTTTGACTTAAACACGGGCACAGTTGAGAACGCGTCCACACTGTGGGAGGCTTTTAAAGTGACCATAAGAGGGGTGTGCATTAGCACGACAGCTGGGATTTTGAAAGGCAACTTGCTAAGACTGAAGCGGAGCTAACGGCGCTAGAACGCCAATACACCACCGCACCCTGCCCCGAAATTCTACATCGGATCCACGAGGCACTTCTAAAACATGACGAACTGTCGGAGTCAGAGATTCGGTATAGATCTCGCAGACATGTGGCGCAGGCGTATGGGGAGGGGGGGGTCGTCCGGGCCACCACTTGGCTACCAAAATCAAATCCCATGCTGACTTTCCCCATGTCACTAAAATCACAGACAGCCTGGGCCACTATACCCCCTTGGACATAGTGGATCAATTCCACGATTTTTTCGCAGACTTATACACGTCGCGTGGATCTGCGGATGAACATGAGCTGAATGCCTATCTATCGGATATAGCATGTGCCTGGCACGCTGATGGTCACCATGAATATCTAAACCAGCCGATCGACGAGGCGGACGTTAGGGAGGCAATACGAGCACTGCCTAATCAGAAAGCACCAGGCCCGGATGGGATTCCTGTCGAATTTTACAAAATATATATTGACCTACTCGCGCCCCGCCTGCTCGAGATGTATGCAGAGGCACACGAGTCCGGCATATTGCCACCGTCCCTCCGTCAAGCGCTAATTATTGCACTACTGAAAAAAGACAAGGCCCCGGACTTGTGCGAGTCATACCGACCCCTATCGCTCATTAATTTAGACGCCAAAATTCTGGCGAAAATTCTGGCTACTAGATTGCAGCCATTGATGCCTAAATTGGTCCTGCCGGACCAGTCGGGCTTTATACCGGAGCGCTCGACATCCCACAACCTTCGGACGATATTTGCCATGTTTCATGTATTGGACCCTGAATTACAAGCAGCTGCGGTCATGTTGGATGCGGCAAAGGCGTTCGACTCCATTGAGTGGAGCTACATGTTTCATGTCTTGAGACGAATGGGGTTCCCGCCATTGTTCCTCGGGTGGGTGCAACTATTATATAACAACCCGACTGCGTTGGTACGCATCGGGGGGCTGACCTCACAACCCGTTCAGACACAGAGAGGAACCCGTCAAGGGTGCCCACTCTCGCCATTACTGTTCGCACTGGTACTTGAGCCACTGGCCTGTATTATTCGGCAGCGCCACAGGGAGACGGCCCTTAATTTTCTACACTGCCCAGTTGGCATTTCGCTGTACGCGGATGATATGGTGCTATTCATAAGAGAACCGACAATACACCTGTCAAGGGTTTTGAGGGAATATATTAGATTTGGACTATTTTCAGGCTTACAAATCAATTGGGGCAAGTCGATAATGATACCGCTAACGCCCAAAACGATGGCACCGCCAATGGAATATCCCCTGATATGGACGACGGAACCAGTAAAATATCTGGGTGACTGGGTGCATCGCGACCCCGACATTGTCATAAGAGAAAATTATGGCAGAGCACACGACTCACTAGACAAACAGGTGGATAGATGGAATATGCTGCCCCTCTCACTAGAGGACAGAGTTGCGATCATTAAAATGGTTATATTACCACGTTTTTTATACCTCTTCTGCAACATTTCAATCAAGCTAACACAACACTATTTCAACACGCTCAGATCGTCCCTTCTTCACCTAATTTGGGGGGGGTGGGGGGGCGGCAGGCCAGGGAGAGCTGGGCCACACTAACACTGGACCATAGTAAGGGCGGATTTAGCGCTCCAGACCTGTATATCTACTACCTGAGCGCTCAAGCGCAATATGCGTACTATTTGTTTAGGCCTCACGCATTCACCCTGCATGTCGCAGTAGAACATGGGGATGCTCATCCGGTCCCTCTGGCAAGCATTCTCACACATACCCGCAGAGGCACTCCCAGCATTGAAATTAATACATTGGACACGACCATCGCTGCGTGGCAGGCTATAGGCACCATCACAAACAAGCTCCCCGTGTATGCGCCGGCGCTCCCCGTCGCACACTATTCAGCACTGTCCGTGATACAGGAAGAAGGATCCCTCAGGGCGCTGAGGGAGGTGGGCATAACAACCATGCAGGACATATATCCTGAGGGGCATTTTCTCACCTCAGAAGATCTAGATTACATCACTAACTCTTCACTACCGTTTAACTTCACGATTCATAGATTGCGGCAGGCTGTTAAGGTCCACTACAGTACGTACCCGGATGAGCCTCCAATACTGCGCTCACTTCAAATGTTGTTAGTGGCACCGTCAAAGCGTAAATTAGTGACAAAACTATATAGAGAGATAAGGGATGAGAGGGTCCCAAAACCGGATAGGAGTCTAGCCCGCTGGAATGCCACCCTGACCCCGCCTCTGTTGGACACAGATTGGGAACACATTTGTGGACTGACCAGTGCCCTCACACCCAACGGCAACTTGCGCATAATACATTTTAAGTATCTACATCAGACTTACCACACCCCCGTCAAGTTACACAGGTGTGGTCTCAGGGAAACAAGTAATTGTAAACGGTGTAATCAGTCAGATGCCGACTTCCTGCATCTTGCGTGGGAATGCAGACGAGTACAGTTGTTTTGGAGGGAGGTGCTGCAATGTCTACAGGAAATGACGGGGATTCTTTTGCAATGTACACCATCAGTCGGTTTGCTAAGTTATGCTCCTCAATTAAAGGGCACACTGGGCAGGTTTGTGCGTATTGCATTGGTAATGGCTAAACGCCGGGTTGCTATGCACTGGGAGAGCAATCTGGCCCCAAAGGCTGAGAGCTGAATCAAAGACTTGGTCTATTGCAGGGACAACCTAACGTTGTACGCGGAGGAACTGCCTTCCGTATCCAGGCCCAGGGACATATGGGAACCTCTACGACAATACCTGCAAAAGAAGTCTGCTACTGACTCACAAAACTAAAAGAGTTGTCATCACAGGGTGCAGGATCTCGCAGGACGGCGAAGGCATATGTTGTATCTGATGTAAATGTTATTGGATAATTGCTTGTATACTGGATGATCACGGTATGGTTATAAGTTTTGTTATGGTTATAATGCTTTGCAAGGCGGAAGAAATGTATTTATTTCTTAACTATCAATAAAAAGAATTTAAAAAAAATAAAAATACAGGGCATTCCATGGAAAGCCTCATATGTCCTCCCAACAGTAGATGTGGTGTCCCTGTACACCTGCATCGAACATGATTTAGGTTTGGAGGCATGTAAATACTTTTTCCATGACAGACCTATTTCTATGTTTGACCGCACTATGTTACTGCTAGACATGCTACATTTGTGCCTGCATAACAACTGTTTCCTCTTTGAAGACACATGGTATAAACAGTACACAGGTACTGCGATGGGGAGTTGCTTCGCCCCCAGCTACGCCTGTATCTTTATGGGGTGGTGGGAGGCGGAGCACCTCTGGCACCAAGGCAATGACTGTTACACAGATAACCTCATCCTGTGGACCCGCTACATTGATGATATTTTTCTGATTTGGGATGGCCCACAGGATTCGCTTCACAACTTTATTGCGGGATTATCTACCAATGATTTAAATCTAAGATTCACGAGTAAGGTACATACAACTATAATTGAATTCCTGGATGTCTTAGTGGAGGTTCGAGATGACAGCATACACACCAGTCTGTTCAGAAAGGCTACAGCCGGGATCAGCCTGTTACATGCACGGAGCCACCACCCAGATGGACTAAAGAGGACTATCCCTTATGGAGAACTCCTCAGAGCTAAACGCAACTGCAGTTCCTTAGAGGCACTGACCAGGGAACAAGGGAACATGATTGGCCGATTTAAAGCACATGGCTATTCAGGGAAAACCATTAGAACAGCAATTGAGAAGGCCTCCTCGAGGGATAGGGATAGTCTCCCGATCCCTAAGACACGTAACAAGAACCAACAGGAAGTGAGACTTATCACCACTTTTTCCAACGCTTCTCAGGCACTCCACAGAATAGCGAGTAAACATTGGCACCTAGTTAGACAGGATGTGGTCATAGGTAGGTTAGTCAGTCCAAAACCACATATCACATACCGTAGATGCAAATCCTTACAGAATACACTGGTGCACAGTCATCTCACACAACAGTGCAGGAGAACAGGCACATGGTTGAGGGAACTCCCGGGATTTCACAGATGTGGCCGGTGCAAGGCCTGCGCCAACAGTCGCAATGTGAAAAGCCATCAACTGCCCATTGGTAGAAGTGAAAAAATACGTTCATTTATCAATTGCAACACTGAATTTGTTGCTTATGTCCTGATCTGTATCTGTGGCTTGCGCTATGTTGGTAGCACTATCTTTCCTGTGAAAAAGCGTATACTAGAACACCTGCGCGCTATTAGGAACAGGGATCTGACCTATACAGTTGCCAAGCATTGTACGTTAGAGCTAATATCAGAAATGTCCCCATGCTCCAAGATCTCTTATTTTGGAATTGACAGGATTGCAGTGCATCCTCGTGGAGGTGACCGCGAACGCCACCTGCGACGCCTGGAATCAGAGTACATCATTCGCCTGCAAAGCAAGGCTCCCGGAGGCCTCAATCGTGAGGAAGACCTTCATGTCCATCTAGGATAGAGAAGATACTATATACAAGAGGTGCCCTAACACTCCCTTGGACACTGTATATACTGGTATCTTTAGTCTGATTTACCCGCAATCCATCCCTACTATTCCCTTCCTTACCCCCGTTTATCTCAAGCATATTTCTAATACAACGATGGGGCTGCAATTCTTACCAAGCGGCTGCTTGGGCCAGTAGTGTTCACATCACCACGTTCTCAATGTATAGAACCGGGGGTGGGTTTTCAAAGTGTTGGCCAGAAACTTTTTTATTATTATTATTTTTATTCACACTGTTATTTCATTTTTTCCATCTTGTAGCGGGACTGTAAAGCAGACATACAGAGGCAGCCGGTACCGGTAGAGTACTGTTTTATCAACAGGGGATTACTTTTAATAATGCCATATAGTATCTCATTAGGGGTGAGCACCCTCTTGTTTACCCTTACCTATGATCCACACAGCCACCTGGCGCTGCTACTGCATGTGGATAGGCTTTATATATCTACACCTTCATTTAGTACCACTTTGTTCTTTAGTACTCCTGGGAGGCGTCAATTGCGTATATCAGTAAATGCCTGCGCTTTACAGATGGATCACTATTACTTTCAGTTTTAATTTATTTAACTTTATTTCAAATTTGTAAATTGCTGTTGCACTTTATGTACATATATATGATGCATTAAGGTCTCCTATGTTATTTGTGACATTTGCAGGAATAACGTGACTGGAGTCTGTCTTCATGTTAATTTAGACTAACTTTGATGCATTTCTTTTACGTCTATGCATAAATGCTTGGTCATGTTTTGTTTTTGAAAACACTTAAATACAGCCACTTCCGGTTCAGGAAGTGACTTTGACTAAGACTGTGAGGTTGAAACGCGTCAATCAATAAAACTTTTCTCTATAATTCAATCCTGAGTGTGACTTTACCTTATTGTTGCGAGACGTAAGGAATTTGCATAATATATATATATATATATATATATATCACGCTCCAACTCCACCTCCATGTGAAGCACTCTCGGGCGGGTGCATGTGTGCGGCCGTGGACTCCGCAATTTATTTTCGCTCCTCTTTGGTTTCAAAGAAAATCAGCACTCACTTGGGCGCTTGAAGAACTTTATTGTACAGCAGCAAGCAACAAACGCGTTTCGGCGATCTGCCTTCTTCGGTGTTACTGACACCGGAAGAGACCATGTTTAAAAAACATTTCATTTGTGCATAACAATCAAGAAGGGACAAGCGCAATTGCGCGACCATGAGCCCCATTTTGTAATGTCATATATATATATATAGATATATATATATATATATATATACACATACAATTTATACAAAGCTGCTCAATTCATTTTAGATTACATTATATTCCATCACAGTCTTCTTTCTCTTTATCTAAATCACTACATTTCATATAGATTTTTATTGATCAAACGCGAAAACATTTCATTAATATTCGCGGCCGTTTATCGGCATGGGCAGAAGTATGCACCGTGGTATATTGTGATCTTGCCGCAACGGATATTGTTATTTTCTGTCCCTCCTTTCTTCTCCTCATATTAAGGCAGGAAGATACTGGACACTAGATGTTTATATTGCTTTCTGCTAGGAGTTCTTTTCAAAGAGCAAATCGCCTATATGCACACTTTACCCAGCTGTATTTAAAAACTCATTCCAAGACATCTATACACGGATAACCTGCCTACTCTAACTTCAAAAGTGGATGTCCGAGACTGAACCCAGGAAAAATAGAATTAATGTTCATGTACAAATCCAACAACATGGAATGGCATGTCATACACAGGAGGTAAAATCATTAGGTTTTCAGCCGCACACTCCCCTATGTCCTCATATATTGCACACACAGTGACTGTTGCCAGATCAATGCTATACTCTTAAAAATTAAAATAAAATAATGATAAAACCATTTCAGCAACCTTTTAACTTTTGGTTTAATGTTCATGCACTTGCATCTCACTGTGATTACAGGAAAGAGAATTTGACTGGAGTGACCAAAACCAACTTGGAGCCTCTGAAAGTGGTTATTTACTCTGTCGATAAGTTGATGTTGTGCACAAGAAAATTCAACCATATTACTCCTATACAAAGACACCTACAACTTACTTGAAAGCCAATTCGACATGGTCTTCAACAATGCAGAGAGCTCAGTGGGTTCATACTGAATGACCCAATACAAAAAGTATTGTTGCAGCAGTGCGAAGTGGACTGGTGGGCACTGCATGCTGCAGTAAAGAAGAGCCGAGCTGCTGTAGCGCACTCCCTGCATCTTCCCTACAGTGACCATGTTATGCATTATTGTGACTGTTCTGTACTGTTTTGACTGCTGCTAGGCTTCCCCCAGAGCCAGCGCCTCTTCATCCCAGAAGACTACGACGGCAGTGCGTGGGGAGTTTGCTGCGCTATGCTGGTTTATTTAGTGCACAAATAGGATTCTCTTCAGTGCCTGCACAAATATGTGTTCTTCAGCAAATCTGCAGTATACTGGGCTTGCATGGTGAACCAGCTGGCCTTGTCTGGTTCATTGTACTGCACATGTATCCTGGGTGTGAACAGCAGTTTGCTGCATTTTGTACACATGCACACCGAAAGATCGAGTAGCTTTAACTTGGTGCACTGGACTGGTGTCATAGAGGGCGAGATACTGCTAAAAACTTCTTTAGAGCGGTTTATGTGAGGCAGGAAGCAAACTTCTTGAGAAGACAGCGATTCTAGAGCACTAAGGTACCCCCGGGGGAGGGTCCTGAGACTTTGTTCACAAGTGTAAATGGTACTTGGTGATGCTAGAAACCATCACAACTGGTTGTGAGCAAGATGGTTTGGGCATGGGGGGAGTCATTAATGCCCCTGCCCCCACAATCCTTGGGCAATCTCATTATGAAAAGCAGACTTTCTATTAGAGACTTCTAGCCCCAGATTTCTCACCTTTAGAATATTCCCCAGGCGTCAGACAGGATCCCAAACTTTTTCTTCAGTGTGCAAGAAACGTCACCCCCCACAAAACGGCAGATTTTAAGCCCTTTAGGGACTGTCAAACAGATGTCTGAGAAGATTCCCACCAGGTGTGCCTGTTGCGTCTGGGGTCGAGCCATGACCGAAAAGCCTGCAGCAACTGCACGTTGATGAACCCAAAGGCGATCAGGGACCGTAAGGTGAAACGTTACATGACCAAGCATAAGAAGACTCCTCGCCGTGACTGTTCCAAGTCACGGTCTGCATCCAAAGTTCAATCCCGGTCCAGTTTCCAGAGTTGACAAAGCTGCTCAAGAGGTCGGTCTGCATTGCGGTCCAAATTGTCGGGTAAGTCCAAAAATAAACGTAAGAAATCAAACCAGCAGGATTCCGCTCCCCTGCGCCACTCGCATTGGGGCAGAGCTTGCACCTTAAGTTGGCCAACTTCAGTGCCAATCCCACAGCTGGTTCTGGCACAACCCGAGTTTCCAGGACCAACAGCCATGCCAAAATCGAAGAGCTCTGCACAGCCATGCTCCGGCTCTTCGGACCCCTGTAGACTCCCTTTGGTGAGTCTTTGGGTCCTCTCACTGCCTGGACCAGCCACAGAGGTATACACTTCCTATGCACGCCATGATGATGCGTAGAGTACCCAAAGTACTTGACCTTCAGCTCCCCACCTTGGAGGTCAAAACCAATGTCTTGACAGAAGCCCTCCAACAAGGGCAAACATCTTCTGAGCCCCTTCTTTCATTTAATAAAGCACGGACAGACACCTTAATGGGGGCTTGGGCCAAGCCTTGTTCTAGCCCGAGTCAATTGACAAATTGCCAGGTGCCATTGCCCTGTTCCAGGCAACCCTGCTAGTCTCTCGCAGCACCCTTCATCTGAAAGCCTAGTGGTGAAAGGCTCCACGAGCCGCTCTAATTCCAACACATTTCTTATTACTCCCCCTTACCCCTCGACAGGGAACCAACGTGAGTAGAAACATTTTACTAATATGTTTTTTCTTCCACAAGTCTTCGCCCTCAAATCTATTAATGCCAGCTGCTTTTAGTGATGCTACTCCCACAACCTTTGGGATTCAGTGGCAAATGTTCTCCCTGGTGTGCCCGAAGAACTTCGTCCTGCTCTTGCTCAGGCGTTTCTAGGTGGTTATGATGCAGCCAAGTTAACAAATAGTTGTGGCTAACACACCACCACCGATTCCATTGGTTGGGCCATAAGAACCAGTGTTGCCATTCGCCGTCATCCACGACTGCGAATGACTGGGTTCCCAGGCTTTCAGTCCTCCCTGATGTACATACCCTTCAACAGGACTCACCTGCTCGGGGATAAGGCTTATTCCGCTCTGGAGCATTTTAAAGGAGAGCAGGGCTACTGCTCACTCTCTGGGCCTTTCCACCCTGTCTCACCAACTGGAACACTTACACCGCTCCTTTTGTGGATTTGACCAAGATGCTCATTATCGCAAGCCGGTACAGCCTCTGCAAGGAAGCCAACAGTTTTGCGGTCAGGGCTGATGTGCCCACCGCCCCTGCAGGCAGGGTCAACAGGCCACCCAGTCTACTACTGCCCCTGCAGCCCCAACTGCCAAACCTCTTTAGAGTGCCCTTATAGTAGCGCAGCCACCCGGAGGGAGGCAGAATCTACTAATTCTACCTGGGCTGCCAGGCAATTACTGTGGACAGGTTTTACAAATCGTTCACAGGGGCTATGCATAATCCTTCCTTTTTTACACGTCGCACCTTCAACCATCTCCAGACTGCTGGAGGCACCATCTCTCCATTTGCCACAGGAAGTGGAAGCCCTTTTGCCCAAAGGGGCTATGGAGAGGGTGCCTATGCCAGAAGTAGGTAGTGGTTGTTATTCCCGCCACTTTCTGGTGCCCAAGAAAGATGAAGGCCTACGGCCTACTTTAGACCTGCTCCCTCTCAACGCCTTCCTCAGGCAGGGAGCAGAAGTTCAAAATGCCCACCCTGGTCCAGGTCTTGTCTGCCCTCGACTACGGAGACTGGATGGTGGTGGTGGACCCGCAAGACACCTATTTCCATATACCGGTCCTGCCGGCCCACCGGCTCTACCTGCGGTTTGTGGTGGGGCAGGAGCATTTTCACTTTGCAGTGCTCCTCTTTGGTCTCAAAAGTGCCCCTTGGGAGTTCACAAAAGTGATCGTGGTGGTGGAAGCAAACCTTCAGAGGTCAGTAGTGCCAGACTTCCCCCTACCTCGACTGGCTGTTGAAGGAGGGCTCACCCCAAGCAGTCATCAACCGCCGCCAGACTATGGCAAACTTTGTCATCTTTGGGGTTTACTATCAATGTGCCTAAGTCACACCTGACTCCTTGTCGGATGCTCCCCTTTATCGGACCCATTATGGACACGGTTTGGTTTCGTACCTTTCCTCCAGGAAAGAGAGTCAAGGACATTCAGGCTATGATCCCCTTCTTTTAGCCTCGGTCCTGGATTTCAGTGAGGTCAACTGTTTGAGGCTGCTGGGACTGATGGCCTCCTGCATCCTGCTGGTCGAGCACGGCAGGTGGCATATGCGGGCTCTGGACTGGGGCTTTAAGTTTCAGTGGGCCCAACATCAAGGGGACGTCTCTAACAATGTTCAGATATCGCAAAAGACCTTCAGTGGTGATCGGACCATTATTGGGTCAGCAGCAGACACCTCATCCTTCCCCACCCATAACGGACAGTGGTGACCGATGCATCGCTTCTGGTATGGGGCGGTCATCTGGGAGAGGTGGAGATCAGAGGACTCTAGTCTCTGGCAAGGTCAAGGCTCCATATCAACCTTCTGGAGTGGGAGGGGCCACCCTTTTTGCGTTGAATGCCTTCCTACCATCCATCAAGGGGAGGTTAGTACAGGTGCTTTTGAACAACACCACCACCATGTGGTACTGCAACAAACAGGGCTGGGAGGGGTCACGGGCCCTGTGGTTCTGGATATGGCTGGACTGCCAAGGAATCTTCCTGGTGGTGAACCACTTGGCAGGCTCTTTGAATGCCAGGGTGGACAAACTCAGCCATCGGCACCTAACAGATCATGAGTGGCAGTTGCATCCAGATGTGGTGCAAGTTTTCTTCTGTGAAAGGGAGAACCTTGACAAGGATCCATTTGCCACCGCCGAGAACATGCAATGTCATCGCTTTTGCGCGTTGGAGTATACAAAGCATCACTCGCTCAAAGACACATTCTGCCTCGAATGGACCTCGGGACTCCTGTATGCCTTTTCACCAATACCACTCCTGCCCAGAGTTCTCAAGAAGATCTGGACGGACCAGGCCCAAATCATTCTAGTGGCGGCTCCAGATTGGGCACAAAGAGTATGGCATCCAGAACTTCTGGGCTTGAGCATTTGTCCTTTGATCAGAACACTCCTCCGAGAGGTCCTTCTAACACAGCAACAGGGCAGGATTCTGCACCTAGGCGTTAGCAATCTCCACCTTCATGCAGCTAAACACATTATCAAAAACTGTATACGCCCATCGCTGGGACAAATTTGTGGTCTAGTATGGTGCACGCCAGATTGACCCCCTTCAGGCCAAGCTATCTGACTTTCTGTTTGTTTTGTGTCTTGATAGGCAAGAGTTTGCTTTGGGCACCGTTAAAAGATATCTTTCTGCCTTCTTAGAGTTACCAGGTCAGCCTTCTTTGCTTCAGTCACCAGTTGTAATGCGTTTTTTTGAAAGGGCTACAACACGTTTCCCCCTTTTTCCTTTGTAATGCCCAATAAGACCTTAATCTGGTCCTTACTTATCTGATGTTCACTCCATTCAAGCCGCTTCACAGCTTTCCCATCCAACTCCTTACGATTAAGACTGTGTTCTTCGTCGCCATCACCTCGGCACGTGAGTGAGCTTCAAGCTCTGTGTGTCAATCCACCATTCAGCACCTTCTTCCGAGACAAACTGGTTCTGCGGACGTGAGCATAATTTTAACCAAAAGTTGTGACGTCGGTCAAGCTTGCACCCTGCTGGTGTTCTTTACTCTACCTCACCTCTCGGAGGAGGAGGAGGAGAGGCTCCATCGCCTGAATCCCATAAGAGCCCTCAGCTTTTACATTGATCATACCACAGAACACCGGGTGGACGATCAGCTCTTTGTGGGGGTTCTCTGGAGTGAAAAAAAAGGACAAGGCAGAGCAAGAGAGAACCATCACTGGCAGGATCGTGCTCTGCATTAAGATCTGCTATGCTGTGGCCAAAAGGTAGCCTGCATGAGCACTGCGTGCTCATTCTACCAGGGCCACAGCAGTTACTACTGCATTAGCACTTGGAGTCCCTGTCCTAGACATTTGCCAGGCAGCTAAGTGGGCGTCCATCCATATGTTAACAAAGCACTATTACTTGGACAGGCAGGTTCACCGAGAGGGGCATTTGGCCCACTCGGTCCTGCATGACTTTCTGGTTTGAGTTCCTTCACAGACCCGTATCCAAATAAAGTCAAGCTTTATTAGCGCCCTATTTAGAGCTTGATGAGGGGAAGGAGGCAAGTGGACCTTGTTGTCAAACTTTCATCAAAGGTCTCTCCTGGCTGCAAACTTATTTGGTTCCTCCTTCCCCCCCACATCTTGAGTTCCACCTGCCTCCTTACCCGCATAGAGCTCTAACTAGAACGCTACTAAGGAAATGCCAACATAGGAACCAAATGGGCTGATCTGTATGGCATGTAGGAGTATGGTGCATGGAAGTTTCACAATTGAATGCACAAAAATAGGATACTAACGGGATCCTTGTGAAGTCCTAACAAAATCCAACCAGCCTGGTGAGGCACTGCTATGATGGCTGAAACATGACCAACCAGGCATATAGAGAATACTAATTTCCTTAGTGCATCCCCACCTGTTTTTAACTGTGTCAGGGTGTCCTTGAAAATAGAATTGACCCTCAGGACACCCTAGACTATTTTAAATCTAGGATCCCAACCAATAACCAACGAGCTCCCTTGGCTACCAAGGTTGAGACCATCCAGAGACAGTAGGTATCTGGACGAAGACTCTATGATGAAGCATGCCACTTGGAATTCCAGTGGGTGAGAGCCCTTTTAATACTATAGGGGGATCCCCGTGGACTGGTATGAGGGATAGGGTAAGCAGGGTAGGAATTCCCTCCTGTTGTTTTTGTACAGTTAAGTGTTTGGGAAGGTAAGCAAACCTTGCACCACTTCTCAATCCCTCCTTCTTGGAATATAGTATGACAGCATGTCTTCGGCCATGGCCTGAACAAAAACAAAAGAGCATTATTTAAAGACCTTATGATGGAAAAGCAAAACATCAACAGCACTCTTGCACCCAAAGAGTCGCAAACTATCAAACATTCCCTCTCGCCCATCATGGAGTTCCAGTCACTTACAATTGGAGGCATTTGTACACTCTACACATACTAGTAATCTGGCACTAACAGCACTCCTGCACCCAGCCACCTTGCAGTCACACACTCCACAAGCACTCAAACCTTTCAGAGTACCAGTCTCATTCTACTGGAATCATTCTCACACCTTCTATACACTAGCAGTCTCACTCTACCGACAGCACTCCCACACCCATCAGAATGGTGGCCCCACACTACAAGAATCACTCTCACACATAACAGACTAGTTCTCTGGCCAGACCAAAAAATGCTTGGTTCAAATGACTTCAAGCAGGGTTGGCTGGTCTCCAAAACCTCAAGAGGTAACCGCTGCCCACAACAGACACGTGGTGACAAAACAAATAGGCCTGGCTTATAAAGTCCTACCTATTGGTATTGCCAATGCTTGTTACTTCTTTGGCCCTTTACAGGCCACTGCCAATTTAGTTGTTTAGGTTTGTATTCACTGTATTTAGCGTGTTAAAAATAAAAAAAGTTTGACGGAAGCACATCACCCCTCACCTCAGGAAACTCCACTGGCTACCAGTCGCGAAGAGATGCCAGTTCAAGCTGCTCACCTACGCATACAAGGCACTACACAATGAAGAACTAGCGTACCTCAACAAAAGAGTGAATTTCCACCAACCTACCAGAAAACTGTTCTGGATCCCTCTCCCTAACAGCCACCAGACGCGTCCGCCGGACCAACATTGGAGGCCGCTCCTTCTCCCTCTAGTGGCTAAGGCCTGGAACAACCTCCCCCTGCACCTCGGAGCCTCACCATCGCCCAAGCAGTTCAGGAAGGACCTCAAGACCTGGATGTTCAACAAATAGGAGAACAGGCAGCATGATCCCACAGCGCCTTGAGACCCTCACAGGTGAAGCAGCTGCGATCTACAAATCCTGATTGATTGATTGAAAACTGTTGGGGGCTGGCTACAATGTTACTATTTAGAGGTGCATTACTGTGATGTAAGCTACGCTACTTAACAAACATGATTAACAATTCAAATGGCCGCTTACATGTAGTGGGAGTGACTGCAACTTGCTTTTCTCACACATATTATTGAAACCTTCTTGAGATCTGTATGTGAGGTATTTATCTCATTACTGTGTGTAGTCAGATAGCTAACAGCGGCTCTTACCACACTTTAACTTTTAAAGATCGCCAGTCTTTTTTTTTCTTTTTAGGCAAATAATAACAATTTACTATTTTTTGGCCGCAAATGGGAAATCTAGTCTGAAAAAAGTACTTATATTCTAGTCATGTCGCCAATAGCACCACTAGCCTTAAATCAATAGCAAGTCTTGGTCTGCAACAAATATCGAAATGTTGGGGTTCAGACTGCTCATTTTGTTTTGCTTTCCGAAGGCACAAGTTTTGAGATTCTCAAAATAGGTAAGCATAAAACCAGTTTGTAATCTACTGAGAACTGTCAAAGCAGCTGTGACAAAGCACACTCTTAGGCCACATAATACTTTTAACTGAGGGCCCCATGCCATCCTCGCCTATGAAATATTAAAACACCAACAAAGAGCATTTTAGGATGAAAATGTGAGTTCACTCTGAGTTGACAAGTTCTATTCTTCCACTTGTCAGTGTTACTTCACTACATAAAACCTTCCAGTTATACTGTAGTTAATTCAGCTTCCATTATTAAAGAGACTTTGCATCTATGTATGGCTGAACTGTTTAATGGATTCGTAAAAGTTTAATAAAAATAAGCATATACAAAACAGAGGTAGTAGAAGTCATTTAGTGAAAGTATAATAGAAAGTATTATTTAGGGTACTCTCTCTACATCAGGTTTCAAAGGTGACCGTTAAAAAACGTAAGACTTGCAATAAAAACAGAATTTTTTTTTTTTTTTTTAAATGGTATTGTTTGTTAAAAGAGTCCAAGACAAGCCGGGACATGGTTCACTGCTATGGAATTGTTATGAATAAAACCACCTTTGTGCTTAGTATGTAATTGCCACTGGATGGTATGTCCTCTCCAATGTAAGACAGTTAGAAAAATCTTACCAGCTGGCTTATATCTTCACTGCACTTGCCGCCACTGCACACCAGAACGTGGATATTCCTTCCTCGGCTGTGATGAGAACGATTTTCTACTCAATTCTAAATCAGTGAGCTATAGCAATAAAACCCCAACTTACTGCCTCCTGCATGTGGCAAGCTTTAACTAAATGGGCATAGATGTGGTTTATGAAAACCTTCCAATACCTAAAAGAAGTGTCTGTATTAGCTGGTACATTCCCTTGAAGGAGGGTTATCCTTAGGCACAATTGCTAATGAAGAACTGCAGTAATTCTCAGTATTCACCAGGGTTAGAGAATCCAAATTCCTCATCTGGTTTTCTATAAGCAGGTTTACTTTTACTGGTGATAATCCCTAGCAGCAGAACAGAAAGATTTCTGTAAGTAATAACCATTCCTTTATTTGATGTGCATATATGCCAGACTTACAAATAAATTTTCCCACAAGATTCTAGTACTCAGAACGTAATGATTTTATCATAAGCACTTAGGCTTCCTCTCATTTCGACCAAACTCATTCAGTCCTATATTCCAGTGTCCTTCAGCGTTCTGGGGGTTAGACTTTCTAATAATGCCACTTTAAGTAGGATCTTGTCAACTCACCAAATAATCCAACTGATTATCCAGTCCACCTTTCATTGTCAATAGAGCCACATTAATGTAAGGATTGGCTCGACCAAAATCTGGATCCCAGTTCGGGAATATGGAACCCCCCTCAAGATCTGTAAGGAAATTTAATGGATAATGGTTTCCAATGCAAAACCTCTACCTGGTGACCACCTCAGGAAAAGTGGTGATCAGCTGTCTCTTACCTTCCTATCAAATCTCAACATCTGCCGGCAGGTTTCTCACACAGCTTTCATTAAGCACCAGCCTCAACTTTCTGTGGTGACATCAAATACATGTTGCAGCATGTGGCCAGCCCTAGTCTTTTCACCTAAGTGATTACACACATAGCATTCAACCCAGTCCAAATGCAGACATCCAAACACCCAACCAAGTATTTGATCTGAATGCATACGACAACCTAAAAAAACATGAAGACACAGATTAGCTGCAGCCTAATTCTGCCCCAGCCAAGCAGCTACAGGATATACACCCCTGACTGTACAACACCTAGCTGCTACAGAACCCTAATAGCTCTTGGTTTGCAACTAGAGAATCCTTCTGAAAATCTGTCTGATAGGAGTAGTTCAAACAGACAGCGGTTTTAAGCTTGGTGTTTTTTATTTGAACTCCACATCTTTATGAATCCTCATCTCATGGGAGTTTGGAAACATGTTGCCTTTCAGTCTTGGTACAGTCCATCTGTTATCCAATGAGATGAGAAAAGTATTTAATTCCCATAATGGAGTTCCAGCTTTGGCCAATAGAATGCTCTACTGGCGAGTAAGGTGGGCTTACAGGGCCAGGACACTCTATTGGCTAACTACTGGTTTATGTTCTATCCCTACTGCAGTCTATTAAAAAGAAGTGCAAATCATCTTAGTGGGAACAGTTACTGGTTCATAACATGGCTGCAGGTGTTTTCAGATGGCCTGTAGCTTCTAGGCTTTGTTAGGCAATAATGCAGATGCTAGGTTCTCCATCTCCTGTCTTACAGGCTGAGATCTCAATTGTGCGAAGAAAGTGCTCAGTGGAGTTTCATTTTAAGAGGGAATCAAAGAATGCTGTTGCCCTCCTAAGCCAGGTCTTCCATAAGTATCAGCCCAGAGTGTAAACTTGTCACTAAACAGGAGTTTCTTACTGTGGTAGTGAGGGCCAACCTAACTATTGTGTTATTAGATTTCGCCCATCTAAATGAAGCCAATAAGCATAAATATAAGTGATGCTGCCACTTCTCCAGCGAGCTCTCGCCAAGGCGGATTCTCCTCTGAAGAAAATGTTCTGCAAAACAAAGCCAGCATTAGCAAAGCCAATAAATCTTTCATAATGCAAGTGCCAAGGCATTGGCTTTGTAATGCTTGGTTGTGTAAATACTGCTTTTAAAAAAATAAAAAATGGCACGTTGAATTAAAATGTATATATACACACACAAATCATCTTGATATACTTTTAAGAAAACCTGTTCCAAGATGGCCAAATGTGCGCCCCAACACGTGGGCAGCCATCTGATGAAAGGGGATTTTCTGAAACAAAAAGCACTGGGTCCAGTGTGTGTTGGACTGTGCTGTTCAAGCGCCATTTTGGCTTTTGTTTTCAAGTTTAATTTACTGTTCGAACGTGACAGACGGCTATTTTTGAGTGATAAATTAGATAACAAAGAAAACTGGGCTGGACCGCAAAAAGAAAAGAAGCGAACAGGCCGATAGTAGTAAACAGCTGCCTGGTACTGAGAAAAAGAAGTTAATTTTTAACAAAACAATAAAAGGAAAATTCAAAGAAATTCAAGCAGGTTTGGGAGCAATGAACAAGCAGAGGTGGGTAGAAAGGATGTCAGGGAAAACGAGAGCACAGTGTTGTTGGGGGGGAGCAGTGTATGCATGATGCTGCACAAAGCAACAGAAGCAAGTGAGCTAGTATCAGTGGAAAAGCAACTTGGCCTTCCCACAGTAAACTGTGAATAAAACACTTTTTTTTTTTTAAAGTATGTTAAAAAACAATGTAGGGTATGACCCGACTGGGACACAGAGCAGACGTATGGCTGTTGAGTTCCACGAATACCTTGCCGACATTTGCATCCATTAGTGCCCTATGAAATCTCTGAAATGCCTGAACGAAAGGAAAGGACCAAGGAGGCTGCAGAGATGAAACCCAGCTGAGCTGCATCTTCCAGCACAAATCTCTGTGGAGAGTGGCCTAGCCAAGAACGAAAGCCGCCATCTTGAGAGACTGCAACTGGCCACGCACACTGCCAAGGAGCATCCTGGCAGTGGTGGAGGAAACACCACAAAAATCGGTGCTAGGAACAGCAAGAAAATTGAAGGAGTGGAACCCAAGAGAAGACTAGATACCATGGATGGCAACCACACAGAGGCTGGGGATACGCCATAGGGTGTATGTCTAAATTAGGCTAACCTATTTTGGGTTTAAACCTATTATGCTGATAAAACCCTGCGAGAGGGAATCTGCCCTCATCAGTGTAAACATACAAGCACTGGTGAACACCTGCACAACCATAAACTAAAGTGCCATTCACATAAAGGAAAGTGAGAGGGAAGGCGCAATTTGTATTTCTTTCTAAAGGGGCCAGCACAATGTAACTTTGTTATATGAGGCAGCAGCAAGAAAGACTGATCTAAGATGATTCTGCTTGAGTTTTGTTGATTAGGGATGTCACTAAAACGTTGCTGCTTCTTCCTTTTGTTTCACCCAGTTTTGTGTGCTTGAATTGTAGGCGCAGGGCTTAGAAGCATGCTTTAGGTCTGATCTAACTATTTTATACACTGTAGGGAATCTAGGAATATGGATCAACACAGGGCTATTGCTATAAAAGACAGTGCAGTGATCTAATTGGAACCTTTTTATCTGGCCTATGACCATCCTTCAGAAGGGGGAGGCCGAAGAGATAGGTGAGGAGTCTGCAGGTAGATAGAGTTTCCACCAATAAGATCATTGCCGAAGGGAAGTAACTTTTTCTTCTGATGGATACTTCTACCTGCAGATTTCTCACCTCTTGAATAGATTCCAAAGCAGAACTAGGAATAATCAAACAAGGAAATCCTGGAGCATAAGCCTGGTGAAAAGAGCATCCCTCCTCAACTCAGTGTTCTGTAAAGGTATGTAGGGAATCCCATGTCGCCACTTAACAGACTTCAGGCACAGTAACACTTATAGCCAAAGCTCATGTAGAAGATTTGGCCCTGATGGAATGGGCCAAGATTCCTTCCAATGGTTTCTTTTTAACAACCTAATGCTTAAAATTACCCATCGGGACAAAGTCCTCTTCTGGTCACCGGTACCCTGCTTGCTGCCTGCATACCCTACAAAGAGCTAGTCGTCAGACCGGATCGCTTTAGTGCGGTCAAAGTAAAAACGGTTCGCTTTTTTGGGATCCAGCCTGCGTAGCCTCACCTCCTCCTTGATGGGATGAGGGGTGAAAAGTGGGTAATAGATTGCCCCAGATAGAAAAGTGTCACCACCAAAAGTAGGCAAGACGCTTTTGTCTGCACGACCAACATATCTGGGAAGAAGAATGTGCACAGGGAACAGACACTATATTCGCTACTCACAGATGCATCTCGCTGCACACTAATTTAAGATCACAAACATGTTACTTCAAAGGCAGTCTTTAATAACTATCTCCTTTCTCTGCTCTTTGTCCCAAAATCCACAAAACTTGATACTGTTTGTTCCGCCACTAAACCCATTTCATATAAATTCTTGGAGGGCAATATCCAATTGTGTGAAAATGCTTTCTCTATGCATCACACTACAAAACCTTGGACAAAATGCTCAAGTACACACAGCAATAAAGCTTTTGGTCAAGAGCTTTATTGCCTTGTTCTCTTGTGCTTTGACTAGGTCCAAATAACAAAACTATGTATCCTAGCAAACCGTTCTGAGGCCACTTGGTAATGGATCCTAAACTAAATAAACTGTTGGCCAAGGGTTTTTTCCCCCCAGATACAGTGGCTCCCTAGTGGTTAACAGGAGCTTAGCAAGTCTGATGGTGTGATTAGGTACTTCTCTCATGTGATCTTCATTAGCACAGAACAGTTTGCGGATATTTTTCGGCTAGTGACCATCCTAGGATGGTATATTATGCTTATAGTGTTTTGGTCCATCCTCAAGACATTGCAAGTCAAATTATTTAGAGGACCTGTAAGAGGGATGGGCGGAAACAGAATCTAGGAGGCTTAAATGGTTTGGCAATGATGGTATTTATTGAATGTCTATGGCGAACAACACGTCCTCTGTGCCGGTCTTAGGTGTTTTATGGACGTCCCTCGGCGCGTCTCCTCTGTGGTCCTGTCCGGGGTTGTTCTTGCAGCCCGCCGACCCCCAGGAAGCTCAAGGGAAGAGATAAAAGAGGACGGTAAGTACTCTGCCTGCCTTGCTCCTAATGTATAGCCAAGGGCTGGAAACCATCACCACACCCTGTGCGTTTTTAACGTGGCCGGGGTATGTCAGGGAGCATCCACAATATGCCACCTCTGCCCAGACGCTGTTCAACTCACTTCGTTAAAGCTCCGATGAGCCAGTGTTAAGGGGGGGGGGGAAGTGATGAAGCAGAACCCTAGTGGAGAGTGAAAACGACGATAGTGATCCTAGGATCGTGCTCAGAAGTCCTTCACGCAAGTGCCCCTTTTGTGCCTCCCGTTCTCACTCAACCCGTTCCTTCCCGCCCGTCCTCCCTCCTCCCTCGTACTCCCACCCTACTCCCGCTTTACTACGAGTCCCAGACTCGCATACGGTGTCACTCACCGTCCTGGCCGCAACTCTCCTGAGTTACGGTGGCATGCACGTCCTTCCTGAAGGGGGGACTCCACCACTCCTCCGACCACTCCTCTTCTTCCTCCGCGTCGTTCGTGCCGGTCCCGGACTCCTCGCCTCCGCTCAGCATCCACTTCGGCTCCGTCTCCTCAGTCTCTCGTGACTCCTCCTCCTTCCGCCTTCCGGGTTCCCAGACGTCACGCCGTACTTCTTCCTGCTCCGCCTTTTCAACTGGCCGCCCCCGTCCTGATTGGCTATCGGACCTTGGCGCACTTCCTGGTTCCTGTGGAGAAGAGGTTCCGAACCAATAGTTATCCGGTTCGTCGACAGCTCGGACTCTGTCCCAGGGGATTCCGACCACTGTTCCAGGTAAGGGGGAGGTTCCCGTAAGTCCGTGAATAGGTTCCCTCCGACAGGACCATACATAATCTTGTTCCATGGTGGGGTCGCAAGGTCTTATTTTTGAAAACTGTAGGATATCTGTTTCGGTAAGTAGCTATTAAATGAATGTCAACTGCAGAAGCACTCTTTACAGACAACAGTGTAATAGACTTTCAGGTTGCTGAATTCGAAGAATTCCTTTCTGCCTTATCAAATGAAATGCAGGTACTCTTCCAATGTATGTATCACTTTGTTTTAAGACTGCTTCACTGCCAAGCTCTTTTTTGGACACTAAACCAAACTGTGGGGAGGAACACCAAAATCTTGCAGGTTTAGTAAATCCGTGTTTTTAGTTAAAACAATTGTAAATGTCACATACAAGGTTTTTGTTTTCTTTGTGCAATTTCTAAAATTCATAAAGTAGAATGAGGAGTTAATGGGACATTTGTAGGGATATGTTTACACTAAGTGGGGTACAGGGCCTGAGTGATGTAGGGCTGGCTCAGCAGTGTATCCTTCTAAGGTCTTCCATATGATTATTTATTTGGCTTTTAATAAATGATTACCAAGACCAGGAAACTGGAATAATAACAGGCAGCAAGTCCATGTAAACATTAGATGATGGTTACTTGTGCCTAAAAATGTTAAGTCCTGTGATAGTTGCATTAAGAGCTGTCAGTTAAGTTGTGATTCCACCAATGAGGTCTGACGAGGCTTCCTCGTCTGAGGACGAAGACAGTGATGAGCTTGGCTTTGCCAAAGTAATAGACTCTGAATCGGTAGAGGCTGGAGACTGGGCACCAAGCTGCAGTTCTTCCTTTGCAGGCTGGGAGGTGCACACCCGTGGTATGGGCTCCAAGCTATTAGCCCTGATGGGATATGAGTTTGGAAAAGGGCTGGGGAAAAATGCTGAGGGGTGTGTGGAGCCTGTCCAGACTGTAGTGCTACCAAAAGGCAAATCCCTCGACCAGTGTGCAGAGATCCTACAGAGGCGAAGGGAGGGAAAACTGATGCCGCAGAAACCTAGGAAACGGCACAGAAAAGGTAGCAGCTATGCTGGGCGGAAGCCTGCTGGGCGCCAGCCTTCACGCAATGTGTTTGACTTCCTGAATGAGAAACTGGAAGGGCGCGATCCCAAAGCGACGGAAGGGACTGCTGCCCCTGCAGCCTCAAAGAGCCCTGGGGATGACATGTACTGTGCAAGCCAGAGCACCAAGGCGGCCTTGAGTGTCCAAGTCTTCCAAACCCTGAAGAAGATACGGCAGACGGAGAAAGATATTGGGAGGAATATGGGCAGGGACAGTGTGGTCACCAACCAGCTGGAGGCACAGCTGTCTGGTGCACGGAGACAGCTGGAGCACCTGAAGGCCCAGGATGTGCAGCTCCAGGGGCAACAGAAGAAGGCTGACACCCACAAGAAGATGACCAAGTTCTAAGACAGTGCTCAGTGTACATGTGTTCACAAAGAGAACTCTGACTGTTAAGGGGCAGCCTGCCCAGCTCTTTAGTTCTCCTGCCACATGTCTGTCACACAACCAGTCTCTGTGACATCAAGAGCTCGTTAAAGGCCAGACAGTGACACGGACCATCAGCTAGACAGGGCCACTGCCAACATATTCCGTCTTGCAGGGGCTCTTGATGCCCTCCTTCGGTCGAGTACAAATTGCTCTGGTTGTGCATATTGACCACCCCAACTACTCATCAGAGTTCTCAACTCGACCTAAGACCTCCTGAGAGTGATTGGTGACGTGGATGAGCTAGAACGAGACGCTCCAACCTTGTCTTGACACATCACTATTCCCTTGCTAGACCTGAGCTTTACCACCTCTTGGACGTGCTTGAGATGGTCAGGTCAATGAGAGAGGGTCACAAGGAGATGTGGTATATGAGATCAAAGCATGAAACGGTTATGACTTTGTGGAGTCAACATTGGCAGTGAGTGGTCATATGAGTCTGTATACACACCTGTGGAGGGCCAATGGCGTCCTCTATCAATGTATCGTCTGTAGCTGCCTGTGCCATGGCATGTCCTATTCTGCACAGCCTAGCGTTGATCTGTACATCAAGCAAGATGAGTTGGTCACCATGGCCCTTTGTATGAACTCTATTTAAAACACACTCCTTTTTTGCTAACATTTAGAAAAATATTTGTGGTATTAAAATATAAATAAAAATAAAAAAGCTGTCAGGTAAGTTAATGTGCATGAATACACATAAGTGTATCCACAGCACTTTATACTTTATCTCGTCCTTAATCAACACCGTGAGGCACGAAAACCTTCATGCACCATAATGTTGCATGTCTGCACTAAACCTGTACAATTTGCAGGATACTGCCCAAAGTAGTTGTTCCAATCAAACCCATTGTTCTACTCTCTAAAACCTTTTGCCAAAATGGCTACGCTGTCAAACACCCACTGACGGGTCTTACCATACCTGTCGCATTAATGGACACAAGGTTTTGGGAGAAGACAGAGGGGAGGAACAGACCACATCCTGTAACTTTATCTTGTACCCTGGAGGATGGTATTGGAGGCATGAAGTGATGGACCATCTCATGCTCTCTTGTCAAGATCTGGACTGACCCCTGTGGAGCAGAACTGCTAGTGCGTAAGGTAACCCAAGGTGTGTTCCACGCTGAAGACTTTGGTTTGTAAGATCAAGCAACGTACAAACTAGGGGAAGTCAATGAAGAAAATTTGGATGTGAATCATAAAGATGGGAGGCAATTAGAGGGCGACCTCGATGTTAAAACCAGTTTAGATATCTTACAACATAAAATTCTTCACTCGAGAACAGTGCAGCGAAGAGTCAGCATGGCTGCCTTACGTACTTTAGCAGATTATTAATTTAGGAAATTTTACAACACAATTGACCAAAGATCAACTGGTGGCAAAATGCAAAGACAAAAGAGAAAAATTGTTGCTGTCCATGAAGCATTGTCATTAACTGAAGCTTTTGCTACAGCTAAAAGCGTAGAAGTGACTGAGTTTTCAGCAAAAGAACAAGACACTAAAGAGAATTATAAAAAATTTTTTTTAAAAGAAATATAACAATGTGGGGATAATTAAAGAAAAGACCAATGGTGGCAATCTGCTCAAGGAAACAAAAATTTTCTTTTTAGATGAACGGATACTGGTTTCTGGTGTGATTATCCTAGTCATAATGCATTTGAGCTTATGTTCAGCCAAAGCAGCCTCATGCAAGTAAGATGGTGAAGTGGGACATAAGGCGAAATTGTGCCAGAGATAGAAAGTCGCCACAGTTGTAGTGAAGAGGTATAATGAAGAACTAAATATATGCTTTAAAGAAATAGTGCCAGCGGTAGGAGACAATGGGGGAAGTGTGTGTAGACCCGTACACTGAGATAACCAATACATGCACATATCCATCCATGGTTGCTTTCAGAAAGAAGTGAGAAATACTGTGATAATTTAAGATCTGTCCCAAGGTACTTGGAAACCAAATAAATTTAAACCCTATGAAAGAGTGACAGAGCTCTCAAAGGATTTGCGATATGCAAGATAAAATTGGTAGGCTTTTTAGAGAGAAAGTTAGTTTTCAGTGGTAGGCGAATATTCAATAATCCTTCACAAACTCCTACTTATTGAATACGTGCGAGTCTGCAAAGAACTTAATAGAATATCTTGGTCATATTTTGAACGATCAGGGGACCAAACCTTGACCTGGGCTGGATTAAGCTATTGTCAACTCTCTCAATCTCAACAAGCGTCAACATTTTGGGCAATTTGTGAATATAATTTCAGATTCACTCAGGTTTTTGCCTCTAACCAGAAAGCTGAAAGGAGATTTAGAGAAAAAAATACGAAATTTATTTGGGATAGCGAGTGCGAGAAGAAGTTTAAGTATTCTTGTGTTATATTATTGATATTTATATACAACTCATATTTAGCTGGTGTGTTCACCAAGGCTGTCTGTCAAATAACATGTATTGCTACCATGCTGTAGGAAGTGCGTAGAAAAGGGTTTAAGTGTAGGGTACTAGGTCACGGTTTTTTTAAGCATGGTCTGTGGAAGTGCTTAAAATGTGCTTGTGGATGATATGCATGTCAAGGACTTGCCCTTTGGATGCTGCTGAGCTCCAGCACACTGGAGACCCTGGTGTTGGTGACTGTATATTAATTTGCTATGATTAGTTGCGCTTTAAAATGTTTTTTTAAGTCTGTAATAGTTGAATGAAGTGCTGTCATGCACATTAAGGTGCATGCAAGAGGAGAAGTGTATCCGAGGCACTTTATGCTTTGCAACGCGATCCCGTATGTCCTTACTCAAACAGAAGGCGCAAAAACATTCATGCACCATAATGTTACACGTCTGCTCTACATCTGTACAATGTGCAAGATACTGCACAAAACAGTGTTTCTAATTAAATTAATTGTTCCCCTCTCTAAAACCTTTTCCCAAAATGGCTACTCTGTCAAACACTTGTGTCAAATGGAAGCTAAACGCATACCTACAGTTATCAATTTAACTTTCCTAGCAAGAGTGGTGCACCATCCTCTAGCTAAAGCACAACCACATGCTCTGCTCTTCTTGTAAATGATTCAGCTCGGAGCATGGACGGTCCAAGCAGCTGAACCACACGAACACATCACTCAGAAGAGACGTGGTGGGCAGAGCTCAGCACCATATCATGTATAGCAGATTCTGTCCGGGCAATCGGTTTTACAGTATGCAACACACTACCATAAAGAAACCTGAAAACTGATTTACAGTAACACTAATTCAAAAATGAAGCAAAGGACCCCATTAAAAAATCATATTTAAACTTGGTGCATTCAAAAGGCAACTACTTTATAGGGCTTTAACGGTCCAGCCTGTTAGGTAACATCAGTATATCGTAAAATAAGGAGAACTGCAGGGTTATTTGCACCATTGCCAACACTTTGGAGGATGAAAAAGTCTTTCATAAACAGGAAATATAAGCCAATTGGATTTTATGATGATATGAACTGGGTTTTAGAAATACTCTTGGCATCAAAAACACAAATGCAGCAAAATGAGGGCATGATTTTATGTACTCTCTCAAAACAATAATAGAAGTGAGTAAATTATTTTTGGGAAATTGGCAGGTATTGCTTTCTAACTTTAACTTTCCCGGCTGCCGTCATGGATATGCCTTTCCCAGTAACCTTGAAGATCACTAGTAATGATTTTGATGACTCCCCCAATGAATGTCACAAGCTCAGATACAGATACCTTGTCTGGCAAAAAAAATGATATTGGCAGGTACACTGGGGCAGACATGCAGTCAGCAATTTTTTTTTGCTGCTGAAAACGAATTGTCAATAGCCTTTTGAGGGTTGTAAACGGGGTTGGATAAAATGAATCGTGCACCAGACACGCCACCTCTCATGCAAAGCCCTCTATAAAGATAACAGAAAACGTAGCTATGCAAAGGTGCGCTGGAAATTGAAGCCCAAAAATGGATTTCAGGGTTCTTTCGCATGAATATAGACATGACAATATATGTTGACTTTTTTTTTTCCACACAAAACCTAGTCGTTTTGGGAAAAAAAAGTCCAAACTAGAGGCAGAGTGTTGATTGTCCTTTGTTGCTTCTGAACTTAACTTCCTATCTTTTCACCCACTAGGCTACTTAATTCACAGAGGCCTGGTAGTATCACATTTAGTTTTTGTAATGTCTTCTTGAGTATACTCTGTAAATCAAAAAAAGTCTTTACTGACAGCAGAATCCTCAGGAAAGTTGTGAAAAGCAGAGAATGTTGACCAAAAAAGGAAACGCGTGGCTCTGCACCTTGTCACTAAATTCTGCCCCAGAAGCAGCGAAATCCAAAATAAATTCTGAAAAAGACTGACATATGTAACAAACACTAAAGAAAACACAGCCAGAAGCACTACTCGCCTTGAAGAGTTGAAAGCATTTGGCTACCAAGCGCCACACACTAGCACAAGCATGGGAATTCCCATAAGTATTAGGTCAAATTAAACACAGCGCTGCAGAATACCTTATGTCATGCACTCCTTCAATAAGTACAATTCAAAGTACAGAGCGAGTCGGATTTGGGGCCGCTCCTTTCAGCCTTTGGTTTTCATGTGTTTTTAGATCTGACTTTTGATTCAGCTTTAGCTGTCTCGCCAGACAACCCGTTTTCAAAAAAATTCAATACAATAATTAATATATATATATATTTCTTTTCCTTGTGACCGTCAGGCAGGCTTCCACTACCAGACATGGCGGGTGCAGCGGCTTGAGAGGACGGTCCCTCAAACCAATTTGTATACCTTTTTCTCAAAAACAGGCACGCCGCACACTCCAAGCATGTGCTTTATGTAATTTTTATTTTATGTGTAGCCAACCATCACCAAAACTGACATACTGTATACGAATATATATGTATACACACTAATATATATCACCTACTGGCAGTCGCCAGTAGGTAGTTATAATTAGAACCTAGTTTCCATAGGAAAAGCGTTTTTGTTTTGCCAATAACTTTGGCGCCGTTCGACGAATCTTCACAAAATTTTCAAAACTATATATATATATATATATATATATATATATATATATATATATTCCATATGAAGGTGCTCGAAAGCGAAGGAGCCACACACGACGTGAATTCGTCCTTTTATTGAGGCAGACAGCAAGGTATGAAGCACCATCCTCACAGTATAACATGAATTGCCAAATTATACCATACACGTTTCAGGCTCTGCCCTTGTTCACTGGCTTGGCAGGAAAACGGCAGCACAGGTATCGCATTCGTGATTGATTTTAAAGTCCAGCCCCAATGGGCGTATGCGGGCTAAGCATCTTGGTCTTAGTAGTTTTTTAGCCAAATATCAGTCCTTGTGGGTGCCGCCATATTATCCCCTTTAAACTTAATAAAATCCAAGTGGATACCACTGTTTCTGGGTGATGTTAAAACCCTGCTCAGTTCATGTCTCACCCCAAATGGCACGTCCTTCCTCTTGCGCCTAACAGGCGCGGACCTGTAGTGTTCACAGTGGGGCGCCTTCACGGCCAGAGCAGGCCGTAAATATTCCATATGAAGGTTCCCGAAAGCGAAGGAGCCACACACGACGTGAATTCGTCCTTTTATTGAGGCAGACAGCAAGGTATGAAGCACCATCCTCACAGCATAACACGAATTGCCAAATTATACCATACGCGTTTCAGGCTCTGCCCTTGTTCACTGGCTTGGCGGGAAAACGGCAGCACAGGTATCGCATTCGTGATTGATTTTAAAGTCCAGCCCCAAAAACGACTCCCCCATCAAAGTGCTGCACACAAGGGCTGATAGCTTCACCTTCACTTTAATGCATAGGGCCATAAAAACACACACATACATCTATATACACCACCTCTGCATGCATCATGAGGCAATGGTCAGCCCACTTTTCCCCATCAGCTGACTTCACTTTGTGTGACTGCACAAAGCTTGTGCACGTTGTTCACATCTGCCTAAAAATAATTCCTCTCTTTTCACTAACAAAGGTAGCTTAAATTGTGCTTTTTTATTTTATTTTCATATTAACTTTAAATACCAGCTATTTCTTTTGCCTGCAATTAAAGTGCCCCGTTAGATAGCAGCTTATTTTTCATATCTTTTTTCTTTTTTTAAAGTTGTTATAAAGTCTTTAAGTGCCATTGTAGTATTACGACTGCATGGGATTTCAATCCTAGGTTACGTGGTGATTGATTCAAGCACAGAAACTGGAAGGATTCGTTTTTAAAATTATCACTAGTAGAACAGCTGCACGAGTCATTTCTTTTTCAAATGGAATTTTTAAGTATATGGAAGCCACACTTAGGAGGTGCATGTTTTCTTATTATTTTGCAGCGTATGCTTGCTATAAAAATAAATACTTAACTGTTACACCAGTTTGCCAAGGCCAGACATATTGTCTTTGGCAAAGCTTGCATATGGTTTGCCATTGCCTTGATGGCTGCCCATCAAAACCATGGCATTTATTGTAAGGTTACATTGTCCCATTTGTCTTCTCATTTACTGCAGGCGCAACAAGACGTGCAGCAGTGATTGCAGGCCAGAGTGTGTTCTTTGATTTATTTGCTAAGTTGATCCAATGAAATTTTAATTGCAGATGTATTTATTTTTGTTTAGCAAGAGAATGCTTTTTGAATCCTATAGTCTGTCTTAAAGATACACTGCTATCCACTAATCACCACTGCATGTTAATTTGTTTTTTACTTTGCTGTCATGATACCATGCTTACTGCTTTATTTGTTCACAAGACGTGCATGCACATTGGGTTTATTAATGATGCAACAGAAAAACTGTCCCATTCTCAAAGTTTCAACTATGCAATATTTTGATGCAAGTATGCCTTAAATTCTATGTCAGGACAGGGAGGCGAGGATTAGGCTATTCTTTCTCCTTTAATTTCAACAGCAGCCATTTTAAACAAACAACAACCAACACAAACATTTTATCTCCCATGAAGCCGGAGGAAAACACCATCAAGTTCATAATAACGTCTCTCATCCAATCAGGGGTCTCCTGGCTCCATAAGGGTTGTTGACCCCTGCTGCAACCTGTGTCAGTTAAGTGTCTACACCTTTTCTCCTCAGTGTTGTTCTGATGCTACTTTATGGAATTTACTGAATCGTTTGGGCTTTGTGCTCTAATTATCTGATTTTTCTGTGCACTAGCGAAGCTTCTGCTTCGCCTGCGTGCCCGTGGGAACGCTTTGTCGCTCCTACGCGGCCGCAATCTATTTCCTCAGTGCCGGGCAAGAGTGTGCGGCGGTTCGCTGGCTGCCAGAGGGCGCGCCTCTCCACGGCCTCCGGGACGCTCGCCTTTCAGCCAACGCAGGACAGAGTCGCGTCAGTTACGGCCATCGCCGAGCACCTCCGTCCGTGTTTGCTGAATCGAGCTGATTTACCCGGCCGGCCTGGAGCACTGACACCCTTCGGGGTAAGGATACAGGCTTCATTAGCCTGAATTATTTAGCAGACCGGCCCAGGCTACTCTCAAGCACCCGCCCGTACGAACGAAGGGCGTTTTTTCTGTTGAGGTCTTTTAGTTCCTTTACACACGATTGCCAGGGACTTGTCACCCCCACCCCCTCCCCCCCCCCAAAAAGCAAATTCAGGCGTGGGATTTTCTTCAGCTACAACCCAACCCTCCTTTTCTCTGTTCCATTTCAGGGACTTTGACTTTGGGTTCCAGCCCTCTTACACTAGCCCTCTTACCTGGTGGGTGGCCACCATCATACTTACCTGATAACTACCTCTAGCCTTCAACTCCTCCAGATTCCTATAAAATGGAGGATTTTGACGACTACTACAAGGAGGAGGAGACTCCATACTTCCCGGTCACAGATGATTTTTGTGACGCAGAGGATGCCTCCATTGTCAGAGCGGTCTCAGGGGCGGTGGCCCCTTAGGAGAAGAGATTGTTGGATCTGGCACAGAGGTGCCTGAGACCCCTCTCCACGAGGGAAGAGCTACCTGGGCCCTCGGCAGCCTAAACCTCCAGATCAGGCGATCGTCCCCCCCTCTGAGAACCCGCGCAAGCGCTCGCATCCAGAAGGGGTGGACCTGGACGCCTTTGATAGATTAAAACAGGCATTCTTGGATACCAAAACCCCTTCCGCTCCAACGGGTAAAGCCCTACAAGACCTTCCGCCCCTAAGCGGTCAGGACTCGGTTACATCCCCCCAACCCTCTGACGAGTCCCAGGCCGACTCGGAAGGAGGTTCAGACCACAACCGGTCCTGGCGCCCCTCTCCTTCCCTGCCCCGGGGCCCACACCAGGCCACGGACCCCCCAGGTGATGCCCAATCAGATCTCCTGGATCCGGAGGAACTCCTACACACCCGGTCTTCGGAGTGGGTCCCATGTGAGAAAGTGGCCAAATACGTGGCGAGCCGGCTACGGAAACCGCTAGATCAGGAGATATGCTCCTGCCTTAGAGCGGAATGTCCTCGCCCCTCCCTCGACGGTAAAGTAGCAGTTACCCCAGAAATTGACGCCAAGATGGCAACTTTCCTGACCAAGTATATTAAGGACCCCAAAAAGGGCACAGACAGGTCCTGGTGGTCATGCCAGGACAAGCTGTTGGATATCACGGGCCCCTTGGAAAGATCTTTGATATGGCGGAGGACGCTAAGGCGTCGGGGGCCCTGATCCCGCCAGATGTCTGGTTAAGTGGGGCTCAAAGAGCCATCATTTTCCTAGGTAATGAAAATTGCGCCATCTCCACGGAGAGGCGCAGGTCCCTGCTCATCAAACTTGACCCCAAGCTAGGAGAGCTGGCCACGCTAGAAGCAGGCCAGGTAGCTCAGGGCGGGCTCTTCAGGGACCCGTTTGTGAAAGAGCTCAGCAAATTTGTCTCCACTTTCAACTCCTAGGACAGGGCCCAGTCCACGGTGAAACGCATTTTCAATGCGCTGGTTTTCAGCGGGGCCGGCCGTGGTAGGGGGTGCTTGGCTGGCCGTTCTTCACAGACAGCCTCTGGCAGAGGCCAGCATGCACAGAGGGGACAGTGGCAGGATTCCTCGCGCTTTGGAGGCTTCTACCCCACCAGGGGTCATTCCCGCCACAGAGGTCAGCGTAACGGAGCCTGCGGCGGTGGTGCTCCCCCCTCCCACTGCAAGTTATTTTCTTATCTCATGTCGGTGCTTGGGGGGCAGACTGGCACAATTCCTAGACAACTGGTGGGGCTATCGGCCGACGCTTGGGTGCTACAAACGGTGCAGGGGTTCCACGTGGAGTTTTACGGCTCCCCCTTCCAGGAAAGCCCCCCCGACCCCAATCCGTTTTTACGGCAGGGAATCTGCCCTCATACAGCAAGAGGTGCAGGAACTCCTGGACAAATGGGCGATCTGTCGTTCTTCTCCTAATCCCAGAGGGTTTTTAAGCAATCTGTTCCTGGTGCAAAAGCAGGATGGGGGCCAGCGGCTGGTGATAAACCTCCGAGAGTTCAACGAGTGGTTAGTCTACCGCCACTTCCAAATGGAGTGTATTCACCTTCTCCGCGACTTTTTGTGCCCCAATGAGTGGATGGTCTGGCTGGACCTCAAGAAAGCTTACCTTAAAGATTCCCATTTTTCCACCACACCGTCGTTTTCTGCAGTTTCTATGGCAAGGCCAAACTTTCGAGTTCACCTCGCTCCCCTTTGGCCTGTCGTCAGCACCGTGGTGTTTCACCAAGGTCTTGCACCCAGTGGTGGAGAGGTTGAAATCGCAGGGCGTCAGGATGATCGTATATATCTAGACCACATGTTGTTTATGAACCAGTGCCCCCAGCTTTTGTCCCAGCACTTGCAGTCGGCAGTAAATCTCCTCCAATCACTGCGGTTCATGATCAACCAGGCGAAGTCCTGTCTTCTGCCCTCTTGTTCAATCACCTTTCTAGGTTTTGTGATCCACTCTGCGGAGGCAACCCTGAGCCTCCATCCAAGAAATTGGCAAAAATCTGTCACGAGATACGGTAGATTCTACGCAAGCCTCAGACCTCTCTGCGCAGCTTTTCCAGGGTAGTCAGCCGGCTGTCAGCCTCAATCCAGGCCATTTTCCTGGGTCCCCTTCATTTTCGGGCCCTCCAGAGACTCAAAGATTCTCACCTGCGCAGGGGTTTAACTTACGCCCAGCAGGTCCCTCTTTCTGAGGTAGCAAAGGACAAGCTCCATTGGTGGCTCTCCCACATGGAAGCATGGAATGGCCGGGCCATATTCGGTTCACAATCGGACCTGGTGATCTAGTCAGATGCCAGCGGTTCAGGTTGGGGGGCACGTTGTGGAGAGTTCACCACAGGCGGCAGTTGGTCCGCAGCGGAGCGATCCCTTCACATCAACTGTCTGGAGATGATGGCGGGTTCCTTCACAGTCCGGTGTTGGACTAAGGACAGAGCCTAATCTTGCGTCCTCCTCAAAATGGACAACATGGCGGCTGTCCGCAACATAAACTACCTGGGAGGGACTCGCTCCAAGGCCCTGGCGGACCTCAACAAGGAGTTCTGGGAATATGGTCTGTCAAATCAGGTCTCGTGATGGCGGGAGTGTCCAACCAGGTGGCAGGATGGCAGTCACGCCACCTGTGGGACTTAAGCTTATGGAGGCTATTTCCCCCGGCGTTCCAGGCCCTTCAAGAACTTTGGGGGCCTTTCTCCATTGACCTGTTTGCGTCTCGCCTCGACCACCAGCTTCCCCGGTACTTCAGCTGGAGAAGGGACCCGGGGTGGCGGCCACAGATGTGTTCCTCCAGGATTGGATGCCGGAACGAGGTTACGCCTTTCCCCCCTTCGCCATGATAATGCGGTTAACGACTCAAGTCCACCGGCAGAGGGCGGAACTGGTGGTGATCACCCCAGCATGGACAGCGCAAGCATGGTTTCCAGTTCTGATGGAACTTTCTTGGGCTTCTGCAATCAGTCTATCCCGGCTCCCTCATCTCCTGAGCGATCCAACGGGCAATCCTCACCCTCTTATAGTGAGCGACTCCCTCCCGCTCATGGCATGGAGGATTACCGGTCTCGATGGAAGGTCCCAGGACTTTCGAGAAACGCTGCGGAACTCCTCTACTGAGCCTGGGCGGATGGCACAGTCAAGCTGTACCGATCGGCCTGGTCTTGATGGATGGGTTGGTGTCTGCGACAGAGTCTGGATCCCGTGGGGGAAGACCTTGTCCACATACTAAATTTCTAGCCCATCTGGCTTCTGAAGGCCTGGCGTTCAGGACGATAAATACCTTTCGGTCCGCTATCTCGGCCGGTCACGCGACCGTGGCAGATCAACCGGTGAGCTAACAAACACCCATTAGTGAGGAAGTTGCTGCGTGGCATCCGGCTTTCTCTTCCTCCGGAACCGAGATATTCAGTCCTCTGGGAGGTCAACATGGTCTTGAATCTATATTTCAGGGTGGCCCAGCAACAAGTATCTGTCGCGTAAACAGTTATCTTCGAAGCTGGCCATGTTGTGCTTGGTGTCATGTAGATGAGTCTCGTATGTCAAAGCCCTCGACATCTCAGGAAGGTCATTGACTCCGGACGGGGTCACCTTCCTCGTGTCTCATCGTACCAAATGTCAGACGCAGGTGATTTCATACCTCGCCTTCCCAGGGGTTCCCAAGCTCGGTGTAGTGAGATGTATCAAGGCCTATTAGGCCATGACGGCAGAGGTGCGCCAGCACGGGGAGAGACAGCTACTCATCGCTCTTAGGAAACCGTTTAGGGCAGTCTCATCCCCAACTATTGGGAGATGGGTCCGCTGGGTGATGCTAGAGGCAGGCATCAATACGAAGGTCTTCGGAGCGCATTCAGCAAGAGGCACAATGGCCTCGAAGGCCTTCGTGCTAGGGGCTAGCTTGGAGGATATTTTCAATGCAGCAGACTGGTCGTCAGACTCAACCTTCAAGAGGTTTTATTTAAACCAGTCTCCTCCATTGCGACTCTAGTGGTGGATAAGCTTTGAACTAGCCTAATCCTCGCCTCCGTGTCATGACAGAGTGAAACATTTCCTAGCTCTCGTAACGGAAAGTTTCAATTCTATTAAGGAGACGGAGGAAAGGATTAGCCCGCCCGCATAATGAATTTGGACCCACCCGGGTTTTGAGATATACGTTGGAATGTAAAGCGTTTTCCTGGTTCTTCACGTGTTAGTGTAAATGCTGTGCAAGGTAGTTTCACTGCACACAGTATATTATGGCTCATTTTCTGTCCATAGGTGCAGAATCCTCGAAACAGGAGTATGGAACTTCCACAGTCGGCTTTGTCGCAGGAAGAAAGAGGGAGTCCAGCAGGAGTCAACTACAGTTATGGAGCCAGGAGACGCCCAATTGGATGAGAGATGTTATTATGAACTTGACGGTTCTTTCCTCAGGCTTCATGGGAGATGAAGTCTTTGTGTTGATTGTTTAGAATGGCTGCTGTTGAAATGAAAGGAGAAAGAAGAGCCTAATCCTCGCTTCCGTGTCCTTAATAGAATTGAAACTTTTCGCTACCAAAGCTAGGAAATTTTTCAAAACACACACACACACACACACACCCCCCCCCCCACACACACACACACACCCCCCCCCCCCCTGACCCCACCAACCAAACACTTTCCATGGCAAAAAGCCAAGACTTCTGGCTTTGCCGATGCTGGTTTCAAATGTGGCTGATACACAGTTTGGCAATTTACAAACACACAAGAATTTAATCAATAAGGTTCTACCATCATACTTCAAAATGTTATGCACCTGTAGATTGGAAACAAAACAAAGTAATATGCTCCACAAATGGATAAACAGTAAATATATATCAATTTTGGATTGCAGGCTGAATCACAAAATACAGCTGACCAGATATATTGGCACAAGGGGAAATAGCGTCTCCCAATGACATTAAATAGTTCCCATTAGAATTAATATAATAATATATATCTTTACCACTCCATCTTTTAGCTCCGATGAAGGGTCCTCTGACATGGGGCCTGATTTAGATTTCAGCAGACAGGTTACTTGTCACAACGGTGACGGATATTCTGTCCACCAAAATAAAAAATCCCATAATATCCAATGGGATTTATATTTCAGCGGAGGGGATATCTATCCATCACGGTTGTGACAGAGTAACCCGTCTGTCAAAATCTAAATCAGGCACATGGTCTTCAAAGGAACGAAATGTGCTGATATGTCGTTATCTTAATGACCAAGACCTTGTAAAATAACAAAAGTTACTAATTCATATTTTAATTAAGAATGAAACTAAAAAAAAGTTTTTTCATACAAGTTCCTAAGTGCTTATCAGTAACATACTGGAACTAACAGTGACAAGTGAGACCCTAATCTTGATTACTTCAAACAACAGGGCCTAAAGGAATTAGATTTTTTGTTGTTTTTTGCATTTTGTAAATACTACCAATGATTGCGATACTAGGATTGTAATATTGCTGAAAGAAACACTGTGCCATTGGATTTAATTTCATATGGTTCTGCCATTGGCTAAAGATGCACAAACATGTTACTTGCAGTGTATCATTAAAGCATCCATTTGTAACTGAAGTGGACATGTAAATGATCTAGTGTTTAGAGATGGTGCAGTACAGAATTCCTACTCACTTACAGGGTAATTAAGACGCATTTGGCATTAAATCTCAAGAGCAAAAAGGAATAAAACAGCGGGTGCACTTCTCTTGACCTCACTCCCGATAAACGTAAACATTGGGTCAACAGTTATGATGCGATGGGATATTTAAACATACAGTACATTTATCCAGTCCCATGTGACTACAGAACTCTGCATATTATTTAGCTACATTAGTAGCAGCTGCAAGGCACAAATGTTCCACAGCTTTCTGTTGCCAAGCCAAACAGTGTAAGATATGTGTTGATGTAATATTGGATGGAGCAAGACAGCGGCTTCTAAAGGATCTCAGAGCATGCAGTAAAAGGCCACTTTAAGTGGCTTAGATCAATTGCCAAGGGAAGCAGTTCTCCAATAGTGCTCTGAAAGTCTGGAAGTACTTTAGTCCAGGATCACACAATTTTTAAGTGGGATATGTTTATTATACACAAAGGAAAAGTCTGATGAAGCTACAAGGATATGCAAAATACCCTGCAATGTCTTGCTCTTTCCTGCAACACTTGAGCAGATGTGCCGTAGTGTTCTGCCTTATAATTGGAATGGTTTTTTTTCTAGTTCTCAACTAAATGTAGTGTTTTGAATCCCTGCATCCTTTAGTCAGTTGTTCCCAGGCTCAGAGAGTGGGCTCAAGTAAATAAACAGTCTTCGCCGCATTTTCTGTGCTTCTCTGTTTGTGCGCCACCCTCCTAACTACAATTTGTCGACCAGCTTCCACGATGTGCTGCCACTCTGCTCCGTGCTGTGTTGAAGAAAACATCTTGGTGGCTTTTTGCATATAGGACTAGACTACATCTTGTGACGTTATCTTGTATGCTGGTGGATGGTACAGGAGGTGTGGACCGATGGGCCATCTAACCTTCTCTTGTCAATTTTTGTCAAGACTCCTGTGGAGCACATTTGCTGGGGCGCAAAGGAACGCAAGGTGTGTTCCACGCTTAATAGATTGCTTTGGAAGGTCAAGAAATGTACAAACATCTACCACTAGCAGAAGTCAATTAAGGCGATTTGTATGACTATCAGAAAGCTGTGAGGTAATTAAAGTGATTTTTATGTTTAAAGCAATTTAGCTGTAGTATGCCAGAACATTCTTCCCTCAATATAGTGGTGTGGAGTGTCAGCAAAGCTGCCCTACATGTTTTAGCAGCTAAGTTAGAAAATTTGAAAACACAATTGATTTGGGATCAACTGGGGGTAAGTTGCACAGAAAAAAGGGAGCAATAGTTGCTGTCCATGAAGCATCCGCCATTAGCTTGAAGTCACAGATGCAGCAAAAAGCATAGAAATTACTGAGTTTTCAGCAAAAGAATTATAAACTAAAGAGAATTCTTACAAAAAGGAGTATAATAATATTCTGCAAATCAAGAGAAGATGAATGGTGCCAAAGTGTTTGAGAAATCTGTTCAAGGACACAATCATCTGCTTTTTAGATGAAAGGATATACATTTCTGGTGTGGTCATCCTAGTCCTAGTCCGTCGGGCATGCCTGCCCAGCCAAAGCAGCCACATTGGAGTAATGTGGTGTAATGGGACATTTTGTACAATTTTGCCAGAGACTGAAAGCCGCCACCGTAGTAGTAGAGGAGTATAATAAAGAATTGAATGTAAGCTTTATAGAACTAGTGCTAGTAGTAGGAAACAATGGGGTAAGAGTGTGTGTGATAACCATGGATGAATATGTGCCAAATGTATTACTTGATTCCAGAGCAGAGCAAGAATTACTATGATAACTTGAGACCTGTTCCAAGGTACTTGGAAAGCAAAAACATTGAAACCTCCTGAAAGAGGGACAGAGCTCCCGAAAGAAACAAGAGACGCAAGATAAAATTGATAGGCTATTCTGAGACAGTTAGTTTTCAGGATAAGGCTCATATAAAATGTGTGAGTTTGGGAAAGATTGCTAATTTAGTGAGAGTATGGGAAGGACTTAACAGACTCCATTGATGATATTTTGTGTCATCAGGGGACAGAACCATGACCTGATCTGAATGAAGCTATTGTAAACTCGCACTCCCAAGAACAAGTTTGGGGAATTTGTGAATATAATTCCAAATTTATTTAGGACTTTGCCACTAAAACAGCAAGTTGAATGAAGCTTTTGGGAAAAAAAATAGTTGGGATAATGAGTATGAGGAGTGTAATGCTACAGGCAATTGTACATTGTGAGATCATGTATTGACAATTGACTCCATGTTGCTTTAACTACATTTGTGAGCACGGTTTCATCTTGTGTCTGCCTGACCCTGCCTTTCAGCTGTGAACTCAGAGGATGTCGCAAAGACAGCAAGATTTCCAGAAGTGGATGACATCAAGCCGATACTAAGCCATTGTGCCAATTTAGACTTTACAATGGATGAATTGCATGCCGAACAGACCATCTCCCAATACTGCACCCTTACGTGCGTTGAGTCCACTGCCAGCAAAATGCCCTCTATATATACAGCCTCTGGTCAGCTCTGGTGTGGTACCACTGCACACAAACTAAAAAAGAAAAAGAATGAAAAACGAATCTTTGAGCCAGAGTTACAACACTCCAAATTATGCTTTGATGAGACAAATACGAAAAGCTTGAAAACTTGAGGAAATAAAAATAGTGTCTCCCTTAAAATGGATTGAAGAGTTGAAGCTGCAAACAGGACAAATTGTTTATGAAGTCATCTAAAATCCAGTTTTTGTTTGGCCATTTAACACCTGATTAAGGGGTTCACCACTGGGGACATTTTCAACTGTCACATTTGATCCACACATTACCTTCAAAACCTATCAGCGTACTGGTAGAAAAAACCTTTATTTAGAACAGTAACTAATGACTCTGCACATCGCTGCCAAAAGTCATTTAGCGTTTGTAAAGCGAAGCCTGTATTGTGCTTTACCTTCAGTATTTTGTTTCTGTCTAACTCAAGAATTCGCTTTTTTTCTTACCACTCAGTGCTGAATTTTGTACGTATTTCAAAAGAAAATACTGAATTTCATTAGCAAATGTATAGACAAAGCAGGGGTTGATTATTTGAGGGGAATAATGTATATGGTCAATGAGGATCTTACACTATGCCGTACACAAAATGAAAGCTACGGGGTTGATATCTAAGCTGTGTACCAAAGGGCTCGTGATACAAAGCACATGCAACCAAATATTGCAAAATAGGTCAAACTATGGACAAACATTAGGACTACTGTAAAAGTATGCAAGCTATCCACTAGATTTGGGATTCACTTCATAGCATTTATTAGCTAAAGCAGCTATTATTTGTGTTGCAGTAAAAACGCACCTTTGGGCGATTACCTAAAGTTGCAGATTTATTTACTTATTTATTTTTCTAAAGTCTGAACAGAGGTGGAAAGCTAGCAATCACGAATTCCAAAAGAACATTGAAGCCAAATATGTGAATACAAGTCATTTAACTGCTGAAGGTTACAATAAGATTGAATTTAAATAATACTTGCAGAAAGATTCGATTCTATAAATAATGATGCGGAGGCGAGGATTATGTTTAATCTCTTTAACTCCATAACTTCAGTAAATGTCCAAACTCTGGGTTGGTGGGTATTAAATCTAGTGCTTCCCTTAAAGGGAAGGGGTTCAGGTTGGCAAGCAGCCAGCATCAGTAATTGCCTGCCCAAGGGAAGCGGAGCATCCAACACTCCCTGACGCACAGAAAAATCAATAGCGTCTGAGAGGTCCATCTCTGGATAGAACACCTCCTCTCCTACCTCAATAATTTGCTCCAGTCTCTCAGACTCTGCTATGGTCGTTATAAAACGGAGGTGAAAGGTTCTCAAAAATCAAGCAGCACTGCTGTCCCAAGGGGACTTTATAACGTGAAGACTTTAAGAATGTCTTGCAGCTCAGGAGATGGTCCTCCCACTGGCTCAAACATCCACTGATGGCCTGTCACCAAGACAAAATGTTTTGCGAGGAAGAGAACGCCAAACCACAGCTGCACACTCATGCAACTCAAACCAAGGCTGCCAATGATGGCTTGTATCTGCGTTTTGTGCATACACTAGTATAGGGCCGAAGGAGGTTTAAAGACTAGCTCGGGTGATCTCCCCAAGAATTCACTAAACACAAAAAAAAACTCGGGTCTGGAAGAGAGGGGAAAACAGACAGAGATGGCTGACTATACAGGAGGCGTCCCTTTAAAGGACGGTTTCCCTCACCCACCAAAGGTGGCATGCTTCATCATTGGGAATCCTCCTCGCACCATGAACCTAGCCATGGTGCGGGCTACAACCCCCTCGCTGCATGGGAGGAGCTCAGGGATGTTTTGTTTGTCAGAGGGGGGGGTAACACTAAGACCCAATGTGAGCTAGCTCGGTGTAGTGAAGGGTGCAGTGCTAATAGTGAAGTGAATTAAGACCAAATACAGGGTTTACCGCATTATTTATTCTGGCTGCCCTGTGTAGGATTAAAAACAGGAAGTACGATAAGACCCATTAGATCGAATTGTGCTGATTAGATCGACATGTTTCAGCCTGTGACCCCAAAGGTGTAGCAGCTTTCTTCAGGATCTAGTGTCTGCTACTGCTATACAGGTGATGTGTACAAAACTGTGAACAAAGTGTTAATAACCATAACCAAAATGTTGGTAAGCTAAATAGGATACTAAACCAGTGATCCAGGGTCAACCAGATGGCTGGATACACCGGTGGTACCTGCAAAAGTCAGGGATTACAATGTCCCTTTCTACCGGCCGTTTCATGGTGGTTAACCCGCCATGAAAAAGGCTGGCGGAAAGTGACTTTTGGGCCTCTAGCGGGCCCCCCTTCCCCCTGGCTCTCTGCCATGGGCCCTGGGGGGAACCTATGGTGCCCCCCCTAAACATCCCTGCACCATGTGGCAGGCACCACATGGTGCAGGGATGTTTACAAACATGCCTGGTAGCATTGAGGCTTGTGCCGCAGCCCTTTTTTGGGCCGCAGCACAAGCCTCAATGCTACCAGGCATGTTTCTGACCGCCATGGATCGTAATCTGTCTGGAGGGACCGCCGACTCCCTGTCGGCCGGTCCCATTCCCGACAGGATGGCGGTCCGACCACCATCACAATCGTGCCCCTAGTTACTTTTCTAGTCATTTCATTTTGAGGCCAACTAGTCAGGCACTCTGGAGGAGTCGCTAGAAAGGCAATTAGAAACTGAAAGGAAATAATTGTTTAGAGCTTAATGTCTTTAGTCCTTGAGAGATAGGTTTGTCTATGGAACGTCTGGCCTATCAGATTCAGTAGAGCCGATCCTTCCCTTTCTCACCCCAACAGGTTCACAATACTTCAGACTCAGTCCTCAGAAGAAGAAAAGAAGTGCACAGGTAAGTACAAGTGCTTTCTTTTAGCTTCTTTCCAGGTTTCACGATCCCAAAAATAAAAAAAATAAAATGAAAACCTCTCGTTCCCAATCTTCTTTCTCACATGTAAGCCCTGGTTTGCTCACCTCTTTAGGCTTCACTAAGACTCAATTGTTAAGAAAGAATACAAATCGGAGTGCCTCAATGGAAAGAAATGTTTACACTTCTAAGTTGTGAGCTAGCTTTTTGGCACTTTGGTGTTCGTGAGCTGGTTAATAGTTGCAGCTCTTCCCTTAAAAAAAAACAACAACAAAAAACCTACATTTACGCGCAGCATGTTCCTGGCCGGGTTCAAGGAAAGGTCTTCCTACATGTGTTTTTTAGGCTTTAAAGATTGTCTTTGTCGCTTCTCAAGCCACAGGCTTCCCACACCCACCCTGCGTCTGCAGTTGAGGAAGTGATCAACCATCAGAGTTAGCAACGCTCCTCTAGTAGCATGATGTGAGCCAAGCGCATCTAGAGTCCTTGCAGCAAATGGGAGGCACTGTGGTTGACAGCGGGGCCTCCCTTTTCCTGCAAGCTCGTCTTCTGCCCCCGGTAACATCTCTTCTTGGCATCTATGGTCAGAATGAGGTGTTGTTTTTCTGCAGTTTCCCTCTACCAGTCAGGTCCTTCCTCATGCCCTTCCTCCTGGCTTTGGTGTTCCTGGAATCCTGGAAGGTCTTTCCCTCCTACCTCTTTTGGTTTTAAACCCTGAAGGGGAAGAAACTGAAGTCTTTTCTCCATTTCTATTTTCTCCTCCTCCTGCTTTCATGCTTGTAGTCCTTTTCTGCTTGCTTTGTTGCGTTTCTCCCTAGAATATCGGAGGTCGCATCAAGGGGCCAGATGTATGATGTGTCAAGTCAGTCCTCCAATTCAACGCACTACCTAATGCTGTGAGAGAGACCCATGTCCAAAATGGCAGTGCACAAAAACAGGAGGGATAAAACCCTGAAAGATATGCTAAGTCTACGGACAAGAAGCAAATACTCTTAAACAGAATAACGGGTAGCGGTGACACTTCGCCTCAATGGCAGGTACATGGAATCCTCTAAGCACCTCTCACCCGTGCTGGAATGGTTTGGCAAACTCAGGAGCGATTTTGCCACACTACCAGATGAAGTTCCCAGCGATCTAAAAGCGGTAAAGCACGCTTAGGAGAACTGGGGAAAGAGGAAAGAAGAACTGGAATCCTTATGGAAAGAGGTGGTGGACCTTCAAGAACATATCAACCAGCAGGGTCACCTCAAAGACCTAGAAAATAGATCACTAACAGATCAGAGATCGGACAAACATCAGGATAAGACGGGCCCCAAGTAACGCAGAGAAAGGAGACATTGTTAGCCATGTTAAACGTCAATTTATGCACATGCTGTCGACTCGGAAGCAGACATCCTGCTCAACAGAACGCTCCGTGGAGGCTGTTTGACGAAGCTCCTCAGGACATCATGACTTGTGTACCCTACTTCAGACAGAAAGAGGCAATCATGGCAAAGTCTTGCTCAAAAGGCCCGCTCTCTTTTCAGGGTGTGACATTGTGGCTGTACCAAGATCTGTACCCCATAACCCTGCAAAAACTTCGGCTGCTTCAACAGGCTACCATCTTCCTGAAGGAGAAAGTCATCATGTACAGATGGGCGCACCCATTTTGTCTTTCTGCATGGAAAGGATAGACTCACGCTATACACACCCACTCCAAGACACAACTCTACTAAGCATAGCTGAAACCTGGTAGGATCCATCAATCGCTTCCTCTCCCAGACCAACCAGTGGCATCCCCGACAGTCAACAGGAGAAATGGACTATGACACCCTTTAAGAAATCATCCCTCAGAACTACAGCAGAAGAAAGCTACAGTGAAAGAAGAACAAGCATCGATGAGCTTCAAGGAGAGGAGTAGGATATGGGGACTGAATTCACTACAGGGCCCAATTACAGACCCCAGAGACCACTGTAACATGCGAAGACCATGATCATGGCCAGTTCTACATATGACTATTACCATCTCATGATAAGTCTGATGAGTGAGTGACGGGCTAATTCACCACACATAATTTTCTCAGGCCGGGACAGAGGAAAGAGGAAGGGATCCATAACAGGCGTTCAAATGGGAAATGTACCAGAAGCCTTGCTGCCCTACCGAAGTAGTCCCGGTTGTTTTTGTTGGTCTGCAAGTTGGGGCGGTGGGGGTTTACTTCTTTTGTTCAATTTGGGATACCGTTCTGAGCCCATCCCAGAGCATCCACTTTGTACACAGCACTTTGAGGACTTAATAACACTTCAGCACCCCTGGCCACCCCTTGCATACCATTACTTAGGTAGCTTATCTATAAACAACCTTTTAAAAAACATCCATGGCTGGTATCTTGAGCCTAAATGTCAGAGGCCTTAATGCTCCAGCTATGTGCGTCACACTGTTTGCTATGCTTAGAAACACAAACTTCAACACATGTCTCTAACAAGAAATCCCTCTTCTGAAGGGGGGACATGGGTAGATTGTCGTCCACTCTAGATGATTCTTTAGAGAACGTCTCTCCTCTGGGCGACATACGAAAGGGGGTGGCGACACTGTTGGCACGAAAACTCAGAGGAACGGTCCTCAGATCTCCACTGAGCTAGCCAGGAGTCTCCCCGTGATATAGCTAGCCCTAAATGATCACACCTTTACCCTGGGCAAGATTTACACTCCCCCAATAAGAACCAAGAGAAATTTCTTAAGGATCCGCTATCCCTGATCATGACCTCCCATGGCTGGGAGACTCTTAATTGGCGAGACCTAAACATTATGTTAGACACAACACTGGATAACTCAGCTCAACAGGTGAGTTGGATGGGAGCACTTTCGAGGGACTAGGTGGAACGGCTGAGGCACCTAGGCTTGACAGATGTCTAGTGTTCCTCTGAACCCTATTGTGAGGGATTACACCTTCTACTCTACACCCAGGCAAACATACGCTAGGCTATACTGCTTCAGGTTGAAATAGGTGTCTCAGCCCTCTCCAGCATGTGTGTGATGTATGTATATATATATATATATATATATATATATATATATATATATATATATATATATATATATATATATATATATATATATATATATATATATAATATATATATGAGAATTCCTCGCTCACATCTGCTACTCCACCACACGAACGAGAGTGGACCCAGGTATTGTGCAAGTTGTATTTTATTCGCGCACAAACAGTCTCGCGCACAAACAGTCTCGCGAACAAACAGTCTCGCCAAGATCCCTGCCTTGATCACATGACAGCGTTAGGAAGTTTGATCGCCATTTTTAAAGTGACAGTGCTACCAGTGAAATGATGGAAATGAAAGAAAGAAATGTTAAATACAGATACCAAAATGTCATAATCACTATACAGTCCCTGGTAAAAACAATTATTTGCTTAAATGCCTTTTGTCAATATTATCGAGTGCATGTATACAATTCATTGAATATCAAACATATAAATAAGTATAAAAGTACAAAGAATGTAAACATATCACTGACCAGTCCTAACTTTGATATAAATAGCTAAAACTAGATTCGACTGTAATGTTACCATAGACCATCCTCAATGTTTCACTAATTTTCAAGTCTCATCATATCACTGGTAAAAATATTATAAAAGTGTTATCCCTTAAAAATCCATAAAAAAAGTGCTAAAAACTTACAAATGTGCAGGTGTCTAAAAGTGACAAATAACTAAAACCATATTTCATCAGTTTACATGTTAGCACAAATGTCGGAGGCCGCGTTTATATTGACATAGTGTCATTATTCGCATATTATTTAACATGCCCCAACAAAGAGTTATTAGTGCATAACATGGCTTGTGCAAACTAAGCAAGTGTAGACTAAGGGATAAATTGACCTAATAATCATCATTTAATTATGCGGTTAATTCCCACAGTTGTAAACATAGACACTTATTAAACATTACATTAATAAATACATCTCAATATCATTAAATATACAACTCTAATGTTCATACTACTTTTCGTTTTCCCTTTGGAATACAGAAATCCTAATTTTATTATATGTAGATATATTGCAGATTGGATTCCAACGGACCTTTTGTTTTTGCTCTTTACATTAAAAGCATCAATTCAGATAATAATAAAGATTGCAATAGAAATTAACTGAATAAAACTCCTTCATTTAACCATAGTCAATAGATCTTCGAAAATGGGGGGATTCATCAGTACTTCAAAAATGGGGGGATTAATTAGGACTTCATCATAAGAATGTATAAAGGTCCTCACTAGTATTCAGACCCCCCGGGTGCTTAGTATCCAACTCTAAGATGTATTGAGTTTCTAGGCGTCTCAGTTTAGCTTCCCTATTTCCCCCCCTCCTATCTGCGGGGATAGCATCTATTACATAGTATCTTAGGTGCCTAAGATTACTTGCATGTCGCTCTTTAAAATGTCTCGCTACGGGGTAACTTGGGTCATTGTTAGTGATCGCCCTTGTATGTTGTAGGATCCTTTTATGTACCGCCAATTTTGTACTCCCAATATATTTCAAATCACAGCTACATTCTAAAATATAGACCGCATATTCTGTTTTGCAGGTCAAATATTGATTGATGGTCCGCGGACTGTCATTAAAAGCTGTGTAGTACAGAGATTTATTAACTCCAAATTGGCATGCCTTGCAACTAGCACATTTAAAAATCCTTTCCTAGGTGCTAGCCATGTTCCCATCTCTTGATCCTCGGGGTTATTTTTAACTAGGGAATTCCCTAAGGATGCAGTTTTTCTATATGTAATAGCTGGTTTCTTGGGAAGTGAATGCCCAATTATCGGATCATCCAATATGATGGGCCAACTGCGTCTCACTATTCCCCTAATCTGTTTCTCCTGTCTCGAAAATGACAGTATGAGCCTGGTGGGTTCTTTGTCTACTTTCATAGTGTTGCTAGTTTCTCCCTCCAGTCTTTTCCTGTACGTTAATAGCTCACCCCTGGGTTTCTGCCTAGATTTAATCATGGCTTTGTCTATAGTTACATTTTTGTATCCCCTCTCCAGAAATCGTACCTTACTCTCTGCTTGTTTATTTTTGCAATCTTCTTCATTACTGCAGATCCTCCTAATACGTAGCATTTCCCCATAGGGGATACTTTCTACTAAGTGAGGAGGATGTGCACTAGACGCATGTAATAGAGTGTTACCTGCTGTGTCTTTTCTGTACAGTGTTGTAGACATGACATTGTTTGTTATGGTAACTCTAACATCCAAAAAGGTTATGCTTACCTCACTTATGCAGGATGTAAATTTTAAGTTAAGGTCATTGATATTAAGCTGTGCTATAAACTCTTTAGCACTATGTTCCGTACCCTGCCATACAATGAACAAATCATCTATATATCTAAGCCAACAGATTATATTTTCTTGGCAAATACAGTCATATTTCCTCCTAAGGACCAGCTCCTCCCACCATCCCATGAACAAACATGCATAACTTGGGGAGAAGCTGGCCCCCATCGCTACTCCCTGTACCTGTTGGTAGACCTGGTTCTTAAAAAGGAACAGATTATTATGTAGACAAAAGGTTAATAGATCAATTATCATCTTGTTGTGCTGGGCATACTTTATCGGTCTAGTGGATAAGAAATACTCTGTTGCCCGTATTCCATCACAGTTTCGTATACATGTTTACAAGGACAATACATCAAGTGCTATCAACAGGTACCCACTTCGCCATTGTATGTTTTCAATTTTCCGAATAAAATCACTGGTATCTTGTACATAAGAACCTAAATTACGGACATGATCTTGTAAGAAAAAATCAAGGTAACGTGACAAGTTTTCAAATGGTCCGTCACATGCCGAAATAATCGGTCTTCCTGGTGGTTTGAGTCTGTCCTTGTGGACTTTCGGAATGAAATATATCTTCGGGATGGTAGGATGCTCTTTCCTAAGGTATTTGTATTCATCAGTATTCAGCATGCCCAAGTTTTTCCAGGCCAACAATTTAGACAAAAAATTCTCATGTGTGCTTTTAAATTTCTGGAATGTGCTTTTCCTATAACATTCTATGTTATTTAGTTGTCCCATTGCCTCAATCATGTATTCTTTTAAGGGCCATAACACTATGTTTCCTCCCTTATCCGAATTTCTGACGACAACATCTTTTTCCTTTCTTAGTTTATCAACGAGTTGTCCATATCTTCTCTCACGATCTGAAACTTTCCTTTTTGCTTTATGGATGTTTATGTTGAGTTTTTTAATTTGTGCTACTATTTGCTCATTAAACACATCCAGGGAGTCCCTCGCCATAATAGGAGTGAATTTCGATTTCTCCTTGAAATGAGTAGTGGGCTTAGCATAGGTTACTATTTCATGTGTTCCATTGTCTCGCAAACCACTTTGAGGTTCCTCATATGCACCCACTTCACCTTTGCTTTCCTTCTCCAAGTCGCTTAAATCTTTTAGCACATTCAAATCAGCAACTGTCAGATTGGATATACTCGAAATATTTGTTACAGTGACATCATTCTCATTATCCTTGTTTTGCAATTGCAGCTGATGATATTTTTTCAACTTAAGCTTTCTAATAAATCTATAAATATCTGCCCGGGTCTGTGTATAATTAAAATTTGTCTCGGGACAATATGATAGACCTAAGGAAAGTAATTGTTGTTCAGCCACACTCAAATCAATATTTGACAAGTTGATAATGGTATTTTTGTTCTCATTTGTAGAGGTTTCTGGATAATTTCCTGCCATATTTAGTTTCGTTTCCAAGTCCCCCGTCCTCTTCCCGGACGCTTGGCATTCGCGCTTTCTTGCCGCTTTTCTCCTCTCCCTCCTTCTTTGATTCCTCCGTTTTTGACGGTACATTTCTCGGGCGCAGTGTTTCTCTCCGACTGCGTCTTATATATTCCAGTTCTTCCCCCAATGTTGGCTTGATGGTATTTTGGATGGATCGGTTTCTTTGACCTTCCGTCTCCGATTCGCTTTCCAGCGCTGAACTAAGGTCAGAGGTTGAGGTTGCTCCTGCCAGGGACTGGCCCTTATCCTCATATTGTGTCACTTGCTTTTTGGTTTCTGTATCTCGTCTGAAATTGTCAAATTTGCGTGCAAAGGTAAAAATGTGTCCATTTGCATAATCCTCTTTGTCGCGTCTGAACTTATATGTTTTCCGTTGCTTTATTTTATCCTCTTCTTTATTCAATCTGCATGTCATTTCATCATAATATTTCTGTTTATGCTGGGAATCACCATGTGTTTTAATTTCCTCATTGAGACGGTCTATTTTCTGTTGGATTTCACGTCTGTCACTTTCCGCATATTTTACTAGTATGACCACCAATTTGCGTGAAGATTCCAAATTGCAAAGCGCCCATTCAGCCATCATCTCAGGATTGGGTGCCTCATAACTCGGGGCAATCATGATGCGCAAGCCCCTGGGGATTCTACCTACATCCAAGTACTTCTGCAATGACTTGGATTCCCACCACTTCGACATTTCTTGGCGCATGAGCTTCTCCAATGCCCGAAATTTCTCCTCGAGGTTTGTTATCCCCCCACTTGCTTCTCCATTAGCACTTATAGCGTCCCGCTGCTCCGGAGGAGTTTCTGAAAACATTTCCTCTGCAGCAGACTCACGATCTCTCAACGCTGCAGCGGACATGTTTGGCGTTTCTAATTTTTGTCTGTACAGTTCAAAACCCACAGCCTCGTATAATACTGCCGTCAGTATTGATCCTGATTGCACACCTCCCCTCCTGCTTATATATATATATATATATATATATATATATATATATATATATTCTACTGGCGGTCGCCAGTAGATAGTTATAGTTAGGACCTATTTTCCATAGGAAATCCGCAACATTCTATTTGAAATAACTTTGGCGCCGGTTGACGAATCTTCGCGAAATTTTCAAAACTCGTAGCCCGCTCCGGTCCGCTCCTATCCTGAAAGTCTCGGGGTGATTCGTCAAGTGGGGGCCGAGAAAAAAGGGGGGTCCCAAAACGTGTTTTCCCCATGCAATTTTCCATAGGAACCTTTCATCGCAGCTACAGCCCGAACTGCTGAACGGAATTACACCAAATTTGGCAAAAAGGTAGCCCTTGGTTCAGAGTCGTGCCTTTTGGTTAAATGGTGTAAATCCGTTCAGTAGTTCCTGAGAAATTTGAAAAAGAAAACACATATCTGGGCAGAGCCTAACCACACATGTCATCGTGAGATCTGATTGGCTGTCAGCACTTCATCCTGGAATTGCTGGCAGCCATCTTGGGACCAATATAAATGATAGTACCCCATTAAAATGCATTGTAGTGAATCGAAGATTTTGAGGGTTACCAAAAGGAGAACTATAAAGGGTGATAACAGACTTTAGTTACATTAGAATTCATTTGTTGATGGTACCATACTAATTTCAGGAATTGTGGTGTGTTCTAAGGTGATTTTACCCAGTGAAAAACCTTCTGCTGGGATATCATGAATCATATTTGAGAGAAAACTATTTTCACATGCTTGTCCCATACAGTTTTGGAAGGTGCTCCAGAAGCTAGAATGAGAGCATATTTTCTGTAAATTCACATTATCTTTCTCAGTCATGTGAGAATGAAGTCTGACATTCTCAGTAAAACATGTACATCCAACAAGGGCAGAGACTGTCAGTTGATTCCTTTGTGTTCTACTGCAGCTTCCCAGAGTGTTCTAAAAAACAACTAGAGCGCTAACAACCTTACTAATGACAAAAGTATGTCACACCTGAAGCCATCTTGATTGGAATAAACTGGTAACACTTAAATCATTTAATTTAAAAAGGAACAAAATGATGGGGTTCATTTTGTCATAGAAATTATGGTTAGTGCTGTAGAAAGAAAAATTAGGACATGTTTTAAGTGAGATCTCAAATATCTTCCTGTTATATTTCAACAGGAGCAGCCTGTCAGTTGATGCCTTTGTGTTCTACTGCAGCTTCCCAGAGTGTTCTAAAGAACAACTAGAGAGCTAACAGTCTTACTTATGACAAAAGTATGGCACACCTGAAGCCATCTTGATTGGAATAAACTGGTAACACTTAAAACATTTAATTTAAAAAGGAACAAAATGATGGGGTTCATTTTGTCATAGAAATTATGGTTAGTGCTGTAGAAAGAAAAATTAGGACATGTTTCAAGTGTGATCTCAAATATCTTCCTGTCATATTTCAACAGGAGCAGCCTGTCAGTTGATGCCTTTGTGTTCTACTGCAGCTTCCCAGAGTGTTCTAAAGAACAACTAGAGCGCTAACAGTCTTACTTATGACAAAATTATGGCACACCTGAAGCAATCTTGATTGGAATAAACTGGTAACTCCTAAAACATTTAATTTAAAAAGGAACAAAATGAGGGGGTTCATTTTGTCATAGAAATTATGGTTAGTGCTGTAGAAAGAAAAATTAGGACATGTTTTAAGTGAGATCTCAAATCCTCTTCTATTTCATTAGACAATTCTGACATGCAGACTGAAACAATCACTTTCAGTACCAGCATTAGACTTCCAATTAACTCCCTGGTGAGCAGTAGCTTTACTACAGTGATCTAATGAACAACTAGAGTGCTAACATTCTGAATTTATGGCAAATGTGTGACACATCTGAATGCCTTCTTGATGGAATCAAAGTAAAAAACTGAAAGCATTTCCTACTGAGGAGACTGCAGTAAATGACGAAATTAGGAAACTTCATAACAAAGAAGTCTTCCAAGATGGCCACCAGAGAACAAAGAGCCCAAATGTAGCACAAATATCACCCAGATGTAGCCCACATATAGCCCAATGACAGAAGTGTGCAAAACACTTTTTATTTTTAGTTTTTCTGCAGTTTTATATAGTGCAAACTGGTCAGGTATTGGAGCGTTACATCTTACTTGGACCCCTTATTGCGTATTTTTCACGAAGTACATGAGATTGATCTTGCGAAACATTGAACTTTACGATTCTGTTAACCTGAAGTTGCTCTGAACCGGGCTTTGTAACACCCGTTTTTACCTACTGGTTTTAATTAATTCTCACTGTATTGTATTAGGAAAGAGGATTTACTGTTTTTATGTACACTTTTATGATCTATGTTTCTAAATCAGATCAAAGTTTAATGAATTCTATGGCAGGACGGAGGCGAGGATTATGCATATCTTTCCTCACTTTATTTGTATAGCAGTTCAAAGAAAACGTAACACAACAATCATTAAACAAAAGACTACACAACCCTGAACCATTAGGGGGTAGTCTCCAAGGCAACTATAGTCCAATCATATCACAGTCCATCGTATATAATATCGTGACGTCCCTTCCGCTTCCTCTTTCTTCACTGCTCGTCAGTTAAGTGCATTCCTTACATTCTTGGCTTAATCTGACGTTGTTGCTGTTTGTATAGCGGTTTCTTGTGCACGTTATTAGCATTATTGCCTTGGTATTGTTTCATATTCCCTGCGCAGCAGGCTCTTGCCCGAGCGCGTTCTCCCCCTCGCAGTTTTTCCCGCTGTGTGCTCTGCGCGCGGTGAGATCCTGTCAGGCGCGTCTGGTCCGAGCGAGGCAGCTCCGTCGAGCGCTCCCGCTGGTCTTTACGCGCGTTTGGGAATGCGGTCACTCCTTTAGTGTCCGCTTGATTCCCGACCAACCCTCGCCTAATTTTGACACCGCTACGCGGTGATTTCCCCACACGGCCACGTTAGTGACCAGCGCCACCTGGTGGTGGTAATTGGTATTGCGCCTCAGTCTATTCTTATAACAGCTTCGGGAAAGCCCAGCTGTTGGAGCACCGGCGAGGGGGCTGTCTTAAGGATTTTAAGGGCATTTGTTCTGTGCTCACACCCTCTGCTATCATGTCTTCTCCAGAAGACCATTTTTACTCCTCCTACCAGGAAGTGGAGGAGGAATGCCCCCCCCCCCAACTTCTCCCTCCAGCAGTGGACCAAGCCCTCTCTTTGGCTATTTCTAGGGCGCTGGCTCCTCTTAGGGATCAGGTTGATAAGCTGGCGAAAAGCATCCCTGGGGTGTTCAGTGACCCAGATCTGGTGGTGGCGGGTCCAAGTAGCTCCCAGATGGGGAATAAAAGGGCCGTTAAGCATAACGCGGGGCACTTGGAAGGATTTGATAAACTTACGGCGACCTTCCACAAGAGTGCGCGAACGCTAAAACATGCACCCTGCCGGGAGGAGGAGGGGCCCGGAGAAAATTGCGACACTGTCACCACTATTGTAGACCCCGACGGCAGGTTTCCCTTAGAGGGAGAGGGTGTATCGGAGGACGATTTCTCCTCCGATGAGGATAAGGACTCGGGGCGCCCCTGGCGTCCAGAGTCCCACTCCTCTCAGTCCCCGGTTGGGGACGGGGTCCACTCGGACATGTTCGAGCCTACCCAAATTTACCATCCTAGGTCGGCAGAGTGGACACCTGACGCCAAAGTGGCAGAGTATGTGGTGGGGAAAATCCATCAACCCCTTGAAAGGGAGGTCAGGAATAGGTTGAGGGGAGAATGCCCCAGGCCCTCACTGAAGGGGAAGGTGGCACACACGCCTGAAATTGATGAGAAACTATGTACCTTTTTCTCCAAGTATATGAGGGATCCCAAGAAAGGAATTGATAGGTCTTGGACGTGGTAGGGCCCTTGACCCAAATTATTCAATTGACGGAGCGTTCCAAAGAGTCAGGATCCCCTTTGTCCACGGATATTGTGGCTGGTTGGGCGCACTACCCTAAACCCTAAAACACTACCCCCTTCACTGCACAACCCTAAACCCTGAAACACTACCCCCAGCACGACACCCTACACTACCCAAACATAACTGCACTACCCTAAACCCTAAAACACTACCACCAGCACGACTCCCTACACTACACAAACACCACTGCACTACCCTAAACCCTAAATATACCCCCAGCATGACCTCCCACACTACACAAACACCACTGCACTACCCTAAACCCTAAAACACTACCCCCAGCACGACTCCCTACACTACCCAAACACAACTGCACTACCCTAAACCGTAAATCTACCCCCAGCATGAACCTCTACACTACCCAAACACCACTGCACTACCCTAAACCCTAAAACACTAACCCCAGCATGACCCCCTACACTACCCAAACACCACTGCACTACCCTATACCCTAAAACACGACCCCCTACACTACACAAACACGACTGCACTACCCTAAACCCTAAAACACTACTCACAGCATGACCCCCTTCACTACCCAAACACCACTGCACTGCCCTAAACCCTAAAACACTACCCCCAGCACTACCCCCTACACTACCCAAACACCACTGCAGTAACAAACCCTAAAACACTACCCCCAGCACAACCCTACACTACACAAACACCACTGCACTACCCTAAACCCTAAATCTACCCCCAGCACGACCCCCTCCACTACCCAAACACCACTGCACTACCCTAAACCATAAAAAACTACCCCCAGCACGACTCCCTACACTACCCAAACACCACTGCACTACCCTAAACCCTAAATCTACCCCCAGCACGACCCCTCCACTACCCAAACACCACTGCACTACCCTAAACCATAAAAAACTACCCCCAGCATGACCCCCTACACTACCCATACACCACTGCACTACCCTAAACCCTAAAACACTACCCCCAGCACGACCCCCTACACTACTGCACTACCCTAAACCCTAAAACACTACCCCCAGCACGACCCCCTACACCACCCAAACACCACTGCACTACCCTAAACCCTAGAAAAGAAACCCCCACCCCATGCCCAATCCCCCTTACCTCTCACTCCTCATGGTTCCTCTCTCCTCGTGGTTCCTGCTTCACGTCATCTCTGAGGGGCGGTGCACGTCGTTGTGAGGAAACGGAACAGCCTCTGTTTCCTTACAACGACATGGATCGTCTACATGTTTTTTAGAATGCATGGTCATTTACCATACATACCTTTACAACAAAATTCGTTGTAAAGGCATGCGTGGTAAATGACCATGCGTTCTAAAAAATGCGTAGTATTGACTTCGTGATGTACTACGCATGCGTGGTAATGCATGCGTTGTAATGGTATCGCAAAGTAAAAAAGTCGTTGTAACGGCTGTTTACCGATCGAAGCTGGCCCCTGTTCTTCAGTGAGACGTTTATTTGATTAATTAGGAGGAAGGAATGTGGTTTTTTTACCAAAAAGTGCATTCCCGGCTGTTGTATTGTGAAAGTGTCCGCGTGGCCTGGTTTCACTTCCGTGGAAGAGTCTGTTTGGATCTAAAGGAGTTCTGTTGTTGGACGGGGCCGGCGCGACATGTCATCAGAAAACATAGCTAATGGAAAGCGTCCTCCCTGAAGTGTGGAGCAGTGCCATGAGAGGTCAACGAGTGTGCGTCCCACCGCAGTATGACCGTACCGCGTGACCCATGTGCCGCCTCCAGGGTACGGGAGGCAGAAGCGGCATCGCAGGTCCTCTTGAAGACCGTTGTAGCACTAATTCTACATTTTGATACTAGGGCATTTTAACTTCGTTGTTCCTGCCAGATACAAAGAGAAGATCCTGTGTTATTCAGTGCCCTCGTTACCTTTTTTGTGGGTTGTGGTGCTTGTCACTTCGCTGCCCCGCCGGTGCACACGACTGGGCACCCCACCTCGTGTGCCATCTGCAGGGCCTCCGCCCTCGGATCACTGGTTTCGGTTTCTGGAGTGGCAACATAAACAGTTGCTCCCAAAGGACTAGCCTGAACACTTAGGTGAATATCCCCTGCACCAGCATTCCACGGAAATTCTTTCCTAGCTCTCCCACGTCAACGAGCACGGCTCAGCTCGCAACACGGTATGACGTCATCGGAGCCATAAGAGGACCTCGTCGGCGTGCTGATGTCAGTTCCACCCATTTTTTCCGTGCCACCGAGGCAAACAGGGGACCGAGACATTTTCACATGTATACATAGTATAATAAATATATATTCACTGAAAAAACCATAGGTTTCAGGCACGTTATAGTTAGAAATTAGCATTTAAAAAACCTTAGAAATTCACTGAAAAAACCATAGGTTTCAGGCACGTTATAGTTAGAAATTAGCATTTAAAAAACCTTAGAAATTCACTGAAAAAACCATAGGTTTCAGGCACGTTATAGTTAGAAATTAGCATTTAAAAAACCTTAGAAATTCACTGAAAAAACCATAGGTTTCAGGGGCGTTATAGTTAGTTGGACATTTCACTCGTACAAAACCATAGAAATTCCCCCGTTATAGTTAGTTCAGCTAACTATAACTCGCACGCCCGCAATGCACTGCTGATGACGTCACATATTACATCACTCATGACATGGTCAGTGACATCACTCATGACATCACTGATGACATCTCAAATGACATCACTGATGACATCACTGATGACATCATCCAGTGAATGTGTGTTTTTCTGAAAATTAAATATGTTTTATATATGTATATCTCAAGGTTGATGGAAGAATAAATGGGTATATAAGTGTCTAAATGGATGATTTTTTTTGTAAAATTGATTGTATAACTGACTAAGTGTATCTTAGTGAATACATGGGTTAGTGAGTAATGTTTAAATATGAAAATATCTGTATCAGTCTCTCACTTTGTGTATAAGTGGCTGCATGGGTTGGTGAGTAGCTACATGAGTGTCTATATGAGATATTAGTTGGTTTGAGTATCAGTATGAGTGTCTGAGTATCTGTATGGTTCGGTGGGGGGTATTACTTAGTGCATAGATGCATGAATGAGTGACTCACTGTTTGTATGTGTTGAAGACAGCATGTGTGCAGGACTGTATAGGTGGATGAGTATGGGTGTGTTAGTGAGTGAATGTGTCTCAATAGTGTCTTTATGAGTAACTACATAGGTTTTTTTTCCCCTTTTTTTTTTTTTTTCCCCAGGTACTTAAAGGACTGTCGCCGCAGGGGGATGGTGGATTGCCAATCGAATCAGGATCGGGACGGGTGAAGAGGGACCAGCGTGGATTTTGCCGGGTTAAGGCGCAGGCCCGAGACCTGTTCGAAGGCAAGGAGAACCTCCATGCTCCGTGGGCCGGAGACCTCCGGGTCCGCCAGGAAGAGAAGGACATCATCCGCATAGAGGGCGATTTTGTCCACTCGAGAGGGGTCCCATTCCCACCCTCGGATGAGAGGGTCTCCCCGGACGAGCCGGGCCAGAGGCTCCATCGCCAAGGCGAACAGGAGCGGTGAGAGCGGGCAGCCTTGACGGGTGCCCCTACGGATGGGGAATGCCTCGGAGAGCGCTCCATTGACCAGGACCCGCGCCGTGGGGTTGGAATATAGGACATGGATGAAGCTCCTGAAGGGGGACCAAATCCCATCAGCTCCAGGACCTCCTCCAAATAACGCCAGTCAACGGTATCGAATGCCTTCTCGAAATCTATGAGGAGTAGGGCCAAATACGGGGTAAGCGACTGGCGGTGGGCGAGAGCGAGTTGGAGGCGGCGTATGCAATGCCGAGTGCTACGGGCGGGCATAAAACTGCATTGGTCTGGGTGGACCAAGTCCTGCAGATGGGGGCGGAGGCGTTGCGCCAGAATCGTGGCGAAAATCTTCACCTCTGTATTGATGAGGGAGATGGGGCGATAGTCCGCGCAGGTGAGTGAGGGCGGCTGCGTCTTGGGGATCACCACTATGGTGGCCACATCTGTCTCTACAGGGAAGGAGCCTGCGTCTACCACATGGCGGAACAGCTCCACTAAGGGCGGGACCAACAACTCCAGATACGCCGCATAATACTCCTGGGGATAGCCATCTGGGCCGGGGGTCTTACCGGAATGCAGGAGAGTGATGGCCTTGTGCACCTCCTAACTACATAGGTTTTAAACTAGTATATGTGAGTATTGGTGTATATAAGTGAGTATATGTGAGAGTGAGAGATTGGAAGAGTTCCTGTACAAATAAGTAGGTGTTTCTATAAGTGATTGTTTAAGAGAGTAAGTATGTGTAAGTTTCTGTAGAAGTAAGTGTGGTAGTGTGTGTATAACTGTATATGCAAGTAAATGGATGTTTGATACTTTGTTTGCATGTGTGACTATGTGTGTGAGTAACTCTATGGATGAGTGGCGGTGTGTAACAGGATGTATAGGTGTATGAGTACATATGATGAGTGAGTACATGTATGAGTGACTGTATAGGGACTGTTGGTGAATGAGTGGATGTGTGTGTAGATCTTGGAATTACTGAATAGGTGTGTTGTAACTGGTATTGGTATGTCCATTGTTTTGAAAATTTTAGTTTGTATTTTTGAGTGTGTGTATCAAAGGTTATATTAGGGTGAGAGGAGGTCTGCCACTCCATCACAAGGATGATGTCATCAGCGATGTCATTTGAGACGTCATCAGCGATGTCATGAGTGATGTCACTGACCATGTCATGAGTGATGCAATATGTGACGTCATCAGCAGTGCATTGCGGACGCGCGAGTTATATTTAGCTGAACTAACTATAATGGGGGAATTTCTATGGTTTTGTACGAGTGAAATGTCCAACTAACTATAACGCCCCTGAAACCTATGGTTTTTCCAGTGAAAACACACACACACACACACACACACACACACACACACACACACACCCCCCCCCTTGCCAGAATGGGGAGAATAGCTCCACTCTCACAACAGCTTTTAACAAAACCATCAAAATAAAAGGGAATCTTAGATGCAGAACAAGCTTTGTGGTATACATACTTAAATGACAATGGGAAAGGTTATACGTAGGGAGCACCACGTTACCAGCTCATAAAAGAATTTTACAGAATAGGAGAGCTAGAGTAAACAAGGACCGAAGCTATCCAGTGGCTTGGCATTTTGAGAAATACCATCATAGTAACCTCACATCATTGAGATATAGCTGCATTGCACCCTCGGTCTGGGACCTGCTCTCTCCCCAGCAGCTCCGCCGCTGATCCGCTCTACCCCTCCCTGGTAGGGTTCGAGACCGCCCTGACTGCGCCTGTCCCCTCTGTTGGGTATTTCCTTAATCAGCCTCAGTTCGTTCTTACGAACTCTGTGCCCGTTTTGTTGCCCGTCTTGTTGCTTTTTTGTGCCCCACTGTTGTATTCATTTAATTAGCTTGAGTTCGTACTTGTTGCTTCGTTCTGTATTGTTCTGCTTCGTTCTGTATTGTGCCCGTTCCCGCCACCACCACTGCCCCCGGGACTCCTCCCCCTTGACCGCCCCCGCTCCCGCCTCCCAGCTGCTCGTCCCTCCCCTACTTAATGGCAGCCGCTGCGAGGACGCGCGCAGCGGGTGCGCCGCTGGCACACCGAAGGCGACCCGACCGCGAGCAGCGCCAGGAACCCTGGATCTACGACCTTCCATCGCTACGACTCCGCCGCCCTCCTAACACTCAACCCCGGAAGACTCCGAGACTACCAACAGGCCTCGCCAAACACGACCCACGGGCAGTTCTCCTGCCGCCACTGCTGTCAGACCCTCACGACCACCCCGGCCTCCAGCACCGCCGCCTGCACCGACGACACCCTAAGATGGAACCCTGGATCTACGACCTTCCATCGCTACGACTCCGCCGCCCTCCTAACACTCAACCCCGGAAGACTCCGAGACTACCAACAGGCCTCGCCAAACACGACCCACGGGCAGTTCTCCTGCCGCCACTGCTGTCAGACCCTCACGACCACCCCGGCCTCCAGCACCGCCGCCTGCACCGACGACACCCTAAGATACATCCTCCTCAACGTGCGCTCCGTACACAAACATGCCATGGAATTCTGGAACCTACTCGACTCTCTCGCCCGACATCGCCTTCTTCACAGGGACCTGGACCAACACCTCCTCCGCCCCCGACATCAACACCGCCATCCCGGACGGATACAAGATCCAGAGGAAGGACCGCCCCAACCACCCAGGAGGGGGCCTCACCATCGCCCACAAGAGCACCCTCCGCCTCACCACCTCCAGCGAAACCTTCCCCTCCGCCGAACACCTGCACTTCCAGATCCAGATTAGCCCCAAAGCCACCCTCCGAGGAACCCTCGTCTACAGACCCCCCGGGCACCCTTCGCCACCACCATCACCGACTTCATCGCACCCCACGCCATCGCCTCAATGAACTACATACTGATTGGAGACCTGAACTTCCACCTAGACAACCCCAGCGACCCCAACTCCACCATCCTTCGCGACAACCTCGGACTCAAACAACTCGTCACCACACCGACCCACAGAGCAGGACACACCCTCGACCCCATCTTCGCTGCAGGAAACAGCGTTCACTTCAGCCACACAATGCAGCCACCATGGACCGACCACCACTGCGTACACTTCGCGTCAACAAACCCAAGGCACCCAAACCAGCACCACACCCACCACGAAGGAACTGGAGCAAGGTCGCCGACTATCAACTTAACTCCACCCTCATCCGAGACAACCACACCTGGTCACCCGACGCAAACATCGCAACCAGAGGACTCCACACTTGGATCTACAACTGCGCAGACGAGCTCGCCCCGCAACCCCGACAAACAACGCCCCAGGAAAGCCGCCTGGTTCACCACCGATCTTCAAGAAGCCAGGCGCACCTGCAGACGCCTAAAAGAACTGGAGAAACACCAAGACTACCGAAAACTACACCACCTACAAGGACGTCATGACGGACTACCACAACCAAATCAGAACCACCAAGAGGAATTTCATCCACAACAAAATCTTCGCCAACTCCACCAACTCCAAGGAACTCTTCAGCGTCATTCAGGAATTCACCAACCCACACAGCGAGGCCACAGATATCACCCCGTCCCAAGACCTCTGCAACAAGCTTGGAACCTACTTCCCTCGCAAAATCAAAAAACCTCTACAACAAATTCGTCAACAATCCACCAAACGCCACATCCAGCTCCCCAACCCCAGAGACTCCAGCCAGCCCACCATCTCCAACTGGACACCGATCACGACCGAAGACACCGCCTCGACCATGAAAGGCATCCACTCGGGGGGACCCCCACCGACTCCTGCCCTCCTCACATCTACCACAGAGCCGCGGCCGCCATTGCACCCGAATTGTAACGCACCATCAACACCACCTTCATAACAGGCACCTTTCCAGACGACTGGAAGCGCGCAGAAGTCAGGCCCCTGCTCAAGAAGCCCACAGCTGACCCCACCGACCTCAAGAACTACTGGCCCATCTCGCTCCTCCCCTTCGCGGCCAAAGTTGCAGAGAAAACAGTCAACAAGGAACTGACACGATTCATCGAAGATAACGCCATCCTCGACCCATCCCAATCCGGATTCAGAAGCAACCACAGCACCGAGACCGCCCTACTCGCCGCCACAGACAACATCTGCACCCTCCTGGACCAAGGCCACTCCGCAGCCCTCATCCTACTCAACCTATCAGCGGCCTTCGATACCGTCTCCCAACGTACACTAGTCGCCAGACTACACGACGCCGGCATACAAGAAACAGCCCTGGACTGGATCCGATCATTCCTCATCGGAAGAAGCCAAAGGATCAGACTACCACCCTTCCTCTCCGATCCCACGAAAACCACCTGCGGAGTCCCACAGGGGTCATCACTGAGCCCGACCCTCTTCAACATCTACAAGGCCCCCCTCGTAGCCATCGTCCGACAACACAGCCTCAACATCATATCCTACGCGGACGACACCCAGCTCATCCTCTCCCTCACCAAAGACCCCACCACCGCCAAACTCAACTTCCAGAAAGGAATGCAAGACGTCGCAGTCTGGATGACCAACAGCTGCCTGAAGCTCAAAGCCGAGAAGACAGAAGTCCTCGTCCTTGGAATGACCCCTTCAGCATGGGACAACACCTGGTGGCCGGCCGCCCTCGGAAGCCCACCTACCCCCTCAGACCACGCCAAAAACCTCTGCATCGTACTCGACTCATCGCTCACCATGAACCGACAGGTCAACGCCGTCACCTCCAGCTGCTTCAACACCCTCCGCATCCTCCGCAAGACCTTCAAATGGATCCCCCCTGAGTCAAGGAAGACAGTCACCCACGAACTCATCACCAGAAGACTAGATTATGGAAACGCACTCTACGCCGGCATAAACAAGTCCCTACTCCGCAAACTACAGACAATACAGAACACAGCCGCCAGACTCTTCCTCGGCATCCTCCGGCACGCACACATCAGCCAACACCTACGAAGACTCCACTGGCTCCCCGTGGAGAAAAGAGTCACCTTCAAAATCCTCACCCACGCCTACAAATGCCTACACAACAACGGACCCAAATACCTCAACGACAGAATCAACTTCCACGTACCCAAAAGAAATCTCAGATCCTCCAACCTCCCACTGGCCGAAACCCCGTGCATCCACAGAGCAAGAGCAGGCGGAAGATCCTTCTCTCACATTTCAGCTAAGACCTGGAACAAGCTACCAGCAGACATCAGATGCGCCCCTTCCCTGAGCATCTTCAGGAAGACCCTCAAGACCTGGCTCTTCGGCTAAACAGACCTGCGGATCCCCCCCCCCCCTCCCCTCAGCGCCTTGAGACCCTCACGGGTGAGTAGCGCGCTTACAATTCCCTGATTGATTGATTGCACAAGTACCAAAAGGAAGAGAGGAGGGACTAGGGAAAAGGAATTCAGAAAATTAGAAACATTCTTCATTCTGGAGCTAGATAGTAAGGAACTGGATGGTTTTAATATTGATGAAGAACTATTCAACTGTTTGTATTAAAAAATGCATCCCATCAGTACACTCTACAGAGAGCAGTTCAGGAATATTTTAAAGGGAAAGAAGAAAGATAGGAAAAATGTTTATTAGCACACTGTACTTTAATGAATTCATGCAATTTAGATACAATGCACTTTATAATGATTTTGTGTAATTTTATTGGGAACATCATGAAATACACTATAAAAGGCACTAGCCAATAGACAAAAATTACATGCTCCAATTGCTCTTTTTATAAAGAGGAAGGCTTTTTTAAGGGAATTTTCCCGTGAAGTAGAGAGATTTTTTACAAATGTTATAAGTGTAATGAATTTGGTTTGTGTCCAATGTGGAACATTCGTGGAACTGACAAAATTGATTATTCATGAAATGTTTATTAATGGGCAGAATAAAAACCTAAGTAGAAAGAGCCAAGGAGCATTAGACAAAGAGCGAACTTGCATGTTACAAAATGGCGCTGAATTTGACCAGCTTTAGTGTATGGAGATGATCCACATTTGTCCTTTCTCTATGTTTACTAAGTGAAAATACATAAAATGAATTGTAAAAAAATGGTGCTCGTCATCGTGAACAAAGCTGCAACTGACCGTCAAAACGCAAAAATGAAAATCTTATTTTCAAAATAAATTCAAATGAAACCCACAGGAGTGCAGACAACATTTTTTGTAACGGAAGGTGGTTTAAAGGATAATATATGTATATATACACATATATATACATATATATATATATATATATATATATACATACATACATACATACATACATACATACATACATATATACACACACACACACATTAAAAGATCACGCATGGCATAAGATGATCATGGAGGCTGAACAACTTAATCAACAGGCTCAAATCTCTGCACGTAAAGCAATTCAATACTTTCTTCAAGACAACGACATCCTGGACACTCCCAATGCCACACTAAGGAATAATCTGAAAGTTGTCACCCTTGCTGAATTGACGGCCCTAGCAGCTAGGCTCAAAAAGAACGAGGGAAAAGAGGGAGGAGTCTGAGGGAACAGTGAAGGACCTTGAAGCTAGTCACAAACTAACAGGATCTCATAAAACTAGGCAACAACCATCACTGGATTGACAACAGTTTATAGCCCTCGACATGGACAAGTCAGAACATGCATTCATTTTTTAATTTGGCTCCGGGAGAAATACTTTAAGGGGTGGGGGAATGAAACAGGCAAGCTTCTTGCGTGTAACTGGAAAGCTAAAATACACAAATGGAGTGTAGAACAAATTACCAACACGAAGGGCGAGCACATAAACAAAGTTTAAGAAACAGCCCAGTCCTTCTGTTAATTCTATTAAACCTCTATTTAGCAGATTCAATACCTCAGGCAAATATAGAGTCTTATCTATCCACCACCACAACACCAAGCCTCATCAAACAGTAAGCTAAATCCCTAGACGTGAACATCACGATTGAGGAAGTGATCTCTGGTAGTAGCCCCTGTATGGACAGCTATGCCCCTTCTTCCTATGAGACTTTTTGCGTACTTTTAGCACCGATCCCGACACGCTTGTAACACTGCTTTGCTTCCACTGGCTCGGTCACTAAAGCAATAAAAGACAGGCTCATTACACAGTCATTCCTAAGCCTGATAAGGACCCAACACATTACTCGCCCTACAGGCTTGTTTCCCTACTAAATGTGGATGCCAAACTGTTCATAGGTATATTGGGATGAGGGATCAACCCATTCATGCAGGGCCTAATCGAGCTGGGCCAAGCCGGCTTAATTTTCAAAACAGGCTGTAGCGAAAACATATTTTACATGTTTTACAATATCACCTGTGCTAATAAATGCAAAAATAACAACTGATGGTCGTAATGCTGAACAATGTCAAACATACACCCCCAGTACAGAGATCTGAACCTAAATCCATTGTGTTTTTTGCTCACCATGCCAAATCAATTTTAGAACCAGCCATATGAAAATCAGTACTGACCCTGCTCCCCATGGGAACAGTCCAGCACGAACTTCCAAGCCAGGTCCTCCCTGGACCAGAAACGAGCATCGTGGGACCGGTTTTGGGGTATCACCCCTCATCGGCCAGGCTAGCTTGATTCCAGTGGAACAGTGAGCACGGGACCCACGTCTAGGCATACCAGTTCCACTCGGGGTGACAAATGCAAAAAAGAACCATTGATGGATGAAATGCTGAACAATGTCAAACACCGTTTCCGGTCCAGGGATGACACTGCATATTTATGTGTAATACCTGGGGGTTAAAATGTGCCCCGTCACTAGTAAAACCGCAACTACACAGAGGGAACCTACAGTGCTGACAAATGGATGGCCTATCTTGGCTAGGTAGGACTGCAGCGTCCCCTACCTCCCCCAGGAACCCCTACTCCAGAAATAATGAACAGCTTTATTTGGGAGGCTAACAGACTCGGCCAGGCCAAGAATGAAGCTTACCTACCACTAGAAGAGGGTGACCACTGAATTCCCAAAGTCACAAATTATTACAATGACAGCCAAATAAGATGTATTCTGGAGTGGAACCGGAGAGGAACAGGACGGTCCCCAAGAAACACTGGTGTTTTACAGACCAGCAAACAGCAGGTATACACATCTAGAAGGTCTCCTGATTGGCCAAGAATCGCAAATATTGGGGTAAATATTCTTGCCCAGGGAATGGGGGAGGCGAGGGCATGCCGACGCACTAGTTATTGTGCTGTCCCCATGGTGCGGATATCAAACTATGAAGACATTGGCAGGAGGTCCTAGCCAATATAAATATGATATTTAAGACAGATATACCACAATTCCCAACGTACATTCTCCTTTGTCTCCCTACTACCAAAATTATCCAAGGTGCTCCAGCAAAGGTACAGCCTTTGCACTGCTAAGGAAGCAATCACATCTTTGTCAGGAACCCCAGAGTACAGCTCCTAGCTACACAGACTGAGGAAACTTTTTGGGAGTGACTTTTGAATGTAAAGAGTTCACATTTGGGAAAACATGGGGTCCATGTATTAACTTCTTAGCACAAGCCCTTAGAGAGCTTACCTGCCCCAAATATCTGTAGGTGTTACGCCTTACGCAGCGCCTCCCCTTAGATGGAGTCCTGAACCATTTTCCGTCGACCTACCTCTATCGCACGCACCTTTCCTTCAATTAAGATTTACAGAACTAAATGACAGTAAAGAATGGCTGAGAGTGTAACATACTTAGTAATTTTACTCCTTGGGATGGGGGTGGGAGGTGGGGAGGTAGGAGAGGAAATTTCCTTCATTCTGTTATTTTAGTTACGATGCCCAACTTAACCTTTCTTTTCTGCCCCTGGTGATCTTTTCCCAAGAAAGAGTAACTCACCGGAGTTAGAGTATTTGTATTAAACGAAACACCAAAAATAGGATTTAAACTTAAAGCCACTGAAAAGTATGTATCGTGAAAGCAGCGAGTGTCACAACAGGAGCTAAACACAAATATCTGAAGAACACATTACACATAAATGGAAGTCAGAACACTTCATTCAGCCCAGGGATCAGCTACTGTCGTCCTAAAAGAAGTCAAGTGCTTTTACAGTTGACTGCGCGTTGGTTGTCAATGCCCACAGTACTCGAGACAGTTTCACTGAAAACATGGAAAGCAAGTTGGATGACCGCCCCCCTTCCCGTAGCCTAAAAGCTTGCACCTCTCTCCAATGTACTGATGCAAGTAGGCAACGATTGATGGTCGTATGTGAAGCCGCTGAACTGTTTTAGCTGCCAATGTTTATAGTACCAAAGTAAATTTAACAAGCATTTGCAATGCAATAGGTCTCGCATTTACGCGAGTTTAAGCTATTGGCATTGTAAATGACAATGCCTTTTATTTAGGTTTTAAAAACCAAAACATAAATAAAAGGCATTGTCATTTACAATGCCAATAGCTCAAACTCGCCTAAATGCGAGACCTATTGCATTGCAAATGCTTGTTTGACTAGTCACAATTTCCAAATGCATCCTATATACATTTATAAATCGTTATTTATGAACCTCTTTTTAGGTCTCGCGCCTAGCGTTGCAGTGCGCAGCCCTGCTCGCGCAGCGCGAGACCTCTAGAAAGGGCTTCTGAAAACGACCCACACGCTCGTGCGTGTGGTTTTGTTTTCAGAAGCCCTCATTGGCTGTAGCGTGCGTTGTTTTGGGAAAAATGGCACGCTATTGGGCAAAGGCGGGCGCATGTCCCGCCTTTGCCGCGCCCATTCCCGACGGTGGCCAGAACGCGCAGCAGCGCGCGTTCATCTCGCTTTGCTGCCGCGCTCTCTAGCCCCCGCTCCTATGTGGTGCGCGCGCGCTACGTTTACACAATGAAGCGAACGTGCGTTCGCCTCGTTGTCGCGGCCGAGCTCCCCATGTTAAGTATCTGATTCGTCTCACACGTTTATTTATTGAGTCCATTGTACAAACTAATTTACTTTCTACAGTTTTCTGCACTCCTGTAGCCTGGAACGCAAGTCGAATATTTATATTCCAAGATGTCTGCAGACGTACCCACCCCCATCTAACCCACATTGCCTGGTTGCTACGATGCCATATAGACGATGAAGGCCCCCACGCCGCGCTACGGAAGTTTCTCTGCGTGCTGACGTTCAGTGTATTACGTCGATTGTACTGCAGGACCCAGATTTTGCGCTTGTGTCGAAGACTGAAGAAGATGTACGGGCGGGCCAACAGTAGCGGGTCTCAAGGAGGGTAAGAGTAGAGCATGTTGGAACGAGAAGTCCGAGGCTGGCAGGGAATGGGACCCGCTACGGCGCTAGGGAGAGTGGCCTAGGTGGTAGGGTTCCGTGACCTGGTGTTGAGCCAAAACGGAGTCGGTGTTCACAAGGGTCCGAACAACCGGCCATAAGGGAAGGCAAACCCGATGAGTTGGAGGAGTTTTGCGGTTCTGGTGTTGACTGAGAGGGTCGATCCTGAGTGGGCAGAGGATATGTGTTGAAGACAATGTGTCTGTAATTTCGGCAGAAGGGGTGGTGGTGTGCACGAGAGGGTCCTTTTGAGAGTGGTCTGGTGGGCAAAGGACGTGCATCGGGGGCGGGTGTGGTTTAACGGAAAGACCCCTAGGAACGGTTTAAGATATAGACTTTTTTAATCCAATCTGTACACAATTTCAATTTTGGATTTCTTTTCCTTAAAAGTTTCAAAAGTGAAACCCCTCTTGTGTTGTGTGGTGTAATCAGATAAGACCATAACTTCTCAGCCCTGCCAAGTCCCATGCATAAGGGTAAGTTTAACACATTTTAGTGGGTGTTCCCCACTAAGATGCTCACGCTCACTCTCTCCCACACTCTGGCCACTTGGAAAGCAAGCTAAATATAAAAATACATTATTTGAGGGCTATGGGCTGGTGGAAACTGCTAATGTCTCGTGTATCTCAAACTGTGAAGCCTCGTTCTCCTATTTTGTTTCCTATATGATAAATGTGCAGTAAAGTGAAGAGTTTCGAGCCCGTCAGCCCAGCGAGGTGCTGATGTCTCTTTCCTGTAGCTTGAGTACCCTGCCAACTGCTTCAGTGCTCCCATAGTAGATAGCCTTCCAATGAAAACAGAGTCTATCATACTTTACAGTATAGTGCTCTGAGTTAAATACCTGTGAATAGTACTTAAAGTTGCAAGCAAGTACTCCAGGTACTCTTGATTCAATGTACGGTGATTAGTATGCCACGTTGGTTTGATGCAGCATATCCATTAAGCACAGAAGCTTTCAACAGACTTCAAGGGATTCCAGGTTGCAGAGGGAATCTGTGCAGTCCGATCTGAAATGAACATGTTGAGTTACAGCTCAGACACTAGCTAAAGATCGGAGCAATAGCCTGTGTGGGAACGAAACAGTCCTACATATTTTATGGAAGTATGCCGGCCCGCAGTCTAAACGCAACAAGGTCCATTCTCCTAGCAAAACGGTAAATGGTTATGGTGGTGGTAAATGGTTATGGTGGTGCTGAATGGTCCATAACATGATAATGCCTTTCACAAATAAAGGGATTTACTCTGGCGCTGTTTTTGTTCCTTACGAGTAGAAGTCCATAGTCTTGACCATCTGGGGTAGTTGTCGGCACCGATTGTGTGACTCAAGGTGAATGAGACGCAGTGCTTTGGATTAGACTATCCTGGGTTTAAAATGAAGCTGCGGACGTCATGCTATGTAAATCTACGAAATTCACAGTGCATTGTGTACTCTGTAACCACTGTCGACTGTTCTTTCAGTTGTCCTTGGATCTGATTTTATATTTGTAGTGCTGTTGATTGCTACGGATTACAAATAAATGTTACTGGCCGTTTAATCACTGAAAAGTGTTGTGCACACTAGTGGTTTGTTGCATATCCGAGTCTAAGGAGAACACCACACCCCTTCTGTCAGCTAGCAATGGACTCTTTCCCCACCTACTTTCTTTCATTTAAAGAGATGGTACATTTAGGTGCATAGGGAAATTTTTCAACAGCAAAATGCACAGTTCTAGTTTTTTTCTCTCAGCACTCAGTGGGAGGGCATGTATTTTATTGCTCTCTCTACCCCATGTGATGTTTCCCTCCTCGTATCTCTGCACTCTGTGTTGCTTTATCCTCCCAAGCCTATCCGTTTATTCCCCTGTCCCTCCCCATCCTGCTCAGATTGTTTAGGGAAGAGGGTGTTTGTATTTATAACCCCACCCATCACCTCCATTGCTTCCCCACCTACTCCTCCTTGCAGGGTTTACTTGCAGAAACCCAACGTGCTGTCCACTCCACCACTGCTCCCCAGCCCCTCCCCATCTCATGATTTTTATGGTCTGGCTTGACAGCGCAGTTGTCTCCAGACAAATTATGTGAGTATTACCAGGAAGGGGCTTTGCCTCTGCCCACATGTTGGAAGCCAGAAGTACTGTGCAGAAGTTGTCTGCTTCAACAAACAAGCATTTGCAATGCAATAGGTCTCGCATTCACGCGAGTTTGAGCTATTGACATTGCAAATGACAATGCCTATTATTTTTGTTTTCGTTTTTAAAACATAAATAAAAGGCATTGTCATTTGCAATGTCAATAGCTCAAACTCGCATAAATGCGAGACCTATTGCATTGCAAATGCTTGTTTTAAATTACAAACCCGATTCACATTTTCCAAATATTTTTATTTGGTACAAATTATTTGATCAAAATGACTTTTGGCACTATTCCGTAAATTGCTGTGTTCAGTTTTTACAGTCACATATCAGTTAGCGAATGATGTGTGATTTGCAGTAGATTTGTACTCAAATGGTTTCTGCAAGCTTTAGATCCCTGTGCTCCTATAATCAATTGTAGTCTGGAACAGAGTTGGTTATAATAGTTATTGCTGCACATCACAGCTTTGCTGTTGAGCTTGTGATTGTGAGGCCTGCTGGTTGAATGATCTGCAAGGGCCAAACTGTTTCATTGGAGGGACCTCACCACAGAGTGGTCCTCAGCACACAACTTACAGTCCACAACTGGAGGTGCTACAATGTTGTTCCCATCACACCAGGCAAGGGTGTGGATATGTGGGGGAGAGTTTGGGAACATGCCCAGGGAGGGTAGGGACCCCCCTAAGATAAGAAGAGAAGCTTGGACACCTGACAGAGTCATTGCCCTGCAGGGGTTATAGGATGTGCTTGGAATTTCAATACTTGTGTCTGCAGATCACCTCTGTGGCTCACTGGAGTGGTCGGTTGAGAAGACCCTTCAGTGATATTTCACTTTTAGGGTTCCCCGCCCTAAGACAAACTCCCTTGGCAGACTCACAAGCAGGGCTATCAGCAGATCTTCTATACTCCTATAGAGTTTGTCCCATCCTCAAGACAATGCACACTTTGCAGTTGCAATCACCAGAACAATGGACATGAGGATTCGAGTACTAAGTCAGAGAGGCATCCAAGTACTGATGTGAAGGGTCCAGTATTTATTTCTTCAGGACACAGTTCCAATCCTTAACAGTGCATCTTTCAGAGCTTTGAGGACCAGCCAACCAAAGCAAATGTCAATATAAAAGCTCTTCGCAAACAAATTAGATGGGGAAGCTAGTTTTCTTGCAGAGGATGTAGATTTCTGCTCCAAGAATATAGAAGAGAAAAGCAATTCCTTACATGAGATTTCTTTCTTTATCTGGCTGGGCTTTTACATTGACTTCCTCCCACACTTTGTAGTGAGGTTGTTGGTGGAAGGCACATTTATTTTGCCAGTGAAGTTGAAAAGAGAAATCCAAAAGAGAGTGATTATAGGAAAAGAGATGAGGCATTAACACATCGTTCATGGGAAGCACACCACCCTTTTTCTGTATAGGGTGCATTCATTCCACATATGGTTTCTCCCCTTGGAGGTGTCAAATTACAGGACTTTCATAAATTTTACATACAGATGTCAATTGAATTTCCCCTGAAACTATAGGAAAATGGATGGACTCTAAAAACTTACAATCACTGCCACCAATCAGTCAGCCTCTAATGAAGAGTAAAGGCTGGTATCTCTCTGGGTAAAACCGAAGACGTTTTGGAAATCTGCCTTTCCCAAGCAATAGTTTAGGTTTTTTTTGTCCTGGGTTGAACTGGGCGTTTCTTCAGATTATGGGACACTGGATTAGCAGTGTGTGAAATTTACATTTTGCTTACAGCTATTTTAGCAAACATAAAACTTCATAAACTTTGAGACCTTTGTCAGTTTCATGTAAAATATATTCGTAACTCAATCTCCATGCCACAAGTAGGGTTTTGTCAAATAATTTTCACAGAAGACCTACATTTTCAAAAATTGTTCCCATGTTTTATAGTTTTGTGAACGTTGGCAGGGGAAAACTTTGTCACTGTCCTCGTCTCTAGCCCCGATTAAAAAGACAGGAAGAATTTGCAATGGGAACTGAAAAAGAATGTCATGTAGGACAAGTCTGATGAAAAGCAGAAGACGTTCCTTTCCATGGGGGCACACGCTGCCTTCAATGTCTTCCTTCTCTACCACAGTCTAAGAAACAACAGTGAACATCTTGGGAACACAAGGGACTTGATCAGATATTGAACTTAAGGAAGAATTGTTCTTATGTTACTCAGTTGGAGTTGACTGGACTTAATGAATGTAATCCTTCCACGATTTCTGCATCTACACCTCCTATCTTTTAGTAATATAATGTCATGGTATTTGGCTTCCTCAAAACTAACTGTTTAGCAACGAAGACTAAACATCAAGCATGAACCTGGGGATTTACCAGGGCGTAGCTTTAGGGGGTGTTACACCCCTCTAAAAAATGTATTCTTTAGGAATTAGTTTGGTGCAAGTGCTTTAGTCGGGTATGGTGGATTTTACCTGACATTTTCACATGCACACAGGCAAACATACACACACACTCTCTCACTCTTATCTCTGTTTTGGCAGGTCTTAAAAAATGTTGGTTAGTTTGAAAAATATTGTGTTTTAAATACTTCTAACGCACGCACCTGCTGCTCATATAATGTATTTTAAAAGATACTGCAGCGTGATTGTTGGGAAATCTGAAGTTCACACACACACCCCAGTCTTACTGACCAAGCTACACCCCTGGGATTTACCCAACTTAAAGCCCCAACTCAGTAGAAAATCCTGCCACATGGGACGTTACAGTTGCCAGGTGTCAGTTTTTGCGCAAGGAAGTTAAATTAAGCAATACATTTTTAATGAATTGGCCCGTTACGTAGCAGAGTATAAGAGGACCCACACTCATGCTGTTTACATTACTAATTCCTTCGTAAACAGCCAAATCTAGCTCTCGAAGTATGCCTTGTCGGGGTAGTATGCGTTTTATAGATGTAATTTTAATATAGTAAATGTCGCACTAACCCGCTTGAAAGTGGAACGCCCCCGGGGATGGAGGGGCTGCTTTTTTGCCGTTTAATCGTCTGCTGCCTTATGCTCTTTACCTGTCAATTCTCCCGCCTCGACCCACGGAAAATGAAATAAAGAGCATTCAAAAAACCTCAGTAAAGTGCTCTCACCCACTGTCTGGGCCTTTTATGTGCTATTAAAAAAGGGTCCAAATAAACATAGTTGCACAGAGAGACTCACACAAACGTGTAGGCACAGAAACACGCATACACAGACAAACGCATACACAGACATGCCCACATTCAGGAACACAGCCAGCTGAAGCCTCATACACAGATACGTGCAAACACACAAGCAAACATTCACACACACACTCCTGCACACACACATGCAGGCACCAGCACATACATACAAACAGACACACACGTGCACACAGACATGCACTTAAGCAAGCATGCACATACATATACAGCATTACCAAGGGGAAATACATCTACACACACACACGCATGCACATATACAAGCACACACACACACACACCTACATACCTACACTCGTGCACACTGAGACACGTCTGCAGGCATGCACACACTCACAATTATTGTGTCATCAGGTTTGTTGGGATTAACACCTTTGTGCATCACGTTCTCGGATTTCAGGTGGATCATGGAGCATTTGTACAGCACACGACTGCACTAATGAGGCCTTGCAACACTCACACTGCAAACAGCAGTTCTAGGCAGACCTGAATATTTTCTTGGAGAAGTATGACGTAGTAGTATGTTTCATGTGAGAAGTTTTGGGTTCAGAATGTAAGGTTCTGACGAGTGGTCTGAAAAACACAAGCATACAGAAATGTATACTTACAAAAGTGCAGGCGGATTCGTGCCATGGCGCAGCGGGGAGACCCCTGGGGGTGGAGGGAGGAGGTCATGCAGCGGAGGAGAAGAGGCGTTGCCGCCTCATTAAGGGAAAGGTTGTGTTTGTGCCTAGTGGGGGAAGGGCTCTTAATGCAAAGCAGGAGGGGGAAAGCAAATAGAGCTTTAAGGAGCGTGCAAAGGGAGACAAGGGGAGTGGTGCAGGCGGGCAAAAAAGCGTGTTTATTTTTGCATCGCGCTTTCACTTTAACAATAGCAGTTAAAGTGAAAGCGCCGCATTGGTACTTACAGAGGCGCTGGCACCGCAATTATGACTCCGCAGGACGCGGGCAGGCCATCTTTTGGCCCCCGCCATTGCTGCAGGGTGGAGTAGCCGGCCGCAACCAGAGCCCAAGGGAGGGTGCACACCGGAAGCCATCCCGGTACACGCAACCAGAGCCGAAAGGAGGGTGCACACCAGGAGCCATCCCGGTACACGAGGGAGGCAGCAGGCGGTAGTGATGCACAGGAAGTCAGGAAACAGAGCGCCCATTGCGCAAATGGGGAAAAAAGTGCCTATCCAGTAATTGAAGGAGACAGTATCACGCCGCAAGTAAACGATCCAGTCTGGGTGGGCGGGGCCAAAAGGAGACAGGGCGGTAACAAGGAGGGACTAAAAAGCCTCACTTACAATCGGAGGTCAGCGTTTAGCATGGACGATGACGCAAGCCAATGAAAACACGGGGCGGAGCCTACACTCCACTTCTAAAAGTTAATCGATTACAAGAAGTCTCGCAGAGCGAGCAGCGCATGCGCGCTGCAACGCTAGGCGAGAACTAAAAATGGGTATGGGAGGTCATTACTGTAATTAAAGAAGTTTAGTTGGAAGTTGAAATACAGACTGTGGAAATGAAAAAGGTAAAATGTGAATTCAAAATATTAATATTTTAGCAGGCACCAAAATGAGCATTGGTGGCAAGCCAAAGAAACAAAATGGAAATTTGTTGGCTTTGGGCAAGCTGGGACATGAAGGGAGACAAGGGTAAATAAACTTGGAACAATCTGCAGCAGAAAAACCATTGCACTTGTGGAAGCATGTAGCAGAAGACACCATCACTAGTGGAGGGGTAGCAGACAGCAGAGAGGTGTAACAAGATGAAACCTACACTCTGATATGAATAAGAAACTGCATACAGTGTTACAATTACAATTTGAAATTATGTTGAACATGGTCGTGGAAGACAGAACGCAGTTCACAAAGCATTTTCTCGGACGGTAAAAGCTAAGCAGGGCAGAGCTTACGTTAACGGGTGTGCTGTTTTACAAGGAAGCACAGCACACTCATTTTTGTAGGTCGTAACCTAGAAAAAAGGTAGCCAGCAAGATGGCTCAGTGAGTAAAGAGCCCGCACATGGCTATTGGTGTGATCTGGAAGCCACAGGTTTCAATTCCAGCAGCGCAATTACAGCCATTTACCCGTTTGAGGTCAATAAAATAATTACTATTAAATTGGGTAATAGCAACTAAAGCTAATCGGTGACAGATCATCACTACTATGCACTGTATAAATATGTTATTGATATTATTAAAATTGTAATTTTTCAATTCCAAAAACGTTTATTTGTTTTATAAAGAGAGTACAGAAAGCAAAGGAAAAATGCATATTGTAAGATTCACCTCTTCAGGAACACAGGAGGCCGTAGTAATAGAGTTGAGTTTATCTTTATTGAGTTGCTGACAACAGAGACCCCATCCAGCACCGGAGACTGTCAACTGTCAACTGACAAGTTCCGCAGCCTTCCTTAGCCACCTTGGGGTTCCATATTCCATGCATGGTCACAAGGCAACATTCTCATAAAGCAAGACACTACATCACCTTCCCCCAATATACAATGAAACTACAGCATGAGCATAAGCGTAAGTACAACATACAGAGGAAACAGCATTACAAAGAAATATGGTTGCGAGATTGCAGGACCTTACACAAAGTCCTGCAATCTGGCAGGACGTCTGACGGCCCTATGAAGTCTCGAGCACACAGAGGTGGGAATGGTGGAATCAGACACGACTGTGGGATGACATTTAGATACCCTGTTCAGATTCCACACCCTGTGGTCATTGGTCTTAATGGCATTCTTAAAAACCTTGATAACCTTAAAAGGTTTGCTAAAGTTGGAACAACCTGTGCCCAAGCGAGGAGACTTAATTTTAACCCAGTCTCCCACAGAAACCACAGTTTCTTTCACAGCTTTACGGTCATCAAACCAAACCTTCCGCTTTGCCAGCACCCGCCTCTCCTTCTCTTTCCATCCTTCCACACTCCCAACATTATCATCAGCGATAGATCTCTTAGAAAGTACCCATGAGGGACAAACCTCAGTGTTTGCCACTCTTCCCTTGAACAGGCGGAAAGGGGAAACCCCTGTAGAGGAGTTTGGAGTAAACCTATATTCCCTGACCTTCTTTCTCATGACTAGCTCCCAGTTTAATCCTGACACATTGGCCTGCTGCAAAGTCTCCTTCAAAACTTTCACAAACCTCTCAACAACACCATTGCTTTCGGGATGGTAGAGAGCTGCTTTCTTATGCTTGATACCTCTGGAAGACAAGAACTCTTCAAAGATCTTGGAGGTGAATTGGACGCCATTATCTGACAATAAAGAAGATGGGAAACCCTCCCTCTCAAACAACTCGTCCAAAAAGTCAACAACGACTGTCGACTCCACAGAGGTCACAACCTTAACCCCTTGGCCGCGGCGGTAATTCCGCCGCAACGCTGGGGGGGTGGGGGTGAGCGCGGCGCCGCCATGCTTGTGACGGAACCACGCCGTCATGAGCCACGGGCTGCGTGTGCTCATGACGGCGTGGTTCCGTCACGGCCCCGACCGCTCATTAATTCGCCCGCACAGGCGGGGAATTAATGCCGCGTGGGCGGAGCGGCAGCCGCATGACGGAACCACGCCGTCATGAGCACACGACGCCCGTGGCTCATGACGGCGTGGTTCCGTCACAAGCATGGAAAGGGTTAATCTCTGGCCATCGTGAGTGCATGTCCATACAAACCAATACATATCGATCACGTGCGTTCCTTTTGACTGGACCCAGAATGTCTATGGCAATGTCAGACCAAGGCCCCTCAGACTGTTTTCTCGTTGCCATAGGTTGTGTCCTGCACTTTAATATCTTATCGCTACAAGTACACTCTGTACAATTTCTAACAACCCTCTCTACTTGAACATCAACACCAGGCCACCAATAAGCTTCCCTAATTCTCTCCTTGGTCTTGACAATTCCCATGTGACTGGCATGGGCGCTCTTCAGCAACCGTTCCCAAAGATCGCGAGGAGGAACCAACTTACTGCCCCTCAAGAGAATACCGTCAACAACAGACAACTCCTCTTTGACCTGCCAGAAGCCCTGGAGTTCTACACACGCAGTCCTTTTTTCACACCACTCGCCCAATACCATAGTCACAACCTTTTGTAACAACTCGTCCTTGGCCAAAGACTCCTTCCATTTATTTTCAGAAACAATGCCCTTGCTAATCAAGCAGACATCAACTTCCTCCTCAAGTTCTTCACCACCAAACCACTCACCTTCACCAGGAACTGCAAACCCATCATCATGGACATCACCCAACCTAGATAGACAGTCGGCCAACGTGTTACTGGTCCCGGGAAGATAGGAAACCACAAAATCAAACTCCTGTAGAGCCACAACCCATTTTTGAATGCGGTGAGACACAAAATCAATACCTTTCCTCGAAAATACTTCCTTCAGCGGTTTATGGTCGGTTAACACTGTGAACTTACAGGCCCACAGAAACTTGCGCAACTTGCGGATGGCCCAAAATATAGCGAGGGCCTCCCTCTCAATGACCGAATAATTGCACTCCGCAGCTCTCATGGGTCTGGACAAAAACAAGATGGCTTTCTCCTCACCACCAGATTTCTGAAGAAGCACAGCACCAAGACCCTTAGAACTAGCATCAGTCATTAAATAAGATGATTTCTTTGGGTCAAAGCTACCTAGATCAGGAGCTTTGTTCAAAGAGACTTTCAAATTCTGAAATTCGTCATCACAGGACTTACACCATACAAACTCACACCCCTTCTTTAGGAGATTTCTTAAATGTTCCGTAACTCCAGCAAAGTTGGGAATGAACTTATGATAGAACTCAGCCATCCTTAAGAACTTCACAAGTTCGACCTTATCTTGAGAAACTCTAAGATTGCTAATGGTATTGACGAGGGCCGGTTTTGGTTTGATGCCATTAGCAGACAACAAATGCCCTAGATACTCAAACTCTGCCACATCAAGCGGCACTTGTCAGCTCTTAAAGTCAGACCTGCGTCACAATCTTCCTAAGACCACTCTCATCCTGCTATCATGCTCTTTGGTGTCAACACCAAACACTAGGATGTCGTCTTGGTAGATCTTTACGCCATCCACACCCCTCAAGATACGCTCCATGACCCTCTGAAATACAGAGGCGGCGGAAATGAGACCGAAGGGCATCCTCAAAAATTTAAAAGTGCCAAACGGCGTCACGAAGGCCGTAAGATCTTGAGAGATGTGATGCAGTTTGACCTGATGGTAGGCGGAGGTCAAATCGAGGGACGAGAAATGTTTAGCACCACCTAGCGAGCACAACATTTCACTGATGTTGGCAGTGGCGGCTGGTGACATTAGAAAGTGGTGGGCGGAAAATTATCGCGGTACTGTACTGAGGGATGAGCGAGCGTAGCGAGGTCAAACAACCTACAGGGGGTTCGGGGGGGTTTCCCCCCTTGAGAAAATTTTGAATAAATTGTGAATAAATGGAGCATTTTCAAGCAAATTTGAGGAAGCAGGAAGGTTAATAATGCAATACACCCAGCAATGCCCCAGCCTCCTCCTTATGACCCCTATTACCCGCCCATCTCTCTCCTTTGCTTCTCTCCACCTCTCTCAAGGACCGGAAGAGCAGCAGCACTTTAATCAGGTCCTCTGGAATTATGCAACAGGAAGTACCAAATTATGCAGCAGGGTTGACTACATTTTACAGTGTAATGCAGGGTAGTATTATTTCATTATTATGTCATTTTTTGCACATGTGAACACTATGCGAAGGGCCTTCCACTGTGCAGCCACATATTACTGCATTTTTAGTAACATTTGATCCTTTTTCTGATGGTTTTTGTTAAAATCTTCAATTTAGGCTGTAGATGATGGATTATATAGCTAAGGGATCAAATCCATAATTATGCCTAAAATGCAGCAGCATCTAATAAATCCTGTGGCCCTGGCTACAACACTGGTACCCCAAAGTGGTGTTGGACTGCGTGACTGCTGTGTCGTGAGATACTGATGTGTGTGATATTAGTGTGAGTGTGTTTGTGCGAGGAGGGCTGGTGTCTGTGTTTCCAATTATGTATCTTGCTTGTGTCTGTGTCACAATCTGTGTGATTCAATCAGGGTCACTGGAATTGTGTGTCATAGGAGGACCACAGTATGCAGAATAGTTGACTAAATTAAGCAGCAAGAAATGACAAATTATGCCTCATAATGCAGCACATTCTGTTGTAATATTATTTTGACATTTTAATACACATTTGACCATGCATTGATACAAATTCTGATCAGTATCCCTCCATCCCTTCCCTTTGTTGCATCCAAATCCAACTCTAAAAGGAAACAGCTTCCCAGCTCCCTCCGTGCTGTCCTAAACTATATCCCATATCCACAACTACCTTCTGCCGCTGCAACTAACTATGTAATTCAAGCAATTTGAGTGTACCCTTAAAAATGCCTTGTACTCAAACTGTCCTCTACGCACAGGCTTCTTCTGCGTCACATCGACAGTTGCACGTCTCACCTAGCATCCATTCTTTGAACACCAAGGTGCAAACACATCTTCATAAATCACATTAAGTATAACACTGAAAATCCTGAAGAAATAGAATTGCACCAGCTAAATTGTTTTTAGCCCTAGACAACAACGAATCAGAATACTTCCAAAAACCCATCCTCTTGCTTACGTGCCACGCAGTCAACAATCTAATTATCATGCTCCTATTGGTGTTTTAAGCACTCAAACTAAAACCTCTAGCTCTCTCCTCCCTCCTTGCATGTAAATGTAAAACGCAGCGCTTACCAGAGCGGTCAGGCTGAGAGGCGAGCAGCGCTGTTTTTCAATGTTGTCACCATGCTTTATATCGCTTTCAAAGCCCACGTGTTGCTGATGACAGGGCTCCTCCTAGACACTCTGCTGCACTCTGAGACAGTTAGTTCCCGTTTGCCCCTTCATGAATACGGCCCGCACAGCTGGATGCAGTCATCGCACTTTATAGCGCTCTCCAATTACAGATGTTGCAGATGACAGGGCTCCTCCTGGGCTCCCCTCTGCACTCTGGAACAGGTTGTCCCGTTTGCCCTTTCATGTAATTGGCTCGTGCAGCGGGATGTAGTCACCGCAATATAAAGTGCACCCAAAGCACAGGTATTGCTGATGACAGGGCTCCTCTCGGAGGACCGCTTTAAGCAGCTTGTTTAACTAAATTATGTGGCAAGAAAAGCCAGATTATTTAGTATAATGTGGCACATTATATGGCAATATTATTTCAGTATTTTGATATTTTAACACACATTAACGCTGCCAGAGCAAATGTTTAACTCATTCAGAAGGATTATTTTTGTAACCTAATCAATGCCATCTAAATTCGCTTCTCAGCTACTCTCCAAATAGGTCAAGCAGCTTTCAGCTCGATAAACAAAGGGCAACATGCAGACGAGCCAGCGTGTAAAAACAGTGCCAATGGGCTGCATGCACCTCTTTAAGCCTTGTTTGGGTCCTTTTAAGTATGTAGGAATTTGTAAAGTTATGTCTACTTTTAGGATATCTTTACATAGTCGATGCATGTACCATTTCACAATACCCAGATAGATAGACTGTGCTTAGTCAAAACTAACTAATACAATTTCATTTCTTGATTTTTGCTGAGAAGAATGCCATTATCTGTGCTTCACTTGTAAGGATAAAAGAAGAGAACTCAAAAGAGAGTTTAATTCACCAGGACTTTCAAGGGCCTTCCTCTTTCACGGGATGTCAACTGTTAAAACAGTAATGCGCTTGTCCAAAACCTGTAAAACAGCGAGGCCACACAGGGGTTGGGAATCTGATTACCTCGGACTTCTGCTGATGAATACATTAGAATAATGAAGTGCTCGCCGAGAGCAGATCACCTCGCCCAGCACGGTTTGCAAATGTTACTGCTGAAAAGTACTTCAGCCCCTTTTCAGTGTGAACAAGCAGGATTATAAAGACAAATCGTGAATAATGTGAGCGGTCAACGCACACTCTAAAGGTGCAAACGAAAGAATCACGCTCTGTATATCGTCCGCTAAGGTGCTTTTTAATCCCTCTGGCCTACATTTCTGGCAGCCGCGGGGATGGGTGTACTTGTGATGTAATGCTCTTTCTCACTCTCACGACTCCCCATATACCATCGAAATGGTCGTCGTGTTTTAGAAATGCCAGCAGTAATATAAAAGGCAGGCTTCTCCCTTTTCTCTTTTTCAACGTCAGCTGCCATCACAGCCTGCTAATCCCCCTCCCCTCCCTGTTTTAAGTAAGACCCTGTCCTCCCCCCACCGCCTGTGATCCCCGCGCTGGGTGCCCCCCTTTGCTGCAGCGCTGGCCAGGCTTACTGCAAGCCTCGGCTTTAAACACAACACAAGACTTCAGAGGAAGGATTGCGTATTTGGGCTTGAATTTCGGAAGGACTCAGGCAAGTGCGAGCATCTTCATGCTGTTTGCGGTTTTTTTTTTTTTGTGTTTTTTTTGTGTGTCTTTTTTTGTTTTTTTTAAATCGATAGCATAATAAGTGCCAGGAGCAGGGAGGGCTGGGCCCGTCATCATTCGCGGCCGGCAAAACGGGAGGGGGGGGTGGGAAGTGGTGGGACTTATCTAAAAAAAAAAAAAAAAAACTTACCTTACCTGCTTCCTCCGAGGCCGCATCACGCCGCCGCCGCCTCAGCTCCTGCTTGTTCTGGAGTCTTGCCGCGTTTTAGGCAGCCTCCCTCCTCCTGCTCCCTAAGCCAATCACAACGCTGCAATGGCAGCGTTGTGATTGGTGAGGCGCAGAGAGAGCGCCCCAGCCGGGCCATTTTCTCTATGTAGGCTGCATGCAGCAGTCTACATAGAGAAAAAGGGGGAGTGCGCATGACTGCTTTGTTCGGCCCTGGGGCCGACCAAACAGTCAGTACCCACAACAGTGGGCAAAGCCACTCCCCCCCCTGCCCTCGCGCAGGACCGCCCACCCACCCGCCCACAACCAGGCACCCGGCACTTCTGCTTTCTCGCAGTGCGAGAGGCAGAAACATAAAATAGTAGTTTTACCATTTTATGTTTCTGCCTTCTCGCACTGCGAGCAGCAGTGGGGCGACGCCCCCACGCCCCAATGGGGGAGCCGCCACTGGATGTTGGGTAGAGGGTAATGGCCCACTACCACCGCCTTATTGAGCTCCCTCAAATCCACACAGCCTGGCCTCGCCATTGGCCTTGCGGGCCATAACGATTGGAGAAAGCCACTCTGTGGCCTCGACTTCTTGTATGATGCCATTGGCAACCAACTTGTCAAGCTCGACCTTCATGCATTCCTTTGCTAAGAGGGGTACACCCCGAACTTTAGCTACTTTTGGTACAGAATCACGCCTAACCTTGATGTAATGCACGTAGTTCTTGAGACACCCAAGTTTGCTGGCGAACACCTCGGGAAACTCCTTGACCCATAGTTTCCACCCATCAGCAACTTGACTAACGGACGGAATCTCCTTCATGGACACAGGAGGATTCTCATTAGGGTCCAAGAACACATGCAAATCATGTTGATGGAACCAGCTTATGAGTGAATCACCCTTCATAGACACGTACACCTTTCCGGGGATGATCCTACCCTTAAAGTCAATCGTTCCCCAAAAATAACCCAAGAGATTGATTATTTCTCCGCCATACCCCCTTGGTCTTATATCAGGTTTGGACAACTTAACTTTCTTCACTAGATGTTGTTCAAAGAAGGACTTGGGGACTAATGTCACCTTGGCTCCTGAGTCACATAGCATCTTTACTGATGCATCATTAATTAGCACCACCTCCATGGGACCATTACTACCAGATCCCTTGATTTGACAGATGTTTACCTCCTCTAATTCTAAATCATCATCATAAATATCTACTTCCCTGACTTTCTTTAGATCTTTACTTGATCTGCAACATTTTGCAAAATGGCCCCTGCGTCCCCACACACTACACGTAACCTTCCAACCCGGACAAGCATTAAAATTAGCCGTGTGTCCAGGATTGCCACATCTGAAGCACTTGCCAGAGAAAGACTTGGAGAAAGAAGGTTTGTTCTCTACCTTAACAGGGATTTTGGTTCTAGTTACTTTTTCTTTCTCAACCACCAATACACCATTCCCACCACTCTTGTTCAAAGGTTCATTTTTACGAATTGTTTCAATACAGGCCCTAGAGTGCTCATGAGTCTTAGCTATGGTAAGAACCTCGTGTAGCGACGGATTGTCCTTCTGCCACAAGTTATCCCTGGCTTTATCGATACTACAGCCCAACACGAATTGGTCTCGGAGTCGTTCGGCCAAAGATGCTGCAAAATTGCACGTAGAAGCAAGTTTGCGTAACTCAGTAATGTACTGCTCCACCGACTCTTCCTGTCTCTGCATCCTTCTTCCAAAATGGTACCTTTCGAGAACAGTGCTAACCTTTGGCAGGTAATATAAATCCAGTTTTTTTACTGAGATCTCAAATTCATTTAGACCCATGGCATCACCATCCGAGAGTTCAGGAAGGTGCTCGAAAACCTCTTGCCCCTCTGAACCCAAGCAATGCATTAGAAGGGAGGTTTTCCTCTCAGCGCTGAGAGATGTACCACAAACCCTCGCATAATGGGTAAAAACCTTCTTCCACTTCACCCAAGGAAGAGCTGGCTCCCCAGGGGAAGATAAGAAAAAGGGTGGAGCAGGTACGTTTTGCATACTAGGATGACTTGAAGCACACAATCACTGAAGGGAAAGAAGGCAACAGAGCATAAATAGGAGCACTAGATACAAAACTTAATGATGTCAGACTCAATCAATGCAGACAAATGAGAGAAATGTAAAAGGCTGTGCGCATCAGCGCAGACTCCTTCAGAGAAACATAAAGGGCTGTGCGCATCAGCGCAGACTCCTTCGTAAAAGAGTGGAAGGTCGCGTGTAACAGCGCAGACTCCTCCACCACGTAGACACCTTTACAATGACCCCAAAATGTATTAGAAGGTAAATAGCTGTGTGCATCAGCGCAAAATCCTTGATGAACACAAAGTAAGAGTAACAGCTGTGTGCATCAGCGCATATTCCTCCAAAAGTCTGAAAATAACAGCACAAAGAAACGCCGTACCGTGTCAACTTGCCGGTAAGCTGTGTGCGTCAGCAGGAGTAGAAACGCACAGCGCACCATAAAAGAAATCAAGTGTGTTTGCTGTGTGCGCCAGCGGTGAAAGGCCGTGGCACGCTTAATGCCCAATCCAAGATGGCGCAGGCAACGCGATGACGTCACACGACAGAAAAAGGAATTGTGGGTGAGGAAGAGTGCAGAGAGTACGGTTGCGAGGCAACAAGTGGCCAGATCGTACCTTAGCAACGCCTCAACTCACGTGACGTAGTGCGATATCTTCGCGTGACGTAGTGCGATGTCTTCGCGTGACGTAGTGCGATGTCTTCGCGTGCCGCAGCGGGCTTTACCAGCACGCGATGTCCTCACGTGCAGCAGGCCACACCAGCGGTATTTTAAGAGATATCGGAAATGATATCGAGCATGGAGACAGGATACTGGGCGTCTTCTCTTTTGAACCAGACTAGGTTGGACCCGATGGATAGGCAGGAGGGTCTTCCGCAGGATGGTGTGTTGAGGTCTTAAGAAGGTAAGCGCGGTTCGTCTTCTTATTCTCCAGTCGTCGGCAAATGTAAGATTCACCTATTCAGGAACACAGGAGGCCGTAGTAATAGAGTTGAGTTTATCTTTATTGAGTTGCTGACAACAGAGACCCCATCCAGCACAGGAGACTGTCAACTGTCAAGTGTCAAGTTCCGCAGCCCTCCTTAGCCGCTTTGGGGTTCCATATTCCATGCATGGTCACAAGGCAACATTCTCATAAAGCAAGACACTACACATATCATACATACAGTATCAAGTGATGAAATCCAAAACTCATAAGAGAAAAGAACAAGGCTCATAATGAATCCAGTCCTGGAGAATTCACCGAACGTACCGGATCTTCACAAACTGTGACCTGCTGAATGTAGCAACTGGCAAATTGAATTTGTCTTTAGACAAACCTACAAAATCCCTTTTCTAAGCAACGCTGACAAATACGTTTCCAACAGAAAGAGCGGCCCACGGTCTGAGGCCCGCTCTTCTCCCCAGCAGCTCCGCTGTGCTCTGCTGGTGCGCCACGTTCAGAGCCCCACCCTGGTAGGGTTCGAGACCACCCGGTGCCGGTAGCTGCTGTGTCTCTGCGTTTTGGTTAATTTCATTCATTGTCTTGTTGTCTTTATTGTTAATTGTATTGTGCCTTTTCTCTGCTTATTCCCACTTTGCCCCTCTTACTGGTGCCCAGCCATTGTTTGCCCTCTTCGGGTTTCCCGCCGTTCCCGCCCCCGCCTCCCAGCTCCACGCCCTTCCCCCTACTTATGGCAGTCGCGCCGATGGCGCGCCTAAGGCAAGCCCGTCTGCGCCCGTCCGCGGCCAGCGCCAGGAATCCTGGACCTCCAAGATCCCGCAGATATGACTCCGCCGCCCTCCACGCACTAAACCCCGGAAGACACAACGACTGCAAAAGAGCCACACCAAACAGCACCCACGGACAGTTCTCCTGCAGATGATCTTTCACCATCAACAACCCCCCCAGGGCCGCCGAAGGCTCACTGAACGCCCGCACCACCGAAGCCCTCACATGCATCCTCCTCAATGTACGCTCCCTACACAGACACGCCGTAGAGATCTGGGACCTGCTCGACACCCTCTCGCCCGACGTCGCCTTCTTCACGGAAACTTGGACCAGCACCACCTCCGGCCCTGACATCGCCACCGCCATCCCTGACAGATACAAGATCCAGAGAAAGGACTGCCCGACCGCCCAAGAGGCGGACTCGCCATCGCACACAAGACCTCCCTCCGACTCTCCACCTCCAGCACGAGCACCCCCAACTCCAACACAGAACACCTACACTTCCAGATCCACACAAGCCCCAAGACCACGCTACACGGCACCCTCGCCTACAGACCCCCCCGGACCTCGCGCCCAGGCCGCAACCACCATGACCTACCTCGTCGCACCCCACGCCATCGCCTCTATGGACTACATCCTACTCGGGGACCTGAACTTCCACCTCGACAACCACAGCGACCCCGACTCCATTACCCTCCTTGACAACCTCTCCAACCTCGGACTGAAGCAGCTCGTCACCACCCCCACACACAGAGCAGGACACACCCTCGACCCAATCTTCGCAGGAGGGAAGAACATCCACTTCAGCCACACCTCGCAGCCCCTCTGGACGGACCACCACTGCATACACTTCACCTTCAACACCACCAACGCACACAAACCTGCCCTGCGCCCGCCACGAAGGAACTGGAGCAAGATCACAGAGGAACACCTCAACACCACCCTCCTCCTAGATCCCCCCTGCGCCAAAACAGACGCCAACTCCGCAGCCAAGGAACTGCACCGATGGGTCTCCAACTGCGCTGACAAGCTCGCACCCCTCCGACACTCGGCCAAACAACGCCCCCTAAAGGCCGCCTGGTTCACCACCGAACTCCAAGAAGCCAAGTGCTCCTGCAGACGCCTCGAGAAAACCTGGCGAAACAGGAAAACCACGGAAAACCTGAACAGCTGCAGGAACACCCTGAAGGAATACCACCAGCTCATAAAAGACACTAAGCGGAATTTCATCAAGAACAAAATCCACACCAACGCCAAAGAACTCTTCAACGTCATACTGCAATTCACCAAGCCCCCCAGTGAAGCCACGGACGTCACACCATCCCAGGAACTCTGAAACAAGCTCAGCTCCTACTTCCATCTGAAAATCAAGGCCCTCTACGACAACTTCAGCGAACACACGCCAGACACTACACCCCCCACCACCACCGACAAAGAGCCGACCATCACAACCTGGAACCCTGCCTCTGTTGAAAACACCACCGCGACAATGATGAACACCCACTCAGAAGCCCCCACGGACCCCTGCCCACCGCACATCTACGACAGGGCCGCCGCCATCGCACCCGAACTAAGACGGACCATCAACACCTCCTTCGAATCCGGCATCTTCCCAGACGACTGGAATCGAGCGGAGGTCAAGCCCCTCCTCAAAAAACCCACGGCCGACAGACCTGAAAAACTACCGACCCATCTCTCTCCTCCCCTTCGCTGCCAAAGTCACTGAGAGACTCGTGAACGCCCAACTGACCGCCTTCATCGAAGAAAACTCCATCCTAGACTCCTACCAGTCCGGATTCCGCAGCAACCACAGCACTGAAACCGCACTCCTCGCCGCCACCGATAACATCCGCATGCTACTCGACCAGGGCCACACTGCCGCCCTCATCCTACTAGACCTCTCCGCAGCTTTCGACACCGTCTCACACCGCACCCTCGCAGCCAGACTTCACGACGCTGGGATACGAGGAACCGCCCTCAACTGGATCCGATCCTTTCTCTCCGGCAGAACCCAGAGGATCAGACTCCCCCCACCCCCCCTTCCTCTCCGAACCCACAGAGTTCAACTGCGGAGTACCCCAAGGATCATCACTCAGCCCCACGCTCTTCAACATCTACATGGCTCCCCTCGCTGCCATCGTCAGACAGCATGGGCTCAGCATAGTATCTTACGCCGACGACACCCAGCTCATCCTCTCCCTCACAAAGAACCCCGAAGACACCAGACTCTGTTTCCAGGAAGGAATGAAGGACATTGCAACCTGGATGAAAAAGAGCTGCCTGAAGCTCAACTCGGAGAAGACTGAGGTCCTCATTCTCGGACCCTCCACCTCCGCCTGGGACAACACCTGGTGGCCCTCCGCCCTCGGGAGTCCACCCACCCCTACAGTCCACGCATGGAACCTCGGCATCATCCTTGACTCCTCCCTCAGCATGACCCGCCAAGTCAACTCCATCGCCTCCACCAGTTTCAACTGCCTCCGCAAGACCTTAAAATGGATACCCCCCCGAATGCAGAAAAACCGTCACCCACGCACTCATAACCAGCAGACTGGACTACGGCAACGCCCTCTACGCCGGAATCAACAAAACTCTTCTACACAAACTCCAAACCATCCAGAACACCGCAGCCAGTCTCGTCCTAGGCACCCCACGGCACGAACACATCTCCCAACACCTACGAGACCTCCACTGGCTCCCCGTCGAGAAGAGAGTAACCTTCAAACTGCTCACCCACGCCTACAAATCCCTCCACAACATCGGACCCAAATACCTCAACGAGAGAGTCTCCTTCCACGTACCCAAAAGGAACCTCCGCTCCGCCGACCTCGCCCTGGCAGAGACCCCCCGCATCCGCAAAACCAGAGCAGGCGGAAGAGCCTTCTCCTACGTCGCAGCCAAAGCCTGGAACGAGCTCCCAATCAACATCAGACGCTCCCCCACCCTGCACACATTCAGGAAGAACCTCAAGACCTGGCTCTTCAACTGAACAGGAGCTGCAAACCCCCCCCCCCTTCCCCTCCCCCCAGCGCCTTGAGACCCTCACGGGTGAGTAGCACGCTTTATAAACACCTTATAATTATAATGTCAGCTGGTAAACCCAAGCCTTCCTTTACAATATATTTTCCCAAGCCGGAAGGAAGGAGGAAACTTTAAGCCCATTGCTCCACTCCCTTCACTTTTGGGCAGTACACGCCTGCCCGCATTATCTTATTCGAACTGGCTTCAATGGTTTTGATCTGCCCTCCCAAGCATTTTTTTACAACTACCTCAACAGGCAGGTTTATAGTCATGGAGGAGCATGAATCTCGGAAACTAAGATAATATTTTAAGCAATAAAAGGCAACAACGCTGTGTATTAGTAACATTTTATGTATATAAAGTAAAGGACAGGACACTTACATTATTTTAGAAACAAACATTATATAAGTTGGCCGTTCTTTTTATTAAGATGAAGAACAACTTACATTAAAATAAGCAACACACTGAAAAGTAGAAGTGATTTAATTAAATATTATTTAAATATGCGAATACTGACTGCATGACTTCACAGCTATCTTTAGTTTCAATCCAATATTGTCGGTTTCTTATGTAACCCTGTATTCTACTTGCATCATATCAAAATCAACATTTAAACTAGGAATCAACAAACATGAAACCTAGGACGGAAGATATTAGCAGGCAAGGCAAAATGTGTAAAGGACTAAAGTAACATTAAATTACTGAAGCTAGTACTTTTTTACCCATGTACAATAGACAACAATACTTGAAAAAGAGAGGGGGGGATAGGGAGCTGGATGTAGGTCCAGTGGCTCGTGCTCCCGAACGATAGATAGTTCACTAAGGAGAGTCACTGTTCCTGAGAAAATGAGTGTGGGGTAAGTCGTTTTCAGGCGGGAAAAAGTTGGGGAGACTTTTGCTTGATGCCCTCACACACCCCGAAGGATGTCATGCTTCTCATTGGGTGGTGCTCCTCGTTGGGCCAGCGCTGCAATGCCCTACGGGTCCCCCGAAGGGTCACTTTATCGGAGATCTTTTGTAGGTCAGGCCGTATGGTGTGTGCGGGTTAGTGTTCCGTAAATGGTGAAAGGTGGGTTAAAAAATGGCTAGAGGGTATCAGGGGTGAGTCAGTTTTAATAAGGGAGATCCTTCTGTCATGATTAAAAAAAAAAAACGGTTAGGTGCTGCTCAAGGGTAGTTATGGCCCTCAGTAGCTGAGAAGATATGGTGCTATTTGTGAAAGTGGAATGTATAAGGTCAGGTCGACATGTTTCGCGCTTTGATGTGGTCTCAGGAGGAGATCCTTAGCGCTTCTTCAGGACCAAGAGGAAGTGATAAAGGTATTGGAAAAGTAAATGTGTATAGTGGCCTTGTTAATTGTAGTAGTGCCACTGAGGGGACCTAAAGGTTAGTCCAATCTAAAACGACAAGAAGGGGGTGGGTAGAGAGAGAAAAACAACGAAAATTAAAACAGTAAGTTGGTTGGTCGTATCCGTGGTGTGTTTTTACTATATAATTCAGAAGGGGAACCTGGAGAGTGGGCCACTATCGTGTTTCTGGGTCTAGAACCTAAGACTGGTTCTTGCCACATCTAGGAGACAAAACATATAGAAACTAGATAAAGTAAAAATGAACATATGAGGCAATTAGTTCACTTGTACTGAATAATGAAAATGGACATATTGCCGTTAGAGACCCGAGTCTGATGGTCTTATAATATTGATGAAAAAGAGGCTAATGGTATACAATGTTTGATGACCATCCAGTCTTATAATGTACCCAAAAAGTCTAAGTGCTCAATGTACATCGCAGTTGTGGTTTCCATTAATGGCAAATCCTTTTATTCAACAGACGATAGCATTCTGTAATGACGGGGAAAGGGGGAAGGAGGGGGAGGAGGGGGAGGCGGGGAAGGAGGGTAAATAAAGGGAGTACGGGTAAAGAAAGGAATTGGAGGGGGGAGAATTTAGAGAAACCGCTTACCTAATGTGTATAGGTAGAAAATTCCATGAATCAAGCGAGAGCGTGCTAATCGTCACAATGGTTGTGTCGCCAGGCATAGGCACTCGCACCTACCCGACCTCTTGTTTGCTTGAAGGTAGAGTGGCGAGATTCCTTCCATACTTCAAATGCCGGGGGAAGGGGTTTGGCAGTAGGCATATGGGAAGTGACGTGGTAGTCACGTGGTGTGCAACCGCTAACAGGGCAAGTAGTATGTAGTGGTTCCCGAAGCGGTGGCTATGGTCGCCATCTTGGACAACAATGCCATAAATACAATAGCCTTTCCTAATATATCATACATTTTGGACATGTCAAAACATCAGTCAGGCTCTTGGCCTTGGCATCACGGAAGGGTATTTTTACACAATGCACATCTTACATTTACAGTATGAGAAAGGTTTTTTTTGGAGTACTGCGCATATATTAGAATCTTACAAAATATGAAACGGAGATTATTTGTCAACATGCCTCGTATAACTTTAACAGGTCTTTCTTGTCTGTCTCAGACCCACATCACTGGCTGGTTCAGTGAACAAACATATTAAAGTTCTGTGGAGCATTCTCTCCATTTGGGTCTCCTGGGTTTCACACACCCACACCTATCACTATACACTCTTAAAAGCTCATTACAACTTTATTTTTATTTTTTAACTGTGACCATTTTTAGTACTGCATTTTACATTCTAACAGGTACTCAAACACATTCATTTTCATTTAACTAGTCCCCTACATATTGCCAGTCCTACCAATTGGTGGCATAAAGAGGGAGAGGAAGAACAAGGAACAAAGGTATTAGAGTAAAGGTGAGTTTTAATGAGCTGAAATACTTGCAGTAATAGACATGCATAGAAGGGGATATAGACAACTAGAAAGCAGAGAAAGACGGGTTAAAGAAGAGGAAGCTAGAGGGAGGCAAGAGGATTAAGAGAAAAAAAAATATTCTCGGTGTAACAAAGTCATAAAATGATTAGAATAATGGGCACTTAAGATCCCACCCCAATCACAATAAATTCCAGTCTAATTTGCTAACATATTGCGAGAAGGATTTTCCTTAATCACCCAAAGTAAATTTAAGGCTCCATAATTCTTGATATTTGCCACAGTCTTGATGTTTGGGAGTGCATAGCTGCAGTGCGGTGGTTGCCGTGTTATATGTGTGTTATGGGGTTTATACCACGAAAACCTAACTACAAATCAATGCATCACAGTACATGGTGGGATTATGTGGGAGAAGCACAGAGGTAGGGGATGAGGGAGGGTATTACCAGCTGGGGCAAATGGTCAGGAGTGTTACAGATGGATGCAATTTTGCTTGACAACATTGGCTTCAGTTTTTTCCCACAGAACATCAGTGTGGAAGCTCGCTGGATATGGTTGGGGGAAGTATTCCAGATCCTTGGAGAATAGCAAGCAAAGGCTTGCCATCTTATATTCACCTTACTTCATTGACTCATGTCTGATGAAGTTGCTACTTCGAGTGCTGGATACCCCAACACTGCTTGCAAGGTATGGTACAATGCTTAAGTTAACCGTTTGTCGCCTATGCAGCAGACTTTGAAAGTGATGCCAGCGCCAGAAGGAGCCAGTGGGGGTTCTCTCATGATAGCCAAGATTCTGTCAACATTTCTGAGACCCATAACTATCCAGGCAGAACCATGAAGGTATTATTCAGGGGATTACAGATGATTCTGGAAATCCAGGAAACCAGACACTGCCTTCATCAAGGTGACCTGGGACCAACGCTTGTAGAGAGGTTCATTAAGGGTGCCTCATGAAGAAAAACGTATACTTTGGGGAGCATGAGCAGTTGATGAGAGGATATCAAAGTAGGTTTAATCCGGTTATACTGACTTATTACTAGGGACTAGATAGCTAATTTTGTGGATCAGTGTTTAACAGAAATGGTTGATGGTAGTGCATTTCTCGTACGAATACCTGATGGGCAAGATACAAGTCTGCAGTTCTGTGTGCCACAATGCAGATGTTATTTCTTCATATGATAGTTTTTTTACCACACTGTGGGTGTCAGCTGCGATACAGAAGGTGCGATTAAGTTAAGAGAATAGGCAGCCAATGTACACCTCAGGGTGAGACACAATATTAAGGTAATAAAATGATCTTCCATTGTGTAATGGAAAGGTTCTTGCATGACAAGAACGGACGCTTGGACAGTCTTTGTTGTCCTCTTTTGACCGGTTTGAAGTGAAGAATAGCTAAGGGAGTGGCTGTGTGTCAGTCCAGTTGAGGATCTGTGGTTCTTAGCAGGTGAAGTTGGTGCTAGCTAGCAGATGGAGTCCAGCAGGTTACCTTTTTCGTGGGATTGTTATGTGACAAGCTGTTTGATATCAGGTTGTTGCATTTTACTAATGGAATATCCTAGGATGAATGTACTGTTTCATGTATTTTGCTCTGTTGCTTTAACTGCAAGCGCATTGTAAATTTTCATATGTGCTCCACGTTCCTGCTGGAATGCTCATGGTGTACGGTTCCACTAGGATGGGTCAATTGCACCTGGACACCATCCTAGGCGGATGCCTTATTGCAGTGCCGTGCTGAAAATAAATCTTCTATTTTTTACTCATTGGACTTATTTAATTCTTAATATTGCCTAACCTCAGCACGGGAGCGGAGTACCTTTTTACCCACGGATTTTCAAATTTTACCTTTTGGAATATTTTGGCTGTACCATATGTTTGGATTGTATTTTGCAACTAAGTGGATTGGCATTTCCAGTTAACGACGAACTACGTGTTCCCATTTTTAGGTTGAGCCTAGAGTAGCGCGCAAGCGCTGCTTCTGGCGAAGCATTATGTAGGGGATTCGAAAAGCTGACCAGACGCTCGTGCGTCATGGCCTTTTTCGTGCGGTTACCCGCGCGGCAGACATCTGTTTCCCATTATTGTGCCCAGACGCGTGCGCGATAATTGGAAACACATGCCGGCCGTGCGGCGAAAAGGCCATGACGCACGAGCGTCTGGTCAGCTTTCGAAAGCCCAGGCTGCCGCGCTCGCCCCCGCTCCTCTCTTGTTATTTTTGGAGTCAACCCTTTGATGTAGTGTGAAGCGATCACCGCTTGTGTGTTTTTGCTAATTATCCATTGTGCTGTAAGTTTTTACTACTCCATGCTGGCAGCTGAGCGTGGACGTTCTGATGGCCTTGTACCACGTTAGAGGCCAGTCGCATAGTACAATATTTGATGTTAGTGTGCTGTTGGTTGTTTGCTTCGCGCGTCCTCGAGGCTCCAATACTCCAGAAAAGGAACCTTTTGAATGTACTTATTCTCTTCCCGCCCCAACACACCTGTGTCCAGGTAGGTAGGGGCAGGTTGGGGAACACTTGTCACTGACGATTTAGCCTTTTTTAGTTCACTCTTGTTACTCTGTACCGACCTGCAGCACTACTCTGTACCGACCTGCAGCACGTAGTATTCGGGCGCTCGCGGCATACGTCGGTGCTAGTAGGTGCGTTCTGGGGTCACTGCTCACTTGGGGGAACGGCGCAGACTATCAGCGGAGCTGCAGGTAGTGACGGCCGCGGCAGCCTCGGTCTGCCTATAAATAGCCGCTGATCTCAGCGTCGGACTGTGCTGCGCGCGCAGCTTCTCGTGGCTGTGTCACATTGCAGACTTGTGACAGCATCTGGATGGGCGGTGCGGGCTGTGGCACGTGATCATGCGCGCTCACGCGCTGGACAATGGGACGACCAGGAGCACAGCTGGTCTGTCAGTCACTGTCAGAGGGCGGGAAGCCTCACCTGCCGGCGCCCGTCCTGTACTGCCCTTGGCCAAGCGCAGCTGATATCTACCAGGATGTGCCCAGCAGCAGTTGGCCACCAAGTGACAGCTTGGAGCATTGCATCTCCTTACAGTACAGTGCGTGCATCCATTCCTGGTTTAACGTGCCTTATTGTAGTGCCACCGAGCAACTTATTCCTAACCTTGGTTATAATCTTACTCGAGTTGAGTCTATATTTTGTATCTGTGTTGGCGCATTTGAAGACTATGCTAGCTCAAGTGTTTTGCCTTGGTACTTACTGGATGAGCTGCTAAACAAACTAGTTTAGAAACGCTGTTCTCGTCACTCCAAGTACCCGGCATTCTTCTAATGTACATAGGCTTCTACAACAATTGTTTCTAAGGCTGGTATTTTGAAAGAAACCTAGTTTGTTCAAATGCATTCTAACATTTGTATAGCGCAACATTTCGCCGATGCTTCGAAACGCGTTTTGTGAGTAAAAGGCTACCCTGTTCTCCCAGTGGGAAGCGTTTACATTCTCAGAGTACCTCGTACTCTAAATGCGCTTGTACCTGGATTGTTAAGCATAGAGGCTGAGCATATACATGCATACCTGTTTATATACATACCTTCTTGTGTGCGTTGTTGTCCTCAGTTTTGTTGGTCAAGGTAGGAGTAGTAGGTTTGGGAGCAGCCCTGTCTTTACCACCTTCTTGAATTCCAAGTGACTCATGAGGTGCGGCTTTTTTTTTCCTTTTGTGTGTGACATATCCTCGGTCTTGTTGCGTTCATTGCATTATGCCTGGTAAAAACACACACAAGTTTTACCCCGCCCCCCTTTTCTGCGTTTTAACTTTAATGAACCGACTCGGTTCAAAACCCTTGTGTAACTACCTCCATTCAAGTGCTCCAACACTTTTGTACTCCCAAGTGCACCCAACTAAAACGTTGCGCAAAGTTATTTAACGGTAGTTGTAGCCTCCCTATTCTTAGTGCACTGTGCACCAAGACTCGCTACATGTTAGTGAGCGCTACCTTTACTGAAAATAAGGTGTGTGTGTGTTAGACCTGGCATCCTTGGCGTGGGTCTCCCTTCCATTTTTTCATAATGCCTCCACGGTTGCCGATATGTTTTTGCTGGACTAGATGCTCATGGGCACTTTGCCGCTGCTAATCAGTGCCAAAGTGCAAGTGCTCCCTATCGTTAATTGATACATGTATTAGTGACTCCATGATTGGATGATTGGTTTACTTGTCAGTCCCTAGTACAGTGCACTCAGTGTGCCCAGGGCTTGTAAATCCAATGCCGCTGGTGGGCTCGCAGCACTGGTTGTGCCACCCACAGAAGCGGCCTGTAAAATATGTCTCGGGCCTGCCATCGCAGAGCCTGTGTGCAGCCTCGGGCTGCCATGTCGACTTGGTGAGTACACCCACTTACCAGTCCCTAAACCGTCCCTTTACTGCATGTTGGTCACCCCTAAAGTAGGCCCTAGGGCAGGGTGCATTGTAAGTATAAGGTAGGACATGCCCTGGTGTGTGTGGCATGTCCTAATAGTGAATTACAGCCATTTTCGTTTTTCACTATTGCAAGGCTACCTGCTCCCCATAGGCCAGAATGGGCAGACTGACTATTACACCTTATAGTCAGAACTGACCCAGGGAACCTGGTAGAAAAACGAATTTAGTATGCCTGAACTCAGGATGATAAAATACATCTTTTAGTGAAGTTGGTTTTAACATTCTGTTTTCGAAAATACCACTTTTAGAAAGTAGGTATTTTCTTGCCTAACTATCCAAGCCTGCCTCTGCTAGGTTGTGTATTCCTTGTCTGGAGATTGAGTGACAGGGGCTGGGGGTGGCTACCGGAGACAGGGTGAGTCAGCGCAGGGCTGAATAGAAAGATCTGCAGCCAGAGTGGAGGGAGGAGTTGCACCTGGGTCTGAATAGGGCTGTGCCTGCCTTCCACAATGCTGGCTCCACCTCCTGCCGGGCGGCTGAGCACTCTGCCCCACATTCTGAAAGGAAAGAAGGAGTCAGAAAAACAAAGTGCTCCAGGACTGACCAGAACTGGTTTTGGACTAGGCAGAGGCCTCTCTGCCTCCAGAGAACAAAGAGAATCAGGGTATAAGAGGGGCACCCAGACCCCAGGAAAATTAGATCACTTTTGGGAACAAGAAGAAACCTTTACTGAGGAGCGGAACCAAGAAGAAACTGAGGAGAAACTATCCCTAAGCCTGAAGTGCTGCTTGGGGGATTGGCCTGCAGTGGTTTGCCTGACTGCCAAAGAGAGGAGAAAGGAACTTTTGCTTTGCTGTGACTTTCATCAACTTGTGAAGGATCTCCAAGGGCTTGGAAGAGAGCTTGCCCCCTGACCGAAGTCCCAGGACCATTGGACTTCACCCCCTTTGTGAATTGCTGCTGGAAACTCTGTTTCAGTGGCTACAGAGGTAGGGAGCTGTGACCGACTCTCACGACCGACTCGGTGTCCTGCAAGCACCGCATCGAAGCACCGTCTCGCCCTGCAACGCACGGCCCTGGTCTCACCGACTCCGTCAACGAGCCGCTGCCTGCACCGCATCGAGGGACAACGCGTCCTGCAACGCTTCGCTACGCCGAATCGAACTGGTCCGACCGACACGGTCACTGCTGCTGAGTTCGAGTCCTGTGACCGCACCGGAGTTGGGCACCGCTCGCACGCTTTGCGACGCACCGCCCGACTCGCACCGCTGTCCGGACTGATCGACGCCAGCTCCTGAATCCGGCTCCGTCGCCGCACCGCAACCTGCCAGCACCGCATCGAAGCACCGTCTCGCCCTGCAACGCACGGCCCTGGTCTCACCGACTCCGTCTCGACGACGTCAACGAGCCGCTGCCTGCACCGCATCGAGGGACAACGCGTCCTGCAACGCTTCCATTTTTGCATCGCGACCGCGACGAACAGCCATCCGGCTCGCACGCCCGTGCCTGCCGCTTCAAGTAAAAGGTACTGTGACCGAGTCTGTCTCCGCTGGGTTGGCCCGTCTCGACGCGGTCAGCTGGATTTGTTAGACTCTGTTTGTTCTCGACTCCGCCGTAGCCGGAGGAGGCTACCGACTCGCACAGAACCTTGAATTAAGCCTTTTTGATCAGAACTAAGTATTCTTAACAGTATTGTGGATTATTTTTGTCGTTTATGGTCTTGTGATAAATCTATATAAAGTATACCTATTTTTATAAATATATAACCTGTGTGGTGTCCATTTGTAGTGTTGTCACTTGATTACTGTATGTGTTCACAAATGCTTTACACACTGCCTCTGAACTAAGCCTGTCTGCTCGTGCCAAGCTACCAAGAGGGTGAGCAGGGGTTATTTCGGGAGTGTACCTACTTTCCCTGACTAGACGCAAGGGTCCCTATTTGGACAAAGGTACATACCTCTGCCAACTGGAGACCCCCAAATCTAACTTTGGTGGTCAGCGGTGAGGATTCTGGACTTGCATTTGTGACTCATGTACAGTGATTGGTGAACACTACTTAGTGAGTGCAGACCAAAACGCAACCACATACTTTAATAGCATTTTTTCTGGGATTTCCTATTTTTGCAAATGCCAAGTTCAGTCACTATGGAGAAACCAGCATCAGTAGCCTCTGTTGAATGTGATTGGGAAGAAGAGAGGCTAGAATGCTACACCCTTAAGCAGCTCAAGCAATTCTGCAAAAAGTTTAAAGTGTCCATGACCGGGATCTCCAGGAAGGAGGACCTCCAAAAGGCGCTGAGGGCCTGGGTCGAATCAAGGAGTGCCCCTGTGGAGGGGGCTGAGAATGCAGAAGGGCAGCTGGAGGGGCTATTGGGTCTAGGGGCTAGAAGACCACCTTCCCCAGTAGGTAGCAGTGTTTCTGCCAGAGGACTGTCTCCAGAGGAGTTGGAGGACAGGAAAGAGAGTAGGGTGCACGAAATGGAGCTGACCAAACTCAAGCTGAATAAGCAGTTAGAATTCGAAATGCAAACAAGGAAATTAGCCCTAGAGGAAAAGAAAATGCAGTTTGAACATGAGAAAGTTTTGAGGGAGTTGGAATTGAAGGCCAAGAGCTTAGAGATTACTCCCTCTGGTGGCAGTGTACCGCCTGTGCCTGTTGAAGCTAGGGTGTATATTCCCAAAGATGTGGTGAAGGAGTTTTTTAAAAATGACGACATAGGGCAGTGGTTCAAAGCCTATGAGGTAGCCATGTCTTCCCACCGGGTCCCTGAGAAGGATTGGGGAGCGGGGTTGTGGGGACGGTTCCTCAGTGAAGGGCGGGATACCTTGTTGGATTTGCCCTCTGAAGTCTATAATTCGTACAGCCACATGAAGGATGCCTTAATGACTAGATATGGTTTGACCCCTGAGCTTTATAGGCAAAGGTTCAGGAACTGTAGTAAGATTGAAAGCAGTACCTGGGTTGAATATGTGACCTTCTTTTGCAGAGCCTTGGATGGTTGGGTAAAGGGTAGCAAAGCGACTGATTTTCAGGCGCTCTTTGATTTGATTGCCTGGGAGCACTTGTCCGGTAATTGTTTTCCTGAGCTACGCCAGCACCTGATTGATAGTAAGCTGACTAACCCTAGGCAGCTTGCTGAGGAGGCGGACCGCTGGGTGAGTACCCGGGTCCACAAGGGTCACGTGGGAGACTCCGCCAAGGGTGGGCAGGGTCCCCAGCAGAAGAGTGGGGGGGACAAGGGTAAACAGAAGGAGTTCCATAAAGGGCCCCAAAGTAGACCCCAAGGGAACCAAGGGAAAGGTTCCCAGCCTCCCCCTGAGAAGAAGCCAGTGGCCCTGACAGGCCCCCTGTTCACCAGGGACCACTGGTATGTTACAAGTGTGGCGCCCCTGGCCACAAGGCAAACGATCCTCGTTGCCCGTTGCATGGAAAACCAGCACCCACCAGTGCAGTCCCCCGGCAGTTGGCTAGTGTAGCCCTGGGGGAGGAGTTGGGTGCCCAAGGTGGGGGGATCCCACAGTGTTTTCCCTTGTCTCATTAGGAGACTCTGAGATGGTCCCTAGGACCCCGCTGCCTGAGAACACTAAGAAATACAGGCAGTGGGTGACCATCAATGGCCATAGGGTGGAGGCTCTGAGAGACACAGGAGCCAGTGTGACAGCTGTCAAGTGTCACCTGGTGTCTAAAGAGCAGGTTATCCCTGATGCATTCTATCCGGTTGTTGCCGCTGACAACACAGAGAGTCACTGCAAGGTGGCTCAGGTTCCCTTTGAGTGGGGGGGTCTCGGGTACTCTTCAAGTAGCTGTGAGGCCAGCCATGCCTGTTGACTGTTTGTTAGGGAACGATTTGGAGAGCTCACCTTGGGCTAAGGTGGAGCGGAGTGCGCATTTAGAAATGTTGGGCTTGCCTGATTGGGCATGTGTGACCACCCGGTCAATGGCAGCTAAAGGTGTTCAAGAGGACCTGGAGCCTGAGAGGGAGGCCCAGGTGCCTGCCGGAGAGAGAGGAGGCAGGGGCGCGGGAAACCGGCCCCCGAGGTTCCCACGGTCCAGGAGGAGGCAGACCCTGAGGGGGATGCCCTGGAGCCTACAGGGGAACAGGTAGCTGAACTGGGGGACCTACCTGAGCTGACCCATTGGCAGCAAGAAGGAGGACCCTCCAGGGAAGAGTTCTGCAAGGAGCAGAACAGATGCCCTTCTCTCGTGGGTCTGAGGCAACAGGCCACAGACCAGGCAGCAGGTGATCAGTCTGGATCACATTGGGTTTACTGGGAGAATGGTCTCCTGTATTCAGAGCCTAAGGTTGCTGAGCCTGGGTCAGCCCGTGTGCTGGTGGTACCCCAGCGCTTCAGAGCCTTCCTACTGGGGTTGGCTCATGATGTACCGTTAGCGGGACATCTGGGGCAGGACAAGACCTTTGACAGGCTTGTTACCCATTTCTATTGGCCCCAGATGCGCAGGAGTGCCGCCACTCACTGCAGAACATGCCAGACTTGCCAGGCAAGTGGAAAAAGTGGGAGGAAGCACAAGGCTCCTCTCCAGCCATTCCCTGTGGTCAGCACCCCCTTTGAACGGGTGGGTATTGACATTGTGGGGCCACTGGACCCCAAGACAGCCATGGGCAACAGGTTTATCCTGGTCTTGGTGGACCATGCCACCCGGTACCCTGAAGCCATCCCTCTGAGGACAGTGACGGCCCCCGTGGTGGGACGGGCACTGATGGGAATTTTCTCACGTGTGGGATTCCCTCAAGAGGTGGTGTCTGACAGAGGTACCAACTTCGTGTCCAAGTACATGAAGTCCCTGTGGCAGGAGTGCGGTGTAACTTACAAGTTCACCACTCCTTACCACCCTCAAGGAAATGGTCTGGTTGAGAGATTCAACCGGACCCTCAAGGGCATGATTATGGGTCTGGAAGAACCCATGAGGCGTAAATGGGACGTCCTCTTACCATGCCTGTTGTTTGCATACCGGGAGGTGCCACAGAAGTCTCTAGGGTTCAGTCCCTTTGAGCTCCTCTATGGACACCCGGTGCGAGGACCTCTGAGTTTGGTCAAGGAAGGCTGGGAGCAATCTCCCAGGAAACCTCCCCAGGATGTATACAGTTACATGCTGGCCTTCAGGAACCAGACTAGGCGTTTCAGAGAGCTTGCTGAGGCAAATCTGGAAGCCAGCCAGGAGGAGATGAAGCGGTGGTACGACCAGAATGCCACTCTGGTAGAGCTTCAGCCTGGTCAGAAAGTGTGGGTCATGGCCCCTGTGGAGCCCTGTGCGCTCCAGGACAGGTGGACCGGCCCTTTTACGGTGGTGGAGCGCAAGAGTCCAGTTACCTATTTGGTGGACTTGCAGTCTCCCAGGAACCCCTTGCGGGTCCTGCATGTGAACCGCCTGAAGCCCCACTTGGAGAGGTCCCAAGTGGGCATGCTCTTAGCTACAGATGATGGAATGGAGGAGGAGACCGAGCCTCTTCCTGACCTCCTGTCAGCCCGAGAGCAAGATGGATCAGTGGAGGGAGTAAACCTCTCTACCTCCCTGACACCTGAGCAGCAGGGTGACTGTCGCCAACTTGTTGGGACAGTTCCCTGACCTGTTCTCCCTGGTTCCCAGTGTCACTCATTGGTGCGTCCATGATGTGGACACTGGGGACAGTCTTCCTGTGAAGCACAAGGCTTACAGGGTGACTGACAGGGTCAGAGCCTGCATCAAGGAGGAGGTCTCCAAGATGTTTGCGCTAGGGGTGATTGAGTCCTCTAACAGCCCTTGGGCCAGCCCCGTGGTCTTGGTTCCAAAAGCTGCCGCGCCTGGTGCCACACCAGAACTCCGGTTCTGTGTGGACTACAGGGGACTCAATTCCGTCACCAGGACTGACGCCCACCCCATCCCCAGAGCTGATGAGCTCATAGATCGGTTAGGGGCTGCGCGGTACCTCAGCACGTTTGACTTAACGTCTGGATACTGGCAGATCGCCTTGACTGATGGGGCAAAAGAGAGGTCAGCATTCTCCACACCAGATGGGCACTACCAGTTCCGGGTGATGCCCTTTGGGATGAAGAATGCCCCTGCCACCTTTCAGAGGTTGGTCAACCAGGTGTTGGTTGGACTGGAGGATTTCAGTGCCGCCTACCTGGATGACATCGCAGTGTTCAGTGCCCGTTGGGAAGAGCATCTGCGCCACCTCTGGGAAGTGTTGATGGCGCTGCGGAGGGCAGGCCTCACAATCAAGGCGAGTAAGTGCCAGATTGGGCAGGGTTCTGTGGTGTACTTGGGACACCAGGTTGGGAGCGGCCAGGTGGCGCCCCTCCAACCGAAAATTGATACCATTCTGGCTTGGGAGCCCCCCAAGACCCAGACAGAGGTGAGAGCCTTCCTAGGACTCACCGGGTATTACCGGAGATTCGTCAAGGGGTATGGCAGCATTGTTGCCCCCTTGACCGAGCTGACTTCCAAGAAGCAGCCCAGGAAAGTGATTTGGACTGACGCCTGTCAAAAAGCTTTTGACACCTTGAAGACTGCCATGTGCACGGCGCCTGTGCTCCAGGCACCCAACTTCTCCAATGAGTTCATTGTTCAGACCGACGCTTCAGAGCATGGTGTAGGGGCTGTTCTATCACAGATCAATGAGGAGGGCCTAGACCAACCTGTAGCCTTCATCAGTAGGAGGTTACTTCCCCGGGAACAGAGATGGAGTGCTATTGAGCGTGAGGCATTTGCTGTGGTCTGGGCACTGAAGAAGCTGAGACCATACCTGTTTGGGACTCACTTCCGGGTTCAGACAGACCACAGGCCCCTCAGATGGTTGATGCAGATGAGGGGTGAGAATCCAAAGCTGTTGAGGTGGTCCATTTCCCTACAGGGGATGGACTTTACGGTGGAACACCGCCCTGGTACAGAACACGCCAATGCTGATGGACTGTCCAGATTTTTCCGCCTTAGCGATGAGAACTCCCTAGGGGTAGGATAGTTCTCCCCACATTTCAGCTGGAGGGGACACGTGTTAGACCTGGCATCCTTGGCGTGGGTCTCCCTTCCATTTTTTCATAATGCCTCCACGGTTGCCGATATGTTTTTGCTGGACTAGATGCTCATGGGCACTTTGCCGCTGCTAATCAGTGCCAAAGTGCAAGTGCTCCCTATCGTTAATTGATACATGTATTAGTGACTCCATGATTGGATGATTGGTTTACTTGTCAGTCCCTAGTACAGTGCACTCAGTGTGCCCAGGGCTTGTAAATCCAATGCCGCTGGTGGGCTCGCAGCACTGGTTGTGCCACCCACAGAAGCGGCCTGTAAAATATGTCTCGGGCCTGCCATCGCAGAGCCTGTGTGCAGCCTCGGGCTGCCATGTCGACTTGGTGAGTACACCCACTTACCAGTCCCTAAACCTTCCCTTTACTGCATGTTGGTCACCCCTAAAGTAGGCCCTAGGGCAGGGTGCATTGTAAGTATAAGGTAGGACATGCCCTGGTGTGTGTGGCATGTCCTAATAGTGAATTACAGCCATTTTCGTTTTTCACTATTGCAAGGCTACCTGCTCCCCATAGGCCAGAATGGGCAGACTGACTATTACACCTTATAGTCAGAACTGACCCAGGGAACCTGGTAGAAAAACGAATTTAGTATGCCTGAACTCAGGATGATAAAATACATCTTTTAGTGAAGTTGGTTTTAACATTCTGTTTTCGAAAATACCACTTTTAGAAAGTAGGTATTTTCTTGCCTAACTATCCAAGCCTGCCTCTGCTAGGTTGTGTATTCCTTGTCTGGAGATTGAGTGACAGGGGCTGGGGGTGGCTACCGGAGACAGGGTGAGTCAGCGCAGGGCTGAATAGAAAGATCTGCAGCCAGAGTGGAGGGAGGAGTTGCACCTGGGTCTGAATAGGGCTGTGCCTGCCTTCCACAATGCTGGCTCCACCTCCTGCCGGGCGGCTGAGCACTCTGCCCCACATTCTGAAAGGAAAGAAGGAGTCAGAAAAACAAAGTGCTCCAGGACTGACCAGAACTGGTTTTGGACTAGGCAGAGGCCTCTCTGCCTCCAGAGAACAAAGAGAATCAGGGTATAAGAGGGGCACCCAGACCCCAGGAAAATTAGATCACTTTTGGGAACAAGAAGAAACCTTTACTGAGGAGCGGAACCAAGAAGAAACTGAGGAGAAACTATCCCTAAGCCTGAAGTGCTGCTTGGGGGATTGGCCTGCAGTGGTTTGCCTGACTGCCAAAGAGAGGAGAAAGGAACTTTTGCTTTGCTGTGACTTTCATCAACTTGTGAAGGATCTCCAAGGGCTTGGAAGAGAGCTTGCCCCCTGACCGAAGTCCCAGGACCATTGGACTTCACCCCCTTTGTGAATTGCTGCTGGAAACTCTGTTTCAGTGGCTACAGAGGTAGGGAGCTGTGACCGACTCTCACGACCGACTCGGTGTCCTGCAAGCACCGCATCGAAGCACCGTCTCGCCCTGCAACGCACGGCCCTGGTCTCACCGACTCCGTCAACGAGCCGCTGCCTGCACCGCATCGAGGGACAACGCGTCCTGCAACGCTTCGCTACGCCGAATCGAACTGGTCCGACCGACACGGTCACTGCTGCTGAGTTCGAGTCCTGTGACCGCACCGGAGTTGGGCACCGCTCGCACGCTTTGCGACGCACCGCCCGACTCGCACCGCTGTCCGGACTGATCGACGCCAGCTCCTGAATCCGGCTCCGTCGCCGCACCGCAACCTGCCAGCACCGCATCGAAGCACCGTCTCGCCCTGCAACGCACGGCCCTGGTCTCACCGACTCCGTCTCGACGACGTCAACGAGCCGCTGCCTGCACCGCATCGAGGGACAACGCGTCCTGCAACGCTTCCATTTTGCATCGCGACCGCGACGAACAGCCATCCGGCTCGCACGCCCGTGCCTGCCGCTTCAAGTAAAGGTACTGTGACCGAGTCTGTCTCCGCTGGGTTGGCCCGTCTCGACGCGGTCAGCTGGATTTGTTAGACTCTGTTTGTTCTCGACTCCGCCGTAGCCGGAGGAGGCTACCGACTCGCACAGAACCTTGAATTAAGCCTTTTGATCAGAACTAAGTATTCTTAACAGTATTGTGGATTATTTTTGTCGTTTATGGTCTTGTGATAAATCTATATAAAGTATACCTATTTTTATAAATATATAACCTGTGTGGTGTCCATTTGTAGTGTTGTCACTTGATTACTGTATGTGTTCACAAATGCTTTACACACTGCCTCTGAACTAAGCCTGTCTGCTCGTGCCAAGCTACCAAGAGGGTGAGCAGGGGTTATTTCGGGAGTGTACCTACTTTCCCTGACTAGACGCAAGGGTCCCTATTTGGACAAAGGTACATACCTCTGCCAACTGGAGACCCCCAAATCTAACAGTGTGTATATGTGTGTGTATATGTATATATATATATATATATATATATCGATCGACGTAGGCGTTTTACTGCTTTAAGGAAAAATATTTGTTTACATAGTGCACGACACGTGTACGTATTCTGAAGGAACGCACTGCCGTGACTCATGAGTATGTCAGCAAATTATTTCACCATAGCAGTTGAGGCCTAGCCGACGTGTCTTGTTTACTTGTAGTTCACGGGCCATGAATATGCTACTGCCTTGTTTACATGCAACTGAACTTGACGGTTAGTGCCGGATGTCTTTGTGTTTGGCACAATGTCATGTGTGTGTGTGTGTGTGTGTGTTATATATATATATATATATATATATACACACACACTTACTTACTTTCTGGCTGGGTTTGTGGGTACTTTAGAGCACATAAGGACTGTTTATATTTTTCTAGGCCAACGGACTTTAGCCAGTCTACGCGAACATAAAAATATTGCTTGTTGGCTTTGTGCATGTGTATATCTCCATTTCGTTTATCACGATTTGCAAGTCTCAGTGGTCCCAACTTTATCCTATGCAGAAGTGGTTAGTCCTGTTATCGAAATCACTAAGATTGGTTGCCTGCTTGTAAAGCTGCAACAAACTTGAACCCCTCTTCAGTCTGTTTATACTGCCCAGTACATACTGCAGTCCTCCAAAGGTACAATGATTTTGCCGGGTGCTCTGACTTGTGCTGAAAGAGTTGGTTTCCTTAGCCTCATAGGGCCCCTAATTTAAATGTAAAAATGGTGATCAGTTTTCGGTTTCTTTGGTAAACTCCCATTTCTGCTCTGAGAACGTTAAGTTCACTGTTTTCCTTAAGGTGAATGCAAGGTATGTACTTGGTGAACAAACGGACTATAGGAAAGTAACGTTTGAGTTTAAAAGCGGTTTTGGCCAGATATCAATTTTCAGATTTGTATTTTCCCTCGTAATGCTATTTGAGGGATGCCATGTCCAAAGGCAAAGTAGCAAGGAACACTGCAAACTGACTAGAGGTGCCAATGTATTTGGCCTTATTAAAAACCAATATTACTTCTCCTCATGGGTTTATATTAGTCTTGAGAAATATACGTCGTTGACTCCTCAATCCGCGCTGTAAGCCATCTCGCACAAAATTACACTGTTCACACGTGTACAGTTGTAGTACTTTTTAGACCGTGAATATGCTACTAAACACCTTTATAATATCAATCAAAAGGAATCAGCATTCGGTTTGAACGAAACCGGCTTCATACTGCACATCCCTGCAACAAGCTTAATTCTGTGCACACAGTATTGGTGGCAGATCTTGCTGTGCGCCGAACTGAATTTGTGGTTCCACTCTGTTGGCACGACTGTTGATTATAAAACCTAGAAATGCATGTTTTGGGTCACTCCAGATGTACAATTCAGTTGTGATGGTTAATTTATTCTATGTCAAACTACAAAAATTAATGTGGAGACTTGAGCAAAATGCTAAACTGCCTGCTCTTTCGATTTTTCTTGTTGTGCGATTAATTATAACTTTGCCACAATCGCCAGCTGCATAATTAAACAAGCATTGGCATAGCCAATAGGTCTCGCTTTTGGGACCTTATAAGTATTTAGATATGCAACACAATATCCTTGGTGCAACAACATCAACTGTTGCATAACTAAACACTTATAAGGTCCCAAAGGCGAGACCTATTGGCTATGCCAATGCTTGTTTTTTGTGGAGTGGAGATTTGCGAGTGGAGATTTGCAGTCTACGTGTAGCGCATCATTCAAAGTTTTCAACGACGAGCTTTATCGCTTACCTGACGCAGAATCCTCCTCCGTCACCCATTATCCTGGGATACTTCGTTCTCATGGAACTCTGATGAACGGTATTCCATAAACACGCAGTGAGATCAGCGTCAGACGTCACTGCGCTGACCTCTGCGTGCAACGTGCACAGCGGCCATTTTATCGTTTCCATGACAACATCCACCGCGCATCGGGAAGTGTGTTCATAAGGATTGTGACACACTAACATGCGCGTTTAGGGTGTAGTCGGCCCCTACTCATTCTAAATAAGTAAATTTAAAGAGATAACGTTTACTGTGCATCCTGTAGTGTGTTCATCTCAACATTGGGATAACATTAGCACACTTATAAGTGAAGTTTTCAAATCCAAATTGAACATCATATATCGTACTTGGACTTCAACTGAGCCACTCTGGTACAAGTGAGTTTTGTTTTATATACTACATGCATTTATTTATTATAATTAGAAATATTGGACTCTCTTGCTACAAGTTTACAATACAATTTTTTTTGTTGTTGTTTCTTAAGAAAGTTAATATTTGACTATTAGTCTCATACTCTTACAAAAATGCAATTTGAACCACCTGCAAAATTTCTTCAAAATAAAGGCGATCCACCTATACCATGGCCTAGATGGAAGGAAGAGTTTATTACCTATATGAAGGCCATGGATGGTGAGCGCATGGGCGCAGAAAGAAAAAAGTATCTTGCTTCACAGTCTGGGCTCTGAGGGTCAGGTAATTTTCAGAGCTTTACCTCAGATTACGCCACAAAATGGAGAAGGCAATAATATGAATGTATATGTTGAAGCACTAGCCAGATTGGAAAAGAGATTTAAACCTACGTCTAATATCGCAGTAAATAGATTTAAATTCTACACCAGGGCGCAAAAAGAGGAGTCATTTGATGATTTCTTAACGGCCCTGAGATCATTAAATCTACATTGTAACTTTGGAAATATCACAGACGAAATGATCCGTGACCAAATTATTGTACATGTCAAAAACAAAAGGGTTCAAGAAAAGTTAAGGGTCATGGGTGATCCTAAGTTAGAGGAAGCTTTGCTACTGCAAAAGCTACGGATCTTTCTGAGAAATGGATGGATGTTGTAAAACCCAATTCCAACAAATCTACAACCGAAGAAGAAATGTGTTGTTAAATCGAAAGAAGATGTGAAAAATGCTATCCCACAAGGGAGATTTCCGTCTAAATATAATTACAACAACTCTACTGGTAAAAAACATGATAGTTCATTTAACTATAACACTTGTTACAGATGTGGAAGCAGATCTCATGTGGCATCTTTCCAAGGGTGTCCTGCAATTAATAGAGAGTGCAGAGTTTGTGGCAGAATGGGTCACTTCAGCAACGTTTGCAGAGATAAACGCTACAATAGTCAAACACGGAACACTAATTATGGCACTTCTGAGACCAACAAAGTCACCAGCATCAGAGAAATTCCAGAGCATAATAAAGGCTTTGTTGTTTCAATTTTACACAAAGGACCGGAAAAGGAAATTTGCATGAAATCTCCAAAATGTTTGTTTCAAGTTTTAGGTATTGATTTAGATCTTATGGTGGATTCTGGATCACCTTGGACAATCATCACTACACAATATTTTAAAGAAAAGTTACAGGATGTATGCAATTATAATGATTTACAAGAGTCTGACATTAATGCTGAAAGTTTTGATGGTTCAAAAATTGTAATGGAAGGTTTTTTCCATGTACCTTTGTATTTCAAAGGAAGATGTGCTCATATCAAATTATATATTGCTGTGAAAGAAGTAAATGTTTTAGGTTGACGAGACCAGTGGAAACTGGGCATAATCCTAAATCCACGATCGGAAAATCCGGTTTCTCTTTGTAATGAACAAGAAATGTACAATATCGCTACAGTAAACACAAAAGTGGATAATTTAGGAAGAGAAACCAAGTTAGTAAATACATATAACAAAGTGTTTTGTGATAAATTGGGAAGATTGAAGAATTTCTCACACAGAATCGTTTTGAAAGAAAATGCCAGTCCTATTAAACAAAAGTTAAGAGAAGTACCTATCAACATTAGGGATGAGTTGAAGGAAATGCTTAATGAATTGTCAAATGAGGGTATCATTGAGCCTATTGAGTCATCTGAATGGGTTTCACCCATCGTTTTAGTACGCAAACCTGACCAAAAACTCTGTGTGTGGATTTGAGAGCATTAAATGCTAACATTGTGATAGATTGCCACCCCCTCCCTAATATCAATGAGGTTGTTTCATTATTAGACGGTGCGCAGATATTCTCCACACTTGACCTAAGGTCTGCGTATCACCAGATTGAGCTCACTGAAGAGTCAAAGAAATGTACTGCATTCATCACGCCACAAGGTCTTTTCCAATATACTAGGATGCCATTCGGACTGGCGTCAGCTTTTCAAAGAGTAATGTTTCAAATCTTTAGGGATATTGATACTTATGTCAAATGCTTTCAGGATGACATCTTAATATTTTCAAAAAACGAAGCAGAACATGAGTTACATCTAAATGAAGTATGTAAGACACTTGAAAATTGTGGTCTTACCCTTAAGGCTCACAAGTGTAAACTATTTAAACATTCAGTTGAATATTTGGGGCATACTTTGTCTGGTGAGGGCCTTATTCCAAAAAAATCCAATGTTGAGGCGATCCAAAGTGCCCCGGCTCCCATAAACAAAGAGCAGTTACTGTCTTTCTCTGGTATGTGTGAGTATTACAGTAAATTTGTTGAAAATTTCGCTACCAAGATGGAACCTTTGAGGAAATTATTAAGACAGAGTGTTAAGTATGAATGGAATGATGAGCAACAAATATCTTTTGAAGCTATAAAAAAAAAGACATTATTAATGCCCCCACTTTGAAACCGTTTCGCATGAAGAAAGAATGTATTATAACCGTAGATTCCAGTTTATATGGGCTAGGAAGTGTTTTATCCCAAAGAGATGGTGTGAATGGGAATGAATGGAATGTAGCTTTTTCTTCAAGGACCCTCAATGAGACCGAGCGGAAGTATGCAGTAATTGAGAGAGAGTTACTTGCATGTGTATGGGCTGTTGAACATTACAGAATTTACGTGTGGGTTAGCAAATTTTTACTCAGAACAGATCACAAACCACTAGTAAATATTCTTTCCGCGGGTGGAGGATGGAACTCTACTGCTAGAATTGCCCGCTTAGCTTCAAAACTTCAGGAGTATAATTTTAAAATTGAATATGTACCGGGTAAGAAAAATGTAACTGCTGATTTTTTGTCACGTCTACCTTGCAGTGATAATGTTGACAATATAAATGTCCTTAAGGAATTGGATTTTGTGTTAGGAATTACTGACGTCATTCCTTTACAGTACCAGGAAATCACAGAACAACATTGGAGGGGATGTCAAGAGAATGATGACAGGTGGCGTGATCTCAAGAAGTTTGTGATGAAGGTTGGCCTAGGAAGAAGGATGTGAGGTCAGATTTATTGTCTTTTTACAATGTCGCAGAGGAACTATGTATTGAAGGGGAGTTAATTTTTAAAGGAGGGAAATGCATTCCCCCAAAAGGTATTCAAGATATCATCCTTAAGTTAGCACACAAAACACACCCAGGTATATCAGCTATGAAGCGTTTAATCAGAACCTACTTTTGGTGGCCTGGTATGGACAGGTTCATTGATCGAACAGTTAGGGAATGCCATGAATGTTTTTCCAGTAAAAAAATGTTAAAGGTACATATTCCTCCTCTTAAGACTGTCAAATGGCCCGAGGAGCCATGGCAAAAAGTTGCTTTTGACATTTCAGGTCCTTATAGTATGTTACCTGAGAGTTCACGTTTTGCTTTGGTCAGGATATACTACCATTCGAAATGGCCTGAAGTGAAGTTCGTGCCAAAAGCCACCACTAGTGCTGTTGTCAATTTCTTTAAAGAAGTATTTGCACATGAAGGTTGTCTCTCTACCCTTGTTTCTGACAATGGGGTACAACTTACATCGTCTGAAATGGAGAATTTTCTCAAAGTTTGTGGTATTAAACACGTGCTCACTTCACTTTATGGACCACATGAGAACGGTCAAGTTGAGCGGTTTAACCGTGTTCTTAAGAGTTTTGTCTCTGACTCTCTCAAACAAGGAGGAAATTGGTTGAGTGCTCTTAGGGAACATTTGTGGGTGTATCGTATTACCCCACATTCTACGACTGAAGTTAGTCCCTTTAAGTTACTCAAAGGCAGAAATCCGGCATCCAGTGTTTGTCCCTGGTGGTTCAGGGAAAAATACAAGTACTTTTTGCAAGAAAAAGAATGTGTACATGATACTGCGAGGAGAGTGGAAAATAAACAAAACAAAACCAAAATATGGTACAACAATAAGTGGAGAACAAGGGAACATGGTTTCTGTGTTGGTTATTGGGTTAGAATTTTAAAACCTGGTTTTCTAAATAAAAGGTGCCAATAAATATGGAAAAGCCATTCAAGTCAAGAAAGTTTTGAACAACACTATAGTCACCCAGGATGGTAATGTATGGAACACTAGGAAAGTTGCCAAATGTCCTGTTCAGTTTCTTCCAGGTATTGCTGATCATAAATATATTGATCACCAAGAGAGTAACCGAAATAGTGAACATTGTTGTGAATCTGTTGCTTCAAGAGTTAAAACTAACACTCGTGTTAGAAGTGTTCCCAAATTGTTCAATGACTTTGTTTAACCTTTTCCTTCCTTTGTTTTCCTATTGAGGGGGATGTGTTGCATTTTACTAATGGAATATCCTAGGATGAATGTATTATTTCATGTATTTTGCTCTGTTGCTTTAACTGCATGCGCATTGTATATTTTCATATGTGTTCCACGTTCCTGCTGGAATGCTCATGATGTACGGTTCCACTAGAATGGGTCAGTTGCACCTGGACACCATCCTAGGCGGATGCCTTATTGCCATGCTGAAAATAAATCTTCTATTTTTTACTCATTGGACTTATTTAATTCTGAATACAGGTGTTTCAAGGTTAGTGAAGGCTTCCTTCATGTTTTGGTTTTTCTGTCATCTGAGCAGAAGATAATGTTCAATCAATCAATCACACATTTGTAGAGCGCGCTACTCACCCGTGAGGGTCTCAAGGCGCGGGGGGAGGGGGGAGCAGCTACTGATCAAACAGCCAGGTCTTGAGGAGTCTCCTGAAGGTCAGCAGGTCCTGGGCCTGTCATAGGTGGATGGGGAGGGTGTTCCATGTCTTGGCGGCGAGGTGGGAGAAGGATCTGCCACCGGTGGTTGTTCGGCGGATGCGTGGGACGGTGGCAAGGTCAGCGGAGCGGAGCTGGGGGTGTAGAAGGTGAGTCGCTTGTTGAGGTATGCTGGTCCGGCGTCGTGGAGTGCTTTGTGAGCGTGGGTGAGGAGCTTGAAGGTGATCCTCTTGTTGATGGGAAGCCAGTGCAGGTCCTTCAGGTGGGCGGTGATGTGGCTGTGGCGGGGGATGTCGAGGATGAGGCGTGCGGAGGCGTTTAGTGTGCGTTGGAGTCTCTTCTGGAGTTTGGCCGTGGTTCCCGCGTAGAGGGCGTTGCCGTAGTCCAGCCTGCTGGTGACGAGGGTCTGGGTGACCGTCCTTCTGGTTTCGGTGGGGATCCATCTGTAGATCTTGCGAAGCATGCAGAGGGTGTTGAAGCAGGAGGAGGAGACGGCGTTGACTTGTTGGGTCATTGACAGAGAAGAGTCCAGGATGAACCCCAGGTTGTGTGCGTGGTCGGTGGGTGTCGGCGCAGTTCCCAACGAGGCTGGCCACCAGGAGTCGTCCCAGGCGGAAGGGGTGGAGCCGAGGATGAGGACTTCCGTCTTGTCCGAGTTCAGTTTCAGGCGGCTGCTCTTCATCCATTCGGCGACGGCCTTCATCCCTGCGTGGAAGTTGGTTTTGGCGGTGGCGGGGTCTTTGGTGAGGGAGAGGATCAGCTGGGTGTCGTCGGCGTAGGAGACTATGTTGAGGTCGTGCGATCGGACGATGTTGGCGAGCGGTGTCATGTAGACGTTGAAGAGGGTCGGGCTGAGGGATGATCCTTGTGGTACGCCGCAGGTGATCTTGGTGGCTTCGGATCGGAATGGAGGGAGGCAGACTCTCTGGGTTCTGTTGTCATAATAGCTGGCTTAAGTTGTGCTGATGAGGTTGGAATCCCAAGAGGAAAGGTTTGGTGAACACAAGTGGGTGTTAGACCACGTGAGAGGTGGTGGTCTGGGCTTCTGAGAGTGTCTCTCACATCTCTGACATTTTAAAACTGGCAGTAAAAACAAACATTCTCCTAAACCAGGCATCTATTTAATAACTGTGTTCTCCCATTCTCTCTAAAGCATCGGTTCCCCTTCAAGCAATAATTTGAAAAGGCGATTTACAGCCTCTTCTTTTTGATCAGTGGCTTGTCTGATAAAAGCATGCTCAGCCTAATAGAAATAAACTGGTTTTTAATGAAGACGTCTGGTGAGTGACGCGTATTTGCGCTTCAGTTGTGTTAGAAGCTACATCAATATTAATCACTTGACGCACACAAACTACTTGGCAATCAATCTACAATGCACATCATTTAAGAATTATTCTATCAACGGGTGGACGCATTTTCAAGTTACCTATCTGAGATGCAGACACATTTGACAATTTATGTATCAATGTCTGATGTGCAGTCATTATGTATGAATCTGCGATGTGCACGCCTAACACTTTAATATATAACAAATAAAGAGGGCGCTCATATCAGACAGCGGTGCACAGGCTTTAAGGTGGATTAAAGGATTTTATTAGTACATTTCTGGCAAATATTTCACAGGAGTAAGAATTCATGTACTACAAGGTCTTGCTATAAACTTACAGTAAACATATGTATATCACTATTTTATGGCATGTGCAAATTTTGTATTTCTGAGTATTCGTCTATGGGTATCTTCTGTTTGGGGTTTGAAAAGGGATAGCGAGCAAGCTGTCAGTTGCACCCCTCTATGTTCCTTGAAGTGCCTGGTGAGCCTACATATAGATCGAGTGCAACTATTTATTTTTTTTATAAACCGATGTTATTGCATTTTTTCACAGAGGAAATAACAAGGTACGTAATTGTCACAGTAGGAGGCGAGAACGTTGTTAACCACAGTATAGTACATAGGAATATATAGGAAAGTAGGATCTGCTTTCATGGTTACCCCCACTTTTTGTCTGGTGTTACTATGTTTGTGACCTAGTCTGCTGGGATCCTGCTAATCATGACCCCAGCAAATGCTTCTCCTCTAAATTGACATAGTAAGTGGTACTTTGGTACCTCCACAATTGGCTACTGGTGTACCCTTGTAAGTCCCTAGTATATGGTACTAAGGTACCCAAGGCATAGGTACACCATGGGCCTCCCATGGGCTGCAGCATGCATTATGCCACCCATGAGAGACCACGCAAACTGTGACTACAGGCCTGCTATAGCCGCCTGTGTGAGTTGGTGCTTGCACCTCTCACAGCAGATATAAGTTTCCTTATATCTGAGGTCACTGATCTTAAAACCTATAAGTCACCCCTATGGCAGGCTCTTCAGTCCTGAGTGCAGGATTCTTGTTAATAAGTGTGAGGGTGCCCCTGCATGAGCAGGACACCCCTACAGACCCCAGAGTCGATTCTCCAGGTTTTGTAAGTGTGGTCAGCCATTTTAGACATATAGTGGACATCAGTCATTACAAGATGTCTACCTATATAGTGGCTGCACCGAACCCAGTCATGTTTGGTATCAAACATGTTGGAATCATACCCCAACACCGATTTCAGTGTTGGTCAAGTGTTGGACGCATGATCCCATGTACTGGGGGGCTCTCTAGGGTAACCCCCTGTACTCCCGGTAACAGCCTTTCAGGGTCTGCCAGCAGGCTAGTGCTGCTGCTGACCACAGACACGATTCTGCCCTCCTCCTGCTGAGACAAGGTCGAGAAGGGGAAGGTAGAACAATAGGTTTCCTGTCACAGGGAGGTGTGACCACCTCCCAGACAGGACTTACTATATTGGGCTGGAGTGGGGGTATTGGCCAGAGCCACCCGACAGCTTTGAAGGGCACATTTGGTGCACTCCTTGCATACTCCAGTTTGAACCAATTCAGGGAGCCCTTGGCTCCTGCTCTGGCATGAAACTGGACAAAGGACATGGAAGTATCCTATGTGCAGCCCCTCCTCTGGGAGAGACCCCAGAGTCATCCCAACCCTTTCCTTAGGGTATTTGAGGGATTACCTGTGGGTGGGTCCTCAGATTCGTCGTGAGACAAGACTCAACCTTGAAACTACGTCGCCCTTCAATCGTCTTGACACTTGGACTTCATTGGACTTCGACTGAAACGGAGACTGCAACTGGTAAAGACTCCTGTTGCTCCTTGGATCGATGTTCTTCAAATCTTCTTCGTCGTCGTCTGTGCTTCATACAGGTTCTTCAACAGTCCTGTGGGCATCAAGGACACCTGAAGAAATCTCCCTTGGAGTGAAGGAGTCACTCCCCTGCATCTGCAGGCAGCGCAACAAAGCTGACCTGTCTGCTGCTCCTGATGTCCTATGGACTTCCAGATGCCCAGAAACACAGGTGGTGGTTCTGCAACTCCCTCGAGGCCTGACCTGTCCTCTCTGCAATTTTGAAGCCAGTATCCCTCGTAGGCACTGCTGGAACAGAACCTCTAAGCACCACGTCGACTTGCTCTTGTCAGGCTTATTGGCTCTACACTCCAGATATCTTCGGGCTAAAAGAAGCTCCAGTCTCCAGCATCTCTTCCTGCCAAGTACAGTGTCCTCACTACATCCTTTGCACCGTGGGCCTTTCTTCTTTGGTGAGCTGCTCTAGGTCCTCTTGCGACTCCTGTGCCTTCGGCCTGTGGGTCCTCCTGAGGTTCTTCTCTTGCTTCAGTGGGCTCCCCTGCTTGCTCTGTGTCTGCTCCGACTCTCCTGCTATTGGTGATTCCCTTGTTGGTTCCAACAATGCTCCTTTTTTTGTCTTCCACGCCAGTTGCGGCTACCAAGGCTTGTTGGTGCTCCCACTGGACACCGACCACCCAGTCACGGACATCCAACGTGGGACGGCTCCTGGTCTTCCTCAGCATCACCTTGTCCTCACAGCTGCAGTGACATGGTCACAGTCTACTCTCCAGAACCTCCCGACATCAGTAGGCATTGTTTCAACGTGCCACCTGGTCACCTCAGAGTGGCATAGACTCTGTCCCCTCTGCTTGCAGGCTATTCACCTCCAAAAAACACTCTTGGATTCCACCGGACACTTTTACAGTCTTCTCCAGAGGCATCTTCTTCGAAGTCATCCATTGCGGTCTACGGCAGCTTCCGAGGTCACTTCGCACCTATACACCTGGCTTTCCTGGTGAAGTTAACCTGGTACCTGGGGCATCCACAGTTGGGGCGACTCTCCAACCTTCTGTCCTCCAAAGGGTTTCTTCGGGGGTCCTCCGGGAAGGGTCCTTTTTCTTTCAAACTGTGACTTCCCCGTTGACTTATATTGGACACGCGGCTGTGTTTCCACTCTGCACACAGCCTCCATGGGGTTCCTGGGTACTTGCCTTGGGTGGTTCCTTGTGTCCCTAGCTCCTCTGAGTCTTCTGGTCCAAGTCATGACTCAGTCGGTGGTTTGCATTCCACTTTCTTAATATATGGTTTAGTCTTCCCCCTGGAGACCACTGTATTTTGTGGTACTAACCTGATTGCTTTTGAGTTATTTTTGTGTATTGTGTTGATATCTCCGGGTAGGAGATATTCCAATGTGATTAGTGATGGTGTTGTAAATAGACTTATTTTTGCTAAACACTGTGGTTTCTTTTCATCTAACTTACACTAAAAATTACACTGCTAAAACGAGAAGCTTAACACACCTTCAAGATAAGCCTGAAAGCTGCTCTCCACAGCTACCACTTTGAGAGCTTTCTATGGTCAAAGACCACTAAATCACCATAAGGGTTGTCTGGATTGAAAAAGTGCGCACCATATACTAAGCCAGCCTCCTACAGAATAATTCACATACAGGGAGCAAAGGCAGCACTGAACAAACATAATGACCATAAGGGCCCTAAACAATCTGCCCCAGCCATTTCCACCAACACACGAACCATGTTTCAAGGGACAACACTGGGCTACACTGACAGGGTTGCTCCTGCTGATGTGCGCACCAATCCACCCCCCGTCACCAATGCGAAAGAGTGGGGGGGGTTGGATTCTTTCAGCGAGCTGCAACATCACGCTTGGCAACCATGAGGACAGTACTTAAAGGTGCGATCCGCTCTCGAGCCCCCGGTACCCTCCAATACCCCTAGCAAGATCGCCAAAGGTAAAAGTGCAACCTGCAAGCCCAGGACCTCAGTCAGGTAGCCTGCCATCCCCAGTCCAGAACTTCTGAATCTTGAAGCACGACCCCACCATGTGGAAAAAAATCAGCTGGAGCGTGCCCACAACAGGAGCAAGTAGGTTCAGGAAGGAGACCCGCTCGGTGCAACCTAGCCAGGGAAAGGTAGGCACAGTGTAAATAGTATGTCTGGATCAGGCACAGCTTGGAGGATATGGTAATGGTCCTGGGATCCATCATCGTGTCCCGCCAGTCATCGTCTTCAAGGGGACCCAACCAGCCCTCCCAGCGAGACCTCAGATGGTCCAGGGTACCTGGGGCATTAATTATTAGTGTACAATAGATTTTAGAAACTCCACCCCTACCCGATGGCCCCATCAGACATTTGGCTTCTAGTGGACTGAATTACGGAAGCAGGTCGGTTTGAGGTATACGAGTGAGGCGTGCGTGCAGTAGCTGGAGTTATTTGTAAAATTGTGTGGAGATGAGTGCATAAATGCTCTTGAGCTATTGAAAGGACTGCATGTGTGACCCTGACCATACATCACCCATGTGTGAAATACCAATGAGGTCCCACCACCCAAAGCTTTGCAGCGCTGCTACCTCCCGCAACCCGGTGCCATGCCAAAGGGGAGTTTGTTGCGTCAGGTTGGAAGTCCACGAAGTATGATGGGTGCAGCTCTCCAGGCTAGGAAGACCATGCCGGTCACCGGGGGAACGGTGCAAGGCATCAGGAATCCGTAGAGCGAGGCCAAAATCCGGGGTAACCCCAAAAGCAAGAAATCCAATCTGTATGCAAGGTTTGACCTGCCCCCCATTAAACCAGTCATGTATCAATAAAAGGTGGGAGGCCAGGTAGTAAAGATATAAGCTGGCCATACCTAAGCCCCTGTCATATGGGGCTGGGGGCCCATTGGCAGTGGACAAAAGCGAGACGGGTCGGGAACTGTGCCACAGAAAGGAGCTTGCGTCCCCATCAAGGATGCAGAACCAAGTCTGTGGCATAGGTATCAGGAGATTCTGGAAGATGTAAAGAAACCTCAGCAGGGTCATCATTTTATACAATGCACATTCAGTGGGAGGGATTGCCATTAGGCAAGGTCCTCTTTAGCTTTCCGCGTCAGGGGCCCAAGGTTGAGGGACCAGGTAAGCTCAGGATGGGGCGCCACCCAGACACCTCAACATTAAAACTAAGACGGCGCAGAGGGATAGTGTTCTGCCAATCGAAGTAGTCGTAGGACAGGGCCAGGTGCACCAACACTGATTTGGAGGGATTAACACAGAAACCAGAAGCCTCGCCAAAGAGCTAAAGGAGATGGATGCAGCGAGGTCCACAGACAGCAGGATCCGCCAGATAAAAAATGGACATTGTCTGCATAGAGGGCTATGCGGCCTTCATGTCCCTTGCCCCAATACCATCTGCACACCTGAGCATCGCCACGGAAGAGGCATGCAAGTGGTTCAATTGCCAGCGCAAAGAGGAGAGGAGACAGAGGGCATCCCTCCCTAGTTCCCCTATGGACAAGAAAGACGTCGGACAGCACACCACTGATCTGAACCCACGCCGTTGGATTAGAGTACAGTGGACGGACGAAGCTGCGGAATCGGGGTACAAACCCTGCCTGTGTCAGCATCTGTGCCAAGTAGCCCCAGTCTACAGTATCAAAGCCTTTTCAAAATCGATGAGTAGTAAGGCGAGGTTAGAAGAAAGGAGATGATGGTGTGCCAGGGCGACGTCGAGGCGTCGAAGACAATGTCTCGTACTGCGGGCAGGCATAAAGCTGCATTGATCTGGGTGCATAAGGAGATGGAGGACTTGCCTAGGCAGGTGGCCAGAAATGTGGCGAAGATCTTAACCTCGCTGTCAATGACGGATATTGGACGATAGTCAGCACAAGCTGTTGAGGGGGGCGGAGTCTTTGGGATCACCACGGCGGTAGCAGCGTCCAGTTCCGAGGGTAATGCACCACTATGGTCTATGTCGTTATAAAGGGCCGGGAGGTGAAGAGTCAGGATATCTCAGAATGTCATAGTATTCTGCGGGGAATCTGTCTTTCCGGAGGCCATAGCTGAGATAGTTGTCCCAACCTCTTTGGCCGTAAAGGGCTCGTCTAGTATCCAAGCTTCAGCACGAGGCAGGCGAGGCACGCTTTTAAGAAATTGGATGGAGGAATTAGGGTTCGCCTGAGTGGGCGCCGCATATAAACGCTCGTAGTAGTTGGTGAATGTTTGTGCGATCTCTGGGAGTGTACGCTGAAAGGTGCCTAATTCGTCCATAATTCCCGGTACAATTCTATTCGCCCAAGGACGAGAAGCCAGCCAATGGAGCAGCTTCCCGTTTTCGTCTCCCCCACCCATAGATCCTGGCTGTTGAAGCGTGCCAAAGGTGCTTGTCAGCCTCCAGAAAGGGGAAACAGATCTCCTCACGCAGGAGGTGCAGTTGCCAGGATACCTCGCCGTGGGTTCTGTCTCAAGGCTGCCCTCTAGGCAAAGGGCACGGAGCTCGAGTTGGGTGACAGTAAGAGAGTGAACCCGTTCCTGTGTACGAATTTGTGCTTTGGCGAACCCCCTAATGGTCGCTTTGCTAGAGGCCCAGAGGGTACCGACAGAGCCAACAGAGCCCCCATTGCTCTGAAAGTAGGAATGTAGTTAGGCTCTGAGAGCCTGACCATAGAGCTTATCCTGAAGGTACCATGTGTTAAGACGCCACATAGGATGTGGCCCATCTCTGGGGGAGCCGAGGTGAATGAGTAGAGGAGCATGATCCGATATGCCCAGAGGGAGGATTTGGGCGTATGAGACGGTGCAGCAGTCCAGGTCCGGCATGAAAACAAGATCTATGCGTGAATGGGTATGGTGTGCCACAGATGTATGTGTAAATTGACGTAGTCAGGGGTTCCATACACTCCACACATCGCAGAGCCCAACAGTGGTCACCCAGTCTGAGAGATGACAGGCCTCTGTGCATCGGAACCCAGAGGGGGGGGCCTGTAGCATCAATGTCTGGAATGGGGTCTGTGTTGAAGTCACCACCTACACACGTCAGCCCCTGGAGGAGGTCAAGAAACATCTTGGACAGATAGCAGAGGAAGGCATCTAGAGTTTCTGGGGGCCCATACAAGAATATCAGGTTAATGGTTTGGCCCTCGACCATGCCAGTAACCGCAATGAAACAGCCTTGGGGATCTCTTATGTCGCGGGCGACTGTCATGGGAAAGGAGCGACGAATAAAGATCGCCTACCCCGGAAGCCCAGAGTAAAACCAGAGTGAAACCAGAGTGAAAAACTCTGTCATAGCCTCTATACGCAAGTAACGTACAGTGGTTGCCCAGCAGGCGAGTCTCCTGGAGCATAAGGACCTCAGGAAGGTGATGTGCAAAATCCAAGACCCCAGTACCCCTCACTCTATCTAAGAGCCCAGTAGCGTTCCAGGACAAGACAGGAACGGATGCCATAACTAGGGAAAGGTTTTTGTTTGAAGGTAGGGTATGTAAGAGTGACGCACGTCATCTGTGAGACGGCCCAAATACATGTCCATGATGTGTGACAAGGGACCTAGTTACTGTGTCAACCTGCAGTGGAAGTGAAATCGGTGTGTGCCTATGTGGCTGCAAAACAGACAATTATACAAACAAAGCATAACTGATAAAGAAAACAACGGATTACCGAGTCCCCACCACCCGAACAACACCCCCACCCATACTTCCACCCTAGAAGCATCAGTCGTCCTGAAAAGAAGAAAGTAACAGAAAGCACAAAACAGCTTGAAAGTGAGAACGGAGTGGTGGACCCCTCCATAATACAGAATAAATAATGACCATCAGGAAAATACAGAAACAAATTCCAAGAACAAATATCTTGGTAGATTAAAACAGACGGCCTAACGACAGGAGATGGGGGAGTCGCAATCGGAGGGTCCGCATGGGCTGGCTGGTACTCAGTCGTGTCGAACGCATGGAGGGAGTGCGTCGATGATGGAGATTAGTTTCGCGTTGGAAGGGACAGCGAGCAAGATTTGGCCATTTGGTGGAGCACCTCCTGCGAGAACAAGCTTGGCAGCGATGTGGTTTGGGCGCTGGAGTCATCCGGGCGGGTCCAGGGGCCCTGGCCTCCTGGGAGGAGATCCCACCAGGCCCATGGAGTGGGCACTCCTCTGTAAGCTATGTTCATGCAGATTCTGGATTGTCAAAGAAGTGAGACTTGTTCATGTGGATCACTCGCAGTCTGACAGGAAAGAGGAGGCAATATTGAAGGCTAAGTGCCAAGAGCTTCTGCTTGACCACCAGGTAAGAACAGCGTTGTTGGTGGACCTACAAGTGCAACTATATAACAGAGATTGATGGTGAAACATTGTCTGTGCAGAGGTGGTTTGCAATAATCTCCCAATGTCTGGGCAGTGACAGTTAAAACATATTCGATCATTTGCGGGAATAGGAGCATAAAGATTAGACGGTTGTATTAAATGTAGATGAAGAAGCTGTGTTGCTGTAGAAAAAAAAAAAATGGGTGTTCGAGCCAAGTATTGTGGTGGAAAGACGTAAATTCCTGATGCGATATGAACAAGCATATGAGACAACTGACCAATGTAAGGCAGCCTTGCACATTTTAGCTGCTAGTTTGATGAAAAATCCATCTCTTGAAGACACAGTGTTAAAGTGTCTGAACAACCTATTGAGTCGTCTAAGGTGTTAAGCCAAATTGGAAACGCCATCATGTCTGGTAATGCTTTAGTTAATATAACTGATAAGTTCAAGAGTAAGGACTTTAGAGGGTAAAGAAGTGAATGTAGTTTTAGCATGTGCTAGGTCAAGTCAAAGTGTGTATAAAATGTGCACTGTTCAAATAATCTGCAATTTTTGCCTCGCAGATGGGATATTGTGTGTGTGGGTAGGAGGCATTATGCAAAGAACCAGGGGAGAACTACAGTTTTAATGGTGAACGAGTTTGAGGAGGCTGTGGAGAACATGGTTAATTTAGTTTGAAAGTTAACTGTGCACCAAATCGCCTGTAATTCACATTGTAGATGACGCCCTGGGATTGCTTGATCAGAATGTACCCTGCTTGCTTATATGCAACATTCCGTCCATCATCTTGTGTGTTTTGCATTTCGCCCTAAGTGGGAAGGGTATGCCCAGACGTGGGTCCCGTGCTCACTACGCCACTGGAGTCAAGCTATCCTGGCTGATGAGGGCTGAAAGCCCGAAACCGGTCCTAGGATGCTTGATTCCGGTCCAGGGAAGACATGGCTTGGCAGTTCGGTCTGGACTGTTCCCATGAGGCACAGGGTCAAGACTGATTTGCATATGGCTATGTCTGAACTGGGGTGGCGTGGTGAAGCAAAATAACGATGGATTAAACCCAGATCTGTGACTGGGGGTGAATGTTTGCCAATGTGCAACATTCCGTCCATCATCTTGTGTGTTTTGCATTTCGCCCTAAGTGGGAAGGGTATGCCCAGACGTGGGTCGCGTGCTCACTACGCCACTGGAGTCAAGCTATCCTGGCTGATGAGGGCTGAAAGCCCGAAACCGGTCCTAGGATGCTTGATTCCGGTCCAGGGAAGACATGGCTTGGCAGTTCGGTCTGGACTGTTCCCATGAGGCACAGGGTCAAGACTGATTTGCATATGGCTATGTCTGAACTGGGGTGGCGTGGTGAAGCAAAATAACGATGGATTAAACCCAGATCTGTGACTGGGGGTGAATGTTTGCCAATGTGCAACATTCCGTCCATCATCTTGTGTGTTTTGCATTTCGCCCTAAGTGGGAAGGGTATGCCCAGACGTGGGTCCCGTGCTCACTACGCCACTGGAGTCAAGCTATCCTGGCTGATGAGGGCTGAAAGCCCGAAACCGGTCCTAGGATGCTTGATTCCGGTCCAGGGAAGACATGGCTTGGCAGTTCGGTCTGGACTGTTCCCATGAGGCACAGGGTCAAGACTGATTTGCATATGGCTATGTCTGAACTGGGGTGGCGTGGTGAAGCAAAATAACGATGGGTTAAACCCAGATCTGTGACTGGGGGTGAATGTTTGCCAATGTGCAACATTCCGTACATCATCTTGTGTGTTTTGCCCTGCTTGCTTATACTCCTTGATCTCTCCTCCAAGTTCGACATGGTAAAACATTACAACCTAATTGACCTCCTTGAAAATAGGATGAGGTTATTTGGTCCTGTTTTAAATTGATTTGCCTTGTTTCTTCACAACTGGATCCAAAGAATCAATGTTAATCAAACACTTTGACTTCACCCTGGTCTCGATTGGAGTGCCTGCAAGTTCCGCACTCTCACCCACATTAGTCAACTTATACATGGAGCCAGGGACTGAGAATCTGAAACAATCTAACATCCTTTACCACATGTACGCAGACAACACACAATTGTACCTGAAAATCTCCTCACCCGAAGATATCAAAACTCTCAACTGCACTCTACTAAAAATCCAACAATTGTTAACACACAATCAACTCATGTTCAACACTCAAACCTGAATTCCTTTTGATTGCACCCATAACCAATCTTCCTCTATAGAAGAATGGCTTATACAACTCAGTTCTTAACTTCACCCCACACGTTATCGACTCTACTAAATTGCTTGGTATCACATTGGACAAACATCTAAATATGCAAGACCATTTCAGAGCAACCACCAAGGGAGACAACTATCAATTGAACACTTTAAAAAAATTAAACCATTCTTGCCTCCAGCTGATTTTCAGTGTGCAGTCCAAGCCCTAGTAATATACCAATTAGATTATGGGAGGGCTACTCTTGCAGGACTACCTAAAGCAAGTCTGGTGCTGCTAAGGACTACACTGAACTCCGCAGCTAGACTCATCACCAGATCTAGAAAATGCGACCACATCACACAAAAATGAAAACAGCTAAAATGGCTCTTGTTTGAAGCGGGTTTCCAGCCGGAGATATCCTGCATGACTCATAAGGCACAACACTCCTGTCTACCTGGCCCAAAAACTCTTACTATCTGGTGGTAGCCGCTCCACAAGAAGCACCCATTCTCTAACTCTGAAATCTCAGAAGTTCAACAAAAAAGGAACCTACAACCGCTCTTTCTCTGGTCTAGCTCCAAGAATATGGCATGATCTTCCTCCGAAAATCAGGACAACTCCCTTGAGGAGCTCCTGTAAATAAAATAAAAAAAGTAAAAATGCTCCTTTTGGATAAATTCCTCCAATAGGACATCTGATGTCATCTCAGTTTCTTGACTCTACCAGGTCGTTTCTTTCTACTTTAAACTGTATTGTTGTTTGCATTTTCTTTGTGCATTATTCCCTCCATGTATGATTGTACTGCTATCTGTACAGCGCTCCAATACCCTCAATGGGTCCTGTTCGAACTATATAAAACTCTTCAAATAAAATACAAATAAAACTGTGAATCAGGAGACAAACCTACGTGTATTCTGACCAAACAGAACAGGAGTATCGAATGCATGGTGGAATCTGGATCACCATTTTCGATAGTGATGTTTTTGAGAAAACATGGTAAGATATTAAGTTAGGAGTCTTACATCAAGCGTGGTGGTTATAAAAAAATAAACATTAAAAAATGAGATTGGTATTTCTGGAGTAAGATATCATTCCAAAGGAGAAATTCATATGACAAAGTGTATATAAAAGTGACAAATGAAGTCTGATCCATGTGCAATCTATGGTTGTCTGATCTATGGTGTACCCAAAAATAGTGGCATGCAGGAAAAGTAGAGAGACAAGGCCTTAGATTAATTTAAGATCTTTAAAGAAAAATATAACAGTGGATTGCCAAACTAAGGTCAATGATTTAAAAGCAGCCCTGCATGGTGCCCACGTTTTTTTGCACTATTGATCTAAGGAGTCCATAATACCAGAATGTACTACAAACAAATCTAGAGATTTGACTGCTTTCATTACGCCCCATTGTGTATTTATATTTACAAGGATGACTGTTGCCTTGCTTCAGTATCATCCATGTTCCAGAGGCGCATGCATAATTTGTTTCAGGGTCTCAAAGCATTGTAGCTTTCCAGGATGATATCCTTGCATTTTGGAAAAAGCATCACTAAAAGTTGGGAATGTGTTAAATGTGTGGGGTCTAACTTTGCAAATTTAAGGTAGGCAAAATTGAGATGTAATATTTGGGTCACACTATTATAGGAAATTGAGTTTTACCCAAGGTTAGCTCAGTACAGGCCATTGCTGATACTCTACTTCCTGTTAACAACGAACGATGCATGCCTTTCAATGGCCTATGAGAATATTACTCCATGTTCAAAACCAATGTTGCAAATGAAACTGAATATTTGAAGAGACTATTAAAGAATAACAAACCATTCATATAGGATGTGATTTGTCAAAAGAGTTTTGTGGCAGTCAAGTACAAAATTGTCACGTCTAAAGACTTGGAATGTTCTGATATGTACCATTATGGTAGATGCAAGTGAATATGGCATTAGGGCTGTTCGAAGCCAATTAGCTAACCAAAAGGAGACTACCATTGCTTTGAAGCCTGATGAGCGCAGTTATTCTGTAATAGACAGATCGACTATGGCCCGTATGTGGGCTGTGGAAGCATTTAAACTATTCATTTGTGGAAACGGGTTTATTATTCTAACTGATCATAAACCTAGAGTGCATTTTAGCTGGAGAAAAAAGGGTAAACCGTTATGCTCATTTGATGCAGCTTGCTGTACACATTATTTCAAGATTTGCCACATTGATGGCAGAGCAGTGTATGTGCGGATTGCCTTTCAAGGCTGCCTTTTGCAAGTTGCGAGCATGTGATGGTGGAAGATTGCTTTTAAACTTGCATCATCACTAGTGAATAGTGGAAAAACAAATCCCTATGCAACAGTAGATCTATAAAGTATATGAGACCTTATTAAAGAACAACATGATATTTACGGACTCAGTGTACATTGAGTATTGATACAAAATCATTTTATTCATACATATTTGTTTTTTTATTTTTTCAATATAAAAAGACCATTGTGGGTTCTGTGATACTTCTTAAAAGAACAGTGATGAAACTATGACATCACAACATAATCATCAATGCTGACAATAACAAATATATGTAAACACATGGATCTGATATATATAATCCATAAAAAGTAATTAATGGATAAACTAGATATAATAAAGTACATATAAAACACTCAAGATACGAAATTTCCAACATAACAAAAAATACACAAGGTGGCTTGGAGTACGATGATAGATCTATCATCATACTCAAAGCCACCTTGTGTTTGTTGTGATGTCATAGTTTCATCACTGTTCTTTTAAGAAGTATCACAGAACCCACAATGGTCTTTTTATGTAAAAGAAAATTAAAAAACAATTTTGTATAAATAAAATGATTTTGTATCAAAAATCAATGTACACTGAGTCCGTAAATATGTTGTTCTTTAATAAGGTCTCATATACTTTATAGACCTACTGTTGCCTAGGGGTTTGTTTTTCAACTATTGTATTTTCCCTGCCTTGGAAACTGTACCAAGTAGCAGGGGGTCCTTCTATTTACATTATCATCACTAGTGAGGACATAAAGGAATATGCTAATGTGTGCATTAGTGAGGATGAGCGGTTGTGTTCAATGTGTGAGCATGAAGAAATAAGTGAGGTTTCCCAATAAATGCATATGGGTTGGTATCATAAAAAGGCTTTATCAAGAGATATTGAATTGTTTTGGAAAGTCAAGATAAGCTTTCAGATGAGGATGATTATGTGGGAGTCACAAATTGATTCTACTGACAAAGCTTACACACAAGATGATTGCTTTGGCCCATGAAGAGCACACATGTAGCACAACCACAAACAAAAATTGGAACAATATTTTTGTGGCATGGACAATTCAATTAAATTCATGGCATTTATAGAGCGCACAGCTACCTCGAAAGAGGTCCCCCGGCGCTAGCGGGCTGCTCCTAAGTAAGAGAAGGGATCAAAAAGACTACACCCCCATTAGACAAGAGTCTAAAATAAACTTTTTAAGATTAAGTCTAAAAAGTGCATTCCACAGTTTGGAGGCCAGACAAGTGAAGGATCGCCCACCTCTTATAGCTTTGTGTATGCGGGGAACTTGGAGCAATTTAAGTTTGTTAAATTTCAGAGCTCTGGAATGGAGGTAAGGCTCGAGTCTTCTACCCAGGACTTTTATGAGTGAAGGCTCTGAAGGCAAAAGTGAGTGCCTAAAACTGGATCCTCTTGATGACCGGGAGCCAGTGGAGATGTCGAAGAAGATGAGACACTTGCAAATGCGGAAGAACTTCAAGATAAGGCATGCAGCAGAATTTTGGATAATTTGAAGCTGTTGGAATAAAAAAGCCACCAGGCCCAAATATAAACTGTTAGCGCAGACCAGTTTTGCCGTAACCATGGCTTGGATGACTGTTTTTCAGGAGTCCAGAGGAATGAGTTGGAGAATCCTTCGGAGAGATCCAAGGGTAGCAAAACAAGTTGCAGATAGGGACTTAATTTGGGGATGAAGAGTCAGATTAGCGTCAATTTATACCCCAAGATTTCTGGCCATTAGTGCTAGGGGTGGGGGGAAACAGCCAGTTCAGTTGGCCACCGTAAACTAGCCCCGGGAAGGATTTGGTGCCAAAAAAGAGGATCTCAGTTTTTTCTGAGTTCAATTTGAGACAGCTTCCCTCCATCCATTCCACCACTGCCTTCAAGCAGAGCTTGTTATTGTTGCGTTTTCATGGAAGGCAAGGAGGAGCTGGGTGTCATCCTCATAGGACATCACCCGGACCTCCCAGGACTCCACCAGTTTCGCCAGTGGCTCAAGGTAGATATTAAAGAGGATGGGGCTGAGCGCCGATCCCCAAGGGACGCCTCAAGCTCGGGGTTTGGGAGAAGAGGTGAAAGGAGGAAGGAAGGTTGCTTGAGAGCGATCAGACAGCAACGATTTAGGCCAGAGCACAGCCGGGCCTCAGATACCAATTCTCTCGATTCTGTCAAGTAGGATGGCATGGAAAACAGTATCAAAGGCTGAAGGCAGATCCAAAACCATAACCATCACTGGAGAGCTCTGATCAAACTTTTCCTTAATTAATTCTGATACCTCGAGTAGGGCGGACTCGGTACTTTAACTGGCATGGAATCCTGATTGGTAGTCATGCAAAAGGAGGTTAGATTCTAGGAAGTGTGACAACTGCTGGTTGACCCTTTTCTCTACAAAGTTTGGTTAACTATAGGCAGAAGAGAAATAGGTCTAAAATTGCTGTGAACCTTAGGGTCGGCCAACAGCTTTGTCAGCAAGGGGAGCAGTAGCAGCCGTTTCCAGCATACAGGAACCACACCCAATTCAAGGGAGTTAATCAACTTCTTATTGATGGCAGGGCTAATCACCTTAGAGGCCAGATTTAGAATAGCCAGAGGGCGGGGAACTCCTCTTGCACCAAACCAGTTCCGACGCTGAATCTTCTAAGAAAAGAGAGTAAAACCTTATGAGAAGGGGACCCGACGGTGAGAACAGGGGTGCCCACGTCGGGTGTAGTCGGCAATATGAATTGGTCACAGAGGTTTTGAATTTTCTTCTAAAAGAAATCAGAGAGCTTGACAGAGTTGCAGCAAAGGAGAGAGAACATTTTCTTTAGGCGAGGGGGAAAGGAAACTTGTGGCAATTTTAAAAAGTACGCAAGTATTATTATCTGCCTCAGAAATAGATGCAGCATTGAAAGATTTGAGCTTACTGGATGGCAGAATGATAGCATTTCAGCCTGGTTAAGTACTTTACATTTTTCTCAAAATCTTTTTATTGCTTTTCCAAAACAAAAAATTTACAACATCTGAGGCTCAACATAGCATTGCCGAAAGCCAAGATCGTCAAATAGCTAAAGGCAAAACACCTCGTCCCCACAAGTTCTCGGCATTACCCTTGCAATATTCAGGTGCAACTTCCCCATTGTCAAATTGCATATGTCGCACACAGCCCACATCTCTCTCGAGGCACCTTTACAGAGTGAGCAAGAGCCAACAAAGTAAACAAAATAAAAAAACAACTAAACAGTCCTGTGGTACTTATTGACTGCAGTTTTCTTAGGAGAGCATCGAGCGGGCAGGGCCCAACGAGGGGAAGTTTGGGTGACCCACCACCCCCAGACAGGAGGGAGCGGGAGAACCGCACATGCGGGGAGGCGCGAAGGTCCTGGGGTCCATGGCCCCCTGCCCCATTGGGGATCACAGAGTCCAATTCTGCTAAGTTTGATAGAGATGAAGGGCCTGCAGTCTGGGGCCACAGGCAAAGAGTGGCAAACCTTCTGAGAGCTACCCCACCAATGGACTGCTATAATCAAACCCTTTACGGAGGTCCATCATGGTATCGGTCGTACGTTCAACAGCCAGAGCTCGCCACAACCAGGCGTGCCATTGGGAAAGGGAGGGGGGCCTCCGGTTTCTTCCATGCTGCTGTCACTGTCATTTTGGCTTCCCCCAAACATAGCCACATAATGGAACGGTCCCCCATGGTTTGGGATTTCAAGCTGGGGCCACACAACCCCAGTAGGAAGTGTTCTAGGTAGTCTGATATTGGGTATCCTAAAATCTTTTTGATTTGGGTGCAGATTTCCTTTTAAAAGAGCTGGTTGGCAGGGCAGTCTCACCATATATGGCGGAAATCCACCAGAAGCCCACAACCCCGCCAACCTCTCTCTGGACTGTTTGGAAAAAGAGTGTGTCATTTTTGTGGATGAAGGTACCAGTCATACATGATCTTATAATGGGCCTCCCTTAGAAACATGGAACGATTATGTTTAGCAAAATCTTTATATAGAGAACTCCATTGTTTTTCTGTTATAGGGGTCTGCAGGATAGCCTCCCAGAAAGCCATATGTCGCGGGGGCGGAGAGGGACCCTCCGTGAAGAGGAGAGAGTAGAGAAATGAGATGCAGTTTTTAGCAGTGCCTCCGTCCTGCACAAATCTCTCTATAGGAAGCAAGTCTCTGGACGCGGCTAGTCGCATCTGAGGTTGCTGCACCCAGTGTTTCAACTGAAAATAATATTTCTCTGTGGGTGGAAGTCTAAAAGTGGAGGCACAGCTAGCAGAAGAGCGTAGTTCCCCTCAAACGAACATGTCTGACAGCATTAGGCAACCGCCCTCCCGCCATCTGACAAAGTGACCCTCCAGCAAAGCAGGGGGAAGGCGGGATTGAAATGAATTGGGGTGTAGGGGGACGGTTAAAGTGGTCAAGGTCAGGGTTTTGGTGGCGATATCCCATGCTTTAAGAGTTTGCTTTATATAGATCCGATGGGTTGGGAGTAATTTTAATGCCCAGATATGTATTTCTTTATGCACACACCTGAAAGGCTAAGTCGCCGTAATGGCGGCCATCACCTCCTGAGGCAATGACAAGTTAAGTAAGATTTTGAGAGGTTAACCTTGAAACCCGCCACTCTCTCAAAGCTAAGCCGGCCAAGAAGTATTAAGGTCTGTAATGGGCAGCAGAACATCGTCCGCAAATAGGGAGATTTTATGTTTGTCCGGACCAAACATGATCCCGTGAATATCTGGGTTAGCCCTGATACGTGCCGCAAGAGGTTCTATGCAGAGCGCAAAAAGCATGGGTGAGAGGAGGCAACCCTGTCTTGTGCCTCTTGATAAAGTTAAAAAAGTCAGTTGACGAGGACTCGGGACTTGGGTCAGTGATAATAGGCTTTCCCCCTCTAGAGACAAACACTCCACATTTCCTTGCTTCTGCAAGGTGGTAGCTAGGGCAATACATTTGCACCGCATGACAGCTTCAAAAGCGTCCCAGTTATTCTAGTGGGAAGTGTCTTTAGGGTCATTATCGGTGAAGAAGTCCTTATTCGTCTTTCTCAGTTCGTCCCGAAGAAGCTGGTCTCTGCTAAGCATAGTGGGGAAGTACCACCTCTTAAGTTTAGAGCGAGGTGCAGGCCAGTTGACCAATATCTCCAGAGGAGCGTGGTCCGAAGGCATATCGGATGCAATTTAGCTGTCGGAATCGCCTGGCAGAGTGCCTGGCTAAGGAAAATGGGGTCTATCCTGGAATATGATCTATGGGAGTGGGGGGGGGGGAAAGAGTAATCCGGAGTCAGGGTCCTCCAGATGTCTATCAACCCCAACCGCAGCAAAGCAGATTTAAGCGTCTTAGTAAAGACTCCAGCCGCAGACCTGTGTAGATGGGTCATGTCCACAGATGGATCTCAAACAAGATTGAAATCCACCATTAAAATTATGTCCCCCGTAGCAAAGCCCTCCAATGTTTTGAGAAATGTGAGGAGAAATTCTGACTGTCCAGAGTTAGGTGCATAGATCGTGGCAATAGTGCATGGGCGACCCATTAGGAATCCATTAACAATAAGAAATCTACCAGATTTGTCTGTTTTCGTGGCGTGGGGATGGAAGTGAACTGAGGAGTGAAAAAGGAGTGCGACTCCATTTTGTTTAGTGGCAGCAGAGGAACAAAAGGTCAATGGGTAGGACTTATGTCACAATCGGAGGTCTTCGCCTCTCTTTATGCGAGTTTCCTGTAACGCTACTAAACGCACCTGATGGTCCCCTAAGAATTTCCAAAGGCGTCGTCTCTTGTTGGGGGGAGTTTAGCCCCCCAACGTTCCAGGACATGCAGTTAAGTGACATTAGACCGAATGATAGGGTCCCCTTATCCGCTTTAGAGATCTCCCCTCATAGCCTGGCACCACCCCCACCTCCAGCACCGTCCCCGCCCGCCTCCACCCCACTCCCCCTCCCCCTGAACTGTAGAACCACATTACAAGCACCACAGTAAAACCAAAACAGTGAAACAGGAGAAAAACTTCCAACTACGAAGTTTCCAAAGTGATAAGGAGTCCTTACTATGGTTGACTCCAGGGGCGAGTCCAACACCGTGCCTGGTGACCCGCATATATGGATCACTGAACACCAGTCGTCATATAATTGTCCTCAACCAGACCAGAGTGGGCAGAGAGTCCACTGGTGTATGGAAGAGGAAGACCCCAGCTCATCACAGTCTTGACCCCCAGACCCTCTGGCCAGAGTCCCACCTGCAATATGATACCCAGACACTGATAACTTCCCCGCATCCCCCCTTGGCCTGCAGATACAAACCCCACAGCCAAAGGGTCCTATATCGGAGGTCCAACACTCTTTAGCGTTTCGACGCTTTGCCTCCTTTCTTGGGCGTCTGCCAGGGTCTCGGCGGGCACTGCTCCAGTGGCTGTTCCAGACGCTCCCGACCAGGAGTCGTGGTCTGCTGCAGTGGGGATATTTCTAGGCTGATCAAAGCCGCCACCCCCTCTAATTCGGAGAAGTGACATTGCTTGTTGCCAAACGAGAAGGCGATGCCAAAGGGAAAGGTCCATCTGTACTTGTTCTGGTGTTCCCTTAACGCCACGGTTAGTGGTCGAAACTGCTGCCTGCGGGCCAACGTGGCTTGAGCTACATCCTGGAACAGTGAGCACGTCGCCCCCTGGAAGGTGATAGAATCACCGTTTCTGGCTTTCCGTAGAACAAGTTTCTTAGTTTTGAATGAGCTAAATTTGGCTAGAATGTCTCTTGGATGAATGCAATCGCCTGGCAGTTGCTGGCCCACCCTGTGGACTCATTCCAACTTGACCTCAGGCAGTCATCCCCCCAGTACACTGGAGAAGAGGCCCCTCACATCACTCCTCCAAGCCTCTCACTCTTATGTTGTCTCTGCGGGAGCGATTCTCCAAATCTTCAAATTTCAGTGAGGCAGAGTGCAGCTGATTGCTCAGGTTGGATGATCCCTCTTCCAGTGGCTTCATTCGCTCCTCAGGTTCCTGGTATTTTGTCTCCAAATCCATGGTGCGGGTGCCCACTGAATCCACATCTGCTTGGATTGAGACCAGCTTCGACCCCATCTCTGAACAGAACGCGTTGAACGAGGTGCCAATATCCACTTTGATGTGCTCTCTAAGGTCCTTCTTGCACTCACGCAGTGTCGCCAGAAGGTCCTCTCTGGTGAACGCCATGCTGCCTTCTGTGTGGGCGTCTGATTCCTTCTCCACCCGAGACTCAGTTGGTGCAAAATAGCTGGAGACTCTATTGGTCTGGGCCTTTTTCTGTGGCATGGGGGCGAGGTCAGCGCGATGCCGCCCCTGGTCAGTGCAGGTAGTACGAAGTACGTTACTTTTGCCTAATTATCATAAGCTATCCTCCTTCTCCGTTCAAGTCTTTTGCATCAAGATTTTTCCATCTTAAGTGCATCAGAGAACCATGGAGTGAGTTTTTTTGGGCGCAATAGTGTTCAATGCAGAGTTCAGCCAGTTATTGAAGCTGGAAGCGTCAGATTCCAACACTCCATTACAATTATAAAGAATGGACTCCAGTGTCTGCACAAGAGGTGCTTCAGAGATTTTATGCCAGGGTCTGGGAGTTTTGATGACTGGCCCTTGCACCTGGAAGGGTTGGGGAAAGGACGCAAAAAGGGTCCAGAAAATGGTCGGACCAAGAAAACTTAAGCGCCAGCTTAGTCACAACCGTGGAGGGATTCGAAAAAATTAGATCAAGAGTGTGACATGCTATGAGAGTGTGTTTCTTGAAAATTAAAACCTTCTAACGAGGACAGGAATTGCTTCGCGAATCGGTTATTTAGATCATCAACATGTGGCAGAGACACTAAGGTTGATATTCTAGCCAAGGGATGTTTGGTGTGCTGTGGTTTTGACAAGTCCATAGGTATGAGTGAGGCACCCCTTCATTTAGTAGTTACTCCAGTTGAATTGTGGCATACATTAGGAATTGATTTTATAGGTCAATTTTCTAGATTTAAACCGGAATGTAGACATTTTGGGGTGCTGAATGAATGTTAATCGAAGTGGCTTGAATGACAATTTGTTCAGAAAGCTAATACTCAATCTATGGTGAAGTTTTTGATGGATTCTTTTTCTCCCAGAAGGCTTTCTGGCTGCCATCTTCACAATAATGGAGGACAATTTACTTCGCACAAGGCTAGGAATGAACAGTTAATTTGATTATGAAGTATTTGCATACAGTGGGCCATTGCTTCCAATTATGTAGTTCAAGAGATTTGTAAATTTGTGATGTTGGTGCAAGGAACTACACCACATTCAGTTACCAATGAGACCTTGTTCTTTTGTTTAAAGGTTATTAGGCATCAAGTATTTGGTGTGCTACTTGGATATTGTAATTGTATTTATATAGCGCTTACTACCCCTGACAAGGCGAAGTGATTTCAGCGAGTAGCGCGCTATTCTGGAACTCAAAAAGGATTAGTGGTGAACTCGTATAGGGAACTATGAGTTCAATTGAGCAGTGGACATGTAAGTCTGTTAGCTGGATTGAAAGGATAATGGAGGGATAGAAGAAGAAGGAAAGTCTAGAAAGTGTTTATTGGGAGATCATAGTAGTAGCAGGAGTTTTGGGATGAGTAAAGGAGAGATGGAGGAGGGAAGAGCCTCTTGAAAATGCATTAGGAAAATCATAGTAGTAACATGAGTTTTCGGATTAGTCTAAGGAGGGATACATGAGGGAAGAATTTAGAAAGGGTTGTTTGGAAGATCATAGTAGCAAAATGAGATTTGGGGGGATCCAAGGAGGGATATATGACGGAAGAGTCTAGAAAGGGTCATAGAGTGGAGGTAGAAGATATAATGAGGGCGGTATATGGTGAAACATAGGGTAATGCATTGGAGAGATTAATTTCTTTTCATTTTACAGTAGGAATAAATTAATAATTATACAGATACCTAAGTTCATGGAGGGTACATGCATAAGGAAGGTAATATATAAAGATTTAAGTTGTATTTAATAAACTCAGACTTTCAATTATTGCTGTACTTTAAGCTAATTTGTGTATTTTTTAAACTTTTTTTATTAATTTTTTTTCAATATTTCTATAGTGAAGCAATTCTAGAAAAATAGTTATATTTACATATTGTGATAGATAAATAAACAGAGAATCATAAGCATCTAATCAAATAACTAAAATGAACAATGCAGCGAACTAAATACACATGTTAAGCATAGACTAATATATATAGTTAACTATAAGTAATAGGTACATTTGTTAAGCAGACTTAAGAATATGTATATATTTAAAAAACAATTATTATACATATTTATACAAAGAAATACAGATCTAGAAAAATACACAATCAAAGTAAATGTTTATATACACAGGGATATGCTGTACATTTGTGTTTGAGTATGCTTGTTATGTAGGGAAGAGCCAACTCTTGTGCAGCCTTCTGAAGATAAGATAGTTATCCGTGTATCTTATGTTTGGGGGTAATGAGCTCCATCTTTAGCTGCTTGAACAGAGAAGGATGTGCCACCTATGGCTTTTTTTGTATGGTAGGATTTTAAGGTGAGGAGACAATCTGGAGCGGAGGTTCCTTTGTGGAATGTATTTGGTGATTTTATTCCTGATGAAAAGCGGTCCTGTTCCATGTATTGCTTTGTGGGTGATACAAAGCAGCTTGAATGTGGATCTTTTGGCAACAGGCAACCAATGTAGGGCCCTCAAGGCAGGGAAGATGTTGGCTTGTGGCTTTACATGTAGGAGTAGTCTGGCAGCAGGGTTCTGAAGCCGTTGTAGTCTTTTCATAGTTGATAAAGATGATCCGTGGTACAGGCAATTGGCGTATTCAAGTTTAGACAGAACAAGAGAAATAGTAGCCTGGATCTTGTGTGGAAATCCCAGGTGGGGGAAAGATGCGTTGTAGAGTTTTCATAGTAATGAAGCTTGATCTAGCTAATTTGTTCACTTGGGCATTCATTGATAGCTTGGAGTCCATGGTAACTCCACGGTTTCTTACTTCCTTAGGTACTTTGGAAGTGGTCCCAGATCATCAGGCCAGGTGCAGAGTGGGTCCTACTTTTTCCAATCACCACATGTGAGTATTTCCGTTTTGGAAGCATTCAATTTGAGATGGCTCCATGTCATCCACCGGTCAACGGCTCTGAGGCAACTGAAGATTTGTGAGTTTCCAATGTCTTTGGGCTTTCCAGTTTAAGGAGTATTTGTGGGTCATCTGCATAGTAATAGCATGTGAGCTGAAATTCATTGATCATTGCCGGTAATGACTTCAAGAAGATGTTGAAAAGCTTGGGTGAGATGATAGAGCCTTGAGGGACTACTGCTTTTGTGAAGTACGGTTTGGATGATAAAGGGGGAGAATCAATTACATCTGTTCTGAAGGTAGGATGTGATCCAGTCAAAAGCAGTCCCCTCTATGCCGGCTTCGTAGAGTCTTTGTATTAGAGTGTCATGGTCAACTGTGTCAAAGGCAGCTGAGAGGTCCAAGAGAAGCAGTGCAGCAACCCCGTTCTGGTCGACTGTTTTTAAGGTCATCCCAGATGGCGATGATGGCAGATCCTGTGCCTCTTCCTCGATGGATTTCTATTTGGAAATTGGAAAGTATGAAGTTATCTTGAATGAACTGTGACATTTGGGTGAATGCTACTCTTTCTGTAAGTTTGCCCAGGAAAGGTCCATTTGTAATTGGTCTTTAGTTGTCGGGGTCAAGCAGATCCAGCTTAGGTTTCTTTAATAATGGTAGTATGTATGCCTTTTTTTTAGGTCTTCTAGAAAGATTCCTGTAGTTAAAGAATTATTGGTGATTGTTCTTACTGGTGTTGCAGCCGAGGTAATTAAAAGAATGTTCTTGAAGATTTGTGGTGGACAGGCGTCGGAAGACTGCCGACTGGCCTGCTTTGACCAGATCCATAAATTAATTTGTAAGATTTTGTTTGAAGGAATGCAGAGGCTGGGTTAGCCTACTCTTGGAGCGGATGTATGGAAATGGGTTGGTGGTTTTCCTTTGTTTTAAATAGGATTCCAAAGTGTTTGTCCGTGAATTCTTGAATAATGGGATGGGTTTCTTCTCTGCATTAACGTTTATGAAATTCAGTGAGAATTTTATAAAATACATTATGTGCATATTTAGCATTTTAAAATAGTACCTTTTTTTTTTTTTTACGTTTTTTGATTGTTGACTTGTAACTCTTAAGTTTCTGTAGGTGAAGTTTGCCTTGATTGCGGTTTGTTTTGAGCCAGGAGCATTGCAGCTTTCTAATATGCTGTTTTATCTCTTTTAGTTCTGTATTTCTCCTGTTTTCTTTTTCCCTATTTTTTGTTCCGAGTGGGCTTAGGATATAAAAAGCTTCCTGTAGCCACTCAGTTTTTTAATTGAATTTATTGTGTCTAGATCTGTGCTGGATGCTAGTTATGTTTCGAAGTGTTCAAAATTGAGTTTGTTCCACAGTCAAAAGGTGAATGCATGGAAGGTAGTTTTAGGTGTGTTGCTTTGTGGTTTTTAGGTCTCGCCTACGCAGCGCGCATGCACTACATAGGAGAGACCTTTAGAAATCGGCACAGCTTTCCCTGCAAAAACGTGCACGCGTTGCATTGCTTCCAATGGCAACGCGTGCACGTCTGGCGATTCACTTGCGGGAGCGAGCAGCTGGCGCCATATGTTAATTATCGCGCCTTGCCGCTCGCTCCCGCAAGGGAATCGCGCTGGCCCCCTCCTTTCGCCCCTCCCTCTGCTGACGCGCGAGGCGCGCGCTTGTGCTTGTTTATGTTGGAAAGCTAGCAAATGTTGGCCTGACCATGTGACTGTAGTAATCGCTTGAAAGGTAACTAGTTGTGGATTTGCAAAAATGACATCTAGGATGTGTTCAGCAATGTGTGTGGGTTTGTGGGCGATCTGATGTAGGTTCAGTGTTCAGTTGTTGTAAGGTTGCATCTGGCGAAGAGAGCCTCACAACCTTGTATGGAAACGTCGTCAGCGTGAGATTTATTGTTTGCTTGACTATAACAGCTAGTCCACCTCCTCTTCTGCCTATACGATTTTGTGTTATAGTTTGATAGACTAGATAAATTGCTTCATGCAACACTGGAGCCATGTCATCTCCTAACCATGATTCAGTTATGAAGAGTAATTCAGGATGTGTGTCAGTGAGTATTGTTTTCAGAGAGTGATTGAGCATTTATTAGTAGGCAATTTAGAGATTGTGCTTTGGTGGTTGTGACTTTGTTTTGTAGAAGAGTGAGCAGTATTTTTTGAACTTGTAACAGGTGTGTCATTAGTACTGGTATTAGCTGTATGATGGTAGCAATAGCGTTGCTTTTCTAGATCGTATTCCTCGTCCAGCAGACTTAGAAGGCATTTTGATGGGTCTGTGTGTGTAGGTGGTGGTGGTGGTGGAGCATGTGGGTCATGTTGTGAGGCCCTGAATTGTGTAATGGATCGGAGGCAATTGAATGAGAGTTGTTGTGTTGGTGTAGTTGTGTTAGGTGCGGGGGAAGAAAGAAAACATGGGAGTAAAGATGGTTTAGGATGTGTATTATTTGATTAGGAGGGTGGGAGTGGGTGTAGGTTTCAAGTTTGTGATGGAATGTATTATTAAATAGTGTGTGTGTGCGAGAAAGATTTTGTTGTGCTGGTGTGTGTGTTATGTTTTGTTTTTTGTGGAGTAATGAGAGGAGATAATGATGTAGTGGTTTTCTGAGAAGGATTTGTATGTAAAGTATTGCTGGTGAGTGGAAGTTGAATGGTAAAGGGTGTAGTGATGCGTTTTGGAAAAGTGTTTATGTGGTGTGTGAAAGGGGATGGACATATATGAACATTACACCCTTTCAGAGGATTTTTTTTTTTCCCAAAGATATGATGTGGTGGTGAATAGGATTGCTAATAGCTACGTACAACAGATACAATGATAGGCTAAAGCTAATTTTTATGAGTTTTACAACTGGCGAATGAGTTTGGATTAAGAGACAAACATCCCAAAGGTTCTTCCACTTACTTTAAACCTTGTGAGACTTTGAAAGTTGCAGTAAAGAAGGGCAACCCAGTAACCCCTAGAGAGCTTGGGTAAATATGGTAAATATAAACCAAATAACAAAAGGCTGAAAAGGGTATCATTCTAACTCATGAAATATAAATAGATTTGATCAACAATATATACATAGAGATATCTCCTAGTATGGAGCAACAAAGTGATGAAGAAAATAATTCAACATTCAGGCGCATACAAGAAAACAAAAGACACAAACAGAAAAGAGAGGGTTACCCAAATTCCAGCATCCAACAGATTAATGACCCAAAATTGTCCCATCAAGTCTATAAGTAAGGCCAAAAGTACTGTGTGTCCACTCTTACAAGAAGATAGTTCGACTGGGACTGAATCTGGGACAAAATTATTTGAGTGTTGACAAAAGCCAAACTGGTTTCAAAGAAACAAGTAGTGGATGGACATCGACGTTTCGGTCTCTTGTATAATTAATATGCAAGACCATCCTCAGGACAATGTTTAGAAACCAAATACCCTGTAGATTTCACAATTTTGTAGCATCGGTCTTTGAAACGTGCTGAAGAATGCACATAGTAATTACAATTGGATATATTTAGAATTTGAGCTCGCCACAGCACTTGGTAATGCAGCATAAAAAGTAACTATTTAACTTTGAAGAAGGTTATGATCAATTCGAACACAAAACACAGTCCTGCGGTTCTGTTCCCGAGTACTGATAACAGCTATCAAAGTTAGTAAAAATTCTATCTGCACAAATGATGGGAGTGGTGGAATGCAAATTGTGTATGGAAGATACCAGGGAATGAGGTTGTGAGGGAACTTTGTAAAGGGAACTGAATGACGACTTTGCTGTATAGGTCCGATATGAAATCTGTAAAGGTGACATATCAAAGGGTAATAGGTGTCACATAACACCTGTGAGTACTTCTATGCGTATAAATTTAAATAGTGTTGGAGTTGCGCGTGTGAGCCATTATCCTAGTGTTGTCTCAGTTACAGGTAACAATGAGACATGCGACAGCCATGCAGTCAGGAGTGATGTTCAGCTTGATGGGGACGATTGTGATGGTCAAAGTATGTCACGATCTTGCAGGTATATCCATTTGCTGGCCAAGTTCAAAGACTGTGTACTAGATCAATCAAGTATTTTTTACTGTAATTATGTTAATTCTAGCCAAATTGCATCTAATTTGTTCCTATTTTAATGTAGAGGAGTATTGTTATTGTTTCATTGTTTTTTTTTGCATAAGAAGGGAGGACCTTTGTGAAATGAATTAATAAGTCGTTCTTTGTGTGTCTACACACAAACCCAATTGCTGCATGCACCAAAGGACTACCTATTGTATATTCCTTGGCGTTCGATGGGTGGGTTATTGGAGAGTCGGATTTATCCTTCTCTTGGCTGCTGCTCTGCTTCGTACACCCCTATTTTAATTTAAAAAAGGGTGAATGCATAGTTTTCTCCTCGTCTTTAAGCTCGGCATATTAGCTTGGCTGCTAAACCCAGGCAAAGAATCCTGAGCAACGGAAGCTGTTGTAAGACAAGATGGGGCCTTTACAAGTGATCATGTTTTCAATTTGGTTATGAAATTCCAAAACCAAACATGACTAGCCCACTGGTTTTACGGGAGTTCGTGGCCTAACCACTATGAATAATTATGTTCATAGTATGCAAGTCACCATGAGCAATTCTAAAGTTTTGCTCACAGTGAAGTATACAATTCAAAGAAGGTTAAAATTAACATTAAGTTTGTTGTCCTGGGGCTTGTGTTTGCTAAATGAATAACTGCTTTGAACTGGAAGTCTAAGTCAACCCCCTACTTTTTCCGATTTAAAAATCAGAGACCTGCTCTTGTGGACAGTGGCTGATGGAGACTTACAACAGACCATGTTGGGGCATGGGGGTCAGTCAATAAGAACAGTTTCCGCCATATGGAATGTGTTTCTAGTCCCGTGGGACATTCCATATGAAGACTGCTTCCCTAAATTGAATTGAACTGAAGAAATTACATAATATGGTTTACATGAGCAATATTTTAATTCATTTATATCAAATTAAAACAAAAACATGAAAGGTAATCTCATTTACAGATCAAGCTGTTGTGTCACCATTGCATTAACATTTATTTGACTAGCTTTATTAATCGTGCTTAAAACATTTGGAGATACAAAAAAGAATTTCTGGCTTTGTGACTGTTTGACAGTGACACAGATAAACAAATAACATGTTTCAGCATTGGAATTTTGCTTTCTACCCTATTCTTCAAAAGCAACTGCAGGTTTCATTGATCTAGCACTGTTGAAACAAAATTCTGACTTGGCATTACAATGTAATTGCCTAATCCTGGTAAAAAGCCATATATTCCAAAGGCCGTTTTCATTCCTCACGTCACGTCACAAACATTTACCGCATATGATCCACTCTCTGCAGTGAATGTAAACAAATGCTAAATGAACCATTTGAAAGTCTAAAACAATAAAATAATTTTAAGGTTTAATCTACTTTGTTGTAAAATGTCAAATCGTGTTTAGACTTTTGAAATAAACAATACAAGTCAAGCTAAGTTAAATGTGACACACCTTAAACATCAAGTGTATGTTGATTGTAGAAAACAAAATCTGGTACAGTTACTGCATAAAAATTGAAGAGGACAACTAAACTGCCATAGCAATCCGTTTGTGTATGAAACAGCCTGTAGGAAAGTAGGATCTGCTTTCATGGTTACACCCCTACTTTTTGCCTGGTGGTGTGCTGTTTCTGACTAGTCTGACTGGGATCCTGCTAATCAGGACCCCAGTCTCTGTGCTTTCTCCCCTAAATTGGTTATGGTAAGTATGAGAAGCTGGCTTAGTATATGATGCACACTTATGTAAGTGGGAACCCTGCACCAATCCAGACAACCCTTATGGTGATTTTAGTGGTCTTAGACAACTTTAGAAAGCTCTCCAAGTGGGAATTGTGGAGAGCAGCCTTCAGGCCTAGTCCAGAAGGAGTGTAAAGCAGCTTGTTTACCAGTACATAATCTTATTGGTATAGAATAAGTGAAAAAGATCCACACAGTGTACTTATAAAAATATGTATTTATTATATAACACTCACTAACACATACAGGTATCTCCTAGCCGGAGATACACACAATGAACACAATACTTTTCAATAGACACAGGTAAGTAGCACGCAATACACAGTGGTCACCGGGGGTAAGGGGGACCACACCATATACTAAAATAGTGGAATGCGAACCCCGACTCGAGTCAAAACTATACCCAGAAGACGTAGAAATGTCAGGGACCCAAGGAACCACCCAAGGTAAGTAACTAGGAGCCTCACGGAGGCCGTGTGCAGAGTGGGAACACGACAGCGTGATCAATGCAAGTCAACGGGTAAGTCACTGTTGCAATTTTAAAAAAGAAGGACCCTTCCCAGTGGACCCTTAAGAAACCCCGTGGAAGACAGAAGGTGGGAGAGCCGTGGATACCCTAGGAACCAGGATACCTACAACAGGGAAGCCGGTTGCATAGGTGTGAAGTGGCGTCTGAAACCGCCGTCGAACCCAATCGAGGACTTCAGGAAGATGCGGCTGCTGGAGAAGGAGGAAGTGTCCGGAGGAACCTAAAGGTGGATTCAAGTATCTGAAATCAGAGGGGACAGAGTCTATGCCACTTGGAAGTGGGGACAGAGTCTATGCCACTCAGGAGTGGACAGAGTCTATGCCACTCAGGAGTGACCAGGAGGCACGGAAGACGAATGCCCACCAATGTTGGGTACTGCAGGAGAGTTGACGGTGACCTTGGAGCTGCAGCTGTGTGGACCAGGACACGCTGTGAAAGACCAGGACCCGTACACGAGCTGTCCCACGTCGAATGTCAAGAGTTGAGGGGGTCGGTGTCCGGCGGGAGCACCAACAAGCCTTGGCAACTGCAACCAACGTGGAAGTGGAGAAAGGTGCCACAAGCAGGGGAGTCATGGCAGGCCCCGAGCAATCAGGGGTGCCCAAAGAATACGAAGATGACCCTCAAGAGGACCCACAGGCCGGAGGTACAAGAGTCGCAAGAGGACCTCGAGCAGCTCACCAAAGATGTAAGCCCACGATGCAAGAGATGCAGTGAGGGTGAAGATCTTGGTCACTGGAGATGCTTGAGGTTGGGGCTACTTGGAGCCTGAAGATCTTGGTGGAAGGAAACCAACAAGCCTTTGCAATTGCAAGTCGACGTAGTGCACAGGGGTTCGGTTCCTGCGGCTCCGACAAGGGATACTGGCCTCAAAGTTGGTGAGAGGACAGGGCAGGCCTCGAGGGATGTGGAGAACCACCACCTGTGTTGCTGAGCCTTTCAGAGTCCGTGGGAACCCAGGATCAGCAGACCGGTCAGCTTAGTTGCCGTGCCTGCAGATGCAGGGAAGTGACTCCTTCACTTCAAGGGAGATTCCTTCAGGTGTCTTGAATGCCCACAGGCCTTGGAAGGTTCCTGTATGGTGCACAGGTACAGACGTTGCAGCGGACGAGCAGGGCGACGAGCTCAGGAGCAGCAGACCGGTCTGCTGCTCCTATGGATTCCGAAAGGCTCAGCAACACAGGTGGTGGTTCTACAACTCCCTCGAGGCCTGCACGGTCTTCATACCAAGTTTGAGACCAGTATCCCTCGTCGAACCGCAGGAACCAAACCCCTGTGCACCGCATCGACTTGTCGTTGCAAAGGCTTGTTGGCTCTCTTCCTCCAAGATCTTCTGGCTCCAAACAGCCTCCACCTCAAGCATCTCCTGGGACCAAGATCTCCGTCCTCACCGCATCTCTTGCACTGTGGGCCTGCATCTTTAATGAGCTGCTCGAGGTCGAGGTCCTCTTGCGAATCTCGTGCCTCTGAGACCTCTTGAGGGTCTTTTTTTATTTCAGCGGGCTCTCCTAATTGCTTGGGGCCTGCTCTGACTCCCCTGCTTGTGGTGAATCACCCGGACCTTGCTGGTCCTGACACTGCATCTTTTTCGCCTTCCACGTTATTTACAGTTGCCAAGACTTGTTGGTGCTTCTGACAGACACCAACCCCTCAATTCTCGACATCCAACGTGGGACAGCTCGTAAACGGCTCCTAGTCTTCATCAGCGTCGCCTGGTCCACAAAGCTGCAGCTCAGAGGTCACCGTCAACTCTCCTGCAACACAAGACATCGGTGGGCATTCGACTTCCGTGCCTCCTGGTCACTCCTGAGTGGCATAGACTGTCCCCTCTGCTTGCAGATATTTTTCAACTTAAATCCACCTTTGTGTTCCAATGGACACTTTCACCTTCTCCAGCAGCGGCATCTTCCTGAAGTTCTCCATTGAGTTTGGCTGCGGTTACCGACGTCACTTCACACCTATGCACCCAGCTTCCCTGGTGTAGGTATCCTGGTTCCTAGGGTATCCACGGGTGGGGTGGCTCTCCAACCTTCTTTCTTCCACTGGGTTTCTTCAGGGTTCACTGAGAAGGGTCCTTCTTGTTTAAAATTGCAACTGCGACTTACCCATTGACTTCAATTGAGCAGGTGGTCGTGTTCCTACTCTGCAAACAGCCTCCGTGGGGTTTCTGGTTACTTACCTCGGGCGGTTCCTTGTGTCCCCAGCACTTCTACATCTTCTGGGTATAGTCTCGACCCGAGTCGTGGTTCGCATACCACTATTTTAGTATATTGTTTGGTCTCCTCCTGGCGACCACTGTGTACTCATGCTACTTACCTGTTTTTATTGCAAAGTATTGTGTGCATTGTGCATATCTCCGGCTAGAAGATATTTGTATGCGTTAGTGAGTGTCTTATAATAAATACCTATTTTTATAAATATACTGTGTGGTTCTTTTTCACTTAATCTATACCAATACCAATACCTGAAGGCTGCTCTCCACAGCTACCACTTAGAGAGCTTTCTATGGTTGTCTAAGACCACTAAAATCACAATAAGGGTTGTCTGGATTCGTGCAGGGTGCCTACTTACATACGTGTGCACCATATACTAAGCCAGCCTCCTACACAGCCATTTTCTAGTCCAGGGTTTCGGTTTTCATTTAGCAAATTTGAGGATTCTGAGAATTGTAGTCTTTATTTGATCCATATGACCCAACTGGGCTACCATTTTTTCGATGTGATTTCAACAGTTATAGCCGAGGAACAGATACATATGGTTTCTGTACAATCTGTGAACTCTCAACGGGGTATATGCCCTTCTTAGACATATGATGGTGTTAAACAGCAGTGCTACACAAGTACGAATATAGCAAAGAGGCTAGTGCACTGCATGGTTTCCTACAGGTAATTATACCAAAGAAGGCAAGATCGGTCTGGTATAGTGACTGAAGTCTTATATCAGTCAGCGGAAGTGACTGTTTTCCTCAGACCGAGTACTAATGGGGGTTGACAATTCACTACCTTTTTCACACTGAAAGCAGTTTCCTCTTTCTAGAGGTCAAATAATAAGTGAACATAAATAAGCCTGAATCTTGCCAACACCACATAAGCATTTGTTCGTCCAACTTTCCATTGTCCTATCTACGTTGCATACATTTTATTTTAATGATCTCCCGGAAGAACATTATTTATTTATTCAATGTTTTCTATATCACGAACTTGACCCCAAAACATGGGTGTCAGAGCGCTTCACTGTTAGATCGCACTTCAAGTTCAGATGATGTCCCTTTTTTACACCTTCTACCGGGGATATTTAACATATAACCGTTGCATGTTCTAAAAGTTACAATAGCACACACTTGATAATACTAGACAACCGTAATACAAATCACTTAATTACAAAACAAAACCAATACTGAGAATTACTAGGAGTACACAATGGTTGAAGTATTGTATGACAAGTCCAGAACGACAGTGGATTTGTCAAGGAACCCGACGTAAGTCCTCTGAATTGACCTTAGACCGCTCAGTTGTTATGGGAGGAATTTACTCATCAAAAAGGACTTAATCTCCTTCTTGAATCGAGTAGCGTAGGTAATTCTTCTGATATTCGGCGGGAGTGAATTCCAAATCCTAGGTGCAGCTCCCGCGAACGCTCTATCATATTTTCTCTGCTTCCGGAAGAAAGCTGGTTTCAGTAAAAAATCTCCAGCCCCCCCTAGAGGATCTACTACCTCCAGATAATTTTCTGGGTAAGGTAACGAGGAGTTGTGTGGTGTAGTGCCTTGTGTGTGATACATCTGGCAGCTCCTAAGAAAGATTTATTTTTTTCAACTGCATTTTTGTAGCTGGTAGGATTCCTTGTTTTTAATCTATTTTTTTCCAAAACACATCATTTCAATGAACTTTTTTAGTGATCCAAATAAATTCAGACTCTTTTCTATAGTGAGACTGCCAGCAAAGTTATACAAAAACATTTTCTTGGTTGATTGGTGACCTGGGCTCATAGGCAGTTCAATACCTCACAACACCTCAAAATGCAACAGCGCTGTTGTCGATGGAGTGGCATTCCATTTGATCAGGCCCAGCACCCATAATATATGCCTTTGTTGCATTTGGTAAAGAGTTTGATTGTTTTTTTAAATCATTACTGTGGCCTAAAATGCTACACGTATAATAATCTTACTTACTTTACATCTGAACTTTAGTCTGATTTATGGGTGGTTTCTTCAAGCAGCCACAATGATGCTCATCTCTAGATTAACTGCTGCTTGGAAGAGCATATCTATTTTTAACATCTTCCTAAGTAATTCGCAATGTCGACAAGCCTATTCTGATGAAGAAATCTATTTTCTGTAAACAAAGCTACAGGGCCCTTTATTACACAGCAGATGTCACATAGTGTGAAAAACTGTGGCTGGGCTATAGTGTGACCTTGATGCTTATCCTATTTCTGCCATATGTAATGAACTTGAAGTTAAAACTGACAAGACACACATGCTGGCGTTTAGACAACAAATGCTTGAACGCAGCGTCTAACTACCGCTATTTGGGCATCTTAAACGACCACTGCATATGTCAGCGTTCTTATTTCAGTCCAAGCAGAAGTCTCTCGAATTATTCTTAGTGTTCTACAGAGATTTCATATGCGATTTGATGATTATTCATTAAGAGTCTTCAAAAAAGCCTATTGTACAACAATTATGCCTTTATTAATTTATGGCCGTTTCATTTGGCATCTAGTCGAGAACGCTGTGATAGCTCAAATGGCAGGGTCAACATGGTGGAGACTTTTAGATTTCTAAAACGCAACCCCACCTGAACCTATCATGAATGAAATGGGTTTGTTGTACAGTTGGAGAATTGCAAATAAGACTACTTTTAATTGGTACTTTTCAGTTTTTCATGCGGATGCTTTTTCTGCTTGGAACAAATAGGACCTTCTTAAAATGGGCACTGGAAAATATACTAATACAATGCACTTTTGTTCTGATTGCTTATCAACATTATGACTACTCAGCTTGCCAATCCTAATAGTTCACTCAAGACTTCAAGGGGAAGTTGACTGCTTCCGTTATAGCAGCTTTCTCTTTTAGATGACTATAGAAATTTGTGTTATAAATAATATAGTAAACAGAATAGTAAGTATTTTTTATAAGGGGAAGCATGCTATTTGACATCTGATAACTTGTTAGATTGTAGGAACGTTTCTATTTAACGAGAATTTTTATTTATTTAAACTCTAAATAAAATCTCTAGTTGTAGGGATGTAACCATAGAGGAGTTTTTCCATACACATTCTGAGCCAAAGACAATGACTCATTGGTTAATTTACTTAACAGAATACGTTGCAAGCTTAACAGAGAGACTTTTTAAATTAAATCATTGACAGATTTGTAACTATGCAATTTCTACTGAGCTCGACTAGCTCAGCAATTCTCTTAATTTAACTTTTTTTTTTTTTTAGAAAGTTTCAATTACTTTTACAATTCTACGTGTACGATTTTTCTCTGCATTTATTTTTGGTGAATATCAGTTTTTGCTATTTAAGAATTTTCAAATGCACACCCAACAAAACGCAGGGAGGGTTCTAAAAAAGGAGTGAGTACTAGAAAATGACAGTAGAAAAAGGCTAGTAGCTGATCATTTGTTCTTCATTTAAGAGCCCTACAAGCTCCAAAATGTTACCTTTGTTTTCTCCTACTTTTGGTCCCGAGATGTTTTATACGGGTATTGTTTTAAAAATAACATAGCGTACTCTCACTATATTTGCTGATAAGGTGTAGCACACATTCATTACCCTCACAACCCCTTAAATGGACAGCGAGTTGTAACGTCCTTCTTAAAAATCTCCTCTACAGTTTCATATTGTGCTGTCCAGTTCTGGAAGTATAATTGCAGGTGAAACGAAGCCTCCCATGTTATGCCACTCTCTCAAGTAACAACAATCCGTGCATGCTGTGATAAGAATATATTTAATTAATGGTTAAATATCGCTGGCCATTATTGCGGTCAAAGAAATACTGGTTTTCGATTTTATTTAACAAAAATATGCACGTGGTCCACGTTTTTCATCCACTATTCAATAGCTAATAAATAGAATAAAAACAATGTCAGGTGATGGTGATCAAAGACTGATCTGAATGAAATGAGATGGCTTCTGCAACAAGATTTGAAAAAGAAAGTACATTAAAGAACGTAATACTGACTAAAGGTAAAGTCTGAATGCTGCAAGGAAGACCCTCTATAATTGTCCGGCTCTTTAGCCAACAATAACAACGGACATACTTTCCTGTGAAGCTCTTACAAGTATCAATGATCCTGAATGCACGCTTCTCAGAAAAATAACTTTCAGGGAGAGTTTTATGAAGGGCACACAATATAGTGAAATTCTGGTTTATGTTTATTCACATTTTTCTCTTTTTTGTTTTATGTGCTGTAACAATAATCAATGCAGTATACAGTGGAAAAAAACATAATAGGCACTTGCAAAGCCAACAGATCTCACTTCTGAGATCTGTCGGCTTTAGCAATGGCTTTTCGATATACTACACAGTGCTAGTGTAAAACGCTTTTTCCCGATGCTGTGCAACATCAGTGTAGTAATTATTTTAAATGTGGTGTGATGAAACGACCAATCGAGTCACTCCACTGGAGAGTATGCATTACATACACGTCTGCGCCAGCAGAATGACGCGGGTGCCTTTTTCCAATATGGCAGACTCCACTTGGGTCTGTAAAAAAACAAAAACAAATGATGATCCTTTTGCGCACATGGTTTGCGCTGGGCGGGGCCAAAGGAGAAGCAGGTGGGGAGTGGTGGTGGTGGTGGGGAGAAGGGGAGCAGTGCATGAGGGAGAGAATAAGCTGGGGTGTTAGAGAGACCAATGTGGGGGAAGAAGCACACAATGGAGTGGGGTGTGAGGGGAGAAGAACAAAGAGCAAGGAGGAGAAGCATTTAAGAGAGCGAGCAGCACACAAAGGTGATGGCAGCACAGAGAGATGGGGAGTGAAGGCTGGGAGAAATACACCAGAAAAAATCCATGCGTGGGAGATTTTGGAGTAGCACACAAGGGAGATGGAAAAAGCATGCGCTCTCATGGAGTGCTTAGTAAAAAAAAAAGAAAAAGGTAGTTGCCTAAAAGCGAGCAGTGGAAGCACACAGTTCAGTCAAAATAAGAGGATGGTAAGGAAGCTATGGTATAGTGGAGGGACATATACAAGATGGAGCAAGCTTGGCAAGGGGCGCCATCAAATAAGAAGCTAGGAAATAAGTGGCAATAAAGCAACCAATGGTAAAAAAATGGTCACTTCACGTTCTAAGTAAGCCTACAATAGGTCTTTTTCAAACTGACAGTAGTGCGGTCTACTAGGCTCGACCTAGAAAAAGAAACGAGGGAACAAATTAGACAAATGGCTCAGAAAGCCTTGGTAACAGCATCCTATACATACACTGAACTATATCAGGATATCAAGGTAGAATTACAGCCTCCTTACTGGTGATGGGGAAACCCTCAGACACCCCTGCACCAAAGCAAGACTAGTCACAGCATGCAACTTTGAAAAGACACCAGAGTGGTCCTCCACCAAAAATATACCTACCTAGCTGAGCAATTGTACTCACAAACAGAAAATTGGACATAAAAATGCTCGGAGAATCTGCTCTAACCGCTCAGCAACAAAGAATGCTAGATATCAGGTAGAAAAGATGCTGGGTACATGGAGGTGTCTTTACCATAAAGAGTTTGAGCACTCATGAAGAAATCCCACGTGCCACTGAACGTCACTGCCTGATTCATAAACTGTGAAGTAGACTGGAGTAGTTGCGAAAAGATGCTGTAGATCTTGTTTTGCGAAGGGCCTCTGAAGCAGGACATCCTTTGTGATAGAAATATCATAATTCTCCAGAATATCATGGTGTTAGACATCCCACACCGCAGCTGGAACAAAGTCACCGAAGACCAGCTCCTCACCGCCCTCGCCCGAGACCCTCCCATCTGAGCCCTCTGACACCAACGCAGCGGCCCACAACTTCAGACAATGGATCAACGACTGCGCCAACACCCTCGCCCCGATCAGGAAACCCTCTAACAGGCGCACCGACACGAGAGCCATCTGGTTCAACGCCGACCTCCAGACTTCCAAGCAAACCTGCCGAAGACTCGAGAAGCAGTGGCACCAAGACCAGACACCAGACAACCACGCAGCCCTCAAGAACGCCAGACGCAAGCACCACCAACTCATCCGATTCGCCAAAAGGACCTCCTTCAAGGAACGCATCGACAACTACGCACACGACAGCAAAGAGCTCTTCAACATCGTGAAAGAACTCGCCACCCCCAGCGCCAGCTCCAATGACATCCCGCCGTCGCAAGAACTCTGCAACTCCCTGGCCACCTTCTTCCACCGCAAGATCGCAGACATCCACGACAGCTTTGACACCCAGACACCGACGACAGACGCCGACACCCCTGACTCGACGCCCACCAAACAGACCGACCTCCTGCTCTCCTGGAACAACGTCAACGACGAAGACACCACCAAAATCATGAACACCATCCACTCCGGCTCACCTTCCGACCCCTGCCCCCACCACATCTTCAACAAAGCAAGCTCCATCATCGCACCTCAACTCCGAAAGATCATCAACAGCTCCTTCGAGACCGCCACCTTCCCGGAGAGCTGGAAACACGCCGAGATAAACACCCTACTCAAGAAACCCAAGGCGGACCCAAAAGACCTCAAGAACTTTCGTCCTTGCTCCCGTTCCCGGCAAAAGTCATTGAGAAAACCGCCAACAGACAACTGACCCACTTCCTAGAGAAGAACAACATCCTGGACTCCTCCCAATCCGGTTTCCGCAGCAATCACAGCACCGAAACCGCCCTCATCCCCGCCACCGACATCAGGACCCTGCTGGACAACGGCGAAACAGCGGCCCTCATCCTCCTGGACCTCTCGGCCGCCTTCGACACCGTCTGCCACCACACCCTGCGGACACGCCTCCACAACGCAGGGGCCCGTGACAAAACCCTGAACTGGATCACCTCCTTCCTCACCAGCAGATCCCAGAGAGTCCGCCTCCCCCCTTTCCGATCCGAAGCCACCACGATCACCTGCGGCGTACCCCAAGGATCATCCCTCAGCCCGACCCTCTTCAACATCTACATGGCACCACTCGCCAACATCGTCCGAGCGCACCACCTCAACATCATCTCGTACGCCGACGACACCCAGCTGATCCTCTCCCTCACCAAGGACCCGGCCACCGCCAAATCCAACCTCCACGAGGGAATGAAGGCTGTCGCACAGTGGATGAAGACCAGCCGTCTGAAACTGAACTCTGACAAGACGGAGGTCCTCATCCTCTGCTCCATACCCTCCGCATGGGACGACTCCTGGTGGCCGGCCACGCAAGGAGCTGCCCCGACACCCACCAACCACGCACGCAACCCGGGGTTCATCCTGGACTCAACGCTCTCTATGACCCAGCAAGTCAACGCTGTCTCGTCCTCCTGCTTCAACACCCTCTGCATGCTCCGCAAGATCTACAGATGGATCCCTACCGAAACCAGAAGGACGGTCACCCAAGCCCTCGCCAGCAGCAGGCTGGACTACGGCAACGTCCTCTACGCAGGAACCACGGCCAAACTCCAGAAAAGACTCCAACGCATACAAAACACCTCCGCACGCCTCATCCTCGGAATCCCTCGCCACATCACCGCCCACCTGAGAGACCTGCACTTGCTCCCGGTCAACAAGAGGATCACCTTCAAGCTCCTCAACCACGCTCACAAAGCACTCCACAACGCCGGACCAGCATACCTCAACGAACGACTCACCTTCTACACCACGAACCGCCAGCTCCGCTGACCTCGCCCTCGCCACCGTCCCAGGCATCCGCCGAACGACTACCGGCAGCAGATCATTCTCCCACCTCGCCGCCAAGACATGGAACACCCTCCCCATCCACCTGCGACAGACCCAGGACCTGCTGACCTTCAGGAGACTCCTCAAGACCTGGCTGTTCGATCAGTAGCTGCTTCATCCCCCACCTCCTCTAGCGCCTTGAGACCCTCACGGGTGAGTAGCGCGCTCTACAAATGCTTGATTGATTGATTGATTAGCGCACGCACTGAGTGGATTAGAGGGGATTTGTCGGCTAATATTGTTTTAGTGCCAGCATTACTGCTCTCCAAAGTGCATTATATATTTAGCTAATATTTCCAAAGCTCACAGGAGTTCCCTCACTCTAGAATCCACTGAATGACTGTTTTCCAGAAATGTGTGGGATCCATTTATCAAACTGCTCTACGCTTTATTCTGTGTCCTGTAATTTACATAAACCCGATATAGAGGGGAAGCAGTTCTTACCACAGGAGGAGGAGTCATTTAAGATCGTAGCACACTGGCTGCGTATCTATGTTGGTTTATATTTGATTGTCAGGCACACCTGAGAAATAGTTTGCTTTTGATGTGATTTCTTCCACTTGGGCTCCTGCTGAAAGCTCAACTTGCCCCCTTGTGCTTAAAATATCACAAAATCAAACTGATCAGGAGACTGATCAGTCAGAAAATGCCAGATGAATGTCAAAAAGCTGAATTTTAAGGGCTCTTTTAAACAAAATTGAAGAATGAAGGATTGGAGATCAAAGAAGGAGATATATGGGTCCAAGCAGAAGTCCCAGAGTCTTAGCCCTATTCAATTTCAGGTCACTGCCTCCCATCCAGATTTTCATGACAGTCTTAACAACATCTTAGTAAACCGATTTCAAGGACAATAAACGCACAGGTAATTTGAGTTTGGTCACCATACAACTGGAATGTGCCAAGAGAATGTTTTCTATTCCGGTCATCGCTACATACATTTCCACATGAAAGTGCAAGGTCTCTGAGCTAGCACATCAGTGGCTACATCAAGATCAAATATAAAAGTGGAGGGAGAGAAATTGTGTTTGACGCTGGTTTTGGCAGTAGGTCATCACCTCATAGTTTGTTTAAGGTCATAAAGAAAGGAGTAAAATAAACATGTCGACAAACAGAGCAGACACCCTGCTTTACCAGTCAAACTGATTCAGGAAAAACAATAGTGCCCAACATTGCTGACAGGTTTGACAGAACATGTGGATAGAGCATACTATTGTCGCCCAGAAGAGTACTAGAACAATCCAGTGATCAGGTCAAAAAGGTAAATGGCAGCAATTTAAACTGTTTTCATGTCCAAAAAAGTGCTGGTGTTAGGAGAATTCCACCATCTCATGATGCGAGACATAGGGATGTGTTTCTGTGCACTCCAACTGTGCTTGCTTCCAATTCACCATGGATAGGGAAGCATTGTGGAATCAACACTAAACACCCCATTCTAGATTTCCCAGGACACATACTCATAGAAACTTAGTCATTTCAGCTGTAAGGAAACTTTTCACTCGCAAACAGTGGTTCCAAATTGCGCGCTGACTCTTTGCGAATAGAAAATAATATTTCAAACTGACCTATGTACTAATAATGAGTCAGTTAATTAAATTCCGAATCGTAGTGGGTCGCAATCTGTCTTACCTAATCAATATTCATGAGGTAAGCCCTAATTCGCGACTCACTACGATTGGATTCCAACACAGGGAAGGTGTCCTGCTGCGGTCAGCAGACCACCAGGTCTGTGATCACAGTTTAATAATATAAACTGATTTTCTTTTTTATTAAATAAATGCAGCCCGTTTTCCTCAAAGGGGCTTCGCCTAAAAAGAAAATTTCTTTTTTTAAACTTTGTTTTAGAGTTGGAAGTGGTCCCCTCGTCCACTGCCCACACCTCAATAAACACATTTATTTTTTACATTCACAAAGAGGAAGGGGTCCCTTTGAGAACCCTTCCCTTTTGAGAACATGTTGCCACCCCTTCCCAGGAGTCAGTAACTTTGCAAAGTTTTGCAACCGAATTGTGGTTGGAAAATATTGATACATACCATAACAAATCGCTATTAGGAAGGGATGCCCTTAACACGCCCCTTCCAACATGTTACTGAATCCAAAAAGGGTTTAGTAGATTTAAAAAATCCATTTTTCAGGCACAAACTCTGATTTTGCAAATCACAGGCTTGGTGACTTCAAAATTGTTCTGTACATCTGGCCCAAGTTATCAAATTTTGATAACAGACACCTGACAGAGCTACATTTGTGACTTTCCAATAGCTGTAACTACATCAACCCACAAAAGCATGTACAGTTTTTACTGGGAACAATGCGTGAACATAGGATGGTATGACAGTCACAGCTGGCAAAAAGCAAGCACTCAATAACATTCCACAGCTCTCATGGCAGAGCTAGGGACGCCTTTTGCAGTCAACACGAGCAAGTACTTCTGAACATTTATGTGCTGTAATCTGCACTCCAAAGAACTTCCCACAATACTATGGCTCATAAAAACAAACAGCACAGAATTTTAAAATCAGTGGTTCATTGTGAAACTGTATGACCAGTTGGGCAGACATTCAAGAGCTAAACATCGGGTGCTGACGACTACCAGAGATGGTGTGTTCCTGTCATGAACCTATTAGTAGTCAGAAGAAAAAAAGTGCTGCATTTATGAATAATTTAAACTGAAAAGGGTCGCCAGGGGACCAACTTCTGCTGGACTGTAGTAAGCAAGCACTTATTTTCCTTTGTATCCTCCCATACACAAACTCAATGTGGTCAAGTGGGAAGGCAGACATAAGTATTCGGACATTACTATGTCCGCTTCAATAAAAAACAGTGAATAAGCCTCACTTGACCCTCAAAATAAGGTGACCACGATCATGGTGACCCCATTGTAACAGATCTTGAACGATATTGTTTCTGCTGTTGGAAAGTTTCTTTCTGGTCCACATAAAGGGCTCGCTACTCACTGGCACTTTTTAATAGATCAACTTAACCACTTTGTTTTGCAGAACCAGTTATCACAATGGTTTTGTCAAAGAGGTGGGTGCAGTAAAACAAAATTATTTGAACAATTATGATTGTTCTCCCCATGACAAACATTCGTTCTCTGGGGATACATACACTTACACCCCCCCAAGGCTTGGTCTCCTGGAGGAAAGGCTAAAACTACTGATGTGAGAAAGACTGACTTGACATATGTTTGAGGTGTGACTGGTAGTGTTTGATTTCACACAAGTCTGAAAATGTTACTGGGGAACAGGAGGACAGGACATTCAAGAGTGTGGGTCCACGGATTGAACTCATCACAAGATATACCATAACTTGTTCAGCAATTGGTTCACATAATCAACGTGATCAACGATGATGACAGTCTGTAAGAGTAAAGTTACAAGGGTTACAAATCCAGCATAATCATTGCGCAATCCTAAGAGAAGCGATTTCAAAAGCACTGAGGAGATTTGAGTGAAACAACGTTTTTGCTATTAATCCCACTCTTGCACAGAGAGGAAAAACATAAAGTCCCCTGTTTGATCTTTCATGTGAGCTTAGCTGTAGAACACCAAATCCTAGTGAAAGGATTGCATGATGCAATTCAGACTAAAGATGAAGCATAGTAGGTTTTGCTGGCACAAAGGAGTTCGATTATTCAACGGCCACTTGTAAAGAGAGAGTTGCATAAAAATAAATTCAGTTTCATGCGATCTCAAGAAAAGAAGCTAATGCCTCAAATGCAATATTTAGTAATTAAATATAAAGTGCACATATAGTGAGGCTATGCCCTCACTGTATCCAATTACAGAATAGATTGCATTATATGACAAATCTGTTTGAAACCACTCTAGGCTGATATCTGTATCTAAGGAACCAGCACTTCCTACATACAGTCTTTAGAATGCCGACTGCTATCAGGCACAGAAATATTTTTTAAAGCCTTTTACCCAAAGTACATTAGGTCTAAAATAGCCACCAAATCACTAACAATAGGCACATACCTTTGTAACATTCACTCCAAATTAGACAGAATAGATAGACCAATATCGTGAGTAGAAAGATGCAGAACATAACAGAATGAATGCACTGCCACAACACAGTGATACAGCACAATTAATGTCTTACAGAGATGATCAACATTGCTCATCTTTTAAACGCAGATGCAGGTCATTCAGAGACGAACGGTCCATGTTGCATAAATAGCTGTCCTGAATCATTATCAATTGTCGGTATCCCTCCATTTTAGAACTATAATGATATATAATTGAATCAATATTGCATCATGAAATGTCTGAAATCCTCTCAAAGTGCAATAGTATCCAATAAGTGGCACTGAAAGCTATGGTGAACACAATTGAAATACTATCAGGAAACGTTCAAGGCTGATTGAGCACCGACCTCTACCATTCCCACTACCCCAAATGGTGCAGATTGTTGCAGCGGTGACCAGAATGCTCCCCCGATTTATCTGCAGCCAGATAAGTACTGCAGGTTTAGAAAATGCCATTGAATGCACATCAGATTGCCGACAATGAAGCAGCCTTCCAAATAACTGCTCTGCCCATTTTTCAACACAGAAACCAGCCAATCCGAGACGATTGGCAGTCAGCTCAATCATAGAGCAAGACACCCCATTCAAAAACACCTTGCATAGAAAAGGCTTAACGGTGACAAGAGAGATAAATTAAATGGCAGGAACTTTTACTACACATCCAGATGTGAAAACGCATCTCGTCTCAGCGGCACGCAGGTTCTCAGAAATGGTAACCCACCAGGGTTCTACGAGATCAACATGCACATTTGCTCTGAACTGATCTATCAAAAGTCTGTGTGCTCATCCCATTTTCCCCAATCAAAGGTGAATATGCACCTTTAACTGCCCCTTAAGAACTTTCTCGTATTAATTTGTATTTGCTTCACATATTTATATAGCATCAACTAGCCACATGGGCAACTGAGCACCTCACATGTAACACAATAAATTGAACTAGAGAAAACACTAGAACTGGGGAAGTTAATAGGAGACCGTTATTTATTAGTCTTCCGCTGTAGTTTGAAAAGGTGAGTTTTTAGGGCCCTCCGACACACTACAAGTTCAAATTGAGCCAGAGTTCTTCTGGAAGTTGGTTCCAGGTTCTCGGGGTTTAGCATGAGAATGTCTGGTTGAAAGTTGATTTTTTTAATATAACATTTTATTGGCATTTGAGTACATCTTATCGCACTGATATACAATTAGGCAGGTCTGGTGGCTTAGTTGACTAATGCGTCCACTGTAGGGGCCTGTGTTCGACCTCATGGTCACAGGTTTAAATCCCGGCGGGTCCACTCAGCCTTTCAACCTTCTGAGGTCGATAAAATGGAGTACCATTGAGTTGGGTAACAATAAACATGTTATTCAGTGCCAAGATACCCTTGGGTGATCATGTGCTTTACAAATACACAATATGTTATGTTACAATTAGCTGCCCCCTCCCCTTCTCCCTCCCATCGTGCTCTACTTCAACGTTCACATCTGACAATATGCTTGAACATAAATTGCGACTAAGGGAGCAGGTTCCGTCTGGGGCCCCTGCCCATACCCTCCAGAGTGCAGAGCAAGCCCAGCATCACCCACCAATCATGCAATCCTTCCTACCCTCCCTCACATATACCAAGTACATGAGTTCGCCAACAATCCATCCATGCTGCCTCCCAGCCCAGTCCTGACCTTTTTCTCTCAGGGGCCTGGCATCCAGGGGCTCGAGAGGCTCAGCAAGCATCGCTGCCCAAGCCTGCAGGTCTTCTGCCAGTTTATTATCTCTATGAGTTTTTCTCAAATGGCTATCTTCTACTACTGCCCATTTAGCCATATACCGTAACTAATCAGCCACCCTAAGAGAGCTAGGGGACATCCAACGAATGGCCACCCTAGGCTTAGAAAGCACTAGCCCCCAACAGTACAAATTTCTTACCAAGAGTTTTCTTCTTCCGGGCAGGGACATCCCCAACAGGCACGGTCTAATAGCTTTGGAACAGACCATCCCGTGGCTGTGTTCAAATTATCCATTATTGTCTGCCAGTATGGCACCTCGTTAACATATGAAGAAAATCTGCCCCGCTCGTGGAACAGCGTGGGCAGAAGGACACTCGCCCGGGGTAAATAGCATGCAATGTATTAAGGGTGAAGTGTACCTGGTGTACTACAGCAGCCTGAATCACATGTTGGTAGAGGTCCCATTCACCACTTCATGCACTCCCTCCCATTCATTAACCGAGAAAGATGCACCTAATGCCACCTACTATGTAATGGAAAGATGCACAACGGGGCATCCTCCTGCAATGCCTTGCACACAAGATCAGTTTCCGACCCCCTGCCATATTATGCAGTGTCACTAGTGTCTGTGATCCCTGGGGAGGGTCTGGAAAGGATAGCCATATGCCCTGCGCCGTAGCCGCTTTTTTGGCAAAGTGCAGAAACTGCCCAAATACCCAAATTAAATGTCTCCATTGCATCTGCCAGAATGATAAATCCATCATTAGGATACAAGTCCCACAATGTATCACAGCCCCTGGACGCTACCTATCCACCAACATTGTCCACAGTATTTGCGCAAACGGGCAAGCATCCAAACACACATGTCCAGCGCATAGGGAGCACAACGCAAGACCCGCCCGACAGCTCTCTCTGAGGCTCTGCACACCTGCCTGACCACATACCTGCCCAAGTCTGGAACCCCGGCTCCCAACATCAGGAGCTCCGGCATAGGAACCCCTCCGCATGTGCCCCATAGCAGCCTCTGCTCCCAGGTCTCCCTTCCAGCGAACCAACGCACTGCATGCTGCAACTGAGCAGCTAAATAGTATGGATCCAGGCACAGCAGTTCCAGCCCATATTTCTTCTAAGGGCGCTTGAGTGTGGACAGGCTCACCCTTTTCCTCCTGAGGCCCAATCAATCAATCTGTCTAGGTCCTCAAAGTACTTTCTCGGGATATCAAACATGGCCCCCTAAAAGACGTACGTACAGACGAGGTAAGATAATCATCTTCACCAGTGCCAGCATGCCCATCAATGACAGCCGGAGAGTGTTCCAGAACTTCACTGTGGGTTTAAGCCCCTGCAGCACTCTACCTATATTCAGTGCTTCAAACGTTCCTTCCCTTTGTGCTTTCCTGATTCTGAGATACCTCACATTGGTCGACTCCCAGGGAAGGCCCAACAGCAGAAGGTCCTGCAATCGTCTCTCCCCAGGACTCCCAGTGGGAACAATTTCCATTTGGTTCCGCTCATGTGAAGCCCTGATATCACCCCAAATTCTGACAGGGCTGCCAGCATAATGGTGACCGAGTAGGTCAGCTGGCGCAGGTATACCAAGGCGTCGTCTGCATACAAGGAGACCACTTGCGTGGTCTCACATATTGTAACTCCGCACCCCCGCAACACAAAGCGCACCCTATGTGCCAGCAGCTCCATCGCCAGTGCGAAGAGCAATGGCATCAAAGGACAACCTTGTCTGGTCCCCTGAAATAGGGGGAGGTGCTGCAACACTGTCCTGCCGACTCACACCCTTGCCATTGGCCCACTATATGACAACTGCACTCACTTGATGTATTCCTCCCTGATGCCCGCTTTCCATAGGACCTGCCAGAGGAATTCCCATGACAGGGAATCAAATGCTTGCTCTGTCAAGCAACGCTAAGGCATAATGGTCCTCCCCCAATACTGGGGCAAATGACTAGCGATAGCGTTCTCAGATTACACAGAGTGTTCCTGCACGGGATGAAGCCACACTGGTCCTTCTGCATCAGCAGTGGCAAGCGCTCCAGCAGTCTGGGTCTGGTTGAAAGTTATTCATTTATTTGCACTAGGGCTAACAGGGGGAGGCTAGATTTGCCTTGAAAGTTTCTCTGTCCTTCCACAGAGTGGAGTTTCTTTCTAGGTGTAGATTAAGTTGGCGCTACGCAGGTAATTGTAAAGTTTAACTGGCTTTTAGAGGGACCCAGTGGAGTTCTTTGAGAAGAGATATAATGTGCTCTGATTTTTTGTGTTTTTGATAAAGGTGCAATGCTGCAAGTGGAAGGACCTTAAGAAGGTGCCTGTGAGGTTTTGGGGAGGGCAAGCAAAAGAGGATTCCTATAAATCAACGTGGGATAAGACTGGGACTTCTAGTGGTGCTCTGGCACCGGGGGGGAGGGACAGCAGGTTTAAGTTTCTTGTCAAGGAAGGGTTAAATGAGACCCTTTTAGCAGGACTGGATATGTGGGCTAAGTTATTCTCTGGCCAGTGAAGCCAAAGGATTTAACTGACGGGACAAATGTGAGGGATATCTCCGGGAACAAGAGTTAATACAGTAGTATTTTCACTGGTTAACGGAGTTGATTCTTGGTGCAATATGAAATGAGCAATGGAATGTGCAATATTGTGATTGTTTGTGTACATTGAAAAATATTGATTTTATGAAACATTTTATGGATGCAATGTAAATTCTTTTTAAGAATGAGTGTCAACATAAATGAGCACTAATATATACATATTTTTAATGAATGGGTGATATTTTCTATGGTATAAAGGAGTGGTTAACAAGTCAAGTAATCACGGGTAATCAAATACAGACTTACACAATATTTGATAGTTCATCATAGAGGCAAATTTCCGTGTTAGTTTGCATTAGCAAAAACTTACAGTGAGCCTAGAGCAAATGCATTGCTTAGCACTGGCTAGCTTTATTCTCCCTCTCACTTGCTTATTTTATTTTATTTATTCAATGTTTTCTATAGCGCGAACATGACCCAAAAACATGGGTGTCGGAGCGCTTTACAGTTAGATCGCACTTCAAGTTCAGATGATATCCCTTTTTACACCTTCTACCGGGGATATTTAACTTAAAACTGTTGCATGTTCTAAAAGTTACAATAGCACACACTTGATAATACTAAACAACCGTAATACAAAATCACTTAACACTTAATTACAAAACAAAACCAATACTGAGAATTACTAGGAGTACACAATGGTTGAAGTATTGTACGACAAGTCCAGATAGACAGTGGATTGGTCAAGGAACCTGACGCAAGTCCTCTGAATTAACCTTAGACCGCTCAGTTGTTATGGGAGGAATTTACTCATCAGAAAGGACTTAGTCTCCTTCTTGAATAGAGTAGAGTAGGTAATCCTTCTGATATTCGGCGGAGTGAATTCAAAATCGTAGGTGCAGCTCCCGCAAATGCTCTATCATATGTTTTCTTCTTCCGGAAGAAAGCTGGTTTCAGTAAAAAATCTCCAGCCCCCCTAGAGGATTTACTACCTCCAGACAACGTAATTTTCTGGGCAAGGTAACGAGGAGTTGTGTGCTGTAGTGCCTTGTGTGTTATACATGCAATCGTTAGCTGTATTTTTGCCTCGAACGGTAGCCAATTGAGAGCTTTCATGTGAGGAGTGATAGGGTCACATTTTTTGGAGCCCATTATAAGTCTAGCTGCCGCATTGAGACAAGCTTTAAGGGGAGCAGTTGAAATCTTGTGTTTAATAGCTTGCCTTCCTCTTCTTGCATTTGTCACATGGGGCTGCTAAACTTCTCAAATATACCCCATATGGTGTATTTCACCATTAAAATACAACCTGTTTCCCACTTTTAGGAACAACGACTGTCGTGAGTAGACCCCTGCTAGTTACCAGAGTCAAAATGTGTCAACATCCTTCTCCAGAGTACAGAAACAAAGATCATTATCCCAAGGCCCCCAAAATCTGTGAAGCCAGCAGAGGTAGCTCTGATAATGGCTTAAACCTACCACTGGAAATCATTTGAAAAAAAATCTGTAACACCCTCAAGTGACTTTCACTAGAATATGTTCCCTCTAACACAAAGAACGCACTAATCTTGAGCATATTTTAAAGTAAAGACTGATTTTAACCATAGATAAGAATGCTAGTGGATCTATTTGATGCACTCACGCTATGTTACACAGGTGAAAGTCTCCTTCCTTTGGCCAATCTCCAAGAGAAAATATGATCTGCTGAAGTTTTAACACTTTATGTTCAACAAATGTTTTCAAAATGATGCATTTGGTGAGCTGAGCTCTCAAACCTCGATTTTATAAGAATCTTTCATGTCTGGAAAAATAAATATTTTTCATGAGTCATCAACTAATACATATTTACCTATTCATTTGTATACAGATCTAGGTGTAAACTGAGCAAAATAGTCTCTCCTTTTGAAGTATTAATTATGGTTCCATTCTTCCCTTGGTATCCAAGGACTCATTTCCATTAGTTATGCACATCTTGTCACCTGGACATGGAGTAAACAGCAGGAGCTGGATAAACTTTCGAGAAGCATAAAGTCTCTCACAAAATATCTCAGGCAGTTCCAGATGGAATACCTGATAAACACTCCCAATCCCACGGAAAGTAAAACTACATTCATGAAGAAGTTGAAGCAACAGCGCTGGAGCGCCAGGAAATGTATCCAGAATTTAAAAGGTCTTGCTCACCTCAGATGGCAAGACATTTACAACCATTACAGTTTTCATGTACCATACATTTCGTTCATGACAATCTCCACCACCACCAAGAACGGAGTAATTTTCTTATATCAATCAAAAGGGATTTGTAGAGCGCACTACTCACCCGTGAGGGTTTCAAGGCCCTGGGGGGGTGGGAGGGGGGACTCGGCAGCTCCGGTCATTCGAAGAGCCAGGTCTTGAGGCGGTTTCTGAATGCTTGCACTGTTTCACAGTGCAACATTATCACAGTGCAACATTAGTTATCTAGCTAAAAGCTTGACGAAATGGAAACGTTTTAAGATCCTACAGGTCATTACGCCAAGGAATCCACTTAAAGCCTGCTGCATTTTACTCCAGATGTGCCCACAACAGGCCCAGTAGTGGAAGGCATTATTAATGCAACTACAGAAACAATAAGGGATGTTCATATCATCTGCAGTGCCTTCCTGCAGTGGAATTCTGACAACAGTCACAAAATCAGTGGGCTCTTTCCTGGTGGTAACATGGAAAAAAAATCAGAACCTCAGGCCTTCTACAGGAAAACCCACCGCCTGAGACCAAATCACACTACAGCACGAGAAAAAGCTCCTGAAGGTCTAATATATAAAAATACATCCTGCAAGATATTCTAATAAATCATGTCGTGTGAGACTAGTTTATAAAAGACTGGCTGAAGAAAATTGCAGACTCAACATGAGAGTCTATCTTGGAAGGATAAGTGGCACCAACTTGCAAATGTTGTCCACAATATGCTCGTTGGATGAGACAGGCAAGCTAAAGCCCTAGAGTAAAAGGAACAACTAATATGAGAGTGCTCACAACTACAGTAACAGTTCCCAACTGGATGGATGAATGGCATGCAAGGAACTAATACAGAAAGCATCACAGATAAAGCTCATGCCAGGACTAGGCCAGAAAGAAGCAAGACATTTATTCTCTTTTTACCTTCCTTCTTCGTTCTCTCCTTCCCCAACCTGCATTTATTTTTTCCTGTTTAATGTTTGTGTTTTTGATAGTTTGTAGTATCAGAAAGCCTAATGAACTCATATCAATAGGCGAGTTGGAGAGTGAGTAAGCCGTGTGCATAAAAGGGTGGGCGACTTACTCTGTGAGTGAGGTTGCAAAATAATAACACTAGAAAGACTAGATATGTACTAGTCATCAGTGATGGCATGCTTTGCTTATGCGGAGTACGGACAAATAACAGACTTTTGATGAACAAAAGGTGTAATCCTGTACTGTAATGGCGCTATTGTTTTCTGTTCTCTTCTTTTTCTTTCATTCACAGATGGAGTAAAGAAACCTATAAAGACCAAGATAATTAATCTGGTGCTTTTTATAAAGGAGCAGCTATCTGCCCTTATAACATAGAAGTAGATAGGTACTACCTGTCTGTTGTATTCAGGGAGGATACCCCCTTTTTTGGGCCTGATGAAAGTCCAGGACCTTTTTGGCCACCTTTTGGACTGAAACATGTCGGCACTAGGGTCATAGGACCATAAAACTCCAATTGCCCCCCCCTATTTTTGTATTTTAATATCCCCGACAGTTCCACTAATAAAGGGATACTGGGATCTGTCTGAGGATTTTTAAATCTTTAAAAAAAAACCTGACTACATCTTCTCAAGAGCTCCCTGGAATATGGTTGAGCCCACCCTGACCTTTAGGAGTCAGGGTGACCCAATGATGAAGCATGACACTACTAGAGTGTGTGAGGGTAATACTAACAAAAGGAATTGTTTCCTTCCCCACAATCTAGTGGGTAACAACTAGAATGCTTCCACAAATCTTCCCATGTCTAATTAGGGTTAGTTTCAGAGGCCTGTGAACGTGAATTACAAGGCTGTGGGGTACTTTCTGTGGAATAGTGTCTAGTACGGGAGGACGTACTCCCACCAGAGATTCCCTCTCTGCCCTTGTGGCGCAGGAGAAGTTCCTCTTCTCCGAGTGACTTAGTTTTCTAGTAATTTGAGCAGCGCACAGCTGTGGGGCCACTGGAAAATTCCCAAAACAGTATAGAGTCCTAGCAACAAATTTTTAGTCACGGGATACCACTCCTCTCACCCACTCACTGCACGTTACACAGTCTTCGCCAAGGACACTGAATACATTCTGGACTTCAGGAACAGTAACATAGCAACGATGGCAGAAGCCTTGGGCATCAGCTACTCGGATGAGATGGCATCAGCCATTTTAGCAGCTCCATCATTGTTGCCAGACACTAATATCAATCAAAGTCTCAGCCAGGCCCAGAATTGGGACGAACTGAAAGAACTAAAACGAAACCAGATGAAGATATTACTACACGGGGCGATAATGACTGAGTACCTGCGGGGCAATGCTGCACCCTCGGGTCTATTGGTCACGAATGCACCCAGGATATTTCTGGACGATCCGCTGTTCAAAAAGGAGTGGTCATTAAATCGCGTGGCGATGCACACGCGATTGGCTTATCCTAATCATAAATACAGTGAAACGTTTATCCGAAGCGCTCCTGGTTAAGATCAAAACCAGTGCGGATGCACTGATTACGGAGATTAAAATTACCCTCTACAAAAAGAAACTAGAGGAGGTAAACAAAGAATTTGGTGAGCATAAGGATTACCTTATGCAAAGTAAAATAAACAAACTTCAGAAAGATCTGAGAAAGTTCTCTCATGAGAGGGTCTACCCGTATATCAAGGATGATTACAAAGGGCAGCAAGACTTGGACGCTGGATCCTCAAACCAGGGAGATTCAGGTACGGAGCAGGACGAATGGTCTAGTGATAATTCATCGAAAAGCTGGAGGAGAAAATCAAGACGACCACGGAGAGGTGGTTTCAATCAAGGATACCCACCACAACAGATGTACTCATGGCCAGGTCCATTCGGCCCACTTCCATTCCAGGGACCACCTCAATACCAAACAGCACCTTTCTTCCAGCCCAACTACAACCAAAATCGTTTTTTAGGCCAAGGAGGGAGGAGAGGAAGACGTGGGAGAAGAGGAAACCAAAGGGTCCAGTGGGAAGACGACCGGACGAGCATGAACACGAGGAGCCAGACCAGAGGCCAACAGCCCAGCACAAACACAATGAAGGACTAGTGGTCAACCTAACAAACATAACCCTGAGTCCAGAAGACCTGATGGTTCTCAATAAAAGGTTGGGATTTGTTCCCACCACCTTCTTGGATAAATTCCAGTTGAGATGTGAAGTAGGGTCCCGTTCTACCATATAACAGAAATCCTATGTACCATTCTGCTCTGCCCATCAAACATGACACTCCCATATAGGCCCCACCAGTCAGGCCCTGATAGATGACCTAAGGTGTCAGTTTTCCTTCAGCCTTTTAGTACCTGTCACAGTGGTCCCCACCTCCTTAGATACACACACTTAGGCCCAAGCCCACCTCCTTAGATACACACATGTAGGCCCAAAAGCCCACTGCCTCTCGTTATCATTTTTAATAAAACAAATCTCGTAGGCCTCACTGATCTGACAGCAGGGACTTGTGCCATCCACGGTGCTGCCAGCCCCCCCCTTGTAAATTTCCACAGTTACAAGAATAAGGTTAGCCCACACGTATGTGACACTCTGCTGTTACATCTTGGTCTTTCACATGCAATATTTGCAATATTTTTAGTTAAGAAACTTTCCAAGCTTGCTTAACCGAAACCAAACGACGGCTGCCTGGCATAGAGATAATGTATAATCCGCCCGCATCTGCCCCGGTCTGCTTACCTCCGCAATTCCGGTCACTGTAGGGAATGTGCGACCATTCCCTTGACGACACAGCACCTCACATTGTTGTCTATTTAGTCAATAGTCACGTCATAGGTCTCTCAACCGGTCACCCATCTTCCTTTGTCCACGTTACACCCTTAACAAGTACTGTCCTCCTCACCATATTTCAAGTTTTAGGGATTGACTACACTCACGCACAGCAGATAACGCTTTCAATAGCACCAGCCTTCCCACATCCCATTGCCCCCAAAGCCAAAGAACTTAAGCCCTGTAAGCACTAACCTTTCCGGGTGCACTCCCGCCCCCCACCTACTACTGGACCTCATGAATAGAATTCTGGGTACCTCTGTTCACAAAACACCGGATTGCATTTACATACGTATCCGCTTAATATCCCCAGGCTTGGAGATACCTACCACATTAACAACATATTACCCACGCAACCCACTACAAAGTAAGGTCATTGCTGCTCTCTCTCGTAACCAGCTCCAATTCCCTGACTTCTCCCCTGACCGAATATACACCGGACCACAGGAACTGGACTTAAGAGAAATAATATACCAAATTGTTATTAGCGCAATAGGAGAGGAGCTAGTTAAAGACGTCCTTCCCACTACTCCTAATACCCAACCATCTCCTAATACCTAACTACATCACTTCCTAAATTAGCGACACTCACCCTGAAAGCACGGCGCTTTAAAATAGTTTTCCATGAGTAGCATACTGAGCTCTACAGTGTATAAAACATCCACTCACTTTCACATATTTTTAATCATACGTCCCCCAGGTTCAATACTCACAGCAATATTATCAAGCACTTGGCCAAGGCACCCACTCCAGAGTTACATTGCGGAGGCCTGCTTTGACGGCCAGCTTCGCTTCCCCCTTTACACTCGTGCCCAAGAACGCGACTTACAGGATGGCGTATACGACATTGTCATTCAGGCAGTGGCACAAGAACTCAGAGATATTGACCCTAGCACCTGAACGTGCAAACACCAGTACAAGTACCACGTACCTCCCCACACCACCACCCTCTCCAATTCAGGCCTAGCCTATAGCGCCCTACTTTAAAAACACACCAACATGGCCACTCCACTTCAACATGTTCTGAAAACATTTGGAGGACAGGAACAGCACATACTTAAACATTGTAGGGAGCTCCATAAGTTCACGAAAAACGTGAGCCACCCGTGGCCCTGAGAAGGTAGTTTTGACACAGCCATACTAGATCATGCTACCACCTTCTTAGACACCAAGTACTCCGGCCTTAAGCTACGCAAGAGAAAGGCTACCTTAGACCTCTGGCGCATTTTCAAAGACAAGACTCAAACACACTATGACATGACCAACACAGCCACACCCACTGCTGCTCCGCCTCCCCCGCCATACCATTGCAGCGGTATGTATACTGAACTCACTCACAAGGAACAACCAGATTTAGCAGTTACCACCGACTGTCCAGCTGTCGGTTCTCAACCACTACCACATGATGCACCCTCACAACACCCCAGTCCAGACATAGCCATTACACAAACAGACGACCTTCAGGCTTTACACACCACCCAGCCACCCATACCAGCCCATTAACGAGCGTCAGACCACACACATGCCCCTCTCCCACGGTACAATAATGGAGACAGCAGTATCAGGACTTTCAGGCCATATAGATGCCCAACTCTCACTGAAATTTACAAGAACTTCAAATACTGCACAACCACGCCAAGATGAAGAGGAAGACTCCGACTCTGCCTCTTGTGCATCTTCTCACCGCCCAGCCACTGCCACCAACCCTTTCCTTGACACCGTCAATCAACAATTCCCAAATTTTTGCCCCTCACCCCAAACTAGGCCGCCCTTTACTCCCACTGCGCCCTTGTGTGAGGGACAAGGGTCTGGCCTTATGACAGCTCAGCAGCAGCTTACTGAGTTCCACAACCCACCATTGCAGTGCATGACTGAGGGACAGCTTGTCCCCCTAACAGGTCACCCCGTCTCGTACGAAAAATGGAGAACAAATGTAGACTTGAGCAACAGCCCGAGCCTGGAAAGCATCTCACCAGAGCACCTTGAAAGAGAACTATTACATATGCATCAGTCACCAAGCCACACAGATCACATAGACAGGTTGAGACGCATGTCAACGAAATTAGAAGACCTTCAGGGCACATTCTCGGACCTGCTCAGGAAGACTGGCACTCCAGTACCACCACCACGGCCCACACTGCACCAGCTCATACAAGAGCGCTCACAAAATAGGGAGGGGGCTATGCAATCACCCGGTGGTGAGCACCACCACCACTATGACGCTGCCGCCTCAGGGATAACACAGACAGCTGCCAACACACACCAGGCCGACCAACAACAACAAGCACTCGGGTTGGAAAGGACACTACACGTACCAGAAGGCCACAATCCTTTATTTACAGAGCCCCAACTAGCAGGAGGCCCGGTTGTGAGGCCAAAGGTTAGGCTCACAGAAGCACAGAAACTCAAAGTCCTGGGATCACACGGGCGCCCAGACGACATACTGTATGACGTCTCGGGCTCTGCTTCCTTGCGTACCATCAGAATGAAAAATCGTTACAACATGTTTCTCAGCAGACCATGCGCACCACAAACTAGCGATGGTCTCACACCCAATCAGATAGTCACACTAGGGGAAGGCTCAGACTATGCGGTTAACCCCTTTTCAGACGATTTGGCAGGCTGGTCAGAACCCTTAGCACCACAAATGCTCCCTTGGCCAAGAGAAGGCACTTTTGAGCCTCAGTACATGGCAACAGCAGTTGAATGTATTCTAAAAGGATTAGGAGATGAGGATTGGGACTAGGAGTACATGCGGGAGAGTCTAAAAGTCTGGCAGAAATATGCCCGCCAGCCTGACTCTACAGGGCCTACGGCGCCACGCACAGGAGTGATGCGCCAGATGCCACTGCTGTACAAAAATTCCACCGATCCCCCCCATCTATATCCCGTGGTCTACACTAGACAAAGAAAATCTTAAAAAACAACTCCCACCCCTCACGGAGGGTGCTGGAAAGTGGATTGCGGCTTTTGAAAAGCACACCGCAGGTAACAACATAGCTATAGGAGATGTGAAAAGCCTGCTGATCTCCCTCATCGGAGAAGATGCAGAAGACCTCTTTACACGTGTCCATGCCAACCTCACAAAACCAAACACCAAACATGATGGTGTCTCCTTTAATGAAATAAGAACGTCAGCATGGTCAGAGTTGCGCAGAAAGTTTCCGGATGTTCCTGATATAGGAGCTCTGTTGTCCCAGACCATGCAACCAAATGAAGACCCTGCCAACTATCTTTCTAGAATGAAAGAAAAATGGCATCAGGAGTTAGGGCAACGATGGGATGCTACAGGAGGGTACGGAAGACTGTTTTATCACACCATAAAGAAGGGTCTCCCAACAGAGGTACAGGAAAAATTAGATGGCATAGTAGCAATGGAATGTAAGCCATGGCCTGAGATACAAGACCATATTATACATTTCTGCAAAAAGAGGCAAGAACAGGAAAGGAATAGACAGTTGGCCATAGAGAATGCCGCCGCCAAATTGGTGCAGCAGAAACTGAATAAGAAAAAAGACAATCCAGATACAGTCATGTTGGCTGCACCTGTCACTCAGATGACGGCAGTAACATCATTCCCCCAGGCTGCCATGAATGCTCTTGCAGGCAACGCCCAGCCTGCCCCACAACAGATTCAAGCACAACCTGCCGTACAATACATACAAGCTCAACCACAACCTGCCATACAGTATGTCCAGCCACAGCCAATTATACAATACATGCCAGTACCGCCTACTTACAGTAATGACATGCAGCCCTACTACAATAATAGACAAAATGTGAACAGAAACACAGGCGTACAGGGAAGAGGGCGAGGGATGGGACAGCAAAGGTTTCCACAACAGTCAGGACAACTCACTTGCTTTTACTGTCAGAAACCAGGCCACGTGCAAAGAGATTGCCGCATTAGAATACGAGATATGGGTCAGCAGTCCATGGGTCCCGGTTACCAAGTGCCCCCACAATTCCAACAACAGCAGCACATGCAACAACAGCCTCAAATACTGTACTCTTATGCCCAACCAGCACAGCAGCAAACAATGCAACAAGTACAGCTCCCAACACTTATGATGGCCCAAGTTCAGCCCTCTGTCCACGTTCAGCCATCGGTCCAACAGGTGCAGGCTCTGATGCAGCAGCCACAGCAAACACCTGCACAGCCGCAGCAAGCATCTGCATATAAGGTGGCACCCCAGGCCCAAAATACTGTGCCCCTAGGAGCCACAATAGTTGCCTCTACCAACCCATTCGCCCAGGGCACCATCCAGCAGTATCAGGCTGGAGGATACACTGGCTAGGACAGCCCACAGACAACTCGTGTGCCCAATTTTGTCATGCACTAGCAATACCGAGGAGGACCCTATTGCTTGTGTCACGATAAATAACAAAACATACAGCTTTCTTGTTGACAGAGGTGCCACATATTCCTGCATTACAGGTGGTCCTCTGCCCATTTCTGATCAGATAACGGACACAAACAGGGATTCTCTGGGGCGATAGCAAGGGTCCCCTTCACCAAGCCAGTATCAATTGAGATAGGAGGCCATGTTGTGGAGCACCCACTGCTCTACTCACCAAGGTCCCCAGTGAATCTCCTAGGACGTGACCTCATCAAAGTGGATAGTCATGTTTAGTTTGGCCATGAGAACGGAACAATGATTTGCTCCATACCAGGTACACCACTGGCTAGAATAATGGCAGTCACCACTCACTGCTCCTTGAGCAGCCAGGTCAGAGCACGTCCAGTGGATGAGCACGCCTTCTCTGTAGCTGTCCACACTATTGTTGCCACCACTCCCGAATTACAAGGCCGCACTGTTCAGCTACCCAAAGAGTTTCTTTTCAGACCCCAAGCATTAGGCTCACAGATATCAGACAAACACGTGACCCTAGACATATGCGCCCTTGAGATAACACCCACCTACGGCGCATTCCTGGCATGCGCTGACGACGCTCACACTTGGGCTTGCGTCATCTTCATTGAACCTGAAGGGCTGGTCAGAGACATTTCAGATGCCCAACTATTCGGACCCCCTGAAGACTACTCCAAAACTGAGATGATCTATCAAAATAATGTGCCCATCTCAGTGACAATGGAAATAAGAACACCGACGGTCACCCCCAGCTATGACTCTGTCCGCGAGACAGATCTGGCTCAGGTTCCAGCACATCTTTGGACAACAGGCCCAAATGACGTAGGCCTTATTCGCTCTGCCGCACCATTTAAAATAACTCTGAAACAAGGTGCTATCCTGCCAAGGATAAAACAGTATCCCTTGTCTAAGGCCGCAGAGGAGGGTATTGCCCCTACCATACAAGCATTACTGGATCAAGGAGTAATATATCCTTGTATTTCTCCTTGTAACACGTGTCTTTTCCCTGTGCGCAAGGGGAAGACAAATCAATGGAGGCTAGTTCATGATCTTCGTCCCGTTAACAACATAGTGATACCTGAGTTCCCCATCGTCCCAGACCCCTCTGTCATCCTCACGAACGTCCCCCCCGATGCACAGTACTTTTCTGTCATCGACCTGAAAAATGCTTTTTTCAGCGTTCCCCTGCACCCAGACAGCCAATACCTATTGGCCTTCTCCTTCCGAAATGTGCAAATGACGTATAGAAGATTGGCTCAAGGTTATTGTGAGTCCCCTAGCGTCTTTAACAGAGTTGTCAAAACAGACTTGTCCAATTTCCAATGTGACAGCACCCTGCTGCAATATGTCGACGACATACTGATCTGCAGCCCTACAGAACAGCAATGCAGGAAAGACACCATCTCTTTACTCACCACCCTAGCACAAAGAGGATACAAAGTAGACAAACAAAAGTTACAATATTGTCAAAAAGAGGTACACTATCTAGGTCAGCTACTGTCAGCATCAGGAAGGCGAGTAACACCAGATCGAGTTGAGGCAATAAAATGCACCTCTGAACCCCAAACTGTAAAGGACATGCAGAAATTCCTGGGTCTGGTGAATTATGTCCGCCAATGGGTCTTTGATTTTTCAACAATAACTGCCCCTTTGCTAAAAGCAGTCAAAATGGCCAAAGACAGACTCAATAAAATAGAGTGGACACATGAAATGAGAATAGCCTACACTCAGCTAAAAGATGAGATCACAAATGCACCAGTCTGAGGTTCACCTGATTATACAAAAGAATTCTACCTATTCACTCACTGTGATGGCCACGTTATGACTGCAGTACTCACACAGAAATACCCCATGGGCCATAAGCCCATTGCCTACTTCAGCGGCATGCTGGACTCTGTCATGAAAGGTCATTATCCTTGCGAGCAAGCCCTCGCTGCCGCAGCATTTGCAGTTGAGAAAAGCACCCCCATCGTAATGGGTTCCCCACTGACCATGTACACTGAACATGCCGTCTTTGCAATAATACAGAAAGCCAAGACAACATTAACCACCCAAAGAGTATCAGGTTACGAAGTCATACTGTCATTGCCTTCCCTGAAAATTGTCAAATGCCACACAGTAAACCCTGCCACGTTCTTTGCCCATCCCATTGCCACTTCAGATGATGACCCCCATGATTTTGCCACATACTCACCAGATGAGTCAGGAGCAGCCAAAGAGGACCCCTTGCCAAACAGTACTGTATATTTTGTTGATGGCTCCTCTACCATTGATCAAGAAACAGGAGTCAGGTACACAGGAGCTGCAGTAGTTAGAGCACAGCAGAATGATTCCTCTGATTCCCTAGACATTGTACAGCAGCTTCCACTACCATCACATTATTCTGCCCAGGCAGCTGAACTGGTAGCCCTAATAGCTGCCTTAAACATTGGAGCTGATGACTGCATTACCATTTACTCCGACTCTGCATACGTCACCACAACAACACACTCCAGCATCCTTCGCTGGAAAAGGCGTGGCTTCCTAAAATCAGATGGTACACCTGTCGTCCACAAGCAATTACTGGAGGAACTTATTGAGGCCCTTACACTACCAGCTGAAGTAGCCGTAGTCAAATGCGCAGCACACACCAATGGCCAAGATTTTGTCTCCAGAGGTAACGCGCTGGCAGATTGGGCAGCTAAGGCTGCAGCCAGAGGCCCCCCAGCTCAGGTGACACCAGAAGTTCCAGTTGCTCCCATCTTGCTTGCCCAAACACTACCTACAACAGAGCAGGACAACATAAATGAAGGTACCTTACACACATCCTCCCCATATGACATTGACTCAACACAGCAATATGATCACATTGCACAACTGCACCTCAGAGAAATACAAGAAAGTGCACCAGATCAAGAGAAAGAGTTGTGGAAGAAGAGGGGAGTACAACAGGACTCCGCTGACTTCATTTACAGACAGACAATAACAGGGAAACCTGTGATGCCACAAGCTTTACTGCAAGTGGCATTGGATCAACTCCACCTTCCTACGCATGTCACCCGAGATAACATGTCCACAACATTACAAACAGATTGGTTCATTCCCAATGCCCACGAACAGATACAACTTTTTGTTAATAAATGTCTCATCTGTCAACAATACTCACCAAACCCAACTGTCAAGACAGTTGCTTCCACAATTCCCAAACCATCAGGCCCCTTCAAAGAACTACACATCGAGTATGTCGACATGATCGATCGCTTCCAAAATTACCGCTATCTCATTGTAGTAGTGTGCCCATTTTCACGCTGGATCGATGCTGGACCCTGCGTCCACTGCGATGCCAAAGCAGCGGCCACATTCCTACTCCGTGAGGTCATTTCTCGATGGGGCGTCCCTGTCGCCATCCGGACCGACAACGGAAGTCATTTTTCAAACGCAATATTTTCCTTCCTGACCACAATGCTAGGTATTAAACACAAACTGACATCAGCCTATCACCCGCAAAGCAACGGCATTTGTGAGCGCCTCAACGGCCTGCTCAAAAATAAAATAAGCAAAATCAGTGCCACAATAGGAAAGAAATGGCTTTACTGCCTACCCATAGCCCTCTTTGCACTAAGAAACTCCCCGAGTTCGGATCACCACCTCACGCCCCATCAGCTGGTCACTGGACGATCCATAAATGTAACTGTCCCGTCCACACGCCCCAAAACAGATAATGAATCATCTGCTGAAATAGTTAGGGCCGAGCTTTACAACTATTTGTGTGCACTAACCCGCGCAGCGCAGTTCCTTTCTACCCAGGTATCGAAGAGGAAAGAGAAGGGCCCCACCGATCCTGAGCTCCCACCAATCCGTCCCAGGACCCTGGTCTTTGTCCGAAAAAACGTCCGACGTTGGAAGGACCCCAAGTTTGAAGGCCCCTTCCAGGTGATAGACTCATCACCAACTGCAGTACGAATCGCTGAAAGAAAGGCATGTATCCATCGCAGCCACATCCGCTTGGACCCCGCACCACCACAGCCCCAGGCAATGGACTAGAGGAGGGAAAAGCCATACCACTGGTGACGCTAAACGGAGACAGCGGGTTTCCTTCCTCCTCTGATGAAGACGACGACACTCCCGTGTACATTGATGAAGACCATAATGGAAATGCCAAGTTATGTATATTATTTGTCCTATCATCCTGTCTTATTGCTACAGTGGCACTTGCAACTTTCAACTGGTATATCTTTTACCGTAACGCCGTAAAAATGTATTCTCCTGCGAATACTCGCACGCCTTTTACAGCACCACCACTTGTACCAGCAGTCACATATGCCCAAACACAGGTACAACACAACCCTGAAGGTCCACAACACCCTGGCAGTATCACTCACAGTACGCATACTGGCACACATCCCACATCCCCAGCTCCTGTCCTGGTCCAAAGTACTAACCCCTGGGATGGTGTCGTAGACATCACAATAGGTCCCCAATTGCCCCGCCACTCCAATTCCCGCAACACCCACAGATTTAGACGGGGCAGGCCAAGGTTTTGGAGGACCCGTAGACCAAGCAGAAAGCCTGAGGCCAAACCAGATTGGGCCACCGCTCTCCAAGACACAATGGTTCACATTGCAGCCAGCATCCCATGCCCGCCTTCCATTCCACACGTCCTGACAAATTTACTGAGGATCATGGAGCCCATAACGCCTTATTAGATAACATGTGGTACAGGGATATGTCCAAAATAGGAAAAAAGGTAACAAAAGAGGCATGTTTTGTGTGCTCACACATTCCTCATGCAGTGGGCGCAGATAAAATTATTTTTCCACAAGAAGTCCCACCACCAACTGCCAAATGTCTCCTCCATTTGTTTCTCTGCCGTATACACGGACTGATCCAGTTTCTATCAGCAGAAATAGACGCTGTGTTTGTAAACACCACAGCATGGGATTATAAGTATCTCTCACACAAGGTTGTGACTGACGCACGAGAGTTTCAGAGGGAGTTAGAGCACGATTACACGGCTGAAACACCTATGGTACTGATACAGGGTTATGAGGATTTCTTCAAGAAGGTTGGGTATTTCCTCTTTACCACACCCTCACCAATATGCCAAGCAAAAGAGAGCAGGCTAATTTTAAACGACACTTCACGCAGGACCCAATACCCCTGTGACCTCAGGACTGCACTACATATCCAGGCCAATATTTATTTCAAAAACAGATGGCATGGCCCACACAACCTCACATGTAAGGCAGCTTCCATAGGAAAACCATTTGTAGATACAGATTATGAAAATGATATTGATTGGGATGTTGAGACTCAGTGCCAGCAGGTGTGGGCACAGGAAAATAGAAGGTATACCTTTGGTAAAGATACAACATACAAATGGAAACAAGCATACAAGCTAAAACACCCTCTCCTTTGCTTTCTAGGTAATGGTACACGTCCTGTGGGCCGCAACACCAATTGCAACAGCACTATCTTTAATTTGGACCTCCAAGACGGCACCTCCGGCCTCATGGACACCTATTGGGCATGCGGAGAACGCCTCTATCTCCAGTTGCCTCCTCAATGGAACGGCCTATGCACCATGGTCACTATGCATGAGCTGCATCTGGTTGTCCCGGCATCCAACATTTCCCAGGTGCATAATCACCCCATGACAGGCGATGTCACCTTGCTCCACCGGCACCGAAGGAGTGCTCAATATTTTGCTAACAACGCCTTTAGCGAAGTTCATCAGGAATTTCGCCTTTTTAACAGCGCACAGGAATTCTTTGGGGGCCTGTGGCCCATCTGGCAAACGTCAGCTGATGCCCGGTGGCTGCAGGTCACACGTTACGAACTTATGACACTGATAAACACCCGCGATGGGTTCAACGCAATACAGGAAGAGTTACGGCCTTTAAGGCTCATGGTTCTGGAGCATAGATATGTTCTAGATCAGCTCACTGCTATGCAGGGTGGGGTATGCGCCCAGATCGGAAAATCCTACTGTACTTTCATATTATCTAATGATGCTGATAATGGGACACTTGCTAAGGCCATTGAGGACTTGGACAATCTGGGAAGAAAGATGCGTGAGGAGGGAGGTGCTGAAGCAGATGTTATTTCTAATTGGTTCAACATGGACTGGATGCCTTCATGGCCGTCTGCTATCTTGAAAATGTTGCTACCTATTTGCTGTGTGCTGATGTTAGTGTGTTGCGGTGCACAGGTAATAATTAGATGTGTCAACAGATTTAGCACCAAGGTGGTAGGAATGAACTACGCTAACACAGGGCTGCACCAGATTGCACATTACCAGGTCATGGACCGTGTTCCTGGGGACGGGGATGGGCCAGCCCTGGCAGAGCACAGGGAATTAACAGCCCCTGACGCTTCTCCCAGCGCACCTGCAGCTCCCCCACTCCCACCACACAGGTACACCATAAGGGAGGAGCATGCCACTCACGAGTATGAGCAGTTAATTGACAACAACAATGGAGAGTATGTTACCATAACACCAAGAGTGCCAGCTCAGACCCAGTGCCTCTACATTAATGACCCACTCTGTATGTACCAAGCAGAAGAGGGACCAGCAAAGTACTATATGAAAGTTGTGTTCAAAAATGAACAAGAGGAGGGAAATGAAGTAGGGTCCCGTTCTACCATAACACAGAAATCCTATGTACCATTCTGCTCTGCCCATCAAACATGACACTCCCATATAGGCCCCACCAGTCAGGCCCTGATAGATGACCTAAGGTGTCAGTTTTCCTTCAGCCTTTTAGTACCTGTCACAGTGGTCCCCACCTCCTTAGATACACACACTTCGGCCCAAGCCCACCTCCTTAGATACACACACGTAGGCCCAAAAGCCCACTGCCTCTTGCTATCATTTTTAATAAAACAAATCTCGTAGGCCTCACTGATCTGACAGCAGGGACTTGTGCCATCCACGGTGCTGCCAGCCCCCACTTTGTAAATTTCCACAGTTACAAGAATAAGGTTAGCCCACACGTACGTGACACTCTGCTGGTACATCTTGGTCTTTCGCAAAAACAACAATTGATGGACAGAATGCAGAACAATGTCATACATTCACCCCAGTACAGAGATCTGGGCCTAAATCCATCATTTTTTTGCTCACCATGCCATTCCAGTTTGAACCCAGCCATATGCAAATCAGTCTTGACCCTGTGCCCTATGGGAACAGTCCAGCCCGAACTGCCAGGCCAGGTCCTCCCTGGATTGGAAACAAGCATCCTAGGACCGGTTTCGGGGTTTCACCCCTCTTCAGCCAGGATAGCTTGACTCCAGCGGCATGGAGAGCACGGGACCCACGTCTGGGCATACCCGTCCCACTCGGGGTGACAAATGCAAAAACATCTTGGTCTTTCACAAGCAATATTTGCAATATTTTTAGTTAAGAAACTTTCCAAGCTTGCTCAAGCGAAACCAAACGACGGCTGCCTGGCATAGAGATAATGTATAAAATATAAATTTCCGAGCGATGGAAGTTATCTTTTTTTTATGTTTGCGGTCAAGAGCACTGACCACCTGCTAAAAGCACCTGTTTCACCATGATACCACTTCTGTGTTCTCCAAAACTTTCCAAAGTTACTGTAAGCGTGCGGTCAAGGACCCACGTCAGGGCCCACGTCAACTGTGGGTGGCAGTTCTGCATTAAGCCATATAAAAGATTTGCACCCATGTCCACGCCCCGAACTCTTCTTCCAGTGCCTTGCATGGAGAGGGTTCCCGGTCGACCGTTCTCCTGATCTTGGGCCTAGAAGTTCCATTCTCATGTGGTAATGCTCTTTTCTGATTGCTAGCCTTTTGACTTTGTCAGCCTCTCTAATTTAGCTCATCCACACCCAATTCATTGCATTTATCCTAGCTTAAATTGTGTGGCCTTGGATGGTTTTTGCTATCTTATTTAAGATTTGCCTTCTAGGCACTTGCCTATTTTTGATCCCTCATATAAGACTTGCCCCTTTAGGCTGTTGCATATTAATTGATATATACCTGAATATTTTTGCTTCACTTAAAATATGATTTATAAAATTGTCAATGCTTTTATTTCATCCTGCTCATGTGTTGATGAGTAGCATTTGAAGATGAACAGTTCTGTGCTTTACTGAATTGCTTAATAAAGTGCCACTGTATTTCACACTGTTGTTCCTTATTTCTCAGAGAAAACGAGCAGAGCGCACCCCTTGCTCTCGTGAGCTGGTAAGCCAAGTGTGACCACCGCAGTGTCACTCCATTTACCCTCGAAGAGATGTGAACTCAGTGAATTCTTTCGCAAAATCAGAGTTAAAACATTTTTCATTGGGAAGGAAGAACTGGAAAAAGACACCAGCCATACCACCCTCCGCCCGAAGTCCACCTTCTACCCTCCTACTTCACTTATGCCACCAGAAGTGATCACTTTTGAGGAAGCAGTGACCAAAGAAGTGGAACAGCTTCAACCAAGGAGGTATGTATACAATAACCTGAGTAAGAAGGAACGTGAGGCTTTGAAATCCCTAAGCACCAGGGAGGACATTGTTATAAAACCGGCCGATAAAGGCGGGGCAACTGTCATACAGAGCACCGATACCTACAGAGAAGCATGTCTGACCCTCCTGGCCGATGAAAAACATTACAAGAAGATCTACAGGAACCCGACTACACGTCTTAAGAAAACTATTGAGACGTTGACAAAAGAAGCACTTGAGAATAACTGGATTACTAACAAAGATCTCGACTTCCTCATCTCTGAAAACCCCAGGATTCCCCTATTTTACACCATACCGAAATTACATAAGGGCAAAGTTCCGCCCCCGGGAAGACCCATTGTATCGGGAATTGGATCACTTCTCGAACCCTTGTCAAAATATACTGACTGGTTCCTGAGACCACTGGTTACGAGGATAAAATCATATGTTAGGGACACAAAACATCTGTTAAACCTTCTTGCTGACCTCGAGTATGACCCAGAGGAGAACACCATGATGTGCTTAGACGTAGAAGCACTGTACACTAGTATCCCTCAAGAGGAGGCAGCCTGCGTCCATTTGAGGAACTGTTACGCAAGGAGGAATGGCAATGGGATGCACCAGTGGAATGGGTCATTACGCTAATGCACTTGGCCCTCACAGAAAATTTCTTCAAATTTGAAGATCAACTGTTCCTCCAAGTCCATGGGACTTCCATGGGCAGCACATTTGCGCCGAGTATAGCATGTCTGTTCATGAGTAACTTTGAGGAACAACATATCTGGTCCACTAATCCATTCTCGGACAGAATATGTAAATGGTTTAGGTACATAGACGATATCCTAGTCATCTGGAAAGGGGATGAGAACAGTATGACAGATTTTGCCAGGTGGATTAACCAGCTCAACCCACACCTGCGTTTCACAAAGACATCAAGTCACGACAGAGTATCCTTCCTTGACGTAAACATCACAGCGAAGGGAGGCAGACTAATGAGCTCATTATATACCAAACCCACAGAGAGGAACAGCCTGTTGCACTTTGATAGTGCACATCCGCAGTCCTTGAAGGAGAATCTGCCTATGGGACAGTTCCTTAGGGTTCGTAGGAACTGTGCCGACTTAGATGACTACAAGAAAGAGGCCGAGAAATTGACTTGCAAACTACAACAAAGAGCCTATCCTAAAAGAATCATAGATAAGGCACAAAAAAGATCCCAAAATACCCAGTGAACAGTTCTTTTAGAAACTAACCAAAGGCCTGAGACAAACTCGTTGATATGTGTTACCACATATAATTCATCCTCAAATGAAGTTAAAAAGATCATAAATAAAAAGTGGTCAATCTGGACATCAAACAAACTAACATTTGACAGACCAATGTTCTCCTTTAAAAGAAACAAAAAAGTATTAGGGATACACTAGTCCATACAGACACATACAAACCTAAGTGCACCAACCAAATGACATTGTGGAACCAACCTCCGGTCATGGGCCACTATCCGTGTGGGTCGTGTATTGTATGCCCATTCACGGAACACACAAAAGAGATAGACCTAGGCTTAGGATACCCATGGGAACAACGGGCACACACAAACTGCAATTCTGACAACGTGATGTACCTGAACACGTGCCCTTGCCAACTGAGGTATGTTGGGATGACCAGCAGAAAGGTGAAGGTACGAATAAGTGAACACCGTAGTACAATAAGGCGATCCATACCAGCAACAAAACTAACGGCCCACTATCTAGACAAGGGCCATAATGACCAAGACTTAAAATGGACCATCATAGAGAAAATCAAGGGGAGTGGAATCCTGACAAAGAGGCTACTAGAAAGGGAACAACGCTGGGTTTATCGGTTGGGGACCCATGAGAATGGATTAAACGATTCCATTCCTTGGAACCAAATTAACCAGAAATGAACGGAAAATAGAGAAGGGGTCTCATGCATCTTGCAGAGATATACTTGAATAACTAACACGTATGTGGTGTTAAAGGGGTGAAAATAATAAGTATTTGACTGGACCCGTTCGAGACCAGTCAACACGAGCACTTACATTCTTATTACCACGTCATCCCATTGACTGGGATCGTGGGTTGAATAAAGTAGTTGTACACCAAAGAACGGGGGTATTACCCTCTTCGTAGATTCCCCTTAATTGGCACCATCTCGTAAGAATAACAGTCACTGAGTGATTATTGTTGTAATGACATTTGAAACTTAAGTCCTCTGGTATCAGCAAATACCTCAGGACTACATATCCCAGAATCCTTGCAACTTCCGTGGAATTCACGCCCAAGAATTATGTACTCCAAAGTGCTGACACGCCGCGTGGGCGTGGCCACCACCCGGAACAACTCGAAAACGCCGGTTTTTAAACACGAACATTACGTGTGTCGGGGCGCAAGCCCGGGGACACAGACCGAGTAGGTTTGGCTACGGGAAGGACCCTTGGCGGAGTAAGTAGACATTGCGGCAGTTTGCTGTAAACTGTGCACACAGGTATGCTTTGATCCCGAAATAACGATAAGAGTGACTAAATGCACTAGCGGTGCCCTTTCTGTCTTTTTTGTCTCCCTCGACCTTTTTAGGTCTCGCCTACGCAGCGCGCATGCGCTGCATAGGAGAAAGATTTTTAGCCATCGATGCGCCTTTTCAGCCAAAAACGTGCACGCGTTGCATTGCTTTTAATGGCAACGGGTGCACGTCTGGCGATTCCCTTGCGGGAGCGAGCTTTGACACCATATGTTTGTAATTAACTTGCAAACATATGGTGCCCCTGCTCGTTCCCGGAAGGGAAACAGGCGCAGGCCCACTCCTCTCGCGCGCGCGCTTGTTTTTAAACGTGAGCACGCCTGTCATTTTCATTATAAAGCATCTTCCCTGGCTGATCACTAGATGGCGCCAGACGCCATATTTTCTCTTTCCCTAAAGTACATATTGTCCAATGTTAGAAACCGGCGCTGCGTGTCACTTCTTGCCACAATGGCAGAGGCATCAAGATGTCCCCCTGTGAAGTTTTGACCCCAGGCTTCAGGGTCATTTCTGGCAAACCCGATCAGAATTATGACACATTTATAATTAGACTTCCACTTATTTCCTGTAATGTGGTACCGCAATTCCGCATAACAGCACAGAACAAGCATGTGCAATGCAATAGGTCTCAGTCCTTCTGTCTTGACCCTGTCATTCCGTCTTTACAGTCCGCCTACCATGTTTCTGTCGGTTGCTCTGTCCATTCCCTGTCAGTCAGTCTCTCCGGTACGCTTTTCATGTTTCCCTGTCAGTCCCTCTGTCTTGTCTGTCAGTCCATCTCTCCAGTCCGCCTGTCATGTTGCTCCATCGGTCGCTCTCTCCTGCCCCTGCCAGTCCCTCTCTCCAGTCCGCCTGCAAGGTTTCTCTGTCAGTCCCTCTGGCCAGTCCTCGTCCGTCTGTCACTCCATTTGCCATGTTTCCCTGTCAGTCCCTCTTTACTGTGCCTCTGTCCTGTGCCTGTCAGTCCGTCTCTCCTGTCCGCCTGATTTGCTTCTCTGTCGGTCCCTCTGTTGTGCCCCTGTCATTCACTCCAGTCCGCCTGTCATGTTTCTCTGTCTGTCCCTCTAGCTAGTCCCCGTCAGTGCATGTCTTCAGTCCGCCTGTCTTGTTTATTTCTGCCGCTTCTCTGACTGTTAGACGGAAGTGCAGCCTATATGGCTCTAGGTTTGCAGAGAGCATGCGTTCGCTGGCCGTAGTGAAAGGGAGGTCCGCCTTCAGTATTTGCCGCAGTTTGTGTTTGCCGATACGTTTTTGAAGCTCCAGAGTTGAGGAAGAGCAGCTACATTTCGGTAAGTGCGGTTCGATCATGCATGCCCCCACCAAGTGATTGTTCTTAAGGGTAGTCAGGCGATGAGAAGCATACTACAAAATGTCTCTCTCAAAGAGAGCAATAATGAATATTTGTCGTGTGGCCAATAGACTGGCACTCAGGTGCGTTTATTAACTGCTTTAAGGCTACAAACATCAGATCCAGGGGACGCTATATAATCATGGTTAAGAAAGAAACAGTTCTTAACTCCTTATTGAAGTGCAGTGGGTAAATGTATTGTTAAGAGTAACTGAAAACATAGGAAAAACAAATATTTTAATAACTCCAAAGGCCATTCCTTAAAAAGGTCACAGGAGACCTTTATAAAAATCAAAAACGTCAGCCAACGCACACTTTAAGGACTGGTTTTGGGAGCCGCTAGATAAGAGTCTCCCGGTGACTACTGTCAAAATAAAGTTTGTTCTGCACCTGTATCACATTTAAATGTTCACATCTATTTCTGGAGTGTCTGTGGTCATTCGTATGCCTTCAAGTGAGGTTTTGTCAAATTCAGTTCTTTTTGGGAAGAATCGTCATCTTGAAGGTCATCGCCCAACAAGGACTTCTTGGGAGACTTGCGTTTGTTTTGATTTGACACCAGTAGCCAGCTATACACTTTCCTCACAATCCCTGAATTGACAACGACACTGCTCTACGACAGTGCTCTGCTCCTTAAGTGATCAGCGTATTGCACTGAAGTAACAAGCATTGGCATAGCCAATAGGTCTCGCTTTTGGGACCTTATAAGTATTTAGTTATGCAGCACAATATCCTTGGTGCAACAACATCAACTGTTGCATGGCTAAACACTTATAAGGTCCCAAAGGCGAGACCTATTGGCTATGCCAATGCTTGTTTTAATTTACAAACGGCACATGTTGAACAACCAACAGAGTATGACTAGAGGGCTACCCTTGATATGCTGCAGTCCCCAGTGATGTTTTCACTCTCCCAAAGAGGGGTAAGGGAGAGAGTCAGTTATGAAAAGTATGCGTATACATGATATAATGGCGATTGACTGGAATGATGTGTGGGTTGATGTGAGTGACACGGAAGTGGTTTTCTGAACCGACTACACATGCACTATGTTTGGGTTAGTGGCAGAATGAGATTCATATCGCCACTTCACTGAATATAACACGAGGCAAACAGCTACGTTTGAGATAGTTTTGAAAAAACATACCAACGAGGTATGATGGATGATGGCTTCTACACACCCCCCCTGTTTGATAAGCATGGGTGTAAAAGAGCTCATCACCAATGGGAAGCGTTTGTACTACAAAAGAATTGTGGCGCTATTGTTTTCTGTTCTCTTCTTTTTCTTTCATTCACAGATGGAGTAAAGAAACCTATAAAGACCAAGATAATTCATCTGGTGCTTTTTATAAAGGAGCAGCTATCTGCCCTTATAACATAGAAGTAGATAGGTACTACCTGTCTGTTGTATTCAGGGAGGATACCCCCTTTTTTGGGCCTGATGAAAGTCCAGGACCTTTTTGGCCACCTTTTGGACTGAAACATGTCGGCACTAGGGTCATAGGACCATAAAACTGCAATTGACCCCCCTATTTTAGTATTTTAATATCCCCGACAGTTTCACTAATAAAGGGATACTGGGATCTGTCTGAGGATTTTTAAATCTTTAAAAAAAAACCTGACTACATCTTCTCAAGAGCTCCCTGGAATATGGTTGAGCCCACCCTGACCTTTAGGAGTCAGGGTGACCCAATGATTAAGCATGACACTACTAGAGTGTGTGAGGGTAATACTAACAAAAGGAATTGTTTCCTTCCCCACAATCTAGTGGGTAACAACTAGAAAGCTTCCACAAATCTTCCCATGTCTAATTAGGGTTAGTTTCAGACGCCTGTGAACGTGATTTACAAGGCTGTGGGGTACTTTCTGTGGAATAGTAATCCCTCAAAACTCTGCACTTATACCTTTACCTCACACCAAGTGCTAATTTGCATAGCCCCATCTACTAGAATTCACAAATCTGAGTATCAAATCCCATGACTAAAACAGTTTTCCTCCAAAATTACACAGTTTCCTACATCTGTATGACATTCCCAGTACACTATGGTGTGAGAGTGCCTGTTCGAGGCCACTAGACATTTCTCATTCGGGTGTTCACAAGATTAGAATACAAAAGTTTAATACCATTCCCAAAAAATTGCACTTCCTTGAACATATCTGAGTCGATGCCAAATTTGTTACAAAAATGTAAATCTTTTATCCGCTTCCACCAAAGAACACATTTTTAGGTGGAAGCTCTACAAAAGTACTGTTTAAGATCCTTTCCTATTACAAATTTTGCCCCTTGACTAAACTTCATAAAATTGAACCACACTTGTAAAAATCGTTCTTTGGTGGCTAAACCTTTGAGAAAAGTTTTTTGTTTTTTACACTTTGTTATATCGAATCCAAAAAGGTATAAGCTGACAAATATTCATACCATATTGGAGTTAAAGAAGGCAATGAACTATAGGCTGTACAGATCTGAGCACAATGCTGGTAACAGTAATGTGTATAGTTTCTACATGGCATACAATCAAATGTATATAGTAAAAAAAGCACAAGACTGCAGATAGATATATACATAAACAAATATACAGATTAAGGCACACCAAAATGTTACCAGTGGGCAAAGGTCAAGACATTGAGGTAAGCTATACCACAAAAGGTTCTGTGATCAACTGGTAAAGATGTGAGGAGAAAGGGCCTCTCCCTTCATCTTATGCTGAGCAGGTACATGACGGTGACAACCTGCGCCGGATTGAGGAAAAACTAGCTGAACTGAAGTTGGACCTCCTTACTGTAAAGGATAACCTCCAGACCCTCCTACACTGCTCATTGAAGAATGAGAAGTTGTGAAAACCCTAACCTCACCCGGGGTCTGATCTCCCTAAGCCCCTAGCAACCACTTTAAGTGGTAGAATGGAAAGGTCCTCTGACACTTACCCTAGTAACCCACGCTGGCTCTCCCGCCCTCTTCCCAACCTCCATGCTAGACCCCTTAGATTCCAGCCTCAGATGTCTGAGGAAGAGACGCTCGCACTCTTACTTTCATATGATGGCTTTGAGGTCTCTAATAGCATTATACCCACTATCACATCTGATCCGGATAGAGAACCTAGCGTTAACTTTAGATCCTTGAATAAGAACAACTTACTTCAGATCGCCACGTCGCACTGAGTGGAAACAACTACAAACTCTCATATCAAATCGATGCGTCTCAACTGCAGATCAGCAGTGAAACATGCAGCGGATATCTCCGAACTCATCATATCACAAGAATTAGATCTCCTGATTCTTACGGAAACATGGCTTAATGACTCCTCGTCCACTATACTTGACATCTTAATTCCTCCTGGCTATGACATGATCAGATGTGATAGATCTATTAAATCTGGGGGGGGCATTGCCTGCATCCACAGTTCTAGCCTCGTTCTGAAACAAACTCATAAGGATATGATGTCCTCCTGTGAGATCCTAGTGACTGAAATTTGGAACAAGGGCAAGACTGTCTGTGTGCTTCACTCGATCTATCATCCCCCCGGGGATAACTTACGCTTTGTAGAGCAACTGATGGAATCCATCTATGCCAGCTCAGCCCATCACCCTAACCATATCTTCCTAGGTGACTTCAACCTTCACTGGAATGGCACTAATGATCCACTCGTTTGCTCTTTTAAGACGTTCCTCTCAGACCTCAACTATATACAGGCCTGCAACGGTCCCACCCACTCCAAGGGCGCTACCCTTGACCTTATCATAGCTAGAGATCACATCATTCAACTGGATGACATAGTACCATGCAATTGGTCGGATCACCAAATCTCCTTTCACATTCGGGAAAAGGTATTGCTCAGACAAGGTCAACCGCTCAAAAACAAGCAACCGACTCGTAATCTGAGAGACATCAACATCCCTAACCTCACCTACTTGAGCAAGAATCTTCTAGAACCTCCCACTAACATGAATAATTTGGAAGAGTTGACGGATCACTACTTCAACGCCATGACAAACATTATCGACTCTGCAGTCCCGAAGCAACTCAAAAGGATTCCTTGCAAACAATCCAAACCTTGGTTCAATGGAGCCTTTAATGATGAACGACGCAATTTAAGGCTCTCTGAGAGACATTGGAGAAATGCCCCCTCCACCTCTAGTCTCAAACAGTTAAGGAAGATGAGAAGCTCTTATAACAAACACATTCACATTGCTAAATCAGATAATTTCAGAGATCAGCTTGACAGCGCTAAAAACCGTCCCAAAAAACTGTTTGATGATATCAAACAACAGGCCAATCCTACTGCAGCAATCAAAACCGCTGGTCCCAATGAGGAGGACTTCTCAGCGCACTTTTCTGAAAAGTCTAGGAGTATTGAGCGGGAGCTGCAACGTGCCGCTGCTAACCTGTTGTTGATGAGCTCCCCGGGTTTGACAGTTCCTGCAGCAGTATGTGCTCCGATCTACCCCACAGAGTACACACCCAAAAACAATGCCTGCTGGAATACCTTCCTACTCCTGGACTTGGAGGAGTTATCACATTCCTTGGCATCTCTTAAACCATCCAACCATTTCAGTGATCCACTCCCCGCTATGTTGCTCAAAGACCTCAACCCGGCTATTCTGCCTCTCTGGTCCAAGATCATCCAACAATCTCTCTTACAGGGGAGGATTCCCGACTGCCTTAAAATGGGGCAAGTCACACCCATCCCCAAGAAGCCCAATGCAGACCTAACAGACCCCAATAACTACCGGCCGATCACCTGCATCAGGTCTTTAGCGAAGTTGCTTGAGAAATGCGTTCACACACAGCTCTGCGACCACATCGAGAAATTTCAGCTACTAGACCGACATCAGTCAGGCTTTAGATCAGGTCATAGTACAGAAACAGCGCTAACTCACATTGTTGATGACGCCTTGAGAGCTCTGGACCAGGATACACCTGGTCTTCTAATTCTTCTGGACTTGTCCTCTGCCTTTGACACTATCAAACATGATAACTTAATTAACCTTTTGCAATATAGGATGGGGTTATCTGGCCGTGTCTTAAATTGGTTCTCCTCCTTCCTGCACAACCGATCACAAAGAATCAAAGTCAACCAATCTTTGGCTGCCAGCACCACGGTCACTATTGGGGTACCTCAAGGTTCTGCACTTTCGCCCACGCTCTTCAATCTCTTCATGGAACCGCTAATTGCTATTCTGAACGGGTCAAACATTCACTACCATATGTACGCGGACGATACTCAACTGTATTTGAAGATCTCCTCTCCAGATGACATTAAAACTCTTAATGGAGCGCTCCAAAAAACTCAACAATGGCTAACACATGACCATCCGTTACTAAATTCCCTCAAAACAGAATTTCTCCCGATTACCCCTCGCAACCAAGAGACCCCAACGCAAAACTGGATCAAAAATATCTCTGCACTCAACTGCACCCCGCATATGGTGGACTCCACTTGCTCTTTAGGTGTCACCCTGGACAAATTTCTAAACATGCAAGGACACATCAGTGCCACCACTAAGAGTGCCAATCATCAGCTCAACACTCTTAGGAAACTCAAACCTTTCCTACCTCCTGAGGACATCCAGTCAGCAGTCCAATCACTTGTTATCTCGCGAGTAGAATATGGCTTGGTGACCCTAGCAGGGCTTCCTAAATCCAGGTTAGCTCCGCTAAGAGCTACTCTGAACGCCTCTGCCAGACTAATCACAGTCTCCAGAAAGCATGATCATATTACACCTGACCTAATTCAACTTAACTGGCTTCCCATTGAAGCAAGGATCGCTTCAAGATAGCTTGTCTGACACAAAGCTATACACCTCAACAGCCCCGTTTACCTGGCAAAGAAACTAGAGCTCTCTGGTTCCAGTCGAAACTTAAGAAGCTCCAATACTTTACTCCTGAAACCACCTAAATTCAACAAAAAAGAACTTACAATCGCACCTTCTCAGGGCTGGCTCCAAAAATCTGGAATGCCATACCGACGGAAATCAGAGCCAACCCCTCAACTGCTTCATTCAAGAAACAGCTCAAATGGCTACTTTTGGAAGAACTTCAGCAGTAATAACTTCTATGTCATGTGATATTCACTTCCCTCTAGGGCTTGACAATCATTCTTACTCTGTGTATTGAAATGTATGCCTGACATTCATTTTCTCTTTATGTTTTGAAATATGTACTTGACAATCATTTTTCACTTTGGATTTGAATTGTATTGGTCGTTCTTCTTATGTTGCCTTTTTGTATTGTACTTTTACTGTTTCTTCACGTCAACGCAAATTTTCCTCTTTGTACAGCGCTCCAATACCCGTTCTGGGTCTTGTTCGCGCTTTATAAAACTTTTCAAATAAATAAATGTACTCATTTGTTTCTCAAACAAATCTATTTTAAGGGTGTGCATTATCGAGATTGCCCTGAAGTACAGAGATGGATGGAGGACTGGTGATTAATTATAAAACGGGTTTGTGGCATCACACACCACAATTTCATGACTCAGTGTGGTTGTGTCAACCACTTACATTTTCACTGTTTATGTTTTTTGTACATGCAATTCATAATATCAAGTTTATAAGCACAATCGACGTTGGTGGGTAAGAAAATAAAAGTAGCTACAGATAAAGTTAGTGCCCTTCAGAGCAAGCAACTTTGCAAAGTAGATCATCTGGTAATCTCAAATCTCCCGTTTCGAAAGCTGACTAAAGTCACTATGCCACGTATCCGGTCCTACACATACATGTGATAAAGTACTGCTTAGATACATTACTAAGAAATTGCACATCAAGGAGAAAATCACCAGTTAAATTGATTAACCCAAAGGCGGAGTTTTATATCTTCAGATAACTCAGGTGACTTGCAATATTATTTTAACGTACTGTATGTGATATGTTATTCCTTATGATACATGGCTATACCATTACTCTGTCATAAGCGGACAATATTTAGGCTCATGCTCTTTCTGAAGAAGGGATATTTAAAGTTGTAGGCATGTTTAACATCTGTGAAATCTGTACTGTACACATTATCACCACAATATGTCAATGTAAGTTTGTTGAAAACATAATTTAAGCATTTTGATGCAAGTCACTATCAAAACAGCTTTTTGGTTTACAACGTACAGATAGATTCCTATTCTTTAATTGTTAACTTCTGCCAACCAATAAATATACTTTCTTCTATAAATGTCTCCTTAAAAGACAGTAACAGCATTGTCATGGAAAGAAAAATAGAAACGCTATGTAAAGTTTCTCCTGCTAATAATTGTTTCAGTGCCAGTTGGAGCTGATGGTTTGCTCTGGAAGCCGCTTTTTCCAGTACCTTCTGGCCTTGGCAGCAGGTATGTTAACGTCACAAATGAACGTTAATAAATGATTACATGAAAGACGCAGAATCACAACTAGATTGTGATAAAAAAAAATTGAGACAGGGTTTTTAAATTGGGATTACAGGCTTCTCTGCATGGGCGTAGGAAGTGTGGGGGACGTGGGGATACATCCCCCAGATTTTGGAGTGGGGGACACGGGGGACAAGGGTGGGGGGACGAGGGGACAAAAGAATTTCCCCTCTCCCTTCTGTTATTCTGCAGGGCCATTAGCGCGCGAAAGCACGACCTAATGGCCCTGCACTTGACCTGCCTGGAGTCAAAGAGGCCACCCACCCTCTACCTTTTGTTATGCTGCAGTAAGCCTCTGCGTTCTGGGAAGGGCAGAGAGGGAGAAAAAACCCTGTCTCTTTTCCTTCATGCCCAGAGAAGGCAAGGACAGTGTCCACTTCTCCTGATCTGCCTCGGGCAGCTGCCCTCCTCCCCTCTCTCTCTCTTTATTCCTCCATCTCTTTCTGTCTCTGTCTCGCTCCTCCTTACGTGCTGATTTCAAGAGACAGCTCTTACGAACTCTCTCTTGCCTCTCCTTTTCTTTATTTGTTCCCCTGTGAAATTGATCCAAAAAGGCGGAACACTTTGGCTGGAAATGTCCTCATTTTCTGACCGTTTTCTATTCCAAAGAAAAACCTCAGGACGGAGAGAAAAATAATTAAATACCTAAATAAAGCAATACAGAGTGGTCAGCAGACAGGCCAGATTGTTATTTACACCCACACACATTAGCGCCACTTTACAGAGTTTGCCAGTGAAAGCGCTACTTTCTTTTATCTTCTTTCTTTGAACAACATAGTTTTCCCAGGGTGGGGAAGTGCACCATTCCTAAAGGGACTGCAATACCTGGTTGATGGGTGGAGTGGAAACATTTAATATGATAGTTTTCAACTGTTTTAATTATTTTAGCTTATAAAATGTGTACTGCGGCTCTGTGTTCGGGGATGTGGTCTTTTTAAACCAAACTGTTTACATTTTGAAAGGATATAAGCAATGGACATTGAAACGGGTGCCTTCCTGGTCCTGTAGTCATGTCCTGAACTTTTCAGGCAAAATCACTTACTGATTTCTGAATAATGAGTTTAAAACCGTTAAGGTAACCATGTTGTTCCTGATTACATTTCACATGCTTTGCTTATTCTTGCATTCCCTATGAGTGTTTGCTTTTTCCAGGGTGTTATTCATTTTTTTCAGGCAGCATTTTACTGTTGTCTAGTGCATAATTTGAATTTAGTCGCAGAACAATTGAGTTGGAGCTGAAGGCAGTGCGAGTTTCTCTCAGTGGGGCAGTATGCTGTTCAGTGGGAGAGGATGTGGCACTCTGGCCAGAGCTGCTGAATTTGGAACTGGAGAACCATGTTCAGCCTTCATGACCAGTCCACCAGACCACACTCCTGACAGAGCTCATTCCGATGCTACACCTTAGAAGGCCCGATAGACCTTAGAAGCCCTGGTGTCTTAGCACCCGCAAGTGGACCCTAACAGTGGCAAGTGTGAGTTAACCTTGAAGGCCTGTCCACCACAATCCATACTGCAGGTCACCTCCAGTCTTGCGAGCAGGCATACGAAGAAGCACACCCTAGATCGACAGCGACTGTCACTGAGGTCACAAGACCCTTGAGGCCAGTCCACCTCACCCATTGGTACCTCCATTTGCCTTTTTCAGCAGTAGTAGTGCAACTTACCAGGGGTTGGCAATGTAGGATTTGCATGCACACCAAACTTAGGGGTGATTATAATGGCGGTGGGACCGCCACGTCACCCCGTCAGTGGCGGTCCCACCGCCATCGGTGACTGCATCACCGCCCGCCATATTACAATGGTGGGTGGTTCCCTGGCGGTCGGAAAAACCAATCGCCACGCACCCGACTGGCTCCTTGAGCCCGCCAGTGTGGTGGAGGGGCTCGTGGTTCCTACAATGCTGGTGGTGCCTACCAGGCACCGCAGTAGGGATTACGATGTCCCTACCCGCCAGCCTATACATGGCGGGTCACCCGCCATGGAAAAGCTGACGGAAAGGGACATTGGGGGCCCATAGCAGGCCCCTTTCCCCAGCCCCAGACATGGGACCTGGGGGACATCTATGATGCCCCCTACATATCACTGCACCATGTGGCAGGCACCGCATTGTGCCTGCCACGTAGTGCAGTGATATATGTAACATGTCCCTTTTTACATTGCGGCGGATGATGCAGCCAGCAGCACCTGCTGCAATGTAAAAGATAGGCACTGCAAACGCCGCAGTGGCGGTCGCATTGTAATGCCTATCGTGGGGCCGCCGCCTTGAAGGCCAGCGGTCCCATTCCCTGATTCGATGGCGGACGGACTGAAGTCCGCCTGCCATCGTAATCAGCCCCTAAGTTTGCAAACTTCATGGTCTCTGCTTCATGCACAAACACTTTTAACCGCTTCCATGCGCGGCCGATTTTCGCCCTGTGCGAGGCGTTTCATTAAGCGGACGGGTTCATGACGAGCTCAGCTCGTCATGCGCACACGAGCACTGCGCAGCATGACGAGCTGAGCTCGTCATGAGCATGGAAGGGGTTAACATGTGCAGCCTGCTTTCGGGCCACTGGAGTTACGCAGCAATGGAGGCCAAAATTATGTCGCAGTGTTGACTAAATTATGGAACAATAAAAAAGCTGCAGAGTAATGCAGTACATTTTATGATACTTTATTATCTTGACATATTTATACATACTAACAGCCTCTGCAAAGCTTTTGCCTCATTAGTACCTGTGTAACATACAAATGCAGCAGTGGGAAAGGTGACCAGTCAACCTTTGCAAAGGGCCCTACACAGCAACATAAGTCACATTTCTTTTAGTAATTTTTGATCCGTTTGAGCTACAAAATTGTTTTGGGTGAAATCGTTTGATTATGCAGCAGATGATGTATTATGTGGCAAATATGATACAGCCATAGTTAAGTGGAAAACATTTTTCCACTTAACTTAATTTTGCCCCAACATTGTAGTTGATCAATTTGTAAGTTCCCCAAACCCAAAAGTCGAGTTTGGGCACAATTAGCATTTTTAAAAGCAGTCCTACAACACAGGGCTACTTTTAAACTGACCTCAGGCTTCAGCAGTGCACACATGCAAGCGCAGAAAGGGCTGCTGGCCTCTAAACTGCCATGCCCTATTATATTCTAGGGACTTAAAGGTAGTTCTAATCCCCCTGCCCTATTATGTACTAGGGCCTTATAGGAGAGGTCATGCCAATCATAGGGGTACCCTAACCCATAGTACGCCCTAGTGTATGTAGGTGTTTTCACAGTATCTTTAAGTGTCTCTTTCAGAATAGCACTGGCCCTGGGCCTGTTTAGGCAGAGGCCAGGGTCAGTCTGAGTCAGGTACCACCAGTACCAGTGAGCAAAAAGTTGGGGAGTGCCCAGGGCACAGGATGGCTTTGCAACACTAGAGAAGCACAAACTCAGAACACCATGGTTGGGGGTTCTCTTTAATAATCAGAATTGATTTCTATCCTAATGGACCCATTTTCCAACATTAGGATAAGGAAAGACTGGGGAAAAATCATAACGTTCTAATCTATACCTTGAAGTTTTCATGCAGCTCTTTGATGACGGTTAATAGCTCACTGTTCAATTTTAGGATTTTAACTTATAAACTGCAAATACCAAAAGAATCTCTCAGACAAAAGCAGTAACTCACTGACCTATTTACATGATATGCATTTTGTGATCTGCGTGGTACACGTTCTTTGCAGCAGGCATATTACCCCACTGTGGCTACCTTACCATGAGTAAAAACTTCCACTAGACAAACCTCCGATCTCTCTCAATAAAGAACATTAATCACCAAAGTTATCTTCACATTTTTATTGTTGCCTGAAAATTGCTGGAGACCAGGAATGCAGCAGCAGGTACTTTTCAAACCATAATGCACTTGCAAACACGACGCCCCCACCCTAAGTCAGCGACCTCTGTTTGCTTGGTGCATGAAGATGCAAGATTCATATACATGTTTTTTTAACATTTGGTCTGATTACTATATGGATGTAAATAACAATAAAGCATACATGAAAACTGACTACATGCTTGCTTTTCTCAATATTTCACTTCGAAAGTATGTGATTGTATTTGTTTAACGGGCGGTGATTTGCATAGGGTCACTGGAAAGTCCACAAGGTTGTCCCTGTCCCCCCCAGAATTTTAGTGTCTCCTACGCCCCTGCTTCTCTGTATAGTATATTTATACGTACTGACAAGAATAAAGGCGCCTCAGTACAGGCTTTTATTGTGACAAACTGCTGCAATAAATCCTTTGTTTTTTGCTGTTTGAAACAATACAGAGCGAAGAATATGTGCACCAGTAGTCAGTGTAATATCACAAGTATTTCACTGTACAGGGAAAGAAAGCTCGAGTACGGCACACGGATGATTATGTCGTGAACGATTTATTACATCCACTCAAATATAAATGTGAACAAGCGTTATTTTTTTCATAATTCGCTGTGAGTAGTTCGATGGCAGAAGCACACCTAGCGGGTACTATCAACGTATGGTGTGCTGAAAGGTTATAAAGATCATTTGGAGAAAGCAAGTCTGTGCCAAGTGTAAACCAAGCAAGAAAGAAGTCGCTATGTTCCTTCCCTCTTAGGATGAGAGACACCAACTCTGTATTTTATGAAGAAAACATTTCCAAATCACCAGTGGCAGATAGAAAAGAGAAATCGCAATTAGAGCTAAAAGGTAAAAACCAAAATATAAAACTGCAACAAAAATGAATATGGTCAGGTGTAACTTTGACTTAAAAATGTGCAAATTTGCTGTGACCCATGTGATAAAACAGCTCTCTATGGGCGACAATATGAACGTAATTTGGCCTAATCTACCTTAAAGTAAATTAGTAATGGGTTAAGAACACATTATCAACATTTGCTGTTGTTCAATGGAGTGTCTACAAGGACATGAGCTCTGCCTGGCCAAGGCTACATCTCTGTACAGCTAATAAGTTATGCGGTATCCCACTTCACGAAGATCTCTGCATGTAGCCTGTTATTAGGGCTGAACTAACTCAGTCCAGTCACCATTCGTACAGGCATCACTGGGGCGGCCCTGACCGGGAGAAAACATGGCACGTTTGAGCCTGCGTGAAGAAAGATGGGGAGGGAACGGAGCCAGTGTATACACACCAACAGCAGCGGAGGAGGATGCTGATCATGTACAGCAGGCAGCGCAGCTGATGAGGATGCTGCCGAGCATGTGTAGCAGAGATGGGGAGATTCGGCAGCTGTGCTTGGAAACACAAGGGCATATATACAGAGATGCCATAGAGAGCATGCCACACCCCAGACTCTCGACAGGAGAGTAGGGCAAGATGCTGGAGACTAAAAGGGACGGGCACAGGGAGGGCATCGAGAAAGGAGATGCTGACACCTACTGAGTCTGCTCTCTGGCAGGGACTGAGGTCGGAAAGGAAAAGCGCATGACTGTATGCAACGAGAAGAAATATGCAGGGCATTGCAAGCCTTGCCCAGAAGGAACAGGGTGCACGGTAGAAAGCGAATATGAATGTGTACATAATCAGAGGCACAGTGAGAGGCTTTACATCAAGAACAGGAGAGGGTGCAGCATAATGATGGGGTTTGTAGATATGGGGCAGTGAAAGGCTAACATTCCTCGCATGCCTCGTCAGGAGAGCATGGAAAATTGGTGCAGACACAGGAGCCCTTCCCAGGTGTCAGGAGAGAACGCTGAAGAAGAGTGCTGACAAGGCCCTATCCTTTTCATGAGGTATTATGGATTATATGAGAGACTCAATGTTTAAGAGTGGACTTAACTACAAGGATACCAAGATTCCTATTTCAGAGAAGGTGGGAAGAGGACATGGCCTGCGCTTTAAGGGATACGTAAAAAGGCTGAGTAGGAGATGTTTTTAAAATCCTCCTTAGTGGAGATAGTTCGGCACCCACCAGGGAATAATGAATGGCCGGGTACGTGACCAAGTGTATGCCATCCACTGGAGCGAGCATTGGCGTAGGAAGTCAGTACAAGTGCTTCATGAATACCCGGGCTGCCAGACGGCGAAGGTGTGGGCCATTTCTACCTTCAGGTGTAGAATAAGGTTATTCTTCCCCCATAAATGGACACATAACTCCCAGGTCTGGTGTCAGGCTCTCCGTCGTCAAGGCCCCATTTATGTACAAAGGCCACGTACTCTGCGTCAGACCACATTACTTCCCAGGTATGAGCCATGCTCTCACCCCGCCCTCTTGTACAGACAGTGGACCGGTATCAGCAGGGAGGGGATAGTCCCCTGCCCGGGCACAGACTCACCTCCAGCTCTGTGTCGCCAGACTCGGACACCCCGATCTCGCTGGGGAGTTCGGCTAGGTCGGTGACCCGGATAAGCCCGTCGTGCAGGAATATGGTCTCCTCCTTCACTGACAGCCACTGAGCAGAGTCGGCGGTAGCCGAGCCCATTGCTGCGGGCGGTGGCTGTCCAGGCCCACACGGCAACACAAGTAGCCACAGCTAACACCCTGCGTGAAAGAACGATCGGCTGGCTGACCCTTCTCCCATGGTCAGCGAGCGGCAGCCCCGAGGGAGGCGGAATAGAGCCCAGCAGCCCGGGCGAGGAGGAAGGGAGTCCCGCAGCCCCGGCGCAGCTCGTCTTGTCCCAGCCTCTCACACAGCTCTGCTGAATGGAGAAAGGCAGCAGTGAAGTTCGGTCCTCCTCTGCGGCTTTGACAACAACGACTGCCACTGTCTGAGACTCAAACCAGCCCAGGCAGACTCCGGTGGCTTCCCCAACTGTCAGAGGGACGCCATGTTGGTAGGGAGGCGTTCCCGTCATGCACTGCGCTAACAATAAACCCACAACAAAAGCTGTTCACTTGTGCGGGCTGCTAATGATAGGGCAGGGCCTGCGAGGAGCCCCCTACCGCCACCTGACAGTTTGACGGGCCATAATCCAAGGGGCTCCATGTGACACTACCCATCTCTGGCTGGTGACACGTCAGAGTCTACAGGCGCACCTTGCGAGGAGCTGCCGCCCTTTGATCGTTAGTACCTGCCTGAAAGCACCTGTAAGCCATCAAAGCCCGAAAAAAGGCATGCGAGGAGGTGAGAGCGAGCAGATATTGACTAAAAGGAAGGAGAGAGCCTGCATGCTCACTTTAAGAGGTGCCGAGTCTCTATGACACGCACAAAAATAGAGGATGACCGCATAGAAGAAGTCTATGGAGGCACGTTGCTTTTAGATGGTGAATATCACTGAATAGAGAGAGGGTGAAAAACCTGCCAAATAAGGGTGTGGTGACAGATATACATACGAGGAGCGGTGACCTCTGCTGCCTGCCTCCCCCTTTTACTGAGCATAGTCGAAAAGAACTAGTGTGAATGCTACCCTGTCACCACCTGTCACTAATGATGGGCCACAGTTTAAGGAGCTACCCTGACAGTACCTATGACTAACTTAACACAGAGATAGGGGGTTCCCGTTACTCAAGGGGCTGGGGGAATTCACAACAAAGAAAAAAGCAAAGTGTCCTTTGGGCAGAATTCAATGAAAAAATACTTTTTTAAAAACAATAATTTGGCTCTACTACTTAGTAGTATTATGTCATTAGGAGAGTTTATAAAGTAACTCGCAAACCAAAAGAGGACCAGAGGGCAAGAAGAACAAGGAAAATATACATTTTATTACAGCATTATGTTAAAGATTATATTCAAACCAAATCAGAATCTACCTAAATGCAGTCAGCCTTTTATCAACTATAATAAAATAAAAAAGATATTAATCAAAGTAAACAATCAAGAACGTAAGCACCCAAGCCGTTAGGGAGTAAACCAAGCCGCACAGTTGCTGTCTTACTAACACTTTACAGTTTTTTTGCTGTGTGTAGTATGACGGCTGCCCAAGCACTTCAGTATCTGTGCAGCTTGGTTCGCTTCCTGAAAGTTTGGAGCCTTACGTTCTCAATTGTTTGCTTTGATTAACATCTAAACTGTGGATAAAACAAGAATTTCTGTTTGTGAGTAATCTATATAAAGGTCATCAGCACTTATAAATAATCAGAACTTTTTTGTACTCTTTTCACCATTGGTTACCTTTAGCTTGCCAACAATATTATTATAAAAGGGATAAAGTTCCCCTCTGCCGTACATTATAAGGATATTGCAAGTCACTTAGGTGTTCCATAACCATATAGAGGAACAAGGCCAAAGGCTGAGTTCCTTTAAAAGGTTATGGAACTCCGAGGTGGCTTGCAATATCCTTATCATGTACATGCTGGTGCGGAAACGGGGATTAAAAGTCCCATTTACCAGCAGCAGGGCTAACCCCTGCCGCTTACGTCTGAAGCGATGGATCTTTGCCGTTGTTATAGAGAAGATCAGGAGCTCTGCATCACATAAATTATAATCACAATCACAAATCTATTTTTCAGTCAATAGTGAGAGTTTAGTATGAGTTAAAGGGTTTTATTAATTAAAATCTTTTAGTAAATAATTTTTATTAGGTCACTAGTTAATTCATATTAATCTTGAGATGAACGGATTAAAAAAATCGATATTAGTTAATCAGCTCATATACTATGCATTGATGTGTGTTCCATAAAGGAAAGAATCCCTATTCTAAGAATCAGGAGAAATTGGAGTCAGTTAGAATCCATAAAGAGTTCTTGTTCAAAAGAGTGAGAGAAAGGCATAAAGCTTCAGCGTTTAAGTCAGTTCAATAGATCAAAAGTATATCAAAGCAGAACTTCCCATAAAGAGAGGTTCAAGAAACTCAGTAGAGTCTCAAAGCAATGTGACATAAAGTCTGAGTCTGGGTAAATGGGTCAGGACAAGTGTCCGGAAAAGGATATGGAAGAGTATGGTAACCTACTCCTAGGAACATGCACTAATCTAGACAAGGTGGTCTTCCTCCTCCAGCCAGCCAAGCAGCGTTCAATGCTTTCATGGGAACAGGATCCCTCCTTGTCTTCTCACCAGAATACAATAGTCCACAGACAGCAATGTTAGCTTTGCAATTGAGTTGTATCAATTCTAAATTCATGTGGGTCATTCTCCCATTCAGGTCTAGTTTCCCACATTCAAACTACATTTTAATCTTCTAATATAACGAGTTTGTTAACAATGGTCTATGTAGAAGTTGAAACATCAATATAACAAAAAGAAAAACATTTAGCACAACAACCCTTCATTAGTCTTTAAAAATGCTGCGACTTCATATATGAACTCATCATTACCCCATTAAAAGACCAATTTCTAATCATTTGTTAACAGTGATCTTTGTGTAAGTAGAAATATTCTGTAAAAAATATAGGAAAACATTTATGCATCTATTAAGAAAAACATGTTCATGGAAAGGTCAAGAAATAAATATTTTATGCCCTTATAGCGTTTCTAGTTAGGTCAGGTTGTTAGACAATGTTGGTTAAGCCATTTGAGGCCTAGTTCAAGTAAATATGATTGCCTACTACATTTTGAATGCATTTAAACTCATTATTTTTATTAAAGCTTACACGTTAATTCTACATATTTATTATAAACTGTATTATTTTCTTATTATTTCTATAAATGCACCTACATACGCCAGAGGGTACTTTATGCCATATAATACATGGTCACAACATCATCTTTCCCACGAGCTACTTAAAACCCCTCTTGCATAGCATTTTCATATGAAAGAGTGAACATGTTTGCTAACATGATGAATACAAATAAATCCTCTAGTGCAAAATGAAACACATCAAAACCTGTTAGATATTTGTTGCAAACAGATATTAGAAACAGTTCAATACAAGTCAGTTTGAAATAAAAAATAAATAAGATGCAGTTGCTCGGAATGTGTAGAAACATGCAGAAATATTGTAGCTTTTCTCTATCTAAGGAGTGCAGAAAATGAATATATTCTCTCTGCTTGTCATTGTAAGCTATTAAAATAGAGCAGAAGAAAGAACAACATTCCATTTGTTGCTTTAAACAGCTGCTTCAATTATGCTCCTTGACCTGTCCTGCCTTTCACCTCGGATGCTGGCTCTAGCAGCAGGCATTGTGGCGCCAGAACTCGACTGTAATAACCTTATAATAGTCGAGTTCTGAAATCTTTTCTTTATAATCGGCGACTTGGTGTGTCACAAGTTGCCAATTATAAAGAACATAGACACTTTATACTGGGATTACAGAATCCCATGTATTATAAGATGCTTAGAAAACACCGCCTGACTTTGACATTCTGTATTTCCCGGTGTGCACATCACACCTGTTCAACTAACATGTTGTGGCCCACAACATGTTGTGTTCTGATGATTGTCCTGAAAAACTATTTGTATGTGACCGAAATGTTGACTTTAGCTACAAAGAGACCACTTCTGTTAAAAAAAAAAAAAACATGTGCTCCCCTGTGGACTGCTCCTTAGAGAACACTACTCGGGCCTATCATGCATTCTTGAGCACTACCTATCACTAGCCAATGACTGGGCTGAGACTGCAAGAACACCTTGGGAGGAATTACCATCTCTCATCCGCAGTACCTGCAACCATCTATAGCTGTACATGCCCAAAAGAATCCATTAGAAACTTAAAAAATATATTTTAATTTAGTTATTTTAGTTTTTGCGAACAAATACAAAATAATTCAGCCATAAGGTTACTGTTTCTTCCATAGTGAAGCATGTCCGTAAAGTACAATCAACTTCACATACTCACATAAGAGCAGTTGTTATTGTGTAATGACTTGTCAGAAACTCCAAGAACACCTCTCAAGGAAAAGCATAAGAGAGGCAGCACCCACCTGCAGAGCCAAGAGGAGCACTGTTGAAAATGTGCCATTTCTGCCCAGTCACCCCAGATTTTTGCCTTCGGTACCTGAACCCGTTTTTGTTGGCCATAAGTCCCTGCACACTTTACTCCTGCTAACCAGTGGTAAAGTGCTTGCACTCTCTCCTTTAAACAAGGTAAAATTGGGATTCACCTATGGCACATTTAATTTACATATAATTCCCAAGTATATGGTAGTACATGTACCTAAAACCTGTAAATTAAATGCTATAAGTGGGCCGTAACGCTCATTGTGGCACCCACTAAAGTAGAACTGTAAAACAAGTCTCCAGTCCAGCCATTGCAGCCTGTGTGTGCAGTTTTAAACTACCACTTTGACCTGGCAAAAGAAACCTTTTGGATAGAAACAAATCAAAGTTCCAGAGGCGCACACCTTTTTACTCTTCTTTTTAGTGAATTACTCAATTTCACAATGTTTAGCTAACTAAGCTTTCTTTTGCTTGCTACACAGTGTTTGGGGGCTGCCAGTCCCTGACCATGAATTAACTCTATATGTGTTCAGGTACGCCTGTGCCTGAGTAACTGTGTGCACTGCTATGAATGTAAACAATATAAACTCTGTTAATACAAATTTTCATTGTTGATAAAAAACACGTACTCCATCATTTGTTAAACATGTTTCTCTTGTGTCTTATAATTTCTATTTACACGTTACTCATACTTTTTTTAGAAATGGAACAATGCATGCTTTTTACACGTTCAATTAACAAAACAATATACAAACATATGTACATATCATCAATTTCAACATATCATCAATTTGAAAGCGTTCTTCTTTTGGCGTAGCTCCCAATTTATTGCTGTGATACCCTATGCATTTCGGGACGCTATGTCCCTTCCTCAGGGGCCATTGTAAAAACAAATAGATAATTTAAATATAAACAATAAATGCATGTACTTTAATTCCATATGTCTTATGCCACCAAAAGACCTCGTTCACCCGTGGGACGATAGATCAGAATTTATATGCCCCGTATCTTGATTAGAACACAGATAACACCATCACTAGGTGTTCACTACACTGCTAGTGCCTCAAAATATGGCGATGCCATCTCCTACTAGTTCAACACATTGATGCCACATTCCACTACATTTGTGTCTACAGCTATCAAACCCTGTGTAGCCACCAACAGTATCCATGCCCCTCAACACATGTTAAAATGCATTCAAAACATACTGTGCCAAGTCATGCATGGTGATGCTGCGAGATATATAAACGTGACTCGACATTATCCTTACAATTAAGGCCAAGTAATGCCCAATGTGATACTTACAATCGCAGGTTCGCAATAAATGCATATATCTTCTCACAACAACAAAAAAACGATGTCCCAGGTCCTACAAATACATAAATAACCCACTTTATTTTGATATAACCGCCATCTAACAGCGAAGTGCATGGTGAAACAATCCTTAGTGCCTCATGCCAAAATACCTGTGTTTATGCAAACGTCAGGAACAACACCTACCTGATAAATTAATAAAGATCCACGTCAAAACCACATCAACACGTCGATATTGCTACGTGACTCCAAGATTCTCGCTCAACTTACCGCTGGATACCAAAGATTAACTTGGAGCGCCCACGCGTTGCTTGTCTTGTCAGCTTGCCGTTCGAACGCCATTTGACCGTGAACCAAATAGAGACGGTCGTACCGCAACGTGAGAACTCTACCCACCGAATCCATTCAAAATCGTACTGCATTAGCGTCGGCCATTTTGGAATGGTACTGGTGAATTCATCGCTCATAGTTACTACCACCATCAACAAACTAAGCAAAATCAATACATCTTTGTGCCAGCAATATTACGAACTATAAAGATGTACCGGTAAAAACAGCCAAACGTAAACCTTGAAATCCTCCAACGTAGGGTGTTCCCCAAAATACTGTTAAAGCACACAATAGTCCACAATACGTCCAGCACTCACCCTGACTCAGAAGAGAACCCTGATAAAGTGCAGTGGTTGAAACAAAAACAACATTACCCCAGCCAAGTGTAACATATCCTTCATGTTAATATACAGTTGGTATCAAAGATACAAACAGATACTTACAGTCATATATATTAAACAGTATGAACAAATCATGTTGTACAAAGATGACATATCATATTTCATAGTGACAACCATTTGTCAACATGCTGTGGACATTAACCTAAACACATTAATAAAGATGCTGATGTGTGTACGCTAGTAACCTGAAGACGCTACATAAATACTTTGTAAAATAAGACCAAAAATAAGACCAAAGCAAGTATAACATGAAGCTATTTCATAATAACAACCATTTATCAACATGCTGTTAACATTAACCTATGGGCACATTGATCAAGATGCTGATGTGTGTACGTTAGTGGCCTGGAGACACTGTATATATACTTTGTATGATAAGACCACAGCAAGTGTAACATGGAGCTATAGTTATTTAACAAATGCCTCAGTGTTGAAAAGGACTGAAGTGTTGATTTGCTGATCTGTGCTGCACATCGATCTTAAACGATCGGTCCAAAATATGTGAATAGATCCTAAGTTATCTATAGAAAGCAGCTTAAATCTAATTTGTCGTTTAATCCAGATGGCATCATGGTGTTAAATTTTTTAATCCACAGCACTTCTTTCTGAGACAGTATTTTTCCAGGATCTGAACCCTCCTTAGGTTCCACCTTCTCCAAAATCAAAAACCATAACTGTGCAATGTTGTGACATTGCTCTAACCAATATGCAACCAAATTGGAATTTGTATTTTTTGTCCTAATCATGCTTTTATGGTCTCCAATCCTAATTTTGACCTTCCTTTCAGTCTTGCCAATATACAGTAATCCACACGGATATTTGATACAATAGATGACATTCATAGTGCTGCAATCGAATGTGTGTTTTAAAGAAATGCTTTTGCTCGTCCTGGGATGTGTGATAGACTGATGCTGAATGACATTATTACAATGAATGCAGTTCATACATTTCTTCATCCCTTGATAGTTACCAATGGGTTTCTCAGCTTTGGTGGACAGCAGCTCCTTTAGGTTTTTGCTTCTGGTGTAAGCAAATAACGGTTTGTTTATGAATATATTTCCAAAATCAGGTTCCGTTTGTAACAATTCCCATCTTTTGTTGATTATTTTTTTGATGTTTTTAGATCTGGTGGAGAATTTAGATGCAAACACCATGCGGTTGGAACCAACTTTTTCCTTTTTAATAAGCAAATCTTTGCGTGCAATCTGTTGTATGCGTACCCCTGCTTTATCAACAATCGCTGACGGATACCCTCTTAGTATGAATCTTTGTCTTATCCTTGCGGTGTCCTGTTCAATTTTTTCTATCTCCGACTAAATCCTCTTCACCCCCATCATCTGGGAATACGGTAAATTCTGGATAAGATGTGGGGGATGAAAACTATTGTACAACAACGTGCTATTTCGATCCGTAGGCTTCGTATATATGCTAGTTGCTAGACCTGTGCTTCTTTTCTCAATCAGTACATCTAGGAAAGATACTTGAGTCTCGCTGATGGTATGAGTGAATTTGATGCAGTTGTTTCTTGTGTTTAAGATAGCGATGTTCTCCTTCAGCAAATCTTCAGTGTGAGACCATATCAGAAATATGTCGTCTATATAGCGACAATACATGACCAGATGCTGACTCCATGCAGTGTTATCAAATATGTATTCCTGTTCAAATAGTGACATGAAAATATTAGCATACGTGGGTGCCCCCCCCTGAAACCCATGGAGATCCCACTAATTTGAAGAAAAAATTCATTTTCCCAGCGGAAGTAGCTGTGCTGCAAGCAAAATTGCAGCAATTCCAACAGAAATATCTATTCACATATCTTGGAGCGATCGTTTAAGATCGATGTGCAGCACAGATCAGCAAATCAACACTTCAGTCCTTTTCAACACTGAGGCATTTGTTAAATAACTATAGCTCCATGTTACACTTGCTATGGTCTTATCATACAAAGTATATATACAGTGCCTCCAGGCCACTAACGTACACACATCAGCATCTTGATCAATGTGCCCATAGGCTAATGTTAACAGCAAGGTGATAAATGGTTGTTATTATAAAATAGCTTCATGTTATACTTGCTTTGTTCTTATTTTAGAAAGTATTTATGTAGCGTCTTCAGGTTACTAGCGTACACACATCAGCATCTTGATTAATGTGTTTAGGTTAATGTCCACAGCATGTTGACAAATGGTTGTCACTATGAAATATAATATGTCATCTTTGTACAACATGATTTGTTCATACTGTTTAATATATATGACTGCAAGTATCTGTTTGTATCTTTGATACCAACTGTATATTAACATGAAGGATATGTTACACATGGCAGGGATAATGTTGTTTTTGTTTCGACCACTGCACTTTATCAGGGTTCTCTTCTGAGTCAGGGTGAGTGCTGGACGTAATGTGGACTATTGTTTGCTTTAGCGGTATTTTGGGAAACACCCTACGTTGGAGGATTTCAAGGTTTACGTTTGGCTGTTTTTACTGGTACATCTTTATAGTTCGTAATATTGCTGGCACAAAGATGTATTGATTTTGCTTAGTTAGTTGATGGTGGTAGTAACTGTGAGCGATGAATTCACCAGATCAATCAATCAATCAATCATATCATTTGTAAAGCGCACTACTCACCCGTGAGGGTCTCAAGGCGCTGGGGTGGGGAATGCTGCTACTGCTCGAAAAGCCAGGTCTTGAGGAGTTTTCTGAAGGTCAGCAGGTCTTGGGTCTGCCGTAGGTGGATGGGGAGGGTGATCCAGGTCTTGGCGGCGAGGTGGGAGAACGATCTGCCACCGGAGGTCGCTCTTCGGAAGCGGGGGACAGTGGCGAGGGCGAGTTCGGCGGAGTGGAGCTGGCGGGTGGGGGTGTAGAAGCTGAGTCGTCTGTTGAGGTACGTTGGTCCGGTGTTGTGGAGTGCCTTGTGTGCGTGGGTGAGGAGTTTTAAGGTTATCCTCTTGTTGACCGGGAGCCAGTGCAGGTCTCTCAGGTGGGGTGTGATGTGGCTGCGGCGAGGGTTGTCGAGGATCAGGCGTGCAGAGGCGTTCTGGATGCGTTGGAGCCGTTTCCGTAGTCCAACCTGCTGCTGACGAGGGCCTGGGTGACCGTTCTTCTCGTTTCAGTGGGGATCCACTTGTAGATCCTGCGGAGCATGCAGAGGGTGTTGAAGCAGGCGGAGGAGACCGCGTTGACCTGTTTAGTCATGGAGAGGGTGGAGTCGAGGATGACCCCTAGGTTGCGTGCATGGTCGGTGGGTGTTGGGGCGGTTCCCAGTGCGGTCGGCCACCAGGAGTCGTCCCAGGCCGAAGGGGTGGATCCGAGGATGAGGACCTCCATCTTTTCCGAGTTCAGCTTCAGTCGGCTGTTCCTCATCCATTCAGCGACAGCCTTCATTCCTTCGTGGAGGTTGGTTTTGGCAGTGTGGGGGTCCTTGGTGAGGGAGAGGATCAGCTGGGTGTCATCGGCGTAGGAGATGATGTTGAGGTCGTGCCGACCGGCGACGTGGGCGAGCGGTGCCATGTAGATGTTAAACAGAGTTGGGCTGAGGGAAGAGCCCTGGGGTACGCCGCAGATGATCTCGGTGGCTTCGGAGCGGAAGGGGGGAAGGCGGACGCTCTGTGTTCTGCCGGAGAGGAAGGAGGTGGTCCAGTCCAGGGCCTTCTCTTGGATCCCGGCGTTGTGGAGGCGTGTTCGTAGTGTGTGGTGGCAGACCGTGTCGAAGGCGGCTGACAGGTCCAGGAGGATGAGGGCTGCGGTTTCTCCGTTGTCCAGCAGGGACTTGATGTCATCGGTGGCGGCGATGAGGGCAGTCTCGGTGCTGTGGTTGCTGCGGAACCCGGACTGGGAAGGGTCCAGGATGTTGTTCTCCTCGAGGTAGCGGGTCAGTTGTTTGTTGACGGTCTTCTCGATGACCTTTGCCGGGAACGGGAGCAGGGAGATGGGCCGGAAGTTCTTGAGGTCCTTGGGGTCCGCCTTGGGTTTCTTGAGTAAGGCGTTGATCTCGGCGTGCTTCCAGCTCTCCGGGAAGGTTGCTGTCTCGAAGGAGGTGTTGATGACTTTCCGGAGATGGGGTGCGATGGCTGTGTTGGCTTTGTTGAAGATGTGGTGTGGGCATGGGTCTGACGGAGATCCGGAGTGGATGGTGTTCATGATCTTGATGGTGTTGTCGTCTTTGATGTTGGTCCAGGAGAGCAGGCGGTTGGTGCGGATGGTGGTCGTGGGGGCGGAGGTCTCAGTGGTTGTCGGGGCGGTCGTGGCGTTGAAGCTGTCGTGGATGTCTGCGATCTTGCGGTGGAAGAAGGTGGCCAGCGAGTCGCACAGGTCTTGCGAGGGTGGGACGTTGTTGGTGTTGGAGCTGGTGTTGGAGAGTTCCTTCACGATGTTGAAGAGCTCTTTGCTGTTGTGCGCGTTGTTGTCTAGGCGGTCTTTGAAGGAGGCCCTTTTGGCGGATCTGATGAGGTGATGGTGTCTGCGGGTGGTGTTCTTGTGGGCTGCGTGGCTGTCCGGTGTTTGTTCACGGAGCCAGATCTTCTCCAGCTTTCGGCAGGTTTGCTTGGAGGCCCGGAGGGCTTCAGTGAACCAGCTGGCTTTCTTGTTGGTGTGACTGTTGGAGGGTTTCTTGATCGGGCGAGGGTGTTGGCGCAGTCGTTGATCCACTGTCTGAGGTTGCGGGCGGCGGTGTCGGGGTCGGTGGGGTCGGCGGGTGGGCTCTGGGCGAGGGTGGTGGTTAGTTGGTCTTCGGTGACTTTGCTCCAGCAGCGGCGGGGCATCTGTTGGGTGCGGTGGTGCGTGGTGGGTTTCTTGAAGGTGAAGTGGATGCAGCGATGGTCGGTCCAGTGGAGTTCAGTGGTGTGGTTGAAGGAGACGTGGGGGCTTGCAGAGAAGATGGGGTCAAGCGTGTGACCGGCGGAGTGGGTGGGTGTTGTGACGAGTTGTCTGAGTCCGAGGTTGGCTAGGTTGTCGATCAGGGTGGTGGAGTTGGTGTCGTTGTTGTTCTCGAGGTGGAAGTTCAGGTCCCCGAGGAGGATGTAGTCCGTGGAGGCGAGGGCGTGTGTGCTGACGAAGTCGGCGATGGAGTCGCTGAACTGTGGTCGGGGTCCGGGGGGTCTGTAGATGAGGGTTCCTCTGAGGGTGGTGTTGGGATCGGTGTGGATCTGGAAGTGCAGGTGTTCGGCGGTGCTGAGGGTGTCGTCGGTGTTGGTCGAGACTCAGAGTGTTCCTGTGGACGATGGCGATTCCTCCTCCTGCTCCGTTGGTGCGGTCCCTGCGGGTGATCTTGTAGCCTTCCGGGACGGCTATGGCTATGTCGGGTGCCGAGGCGGGGTTCAGCCAGGTCTCCGTCAGGAAGGCGACGTCTGGGGAGGTTGAGTCGAGTAGGTCCCAGAGTTCAACGGCGTGTTTGCGGGCGGAGCGGGTGTTGAGAAGGATGCATCTGAGGTGGTTGGGTTCTTTCCTGGTCGGCGGCATGGTGGGGCGAATGCTTGTGAAGCTGCAGTTCCGGCAGGTGAAAGCTCCGTGGGTGCGCTTCGGGGCGGCCAGGAAGCAGGTGTGTGATCGTCCGGTGTTGAGTGCGTGGAGGGATCTGGCATCGTAGCGGTGTCGGGTGTTGTGGCGTTCGCGGGGTCCAGGGGTCCTGGCGCAGACGGGCTTGCCTTAGGCGCGCGGCCTCCATATGGGGGGATGTGGGAGGGAGGAGCAGCTGGGAGGCGGGAGCGGGGCGGCGAATGGGAATGCAGGGGGGCGGGGACGCAGCGGCGGGAAAAATGGGCGGGGGCCACGGGAGAACTGGGCACAGGAAGGAAAAACAAGTTTAGGCAAGAAAACAAGTACAGGCACAGGGGAATAAAAACAAGTCTGGGCAAGAAAGCAAGTTAGGCACAGGAGGATAAAAACAAGTCTGGGCAAGAAAGCAAGTTAGGCACAGGGGGGGAAAAAAACAAGTCTGGGCAGGAAAGCAAGTTAGGCACCGGGGAATAAAAACAAGTCTGGGCAAGAAAGCAAGTTAGGCACAGGGGGAAAGTACAGGATTAGGCAAAAACAATGCAGGCAGAGCCGTGCAGCAGCGTGGGGAGCGACCTGCCTGCGAGCAGGGTCAGAGGTCGCTCCTTTCACCGCTGCGCGGCCTCCATATGAGGGGATGTGGGAGGGAGGAGCAGCTGGGAGGCGGGAGCGGGGCGGCGAATGGGAATGCAGGGGGGCAGGGACGCAGCGGCGGGAAAAACGGACGGGGGCCGCGGGAGAACTGGGCACAGGAAGGAAAAACAAGTTTAGGCAAGAAAACAAGTACAGGCACAGGGGAATAAAAACAAGTCTGGGCAAGAAAGCAAGTTAGGCACAGGAGGATAAAAACAAGTCTGGGCAAGAAAGCAAGTTAGGCACAGGAGGATAAAAACAAGTCTGGGCAAGAAAGCAAGTTAGGCACAGGAGGATAAAAACAAGTCTGGGCAAGAAAGCAAGTTAGGCACAGGGGGAAAAAAACCAAGTCTGGGCAAGAAAGCAAGTTAGGCACAGGGGAATAAAAACAAGTCTGGGCAAGAAAGCAAGTTAGGCACAGGGGGAAAGTACAGGATTAGGCAAAAACAATGCAGGCAGAGCCGTGCAGCAGTGTGGGGAGCGACCTGCCTGCGAGCAGAGTCAGAGGTCGCTGTTTACACCGCAGTAACCGCAGTACCATTCCAAAATGGGCGACCCTAATGCAGTACGATTTTGAATGGATTCGGTGGGTGGAGTTCTCACGCTGCCGTACGGCCGTCTCTATTTGGTTCACGGTCGAATGGCGTTTGAACGGCAAGCTGACAAGACAAGATACGCGTGGGCGTTCTAAGTTAATCTTTGGTATCCAGCGGTAAGTTTAGCGAGAATCTTGGAGTCACGTAGCAATATCGACGTGTTGATGTGGTTTTGACGTGGATCTTTATTTATTTATCACGCAGGTGTTGTTCCTGAAGTTTGCATAAACACAGGTATTGTGGCATGAGGCACTAAGGATTGTTTCACCATGCACTTCGCTGTTACATGGTGGTTATATAAAAATAAAGTGGGTTATTTATGTATTTGTAGGACCTGGGACATCGTATTTTTGTTGTTGTGAGAAGATATATGCATTTATTGCGAACCTGTGATTGTAAGTATCACATTGGGCGTTACTTGCCCTTAATTGTAAGGATAATGTCGAGTCACGTTTATATATCTCGCAGCATCACCATGCATGACTTGGCACAGTATGTTTTGCATGCATTTTAACATGTGTTGAGGGGCATGGATACTGTTGTTGGCTACACGGGGTTTGATAGCTGTAGACACAAATGTAGTGGAATGTGGCATCAACGTGTTGAACTAGTAGGAGATGGCATCACCATATTTTGAGGCGCTAGCAGTGTAGTGAACACTTAGTGATGGTGTTATCTATGTTCTAATCAAAATATGGGGCATATAAATTTTGATCTATCGTCCCACAGGTGAACGAGGTCTTTTGGTGGCATAAGACATATGGAATTAAAGTACATGCATTTATTGTTTATATTTCATTTATCTATTTGTTTTTATAGTGGCCCCTGAGGAAGGGACATAGCGTCCCGAAATGCATAGGGCATCACACCAATAAATTGGGAGCTACGCCAAAAGAAGAACGCTTTCAAATTGATGATATGTTGAAATTGATGATATGTACATATGTTTGTATATTGTTTTGTTCATTGAACGTGTAAAAAGCATGCATTGTTTCATTTCTAAAAAAAGTATGAGTAACGTGTAAATAGAAATTATAAGACTTAAGAGAAACATGTTTAACAAATGATGGAGTACGTGTTTTTTATCAACACTGAAAATTTGTATTTAAAGAGTTTATATTGTTTACATTCATAGCAGTGCACACAGTTACTCAGGCACAGGCATACCTGAACACATATAAAAGAAACCTTTTGCCAGGCCTAAACCTTCCCTTTTAGTACTTAAGTCACCCCCAAAGGTAGACCCTAGATGCTCATAGGGCAGGGTGCATGGTATTTGAAAAGTAGGACATGTATATTTAAAGTTTTACATGTCTTCTCAGTGAAAAACCTACAAAGTAATTTATCACTGTGGCATGGCTGGCCCTCCCATAGGAAAGCACTGGGTTACTTTATAACAATTTGTAATGTTTAGCTGCAGTTTGAGGGCAGCTAGAACCATGATTTAAGGACTCATTTTAATAGTAATTTAAAATCCAGGTTAAGGTTCAAAAAAGAATTTATATTACTATGCTAATAATGCACTTTTAGAAAGTTGTAATTTTTATGCCTAAGCCACGTGTGCCTTTCAGCCAGTGCCCAATGTCATCTGACTGTTAATAGGTCTCCTGTGGTGGTATATATATATTGCTTCCAGACAGTGAACAAAAGGCTTGGATGTGAAGAGATGTTTTTCTTCCTGAGCTGAATGGCTTGAAGGGTTGTGCCCAGTCCCTTCCTTAGCTTTAAAAGGTGCCTACCCTGTCACTGGCAGATGTAGCTCACACCCACCTAGGTCTGCCTCCTTTTGTCTTCCTAGCCAAATTGGCTACATGCCCAGTGGGAGGGGTTAGTTGCCCCAGAACTGGTTTGAAGTAACCACAAGGGAGAGTTTGCCCGTTATCATAGCCCAGGTGTCTCTAACCAGTCGAGCGTGAGCTACCAGTAGCTCGAAGACACATTCAAAGTAGCTCCTACCCTTTAGTTAATTTTAAATAAGCACAGGGTCACATTTTCCTTTTAAAGTTAAGGGAAGGCTGTGTTTATTTTACATTATTATCGTCAGGTTTCAGATAGCAGGGCCTGATAATAAGCGGTATCCAGTCAGATTTATTACTCAGGGGCACAGAGGTGATGAACTGAAGCACTGAGGTATTTAACTATTATATAAAAGTCCTTGTCAAGTCAATATTGGAGCATGAGAACAAAATGATGTTTCTGAATGCTTTTAAATGGTAGAAAACTAAAATGAAATGTTACCCTAATGATTACTTCTTCATATTAATTTTCTCCCATTTAAAAAAGCAATTAAAAGTCATAGAACATGCCCTACAGCGGGCTGGTATTCACAAAAGCTGAGGGAACTAAAAAGAAGCTGTCAAAAACAGGAAAAAATCTGGAGGCGTAGTTATTCTCCAGGAGAGAATACTAAGTACTAGCGTCTCATCCTAGATTCCAAATTAGAGATTAAATCTGAAAATAATTTGTTTACTGAAAAAATCAATTTGGCTAGCAATTCCTCCAGGCAGCTTTTTAGAACTGTCCAGCTGCTTTCATGCCCCCCTAATGCTAACACCTTACTTCCAACACAAAATCTATGCAACAGTCTAGCCAAATTGTTCAAAAACAAAGTTGAGGTGGTCTATGGGGACTTTGAGGTAGGCCGAAGCGATAATGCCGCATTCTCTGAAATTACCTCCATGGATGACAGCCACCCAGGTAGGCCAAAGCAATAATGCTGCATTCTCTGAAATTACCTCCATGGATGACAGCCAGCCAGTTTTCTGTAATTTCCCGCTGCTTACAACTGTAAAGTTGGTGAAGTTGATAAAGATGACCAAGTCGGGGGCTCCAACAGATCCCTGTCCTGTGAAAATCTTTCAGGAATTAGCGGGTACCTTAGCATCGCTCCTTACTGCATAACAGAATAACATCATAAATGCTGGGAGCTTTCCCTTAGAATGGAAAAAAGCGTCAATCCTTCCTTTGCTCCAAAAAGCCATACCTAAATTCAAGTGAAGAAAAGAATTACCGCCCCATCTCTAGACTCCCAGTAGCAGCAAAGTTCTTGAGATACCTGAACTCAGCTCTTTCAGAATTTCTTGAGCAGAGTGATATTCTGAATGGAGCACAATTTGGATTTAGGAAATCACACAGTACAGAATCCGCACTGCTGGTAGCTACTGAGGAGATCCTTGTTATTATGGACAATGGTGGCAAGGCTACGGTGGTCCTTTTAGGCCTATCTGCAGCCTTTGACACAGTGAGCCATACTGTGCTAAAACAGCGCCTACTGGAGATTGGGATTGGAGGCACAGCCCTTAACCTCCTAGTGTCTTTTCTATGTGATAGAGTACAGTCAGTCTCCTTCGGAGACCACCTCCAGTTCCTTCTCCCCTGCCTTCTGGAGTTCCACAGGGTTCTTCGTTGAGCCCACGATGTTCAACATTTATGTGGCACCACTTGCTAAACTGATTAGATCTTTTGGCTTTATTAAATATCCTACGCGGATGACACACAAATAGTTGTGTCTATTACCAGCAATGTAGAGGAGGTAAATCTCCAATTTAATAACTTTATGAGAGCAGTTGTTAACTGGATGAACAACCAATGTCTTAAACTAAACTCGGATAAGACAGAGGTTCTCCTCTTTGGGTGTGACCTATCATTCTGGAATGTCTCTTGGTGGCTGTCTACTATGGGCCCTTTACAGGGCCTGATTGGCGGTAGTGGGCATCGGGCATTTTCCCGGTGGGCCGGAAGGGTGGGGGCTGGTTTTGGAACGGTGGGGGTTGGTTTTGGTACAGGGGGCCGGTTTTGCAGCAGAGCTAAAATATCGGCCCCCTGTACCAAAAACAGCAGCAGTGTTTCCCACCAGCACAACCCCCCAGCCCTCCCTCTGCCCCCCTCAGACTTAATTGCCAGGGCCGGTTTGCGTTCCAGTCCGGCCCTGGCCCTGGCCCTTTACCTAAACCTGTCACCAAAGTGAAAAACGTAGGTGTAGTTTTTGACTCTAAACTTACGTTTGCTGACTAGACGAATCAGCTTATTTCCTCCTGTTTTTACCTTTTAGAGATACTGAAAAAACCCTACATTCTCATCTGATCTTAAGACAACAGTTGTCTCTTTAGTGTTATTGAGGCTGGATAACTGCAATGCCTTATACTTGGGCATGCAGCAAGGCTTACTTAAGAAACTCCAGAGGCTGCAGTTTGCAGCAGTCCGGCTTCTGAAAATACGAATCAGCCTCCAAGGGGTTGGAGGAGCTACACTGGCACCCGATAAAAAAACAGAGTGGCTTTTAAAGCACTCTGGGCCATATGTAGGACCATCTTTTGCGCTTGCAAACGGGAAATTGGCCTGTTTGCGACTGCAAAATTGGTCTGCCCTATTTACAAACCCTATTTTGTGAGTCTGTAACCTTTTACCGACTCACAAAATAGGGTTTGCGACTCACTATTAGGACGGGACGTGCCAAGGGCATCCCTTCCTAATAGCGACTTGCACTTCAATGTAACACTCGCAGTTTACCTCCCATTTCAAATGGGAAGGGGCCCCCAGGGGGCCTTTACCACACATTTAAGGTAAATGCATTGTTTATATGTATAAATATATATAAAAAAATGCGTGGTAAAGGCAAACATTGTAAAAGCATATGCGACCTAAAAAATGCGGGGTAAAAAATGCGTGGTAAAGGCATGCAGAGTATTTCCCAGCGTTGTTCCGTCCTACAACCCTCCGGAAGTCCTGGAATACCAGTCACCTGTTCAGGCTCAGGGTACAGACCCTGGGCTGAAAGGCCAGTCTCAGGTTCCATACCATCCCTGAGAGTACAGGAGTAAATATAAAAGAAGTGTCTGTCTCCTCATAGGTACAGCCACCCAAAAACCTAAGAGGCCTCAGGAGCAAGTGAGGGACTCCTTGCCAGTTGCAAGTCTGGAAGTGATGCTTGCCCAAGGCCCCCAGATTGAAGTCTCCACCTGGCAGTGGATGGCCAGAGGTCTGGCTCTTGACACTCACAGCTGCCAGTGGCCTCTGCTGGTTGTTGTCCTTATGGGCAGAGTTTTCCCTGGGTTGGGGACAGATGTCTGATCCAAGGGGCAGAATGGGTCACATTGCCTTGTTGGCCATGGTAGTACTGTCTAGAGCAAGATAATACCAGCTGTTTGCTGATGAGGAGAAGGGCTCCCCATGGGTCGGTGCAGTGACTCCGGAGGATGGTGACAGAGTAGTACAGTTAAGTTCAGAAGGGCATAGAACAGACAAGTGCCACTGCAGATCAGGGACATTTTCCATGTTCTATCTCCTTAGCAGGGAAGCCTTTCAAGGTACTGATTAGTTTACCGTAGCATTTGGCTGAGGGGTGGAAGTCATGAAGACAATTTGCTCTCTTGCAGGGCCTACTGAACCTGTTTTTGTTGGCCAGAGGACTCTGCACACTTTACTCCTGCTAGCCAGTGAAAAAGTGCTCGGGCTCCTCTCTTTAAACATGGTAAAATTGTCATACACCTAATTGACACATGTAATTTACTTTTGAGTCCATAGTATATAGTACTACATATACCTAGGGCATGTAAATTGAATGCTACAAGTGTGTCACTCACTAAAGCAGCGCTGTATAACATCTCTCCAGGCCTGCCCCTACAACCTGTGTGCGCAGTTTTAAACTTCGACCTGGTGAAATAAACCTTTTGCCTGGCCTAAACCTACCCTTTTAGTACTTATAAGTCATTCCTAAGGTAAGCCCTAAATGCCCATAGAGCAGGGCAAATAGTATTTAAAAAGTAGGGCATGTATATTTAAAATTTTTCATGTACTAGCAGTGAAAAACTTACAAAGTCCTTATCACTGTTTCAAGGCTTGCAGCCCATAGAAGAACACTGGGTTAAATTGTAACAACTTATAATGCTTAACTTCAGTTTGGGAGCAGCTAGAACTATGATTTAAGGACACATTTTCATAGTAATTTGAAATCCAACTTAATGGCCAAGTCAGATTTTATATTACTATTTTAGAAATGACACTTTTAGGAAATTGTCGTTCATCTGCCAAAGCCAAATGTGCCTTTCTGCCAGTGTTACCTGACTATTAATCGCTCTCCTGTGGTGTTATGCGTATTGCTCCCAGACAGTAGTCAAAAGGCTTGTGTATGGAGAGATGTTTTTCTTCCTTGAGCAGGATGGCTTGGGGTGTTGTGCCTAGCCAATACCTGACCTCCAAACGGTTCCTACCCCGTCACTGACGGATGTAGCGCACACCCAGGCCTGCCTCCCTTTGTATTCCTAGTCAGCTTGACTCCGACCCGAGTGGGAGGGGGGAGCTGCCCCAGAACTGGTTTGAAGTGTCCACAAGGGAGCATCTGCCCAGTATCATAGCCACATGTCTGGGTGGGCACCAGGAGCTCTGACCAGGGAAAGAAGGGTTCTGCCATGTCAGACTGAGGTAGAGAATGACACTGTGGGATAGTTTACAGTAAAACGCACAGGAAGTGCCGCAAAGATAGGTAGGATCACTCCCTGGAAAATATTACTCCATTGGTTAGGGAGTGACCAGGAGTTTCCCCCACCCGAGGCTAGCATCCCCAGTACCCCTCTCAAAACAAACCTGAACCTGTGAAGAATCTGAAGGACTGCCCTGCTGTCTGAGGAACTTGAATGAGACTGGACCTGCTTGTCTTGAACCCAGGACACCAAAAGTGACTCCAGGGGTCAGTTGGCTGATCCCCCTTTGTGAGCTGCAGGGTTTCAGCAAGTTTTCAGAGGCCTTTCCTGCAACTGCCTAGTTGACCAGTTCCAACCAAACCTGCCCTGCACCCTGCTCCTGGCCTCTGCTTGAGTGAGTCTTGACGCCTAGTTCTGTCCAAGGTCCTGGACCTTTGGCTGGTGTCAAAGTGTACTCTTCCTAAATTTTCCTGACACCTATACCTTAGAAACATTTTGCCAACATTTTGCTCTAACCAGGACCAACCTGCAAAGCCAATCCAACGAAAATGCATTGCCACGGGGTAAAGATGCAGGTTGCTTCAACTACGTTCTTCTCCACAGCAGCAAATTCGAGCCAGCAGAACTTTGAGGGGCTGGTGTGTGGCATCATAGAGCCCTCTTCAGATACAGTCTGCATCCTTGACCCACTGGAAGAATTTGAGTCCCAAAAAGTGTCTAAGTCCTAAGGTAGAAATCTTTTTCAGGTGCAAAAAGTATCCAGCCGATGAGGGACCTTCTTTGGGCACGAAATTCAAATTTCTCATACTTTGAGCATTACAGCCAAAAGTTAATGGCTTAACCCAGAAGTCATCCAGAGGCAATCCGATGACATAGAGCCCTTTACAGCTACACTCTGCTGCCTTGCCCCGCTGTGGATTTTTGACTTCCATCCCAGAGACTAAACATAAATCTTTTCACCGGAATAAATCGAGACCCAGGACCCCACCAGTACTCTATCACGGTCAGCCTTACCGTTTGACTTTGTCTCAGTCAAGCTCAACCAGATGACCGCGATGGCGCTTAACACTTTTTTGCGATATTTTGAACCCTAAACTTTAAAAATTCACAACTCTGGTTCTACTTTTTGAATATTTGTAATTTTGGTGTCAATTTATTTACTATAATTTACTCTATTGGTTTGGGATTTGTCTTGTGTTGTGTTTTCACTATATTACTGTTTGATTACTGGATAAATACTTTACATTTTGACTCTAAGTTAAGCCTGACTGCTTTTGTGCTAATTTACCAGACGGATAAGCACAGGTTCACCGTGCAAAGTTTTTGATTATTATTTGATGTGGGTTCTCACCCCCCTCAACTAATACTCCGATTTCATACATGCACATTGGTAGGAGTGCCTTGACACCACCTATCACTAACAACAGGGCACATCCTAGAGAACATTTTGTGGGGAGCACTAAATATCCAGCTAATAGCAGGACAGAACCCCTAGAAGTGTTTTACAAAAAACGGCAAAATAGCGCAATATACACCACATTTAAAAAGAAAAAGATATATAGCATTTGGTTTTAGAGTATGTCTGTAAGAAGGTAGGATCCTTCTACCATAGTTACGCACTTTGTGCCTGGATTCAGTGTGTTTTTTACTTAGTCTGCTGGGATCCTGCTAATTAGGACTCTAGCAGCTTTGCTTTCTCCCCCAAATTGACATGGTAAGTACTTTGGTACCTCCACAGTTGGCTACTGATGTACCCTTGTAAGTCCCTAGTATATGGTACTAAGGTACCCAGGGCATAGGTACACCAGGGGTCTGCCCTGGGCTGCAGCATGTATTGTGCCACCCATGGGAGTCCACTTAAACTGTGACTACAGGCCTGCCATTGTGGCGTGTGTGAGTTGGTGCTTACACCTCTCATGACAGATATTTTTCCTTATATCTGAGGTCACTGCACTTAAAACCTATCAGTCACCCCTTTGGCAGGCGCTTCAGTCCTGAGTGCAGGGTGCTTGGTTACAAGTGTGAGGGTGCCCCTGCGTGAGCAGGACACCCCTACAAACCCCAGAGTTGATTCTCCAGGCTTTGTAAGTGTGGTCAGCCATTTTTAGACATATAGTGGACATCAGTCATTACAAGATGTCTAACTATATAATGGCTGCAACGCACCTGGTCATGTTTGGTATCAAACATGTTGGTATCATACCCCAACACAGATTCTGTTGTTGGAAGTATGATCCCATGTACTGGGGGGCTTCAATGGGGCCCACCTGTACTCCCGGTAACAGCCTTTCAGGGTCTGCAAGCAAGCTAGTGCTGCTGGCTACCACAGACACGATTCTGCCCTCCTTCTCCTGAGCTAAGCTCGAGCAGGGGAAGGTAGAACAATAGGTTTCCTGCCACAGGGACAGAGTGACCACCTCCCAGACAGAACTTAGTGTATTGGGCTGGGGTGGGGGAGCTTGCCAGCGCCACCAGACCATTTTGAAGGGCCCATGTGGTGCCCTCCTTGCATACTCCAGTTTGAGCCAGTTCAGGAACCCTTGGTTCCCGCTGTGGTGTGAGACTGGGCAAAGGGCATGGGAGTATCCTCCCCTCTGTCCAGCCCCTCCTCTGGGAGGGACCCCCGAGTTGTTTCAACCCTTTCCTTAGGGTATTTAAGGGCTTCTTAGATTCGTCGTGCGACAAGACTCAACCCTGAAACCACGTCGCTCTTCAATTGTCTGGACACTTGGACTTCGACTGGAACCGAGACTGCACCCAGGAAGACTCCTGCTCTGGCTGTTCTTCAAGTCTTCTTCCTCATCTGTGTCTGTGCTTCATCCAGGTTCTTCAACAGACCTGTGAGCATCAAGGGCACCTGAAGAAATCTCCCTTGGAGTGAAGGAGTCACTCCCCTGCATCTGCAGCAGACCGGTCTACTGTTCCTGTCATCCTACGGACTTCCTGAGGCTCAGCAACAGAGGTGGTGGTTCTGCAACTCCCTAGCGGCCTGGCCTGTCGTCTCTGCAATTTTGAAGCCAGTATCCCTGGTCGGAACTTCTGTGCACCACGTTGACTTGCCGTTGCCAAGGCTTGTTGGGTCTGCACTCCAGAGATCTTCGGGCTACAAGAAGTTCCAGCACCTCTTCTCTTCAAGATCACTGTCCTCACTGCATCCTCTGCACTGTGGGTCTCCATCTTTGGTGAGCTTCTCAAGGTCCTACTGCGACTCCTGTGCCTTCGGCCTGTGGTTCCTCCTGGGGATCTTCTCTTTCTTCAGTGGGCTCCCCTTGCTTGGAGCCTGCTCTGACTCTCCTGCTGTTGTTGAGTCCCTTTCGACATTGCTGGTCCCAACTTTGCTCCTTTTTTATCTTCCACGCCAGTTGCATCTACCAAGGCTTGTTGCTGCTCCCGCCGGACACCGACCACATAGTCACCAACATATAACGTAGGGCAGCTCGTGCACGGCTTCTGGTCTTCCTCTGCATCACCTGGGCTTCAAAGCTGCAGCGACAAGGTCATCGTCGACTCTTCAGAACTCTCGACATCGGTGGGCATTGTGTCTCCGTGCCTCCTTGTCACCTCCAAGTGGAATAGACTCTGTCCACTCTGCTTGCAGGTTCTTCAGTTCCAGAATCCACTCTTGGATTCCACCGGCCTCCTTCACAGTCTTCTCCAGAGGCATCTTCCATTGTTGTCGACTCCTATGCACCTAGCTCCCCTGGTGTAGGTATCCTGGTTCCCGGGGCATCCACGGGTGGGGTGGCTCTCCAACCTTCTGTCTTCCAAAGGGTTCTTCGGGGTCCTCTGGGAAGGGTCCTTCTTCTTCAAAACTGCAACCACGACTCCTCCATTAACTTCCATTGGGCACTTGGCTGTGTTTCCACTCTGCACACAGCCTTCGTGGGGTACCTGGGTACTTACCTTGGGTGCTTCCTTGTTTCCTCAGCTCCTCTGGGTCTTCTGGTCCAGGTCCCGTTCTCCTTTGTAGTTCGCATTCCACTTTCTTAGTATATGGTTTAGTCTCACCCTGGAGACCACTGTACTTTGTGCTACTTACCTGATTGCTTTTGAAGTATTTTTGTGTATTGTGTTGATATCTCCAGGTAGGAGAAATACCAATGTGTTAGTGATTTTGTGTTGTAATAAATAGACTTATTGTTGCTAAACACTGTGTGGTTTCTTTTTATCTAACTTACACTACAGATTAAACTGGTTAACACTCCTTCAAGGTAAGCCTGAAGGCTGCTCTCCACAGCTACCACTTTGAGGGCTTTCTATGGTTGTCTAAGACCACTAAAATAACCATAGGGTTGCCTAGATTAGTGCAAGGTGCACCACTTGAATAAATGTGCTCCATATACTAAGCCAGACTCTTACATTGGTGTGCAGCGGTTGGGATTTAAGCCTGCACTGTTTTACCATTTAATCTAGGTGAAGGTTACATGAAAAAACATCTCTAGCTAGGCACATGTAATACTTTTGTTGTCAGCAAGTTCTACTGAACTTTTTGGATTGGTTGTCAAGGGTCTTAGCACAACCCTTTCTCCAATCTTTGGAAGTTTAGTTTTCACTAGGGTAGGTAGGTGCACCACCACACTACACCTAATACCATGTCTTTAATTGGTGAGCCTGGTGAGGTTACCACTTTTAGAGCTTTCTATGGTTATCAAAGACCACTAAAATCACCATAAGGGTTGCCTGGATTAGTGCAAGGTGCACCACTTGAATAAGTGTGCACCATATACTAAGCCAGCCTCCTACAGTGTCCTTTTGGGAAGCCCTTAAAATAATGTAGATCTGAGGATTGTTCCTAGCAAACATTTACAAATATTTAGCAGGTATCTGATAAATTGTGCCCCACCATAAATCATGTAGAAAAAAATGACATCAGTTTGCAAGAGGTATAATGCTGTTCCAGTACGTATCCTATCCGGGTTGAAGTGACAGAAATAAAATACAGTCATAATTACTTGTCACGACTTGTAATCTTCTTACCGGTTCTGGTGTGTTGGAGAGATTCTTGACTTCGGTTCTTGAAGTCAAAGGTAAGGGTAACCCTTTCTGGTAGCCACGGTGCTGCCGACAAAGAAAAAGGCTAAGCAGATCGTGCCTTCCAAAAGGAGGCCCAAGAGGGAAAAACCCTATAGGGAAAAACCTCTGATGGAAATAGGAACTCCAGGAATGAAAAGGAAGGCAGAAGCAATCAGTAAGGAGGAATAGAAGGCAAGGACTCCAAAACGGAAGAGAAGGCAATAATCAGGAACAAGATACACCAGCAGGAATCACAGATACACCAGGCAGAAGCACAGGATACCAACAGGAGGGAGGACACACCAGCAGGACCAAAGAGTGTTGCAACGCAAAGAAGGAAAAGGTTCTGCGCCTTTTATACCCAAGAACAGGAAGTGACAAAATAGGAACAGGAAGTGATAAAACAGGAAGGAGACCGTTGTCATCTTGGAAAGGGAAAGGAGTGAAGAGCAGAATAGGAAGGCTGCCATGTTAGGAAGGTAAAACAACCTTCCCCCAAGGCCCTCTGGGAGCACACCTGTGAAGGGGAGAAGGGAAACAGGCTACAAGATGACCCCAAGGAAGATGACCCACAGGATGCGACCATGCAGAAGGTAAGTGCAAGTGCCCCCAAATGAATAGCATAGGAAGCCCCAGTCCCAATCTGGGAACTGCGGTATTCCTAAGATGTTATTTCAAACAACCAACGGGCCACCGCACAAGTCCACGGCATGCCCGATAAAAGAAAAGCAGCATGCGTCGCGGGACACACCCGCAATGCCAAAATGGTAATAGCGGGCCACCGTGTTGCTCCGCGGCGCGCTCAAGAAGGAGAGAGAGGCGCCGTGGGCTGCACTGCAGCCCGTGAAGAGGAAACGGGTAGCGTCGGCCAGCGGCGCAACAGTTGGTCCCCCTCCTGAAGCCCCAGGTTTGCCAGGAAAAAGCAGAAAAAAACGGCGGACAAGAACAGGAGCGTGGACTGAGTCTGCATCCTCCCAAGAGTTCTCACTGGGGCGATAGCCTTTCCAATGGATAAGGAACTGCAATAGGTTCCTAAAGAACCGAGAGTCACAGAGAACCTGAACCTCATATTCAGGAACATTGTTAACCAAAACAGGAGGTGGGTGGGAAAAAATCCTCAGGTAAGGATCCGAAACATAGGGTTTCAGCTGTGAGGTATGAAAAACATGGTGCATCTTCCATGCACGTGGTAGCTGTAGGCGGAAAGACAAAGGGTTAACTACTTGAGTGATTTTGAATGGTCCGTAAAAGCGTGGTTTGAATTTGCTACGTGACAAGTGGTGAGGCAAACATTTTGAGGAAAGACAAACTTTACTGTTAGCCTGGTATGAAGGAGACTGACGTCGAAGGACGTCAGTGGTGTCTTTCTTTTTGTTTTTGGCTGCCTGAAGATTAACATGTACTTTTTGTCGGACCTCTCGGATATGTCGTATAAAAGAGGCTGCAGCAGGAATTAAAGTGGCATCATGTAAAACAGATGGAAAGGTCCTAGGATGGTAACCATACAAGCAGAATAATGGGGTGGTCTTGGAGGCACTATGGACTGTGTTGTTATAGGAATACTCCGCTAATGGTAGATATGAGGACCAATCACTTTGGGTAGAATTGCAAAAACAACAGGGGTATTGTTCTAGTCCCTGATTAAGGCGTTCAGTTTGACCGTTAGTCTGGGGATGAAACTCTGAGGATAAAGCTACTTCAATATGAAGGGATTTGCAAAAATGTTTCCAGAACCGTGATATATACTGAGGATCTCGGTCAGATATAATGATCTGTGGAAGACCATGAAGGTGGTAAATTTCCTGTATGAAGATTTTTCCAAGTTGTAAAGCAGTGAAATGTGCCATCTTGGAAAAGGAGTCTACTGTCACCATAATGACTTGGTTACCTGCAGAAGGAGGCAGAGAGGATATGAAATCAGTGGATATGGTATGCCATGGAGCCGGTGGAACAGGTAAGGGCTGATGTAACCCCACTGGTTTAGTGTGAAGTGTCTTGGCCTGGGCAAAGACAGGACAGGAGGATACATAGGTTTCAGAATCCTTTCTTGCTGACGGCCACCAAAAAGAACGAGGCAATAATTCAAGCGTATATTCAACAAAACGATGACCAGCAACAGGAGAATCATGACACATCTGCAGGGCTTCTAGTTGTACCTTGTTCATTGGGAGGAATAATGCCCTTTCACGATAGTGATACTGACCACGTTGCGTGATTTGACCATTTAGCTTCTTCCATTCTTCTTGGTTTAGGGAAACATAGCCTAATTGGACTCTGTCTAGGAATGATTGAACTATGCCAATGATACGTTGTGGGTCAATTATGTTTTGCTGTGGGAGTGTCAGACTTTCCAGATAACGATGGGATAAGGCATCTGCCAGACTGTTCTGAGACCCGGGTATATAGGTAATGGTAAAATTGTATTGGCTAAAAAAATATGCCCTCCGGGCCTGGCGGCTGTTCTGACACTGGAGGCTGTGAAGGCATTGTAGATTCCTGTGATCTGTTCTGATTTCAAATGGTTCCTTGGTACTCATTAAGAATTGTCTCCATTCACGACAGGCTAACTTCATGGCCAATAGCTGTCGCTCAAGAACGGAGTAGTTCCTCACGAAATCTGACAGGATGTGAGACAAGTAAAAAACTGGATGTTCCAGCCCGTCGTCATCTTGTTGTTTTAGAAGCACAGCACCTATTGCTCTATCTGAAGCGTCTGTTTCTACAAAAAACGTCCTTGTTGTTTCTGGATGACGTAAAACAGGAGCTTGAGTAAATGCCTGTTTTAAAGACTGAAAGGCCCTCTCAGCTGCTTAGGTCCATTTGAATCCTTGCCGGAGATTTTCAATCTTTAAGGTTTGAGAGTGGTAACTTGTATGGTGGGCAAAATTATCAATAATTGGCGATAAAAGTTTAGCAAACCTAAGAAACATTGGGTTTCTTTGATTGTTGAAGGCGAAGGCCAATTTAGAATAGCTGTTACCTTTTGTGGATCCATGGCAATACCCGTCTTGTTGATCCAGTAACCTAAATATTCCACCTCAGTTTTGTCTAACTCACACTTTTCAGACTTACAGAAAAGGCTGTTCTGACATTAGTCTTTCCAGGACTTGGGCAATGTGTGCATAATGTAACTCAGGAGCAGCTGAATAAACCAAGATGTTGTCAAGATATATTACAACGATTTTATTTAAGAGGTCGGAGAACACATTATCCATGAATCGTTGAAATATAGACGGAGCATTGGTTAATCCAAAGGGCATAACTCGATATTCGAAGTGGCCCAAAGGTGTCCTGAAAGCGGTTTTCCACTTGTCTCCTTCTTTGACTCGAAGGTGATGGTAGGCATCCCCAAGGTCTAGCTTGTTAAAGACTTGTGCTCCTCTAACAGACTCCAAGATATCTTTAATAAAGGATAAAGGATAACGATCTTTGATAGTGATCTTGTTGAGACCTCTAAAGTCTATGTAAGGCCAAAGGTCTTTTCTCTTTTTTGGTACGAAGAAGAGGGGTGCTCCAGCAGGTGATGAGGAACGAGTGATCAAACCACTTTGAAGGTTTTCTTCAAAATATTGTCTAAGGGTTTCCTTCTCGGGCTCAGTAAGAGAGTACACTCTTCCAAAAGGTAGTCGCTCCGGGTTCTAGAGGGATAGCACAATCAAACTCCCGATGAGGTGGCAATGTCAAGTTTTTTGGTTTCTGAAACACATTTGCATACCCTTGGTAATGACTGGAAACACCATGGACTGTGTTAACAGAGGTACATGCCTCCTGTTTTACTATAGGCATCTCTTTTGGGGACCAGTATTCCTCAGTAGGATAACAGATTTGATGGCAAAAATGTGACGATCAAGAAATGGTACTAGTCTCCCAGTTGATGTAAGGATTGTTTCTGATCAGCCAGGGTATTCCTAAAATCATATTATGATTAGGTGAGGCTATCAGGTCAAAGGATAAATACTCTTGGTGTCTTCCAAAAGTCAATTGTAGAGACGGTGTAATTTCTTTGACCAGTCCGGAAACAAGAGGAGTGCCGTCTACTGTATGTACTTGTTCCGGAGTCTCCTTCGGATTACAGCATATTTGTCTCTCTGTAGCCCATCTTTTGTCCAACTAGATACCACTGGCTCCACAATCTAACAGTGCCAATATGCCTTCTTCAGTGCCATCAGACAACCGAAAGGAACATTGGTAGAAGAAAAAGAGAATTCGAGGTCTCTTTCGATGAGCAGATTGAAGGTATTCCAGACCATCCCGTCCTCTCCCTTCTTACAGAGGACGGGATTTGGCTCGGTGGATGGGTAGGACAATTGCGGATTGTGAGAAGTTGGCCTAGTATATGCTGTCCACTAATTAAAGTGGGCACCTTGTACCAGTCCAAACAACCCTTATGGTGATTAGGTCAAAGATAACCTTTATTGAAAGCTATCCTAGTGGTAGCTATGGAGAGCAGCCTTCAGGCTAAGTCTTGAAGGAATGTTAAGCACCTTGTTTTACCAGAATGCAACCTTATAGTATTGGTTAAATGAAAGGGAAACCACACAGTAGTTATAAAAATATGTATTTATTATATATAACACTCTCTAGTATCCTCTACATGAGGATAGAACACAAATCAAATAACACAGTTGCAAAGAATCAAACGTAAGTAGCACAATACACAGTGGGCTCTCGGGGGAGACCAAACTATATACTAAATAAGTGGTATAAGAACCACGACTCGGGACTAGACCTAGTCTAGAAGGTGTAGAATCGCTGGGACCCCAAGGAACCACCCAAGGTGAGTGAGTAGGGACCCCATGGAGGACGGGTGCAGGGTGAGAACATGACCGCAAGCGCCGTAAAATTCAATGGGAAAGTCGCGGTTGGAAAATCAGAGATTAAGGACCCTTCCCAGCAGATTACGAAGACAACCCTTGGAACTTAAGAGTTTGGAGAGCCACCCCACCCGTGGATACCTTTGTACCAGAGTTACCTATCCCAAAGGAGCCGGGTGCATAGGTGCGAAGTGGCGTCGGAAACCCTTGTCGTTCTCTATGGATGTCGACAAAGAAATGCTGCTGCTGGAAGAAAGAAAAGTGTCCGGTGGAATCCAAACGTGGATTCTAGATGAGAAGAACCTGAAAGCAGAGGGGACAGAGTCTGGGTCACTTAGGAGTGACCAGGGGCTCGGTAGACGAATGCCCACCGATGTTGGGTGCTTCAGGTGTATGGACGGTGATCCTGACTCTTCAGCTGTGCGGACCAGGAGACGTCTTGGACGACCAGGAGCCGGATACGAGCTGTCCCACGAAGGATGTCGAGTGCTGAGGGGTCGGTGTCCAGCGGGAGGACCAATCAAGCCTTGGCAGCGGCAAACAACATAGATGGTCAAATTCGGTGTCGATCTGGCCCAGCAAGGACCAGGAGACTCACCACAGCAAGGTGAGTCAGGGCAGGCCTGGAGCAACCAGGGGAGCCCAAATAAAGCAAAGTTGACCGTCAAGTGGACCCACAGGCCAAAGGCACAGGAGTCGCGAGGGGACCTCAGGCGGTTTCACAGGATACCAGCTAGCAGGGTACAGAGTGTGAGGATGCCAGAGTCCTTCTCAGAAAAGATTCGCTGGGGTCAGGGCTACAAATGGCCCAATGCACGGGAATTGTTGCACGACAACAAGCATGTGCAGCTGCAAATGGACACGGTGCACAGGGGTACGGGTTATGCGGTCCCCACGAGGGATATCTGCCTCAAACTCGGTAAGAGGGCAGCTCGACCTCGGAGACCTTCAGAAACCCACCTCCTGAGTTGCTGGAGCCTTCGGAGTCCGCAGGAGCTCAGGGTCAGCAAACCGGTCAGATGCGTTACAGTGCCTGCGTTTGCAGGGGAGTGACTCCTTCACTCCAAGGGAGATTCTTCTGTTGTCTTGGAGGTCCACAGGGTCCTGCACGGAGCCTGTATCGATCACGGACAGTGGCGAGACTGGGGCGGCAAGGGAAGACTAAGTTGAGCGCAAGGGAGGTCCAGCGAAGTCCAGCGTGTCCAGATGGTCGAAGTGTAGTGGTATCTTCTTGCAGAATCTTGTCCACGTAAAATCTAATGTCCTGTAGCCAGGTAACCCACTTTATACCCACGGGAAAGGGTTGGACAGATTCTACGGACTCACCTAGGGGAGGGACAGGACAGAGAGGTGGCTACACCCATGTCCTTTGTCCAGTTTTGCGCAAATGGCTCCTAGAACTGGTTGAGCTGGACTATGCACAGGGACACCAAGTGTGCCCCTCGTGCAGACTTTCTGGCACTGAGACAGTGCACCCACCCAGCCCCAATACACTAAATCCTGTCTGGAAGGTGGTAACACCTCCCTGTGACAGGATGCCTATTGTGCTGCCTTCCCCTGCTCGAGCTTGGCTCAGCAGCAGGAGGGCAGACTCGTGTCTGTGGCTGGCAGCATCCATTTTGTGCTGTAAGGCTCGAGAAAGTTGGTACCGGTAGACTTAGGTACCCCCAGAACTTCGGTTCTGAGGGGAGGAATCATACCTCCCACAACAGTTACTGGTGTGGAGGTATGATTCCAAGGTGTTTGACACCAAACACGACATACTTCGTTGCAGTCGTTTTCGAGATAGCATTTACCGCGAGGTTATAATGCACCTCTACCTATATGTCTGGTAGTATCACGTACAGCCTGGGAGAATGGTCTTCGAAGACTGCAGAGGGGCCCTGCTCATGCAGGAGCACCCTCTCACGTAAAACCCAGCACCCTGCCTTCAGGATTGTTAAGGCCTGCCATAGGGGTGACTTATAAGGTTTTTAAGTGTAGTGATATATATAGATATAGTGAACCTATATCTCTTGTAAGTGGTGCAAGCACCAGCTTACACAGGCTGCAGTAGCAGACCTAGGTTCCATTTTGCATGACCTCTCAGGGGTGGCATAATACATGCTTCAGCCCATGGGAGGCCTCTGGGGTACCTATGCCCTGGGTACCTGTGTACCATATACTAGGGACTGATAAGGGTACCCCAGTATCCAATCTGGAGTTGTACCAAAGTACATACATATCAATTTAAGGGAGAAAGCAGATAGGCTGGGGTCCTGGATAGCAGGATCCCAGCCAGACTAGTCAAAACAGTGGGTGCAAAAAGCAAAAAGTGGGGGTAACCATAAGAAGCAGATCCTACTTTCCTACACGGATCATATGACCAGAAGCACCACAATATAGGCACAGTCCTTGTTTTCTCCTGTATTCTCATTCGGCCTCGGACAGCGGTCCTCTGGTCAGACTTATTTGCATTGGCTCTTCTCCTGATGAAGGGAGTTTTTCAGATACAGGAACTTCTGTTCTACGAGCACTAGGTTGTGTCGTTCCTGTATGTGGGGGGACACATGCTTTTCGTCTTTCCGATCGGCGTTCATTGAGACAATGTTCGATAGACAATGCTAAATCTATTAGTTCAGTCATGGTTTCAGCACGGGGTAGAATGCACCAACTCATCCTTGTCTTCTCGTAGACCTCTGCGAAAAAGAGTGCCCAATGTTCGTTCCACCCAAGTGGTTTCTGCAGCCAGTTGTCTAAAGTGCGTGATGTATTGCAGGACATCCTGGTTCCCCTGTTGAACGTCACACACAGCTTCTTCTGCGGAGGTCTCCAAGCCGGGTCTTTGAACATTTGTTTAAAGGCAGCAAGAAAGGACATGTAATTTGATAACCGAGGTTCTTCTGAGGCTACCAAGGGAGTCGCCCATGCCAACGCAGGACCAGACAAGGCACTGATCAAATACCCAACCTTAGTTCTATCCAATAAAAACTGGGTTGGGCGGAAGGCAAAAAATACTGTTAAGGAATCCAGAAATTCTTTCAACTTATTGGGATCGCCGGAAAAACGACGAGTGGTGGTAGAGACTGTGGGAACATCAGACGTCTTAGCAGCCAACACTTGACGCAAAAATACATTTTCTTCATGTAACTGTTGTAATTCTTGAGCTTGTCGTTGTATAGTCTGCACTAATGCCTGTGTCGCTTCTACTGACCCTTCCAGAGGTGATGTTTGAGGAAGATCCATGGCATCAGGATCAAAAAGGGTTTTTGGGCGTTGCAATCTGTCACCACTTGTAATGTTCTTACCGGTTCTGGCGTGTTGTAGAGAAACTCGATTTCGGTTCTTATGGGTTCTGGTCTGTCCGAGGTAAGTAAGACCCTTTCTGGTAGCCACGGTGCTGCGGACAAAGAAAAAGGCTAAGTAGACTGTGCCTTCCAAAAGGAGTCCCAAGAGGAAAAAACCCTGCAGAGAAAAACCTCCGATGGAAGTAGGAACTCCAGGAACGAAAAGGAAGGAAGAAGCTACCAGTAAGGAGGAATGGAAGGCAAGGACTCCAAAACGGAAGAGAAGGCAATAATCAGGAACAAGGTACACCAGCAGGAATCACAGATACACAAGGAAGGAGCACAGGATACCAACAGGAGTGAGGAAACACCAGCAGGAGCAAAGAGTGTTGCAACGCAAGGAAGGAAAAGGTTCTGCCCCTTTTATACCCAAGAACAGGAAGTGAAAAAACAGGAACAGGAAGTGACAAAACAGGAAGGAGACTGTTACCATCTTGGATAGGGAAAGGAGTGAAGAGCAGAATCGGAAGGCCGCCATGTTAGGAAGGTAAAACAATCTTCCCTCAAGGGCGTCTAGGAGCCCAACTGTGAAGGAGAGAAGGAAAACAGGCAACAAGATGGCCCCAAGGAAGATGACCCACAGGATGCGACCATGCAAAAGGTAAGTGCAGGTGCCCCCAAATGAATAGCATAGGAAGCCGCAGTCCCAATCTAGGAACTGCAGTATTCGTAAGATGTTTTTTAAACAACCAAGGGGCCGCTGCGCAAGTCAGCGGCGTTCCCGATAAAGAAAAGCAGCAGGCATCGTGGGACACACCCGCGATGCCAAAATGGCAATAGCGGGCCGCTGTGTTGCTCTGCGACGTGCTCGAGAAGGAGAGAGAGGCATCGCGGGCTGCACAGCGGCCCGAGAAGAGGAAACAGGTAGCGACATGGGTCGCGGTTCAACCCGCGGCGCAACTGTTCTGAGTCCCTCTCTTCTTTCTTCTCACTGACCCTTTTCCCTTATCAGTTTCTGCTCTCTAATAGGAGGTTCCTAATTTCCCTGATTTTCCTGTTTCTGTCCTTCCCCTATCTACAGTTCCTGTTGAGACGCACAATTTCCACTCTCTAATGGTCAATCACAATTCAAGAGCTCTCTCTTCTTTTTACTTAGCAAGTCCTGCTCTCTGCGCACTTTCCAAAGCTCTTTCCATGATTTGTCTATCTTTAACGGAGCCTGGAGTTGTCTTTCCCACTCTATACACCCCAGTAGAGGGCCAGATGGTTCTACCTGTCAAGGTAAACAATGCGACTCAAAACAGAGGGGGCCCCTGACATTTGATAAAGGTAGAGACGCAGGGGAGAGAAACATAAACTACTAGTACAGAAGTTCTCTACCTGTATTGGTCAAGAGGCGCTAGGTGTCACAAATAGATAAACTCCCAAGAAGCTGGCCTATAGACAAAGGCATGCAAAAGTCATAAATTCAAAACATATCAACATTTATTAATAATCGGTTCACATAATATAGTCATGAATAATCAATACTCAAACAAATAAATAACATCCCAACAACCCATTCATTCAAACATTCATACCAACGGACTCATAAACACACATTCTCATCCGTCCTGAAACTCAGGAGTCCAATCATACTAGCAGCGAAAAGGGAAATGTTTAAAAAGTGGACCACAATTGTCAAGAACAGTGGTTACATGAATCAAACTGTTTTTATGTACAAAGATCTTTTTTATAATAAGATGTATCATCCGATTGATATTCAAAATTGGACAATGAAAATGGACAATAAAGATGGACAGATGAAATAATGAATTCTATATGGTCCACAGAAGATTTTATATGCAATGCTGACGCGCGTTTCGGTGTGCGACCTATTTAAGGTCTCACCTTCCTCAGGGCGGGTATATCCATAAAAGTGGTCGTGGGATGTACCTGAACTTTGAATGCAGAAAAACTGAATAAAGTCAGTGACACAAATTGATGTACAGAAGAAGAAAAGACAATCCAACAGGTACTGCTGCAAGCTTGCAGGACTCGTTATGAGTAGATACAACGACAGTCAAAAAAGATTCCAGGCGAATGAGCCCAAGTGGAACAAATGCAGATCAAAAAAGGCTTTATTGATCAACTCCTGGTAGGATGAAGGGCTCCTGTCTGTGTCGTTAATCTCCCCCAACAGACGGAGACATGGTCGGGCTGGATTCTTTGCCCCCTTCAACCCTCTGAGTCTCGGCGGCCCCTACACATACAGCCATAGTGGACGCTGTCTTTAAAGAAAGATTTATGCCCTTTAGTCCACAGAACTAACTATACTTCGTCCTAACTGAGCGGGGGAAGACATCTGTCGCTCTGCATTTGTTCCACTTGGGCTCATTCGCCTGGAATCTTTTTTGACTGTCGCTGTATCTACTCATAACAAGCGTGCAGCGGTACCTGTTGGATTGTCTTTTCTTCTTCTGTACATCAATTTGTGTCACTGACTTTATTCAGTTTTTCTGCATTCAAAGTTCAGGTACATGCCACAACCACTTTTACGGATATACCCGCCCTGAGGAAGGTGAGACCTTAAATAGGTCGCACACCGAAACGCGCGTCGGCATTGCATATAAAATCTTCTGTGGACCATATAAAATTCATTATTTCATCTGTCCATCTTTATTGTCCATTTTCATTGTCCAATTTTGAGTATCAATCGGATGATACATCTTATTATAAAAAGATCTTTGTACATAAAAACAGTTTGATTCATGTAACCACTGTTCTTGACAATTGTGGTCCACTTTTTTAAACATTGCCCCTTTTTCGCTGCTAGTATGATTGGATTCCTGAGTTTCAGGACGGATGAGAATGTGTGTTTATGAGTCTGTTGGTATGAATGTTTGAATGAATGGGTTGTTGGGATGTTATTTATTTGTTTGAGTATTGATTATTCATGACTATATTATGTGAACCGATTATTAATAAATTTTGATATGTTTTGAATTTATGACTTTTGCATGCCTTTGTCTATAGGCCAGCTTCTTGGGAGTTTATCTGTTTGCGACGCCTAGCGCCTCTTGACCAATACAGGTAGAGAACTTCTGTACTAGTAGTTTAAGGTAAACAATGCGTTCTTACCTGAAGTCCGCACTGTGTGTTTCGCAGAGACGTTATCGACCAACTTCCTAGCACCCTACCTTATAACCTGTGCTGAATCTCTATCACTAGGAAAACTCAGTAGGGTTCAAGGAGGAGGGCCGGATGAAGGACGCTCAAGAAGTCCTTGTTGTCGACCTGCGAGGCAACAAGAAAATTCTATGACTTGTCTTTACTTAAATGAAACTTCCTATACTTTTTTTCTGTATCTCTCCAATGATTAACTATATAAAGCTTTATGGAATCCTACCTGCGATCAAGGCTGTGACTGCTAAGCATCCGTGGAGCTTGTGAGTGAAGGTGCTTTTCAAGTCACTATTCTTTTAGAATTATACTGTGGTGAAAAGATAATAACATACCATGAGTTGGTTTCCTATGAGTTTCTCAACATTGATGATGTACAACACAATAAAAAGTGTACTTACGAATAACACATCCACATTAGGGAATTCTTTACAAGCTTAACTGAAAACAAATTCTGTGTGAAAAGAAAAACAAAACATTGCACCTGTGTGCGCAAAGATATTGTCCAAGTTCAAAGTGCAACTACCTTCAAGTCTTTTGTATATAATGTTCTTTTTCCCAAAAAGGTTAAGGGCCAGATGTACGACCGTTTTTGCGGTCGCAGAGGAGTTTCAGACCCCTTTGCGACCGCAAAAAACGTGTTGGCCATGTACTATTCCCATTTTGAGAGTTGCAAATTATTTGCGACTCGCAAAATAGGAATAGCGAGTCGCTATTAGGAAGGGGCGTTCCGAGGGCGTCCCTTCCTAATAGCGAGTCCTCCAGGTATGTATGACTCTTTTGCGCCCGCAATTGCGGTCGCAAAACAGTCGCAGTTTACCACCCTTCTCAGAAGGGTGGTAAAGCACTCGCAAATGGGAATGGGTCCGGAATGCAGGGGAAAATATTTTTTAAGGGCAGGCCACTTAGTGGTCCCAGGGACCACTACCTGACCTTAAAAAATGAAACGAAAACGTTTAATTTTTTCTTTTTTAAATGCATCCTGTTTTCCTTTAAGGAAAACGGGCTGCATTTAAAAAAAAAAAACTGCTTTATTGAAAAGCAGTCATAGACATGGTGGTCTGCTGACACCAGCAGGCCACCATCCCTGTGAGGCTGGCCATTTCCAATGGGGTCGCAAATTGCGAGTGGCTCGTGAATATTGATGAGCCTCGCATTTTGCGACCCTATTGGGAGTCGCTAACAGTGTCTCTGACACTGTGTAACATTGGATTTAGCGCCTCGCAATTTGCGACTCCCAATTTGTCGCAAATTGCGAGGCACTAAATCCAATGGTCGTACATCTGGCCCTAAGTCTCTTTACATTATAGCTCTTGTCCCAAAGAGAGAGTTCCAAAAATTATTGTAGAAGTTCCAAAAATTATTGTAAGCTAAAACACCTAACTTGTGGTGGGCGTGCAAATTTAAGAGTGACATGTCTTTCTTGCTCCTACAGGTTCCAGCTTCATGGAAGACGATCACGCGTTGCTCCTAATAATCAGGAAGCCGAAGGGAAGAGCAACTCGTCGTCAATCAGGTAAGCGTCCTTGGTTACCGGATGGTAACCGCTGAAACTCCGGAAGGCTAAACACCTTCTGGAACCAGGGTGTGGCATTAAATACCTATACCACACCCAGGATGGCCGCCACATAATGGACGTACGCGTTACGTCCTGCCGTAATGTATTTGCCCATGACGCTGCTTTTAGTACGGCAGACGCGAGGTGCACAGAGAGGAAGCCGAACTTCGTAAGCCTTCCTTTCTTGTATAAAGTCTGTTGATGCACTCATATTCTTGTTCTATTTACAGTGTGGCATCCTTATACTAGGCATGATTCTCAATGACGTTTCAAACAAAACATTCCCATCCATAAATACAATAATACACAGTGCCTTAAAACAATGAATATACAGAATGTCCTTCAACATGAAAACCCTACGTTAATAAACATATAAACACATAATTCTTGGCAGTGCTGGTTGCACGGGATAGGGTTGGGTTTTTTCTTGCTGGGCAATAACGGAGAGTTCTCTCCAGGCATTTTATCCAAAGTGCGGAAGGCTTCTTGGTAGATGACATTACGGGCCTGCATTGGGAACATGACAGTACTCCCCTCTTAAAATCCCTCCCAACACCATTGGAATCGGGCGTGGTTTATTTGGGCAACACCTATGAAAGGCTTCGACAAGTTTTGGTGCGTTTTTTAGATGAGCCAAAGGTTCCCAGGAACGTTTGGCAGGCCCATAACCTTACCAATCTACCAGGTAATATAATTTTCCTTACACTCGTTTAGCATCCAACAATGTTCATACTTCATATTCTGGTACACCTTCTACATCTACTGGAGGTGGTGGAGATGTTTTTCTGGTCATGGGATTGTATGGCTTAAGAAGAGAAACATGGAAAACAGGGTGAATACCATATTTAGGTGGTAAAGCCAATTTCACAGCTACGGGGTTTAAAATCTTTTGAATGGGGAATGGACCAATAAAACGGGGATGACATTTTTTATTACCTTTGTAGATAACCACACTTTTTTGCCTATCATACATGGTGGTTGAGGAGAGCGATGCAAATCAGCCAGTCGTTTCTGATTTTCTTTGGCTTTAGCTAAATGGTATTGTGCTTGTTGTTGAACAATACTTATTTTTTTCAAATATTCATTAGCAGACGGGATCATTACATTTGCGTGTATATTCCAAGGAATATCTTTTGGGTGAAAACCTTGAGCACAAAAAAATGGGGTCATACCTATGGATGAATGCAAAAACAACAGTTGATGGACAGAATGCAGAACAATGTCATACATTCACCCCAGTACAGAGATCTGGGCCTAAATCCATCGTTTTTTTGCTCACCATGCCATTCCAGTTTGAACCCAGCCATATGCAAATCAGTCTTGACCCTGTGCCTCATGGGAACAGTCCAGCCCGAACTGCCAAGCCAGGTCCTCCCTGGACTGGAAACAAGCATCCTAGGACCGGTTTCGGGGTTTCACCCTCTTCAGCCAGGATAGCTTGATTCCAGTGGCATGGAGAGCACGGGACCCACGTCTGGGCATACCCGTCCCACTCGGGGTGACAAATGCAAAAACAACAGTTGATGGACAGAATGCAGAACAATGTCATACATTCACCCCAGTACAGAGATCTGGGCCTAAATCCATCGTTTTTTGCTCACCATGCCAATTCAGTTTGAACCCAGCCATATGCAAATCAGTCTTGACCCTGTGCCTCATGGGAACAGTCCAGCCCGAACTGCCAAGCCAGGTCCTCCCTGGACTGGAAACAAGCATCCTAGGACCGGTTTCGGGGTTTCACCCCTCTTCAGCCAGGATAGCTTGATTCCAGTGGCATGGAGAGCACGGGACCACGTCTGGGCATACCCGTCCCACTCGGGTGACAAATGCAAAAACAACAGTTGATGGACAGAATGCAGAACAATGTCATACATTCACCCCAGTACAGAGATCTGGGCCTAAATCCATCGTTTTTTGCTCACCATGCCATTCCAGTTTGAACCCAGCCATATGCACATCAGTCTTGACCCTGTGCCTCATGGGAACAGTCCAGCCCGAACTGCCAAGCCAGGTCCTCCCTGGACTGGAAACAAGCATCCTAGGACCGGTTTCGGGGTTTCACCCTCTTCAGCCAGGATAGCTTGATTCCAGTGGCATGGAGAGCACGGGACCCACGTCTGGGCATACCCGTCCCACTCGGGGTGACAAATGCAAAAACAACAGTTGATGGACAGAATGCAGAACAATGTCATACATTCACCCCAGTACAGAGATCTTGGCCTAAATCCATCGTTTTTTGCTCACCATGCCATTCCAGTTTGAACCCAGCCATATGCAAATCAGTCTTGACCCTGTGCCTCATGGGAACAGTCCAGCCCGAACTGCCAAGCCAAGTCCTCCCTGGACTGGAAACAAGCATCCTAGGACCGGTTTCGGGGTTTCACCCCTCTTCAGCCAGGATAGCTTGATTCCAGTGGCATGGAGAGCACGGGACCCACGTCTGGGCATACCCGTTCCACGCGGGGTGACAAATGCAAAAACAACAGTTGATGGACAGAATGCAGAACAATGTCATACATTCACCCCAGTACAGAGATCTGGGCCTAAATCCATCGTTTTTTTGCTCACCATGCCATTCCAGTTTGAACCCAGCCATATGCAAATCAGTATTGACCCTGGGCCTCATGGGAACAGTCCAGCCCGAACTGCCAAGCCAGGTCCTCCCTGGACTGGAAACAAGCATCCTAGGACCGGTTTCGGGTTTCACCCTCTTCAGCCAGGATAGCTTGATTCCAGTGGCATGGAGAGCACGGGACCCACGTCTGGGTATACCCGTCCCACTCGGGGTGACAAATGCAAAAACAACAGTTGATGGACAGAATGCAGAACAATGTCTTACATTCACCCCAGTACAGAGATCTGGGCCTAAATCCATCGTTTTTTGCTCACCATGCCATTCCAGTTTGAACCCAGCCATATGCAAATCAGTCTTGACCCTGTGCCTCATGGGAACAGTCCAGCCCGAACTGCCAAGCCAGGTCCTCCCTGGACTGGAAACAGGCATCCTAGGACCGGTTTCGGGGTTTCACCCCTCTTCAGCCAGGATAGCTTGATTCCAGTGGCATGGAGAGCACGGGACCCACGTCTGGGCATACCCGTCCCACTCGGGGTGACAAATGCAAAAACAACAGTTGATGGACAGAATGCAGAACAATGTCATACATTCACCCCAGTACAGAGATCTGGGCCTAAATCCATCGTTTTTTGCTCACCATGCCATTCCAGTTTGAACCCAGCCATATGCAAATCAGTCTTGACCCTGTGCCTCATGAGAACAGTCCAGCCCGAACTGCCAAGCCAGGTCCTCCCTGGACTGGAAACAAGCATCCTAGGACCGGTTTCGGGGTTTCACCCTCTTCAGCCAGGATAGCTTGATTCCAGTGGCATGGAGAGCACGGGACCCACGTCTGGGCATACCCGTCCCACTCGGGGTGACAAATGCAAAAACAACAGTTGATGGACAGAATGCAGAACAATGTCATACATTCACCCCAGTACAGAGATCTGGCCCTAAATCCATCGTTTTTTGCTCACCATGCCATTCCAGTTTGAACCCAGCCATATGCAAATCAGTCTTGACCCTGTGCCTCATGGGAACAGTCCAGCCCGAACTGCCAAGCCAGGTCCTCCCTGGACTGGAAACAAGCATCCTAGGACCGGTTTTGGGGTTTCACCCCTCTTCAGCCAGGATAGCTTGATTCCAGTGGCATGGAGAGCACGGGACCCACGTCTGGGCATACCCGTCCAACTCGGGGTGACAAATGCAAAAACAACAGTTGATGGACAGAATGCTCAACATTATTATAAGCCAATTCCATGGCCCATAGAATGTCTATCCATTCTTGTTCACACTCAGCCAGCATACATCGTAAATGTTGTTCAATGGTCTGATGGGTATGTTCCGTTAAGCCATCGGTTTGAGGATGATATCTAGATGATGTGCGCACCTCTATGTTTAATGACTTACTCAAAGCTTTCCAAAAACGAGAAATAAACTGAGGATCACGATCAGAAATAACAATGAAAGGGATATCATGTAATTGAATAATATTAATTGTAAATATTTGTGCCAATTCTGATGCAGAGGGGAGTCTTTTTAATGGTACGAAATGAGCCATGTGGGTAAAATGATCAACTATTGTCAAAATCGTGGTATATCCTGCTTTAGTTACTGGGAGTTCTACTATAGAATCAAGAGACACCGTGTGCCAAGGTTCTGGAGGTATTGGTAAAGGTCGTAGAAGGCCACTAGGGATTTGATGTGAGGATTTATTTTGGAAACACACTGCACGTTACTACGTATTTTTGAATATCATCAAACATGGAGGGCCACCAGAAATGACGTTTCACTAAATGGTATGTTTTTGTGATACCTGGATGTGCTGACAAAGGTGTATCATGACTTAATTGAACAGCAATAGTTTGCAATGCCAACGTAGGTACGAAAAGTTATTCACTCATCCATAATAAATCGTCTTTCAATTGAAGGGATGGGTACATAGCTTGCCAATCATTCAGTGTCTTTTTCTTTAGTTCGGACCGTATTTCTTGTACTAGATCCATGTTACAGATACCTGCCTGGAAACAATATGAGGGGAGTATTGACTGTGGCTTCTGTGGTTGATCTAAAGTCTCTTCTACCCCTATACGTGATAAAACATCAGCTTTAGAGTTTTCTTTTCCGGGGCGATAAGTAATGATAAAATTATAGTAATTAAAAAACAATGCCCATCGGAGTAGTAGAGCAGACAAGGCTTTTACAGATCGCAAACATTGGAGATTACAATGGTCTGTATAAATGGTTATCAGATGCCTGGCTCCTAACAAGTAGTGACGTCATTCCTCAAATACAGCTTTAATGACTAATAACTCTCTATGAGCTATGGAATAATTTATTTCAGCTGGTAACAATTTTCTAGAATAATAAGCTATTGGATGCATTTGTCCAGTGTCCTTATGTCTTTGTGATAAAATACCACCTATGGCGTATTGTGAAGCATCAGCTTCAACAATAAATGGACAGTAGGGATCATGATGCATTAATATAGGTGCTGAGGTAAATTGTGCTTTTAAATCTTGAAATGCTTCTTCAGCTTTGTCATCCCATTCAAATTTAACTCCTTTACGGAGTAATCTAGTAATAGGGGTTATTATTTTGGAAAAATGCTGAATAAACCGCCTATAAAAATTCGCAAACCCTAAAAAACTTTTTTGGGTCCATTTCGATACCATTTGGACCAATTAAATAACCTAAAAAATCAACTTTGGGTACATGAAACATGCTTTTCTCCAATTTGACATACAAAGAATGATTTAACAACTGTTGAACAATGGCTCGTACTTGTTTGACAGGTTCAGTATGAGTTTTCGAATAGATTAATATATCATCGATATACACAACACAGCAGATGTCTAAAAAATCTCTTAACACCTCATTAATAAAAATTTGAAACGCGGCTGGAGCGTTGCAGAGTCCGAAGAGCATGACTTGGTATTCAAACAGACCGAATTTCGTACAAAATGCTGTGTTCCATTCATCGCCCTCACAAACTCGCACCAGATGATAGGTTCCTCGCAAATCAAGTTTGGTGTATATGGTAGCGTCTTTTATTTGATCAAATAACGTAAGTGTTAAGGGAAGTGGATATCGATTTTTTATGGTGACATTATTCAGTGCACGGTAATCGATGCACATACGAAGCTCCCCCCCTTTTTTTAAATAAAGAAAAGGGGCAAGGATACAGGAGATTTAGAATGTCTAATAAATCCGTTAGCTAGATATTCATCTAAATAGGTGCGTAAATACTCATTCTCTTTTTCAATAAGAGCGTATTTACAACTGCAGGGTAATGTGGCTCCGGAAACCAAATCAATCCGGCAATCATAATCTCTGTGAGGTGGTAAGGTATTAGCTCTCTGTTTGTCAAATACATCAAGTAAGTCTGAATATTCACTAGGCGCTCCCTCAAGTACTAAAACACTTTGTGACTCTTTGGGGAAAGCATAACCTTTCACCATATGTTTTATATGATTTTGATTGAAACAGGAATTACGACAGTGATCGGAACGAAACGTTACCGTCTTTTTAATCCAATCAATGTGGGGATTGTGTTGGACGAGCCATGGTATTCCTAAAATGAGGCGAAATTGAGGAGCGTCTAATACATCAAAATGAATGCCTTCAGAATGATCATTTTCGCAAGTCATGATGAGTCCTTCAGTGTGGTATTGTATTAAACCAGAAGTTAACTCCCTACCATCTACTGCTCTCACAATTTCTGGTTTAGTCTTCGGTAGTACATGTAAACCTAACTCATGCAGGAATTTCGAATCTAATAATGCATCAACAGACCAAGACCCCTTACTATTGGATTGTGATTGCAGAGTTACTCGAATACTAAGGTGATGAGGTGCCAAATCAGAATTTGTGGAGGCCAAACTAGATGATAAACCCGACAAACTGACCTTGTCTTATGTCGAGTTTTCTAGTTTTTCGTCTGTTGTACTACAGCCACATCAGTCATTTTAGTTTTATTCCTAACAGGACGATTGGGACATTCTTTTACAAAATGTCCTGTTTTACCACAGTACAAACATTGATTTAATCTTCGACGTTTATCTTTTTCTTCTTTAGTGAGTGGTCCTCTTATGGTCCCAATTTGCATTGGCTCTCCAAGGTCTGTTTTAGCTACAGTGTCTGTTTTAGTAGAGCTTTTATCTCTATATAAGAACACTTTATGATCTGCTCCACCTTTTTCCCCTTTTCATTCCGATAAACGATGATTTAACTTAACTACTAAATCTATAAATTTGCTGCAATTCTCTGGAGAGTCTAAAATCTGTGTTACCATATCCTTTAACTCTTCATGTAATCCTCTGTAAAAGAAGGATACTATTTTTCCTCAGGCCATTCCGCTTCTATTACTAATCTATTAAACGTGGAAATATAATGTAGTAGGTCAGAAGAACCTTGTTTAAGATTTAGTAACTCGTTATCAGCTGTTTGAACAAAAGCATGTTTAGAGAATAATTTTTTCATTGTTTCTTTAAATTTCCTAAAATTATACAATATTGGATCGTCTCTTTCAATTAAGGGTACATACCATAAACCTGCATCTCCACCCAAATATGATAAAATAAAGGCAACTTTGGATGCATCATCGGGAAAAGCACTCAGTTTTGCCATAAAATGGAGATGACATTGGTTCAAAAAAAATGCTGAATTTATTACTGTCGCCATGAAATCGTTAAGGAGTTGCTAATGGGATGGGAGTTGGAGTGATTACTTGTATCTGAGTAGGGGGATTGTTACTAGACTCGGAAGCACTACTTGGATTTTGAAAACTAGAAGGTTTAAGGATCAGTGTACTTGGTGGTGGTAAACTCCATGTCTGACATGTTTGTAAATCGGTTTGTAGAGCTGAAATATCCCGCCGTAAAGCAGCATTTTCAGACCGAATATCAGCCAACACAGCGGCGATATCTTGAAGGGAGATTTTTTTAGCTTTATCTATAGCATCTGGGCGAAATGATCATCTTGGGGTTAGCCTTCTGTCAAGGTAAACACTGCGTCCTTACCGGAAGTCCGCCCTGTGTGTTTCGCAGAGACGTTATGAACCAACTTCCTAGCACCCTACCTTATAACCTGTGCTGTATCTCTATCACTAGGAAAACTCAGTAGGGTTAAAGGAGGAAGGCTGGATGATGGACGCTCAAGAAGTCCTTGATGTCCACCTGCGAGGCAACAAGAAAATTCAATGACATGTCTTTACTTAAATGAAAATTCCTATACTTTTTTCTGTATCTTTCCAATGATTAACTATATAATGCTTTATGGAATCCTACCTGCGATCAAGGCTGTGACTGCTAAGCGTCCGTGGAGCTTGTGAGTGAAGGTGCTTTTCAAGTCACTATTCTTTTAGAATTATACTGTGGTGAAAAGATAATAACAGACCATGAGTTGGTTTCCTATGAGTTTTTCAACAATAAAAAGTGTACTGACGAATAACACATCCACAGTAGGGAATTCTTTACAAGCTTAACTGAAAACAAATTCCATGTGAAAAGAAAAACAAAACATTGCACCTGTGTGCGCAAAGATATTGTCCAAGTTCAAAGTGCAACTACCTTCAAGCCTTTTGTATATAATGTTATTTTTTCCCAAAAAAGTTGTCTCTTTAGATTATAGCTCTTGTCCCAAAGAGAGAGTTCCAAAAATTATTGTAGAAGTTCCAAAAATTATTGTAAGCTAAAACATCTTACTTGCGGTAGGCACCCAAATTTAAAAGTGACATGTCTTTCTTGCTCCTACAGGTACCAGCTTCTTGGAAGACGATCATGCGTTGCTCCTAAAAATCAGGAAGCTGAAGGAAAGAGCAACTCGTCGTCAATCAGGTTAGTGTCCTTGGTTACCGAATGGTAACTGATGAAACTCTAAGGCTAAGCACCTTCTGGAACCGAGGTGTGGCTTTAAATACCTATGCCACACCCAAGATGGCCGCCTCGTAATGGACTTACGCGTTACGTCCTGCCATAATGTATTTGCTCATGATGCTGCTTTTAGTACGGCAGAAGGGAGGTGCACAGAGAAGAAGTCGAACTTCGTAAGCCTTCCTTTCTTGTATACAGTCTGTTGCTGCACTCATATTCTTGTTCTATTTACAGCGTGGCATCTTTATACTAGGCATGATTCTCAATGATGTTTCAAACAAAACATGTATTAAATATCAAAAAGGAGAGCGAGAAAATAAGAGCTACTTGTTCCTTTCCCATGTGGCAAATCTATCTCAATCAAAGAAAACAGGCTCATACAGATAGTTTTTAGACCATTCGATTACCAGTTTGTGTGGGGAAAAAAACGATTAATTTTTTTAAAAGAACCCTGACCGACCACCCTAGTTGGTGGCATGCTTCATCATCGGGTTCCCACCCAGGGTGCCGAGTGCATTACGGGTGTGCTGCGATGCCTGAACTACAGCGGAGCTGGTGTTTTTTTGTGCCAAGTGAAGTGAAGTGATTTGTGAGTTAAAACTATCTATAAGGTACCCCTGAATAAGGAAAAAAAAATATTGATACCGGGGCCCTATGACAGGATTAAAAGAAAGGGGGGATACTTCTAGAGACTTTAAATTTGACTCATATATCCTGTAATTGATCTAATTGGTCTACATGTTTCAGCCAGACATTTGCATACGCTGGCTTTCGTCAGGACCCAAAAAGTGAAGAAAGACTGGGCTGTTGCCACAGTCTTGTGTGAATCTAATGCGCACTCGCTAAGGTGTGCACGGTGTGAGAAAACCTATTCGTTTTTCTCCTTGCTTTAAGAACTAACTTACGGTTATTTCGTTAGTACTTATCATCTGTGAAAAGAGAAGCACAAACAGTAATCAAAAACATACATGTAAAACTTAAAACCTGAATGTTCACACAAGACTGTGGCAACAGCCCAGTCTTTCTTCACTTTTTGGGTCCTGACGAAAGCCAGCTTATGCAAATGTCCGGCTGAAACATGTAGACCAATTAGACCAATTAGGCAGCGCACAGCTTTGAGAGCTGTTATTTGCCCTCGTCCTTGGTACTCCATACTTTCCATCATGGCAGAGAACCAAGGTAACTTTTACTGAAGAGGACATCAATGTAATCCTCTCAGGCCCACCAATACTCGCAGATTTCAATATTTCACAAACAATCTCTCAGACAACCGACTGGGATAAAATGACAGAACAAAAACGCAATAGAATCAGGACGATCCTACACGGAGTGATCCTGACGGAGTACCTACGCAACAACACAGCTCGAAGGGGCTGATAGTCACGAATGCACCCAGGATTTTCCTGGAGGACCCTTCTTTCTTAAGGGACTGGGCACAAATAGCATGGCACTGTACAAGTGACTGGATTGTCCTTATCATTAAAACAGCCAAAAGATTATCACTTGACATGCTAATTGAAATACAAGCCACAGAGAATCATTTCAAGACGACCATTACCGCATTTAAAAAGAAACTCGAGGAAACCAATAAAGAAATGAATGAGTACAAAGAATACCTGACTCAATCCAAAATCACAAAATTCCATAAGGACCTGAAGAGGTTTTCTTACAATAAAACATACCCTTATACAGACCCTGACTACATCACAGCCAACAAACAAGACACAAATTCGGATATCTCAGGGGATGACACATCAGTTAGCAGTGGATCCAGTGCAGGCAGAAGTAATTCTAGACAACGAGGGAGAGATACATTCCAGCAATGGCCCCACCAATGGAAACTATTTCCCAACCAGGGCCAGAGGAATTTTCTGGTCCCTTTCAACCAATCCCCACCACACCCAATGTTTGGCTGGAACCCCCAGTTCCACCTAGTCCCCCAACACTTCTATCCCTCAAATCAAAGACTACCTTTTTTAGGGAGCGGGAGAAGGGGAAGGGGCAGAAGAAGAGGCAGACAGCAGGTACACTGGGAAGAGGATGGGGGCCCAATAGGGGCGAATACAAGGAGCAAATCTAAAGAGGTCAAACCAGGCCCGAGCGGACAACGGACCTAGACCCAATCCATCAGACCCAAGGATTCGTTTTTAACTTATCCTCAGTCACTCTCACACCAACAGAAGAGAGGGTCCTTAATAAAGGGCTTGGTTTTGTACTGACAGCACGTCTGGACAAGTTCAAACTCCAGTGCGAGCTGGCTGAATTTTTCAGAAAACTTAAGTTGAAGGCGTTTTTTGAAAATCGGGTTCCTAGTGATAATCAAGAAGATAAAGGTGACACGGGGCTCAGACAGTAAATCCACTTCCTGCCCACCATCAACAGCAGTACCGGTTGAATTGATTGCCTTTGAACAGGCTGTCTTTAATGAAATCGAGAGAAATGACGAGGACGAAACTTTTCACAATCTAAACAGCAAAGAATGGAGAGCTCTAAGGGATCTACAATCATATGATATCATTACCATTAAACAAGCGGACAAAGGGGGAGGCGTGGTGATTCAGAATAAAAGCGATTACACAATTGAATGCAAGCGACTACTAAGTGACATAAAAAATAAAAAAAAATCAAGGAGAATCCATCCGAAGAATTCAAAAGAAAAATTCACTCACTAGTAGAAGAAGCTGAAGCAATTAACTTAATTTCTAAACAAGAGGCCGAGTACCTTTGCACAAAGACAGCAAAAGTGCCAAATTTTTATACTCTGCCGAAAATTCACAAGAACAAAACACCACCCCCAGGGCGCCCGATCTTGTCGGGCATAGGTTCACTTCTAGAACCCCTGTCACTTTTTTTTTATTTCTTGCTCAACCCATTGGTACAAAAGGCAACCACCTACCTGAAGGATAGCTCTTCCTTCAAGTCAATGGAACATTTATGGGCAGTACTTTGCCCCAAGTGTAGCAGGATTATACGTCTATGAATTCGAAAATACTCATATTCTTGACATCAATAACCCCTTCAAAAATCATATAACATTCTGGAGGAGGTACATTGACGATATCCTGATGGTGTGGGATGGACAGGATGATACCTTAATTCCGTTTGTGGCATGGCTCAATAGTCATGACCACAACCTGAAATTTATACACTCATCTGGCAAGGACAGAATTACCTTCCTGGATGTCACTATCGAGGCCGAAGAGGGACATCTAAAAACAACAGCCTACTACAAACCTACAGCAAGGAACAAATTATTAAAATTCGATAGCTTTCATCCACGCTCCTTGAGAGAAAACCTACCCTATGGCCAATTCCTCCGTATAAGAAGAAATTGTAGTCACATTGAAGACTACCACAAACAATCAAGGGAACTATCGGTAAAACTAAAAAACCGAGGCTATCCGGAGAGAATAATCAGAAACTCAAAAAAAAGAGCACGTAATCAAAACAGGGATTCGTTGCTGGAAGAAAACCAAAGAACCGGCACAATGATACCATTGACTTGTGTCACAACATACAACACTATCTCCAATAAAATGATGAAAATAATCAACAAACACTGGAACATCCCGCAGACTGGCAAACTCAAGTGGGAGAAACCCCTCTTCTCCTTTAAAAAAGCCAGCAGCCTGAAAGATCGTCTCATCTCAACGCGTCCAAGAATTGCCACTAATAGCAAATAGACATCCGTACTGAATGCATGGGGTCTTCCCAATATCACAGGATATTATCCCTGTGGGAATTGTAGTGTGTGCCACCTCACAACTCCTCCTAAAACACTCAAACTGGAACCTGGAAAGACCTGGTCTTTGAGAAAACATACAAATTGCAATTCAATACACGTGATATATATGATCACATGTCCGTGTGGTCTAAGATATCTCGGCATGATCAGCAGGAAAGTCAAAGTAAGAAAATGTGAGCACCGGAGCAATATACGTTGCAAACGCAATACAACCAAAATGACTGATCATTTCTTAAAATCTGGACATACTCCCAATGACATGAAGTGGGTGGTCATCGAACAGATAGACCACACCCAGAGCACTTCAACAAACCTTTTACTGGAAAAAGAACAACGCTGGATTTACCGTTTATCCACACATAAAAACGGATTCAACTACAATATCCCGTGGAATTCCCTTAAATAACAACCTCCACAACTCTGTTTACTGGGGTACCCTCTGTACTCATGTTTACCACTATCAACGTAATTGCATTGAGTCAACAACACTGACGCACTTTCTTTTATCATCCACACTTTTGAAATTATGGTTGTTTCTTAAATTTGTTTCTTAAATTTGTTTCTTAAATCTTTCCTGTAAGGCAACTATTAGTACTCACATTATGGGCACTATGTCTGTCAGCATACAGACTATATTACGGTACATGCCCACATGCGCATGGTCGTTTCTATAATTTCCCATTAAGTGATTATGAGTACTCATACGTTGGACATTATGTCTCTCAGCACGTAGGATATATTACGGGGCATACCCACTTGCGCATGCTCCGGTAACTGCAACACGACTACCAGGTCTGGCAGTCCTGTTTCTTTGTCTTTACTCAGACAGGGAGTGCATTACACGTACCAACAAGGCGTGTCACGCCTCCCCATGTCGACGTACGACGTCAGCTCGGCGCGCTACACGCGTACCCCGAAGTTAACCTTCACTTAAAAACCAGGATGCCGAGCACTTACGCATCCTCTGGATCCCGTTCAAAGGCCGAAATAGGTCATGACAGCGGGCAGTGGACCTTGATGAAGTGAGTATTTCTCCCCTCTCAAGTAACTGGAACTTCGCCCCTCAGGTTCTCTTTCACTGATTCCTACTCTTCCCCTTTTTTAGAGTGTGACTACAGGCACTCCCCCCTTCCGGGATCCATGTCGCCTGACCAAAAGCGACCAAAGTAAGACTTTGAATTACGATATTAACAATGTAAACAGTGTCACTCCTTAGTAGTTATACTGAAAGTCTGCAGCTCTTTCCCAACCACTTATTTTTACCACGGAGATTAGCCAAAGCAATGGGGGCTTGCGCACTTCGAACAAACCTAGACTTAGCTCGTAAAAAAGCGTGATGCATACATGGGTGCATGGCTGTCCTCACCGTAGTGATCTAATGCGATCTAGTGTGACAATGTGTGATGCACACATGGGTGCATGGTTGTCCTCACCTGAATGTTTTATGTTTTACATGTATGTTTTTGATTACTGTTTGTGCTTCTCTTTTTACAGATGATAAGTGTGAGAAGTTGGCCTGGTATATGCTGTCCACTAATTAAAGTGGGCACCTTGCACCAGTCCAAACGACCCTTATGATGTATGAGGTCAAAGATAACCTTTAGAAAGCTATCCTAGTGGTAGCTGTGGAGAGCAGCCTTCAGGCTTAATCTTGAAGGAATGTTAAGCAGCTTGTTTTACCAGAATATCACCTTTAGTATTAATTAAATGAAAGGAGAACCACACAGTAGTTATAAAAAGATGTATTTATTTATATGACACTCCCTAGTATCCTCTACACAAGGATACCACACATAGCACACAATACCTTAGCAAAGAAACAGTTGTAAGTAGCAGAATACACAGTGGGCTCCAGGGGGAGACCAAACCAGATACTAAAATAGTGGTATAAGAACCACGACTGGAGTCGAGACAGTGTCTAGAACACGTAGAATCGCTGGGACCCCAAGGAACCACCCAGGGTGAGTACGGGTGCAGTGTGCTAACACGACCGCGGGCTCCGTACAATTCTATGGGGAAGTCGCGGTTACAATTTTAAAGTTTAAGGAACCTTCTCGGTGGACTTCGAGGAAACCGTTTGGAACTTAGGAGGTTGGAGAGCCACCCCACCCGTGGATACCTGAGTACCCAAGTTACCTATCCCAGAGGAGCCGGGTGCATAAGTCTGGAGTGGTGTCGGAAACCGCCGTCGTTTTCATTGGAGGGCTTCAAAGAAGAGCTGCTGCCGGGAAGGAAGAAAGTGTCTGTAGGAATCCAAGGGTGGATTTGTGATGGAAGGAACCTGAAAGCAGAGGGGACAGAGTCTGGGTCACTTCAGGGTGACCAGGGGCTCGGTAGACGAATGCCCACCGATGTCGGGTGCTTCAGGTGCGAAGAAGGGATGCTTGAATCTGCAGCCACGAGGTCCAGGAAACGTCGAGGATGACCAGGAGCCGGATGCGAGCTGTCCCACGAAGGATGTCGAGTGCTGAGGGGGTCAGTTTCCGGCTGGAGCACCAACAAGCCTTGGCAACAGCAACCCACGCAGGAAGGTCAAGCCGGTTACGGTGTGGACTAGCAAGGTCCAGGGGACTCACAAAGCAATGGGGAGTCAGGGCACATCTGGAGCAGCAGGAAGCCCAACAGAATTCAAGATGACCCTCAAGAGGACCCACAGGCCGAATGACCAGGAGTCGCGAGGGGACCTCGAGCAAGATCACAAAGTACCAGCCCACAGAGCACTCGGTGCGAGGAGGCCGGAGTTCTTTGGTGGAAATACTGCTTGTGGTCAGGACTACACGGAGTCCAATGCACAAGCTCGGGAATCGCCAACAAGCATATGCACGTGCAGAAGTACGCGGTGCACAGGGGTTCGGGTTATGCGGTCCCTAAGAGGGATACTGGCCTCAAACTCGATGAGAGGGCAGCTCGACCTCAAGGAACTTTGGAACCCACCTCCTGTGTTGTTGGAGCCTTCGGAGTCCACAGGAGCTCAGGATCAGCAGACCGGTCAGTTGTGTTACGGTGCCTGCGAATGCAGGGGAGTGACTCCTTCACCCCAATGGAGATTCTTCAGATGTCCTTAATGCTCCACAGGTCCTACACGGAGCCTGTATGGTGCAAGGGCACAGACAATGCTTTGGACGGAGAGGGAGACGAAGTCGGGCCCAGTCGAAGTCCAGCGAAGTCCAGAGTGTCCAGACGGTCGAAGGTCAGTGGTTTCTTGTTCAGAATCTTGTCCACGTCAAAATCTAAGGTCTTACAGCCAGGTAAGCCCTTATGTACCCACGGGAGAGGGTTGGACAGATTCAGGGGACCCTCCTAGGGGAGGGTCAGAACAGAGGGGAGGTTACTCCCATGTCCTTTGTCCAGTTTCGCGCCAGAGCAGGAGCCAACGGCTCCCAGAACTGGTTTGAGCTGGACTATGCACAGGGACACCAAGTGTGCCCCAGATGCAGACTTTCAGGCACTTTGGAAGTGCACCCACCCAGCCCCAATACACTAAATCCTGTCTGGGAGGTGGTCACACCTCCCTGTGACAGGATGCCTATTGTGCTGCCTTCCTCTGCTCGAGCTTGGCTCAGCAGCAGGAGGGCAGAAATGTGTCTCTGGTTGGCAGCATCCACTTTGTGCTGTCCGGGTTGAGAACGCTGGCACCAGAAAGACCAGTGACCCACGAAGCTCGCTTCAGAAGGGTGGAATCATACCTCCCACACTGGTTACCGGTGTGGGTATGATTCCAAGGTTTTGATACCAAACACGACATGTTTTGTTTCAGCCGTTTTCGAGATTGCATTTACCGCGAGGTTATAATGCACCTCTACCTATGTGTCTGGCTGAGTCACAGACAACCCAGGAGAATGGTCTCCGAAGGCTGCAGAGGGGCTCAGTTCATGCAGGGGGACCCTCTCACGTAAAACCCAGCACCCTGCCTTAGGATTGTTAAGGCCTGCTAAAGGGGTGACTTATAAGTTTTAAGTGTAGTGACCTATAGATATAGTGAACCTATATCTAAAGTAAGTGGTGCAAGCACCAGCTTACACAGGCTGCAATGGCAGACCTGTAGTTCCATTTTGCATGGCCTCTCATGGGTGGCATAATACATGCTTCAGCCCAGGGGATGCCTCTGGGGTACCTATGCCCTGGGTACATGGGTACCATATACTAGGGACTTCTAAGGGTACCCCAGTATCCAATCTGGAGTGTACCAAAGTACATGGTATAACATTTTAAGGAGAAAGCAGATAGACTGGGGTCCTGATTAGCAGGATCCCAGTCAGACTAGTCAAAACAGTGTAACATCAAGCAAAAAGTGGGGGTAACCATAAGAAGCAGATCCTACTTTCCTACACTAAGTACTAACGAAATAACCGTAAGTTAGTTCTTAAAGCAAGGAGAAATACGAATAGGTTTTCTCACATCGTGCTCACCTTAGCGTGTGTACATTATATTCACACAAGACTGTGGCAACAGCCCAGTTTTTCTTCACTTTTTGGGTCCTGACGAAAGCCAGCATCTGCAAGTGTCTGGCTGAAACATGTAGACCAATTAGACCAATTACAGGATATATGAGTCAAATTGAAAGTTTCTAGAAGTATCCGCCCTTTCCTTTAATCCTGTCATAGGGCCCCGGTGTGATAGCCTGGAGATACCTCGGGACCTGAAGCGATGCTAAAACAATTCCACCTCTTGATCGTCTCAATTCTGAATTGCCAGTATGGCACAGAAGGTTGATCGGATCAAGTGAGGGAAGGAAAGGTAGGGAACAGCAGGGAGGGAGATCTAGAATACAAAAAACATCATGAATAACGTTCATACAATATAATGCAGTATTTGGAAACTTTCAGATCTGTATATATATTTGGTACTCTTATACCTGTAACAAAAAGAAGAATGCTTCTATTCAATAGCCTCTTGAAAAAGACTTAGTCTTGCCCAACCAGTAGTTTCTCTCACTGCTGCAAACAAATAAACAAGGCATATAACTTCATATATCTCATGTACTCGGAGAAGAAGGTCATCACCTATGTTTGCTATATTTATCATTTAATTGATCCGATACCCACCATGTAACATTTTAACCAATACTTCACAGGGGGAGTGGAGATAATAAAAGGAATCCTCCTTGACTCTCTTTTCTCCCACACATTTGGTTCTCCTGTTAAATGGATAACAAACAAAGAAAGACTCATATGAGCACTGGTTCAAAAAATGGTGAATAAATTATAATCTTTCTTATGACCTTTAGTCTCCTGCCATAAGAATAACTTAATCCAGGAATTAATGAACAAGGCAACACTCCTTCCGTGTAGAATACAAGAGCGCAAGGAGTGTCTATCACAATTAAATGTCTGCGACTAGAAGTCAAATGTCTAATAACGCTCTCACTGTTCACTGCAATTTTAACCTTTAAACTGAAAGGTACTTCAAAGACGTCTTTCCGAACTCGCTCGGAAACAATGTAACAGATTGGCAGCAACAACTCCGGAAAGCGTGTCCCAGACACGAAAAGAGAAAGATAGAAATTAAAGCCTTAAACACACGGTTACTTCTCTCTTCTTTCACCGATGCAAACTTCCTTCTCACGAATGCCCCATAAAACGGCTTACCGCACCGAAAACCAGGAACAGCAGTAGCAGGCTACAACTTCGCTATCTCCTCGGAATAATCTGCGCGGTTTTGTGTGCTTCTTTGGTAATTAAAGGATTATCCCAGCTGGGAGCCTGAAAGGCGTGCACTCCCTACGCCAGCCGCTGAGGACTTTGGGACTTGGAGTCTTCTTGTGTCAGGATCGTTCTACCATGAACAAAGGTCCCAAAATAGTGCGTATAGGTGAATCGTTTCTACACTTTGCTCCTGCTGGCCAGATGGGACGACAATGGCAGCGTTTACCGCGTTCCGGGGACGGGCCGTAACACCCGGAATCAATTAAAAAAAATCCTTATTCAGGGGGACCCTATAGATAGTTTTAACTCACAAATCACTTCACTTCACTTGGCACAAAAAAACACCAGCTGTAATTCAGGGTCGCAGCACACCCGGTATGCACTCGGCACCCTGGGTGGGAACCCGAAGATGAAGCATGCCACCAACTAGGTTGGTGGGTGAGGGTTCTTTTAAAAAAAACAATCGTTTTTTTCCCACACAAACTGTGTCATGTAGTTCCTATAAAAAGTATACAGGATCTGCGCGTTTAGACAACATACACTGTAGGATTGATGTCAGACAAACTCTGATCACCCCCATCGGGTATGTTGGCCTTTTGTACCAACTAGCGCACAGTGCCACTAGAATCTCCTCTTACCAAGGAGAGAATAGTTCCTGGTAACCATCGAACATGACAACCCTGATCCCTCAGGTCCGTGGAAATAATATACTACCTTTCGCTCAGTCACTCGTGCTTACTTAGTCTGTCTCAGAGAAATACACCGAATAAACAGGCTGGGCATTTTCAATAAGCATTTATTGAACAGTTGTTATTCTGGTGTAAAATAAATGAGCTGCAACAACCGTTAGGCAGTATAAGATATAAATGATTAGCAGTACTATAAAGGTAAATGGATGGTATAGTTCTACCATCTTAAAATAATCACAAATACATTCGAGTATATAAAACACATGATAAAAAGATGCGTACTCCTACGATGCCTCCCTAACTAGATGTACCTAAGTGTGCCTAGCCTGTGTGTAGGTGTTAAGCCAAGAATCCCTCTAGGATTCAGTCGACCCCATTACTTGAAGTGAGAGACTGTGGGACCCTGTCCAGGTCTCGAGTTGGACACCCCGCAAGGGATGTTTTAGACCACTGCGAGCTGGAGTGTCTGCATGCAGGAACCTCAGCGTCTCTGGTCAGTGTGTCGGCCGGGAAGTCTCGGTTGCCACTGTCAATCTTAGCAGGATGTGATGTATATATACCCATAGTTCTCCCCAGGGGTCCTACCTTGCTGTATTACTGTGTCGGCCTAAGGATGACGTCGGGCATGAACTTTGTACATAGATTTTATACAGGAGATGGTAGTCCCGCTGTGCTTCCAAGAATCCTCATGTATAATGTATGAGATTTCGAACTAGGGAAAACCCGCGTTCTGAATGCAGTGTAGTATCTAGGTAAAAGGTCCGTCCCTGTAAACCGTGACAAGTGTAATGTAGGGAAGAATATAGGTGAAGGGTAATGAAGTTACCGAGGCCTATATTATGGTACCTATATGGAATATAACACCCACTCCTCTTCCGAATGGACGACATAGTTACATTTCTAAACGTACTACTAGGCTGACTAGATATTGGTACGCAAATCGTTAAAAGCATTCGTTTTTTGTTTTACTACAAAAAACAATGTTTAAAAAGTTAAAAGGTTTTAAAAAAATATATATTCTAAAAGAAAAATGGAAATTGACACTCAAGCTATAGCTCTAATATGTCCGCAGGTCTAGTTCGAACTACTATAAGCATTTGAAAGCTATACATGCTCAAAATGAATGTCAATTTTGATATGGAGTTCCAATTTTCTGTTTGTTTTTCAAAAGCCGAATTTTTTTCACAGCACACGACAGGCCAAATGAGTCAAATGTTTGTGTCCTGGCTGGTAGACGCAACATTCTCGTTGCCTGCCTCCGCAGTCGACGGTCCCTGTAACACCTCGCATATTATGTCAATTGAGCACAGATGATCTTCCGTACTGTCCACAGCCGGTGCTGGGGCAACCTGTGCGCCATCCAAGGCCTGGGTGTCAAAGGAAGAGCCAGTGTCCATACCAACAAGAGCAGATACTACCTGTGGTGGCTCTAGGAATGCCGCCATCAACATGGGAATACGCTGGGGACACAGCAGAACATGGGCCATTATCGGGTCCAGTAGAGCATCAACTTCCGGTTGCGCACATGATGGGAGTGTCAGACAGAGATCCAACACGCATTCTTCTCCGCAAAACAGGCATCGGAGGACAGGTAAGATGCAATCCATCCAGACTGGTCTAAATGACAAGAAGCACTTAGTTCCCTTAGGCGAGGTGTGCCTAGAAGTTGTACCAAGCGATCACTGTATTTTCTCTCCAGGAGTACTGTTTCTATCTCCTTGGTGACTGGGACATCCATTGCGTAGCAGAAAAACGACAATCAGGATACCTGCTATTAGAAACAGAATCAGCGGCAGCCCTCCAAATATGCTTCCAAATACGGAGTGTATAAAGTTTGGTATAACTCCGAGGACCGTTTGAAAGGTGCTTAATAGTCCAGAACCTATGGTCTTAAATAGGTGGACAATGCCTGTCGTATCAGACATGTTAAAGATACGACTCATCATTTCTACGAAATGGAAGGGGCAATTTGTACGTATAAGTGCCTGTATCTCTGCCGAAGACCTTGCGACTTGAAGATCAAAAGTTTCTCGAGCGGAGGTTAAGGACAGGGGTTTCTGTAAAAGCATGGCTTTCATTCTGCTCAAAGCATCAAACCGGTCACTTTGTTGAAACCAGATAAACCTGCAAATAAATGTGAATCTTACAGGCCACTGTCTATTATAAATATTGATACTAAGATATTGGCGAAAATGAACGCATGCAGACTTCAGCCGCTGATTCTTAATTTGGTACTTTCCGACCAGTCTGGCTTTGTTCCCAAACGCTCCACGGTGCATAATCTGCGTACAATATTTGCCGTAATAAACCAGTTAGACCCCGATACACCTGCTGTGGCCGTGTTTCTTGACGCAAACACAAGGAGATGATGAACGGAGTGCTGAAACTTTTCAAACACTCACTCCCAGTCACAGATCTGGGTTGAATCCATCATCATTCTTTAGCTCACTTTGCCACCCCAGTTCAGACACAGCTATATGCAAATCAGTCTTGACCCTGTGCCTCATGGGAACAGTCCAGCCCGAACTGCCAAGCCATGTCTTCCCTGGACCGGAAACAAGCATCCTGGGACCGGTTTCGGGCTAACAGCCCTCATCAGCCAGGCTAGCTTGAATCCAGTGGCAAAGTGAGCAAGGGACCCACGTCTGGGCATACCCTGCCAACTTAGGGCGAACAAAGCAAACACAAGGAGATGATGGACGGAGTGCTGAAACTTTTCAAACACTCACACCCAATCACAGATCTGGGTTGAATCCATCATCATTCTTTAGCTCACTTTGCCACCCCAGTTCAGACACAGCTATATGCAAATCAGTCTTGACCCTGTGCCTCATGGGAACAGTCCAGCCCGAACTGCCAAGCCATGTCTTCCCTGGACCGGAAACAAGCATCCTGGGACCGGTTTCGGGCTAACAGCCCTCATCAGCCAGGCTAGCTTGAATCCAGTGGCAAAGTGAGCAAGGGACCCACGTCTGGGCATACCCTGCCAACTGAGGGCGAACAAAGCAAACATAAGGAGATGATGGACAGAGTGCTGAAACTTTTCAAACACTCACTGTATGTGTATGTACGACATTGTTCTGCATTCTGTCCATCAATTGTTGTTTTTGCATTTGTCACCCCGAGTGGGACGGGTATGCCCAGACGTGGGTCCCGTGCTCTCCATGCCACTGGAGTCAAGCTATCCTGGCTGATGAGGGCTGAAAGCCCGAAACCGGTCCTAGGATGCATGTTTCCAGCCCAGGGAGGACCTGGCCTGGTAGTTCGGGCTGGACTGTTCCCATTGGGCGCAGGGTCAAGACTGATTTGCATATGGCTGGGTCCAAACTGGAATGGCCTGGTGAGCAAAAAAACGATGGATTTAGGCCCAGATCTCTGTACTGGGGTGAATGTACGACATTGTTCTGCATTCTGTCCATCAATTGTTGTTTTTGCATTTGTTTTTTTTTAAATTTATTTTATTGTTTTTCAGAAATTGTGAAACAACGAGACTCATCATTGCAATAGGACATATCATAATACACATATGTGCTGCTGTGATTAAAACGCATCATTTGGCAAACAGCCATTGAAAATAATTAATAAGAAAATAACAGATAAAAACAGTGGTGACATAGACTAAGGGATACATAGACCTGCGCGGACTAGGCCATAATCGCACAAGGTCAACCAGTGTGTTGGTATTCCTAGATTACAGCCAGCTGGGGGAGAAGCAGGCCTGCCAACCCGTTAATAATATAGAGAACGCATCCCAGATGCACTAGCGCTGTGAGTGAGTGTGCGTAGCTACCCCGTCTCCTGCCAGTATGTGCCGATACGTATTGTATAGCTCCCAGAAATTCTTTGGTCTGTTGCGTGGCGGGAGGAGCTCACTAAAAAGCTCGGACTGTGTGCTACAGAATGTCATGTCGTTTTGCCACTGCAACACCGTGGGTAGAGGCCCACGACTCCAATGCATCGCCACTCTGCACTTGGCCACCAGCATTCCCATGTCCACCAGACGTCGTACCTCTCTAGGGATTAGCTTAGAATATCCTAATAGCGCTAGCGCTGGGTCTGGGTCGAGCGTCAGTGCTGTGATGCGCCCTATTTCCCTGAATATAGAGGCCCAAAATGCCGCCACCCCGGGGCACAGCCAGGACAGGTGGATAAAATCAGCCATAGGAGCGTGACAGCGGTTACATTCCACCGTAGTCCGTAAGCCATACCTACACAGTCTGTCTGGAGTGTAATACACTCGGTTAAGATATTTAAAATGTATCAGTCGGTGACGGCCATTGAGCGATATCCGCCTCGTGCTGGTGCAGCAATATGCCCACATGGCGTCCTCTATATCACTGCCCAAGTCCCGCTGCCATGCATACCGCGCCTTAGTATAGCGGTGCGCCCTTTCCTGCATAGATATGTTATATATGATGGATACCAATCGCCTAGGGGACTTCGCCCGTATCATGTGTGTCAAGGCCGGGAGCTCGGGCGGTTCTAAGTAGTCATCCCCCAGTGTCTCTTTGAGTGCGTGCCTCGTTCTGTGAAATTGGAACTTCGTCAAAGCAGTGTGCTCCCGCTCACTAGTGCTAAAGTCTTCCCAAGTTTTAGCCACCCCGGTGTCAAATGCTTCCCAAATCTCGTGTATGCCCAACTTGTGAAGGGTCTGTGTAACCCCCCTCTCCCTACAGGGCGACAACCATACGCACCAGTCCAGAGGCGTCGATGGGGAGTAGAGTATCGCTCCAGCCTGTTGCTGCAATAGGTAGTGCCAGGCGTGGACCGTTGCGTTAATAGAGTCCAGGATACCTGTCCTGCGATCGGTCTGTTGGAACAGCAAAGCAGGCAGTGGAAGTGGGTCAGCAACCACCGATTCGATACGAAGGTGTGGTATGTCCGGGTGCCGTGCATCCAATAATATGCATGCGCAGCCTGCGCAGCTCTATAATACAAATCAAAATCAGGCGCCCCAGGCCGCCCATCGAGTATGGTAAAACCAATATCTGCCACTTCACTCGAGGCTGCTTGCCCGCCCATGCTAGCCGGGTCATCAGTGTAGTGAGACGGGTAAAAATACACGTGGGAGAACCATCGGGATATTGGTAAATAAAAACAGTAAGCGTGGCAAAACCACCATCTTCATGGTAGATATTCTGCCAAGTAGTGACAGCGGTAGCCGTATCCACTTTTCCACATCTTCCTCCAACTTACTGAAAGCCTTCCCGTAATTTTCCTTAAAAACCGTATCAGAATCCGTGTGCAGTTTGATGCCCAAGTATCGTATCGCCTCAGTAGTCCATTGTAATGGGTACTCGAAGTCAAACTGGGAGGTACACGGTGTAAGCGGAAAGATGATAGATTTCTGCCAGTTAACATGTAGGCCGGAGAGAACCCCAAATCTTACCACCTCGCGAAGAACAGCCGAAAGGTTGGTCTCCGGGTGCCTGATATACAGAAGGGTGTCGTCCGCGTATGTAGACACTATAATTTTATAGCGCGGGAAACCTATGCCCCTATTTTGATGATATTGTCGGAGGGCACATGCCAGCGGCTCTGCCACCAGTGCATAAAGCAGCGGGGACAGTGGACAGCCCTGCCTGGTACCTCTCGTTATATCGATGGAGTCCGTAACCACATTGCCCACCTTAATTCTACCCGTGGGTCTGCTATAAAGGATGCCTACCAACTGCAGGAAAACGGGGCCCACTCCCATCCTAGTAAGCACATGCGTCATAAACGACCATTCGACCGAATCAAACGCCTTTTCTATGTCAAGAAAGACCGCTGCCGCCGGAGTATCCGGCTTGATGTGCTGCAGTGCACCAAAGATTGTGCGCAAGTTATAAGTTAAATTCCTACCAGGCACAAACCCCGCTTGTTCCGGCGCCACCAGAACCGGGACGAGAGGGACCAGTCGATTAGCGAGAACCTTGGCGAAGAGCTTAGTATCCACATTGAGCAATGACAATGGCCGGTACGACGCACAGTCCTCCGGTGACCTTCCCGGCTTAAGTAGAGCCACAATCACCGCCTCGGACATCGATGGAGGCATACATCCCGCAACACATATGTCTTCGAAAAGTGTCTTCAACTGCGGAAGCAGTAGGTCCAGGAATGCCCTATAGAAGGTGACAGTAAGGCCGTCGGATCCCGGAGCACTACCTGCTCGCATACTGGTTAATGCAAGGAGAATTTCATCTTTCTCTTTGGGGCGCATAAGGAATTCGCGGTGCGTTGCCGAGAGCCAGGGGAGCTTTATGTGGGCTAAATAATCAATAATGGCGTCATCCGCAGCTACGTTCTTGGAGGAGTAGAGTTCACTGTAATATTGGCGGAATCTATCCGCCACATCCGGGACCTCAGTCAGTAGCACGCCCTCAGCCGAGCGGACCTCCACGTTATGCAATTTTTCCCTGCGTTGCTTAAGGGAGTGCGCTAAAACGGACCCCGGCCTTTCACTCTCTCCATAGGCCCTGGCGGTAGCATATTTGCCCAAGTGCTTAATCTCATCGTCGGCGGCTGAATTGTAGTCTTTCAGCAACCCGGCGAGTTCTCCCCTAACCGAGTCATCCCCATCTGTCAATAGGCGGCGCTCCAGCAATTTAATTTTCCCCTCCAATTCTGTTAAACGATTACGTATGGATCGGAGTACCCCCGAGTGGTTAGATATGGTGACCCCCCTAATATAGACCTTAAATGTCTCCCATAAAATCGGATAATCCTCTACGGAACCCACATTCTTTTCGAAAAATAGCTCGATAGCCTCCTTCAATTCATCCCTAAATACCGCATCTAATAGGGAGTATGGAGGGAAGCACCACGTGAACGGAGGAATGCGCCCGCCAGGCGCATCTAGCACCAGTAGAATCGGGGAGTGATCCGAGAGTGTACGTGGTAGCACCTGACAAGATCGAACCCTGTCGCAAAACATCCTAGCTGCCAGCCAGTAGTCGATGCGTGTGTGTAAATTATGGTATGCCGAGTAATGTGTATAGCCCCCTAAGGTTGGATATCTCCAGCGCCAAACATCCTGTAAGTCGAACCTAGTCAGCGCGCTATCTATCACCTTCGCAGCAGCTGTGACGGGCCTCTCAGGACCGCCCGATCTATCCAGACCCGGGTGACGGACCAAATTGAAATCACCCCCCACAACTGGAGCCCCTCGCCACAACTTCTCACTGTATTCGACAAAGTGTTAAAAAACTCAGGGCTGTCAAAATTCGGACCATAGACGTTGACAATCAATAACTCCATACCCTTCCCTGAGCACCTAGAGATGACATATCTGCCCTCTGTGTCAGTGTGCAATGGGACCAATGAAAATGATGATTTAGGGTTGACTCCATGTGAGCACGCCGCGCGTGAGTAGTGAAACCAGCTGCGTGTATGTTACCTTGCATGCCTCTGCTGCGCAACACAGGTGAATTCAGGGGGAGATGTGTTTCCTGTATGAGAGCTACATCTACGGTGTGTCTCGTCAAATAGGAGAGGATTTTACGGGTTTTCCTGTGGTCATTTAATCCCCTAACGTTCCAAGTGAGGGCCCTTAACGTGTCCACCCGGGGTCCTGGGTCAGCCCCCTGTCTATGTACAGTGTGGTCAATTGGTGTCACCTTTATATCAGGAAAGAATGAATCTGCAGCACAGTGTAACAAATATTGACATTTATAATTGCATGTCTTGCAACTTCTGAGTCTCAACTTCCCCCTCCCCCACCCACATCAGGGCCCCCCAACCAGGACCCGACGCAAAATGTACCCAAGCTTCAGCCATCAACAAAAAAAACTTTGACAAAACCCCAGTGCGTGTAACACTTGTAGGCAGAGGTTGCCAACGAAAGCTTATCAGCCCACTAGGAAACAGCTGGCCATCCCCCCGCACCTCAACGAGCTAATGTAGAGCATTTAACCAAAACATAAAGGCAAACATACCCCTGCCGATACCTACTACAGGGCCAAGCAGGTAGATAGATAATCCACCTCCCCACCGGTTTATGATTAAATCACCCACAGCAGTGCCAGCGTCTGTACCGCAGGCCGCGACCGCAGAATCGGTCTAATACCGCTCCCCGTGCCTCCCCACAAGCGGAACTACCCATTGGGGAACCATGTATCACACTTATTGTACAGGTACTTAAGTCTTATCTGCATCACATGTAAACTGCGTTTAGTCCTGTTCTTCCAAAGATCCTCCCACCGCTCCAGCTGGTGTATCTCTATCCGGGCTGCGACGCTGCTCCCTGGACCAGTCTTTCATCACTTTTTGCAGCGCCTTCGGATCTGTAAAGAAATGTGATCTACCCTGGTGGTTGACGCGCAAGCGAGCAGGGTACAACATTGCGTAGTCCATGTTGCGATCCTTGAGCTGCTTCTTGAGTGGCGCAAACTGACGACGCGCCTCCTGTACCCTCATAGTGAAGTCCGGAAACAATGAGATCGTAGACCCTTCGTAATTCAGAATCCGTTTCTCCCGTGCCACCCGTAACGCCGCGTCCCTATCACGGTAGTTGAGTAACTTCGCTATGATCGGCCGTGGCTGCGCGCCCGGTGCAGGGCGTGGTCCCAGCGTGCGATGGGCACGTTCCACCACAAACATGGTCGAAAAAGTATCTGAGCCCAAAAGCGTTATCAGTAGTTTCTCTGTGAACTGCTCCATATTGCCTGTTGAAGTCGATTCTGGCAGTCCAGTTATGCGCAGGTTACTTCTCCGAGACCTCGCCTCTAAATCTTCGGTCTTATCCTGCAGCACCTGGAGCACCCTGTCGATACGCTTACGGCCAGTGTCCAGATCTGTTTGCGCCTCCTCCACCTCCGTGAGTCGTCGCTCTGCCATGTCCATGCGTTCCGCCTGCTTATCAATCCGTTCGGACATCCGGTCCACACGGTAGGACAGAGAGTCAATCTTAGTACCCAAGACCGCAAGTGAAGTTTGTAACCCCTTCTCCATCGAGGCCAGCATGGCTTTGTTGTCGCCATCCGGGGGCTCCGGTGCTTGTGCGTCGCAGACGCGACTATCGTCAGCTGACTGAGCTCGGTCTCTGGGCTTGCGTTGCTCGAAGGTCAGCCTCTGCTGTGTTTTATCTGTGCGACCCATGACCAATGGCAGCCGTACCACCCTTCGTGCCTGCCCGCACTGTTATCACCACACACCAATGCGGAACGACTGTGGCCCCGTTATCGCTCGCCCTGCTGCGCCAAGGTAGGAGAAAACTTCATCCGCCGAGGCCCTGGCAGTGCCCCTCTGACCAGCCTGGACGGTGCCCTCTTTGCCGGAAGGTCGGCACAGTTTCCCAAAGCGGACTCAACGCACCCCAGCACCATGGGTCACCTCGCGTCGATTGTCCTCAAAGCTTCTCTCATCTGCAGGCACCCAGCACAAGTTCAATTGTGTCGGAAACCCACCTCAGCAGGGCGTCCACCCACGATAGGGCTCAGCGGGGGTAGTGGCTTTTGCTGCGTTGATCCACACGGGCCTCAGCAGTGCGTCCGTTCGCCCTCTGGGCATCCGCCGATTGTCTGCGCGATCCTGGAAGACGACGTGGCAATGTCCCTGGCGCCGCCGCCCGCACAAGCGCTCCCCCACTCACCGCGCCATCACGTTGCCGTCCAAACCGCGAGATTGCTGGCTTATGTCGTAACGAGCACTCCGTAGCCCTAGCAGTCCCACAGGTTCTGTGTGAGCCAGCTCGCTGCACGTCGTACGTTGCTAGCCCCGCTCCAATCGGCCTACAGCTTAGCGCTCACCCAGCCCGGGCGCACTTCCGGCCGGCAGGACGCCCTGTCGAGTCCCGGGGATGTGCGGCCTAGAGCACACGTCACAGTGCCTCACCCAACTCTCCGAGTTTGCGCCGTCCCCGGCCTGTAGAAACGGCTCGTTTGGAAGTCTTTTGTACTCCCGGCTCCGACGCGAGTGACCGGAGACCTGGTTAAATGCAGGATGTTTTACGGATAGATATCGTTGTGGTGCGGAGCACCTCTGTTAGGTGGCCATCTTCGGCGCCGGCAAGCTCCGCCCCCCTTGTTTTTGCATTTGTCACCCCGAGTGGGACGGGTATGCCCAGACGTGGGTCCCGTGCTCTCCATGCCACTGGAGTCAAGCTATCCTGGCTGATGAGGGCTGACAGCCCGAAACCGGTCCTAGGATGCTTGTTTCCAGTCCAGGGAGGACCTGACCTGGCAGTTCGGGCTGGACTGTTCCCATTGGGCGCAGGGTCAAGACTGATTTGCATATGGCTGGGTCCAAACTGGAATGGCATGGTGAGCAAACAAACAATGGATTTAGGCTCAGATCTCTGTACTGGGGTGAATGTACGACATTGTTCTGCATTCTGTCCATCAATTGTTGTTTTTGCACGTGTTTCTTGACGCGGCAAAAGCCTTCGACTCACTGAAATGGGGGTACATGTTTGTGGTTTTACAGAGAATGGGGATGCCGCAGTTTTTCCTCACGTGGATTCGTTTATTATATACACAACCGGTCACCAGAGTGCGGGTAAATGGCTGGGTGTCAGATATATTTCCAATATGCAGAGGCACACGTCAGGGCTGCCCGCTCTCCCCATTGCTATTCTCTTTAGTGCTAGAGCCGTTGGCTTGTAAGGTGCGGCAGAAACATGCAGAAGCAGCCTTGGGATTCAGACAGCGCCCGCTTGCTATATCATTGTACGCGGATGATATGTTACTATACGTTAAAGACCCTGCAGCTCATCTGGTATCTAACCTGCGAGAGTATGTCGCATTTGAATCACACTCGGGGCTGGGCATTAACTGGGCTAAATCTACAATTATACCCATAACAGATTGCACGCAAGAACTTGCGCTTGACTTCCCTCTCTCATGGTCAGTGGAACCGGTTAAATATTTAGGGGTCTGGGTGCATAAGAATCCGGAGGTGGTGCTCACTATGAATTATGGCCATGCAGTTTCTAATATTACCGAACAGGTTGCTCGCTGGACGCGAATGCCTTTATCGCTAGCGGAAAGAATTGCGGTTGTAAAGATGTCAATACTACCTAAGTTGCTCTATTTATTTGTTAATGTCCCTTTGAAATTGAATGTAATGTTTTTTAAAACACTGCAGACCTGTCTGTTGTCATTGGTCTGGGCTGGCAAGCAGCCTAGGTGCAGTTGGGCTACATTGGCATTGCCGTTTGATTATTGGAGGTTTGAAGCCCCTGACTTGAGGCTCTATTACTTATGTGCGCAGGCGCAGTTTGCGCATTATTGGTACATCCCACAGAAATATATGCCGCATCTGGCGGTTGAGGCGGACACGGCACACCCGACGCCATTCACTGCTATGGTCTTCTGCAAGGGTGAGGCGATCCAGTTGGGTGCACTGTCTGGGCATGGCATGCTCTTGCGAAGAGGGCGGGATTAGAGCAGATCTATGCCCCAGACATGCCAATTGCCGCTCATCCTGACATTTCTGTGGCATGTGAGCGTGGGGCGTTGAATATCCTACGAAGTGTGGGTGTCACGAAATTAGGTGACATGTACCGTAGTGGCGCCTTTCTCTCCTTGAGTGAGTTCCAGGGCGGGCAAACATATAAGGCCATGCATGGTTTCATATATGCTAGATTGCGGGCTGCAGTGCGCACTCTATACCCAGATTTCCCACAGGAGCCAAGAGGGTTAAAAGCACTACAAGTTGTATTAAAAATGGGGGAGAGCCGCGGACTAATTTCTAAATTGTATGTCGCCTCTCAGAGAGAAAATGAGTTTTCCACTAACCCGCGTGGGAAAAATGGAATGCTATGCTCGAGGCCCCCATGTCATGAGAAAACTGGGTTGAATGTTGCAAATTAACGGGGCGTTTAACAGCTAGTTGCAACCGTCAAATTATTCATTTTAAATACTTGCACCAAATCTACTATACCCCTGTGAAATTGTTAAAGTTTGGGCTGCGGGTTGATGATCGATGCCCTAGGTGCCGCCAAGCTGGAGCTGACTTTCTACACCTGGCGTGGGGTTGTCCTGGTATTTTAAAGTTCTGGCGGAGGGTGACGGAAGTCCTCACGGACATGACGATGGAAGTGATTAGCTGCACACCTGAGGTTTGCCTGCTGGGATTGTTAAAGCAAATTAAACCCTGTAATAGACATATAGTGGCAGTTGCCACCCTGTTTGCTAAACGGGCTGTTGCAATGCATTGAAACTCCAAGGCAGTGCCCACAATAGTTAAATGGATTTGTGATCTTGTGTTCTGCAGGGAGCAATTAAATGTATATGCTGAAGAATTACCTGCAGCCTCCAGACCTATAGACTTTTGGGCGCCACTTACTGTGTATCTACTTGAGCACCCTGATCTGGTGTAACTTGTAAATGCTTGCCTGTTGGTAGTGTCAATGCTGCACCAATGTCATGATATGTTTTAGTTATGTATTGCACATTGATCTGTATACAGAAGTATTGCTTCTCACCGTCTTGTTAGGCTACAGGATTGTTGGGATGGGGGTGGGGGTTGGGTGAAGGGTGTAGTTTTGTCTCTCCAATTCTTAAAATTGATATTACTGCTGTACAAGTATACCTCACAATCGTTGCCAGTATATCGATTTATTGCCTGTATTTGTATGCATATTGTGCTTCAATAAAGAAATAAAAAAAGTAACTCCCATTCGAAAGTAGCCTGAACACTGGAGTGATCACTGCAGCTGGGGCGCCCCTTAAGTGACAGGACAAATTTGCTACTGAACCGTTACAGGCCCCATGAAGCATTATATTCTGGCATATAAGTGATCCACTTAAAGTATTCTTGCAGTTTGTACCGCTCAGAAACACTTCTTTTTCCCCACTCCGGCATCGAAATCTGTACGGTAATTCCCAAGATTCCTTGATGAATTCCCTACCCATACCTGCCTGCATTTGTTCAAGGCAATATTGGAATTGAAAAGTTGTGACCAGAAGAGTTATGTGGCCATGTATTAGCCATTCCGTGGACGGTGACTCTGACACTGTAAATGCTAATCTATCCAGTATTTCAATACTCAGCATTGTATATTTTGCTCCCCTTTGTGCCATTTCTATCTGTTTTTCTGTCAGATTGTACGAAGAAAACAGAGACGTACTGTTTATGAAACGCCAAGGCACATAGCCTGCAAAAACAACAGTTGATGGACAGAATGCAGAACAATGCCATACATTCACCCCAGTACAGAGATCTGGGCCTAAATCCATCGTTTTTCTGCTCACCATGCCAATTCAGTTTGAACCCAGCCATATGCAAATCAGTCTTGACCCTGTGCCTCATGGGAACAGTCCAGCCCGAACTGCCAAGCCAGGTCCTCCCTGGACTGGAAACAAGCATCCTAGGACCGGTTTTGGGGTTTCACCCCTCTTCAGCCAGGATAGCTTGATTCCAGTGGCATGGAGAGCACGGGACCCACGTCTGGGCATACCCGTCCCACTCGGGGTGACAAATGCAAAAACAACAGTTGATGGACAGAATGCAGAACAATGTCATACATTCACCCCAGTACAGAGATCTGGGCCTAAATCCATCGTTTTTTTGCTCACCATGCCAATTCAGTTTGAACCCAGCCATATGCAAATCAGTCTTGACCCTGTGCCTCATGGGAACAGTCCAGCCCGAACTGCCAAGCCAGGTCCTCCCTGGACTGGAAACAAGCATCCTAAGACCGGTTTCGGGGTTTCACCCCTCTTCAGCCAGGATAGCTTGATTCCAGTGGCATGGAGAGCACGGGACCCACGTCTGGGCATACCCGTCCCACTCGGGGTGACAAATGCAAAAACAACAGTTGATGGACAGAATGCAGAACAATGTCATACATTCACCCCAGTACAGAGATCTGGGCCTAAATCCATCGTTTTTTTGCTCACCATGCCATTCCAGTTTGAGCCCAGCCATATGCAAATCAGTCTTGACCCTGTGCCTCATGGGAACAGTCCAGCTCGAACTGCCAAGCCAGGTCCTCCCTGGACTGGAAACAAGCATCCTAGGACCGGTTTCGGGGTTTCACCCCTCTTCAGCCAGGATAGCTTGATTCCAGTGGCATGGAGAGCACGGGACCCACGTCTGGGCATACCCGTCCCACTCGGGGTGACAAATGCAAAAACAACAGTTGATGGACAGAATGCAGAACAATGTCATACATTCACCCCAGTACAGAGATCTGGGCCTAAATCCATCGTTTTTTGCTCACCATGCCATTCCAGTTTGAACCCAGCCATATGCAAATCAGTCTTGACCCTGTGCCTCATGGGAACAGTCCAGCCCGAACTGCCAAGCCAGGTCCTCCCTGGACTGGAAACAAGCATCCTAGGACCGGTTTTGGGGTTTCACCCCTCTTCAGCCAGGATAGCTTGATTCCAGTGGCATGGAGAGCACGGGACCCACGTCTGGGCATACCCGTCCCACTCGGGGTGACGAATGCAAAAACAACAGTTGATGGACAGAATGCAGAACAATGTCATACATTCACCCCAGTACAGAGATCTGGGCCTAAATCCATCGTTTTTTTGCTCACCATGCCAATTCAGTTTGAACCCAGCCATATGCAAATCAGTCTTGACCCTGTGCCTCATGGGAACAGTCCAGCCCGAACTGCCAAGCCAGGTCCTCCCTGGACTGGAAACAAGCATCCTAGGACCGGTTTCGGGGTTTCACCCCTCTTCAGCCAGGATAGCTTGATTCCAGTGGCATGGAGAGCACGGGACCGACGTCTGGGCATACCCGTCCCACTCGGGGTGACAAATGCAAAAACAACAGTTGATGGACAGAATGCAGAACAATGTCATACATTCACCCCAGTACAGAGATCTGGGCCTAAATCCATCGTTTTTCTGCTCACCATGCCAATTCAGTTTGAACCCAGCCATATGCAAATCAGTCTTGACCCTGTGCCTCATGGGAACAGTCCAGCTCGAACTGCCAAGCCAGGTCCTGCCTGGACTGGAAACAAGCATCCTAGGACCGGTTTCGGGGTTTCACCCCTCTTCAGCCAGGATAGCTTGATTCCAGTGGCATGGAGAGCACGGGACCCACGTCTGGGCATACCCGTCCCACTCGGGGTGACAAATGCAAAAACAACAGTTGATGGACAGAATGCAGAACAATGTCATACATTCACCCCAGTACAGAGATCTGGGCCTAAATCCATCGTTTTTGCTCACCATGCCATTCCAGTTTGAACCCAGCCATATGCAAATCAGTCTTGACCCTGTGCCTCATGGGAACAGTCCAGCCCGAACTGCCAAGCCAGGTCCTCCCTGGACTGGAAACAAGCATCCTAGGACCGGTTTCGGGGTTTCACCCCTCTTCAGCCAGGATAGCTTGATTCCAGTGGCATGGAGAGCACGGGACCCACGTCTGGGCATACCCGTCCCACTCGGGGTGACAAATGCAAAAACAACAGTTGATGGACAGAATGCAGAACAATGTCATACATTCACCCCAGTACAGAGATCTGGGCCTAAATCCATCGTTTTTCTGCTCACCATGCCAATTCAGTTTGAACCCAGCCATATGCAAATCAGTCTTGACCCTGTGCCTCATGGGAACAGTCCAGCCCGAACTGCCAAGCCAGGTCCTCCCTGGACTGGAAACAAGCATCCTAGGACCGGTTTTGGGGTTTCACCCCTCTTCAGCCAGGATAGCTTGATTCCAGTGGCATGGAGAGCACGGGACCCACGTCTGGGCATACCCGTCCCACTTGGGGTGACAAATGCAAAAACAACAGTTGATGGACAGAATGCAGAACAATGTCAAACATTCACCCCAGTACAGAGATCTGGGCCTAAATCCATCGTTTTTTGCTCACCATGCCAATTCAGTTTGAACCCAGCCATATGCAAATCAGTCTTGACCCTGTGCCTCATGGGAACAGTCCAGCCCGAACTGCCAAGCCAGGTCCTCCCTGGACTGGAAACAAGCATCCTAGGACCGGTTTTGGGGTTTCACCCCTCTTCAGCCAGGATAGCTTGATTCCAGTGGCATGGAGAGCACGGGACCCACGTCTGGGCATACCCGTCCCACTCGGGGTGACAAATGCAAAACAACAGTTGATGGACAGAATGCAGAACAATGTCATACATTCACCCCAGTACAGAGATCTGGGCCTAAATCCATCGTTTTTTGCTCACCATGCCATTCCAGTTTGAACCCAGCCATATGCAAATCAGTCTTGACCCTGTGCCTCATGGGAACAGTCCAGCTCGAACTGCCAAGCCAGGTCCTCCCTGGACTGGAAACAAGCATCCTAGGACCGGTTTCGGGGTTTCACCCCTCTTCAGCCAGGATAGCTTGATTCCAGTGGCATGGAGAGCACGGGACCCACGTCTGGGCATACCCGTCCCACTCGGGGTGACAAATGCAAAAACAACAGTTGATGGACAGAATGCAGAACAATGTCATACATTCACCCCAGTACAGAGATCTGGGCCTAAATCCATCGTTTTTTTGCTCACCATGCCATTCCAGTTTGAACCCAGCCATATGCAAATCAGTCTTGACCCTGTGCCTCATGGGAACAGTCCAGCCCGAACTGCCCAGCCAGGTCCTCCCTGGACTGGAAACAAGCATCCTAGGACCGGTTTCGGGGTTTCACCCCTCTTCAGCCAGGATAGCTTGATTCCAGTGGCATGGAGAGCACGGGACCCACGTCTGGGCATAGCCATCCCACTCGGGGTGACAAATGCAAAAAACAGTTGATGGACAGAATGCAGAACAATGTCATACATTCACACCAGTACAGAGATCTGGGCCTAAATCCATCGTTTTTTGCTCACCATGCCATTCCAGTTTGAACCCAGCCATATGCAAATCAGTCTTGACCCTGTGCCTCATGGGAACAGTCCAGCCCGAACTGCCAAGCCAGGTCCTCCCTGGACTGGAAACAAGCATCCTAGGACCGGTTTCGTGGTTTCACCCCTCTTCAGCCAGGATAGCTTGATTCCAGTGGCATGGAGAGCACGGGACCCACGTCTGGGCATACCCGTCCCACTCGGGGTGACAAATGCAAAAACAACAGTTGATGGACAGAATGCATAACAATGTCATACATTCACCCCAGTACAGAGATCTGGGCCTAAATCCATCGTTTTTTTGCTCACCATGCCATTCCAGTTTGAACCCAGCCATATGCAAATCAGTCTTGACCCTGTGCCTCATGGGAACAGTCCAGCCCGAACTGCCCAGCCAGGTCCTCCCTGGACTGGAAACAAGCATCCTAGGACCGGTTTCGGGGTTTCACCCCTCTTCAGCCAGGATAGCTTGATTCCAGTGGCATGGAGAGCACGGGACCCACGTCTGGGCATACCCGTCCCACTCGGGGTGACAAATGCAAAAACAACAGTTGATGGACAGAATGCAGAACAATGTCATACATTCACCCCAGTACAGAGATCTGGGCCTAAATCCATCGTTTTTTTGCTCACCATGCCATTCCAGTTTGAACCCAGCCATATGCAAATCAGTCTTGACCCTGTGCCTCATGGGAACAGTCCAGCTCGAACTGCCAAGCCAGGTCCTCCCTGGACTGGAAACAAGCATCCTAGGACCGGTTTCGGGGTTTCACCCTCTTCAGCCAGGATAGCTTGATTCCAGTGGCATGGAGAGCACGGGACCCACGTCTGGGCATACCCGTCCCACTCGGGGTGACAAATGCAAAAACAACAGTTGATGGACAGAATGCAGAACAATGTCATACATTCACCCCAGTACAGAGATCTGGGCCTAAATCCATCGTTTTTTTGCTCACCATGCCATTCCAGTTTGAACCCAGCCATATGCAAATCAGTCTTGACCCTGTGCCTCATGGGAACAGTCCAGCCCGAACTGCCCAGCCAGGTCCTCCCTGGACTGGAAACAAGCATCCTAGGACCGGTTTCGGGGTTTCACCCCTCTTCAGCCAGGATAGCTTGATTCCAGTGGCATGGAGAGCACGGGACCCACGTCTGGGCATAGCCGTCCCACTCGGGGTGACAAATGCAAAAACAGTTGATGGACAGAATGCAGAACAATGTCATACATTCACACCAGTACAGAGATCTGGGCCTAAATCCATCGTTTTTTTGCTCACCATGCCATTCCAGTTTGAACCCAGCCATATGCAAATCAGTCTTGACCCTGTGCCTCATGGGAACAGTCCAGCCGAACTGCCAAGCCAGGTCCTCCCTGGACTGGAAACAAGCATCCTAGGACCGGTTTCATGGTTTCACCCCTCTTCAGCCAGGATAGCTTGATTCCAGTGGCATGGAGAGCACGGGACCCACGTCTGGGCATACCCGTCCCACTCGGGGTGACAAATGCAAAAACAACAGTTGATGGACAGAATGCAGAACAATGTCATACATTCACCCCAGTACAGAGATCTGGGCCTAAATCCATCGTTTTTGCTCACCATGCCATTCCAGTTTGAACCCAGCCATATGCAAATCAGTCTTGACCCTGTGCCTCATGGGAACAGTCCAGCCCGAACTGCCAAGCCAGGTCCTCCCTGGACTGGAAACAAGCATCCTAGGACCGGTTTCGGGGTTTCACCCCTCTTCAGCCAGGATAGCTTGATTCCAGTGGCATGGAGAGCACGGGACCCACGTCTGGGCATACCCGTCCCACTCGGGGTGACAAATGCAAAAACAACAGTTGATGGACAGAATGCAGAACAATGTCATACATTCACCCCAGTACAGAGATCTGGGCCTAAATCCATCGTTTTTCTGCTCACCATGCCAATTCAGTTTGAACCCAGCCATATGCAAATCAGTCTTGACCCTGTGCCTCATGGGAACAGTCCAGCCCGAACTGCCAAGCCAGGTCCTCCCTGGACTGGAAACAAGCATCCTAGGACCGGTTTTGGGGTTTCACCCCTCTTCAGCCAGGATAGCTTGATTCCAGTGGCATGGAGAGCACGGGACCCACGTCTGGGCATAGCCGTCCCACTCGGGGTGACAAATGCAAACAACAGTTGATGGACAGAATGCAGAACAATGTCATACATTCACCCCAGTACAGAGATCTGGGCCTAAATCCATCGTTTTTTTGCTCACCATGCCATTCCAGTTTGAACCCAGCCATATGCAAATCAGTCTTGACCCTGTGCCTCATGGGAACAGTCCAGCCCGAACTGCCAAGCCAGGTCCTCCCTGGACTGGAAACAAGCATCCTAGGACCGGTTTCGTGGTTTCACCCCTCTTCAGCCAGGATAGCTTGATTCCAGTGGCATGGAGAGCACGGGACCCACGTCTGGGCATACCCGTCCCACTCGGGGTGACAAATGCAAAAACAACAGTTGATGGACAGAATGCAGAACAATGTCATACATTCACCCCAGTACAGAGATCTGGGCCTAAATCCATCGTTTTTTTGCTCACCATGCCATTCCAGTTTGAACCCAGCCATATGCAAATCAGTCTTGACCCTGTGCCTCATGGGAACAGTCCAGCCCGAACTGCCAAGCCAGGTCCTAACTGGACTGGAAACAAGCATCCTAGGACCGGTTTCGGGGTTTCACCCCTCTTCAGCCAGGATAGCTTGATTCCAGTGGCATGGAGAGCACGGGACCCACGTCTGGGCATACCCGTCCCACTCGGGGTGACAAATGCAAAAACAACAGTTGATGGACAGAATGCAGAACAATGTCATACATTCACCCCAGTACAGAGATCTGGGCCTAAATCCATCGTTTTTTGCTCACCATGCCAATTCAGTTTGAACCCAGCCATATGCAAATCAGTCTTGACCCTGTGCCTCATGGGAACAGTCCAGCCCGAACTGCCAAGCCAGGTCCTCCCTGGACTGGAAACAAGCATCCTAGGACCGGTTTCGGGGTTTCAGCCCTCTTCAGCCAGGATAGCTTGATTCCAGTGGCATGGAGAGCACGGGACCCACGTCTGGGCATACCCGTCCCACTCGGGGTGACAAATGCAAAAACAACAGTTGATGGACAGAATGCAGAACAATGTCATACATTCACCCCAGTACAGAGATCTGGGCCTAAATCCATCGTTTTTTGCTCACCATGCCAATTCAGTTTGAACCCAGCCATATGCAAATCAGTCTTGACCCTGTGCCTCATGGGAACAGTCCAGCCCGAACTGCCAAGCCAGGTCCTCCCTGGACTGGAAACAAGCATCCTAGGACCGGTTTCGGGGTTTCACCCCTCTTCAGCCAGGATAGCTTGATTCCAGTGGCATGGAGAGCACGGCACCCACGTCTGGGCATACCCGTCCCACTCGGGGTGACAAATGCAAAAACAACAGTTGATGGACAGAATGCAGAACAATGTCATACATTCACCCCAGTACAGAGATCTGGGCCTAAATCCATCGTTTTTTGCTCACCATGCCAATTCAGTTTGAACCCAGCCATATGCAAATCAGTCTTGACCCTGTGCCTCATGGGAACAGTCCAGCCCGAACTGCCAAGCCAGGTCCTCCCTGGACTGGAAACAAGCATCCTAGGACCGGTTTCGGGGTTTCACCCCTCATCAGCCAGGATAGCTTGATTCCAGTGGCATGGAGAGCACGGGACCCACGTCTGGGCATACCCGTCCCACTCGGGGTGACAAATGCAAAAACAACAGTTGATGGACAGAATGCAGAACAATGTCATACATTCACCCCAGTACAGAGATCTGGGCCTAAATCCATCGTTTTTTTGCTCACCATGCCAATTCAGTTTGAACCCAGCCATATGCAAATCAGTCTTGACCCTGTGCCTCATGGGAACAGTCCAGCCCGAACTGCCAAGCCAGGTCCTCCCTGGACTGGAAACAAGCATCCTAGGACCGGTTTCGGGGTTTCAGCCCTCTTCAGCCAGGATAGCTTGATTCCAATGGCATGGAGAGCACGGGACCCACGTCTGGGCATACCCGTCCCACTCGGGGTGACAAATGCAAAAACAACAGTTGATGGACAGAATGCAGAACAATGTCATACATTCACCCCAGTACAGAGATCTGGGCCTAAATCCATCGTTTTTTGCTCACCATGCCAATTCAGTTTGAACCCAGCCATATGCAAATCAGTCTTGACCCTGTGCCTCATGGGAACAGTCCAGCCCGAACTGCCAAGCCAGGTCCTCCCTGGACTGGAAACAAGCATCCTATGACCGGTTTCGGGGTTTCACCCTCTTCAGCCAGGATAGCTTGATTCCAGTGGCATGGAGAGCACGTCACCCACGTCTGGGCATACCCGTCCCACTCGGGGTGACAAATGCAAAAACAACAGTTGATGGACAGAATGCAGAACAATGTCATACATTCACCCCAGTACAGAGATCTGGGCCTAAATCCATCGTTTTTTGCTCACCATGCCATTCCAGTTTGAACCCAGCCATATGCAAATCAGTCTTGACCCTGTGCCTCATGGGAACAGTCCAGCCCGAACTGCCAAGCCAGGTCCTCCCTGGACTGGAAACAAGCATCCTAGGACCGGTTTCGGGGTTTCACCCCTCTTCAGCCAGGATAGCTTGATTCCAGTGGCATGGAGAGCACGGGACCCACGTCTGGGCATACCCGTCCCACTCGGGGTGACAAATGCAAAAACAACAGTTGATGGACAGAATGCAGAACAATGTCATACATTCACCCCAGTACAGAGATCTGGGCCTAAATCCATCGTTTTTTGCTCACCATGCCATTCCAGTTTGAACCCAGCCATATGCAAATCAGTCTTGACCCTGTGCCTCATGGGAACAGTCCAGCCCGAACTGCCCAGCCAGGTCCTCCCTGGACTGGAAACAAGCATCCTAGGACCGGTTTCGGGGTTTCACCCTCTTCAGCCAGGATAGCTTGATTCCAGTGGCATGGAGAGCACGGGACCCACGTCTGGGCATACCCGTCCCACTCGGGGTGACAAATGCAAAAACAACAGTTGATGGACAGAATGCAGAACAATGTCATACATTCACCCCAGTACAGAGATCTGGGCCTAAATCCATCGTTTTTTGCTCACCATGCCATTCCAGTTTGAACCCAGCCATATGCAAATCAGTCTTGACCCTGTGCCTCATGGGAACAGTCCAGCCCGAACTGCCAAGCCAGGTCCTCCCTGGACTGGAAACAAGCATCCTAGGACCGGTTTCGGGGTTTCACCCCTCTTCAGCCAGGATAGCTTGATTCCAGTGGCATGGAGAGCACGGGACCCACGTCTGGGCATACCCGTCCCACTCGGGGTGACAAATGCAAAAACAACAGTTGATGGACAGAATGCAGAACAATGTCATACATTCACCCCAGTACAGAGATCTGGGCGTAAATCCATCGTTTTTCTGCTCACCATGCCAATTCAGTTTGAACCCAGCCATATGCAAATCAGTCTTGACCCTGTGCCTCATGGGAACAGTCCAGCCCGAACTGCCAAGCCAGGTCCTCCCTGGACTGGAAACAAGCATCCTAGGACCGGTTTTGGGGTTTCACCCCTCTTCAGCCAGGATAGCTTGATTCCAGTGGCATGGAGAGCACGGGACCCACGTCTGGGCATACCCGTCCCACTCGGGGTGACAAATGCAAAAACAACAGTTGATGGACAGAATGCAGAACAATGTCATACATTCACCCCAGTACAGAGATCTGGGCCTAAATCCATCGTTTTTGCTCACCATGCCATTCCAGTTTGAACCCAGCCATATGCAAATCAGTCTTGACCCTGTGCCTCATGGGAACAGTCCAGCCCGAACTGCCCAGCCAGGTCCTCCCTGGACTGGAAACAAGCATCCTAGGACCGGTTTCGGGGTTTCACCCCTCTTCAGCCAGGATAGCTTGATTCCAGTGGCATGGAGAGCACGGGACCCACGTCTGGGCATAGCCGTCCCACTCGGGGTGACAAATGCAAAACAACAGTTGATGGACAGAATGCAGAACAATGTCATACATTCACACCAGTACAGAGATCTGGGCCTAAATCCATCGTTTTTGCTCACCATGCCATTCCAGTTTGAACCCAGCCATATGCAAATCAGTCTTGACCCTGTGCCTCATGGGAACAGTCCAGCCCGAACTGCCAAGCCAGGTCCTCCCTGGACTGGAAACAAGCATCCTAGGACCGGTTTCATGGTTTCACCCCTCTTCAGCCAGGATAGCTTGATTCCAGTGGCATGGAGAGCACGGGACCCACGTCTGGGCATACCCGTCCCACTCGGGGTGACAAATGCAAAAACAACAGTTGATGGACAGAATGCAGAACAATGTCATACATTCACCCCAGTACAGAGATCTGGGCCTAAATCCATCGTTTTTTGCTCACCATGCCATTCCAGTTTGAACCCAGCCATATGCAAATCAGTCTTGACCCTGTGCCTCATGGGAACAGTCCAGCCCGAACTGCCAAGCCAGGTCCTCCCTGGACTGGAAACAAGCATCCTAGGACCGGTTTCGGGGTTTCACCCCTCTTCAGCCAGGATAGCTTGATTCCAGTGGCATGGAGAGCACGGGACCCACGTCTGGGCATACCCGTCCCACTCGGGGTGACAAATGCAAAAACAACAGTTGATGGACAGAATGCAGAACAATGTCATACATTCACCCCAGTACAGAGATCTGGGCCTAAATCCATCGTTTTTCTGCTCACCATGCCAATTCAGTTTGAACCCAGCCATATGCAAATCAGTCTTGACCCTGTGCCTCATGGGAACAGTCCAGCCCGAACTGCCAAGCCAGGTCCTCCCTGGACTGGAAACAAGCATCCTAGGACCGGTTTGGGGTTTCACCCCTCTTCAGCCAGGATAGCTTGATTCCAGTGGCATGGAGAGCACGGGACCCACGTCTGGGCATAGCCGTCCCACTCGGGGTGACAAATGCAAAAAACAGTTGATGGACAGAATGCAGAACAATGTCATACATTCACACCAGTACAGAGATCTGGGCCTAAATCCATCGTTTTTTGCTCACCATGCCATTCCAGTTTGAACCCAGCCATATGCAAATCAGTCTTGACCCTGTGCCTCATGGGAACAGTCCAGCCGAACTGCCAAGCCAGGTCCTCCCTGGACTGGAAACAAGCATCCTAGGACCGGTTTCGTGGTTTCACCCCTCTTCAGCCAGGATAGCTTGATTCCAGTGGCATGGAGAGCACGGGACCCACGTCTGGGCATACCCGTCCCACTCGGGGTGACAAATGCAAAAACAACAGTTGATGGACAGAATGCAGAACAATGTCATACATTCACCCCAGTACAGAGATCTGGGCCTAAATCCATCGTTTTTTTGCTCACCATGCCATTCCAGTTTGAACCCAGCCATATGCAAATCAGTCTTGACCCTGTGCCTCATGGGAACAGTCCAGCCCGAACTGCCAAGCCAGGTCCTAACTGGACTGGAAACAAGCATCCTAGGACCGGTTTTGGGGTTTCACCCCTCTTCAGCCAGGATAGCTTGATTCCAGTGGCATGGAGAGCACGGGACCCACGTCTGGGCATACCCGTCCCACTCGGGGTGACAAATGCAAAAACAACAGTTGATGGACAGAATGCAGAACAATGTCATACATTCACCCCAGTACAGAGATCTGGGCCTAAATCCATCGTTTTTTTGCTCACCATGCCAATTCAGTTTGAACCCAGCCATATGCAAATCAGTCTTGACCCTGTGCCTCATGGGAACAGTCCAGCCCGAACTGCCAAGCCAGGTCCTCCCTGGACTGGAAACAAGCATCCTAGGACCGGTTTCGGGGTTTCAGCCCTCTTCAGCCAGGATAGCTTGATTCCAGTGGCATGGAGAGCACGGGACCCACGTCTGGGCATACCCGTCCCACTCGGGGTGACAAATGCAAAAACAACAGTTGATGGACAGAATGCAGAACAATGTCATACATTCACCCCAGTACAGAGATCTGGGCCTAAATCCATCGTTTTTTGCTCACCATGCCAATTCAGTTTGAACCCAGCCATATGCAAATCAGTCTTGACCCTGTGCCTCATGGGAACAGTCCAGCCCGAACTGCCAAGCCAGGTCCTCCCTGGACTGGAAACAAGCATCCTAGGACCGGTTTCGGGGTTTCACCCCTCTTCAGCCAGGATAGCTTGATTCCAGTGGCATGGAGAGCACGGCACCCACGTCTGGGCATACCCGTCCCACTCGGGGTGACAAATGCAAAAACAACAGTTGATGGACAGAATGCAGAACAATGTCATACATTCACCCCAGTACAGAGATCTGGGCCTAAATCCATCGTTTTTTTGCTCACCATGCCAATTCAGTTTGAACCCAGCCATATGCAAATCAGTCTTGACCCTGTGCCTCATGGGAACAGTCCAGCCCGAACTGCCAAGCCAGGTCCTCCCTGGACTGGAAACAAGCATCCTAGGACCGGTTTCGGGGTTTCACCCCTCATCAGCCAGGATAGCTTGATTCCAGTGGCATGGAGAGCACGGGACCCACGTCTGGGCATACCCGTCCCACTCGGGGTGACAAATGCAAAAACAACAGTTGATGGACAGAATGCAGAACAATGTCATACATTCACCCCAGTACAGAGATCTGGGCCTAAATCCATCGTTTTTTTGCTCACCATGCCAATTCAGTTTGAACCCAGCCATATGCAAATCAGTCTTGACCCTGTGCCTCATGGGAACAGTCCAGCCCGAACTGCCAAGCCAGGTCCTCCCTGGACTGGAAACAAGCATCCTAGGACCGGTTTCGGGTTTCAGCCCTCTTCAGCCAGGATAGCTTGATTCCAATGGCATGGAGAGCACGGGACCCACGTCTGGGCATACCCGTCCCACTCGGGGTGACAAATGCAAAAACAACAGTTGATGGACAGAATGCAGAACAATGTCATACATTCACCCCAGTACAGAGATCTGGGCCTAAATCCATCGTTTTTTGCTCACCATGCCAATTCAGTTTGAACCCAGCCATATGCAAATCAGTCTTGACCCTGTGCCTCATGGGAACAGTCCAGCCCGAACTGCCAAGCCAGGTCCTCCCTGGACTGGAAACAAGCATCCTATGACCGGTTTCGGGGTTTCACCCCTCTTCAGCCAGGATAGCTTGATTCCAGTGGCATGGAGAGCACGTCACCCACGTCTGGGCATACCCGTCCCACTCGGGGTGACAAATGCAAAAACAACAGTTGATGGACAGAATGCAGAACAATGTCATACATTCACCCCAGTACAGAGATCTGGGCCTAAATCCATCGTTTTTTTGCTCACCATGCCATTCCAGTTTGAACCCAGCCATATGCAAATCAGTCTTGACCCTGTGCCTCATGGGAACAGTCCAGCTCGAACTGCCAAGCCAGGTCCTCCCTGGACTGGAAACAAGCATCCTATGACCGGTTTCGGGGTTTCACCCCTCTTCAGCCAGGATAGCTTGATTCCAGTGGCATGGAGAGCACGGGACCCACGTCTGGGCATACCCGTCCCACTCGGGGTGACAAATGCAAAAACAACAGTTGATGGACAGAATGCAGAACAATGTCATACATTCACCCCAGTACAGAGATCTGGGCCTAAATCCATCGTTTTTTGCTCACCATGCCATTCCAGTTTGAACCCAGCCATATGCAAATCAGTCTTGACCCTGTGCCTCATGGGAACAGTCCAGCCCGAACTGCCCAGCCAGGTCCTCCCTGGACTGGAAACAAGCATCCTAGGACCGGTTTCGGGTTTCACCCTCTTCAGCCAGGATAGCTTGATTCCAGTGGCATGGAGAGCACGGGACCCACGTCTGGGCATACCCGTCCCACTCGGGGTGACAAATGCAAAAACAACAGTTGATGGACAGAATGCAGAACAATGTCATACATTCACCCCAGTACAGAGATCTGGGCCTAAATCCATCGTTTTTGCTCACCATGCCATTCCAGTTTGAACCCAGCCATATGCAAATCAGTCTTGACCCTGTGCCTCATGGGAACAGTCCAGCCCGAACTGCCAAGCCAGGTCCTCCCTGGACTGGAAACAAGCATCCTAGGACCGGTTTCGGGGTTTCACCCCTCTTCAGCCAGGATAGCTTGATTCCAGTGGCATGGAGAGCACGGGACCCACGTCTGGGCATACCCGTCCCACTCGGGGTGACAAATGCAAAAACAACAGTTGATGGACAGAATGCAGAACAATGTCATACATTCACCCCAGTACAGAGATCTGGGCGTAAATCCATCGTTTTCTGCTCACCATGCCAATTCAGTTTGAACCCAGCCATATGCAAATCAGTCTTGACCCTGTGCCTCATGGGAACAGTCCAGCCCGAACTGCCAAGCCAGGTCCTCCCTGGACTGGAAACAAGCATCCTAGGACCGGTTTTGGGGTTTCACCCCTCTTCAGCCAGGATAGCTTGATTCCAGTGGCATGGAGAGCACGGGACCCACGTCTGGGCATACCCGTCCCACTCGGGGTGACAAATGCAAAAACAACAGTTGATGGACAGAATGCAGAACAATGTCATACATTCACCCCAGAACAGAGATCTGGGCCTAAATCCATCGTTTTTTTGCTCACCATGCCAATTCAGTTTGAACCCAGCCATATGCAAATCAGTCTTGACCCTGTGCCTCATGGGAACAGTCCAGCCCGAACTGCCAAGCCAGGTCCTCCCTGGACTGGAAACAAGCATCCTAGGACCGGTTTCGGGGTTTCACCCCTCTTCAGCCAGGATAGCTTGATTCCAGTGGCATGGAGAGCACGGGACCCACGTCTGGGCATACCCGTCCCACTCGGGGTGACAAATGCAAAAACAACAGTTGATGGACAGAATGCAGAACAATGTCATACATTCACCCCAGTACAGAGATCTGGGCCTAAATCCATCGTTTTTTGCTCACCATGCCATTCCAGTTTGAACCCAGCCATATGCAAATCAGTCTTGACCCTGTGCCTCATGGGAACAGTCCAGCTCGAACTGCCAAGCCAGGTCCTCCCTGGACTGGAAACAAGCATCCTAGGACCGGTTTCGGGGTTTCACCCCTCTTCAGCCAGGATAGCTTGATTCCAGTGGCATGGAGAGCACGGGACCCACGTCTGGGCATACCCGTCCCACTCGGGGTGACAAATGCAAAAACAACAGTTGATGGACAGAATGCATAACAATGTCATACATTCACCCCAGTACAGAGATCTGGGCCTAAATCCATCGTTTTTTGCTCACCATGCCATTCCAGTTTGAACCCAGCCATATGCAAATCAGTCTTGACCCTGTGCCTCATGGGAACAGTCCAGCCCGAACTGCCCAGCCAGGTCCTCCCTGGACTGGAAACAAGCATCCTAGGACCGGTTTCGGGGTTTCACCCCTCTTCAGCCAGGATAGCTTGATTCCAGTGGCATGGAGAGCACGGGACCCACGTCTGGGCATAGCCGTCCCACTCGGGGTGACAAATGCAAAAACAGTTGATGGACAGAATGCAGAACAATGTCATACATTCACACCAGTACAGAGATCTGGGCCTAAATCCATCGTTTTTTTGCTCACCATGCCATTCCAGTTTGAACCCAGCCATATGCAAATCAGTCTTGACCCTGTGCCTCATGGGAACAGTCCAGCCGAACTGCCAAGCCAGGTCCTCCCTGGATTGGAAACAAGCATCCTAGGACCGGTTTCGTGGTTTCACCCCTCTTCAGCCAGGATAGCTTGATTCCAGTGGCATGGAGAGCACGGGACCCACGTCTGGGCATACCCGTCCCACTCGGGGTGACAAATGCAAAAACAACAGTTGATGGACAGAATGCAGAACAATGTCATACATTCACCCCAGTACAGAGATCTGGGCCTAAATCCATCGTTTTTTTGCTCACCATGCCATTCCAGTTTGAACCCAGCCATATGCAAATCAGTCTTGACCCTGTGCCTCATGGGAACAGTCCAGCCCGAACTGCCAAGCCAGGTCCTCCCTGGACTGGAAACAAGCATCCTAGGACCGGTTTTGGGGTTTCACCCCTCTTCAGCCAGGATAGCTTGATTCCAGTGGCATGGAGAGCACGGGACCCACGTCTGGGCATACCCGTCCCACTCGGGGTGACAAATGCAAAAACAACAGTTGATGGACAGAATGCAGAACAATGTCATACATTCACCCCAGTACAGAGATCTGGGCCTAAATCCATCGTTTTTTTGCTCACCATGCCATTCCAGTTTGAACCCAGCCATATGCAAATCAGTCTTGACCCTGTGCCTCATGGGAACAGTCCAGCCCGAACTGCCCAGCCAGGTCCTCCCTGGACTGGAAACAAGCATCCTAGGACCGGTTTCGGGGTTTCACCCCTCTTCAGCCAGGATAGCTTGATTCCAGTGGCATGGAGAGCACGGGACCCACGTCTGGGCATACCCGTCCCACTCGGGGTGACAAATGCAAAAACAACAGTTGATGGACAGAATGCAGAACAATGTCATACATTCACCCCAGTACAGAGATCTGGGCCTAAATCCATCGTTTTTTGCTCACCATGCCATTCCAGTTTGAACCCAGCCATATGCAAATCAGTCTTGACCCTGTGCCTCATGGGAACAGTCCAGCCCGAACTGCCAAGCCAGGTCCTCCCTGGACTGGAAACAAGCATCCTAGGACCGGTTTCGGGGTTTCACCCCTCTTCAGCCAGGATAGCTTGATTCCAGTGGCATGGAGAGCACGGGACCCACGTCTGGGCATACCCGTCCCACTCGGGGTGACAAATGCAAAAACAACAGTTGATGGACAGAATGCAGAACAATGTCATACATTCACCCCAGTACAGAGATCTGGGCCTAAATCCATTGTTGTAACACTTTTTGCCCTAAGTGGGATTGGTATGCCCAGACGTGGGTCCCTTGCTCACTGTGCCACTGGATTCAAGCTAGCCTGGCTGAAGAAGGGTGACATACCCTGAAACCGGTCCCAGGATGCTTGTTTCCGGTCCAGGGAGGACCTGGCCTGGCAGTTCGGTCTGGACTGTTCCCATGGGGCACAGGGTCAAGACTGATTTGCATATGGCTGGGTCCAAACTGGGGTGGCGTAGTGGGCAAAAGAACAATGGATTTAACCCAGATCTTTTGACTGGGGGAGAATGTTTGCATTGTCAGCATTCCGTCCATCATTTGGTTGCTGTAACACTTTTTGCCCTAAGTGGGATGGGTATGCCCAGACGTGGGTCCCTTGCTCACTGTGCCACTGGATTCAAGCTAGCCTGGCTGAAGAGGGGTGACATACCCTGAAACCGGTCCCAGGATGCTTGTTTCCGGTCCAGGGAGGACCTGGCCTGGCAGTTCGGTCTGGACTGTTCCCATGGGGCACAGGGTCAAGATTGATTTGCATATGGCTGGGTCCAAACTGGGGTGGCGTAGTGGGCAAAAGAACGATGGATTTAACCCAGATCTTTTGACTGGGGGAGAATGTTTGCATTGTCAGCATTCCGTCCATCATTTGTTTGCTAAGGCACATAGCCTGTGCGCATAGATTGCAGCGTCCAGCTTAATAACATAATAGAACGCAATTGTGATTGCCCTTGTTGTAATATGGACAGATCCTGTTCTAGTACATCAATAGCAGAAGATACAATGTTGCCTAGATAATATATCCTGGAGGTTAGTGTTGTTAACCCATTGTCGACCACTGCTAGAGCTTTCTCTAGATTTATACGATCTATTTGTCGTAATCTTTCAGCGGCCTCTTGCTGTGATATTTTCCAAATCTCATTGTAGACAGCATAATAGAAACGTTTGTGACGTGGCTTCCTAGGACCTAATAAAAAATCCAGTAGGTCCACATCCTCTGAAAGTAAGGATAAGTGTTGTTTCACCTGTGTAAGTGTAGAGGTTTTTAGCCAATCAAGGCATAACTTCCCAACACTGTAAGATGTCACTACCCCTGGGTGTTGTCTTTGTACATAACGTGAATCTGGCCTATTGATACTAAATCCTTTAGTTTTACCCAAGAATCTGTCCTGACAATATTGGTGTCTACGGGCCAAATCAACCATCCCTTCCAATCGGGGTCTGATCTATTGTATTGCATGAGGTCATCTAGTGTAACCTCTTCTTGTGATGTTATATTACCCGCAGTGTGTGATGGTGTGGGCAACCGAGTTGTATTCAAATCTTTATTCTTGGCTAATCCAAGACAGGTCGTTTGTTGCACCGTTTCATTTAAAAACATTATTTGCTGAGGAATATGGCATGCTCTAAATAGTGCCTCTGTTCCCTGGACCTGTCACTCTCTAGTACACCAGACCGATTTTAAGTCTATGGTGTCTTTCCATAAGTCGAAACCCTGTTCAGACAATTGGGCAATAAAGGTAGCTGAATACATCTGTTTGGTGTTTGTTAACATATTTTTCCGTGCTGGTGCTGGTGCAACCTTATAATAATATGAGGCTGGGTCTGATTTGTTAAACCCTGAAAAATACGGAAATTTCTGTGCAAATGTTTTTGAACTGCTTTTCGGTGGTGTTGGGCAATGTTCCTATTGGTGGTATGTGGAAACATTTCTGGGATTAGCAGACTTATGCAGAAAGTAATGACCATAATGTTGATAGCAATACATTGTTTCAAAGTCTGATGTGCCCTTTAACATTTCATTATTAGAATCCCATCCACAACATTGCAGCTATGATCAATGCTAGACTAAATGAATGGAAGGATATTTGCCTACTCACTGAGGACGAATTTCGATACTTGAGGGTGGATTGTCACACTTTCTCTTGCATATATATTCTACCAAAAATTCACAAGGGGGGGGGGCAATTCCCCCCAGGTAGACCAATTATATCAGGGGTGGGCTCGCCCACCGAAAAACTGTCTGAATTTGTAGACCTCAGATTACAGAAATATGTCCTCAATCTACCATCATATGTCATGGATCCCCCCGACTGCAGAAGGACCGTCACCCACGCGCTCATAACCAGCAGACTGGACTACGGCAACGCCCTATACGCCGGAATCAACAGAACTCTTCTACACAAACTCCAAACCATCCAGAACGCCGCAGCCAGACTCGTCCTCGGGACACTGCATCACGAAACCATGACCCAACACCTACGAAACCTCCACTGGCTCCCCGTAGAGAAGAGGGTCACCTTCAAACTCCTCACCCATGCCTACAAATCCCTAAACAACATCAGACCAAAATACCTCAACGAGAGAGTCTCCTTCCACGTACCCAAGAGGAACCTCCGCTCCACCGACCTCGCCCTGGCAGAGGTCCCCCGCATCCGCAGAAACAGAACAGGCGGGAAGGCCTTCTCCTACATCGCGGCCAAGACCTGGAACGAGCTCCCTGTGAACATCAGGCGCTCCCCGACCCTGCACATGTTCAGGAAGGACCTCAAGACCTGGCTCTTCGACTGATCCGGAGCTGCCCCCCCACCCCCACTAGCACCTGAGACCCTCACGGGTGAGTAGCGTGCTTTATAAACCCCTGATTGATTGATAGGGACAGTAAAGACATATTGGTCAAATTCAAGGACTTTCAGTGATCAGAAGAACTTATGTTTGTCACTTTTGATGTCGAGAGTCTTTATACTTGCATCGATAAGAAATATGGACTCATGCCTGTGCAATCCTTCCTGGATAGAGAAGGAGCGAAGCTATATGAGTACAATGAGATGGTTGTGGAGATGATGGATATCATCTTGACGAATAACTACTTTCTTCATGACAATCGCTGGTTTCAGCAAATACAGGGGACCGCGATGGGCTCCAGGTTTGCTCCCTCTTATGCCTGCCTCTTTATGGGGTGGTACAAGAGGGAGCATGGCTGGGGCAAAAAGGGTGCCTCCCCATGGACGGAATTAATTGTGTTCTGGGGGAGGTACATAGACGATGTGATCTGTCTATGGTCGGGCTCTGTGGAACAGTTGCATCAATATTTCTCCTTCCTGAATAACAATGTATTTAATGTCAAGCTCACCATGTCTTATCACAAGGAGAAAATTAACTTTCTAGATATCCAGTTTTACATCCAGCAAGGCACAATACACAGTACACTATATAGAAAGGAGACAGCGTGCAATGCAGTTTTGCACGCTTCAAGTGCACACTCAAGCTCTGTCATTAACAACATCCCTTTTGGAGAAATGACACGCATCAGGAGAAACTGCAGTGAGGATGGTGCCTTTAAGGCGAATATTCTTGAGTCAAAGAAAAGATTTTTAAGAAGAGGATACAATTGTAAGATCCTAGAAAAAGCTGAATCCAGAATACATCGAATGGAAAGGGAGGATACACTCAGGAATAAACATAAGGCCATGAATGAAACAACCACCAGTGGTAAACGCAGGTTTGTGACTCAATATACCACGCATAGCAACAAGATATTCAATATCTTCAGAAAAAATTGGCACCTCCTTACGGATATCCCTGGGTTAAAGAACTGAATAAATGACATGCCAGCTATTACATATAGGAGGGGGGTATTGCTGAGGAATTCCCTATGCCCAAGCTATGTGACTACACTTATGAACAGGGAGACATGGTTGCCACCTAAACCCAAAGGTTTTTATACTTGTGGCTCATGCAATATCTGTCCATGTGGTAAAAATAGAATGAAGATCTTTTCTTATACCACTGCTAAATCACATACTATTGGACACTTCATAAATTGTAATATCACCTATGTAGTGTATATCCTTGGATGCAAATGCGGAATTATATACGTAGGCAGCACGATACGCTGCCTGAAATTCCGTATACAAGAGCACCGCAGGGCAATAAAAAACAAGGATTACAGTTACCCCATGACAGATCACTATCAAAGCATGCACCCTGATGATGTTACCTTCTGGTTTCATGGAATTGACCATGTCCCTATGAATAAAAGAGGTGGTAATAGGGAATTATTACTTAGACAAACTGAGTCAAAGTGCATTTGTCGTTTGAAGGCTACATTGCTGGGCCACAATACTGATGGGGAGATGCACTATTTTTCACAGTAAACTCGTTTGATGCATGTGAGTGAGGCGGGCTTATTCTGAATATAATGTTATACTAATATTCAGTATGGTGCATTTTTTCCTGAGATCCAGGGAATAAGATTGGTGGAATATTGATCTTTACCTATCAATTCTGTCTTCTCTTAAACCCCGCTTTGATTCCTTTACCCCTGCCTTGGATATTATTAACATCATTATGGGCTGTACCAATGTCTGTTCTATGCATAGCCCCCTAGTGTCCAGGCCCCTGATACTCCGGGTGCGAGTGGTGTAGTTCACTGTTTTTACATGTAATATCCTTTACTTGGGAACTACAGGGTTCCCCATCATCCAGTTTAGATGACAATTGGGTGACACGTGTGAGATGGTTACTTGTCTTTATCTATTTGGTTTTACTTATAGATATTTGCTGTTTGAACAAGCCCTTTAGAACATGTCCTGTAGATTGGGCACGGCTACACTGTCATCTGCAGTATTTGTCATCTATCGTGAGGTTATTATTCGTAGGGACACTCGGAGGGGGCACCGGCTGGCGTTTTGCCCCCAATAGAGTATCTCTTGTCAATTGAATCTACTTGTATAATTGTTGATGCATTCAGATATCTGTGCACTTTACTGGCATTTTGTTTAGGACAGCATCTCTGCTCTGATGTGCACAATCAGCAGTGGCTACAGGGAGTGATGTCGGGTGGTGTACTACATCCACAACTGATGCATTGTGGTCTTATGTGATCACTACTACACCTTGGCAGTGTTTGACTCTCCCTGGTTTTGGAAAATTCATATGTTGTTAAATAATCCCTTTTAATACACTACGGTGCTTTGTGTTCGAATTAAATTTTAATATCGGTCAATTCAGCCCCGTAATATGTACATTATATTTGCAAAATAGATGCATGGGGCGAATGCGCATTGCTGGATTTTCGATTGGGTGTACAGGTTACATTTACTTTTTTCTTTATTATTAATATATTCTTTCCCCTTTTTGGTTTTGATTGGTCATATTCTCTTCTTTATGGTTTATATTTTTTTGGGTTACTCACAGAGCAGTTTAATATTCAAACATGGCGGCCAAGTTTGAAGTATTGGCCCGAGGTGTCAGGTGATCGGATCTAGGGGATTGACGTCATGACGCCAACCCGCAGTACGGCGCGGTGCTTTTAATTGGAACCGACATGACGCGTGGCTCAGACTCAGGATCGGGCTTATTTGCCAGTTGTCGGGAAACAGAAGATTCAGGTTAGTGTACCTGTGGTGTGGGGGTGTTGGTTTTTGTAGAATTGGATTCCCTTCGACTTTTTGGCTTTCCCGTTTTTGAGTATAAGATACCGTCATTTGCTGCACTGTGTCTCTTAGGAAGACACAATATTATAATTAATTTCTTTGTCCACACGATATATTCTAATGAGGGTATGTTGGGCTTGTGGGGCTATGTTGGGCTTTATAACAGGGCCCCAGGGACTATCGCTTATGACCCCCTGTCGGTTTGTTTCAATTGAGATTTCATTTTCAAACGGAGGGAGCCCTCGGCTTTACTTTAAACATGGGGAAGACCTTTTGCCTTTAGGGTTTGCGGCTGTTTCATGTTACTTTATGTGTGCAAATGAATTTTTTCTACAAAATGGAAAAAAGTTCTTGTTTTTTCTTTATCATGGGGAAGACCGTTCACTTGAGTTTTGCGATTGGTTCAGGTTATCCTGTTTTTTGCTTATGTTATTTTTCTGCCAAACGGCGGGAGCACTGGGTCTCATTTTACTATGGGGAAGACCTTTTATTTGTGGATTGCGACTGTTATTTGTTATTCTGCTTTTCTCTCTGGGATGCCATTGACATCGGGCTCCTTTAGGGTATTGACTATTTTGTGCTATGCATTTTTATACTATTTATGATAGAAGTATTCACACTTACTGATATCTTTGCAACTCTAAGTATTGACCCATATGTCCGAGTTGGTACTTGTGAATAGCATTTTACTGAAGTATAGGACATGGCAGCACTTTCTATGTGTCTCCCTATTTTTCTCTCCTCTCTTCTAAGTCTGGTTAAATGCGGTATTATCTCTTTAGATTACGAGTTTGGATCGGATACGGTTGACCCTTATTGTGGGGTATCTTCTCGATGAGCTACACGCTTATCTCAGTTACCTATGGAAAGTGCTGAATACTCTACCTGATACTTGGAGGTGAGATGTGATTTATAGCTCTGTGATTTGTACGCTTGATTTTTCTGTTTTTTCTTTTCCCTACTTCTTCTTTTCCCTTTCCTTCTTATTCTTCATTTTCATATTTAACTTGGGATCTTAGATCTGCCATCCAATACATATGGATAAATGTTCGGTATTTATATAATCGATCACTGTATGCTTTCCCATTCATCTACTCTAGATATTAATGGTTTAGGCAATGTGTGCGAATAGCACACTATGTTTATAAGTTTGGAACCAATATTTATATACTAGGTCTATATACCTGTGTTTTTATACCTGTATTTTGTATGTGTATATATGTATTACAATTGTGTGTATTTTATATGTGGGCCGTCCTGATATATTATTGTTGTTATTATAATTGGGTACGTGCGTCATTCTCTATGTCTGTATGTATTTTTTAATGTTTCCTTTTGTAATGGTTTATATATTTATACATGTATTCATGTTATGTTGTACAGGTGTTGTGTGTCATGACTTATGTTATTGTGTGATTGTTTCAGCCCTGATGAAGTTCCTTTGGTCAAGGGAACGAAACACGTTGGCTGATGGCCTTTTTTACTACTATTACTAATAAAGAAAACTGATGGACTTATATATACGACTTTGACTCCATTTCCTGGTGCACCTTCCATCTTCAAACAGTTTGCCCTCTAACATTTTATTATTAGAAAAAGCAGCAGATTTTTCTAAATCAGACAACATATTATTTACAGTTTCATAATCCCAATCAGCGGAAAATGTAATGGAGGTAATGATATCACTTAATGAAATCTTAAATAAATGTGGTATTTTTAAAAGTTCAGTCGGGCCAAATATATCGTAATCAACCTTGTCCCACACTATACCGTCAGGTATAGGAACTGCTGTAATGTTCACTGATGACAGGTCACGTTTTTCACGATGTGATGATAGATGTGGTTTCAGAATCACATTCACTTTTTGTGCTGCAGAGCTTTCTCGAAGATGATTTCCATTAATAAGCATACTAAAGACAATTACTAGGCCTATCCAGAAAAGAAAGAAAAGTATCCCGGTAGTTACCCAGAGTTCCACCCAAGGTGATACCAGGTAAGTCTTTTTAAGAAAGTTCAGGAAATCTTTAAATTGCTGTAGACAAGTTCTTTTGGCTGGCGTTGTTTCAGGTTCACTTGGATCTAATGAAAACGTATCAAAGTCAATGAAATAGCCAGATGCAGTTCGATCAATTTTCGGTAATTCCGCAGGTTTTGTGGAAACTGTAGCTTGCTCTCGTTGGGGCATGTTGACGTAGATATCCGTGTTTGGTCGAATAGAAATTTGTCTTTCTGTTGAGTTCTCATTTTGAACTTCGGTGTTGAGAGGAACGAGTTCCATTGCATTGTTGCATAGTCCTTCATTCCGTGTCGGTGACTCTTCAAACGTGATGAGTCTCTCTGTTTGGACTTCTTGTATAGTTGCGAGAGGAGGGTCTCTGTTACTCTGGAGTCCACGTGGCCTAATATTCAGTATCGGCCACATAGTGTGGTTTGATTAAGTCAATTGAGACAAATCTTTTCTCCTTTTTCCCAGCAAGAGGTGGCAGAAGTACTGTTCTTGTTCCTTCAACTGCCAGGACAGGTGCAGGCTTTCTGTATAATGGCCCAAATTCTTTTTTGTCCGCTATTTTCTCTCTGACCAGATCCCCAACTTTAGGGATCCAGACAGGTCTTGCCGTGACACTTTTTGCTTCCCCAGTGGCGGTCCTTTTCACCTGGACATTACTCTGTAGTGCCCTGGATTCATTTAGGTCCTGTAAAACAGCCAAACGTTTATGGATGTCAAAAGGTTTATCATCCGCCACTGTGCCTTCACAATAAGGAGTGACACCCCCTAGAGAGCTTCTTGGCTGATTATTTAATGCGCTTTGAACTCCATACTGAAGTTTTACCCAATTTCCACCCGAGCCTAATACTCTAGCTGTTAAAGACTGCTTTAAGTCCCGATTTTTCATCTCCACAACCGAATTTCCCTCGGGATGGTACGGAGAGGAGTACCGCAATGCTACACCCAAACTTCCCATGGCTTCCTTGTAAGCCCTAGAGCTAAATGCGGGGCCACAGTCAGAATGTAATGTGCCAATTGCGTATGTCCCTATAAAGACTCGCAAATCTTTTATAACAGTTCGAGCGTCAGCCGAGCGCTGGGGCCACACCCATAGGAACCTAGAGCAGGAATCCACTGTGTAACCATGATATACTTGTAAGCCCCATCAGATTGTAAGGGGCCGCAGTGGTCCAACTAGACACATGCCAGTGGTTTGCCTGATATTAATAATGGTGTCTGCGCTGGACGTGTTACGGTGGAGCCTTTAATCTGCTGGCAGATGTCGCATTTCAAGACATAGTCCTTAGTCTGCTTTCTTAGTCCTGGCCACCAATAGCGCTGTTTCAATAGAGAAACTGTTGCTGTAACTCCTGCGTGTGCAGACCCTATACCCTTGTGTGCTGCTAGAATTAATCCTAACCTACGATCCATATTTGGTATTACTCTGTCCCCCACTCCAGGAATTTGAGCAAATAGAACATTATTTGCATCTAACTTGTAGGAGTATTTGAGTGGAATTTTTTTCGGTACTGCTGAGTTATTGCGTGTAGCAATAATCGCAACCATTATCTTACCGTCTATTCTCGTTTTTGAACGAGTGATTGCAGCTACGGAAGCCGTACGTACAGCCCCCTTTGCGGCTTTGTCAGCCAATGAATTCCCTTCAACGTGCACGCCATCACGTTGATGACTCAGTGTATGTATCACGTGAGCCCTTGGTAGTTCGTTTTTCAACTCCACTACCTGTTCCCATAGCGTTTTGTGCTTTATTGTGCCTCCTTTTGCATCCTTAAACCCATTTTGTCCCCAGTGTTGTAGATATTCATTGTACGACTGTACACATTAAACAGAATCACACACGATTAGTGTGGGTAATTCTCGATCTGTATTTACCAGTGCCAGTATTAGTGCTTTTAGTTCTGCCAGCTGAGCCGTGCAGTCTCATAGAGACTGTGTTTTTGTGCATTTCGGGTGAAACTTTCCATCCTGCATGCATCCTTTAACGATAGCACACGCGGCGCTATATTGCTGTTTGCTCCCTATGGCCGGTTGCGCAGAACCGTCAGTGTAAATTATATATTCATACTGATCTAGAGGCACTACTTCATTGGGTAGAGGATATTCTTGTTCGTATTGCAAAAATGCTTGTGTTTTTAGATTTGGGTCGTACCTGTATTCTACATCTTTTGCAGTGAGAGAATTAGCCCATTGTATCCATCTCGGATGTACGGCTTTAGCGTTGGGAACGCTTGCCTTTGTCGCAGCCTCTAAGGCTGGAACCGGGGAAATGACTTTTATACGTTTCCCTTGAGCCAGTGCTCTTTCTCTGACTACAGCAGTCTGTACTGCTGTTAGAATTTTCTCAGTTGATGCAAAACGCATCTCAGCATTTGTGTACAAATGTGATTTGTACGCTATTGGTACTGTCTCACCTTCATTATATGTTAGATAGGTGTACCCAGATTGACCCACAACTATACGGATCACCAGGTTGCGTACATTTACGCGTGTTTGTAAGTGTTTTGAAGCTATCATGTCAGTTTGTAAGGAACGAAGAGTATCTGTGTGTTCCTGTGTCCACTGTCTGACTGAAAAGTCAGGTTTTATTAAATCGTAGAAAGGTTTTACTCTTTCTGAGTAATCCAAAATGTATGTTCTGCCAAAGTTCAGGAATCCCAGGATTGATTGTAAATTTTTTAATGATTTTGGAGGTTAGAGCAGCGAGCATTTTTCTAAAAAGTTAGCTGCTAGACTTTTCCCTTCACTTGAAAGCTCATATCCTAGAAAAGGAAATTAAGGTGGGCAATTTTCGATTTTTTTGAACTTGAATTTGTAACCCTCAGAGGCAAACCCCAAAATTATGGTGTTTTCCCTGTTCAAGTGTTCCTCCAGGTCATCATCCGTCAGATAGAAATCATCTACGTAGGACAATGCCTCCTCATCCAGATTTTGAAGTAATTCAGTTACCCTAGCCGAAAACAACCCCGGGCTGTTCTTATACCCCTGGGGGAGTTGACAAAATTGACGCTGGGACCCTAGCGCTGAGAATGCTGTCAAATATCTGCTCTCAAGCGCTATATTTTGGCAAAAAAATTCATTCAAGATATCTAGTGTCGTTTAGTATTTTTTCCACACAATGTTATTCATTAATGCGGCACTGTGTGCATTCTGTACTGCAAATGTTTTAGTGCAAGTGTTTAAATGTCTGTAATCCAATACTAGACGGTTTTTGTTGTCCGGTTTTGATACAGGAAACAAAGGGTTATACATTTGAGAGGTGCATGTTTCAATCACTCTTTGATATTCAAGTTGATCTAAGATCTCCTTGACCTGTTTTTTAGCTTTTTGCTTTATTGGATACTGTCTTTGTGCAGTTGGAGTATTTTTTAATGGAATTATGTGGTGGGTTGAATCCTCATCCCATCCAACATGGTTTTTGTATAAGGCTGTGGCTTGGGCTACCGCCCACTCCCTCTCATATGTATATTTTAAATGTTTGGGAATATGGTTGGAGAATGCTGGTAAAATTACCGTTTCTCCCCTAGGGCAATCCATGACGAATGCTGGCGGCCAATCCTGTTCAGCTAACAAAATGTCATAGCCAAACGTTAGGTTCTGCCAAAAGAGACCTCTAACTGTTCTGCATTTGTCCCCCTCCATTTGAAGTGTTATTTCATATAATTTGTGTGGGACACATACCCTAGTATCAGGTGTTTCCACCGTGATATAATCATTCAAGTCCGCTGTCACCAGAAATTCCATCAGGTTCTGGCGAGCTATTGTTACTTCTGCCGCACTGTCTAGCATCGTCAGAGCCCATTCCCCGTTCAGTAGTCGATTCCTCAGAATTCTAGGCATGTCTGATCTTTAGACCTGCAACCTTTTTCTTTTTGAACTGTGGCTTTTGTTTTGGTTTATCTTCTTTTTTGGAAGTGTATTCTTGAGCGTGTTGCTTGTCTTTGGACTTTGTACGCTCTTCTTGTCTGTCTGACCGTCCTTCTCTCTCGGAGTTTTTCGTTGAACCCTGAAAGGAACAAGAGGAACGTGTATCAGTATCCTGATACCTGTCAGGTTTCTTAATATTATCCCTATTCCTAAGGTTGTACCTCCTTTCAGAGGGCTCCTCTGGAGGAGTTCTACCTCTGGATTGAGATCTGTTTTCTTTAACTTTTAGTTTTTTGTTATTGTGTCACTTCTTTTTAGAAGGAGCAGGTGTCTGCTTGAAGGTCTCCTTCTCGGGACTACCCATCAGTTGTGGTTTTAATGCTTTACCACCCAAACTGTCCCTGCCTAATTCTGCATATGCAGTTTCAATTATTTTAGGTAGTTCGTGCTCCTGCTGTAAAGGACTGAACTCCCTTAGGCGTTGGCGGATAGCCACTGATGCTGCCTCCCCTTTAATATTTGCTAATATTATGGCTGATACCGGGGCATAGTTACCTAGTAACTTCATCCGTAAGTTCAGAGCAGGCTCTGTTCCGTACTCATTTTGTATTTGTCTTAATACATCTGGTATTATAGCTAAGGACGGTATACCATGAGTTCTGGTTTATATGGCAGCGAAAACTGTACCTCAAGAGGTACAGTCCTCTAACTGTGGTGTTATCCCCATGGGCAAGCAGATTGTCAGCATTCTGTGTTTTTCATAAGCGCTGGTATTTGGGAATACTGCCTCTGTGTTATTTTCTGCGCTATCCAGAATGGCATTTGTTCACGTTTTGCGGGCATTTTACCCATTACTGCGTGTAACCTTTGTGGTGTAATTTTAGTTGTTGTGTTTTGAACGTTAGTTGTATTTGTTGTTACCATTGCTGGCTGGACTGTAAGTGTCCTCATGACGAACTGCGTCATGTTTCTGTAAAGTTTAATTAATTCTTTGTGAAGTATCAGTAAGTCTGATCCTGGCATTGTTTCGATGTCAGGATGTGGTGTGTAGGCTGCTAATATTGGCTATGTTGCCCCTTCTCTTCCGAGCGGGCCAAGTCTCACTCTTCTTCTTGTATGGGGTAGGGCACCTTTAAACCAGTATAAATGTTCCTGGTACATGAGCGGAACCTCAATGTCCTCATACGGACAATATTCGGCTGGTGGTTCATCTTCTGTGTAAAAATGAAAAATTTTTGTTCTTGCATTTGCTGCTGGGAATGTAACCCATGAATAAAATACCTCTGTTCTGTATGATTCGTGTGCCTCAATCACGAAAGCTACTATGCCACCCCTAGGTGTTAAACCATGCGCAAGTAGCTTCAGGGTGACTGTATTTCTAATATTTGCCGCAATATGTATTGCGTTTGCATCTTCCTCATCTTCCGAGTGCGGTAATGGCTGGTCTAGTGGGTCTAAGACCTGGTTAGTCATTCTGTTTAGAACACGAAATAACTTTTCAAGGGAACTAAGATAAGGTGTTTTGCACAATTTTTAGGAACACTGTGTCCTTCAAGCTTGATTTAACCAACAGCCAATAAATAGGATATTTCGCCTACTTAGCTGTGGCGGATTTTTGCCCACCCACTCCAGACGTCTCTGGTGTTTTGTGAATAGGGATTTCTGAGAATAGCACGACTGAACTACTCAGATTCTACTGTTAAATAAGTACCCAACCAACGTTGGGCGCCATGTCGTGTAGTTCCTATAAAAAGTATACAGGATCTGCGCGTTTAGACAACATACACTGTAGGATTGGTGTCAGACAAACTCTGATCACCCCCACCGGGTATGTTGGCCTTTTGTACCAACTAGCTCACAGTGCCACTAGAATCTCCTCTTACCAAGGAGAGAATAGTTCCTGGCAACCATCGAACATGACAACCCTGATCCCTCAAGACCGTGGAAACAATATACTACCTTTCGCTCAGTCACTCGTGCTTACTTAGTCTGTCTCAGAGAAATACACCGAATAAACAGGCTGGGCGTTTTCAATAAGCATTTATTGAACAGTTGTTATTCTGGTGTAAAATAAATGAGCTGCAACAACCGTTAGGCAGTATAAGATATAAATGATTAGCAGTACTATAAAGGTAAATGGATGGTATAGTTCTACCATCTTACAATAATCACGAATACATTCGCGTATTAAAACACATGATAAAAAGATGCATACTCCTATGATGCCTCCCTAACTAGATGTACCTAAATGTGCCTAGCCTGTGTGTAGATGTTAAGCCAAGAATCCCCCTAGGAATTAGTCGACCCCATTACCTGAAGTGAGAGACTGTGGGACCCCGTCCTTGTCTCAAGTTGGACACCCCACAAGAGATGTTTTAGACCACTGCGAGCTGGAGTATCTGCATGCAGGAACCTCAGCGTCTCTGGTCAGTGTGTCGGCCGGGAAGTCTCGGACTCCTCTGTCTATCTTAGCAGGATGTGATGTATATATATCCAAAGGTCTCCCCAGGCGTCCTACCTTGCTGTATTACTCTGTCTGCCTAAGGATGACGTCGGGCATGAACTTTGTACATAGATTTTATACAGGAGATGGTAGTCCCGCTGTGCTTCCAAAAATCCTCATGCATAATGTATGAGATTTCGAACTAGGGAAAACCCGCGTTCTGAATGCAGTGTAGTATCTAGGTAAAAGGTTAGTCGCTGTAAACCGTGACAAGTGTAATGTAGGGAAGAATATAGGTAAAGGGTAATGAAGTTACCGAGGCCTATATTATGGTACCTATATGGAATATAACAACTGGTAATCAAATGGTTTAAAAACTGTCAGTATGAGCCTGTTCTCTTTGATTGAGATCAAACGAAACATTCCCATGCATAAATACAATAATACACAGTGCCTTAAAACAATGAATATACAGAATGTCCTTCAACATGAAAACCCTACGTTGATAAACATATAAACACGTAATCCTTGCCAGTGCTGGTTGCACGGGATAGGGGTGGGTTTTTTCCTGCTGGGCAATAAAGGAGAGTTCTCTCCAGGCATTTTATCCAAAGTGCACAGGGCTTCTTGGTAGATGACATTACGGGCCTGCATTGGGATCATGACAGTACAGGCCTGCATTGGGATCATGACACTATCGAATTAATGTGGTGCCTGTGAGAGGTGGTTGATGCAGTTGTGATTGATGATCTTCAACTGGTACCAATATTCCTGAGGCGAGTCTCAGACCCCCATATTCTCCTGAGGCCATGTGAGCTAACATATGCCTTCGAGCCTCCTTGCCTATGTTGACAGTAGTGAGTGAAGACTGTTGTTCACATAGGAACATACTTGACAATTATTTACCAGCACTGATCCCCTTCTATTCCTTGGCAGTTTTGAGTCAGGATTTACAGCAGTATAAGTCATCTCTGCTGACCTTGATCTTCCAGGAAAGCCAGTATTAAGTCCATGGTAGTTTTGTGTTCCATGAGGAATACTTGCACCTTGGCCCAGATATACGACCAGTTTGCAAGCGCAAAATCGGTCCGAAACCGATTTGCGCATGCAAACTTGGTTGTGCGCAATGTACGAAAGCTACTCGTAAAACACAATTTTGCGATGCAAATGAATACCGACTTGCAAAAAATGTAACCGGTTTTTGCGTTCATAAAATAGCGACTCGCAATTTGCGAGTCGCTAATCATAATGTACAAACCAGTCGCAAATAGCAAAAAATTCACAAAAAGGCCCCTTTGGGCTTGCAATTTACCACTAACCAGAACCAGGTGGTAACCAGGCCCAACCTATGAAAACAGACCCAGAATGATTCAGAAATCTTTCCACAATGCCTGCACTGTACGTGATAGCATGGAGGATGCGGATACCGGCTGCTCAGCAGAGTAGGCGGAGAAAGGAGAGGATATTCAGAGTCAGGCTAACATTGTTTGAGAAGACAGAGGAAGAGATTTATGACTAGTACAGGCTGAATAGCACTGTCATCCTAAACCTCATAGACACCTTGAAGCCACAATTGGAAAGCAGGACCCTGCGCAGCAATGCAATCCCCACACATGTGCAGGTGTTGTGCTTCCGCCACCTATTGGCCACTGGTAGCTACCAAGATGTCATTGCACTGGCCGGAGGTGTGTCGCAGAGTGTGCTTTCGGGTTTCTTTCGCAATTTCCTAGATGCCATGCTACATCACATCTTTCAACACATCTACCTGCCCAGGGATGATGAGGAACTTGAAAATACCAAACTGCAATTTTACAGAATAGTAAGGTTTCCACAGGTCATAGGGTGCATAGATGGGACCCATGTGCCCATATGTCCCCCATCCCGCATAGAATACATATTCCGTAATAGGAAAAGCACACATTCCCTCAACATCAAAGTTGTGTGGGACACAAACAACATCATCACAGACATTGTTGCCAAATATCCTGGAAGCACCCATGACTCATACATCTTCAGACACAGTGGCATATACTAGAAATTAGAAAGAGTTGACTTTGATGAAGGATACTGTGAGGAGACGCCCCAGACCCCAGATGAGACTCCGACTTACTTTCCGACTCACCGCTGTGGTCTGTACTCCTTCCGGGTCCCGATGACGTCAATAGGGGCTGGAAAATTGAACAAACAGTGAAAGCGGACTGGCGTTCGTTTCTACAGGAAGGAAGCAAAGACGTGCAGACAAGGGACCAATCGGCGAACATAGGGGGAGGAGAAAAGGAGCCGAAGAGGAAGAAGTGGGAAGAGGCTTCCGACGTGGGAGACGCCAAGGAGAAGGAAACATCCCCAGAGCGAGGAGAGACACCCGGGAGAGATGAAGGACCACAGGAAAGTGACGCAGAGACTAAGGGAGCTCCCGACCAGTGGTGTGAGGAGTGGTGGTCGCCCGGAGTGGACGCACAGGAGCCGCTGCACCTCAGGAGAGTTGCGGCAGAGGTGGTACGTGACGCAAGGGAGGGTGAACTTGGGGAGGTTGGGAGGAAGGGTGGGGAATAGCGGGTGTTCTATCTTCTCTGTTGCGTTTGGGGTTTTCTTGGTTTCCTTTTGGTGTTTGTTTGTTTTTTTTTGTTTTTTTCTCTCCATTCTTCTCTCTCCTGCTACCCGTAAGCCTGGATAGAGAGAGAGAAAAGAGTAGTATGCTGCATGAAAAGCCCCCCCCTTTTACCTCCCTACAGAGTGCCAATCTCCCAAGTTAATTACCGCATTGCACAGGCAATGCATATGATTTGATTTGTGTATTTATATAGCGCTTGAATCACCCCCAGAGGGGTATCGGAAGCGCTCGCGGGCTTACAAAAGGAAACTATCACATAGAGGCAAGTCTAGAAAAGGGCAGTTTTCAGAGCCCTCCTAAATTTCAGATGGTCTGGGCACTGCCTTAAAGCTATGGGAAGTTGGTTCCGTAAGGAGGGCGCCAGATATGAGAAGGCTTTTCCTCCTGTCCTTGCTTTCTTGACCATGGGAATCTTGAGGAGAGATTTCGAGCCAGAGCGGAGGTCCCTTTGGGGAGTATGTTGATGAAGCCTCTCCGCCAAATAGGTTGGTCCATTTCCCCATATTGCCTTGTGTGTCAAACAGCAGATCTTAAATTTCACTCGTTTGCGCACAGGTAGGCAGTGGAGCTGTTGGAGAAGGGGGAGTGAGGCTGTTCTGTATGGGGCGTTCAAGGTTAAACAAGCTGCCGTGTTCTGTACTACCTGAAGGCGGTTCAGAGAAGACTCGTTACCCGCAATCAATAGGGCGTTGCAGTAGTCTAATTTGCTCAACACCAGGGTTTGAATGAGAGTATTTCGCAAGGAGTCGGAAGATAAGGAAAAACTCCTCTCAGTAGACCAAGCACATGGAAGCATGAGCCAACGGTGTGTGTCACATGCTCTTTCATGGTTAAGGTCTGTTCGAGACGCACCCCTAAGTTCTTTGCCGTTGTTTTTGGTGCTGGAGCCGTTCCCAGCTCTTTAGGCCACCATTCTGGTGTCTACAATAGTGGGGCCTCTCCAAAAAGCATGATTTCAGTCTTTCCGGCATTCAGCTGTAAAAAATTGTTTCTCATCCACTGTGAGATAGCCAGCATGCCGGAAGAGAAGGAGGCTTGGGCTGTCTGAGTGGACTTATTGAAGGAGACGGTGAGTTGGGTGTCATCTGCATAGGATATCGGGATGAACCCGTAGTTCCTCAGTAGTGAGGCCAAGGGGGCAATGTAGATGTTAAACATAGTTGGGCTTAGACATGAGCCTTGAGGCACTCCCTTGGTCAGTACTTTTGCATACAGAGGGAAAAGAATTCCCTAATGATAAAAAGAAGGTACTGACAGAGAAACAGGACCTGGGCATGAAACGAAGAGAACTAATTCGTTTTTTTCCCTTTCTTTTTCTCTGTTTTTGCGCAGTTTATCCACCCGGGTGTGGTGACGGTGTTTGTACCAACCTTCCGCGATATAAACTTTACACTTACCATTCCTCTTGTTATTCTGCTCCTCTCCACAAGCCTACCCGGGGACCCCTCCAGAGAGCTGGAACACCTAGAAGAGAGAAGAAGAAAAACAGCAAAGTGACCAAGACTCCATAATTGTTCAATTGAATTCGTCAACTGAAATAAACACACCTCAATATTACACCCATATGGCCTCCTTGCTTCTGTTTCCGCCCATCCCTCCCACAGATACCTACTAGGTACTGAATTTACATGTCCACAGTGACAAGTATTTGCACTGTAATGTCTGTCTGCATGTTGTCTCGCCATCATATATCTCTCACCAGGTGACAGTGCCTATGCCCTGTGGCCATGGATCCTCACACCTCCCAACAACGCACATGAAAGGCGGTACAATAGGGCACATCAGCGCACCAGAATCGTGATTGAGCGCACATTTGGCATCCTAAAATCGCGCTTCAGGTGCCTCCACAAGAGTGGCAGATCCCTGCAGTATGCACCTGAGACGGTCTGCAAAATAGTGGCAACATGTGCCATGCTCCACACATGGCCTGCATGGGTGGATTGCCCATGGATGTGACTGATTCAGAATCGGAGGATGATGACCCAGGACCACCTGCCCAACATCAGTGGGATAATAGCAGCAAAGGGGAGAAGGCACAGGGACCAGATAGCTAACAATTAATTTTAAAGGTACGTCCAAAGTAACGACACACTGCCCTCTACATAAGACAGTACAAATTGTGAATTCGACTTTGAATTTGTGCTTTATTGTGCAAGCCTGCACACACAAAAAACAGGACAACCTGTGCATCACAAAATGCATGCTAAAACAAATGCGTAACTGTATTGTGGTTACATCACCACAAATTTTCAATAAGATGTGGGGCAATGACTGCATTAACTCTACACAATTCACTTCCTGCCTCTACGTCCAGCCTGGTTAGAGCTCCCACTTGGAATCCCAGGCTGGTGGCTGCTGCTCCTATGCATAATTGGTGTTTCCGCAGAAGAGACTCTACTGCGGCTGGAAGCCTCACTGTCAGCGCCCTCTGTAGCAGCACCAATGGCAAACAGATTAGTCTGCAGTGTCTCCACTGCTGCAGTTATTTGTTGCAGCCCGTGTGCCACATCACCACTGGAGAACCAGGGTGCGCTTTGTGTGTTGGGTAGTTGCATGTGCTAGCCTCCCAATGGCCCTGGTGAAAGCTCCATGCGTCTGTTATGCCAGCTCTCCTCAGCCAATTCTTTGTACAGATCGCCAATGGCACCTGTGAGGGCATCAAATTTAGCTTTAAGCCAGCATTGGTTATCAGTCATCTTTTGCGTGATGTCCCTGACTCCCTGAGTCAGCTTAAGGTTCATCTGCCTCCGTTGTTGTTGTTGCAGGCGCTGGATCCTGAGCATCGCCTGTTTCAGGCCTCCAAACAACACCTGATTGGGTGCTTCAACAGGGAAGCTGAGTGTGCAGACTGGCTTGCATACGCCGTACGGACTGCTGGGTTGAACGCACTAGCTGGACCCTGGTGACAGGAGTGCGTCTTGATGATGCTGTCTGCCATGATGCTGGTGTCACACTGGCTGCAGCTTGTGATCAGGTTGCTGCAGCAGTGTCTGAGACTTCAGGACAACTTGGTCCACTTGATGCTCCCCCCATCCTGCCCTTCCCCCATCTGGACCTGATCCGGGCTTCCCTCAGTGTCATCTGTACTGTGCTCTCATCTCAGTTGTGTATCTATGTGGCAAAAGATGTAAGGTGAAAATAAATTATGTGAGTCACTATCTCAGTGGCGTTGCAATGTTTATCAGCTCATGTCATTCTGTAACTCCACTGTATATGCCACTTACTACGTTTCCCATAATGCACCATTTGGGTTTATTTTGTGTGGCGCTGGAATTTGGGGTGTGGATCATTAGTATGCATGTGCAGAACAGGCTTTAGTGGTGAATTAAACATTTATTACACATTTCACACTTACCAGGGTTTGGTGGTGGCTGTGATGTGTCAAGGGTCCCAAATCCAACTACAGCCGCCCTCTCCAGTGTACTCTCCACCATGGCCTCTGCTGCAGATGGTTCCGATGCAGTAGATGGCCCTCCTCCTGTCCCTTGTACCTCTCTCAGACGTGCTGCCACCCTCTCTTTGGCCCTGGAGCACAGGTCATGCCATCTTTTCTTGATGTCGTCCAGGGACCTGTGTGCCACATCCACAGCATTTATGCGCTGCTGCATTCCTCTCCAGATCTTACATTTGTTGGCCTCAGGGACACTGTACGATACCCTCCCAAACAACTAGTCATGAATATTGCAGTATTCCTCTATTATGATTTCTATCTCCTTTTCAGAGAATTTGAGTTTCCTCAGCCGCTCCTTTCCACCCTTGTCACTGGCCTTGCTGCTCATGGTTTTTCAGAGAACCTGCCTGCAGTGTTGAACTATGCTGCTGCATTTAACCATGTGCTAAATAATCTGCTCAGGAATCTCATGGGACACCACTTCCTGTTTTGGGGTCCTTCAGCTCTACCAGGAAGTATTTTCACATGTTTTTCACGCATTCACAATTTGCGCAGGGCAAAATGGGCTTGTTTCTGTCACTCTCGCTATTTGCACATGCAAAATGGCCTTTTCAAATGAGGACGCTATTTGTGAGCGCTTACCGACTTGCAAATAGCCGCGACATGAAATAGCGATGCGAGTCATTAGCGACTCGCAATCATGATACCGCTATGGTACGTAGGTATCGTTTTTCGACTCGCAAATTGCGAGTCACAATTTGATGCAATTTACGAGTCGCAATTCTTATCGGTCATACATCTGGCCCCTTGTCTTCTGCCTTCTTGAGATATATTTGGTTTAGATGAAGTAAGAAACATGTTTGATAAAGCAAATTGCCTCTCAATTGTGCAGCATGTTCCAATCTGTCCCTATTGTGTTTGATCTGATTCTTTGTTGTGTAAGGTTTAGGAGCAGTTCCTATTCTCTGTATCTCTTTTTTCACCTTGCCGGTTCACACTTTCGAGACCCTATGCATGTCTGTCCTCTGGCTCTTTTAGCAATTCTTGCCCTATGCTTGGCAGCTCTTCTTCAACCCTGCTTTTCTATCTCCTGTATTTTACAGCTGCTCTTGATATACTTGCTCTTTTCCTTTGTTCCTCTGTCTCCTCCTTTCCTTTCTGTTGTATGTTTCCAAAGTATTATTGTGCATTGTGATATCATGGAGTGCATGTCTGTTTACTGGAACATTTGCAAAGATTCTACTAGTGAGAGTTGGTAAGCCCCTCCTTTCCAGAACTTCTACTGTCTTCATTAAAGGTGTTTCCCTCTTTCCTGTTTTACAGGGAATCACTCCCCACTTCTCTTCACGTTCCAATCTGTCTTCTGTGCTGCATTTTTTCAGTCTTCCAAATCTTGGACGGAAACTATTGGCCCTTTTCTTTCACAATGTCTTTTTCTGATTATTTCTCAGAGATGTTATATAAAAATGTGTTTACTTTTTGCAGACATGCTTATCTACAAAATAATTAGGATCTGTGAGGCTGGGAGCTAGAAATGCCACCTGCCTGTTTATTTACCGGTTAATCTGGTAGGTAAGTGCAGCATTAGAGCATGTGACATTAGTTTTGAAATACGAGCAATGCTGATGCCAGTATTTCTTTAACATCATATGGAAACTGCTCTCACTGCAGGCTGTCCATGCCTTTGTTCTGAGCTTACTGGCTCCTTTCTCCCACCCTCCAGTCCAAAGAGTGTTTTACTGGAAACATCTAGGGCCAGATGTAAGACCCTTCCAATTTGCGAGTCGCACATTGCGTCGTTTTGCGACTTGCAGTTTGCTACGTCACTCTACTCCATGGCACTCTATGCCACACCACTCTATTGCACTCTATACCACTCTACTCTACGCCACTTCACTCTATGCCACTCTACTCCTCTCTATGCCACTCCACTGTACGCCACTGCACTCTACTACATTTTACAACACTCTACTCTATACCACTCTACTCTATGCCAGCCGCAGCCCATGCAGGTAAGAGCGGTGCGGCTGTGGGGCGGTATTGGGGTGGGATTCGACAGACGACCAAGAGGGAAAATTAAATAAACAATACATTTTCCCTTGTCGTATTCTGTCAAAATCCCCCCCCACCGGGCCCCACTGGCTCACCGCTCCTACCTGCACGGGCTGCGGCTGCTCTACGCCACTCTACTCTACTCCACTCTAGGCAACTCTACTCCACTCTACGCTGCTCTACTCCACTTTATGCCACTCCACTCTATGACTCACTAATCTACGACACTCCACTCTATTCCACTTTACTCCACTCTATGCCACTTCACTTCACTCTACGATACTCTACTGTACTCTATTCTATGCCACTCCATTCTACGACACTCCACTCTATGACACTCTGACACTCTACTCCACTATATGACACTCTGACACTCTACAACATGCCACTCTGTGCCACACCACTCTATGATACTCTATACCACTCTACTCTAGGACACTTCACTCTAGGCCACTCTACCCCTCTCTGTGCCATTCCACTCTACCCCACTCCACGACATTCTACTACACTCTACTCTACACCACTCTACTCTACTCCTCTCTAGGACACTCTACTCCACTCTACGCTGCTCTACTCCACTCTACACCACTCTACTCCACTCTACTCTACGCCACTCCACTCTACGACACACTACTCTATTCCACTCTACAACACTCCACAACACTCTAGTCCACTCTACGCCACTTCACTTTGCAACACTGTACTCCACTCTACGCCACTCTATGCAACTCTAATTCACTCTACAACATTCTGACACTGTACTCCACTCAACAACTCTCTGACACCCTACAACACTCTACTCCACGTCAGTCTACTCTATGTCTCTCTATGGCACTCTGCTCTACGACACTTAATGCCACTCCACCCTATGACACCCCATGCCAATTCACTCTAGGCCTCTCTACTCCTCTCTACACCACTCCACACCACTCCAGTCTATGCCACTCTACTCTAATCCACTCTACTCCACTCTTTGCTGCTCTACTCCACTCTACGCCACTCTTCTCCCCTCTACTCCACTCTACTCTGCACCACTTCACTGTAAACCACTCTACTTCTCTCTACGCCACTCCATGCCTCATCACTCTACGGCACTCTACTCTCCTCTAGGCCACTCTACTCCACCGTACGCCACTCCACTCTACAACACACTACTCTACAACACACTACTCCACTCCACTGTACTCCACTCTACTGTACAACACTCCATGACACTCTATGCCACTCTGTGCCCCTTCACTCTGCAACACTCTTCTCCCCTCTGACACTGAACTCCACTCTATGACACTCTGACACCCTATGACACTCTACTTCATGCCACTCTTCTCTATGACTCTCTATGCCACTCTCCTCTATGACACTTAACACCACTCCACGACACTCTATGTTACATCATTCTAGGCCACTTTACTCCTCTCTACACCACTCCACTCTACACCACTCCACTCTACGCCTCTCCATTCTACGACACTCCACTCTATGACACTCCACCCTATGATACTCTATGCCACTCCACACCACTCTACGTTACTCTATACCACTCTAGGACACTCCACTCTACAATACTCTCCGCCACTCTACTCTACGCCACTCCACTCTACGACCCTCCACTTTCCCCTCCACTCCGTGCCACTGTATGCCACTCCACTATATGTCACTCCACAAACCTCCACTCCAATCTACGACACTCCTCAACCCTCCACTCCACAACACTCTGCTCCACTATAAGACACGCTACAATACTCCACAACCCTCCTCTCCACTCTATGACACTCTACAACCCACTACTCTATGACAGTCCATAACCCTCCTCTCCACTTCCCACTACGACACTCCACAACCCTCCACTCTACACCTCTCTACGACACTCCACAACTCTCCACTCCACAACACTCCACAAATTTCCACTCCACTACACTCCCCTCTATGATACACTTCACAACCCTCTACTCCTCTCCACGACACTCCGCAACTCACCACTCCACTCTACAAACTCTACTCCACTCTATGCCACTCCACAACCCTCCACTCTACGCCACTCTATTCCACTCTATGCCACTCCACTTGACAACACTCCACTCCACTCTACACCACTCCCCTTTATGCCATTCTACTCCACTCTATGCCAATCCACTCAGTGACATTCTACTCCACTCTGCGCCACTCTCTTCTATGTCACTAACTTTTAGCCATGATGAACAGAAGCCTAGCTGGTGTACAACAAGGCTAAGACACATTGGCAAAACCAATAGCTCTTGCATAGGCGAGACCTATTGGCTTAACCAATATTTGTTACTTTTAGGAGTTTGAAAACAACAATGGTGCTCAAATAATTTCCAGAGTGGGGTTGCTGCCATCAATGTTACATCACTGAACCCATAGGGATTGTGAAAAATAGAAATGTCACCCAAAAAACAAGTGTAGCAAATGAGTCTCGCCTATTTGTGGTAAGGGTGTAGTTTACAGGGGTTTCCAATCCTTTCTGTAGTAAGAGCCACTTCTGCAAGGGCGGCTTCTCCGCTAAGGCGGATGAGCGTCGCCCCAATGCTCTTTGAGCAGGAAAAATAAAATTAAAATAACATAGTTATTATCATTTTATTTTTCGCAGGTTCGGGGATGGGTTAGGGCGGGGCTGGAGGCACAGGGGGAGGAGTGGTTTGCACACTCTAAGTGGTTATGACTGCTTGGCCGGCCGTCCTGGCCTGGCCAAACAGTCATGTGCACTTTGCATGTTCCATACCAGGCTGCATTACACAGCCTGGTGGGGAACATGCCCAGGCCCCCAGTCCCCATCTGAGCGCCTATCCACGGTGCTCAGACCAATCACAATGCTGCATTTCAGAGTTCTGATTGGCTTAGGGGAGCCAATCACGACGTTGCATTGCAGCGTTGTGATTGGCTATAGGGAGCCTGGGTGCTTCCTGGTTCCGGAGAAGCGCAGGAGAGACTCGGCCAGCGGACGAGTTAAGTGGTATTTTATTTTTTTATCCCCCCACCCCTCGACTCTCATTTCCTGCCAGCCACTACTGCACTTATGTTCAATGAAAATCATCCCAAGCTACTAATATTATTAGTGTTGTAACAGTGACCACATCAGACAAGATTACAGTAGTGGCCACCAATATACAAGCTCTGATCCCCTCAGTGCATCAGGCATGGTTGCTGGCACTAGTGTAAAACACGCTTTGTCAATTTGGAATGCCTCTGCATGCGTAATGCAAAGCAACCTTAGTTGCAATGCCTCTGGCACCAAGGTAAAAACATTAGCAATAAATGCCACATGATTTATCACTCAAATATCAGCTTTCGAACATTGGTTTATGAGTTCTGAAAATACACAAGTTGTCTAAAATACACAGTCTAAATTTTGATCTACATATATTATTAATTCAGCCAAGCAAAAGCTTCTAATTTAGTAGACTTGGCTGCACACTGGAGAGCTACTTCTAAGAGGCTGGAGAGCTGCCAGTAGCTCACGAGCTACTCGTTGGAAAAACTTGGGGTAGTATGTAGCGGGTGGTGCATTTTGGAGCGCACTGTCACAAATATATTACTAAAGCATGGTGTGGAAGCGCATTGTCATTCACGGACAGCATATTGTCTATTGAAAAGGCCACTAAATTTACAGTTTTACTGATAAACCTATATAGTGCACAAACCATAATGTGTGGAAATTGGGTTTCAGAGAATATTTATCATTTGTGCATCACCAAGTGTCTTGATTTGCTCTGACCCTATTAAAATCTTTGTTTCCATCACACTTACGAATTACAAAAAAAAAGTGCTTCAAATGTGCTTTCCTAACTGCTGATCTATTTTGAAATATTTGTACAGTTCATTTACAGGTACTTACATGTTGCTGTGTGTTTTAAAAAATTACATCCTGCTGCCTTCCCTTTCACAGCAGCAAGATTGTTACATAGTTCATTTTACAAAATGCTCTCACTTTGCAGTCAGAGAAACAAAAGTAAACACTCAATTCCATGTCAGCAGCAATTTGTCAAAAGACGCTGCCTTTGAGCAGTCTTTGAACACACCAAATGTGACAATATAAAAACAAAATGTAAAGGCATCTTTATTACTCGATTGCTTTCGGAACTCCAGCAGGGTTATTTTGCAGCACCCTTGCACCCCTACTTCCAGCGCCTATGGTAAACAACAGACTTACCAACGGCGCGCAGCGTTTCTCATTATCAGTTAAGCTTAGCTAGGTGCTAGTGTTTACACACAGCCCTTTAAATTGTGCCCTGAACTGCTCTGTAATTGGATGACAGTTTTTACGTTCATCCAACCAACTCGTTCAACGTAGGGTGGAAGCCTATGCTTAAAGTCTGTTTCTGAAAGTATACACCCTCTCGAATGTACAAGTGCCCAATGTAGTGTATCCTGCTGCAAGGAAACCATTAGACATATTGCTTTTTGAAGTTCAAAATGAATTTATTGTTACGTATGTAACTCTCCGGAACATAAGTATGGCTGTACACCAGAAAGGCGTCAAACCTGTTGTATTCGCAACAAAAAAAGGTGTGAAAAACAGAACATGATGTGTCAGCACCTGTCTGAGATCTGGATCGCCTTTCTCCATCACCACTTGGTTAATCCCCATCAGGACCAAGCATTAGGCAGCAGAAACACTAGAAAACAGGAGTTTTCAGAGGCTGAAGGACGTGCAACCATTGCAGGACAGGCTAGGCCCCTCTCACCTCTGGGCCCCAGTGTCACTGGGAGCTGGGCCTCTGCTCTACTGCCAGCTAGCCTACAGCAAGTCTCAAGAATTGATGGGGAGAGTTGTTAATGCGCCCTTCATTCTCCCAGATCAGTAATTTATACTCATCTCATGAAATTGACACGATCTTCAGCTGTTGTGCAAAGAAGAACATTTCATCGCATCAGCATCCCACTCAATAGACAGGGTTTAAATTACTCTGTTAGCAATAAGCAAGTGAGTGACATAAACAATTTCAGAATTTCCAGGGGTTACAGAGCACAGAAAATTCGTGTATACTCAGTATATGTACCTTTTAGTTAATTATAAATTTTGAAGTAATTTACTTTTGTGCTAAAAGAGGGTGCTAGGAGCCCCACTGAGTCAAGCGGAAGTACGTAAGAATCGCCCAGCGTGGTTCGACTCTATCCTATGGCAGCTAAATCTCTCTTGTGGTTAGAGAAGACCAATTTTAACCTCAAGTCGCTGAGACAGATGTTCCTTCTGCTCCAACTACCATGACACCTCGAAGTGACCAGGCCCCGGTGACATCGAGACAAGACTTCTGCAACATTGTCTAGGCGGGAACCCCAAAGAAGGAGACATAGACATTGCAGAGGTTGTAATACCAGGCAGCTAACCTCTGCCTCAATCTAAAAAACTCGGCGCAAATCCCTGTGACATTTGTGGTCAATTGAGTGAAATGCTTTCCACTTGTCACAAGTTTTTGCAGCTTTCCATTTTTTTGTGAGGTCAATACATTGAGCAGCATTCATTGGGTTATAGCAACACTTGTTATTCACAGCACTAGAAGTGTACTGAATAAAAAGAACTTACGGTTCTTATTCACTGCTTCCAAGTGGCCCAGAGAATAAAGGTAAAACCTTTTGTGCATTTTCAAAGCACAAGGACTCCCTCAGTTTGATAAGCTGCAGGTCGGAGGCCTGGACGTGCAGTGTCACTAGCTCCTTCTTTCATTTCTAACAATTCTAGCGCCTTACAGTGTGTCTCTGTAATGAGGCCTGTCATTGGATCAGTTCTTCCAATGCGCAGCCACCAGCACTGTGCTCATTTTAGGCATTTCATGGCACTGTGACTTTCCTGTGTTGGGTGCAGTCTTCCAGGGAGTAAAACACCCAATTCTCTCTTGTGTCTCCTATTTTCCAACCTTTGAAGGCATCTTGATTCAATGAAATGCCATAAATTCTGTTACACTGAAACGAAGCTTGATGAAGTTCCTCTTCGTCCTTCTCACCCAGTCCACTATCATTGGTAGGCAGGGGCGTCCTGCTACCTAAGACTGCTCACTTGCTGCACTGTAGATCTCGCACTCTCATGCTCACCTTGAGCTCACCCTTCAACTACTGTCCAGATCTTCATCCATGGTGCGGTTCTCAATGTTCTCCATCTGTGTCCTGGCTCACCTCACGCTACTCCCTCTAAACCCAAAGGTATGTCCACCAACAGTACTATCTGCTCCTCAGATAAGGAGAGATGCCTCTGCCACCATTGCCTTGTCTCTAGTGTCCTCGAGAAAGGCCAGAGGCTGAGTTCCCCAGCTCTTTCCTTCACCTCTACATGGTCCCAGCTGTCCTCTGTCCACCTGGCCAACCTCAGATGCCATGGAAAAGAATAACATCACCCACACGTTGGACGATACCCACAACAATTTTTTCTTTGAACAAAACTGACTGTTTTTCATGCTCCCAAGGCTGATAAAACGATTACCAATGGTTTGCAAAGTATAACCCCTAACGCTAAGTGCCGAAAGATATTTCAGTTTGTCTTGTGCGCTGTATAAATGATCATTTCTTTTTTCACTTTAGCAATGAGAAGCCATTTCATGTTTATGTATAAGCATCTCATGTTCATGGCATGATTATGGGCTTTTAAATAGATCTTAGATTAACTAAAAGTTTATAAAGATGCATCATTTTCTTGTTTTTATTTTATTTCATTAATTTAAATTCTAGTATTTTATGACGAGTAAAGTAACTGTAAGTGCTTGAAAAGCAGAATATTTCCCAGTTTTATAGAAAATTACTTAATTTGCTTTCCAAAAAAGAGAAATATCTTTAACCGATTAAGGAAGCTAAAGATGCATTAAAAACTGCACTATTTCCTTCTTTCTTTTATAAAGTGTATTCATGAGAGAATCCTAAATGTGCTGAGCAGCAAAGTTCCTTCGTTCAGCGGTGCTGGCCAGGCAGACTGTAGTGAACATGTAGACCGAGCACTGCAGCGTCTGGGCTGGCATCCAGTGTTACTGACCTTGCCAGCAACCTGCAGCCATATATCACAGGTTACAAGAACACCCTTTTAGGATCACAGTCGCCTCAGCTGAGGTAACAGCTGAAGTGAACTCAGTCTACAGGTCGCAGGGATGCTCAATTAGAGATATTCTGCTATAGCGCCCCATGCATGCATGCACGCCTTGCGCAGTAAAAAGGGAGAGCCTGCCATTTCGGTAGACTTTCGTTGTAACAGTCCACTCGTGTGTATTTTTTTAGAATTTTTTTATTGAATTTAAACTTTTCCGGCCTTTTCATACAAATCAGTATAATACATCAAAGGCGTAACATGGCCTCTATATGTCATGACCACACAGAGAACTTTATGTAACTGAGGTTGCATCCAGTGGCGGCTGGTGACATTTGAAAGTGGTGAGGCGTAACAGTTGCGGGCGGCGCACATGCCCGAACGTATGAAGGGGGTTCGGGGGGGGGTTCTCCCCCAGAAAATTTTGAAAAAAGAGCGGCTAAATGGTGCATTTTCAAGTACATTTCAGAAAGCAGGAATGTTAATAAAGCAATTGGGAAAGTGTAGCAATTACATCAATATAGAGATTTTGAATGATAATATAATGTAGGTTGCTGCTTATCAATATAACCACAGATCTTCATTACAGACTTTGAGATAAATAACAATGCTGAGTACCTCACATATTTCGTTATTTATTGATACCAATTTATACAGCTTGCTTCTCTGCCATTTCTGTGTGAGCTTCAAAGCATATACTATCGCTGCTGGATATTGCTTCTCCCTAAGGTGGAACGCTTAACCCCCAGGCACTTCCCATGCTCCATGGTCAACGTTGTACAATCTGTAGGATGCAAACCACTCTGGTGATTTTAAGTAGCCTCATACTTTTCTACTGCACCCATGCTTATGCACCGCTACAAGCTCACTGTGACACGGTTTGAGCAGTCTTTGCCATACATGTACAGCATCAAGACACTTCACACATAGGCCACATTGGACTCACACACTTTCTATCCATCCCTACTCGAGCATCTGTTGGTCACTCCTTTTAACTTCAATCCATGCCAAGGCGCAGCAGCAAAACACAAGAGGACAACTCTGTTCATCTCACACATCGAACCCCTGCCCATATAGGCCACATACCATTCTATACACACCACTCCAAAGGAGCAGTGCGCAGCATGTCCGCAAGTGTGCTTTGTCGCATCGTCACAAGGCTGGAGCACTCTATAAAAGCAACTACAATACAATAGCTCGTACAGGCTGGCAATGCAGCTCAGTTCTGCAGCCTTCCTGGTGCTATACCAATTTTGCTCGCACTCAGTCACACACAAATACAACACGCAACACACACAGACAGACACACCCTTCCCCAATGCATTTAAATCCTGACCAACAAACAACACGCCCTATTCCAACAATACTGGCACTCACTCAGCTCTGTCTAAGCACCTCTTTCTTGGCCTGGTGCACAAACCGTGATATGGTGATGGGACACACGTCATTATGTTGTACTCTTTCTCTCTGCCCACACGAACCACTGCCAAATGTACCTCGGTTCTGATGTACAGCAGCGGTTTTGTTCGGTAGCACCTATGTCATCCTGGCAGTTGGCAGGTGTCCTTATTCTAATATGGCGCAGAAGGCCTGGGTGCTAACCCGACGTTCCCACAATAGCCGCTTATTCCCTCACCTAGACATGAAAGCTCTAGCCGAGGGTTTAAGGGAGAGAGCAGCTGGCGGCGGAACAATGTCGCACACGCGGCACGTGGGACCGCAAGAGCCCCCCTTCAAACCATTAAGATCTCGCCATGTTGCCTGGTTGTCATGCCAGTGGCAGTGCGGCTGGCATCTAAAGTGCACAGGCTCGAACCGTCGAACGCAGATAACCAGACGGGCCTGTTGTTGCAGTTACATCACTAAGCCTCGGACCGACTAAACAAAATGGATGCTTTTTGTGCTTCTAAAATGGAGTATTGATGCCAGTGATGGAAATAAATGGACATTGGGTAGCATGGCAGAACGGGCTTACCTCTCGACCTTATGCTACATCCCCCCACTGGTCCCATACTGCTGATATTATTAACAGTTCTATCTTGCCAGGCTGCCATATGCACAGCTGGTACACACCGAGCTACGGCACAACCTCCATTTTAGAAGCACAAAAAGCATATATACCACTCTGCATAGCGATGATGAAATACATGCATTTATTTAATTATTTTATACAACATTACAATATGCACATTGCGCAGCTCAGACTGTCAGTACTCACTATCTGAATCTCCGAGTCTGACTCTAGTCTGTATTACTGGTCAACGTTGAATCGTTGACTTGATCAGATCTTCGACTTTTCGTGATCGAATGAGAAAAATCAATCAAGGCTGAGGCCTGCGGCGGTTAGGAGGGAAAAATACACGCACCAGAGCACGAGCAGTAGCACTGAACACAAGGTGTGCTCTGACTCACTCGAGGCTCCGACGTCTCGCTCGCTCCCACCATGAGGGGGAGGCACTGCGGGCAGGCAGCAACAGGCTGGCTGAACAGCCCAGCAACGTAGAAATGGCCAATCACTGCATGGCTTCGCAAGAAGCCATGTAGTGATTGGTCATACACCATGTTAGTGCCACCCACGCGCGGCGCCTCATGCACAACAATGCTCAGGACTGCGGAGAGGCCTGGCAAACTCGTGCGTCTCAGCCAATCCAGACGCTGCTCCAGCAGCGCCAGGATTGGCTTGAGCAGGGATACTCGCCGCTCATTAGGAGACCGGGGGCTGCGGCATGAAACAACCCTCACTCTCCTAATGTGCAGCCTAGTGCGTATGTTCGGGCTGGTCGGAAAAATGATCAGCCCAAAACCGAACATGCGCACTCTTGCTGTGCGCTAGACCACCCTTGCGATCATCGTGATGTCAGTCATCATGATGACGACGACTTCACTGAACCTGCTGCCCCGCCCCCTTCAAAGCCGCTGACTCCTGACTGCCTCGGGCATGGCCCGGTGGCTGGCCGGGATTAATTTAAAGTAAGTTGTTAGTGACGGCGTGCGACTTGTGAATGGGGCCTCAATATATTAGTGGGGCAACGCCCCAGCGCCCTAATGGACGCACCACCACTGGTTGCATCGCACTGACTAGTGCAAAGTTCCTGTGTACTTGTTTAACATCTTCTCACTCATTTCAAGGTTCGGAGTCCGGCAAACTATAATACACGAGCTACAACCACAAACACCCCACCCAGCAGATATCCAGGAGTATTATTCCGACCCTTCATCAATCCCTCATATCCAATTTAACTATCCATGACTGTCCTAGCAAATCTCATTGAATGACTCCTCACCCTTTTCATCATATTGACTGCCATTGGCAGACATCGGTTAGGTCGGCAAGGGAGACCCAGGCACCGCCTCTTCCTGCTCTGTAAAAATGCCAAGTAGCTTGGCCCAGTCATCAGCCATTGGCTCCCTACGCATTCCCTTTTGTTCTTCTGTTCTCAGTGCAGATTCCTCAGTTAATGCCCATTTCTCGAATTCTGCCTTCCACCTCCTATGTGGGGGGCCTTCTGGTGACTTCCAATGCATCGCAGTCGCTCTTTTGGTAATGACCATTCCCAGATCTTTAAACCTAGAGCCTACCTTGCAAGCCAGTAGGTTGGGATACATGCTCCCATTTCCCCAAGGTGTGTGCAATTAGTTGTTTATTCTAGGTCCTGTGTCACCAGACGCCATAAATCAGCTATTGTTGGTCATGCCTAGACCATATGTATAAAGTCGGCATCCAGCAGTGAGCACCTTGGGCAAGCTTTATCCATGGTTCCCGCTATTATATTCAGTCTGTGAGGTGCCAGGTATGTAGGGTGGAGGTAATTGAACTGAGTATATTTAAATCTAGTGTTTCTGGACATTTGGCGCATGTACTGCAGGATACTGGTCCATTCCCTGTCCGTAAGCCCTCTATTCATTGTTTCTTCCCAACTTGTTTTAACTCTATCCATGGATCCCATACTCGTGGAAAGCATGGTTTATATAACTTGGAGATCAGATTTCACCTGCTCCCTAATGTGAGGAGTCTCTTCAAGGTGTTATCTGATGGGGGTTCCACCAGTCCTCCCTACCACAGTGCACTTATCACGCTGGAGAGTGTACCAAAAGTCAAAAACTGGGACCCTGTCAGTGACTTGAAACTCTGTGGTTGCCCATTATTGCAACAGTCCCCTATGGTAATCAACAAGGGGAGAGGATGTGGTCCCGCGGCTAGACTGCCGACCTTGGAGCTGGGACACCAAGGTTCGAGCCTCGGGGTCGACTCCACATCCTGTGATTCTGGGCAAATCACTTAATCTCCCCGTGCCTACCAAAAAAAAAAATGAATGTGTCCTTGTGTAACCTAACTGGTGCTCATGTAAAGCGCTCCAATACCTTAGGGTCGAGTTCGCGCTATATAAATCTGCAAAAAAAAACAATGCTTCCCTTCATTTCTTCATCCTCTGAGCAGTGAAGTATCCACTCCTTTGATAGTGCCACTGGCAGCATTGCGGGAATATATGAAAGCCGCCCACTGGTTTTCTTAGCCACTTTCTTCCAGATCCGTAACACAACAGCAAGCATCGTAGTGCGCCCTGCTATGCCTGCCTTTCTACTCAGTATGAGGGTAATGAGAGCTCTCTCATTTGGAACCTTTCTGAGTGAGTCCAGCTACTCCTGCCTCTTGCCCTCACAACACTGGGCCATCCACTGCAGCTGCCCCACAGCGTAGTAGAATTCAAAGTCTGGTATGGCCAGCCCTCCCTCCCCAGTAGGTTGCTGGAGGAGGCGGTGTAAAATCTTCTGTCTTCCTCCATCCCATATCAATTGAGGAGTGTATTCCAATCCATGAACCAGGAATGAGGGACCCCAGATCAGCAGGTTCCCGAAGATGTATAAGAGCTAAGGGAGCATCACCGTTTTTGTCAGCGCCGCCCTAGCAATAAGGGGGAAGTGCAGTAAATGCCAAAACACCACTGTGGCCCTCAATGACTGAAAAGCATTCCCCAGGTTATCGTCCATGATGCCCTTGTTCTCATGGGCACCATTGAACCCAACCAGCATTGCAGTCGTTCCCCAACCCGAGGCAGGCCCTCGTCTGAGAATGTGGATCTATCGGCTGCTTTTAGTGCAGGGTTTGGGTTCCTTCCCCTCCCGTTGTGGGGCTGTTCTCCGGTGCCCTCCTGGGGTGCAGGTCCTGGCATCCACAGCACTGGCCCCAGAGGCCCCCTCATTGTCATCAACAGGTGGGGCTGCAGTACTCCCAGCCAGTCTCTCCTCTTGTCAGGCACCCCTGCTGAGCTCAAGGCCACCGCGTTGTTGGGATTACTGCCTCCCTCGCTCGGCTGTCGCCTTTCTACCGGTTGGCCTGCACCCTCTCACTCGCTCTGAGGGTGCCTGCCATGGCAGCTCTGCACATTCTCAGGAGCGCCGCAGCCTCTGGGGATCGGGAAGCCTGATACTGACTCCTCCAGGCCCCACAGGTGTGCAGGATGTGCAGTGATGCCGGCGGCTCTGCAGGAGCTTAGTTCTGAGTTGCCATCTTGCTCAACAACTGGCCCCGCCCCCATTGTGTGTGTGTGTGTCCTCCTTGTCCCCATCCTAACAGTATGAGGTGATACCAACCTCTGACAGGATGTTCACTACGCCACAGGACCGAAGGTCCTTCAACATGGTCTTTTATCATACCTATATGAGCTCCTCTCCACCTCCACACCATATGTATCTTTTTCCTGAGAAGTAAAAGCGCCGTTTGTTATAATTCTTTCATGATTATTGTTGTCCTTACCTTTTCACCGCTGTCACTGGGCGCAGTGGTATATTTGGTGCGTCAGTTTCTGATGCACTCCCTGTTGGGAAAAATGTATATAGCCATATGTATGTACTACATAGAAAACATAGTTAGTTCCAATTCTCACCCCCCCCCTGTCTCAAACCCACTGAGTAATCTCAGTTCTCCCTGCAGAAGCTGGCCGCCAGGTCCTCCATGGTGCTTCCCCCTCCTTCACAGAATGGTCCCCCCCCTTCACAGATTGTTTCCAGCCCTAAACCAAGGCTCCTACTATGTCCTTGACAAACAACTGCGCAGACACTTATAGGTCTTTTGCTCCTTTATCTCTATCGTACCATGCCTTTCCTGTCTCTCTCAATAGTTGGCTGACAAGGGGCATTCCCCACTCAATGACTCCTTTAGCTGCCTACGTAGTACACCTGTTTCTGTTCTTTTATGCTTATTTTGCATTTTTATGGTAAGCCCATATTTGGCACTGTGCCCTCTTTGGTTGTGCTTATGCTGCATTTATGTATTGTATATAAAGGCCTTACAGTAGTCACTCAAGGCAGAAGGAGCCTGGTTGTACATTGTGCACATGTGTGTGTCTACCCTTCTGCCTTGGCTAGCCAACAACCATTGGTAACTTCAAATACATTTCCTTCTGTTTTTGGGCCCTGCTGTGTCTGGTGCGTTCCTTTCTTCGCTCCAAGGGGGGTTGCAAGAGTTATTTCCTGACACTCCCCGCCCTTGTACTGGACTGGGGAGCTGGATTACATTGGGTCCAGGCTGTGTGCAAGTCGCAAGTTGGTATTCAAGCCTGATTATTAGTGTGCACGTGTTTCACATTTGAGACCTCGTTACCAAGCAACTATATAAACAGGAAGACATTGCTATAGTGTGTTGTGATCCTGTTGGCCATTATGGAGGGCATAAAAGCGGCTTCCAAACAGCAGCATATTGACCCTCAAAATGACAAGGTGGATGAAGAAATTCTTTACATTTCATGTGCTGAACTTCAATCCCTAATTAAATATCCTGTAGATTCTGTAATGGCAGAACCAAGAACAAAATGATCTAAAGACCAAGATGTAAGGAAGATGTGTGAAGGGAGCACATTTGTGTGATTTGTTAGTCCTCATTAGAGGTAAAGGCTTGTCACGAGGAAGGTTTTTACTTTCAATACACTACCAATGATACAGATGATTTGACTCTTCATGATTTGACTCTTCATGATGTGATTATGTGTAAAAAGTGAAAGGACATAGCTAAGGCTTCAATCCTTCATTTCCTTGCCAACAGATATTTAAAGATTTTGACAAAGACTTTCCGCAGACTCCAAAGGTAAACATTATTTTGGCTTTGATGGCCTCAACATGTAATTTGCCCTCAGAAGATTCAGAAGATTCTATTCTCTTTGATATAGTGGATAAGAAAGTAGAGCCAACACTTAAAAGATCATTTGCACAGAGAGCAAATACTTATGCAGATAATGCTGCCCAGGTTTTGCTTACAGACTTTCAGTCAATATATGATTACATTCAAGACAATCGGGACCCTACCAGTATTTTGGCAAATATGGAGTTCATTTCCAAGTTTGTGTCTGATGCCTCTTTTGACAGCTTGTAGGCAACTGCAGGTGTGGCCGGTGCCATGGTAGGCAGTCGTAGGTTACTCTGGATGAAGCCTGGAAATTTGAGTACAGTCAGAGAAGCCTTATTCAAAAGCTATGTTTTACAGGGCCAAAATGTTTTGGTAACGAACTTCATGAAATGGTGCACAAGGCAGTGGAGGAAAAAAAGGTTCTTAGACCTTTTAAATCAGCTTTGGGGAAAAATTGTTTATGTCTAAAAACCTTCTCAGACTTTCCAGGAAAAACGCTCCTTTCTTATTCGTGGCCGGACCCGTGGTCAGGGGGCCACATTTCGAAACAAAATCTGACCAAACATTTCCAGTGTCCCAGAGCACCCTCAAGAATGACTATCCGGAAGTTGGGGCAATGTTTGGACTATTTTATTATCAATGGAAAAGTGTGTTTCAGACCAATGGGTTCTCCAAGTTAAAAGAGGTAGGTACTGGATTCCATTTTTCGAAGAACCTCCCCACAGGCATTTCAAACATACCCTGTGCTCAAGAGAAGATACAAAGACTCAAGCAATGGCATTGGTGATTCAAGTGTTTTTAGAAAAGAAAACAATCATTCCTGTACTAAAAGACCAAGTGGGGCAAGGGTTTCATTTGGTTCTGTTTTTGGTACCCAAGCACAATGGGAAACTAAGACATGTTTTGAATTTGAGAAATCTGAACAAGTATGTTTAAGTGGAGACAGTTCAAAATTATTTCCCTACAATCATTCCGTTGCTGCCAATGAACAATTTCCTGTTGACATTGGAACTTCAGGATGAGTACGTTCATGTACCAATTCCAAATTCCTGTCAGTAGTTTCTTCAGTTTACGATGAATGAGCAACACGTCCAGTTTCAAGCTCTGCCTTCAGACTGGTCACATCCTCAAGGGTCTTCACCAAGTTACTTGCCTCTGTTGTTGCACATCTTCATTTATCTGGTGTAACCATTTTCCCATATTTTGCTTCCTCTATATAAAAAACCCAAAAGAATGCAAATCTGGTGATCGAATACCTTCACAGTCTCGGATTTATTGTCAATTCTCAGAAGTCTAGTCTCACAAGAGAAAATGTTAATTGGAGCCCAAACCAACACCCTGACGGGCTGTGTCTTCTACCTCCTCTGAGAATCGCATCAATTCAACTGAACATTTCTCATCTTCTGTCAAGACCTCACAGCCCCCCTCATTTTTTTTGTGGAGCTGCTCAGTGCGCCTACAAGAGCACCATCTCAAGTATTCAGCAACTGATTTGTGCCCCCAGACTCGTGCTAAGGTGGGAGCTGTGCTGACTAACAAGTTGGCTGTGGCCTTAAACTTTTTGTGGCCTCATACTCAGGAGTCAAGTTTTGCCCTGCTTCGCTCCAGAGGAAGAGACTTCAAGGAAGGGTGTGTCCAGGCGTGGCAAGGCCGTAAAAGCAGACTGCATCTGCTGGAAGTTGCCAGCTATTAAGAATCCCAGCCAGCGGTGGGAATCTCGCTTACCCACCTGAACCTACTCCTGCATTTCTTCAGAAGACTGGAAAGATAGGAGACCGGAAGCTTTATTTACAAGGAAGAGCGCTCAGGAAGAGGGGTAGGTCGAGTTTGATAGACTTTTTTTTACTGGAATTTTCTAAAGTTTTGGCACACCCTCATCCCCTGAAAACTTTGGCTACACGTATGGTTCTTAACTTTTGTGGATAGTTTCTTGAGACAAAGATGGAAATTGTTTTGAGACAAAGGATTTGGGTTTGGGTTGTTCATGCTTCTTTATTTTGTAGAGAAATGTAAGCCGCATCTTTGACTTTGATAGCTAGTGAACAAACTAGATTTTAACAACCCAAGAGACATTCAATGATCATAGACTTAATGCCCCACACTTTTTTGGGAAGTCATTTAAAAGAGGTCATAGGTGAACACTGATGTCATTGCCATAAAGTAACACATTTAAAGGGTGCAGAGACCGAATATCGACGTAGAAATATCGAATTGCCTTAATATCGAGTCAAGACTATCGTTGGTGCAAAATATCGAGGTAAGTTTTTTCGTTGTTAAAAATATCGATTTTAATGTAATGCAGAAATATCGATTTTGTAAATTTCGATGTTAAAAATATAGTTGTAAATAATATCGATTTTTTGTTGTTGTTTAATGTTGGTATTTTTTATCATTAATTTAGTATTAGTTATTACATATTTTATATAAATAAAATTGTTAAAATGTTTGTATTTATTTTTTAGTAAGTTTTAGAGGCGGGATGTTGGATTTATAGGAGATAAGGGTGGGAGCAATTAAAAAAATTTGGATTAAAATGTAAAAAATTTAAAAATTCTTTTAAAGTTTTAGGAGCGGGATGTTGGGTTTATAGGGGATAAGGGTGGAGAGTAATTTAAAAAAAAATGTAATTGTAAAATATTTTTAACATTTTGTAAACATTCAGTAGCGGGACGTTGGGTTTATTGGGGATAAGGGTGGTGAGTAATTTAAAAATGTTGGATTAATATTTAAATATTTTTTAAATTTTTGTCAAGTTGTAGGAGTGGGATGTTGTGTTTATAGGGGATAAGGAAGGGAAGTAATTTAAACAAAAAGTTTAAAAAAATTAAAAAATAATTACAAATAATTTTTGATAAAATGTAGTAGTGGGATTTTGGATTAATAGGGGATAAGGGTGGGGAGTAATTTTTAAAAAAAATGTAAATTAAAAAAAAAAATTAACATAAAAAAAAATATTAGGAGTGGGATGTAGTGTTTATGGGGGAAAGGGTGGGGATTCATTTAAAAATATTGTTTATAAATGTTAAATATTTTTTAGAATTTTTTGAGGAAATTTAGTAGTGTTATGTTGTGTCTGTAGGGGATAAGGGTAGTGAGTAATTTTTGAATGTGGATTAAAAATACATTTTTATTAAACTCATTTTTGACGTTTTTAATTATTTTTTATAATTTTAAATTTTAAAATGTTTAAAAAATTTAAAACCTAAGGTTACATTTATTTTTGGGTAAGCATTTTTATATATATTTTTTAATGATAAATTTGGAGTTGGTATAGTAATTTATTTTCGTTTATTATTCAGCACTTTCCCTGCGTTTAGTTCGTTTTGGAGTTGGAATAATAATTTAATTAGGTTTATTATCCAGCACTTTCCATGAGTTTTTTGGTTTTGGAGTTGGAATAGTAATTTAAATTGGTTTATTATCCAGCACTTTCCATAATTTTTTTGGTTTTGGAGTTAGAATAGTAATTTAATTGGGTTTATTATCTGGCACTTTCCCTGAGTTTTTTTTGTTTTTGGAGCTAGAATAGTAATTTAATTTGGTTTGGTATCCAGCACTTTCCCTGAGTTTATTTGGTTGTGGAGTTGGAATAGTAATTTAATGTGGTTTATTATCCAGCACTTTCCTGAGTTTTTTTAGTTTTGTAGTTAGAATAGTAATTTAGGGGCCCATTACGATACCCGGCGTAAAAAATCCGCCAGGCATGAAAGCGGCAAAAATCCGCCCGCACACACCGTCTGAACACCGACCACGCCATTACGATTACACAAACCGAAAACCGCCATCGGCGGAAAATCACACAAAATACCGCCCGCCAACGTCCGAGTCGGAGTCAAACCGCCCGCCACGGACGGAAACACGCACGACAACACAAAACCGCCCGCCCTCACGGCCGACACACCGCACGTGAAATTACGATCGCACCGCCATGAGCGCGGGAAAACTACAAATATACCGCCCGCCAGCGCAAACAACGCCGATGAGAATCGACACGGCAGAAGCCATGGCGCCCACGTACCTGCACAGAAACCATCCGCTCACAAAACCAATAGCACACAACATGGCCAACAAGTCCACACAGCAAGGCACGCACAAATACACAAGCACAGTACACATCCCGAAAACACCCCCCCGGACAAACAAAAACAACAAAGGCCAGAACCCCAGACACAACACACCTGAAAACAACAGACCATGAGGACACACCCACATAGGTAAGTACAAAAGCAGCACTCCCACAGACCACAACCCCTGGCAACATTGCAAACCAGTGAGGAGAGGAGAGGACACAGAGACACAGCAAGGACAGCAGCACACCACAGAAACGCACACATCACAACCACCACCACCACCACCACCACCAAACACCAGCACCACAAACCCCCTGCACATTACACAACACACACCGCACCAGCACCACAAACACCATGGCACCACAAAGAATGCCCAAGTTCACGCCCATTGAGCTGACGGTCATGGTCGACGAGATCATCAAGGTGTACCCACAAATCTATGGGAACATGGTCCAGCACACACCACTAGCCACCAGAAACAGAATGTGGAACCGGATCGTAGACCAGGTCAATGCAGTCGGGACCCTGCCCAGGAACAGAGGAGAAATAAACAAACGTTGGAATGACGTCAAGAGCCTGGTCAAGAAGAAGGAGGGCAAAAACAGAGAGCTGGCTGCCGTCACTGGCGGAGGGAATCCCGCGCTCTTCAAGACCTTCAAAGCGTGGGAGGAGAAGGTGCGAGTCATAATACATCCGGAGATCCTCGCCGGATTAGCAGGGGAGTGGAGGCTGGTAAGTACAAACTAATGTATACCAGCACACCGCTATGTACTCACATGCACTACCACCATGCCACAGCTCCCAGGGACAAACACCCCCATGTCCAGCACACAATACACAACACATCACACACACATGCAACAGACACCACCACACAGCCCAAACCGAACAACTGTAAGATACGTGGGGACATGTGTACACTCAGCCAGCCACGTAACCACCAACAGGTCCCCAAATATGCCAGAAGCGCCACAACGAGCACCCACCACACCCATGTGTCCGCCACAGCTGCACTAACCGACAAGTAACAGGTAAGTGGCAGGAACACAAAGTGCAGTGGGTGGGACGGTGGACAGCCCAAGTACAACACACACCAGGCCCCTAGTCCCACAGCACAGCAAGGAGGAGCATCCCCCACACCCCACAGCCACGTGTCAGCCACCGCAGTGCACAACGACAGCCGAAAGGCAGACATCACGGTCCACAGCAATCGGTGTCAGTGGGTGTCCAGCCACCCCCACGACCCACAACACCCCCCACCCCCACAGACCTGCAACATGGAGCACCCCCGCTTAGAGCCATGTGGCATCCAGTACAGTGCACGCACGAACAACTTGCAGGTGGGAAACTGGACAGGGCTGGATTACTGGAGGCATGAGGACCGGAACACGACCAACACATGGGACATGTCACGTAGCAGACGAACACGCAGCACCGCCCACCGTCACGAACAAGTGAACAATGTGCACACGGACATGAACAACAGACTCACACCCCACATGACCCATCACAGACATAGCAACACCCAAGGAGCCACGTCTGCATGCACAAGCCACACTGAATATAGTACCACACGGCAACCACTGTGCAACTCATCACACACAACCAAAACACCATTGAAGTCCTGTCCATGTAGCCCCTACTGCCTGTCAACCACACACCCCACAACTACGCCTATGTAAGACAAACAACACTAGACGCAACAGAGCGGAACAACATAAATGCACACGAACACCACTGAACCCATCAAACACACAGACACACCATGCACATACAACATACCATCCATCCCATCCGTCAGCCCCAGTCTCATGAAAGGCATGTCATCCGCACAGCTGCCATACATACAGCAGTCACGCTAAGATACATGCCCATGACCAACCATGGGCCAGAAGTCAATGAAGCGCACGACACACTGTGAGCAACAACACACAACATGGGCCACACCCCCCCCCGAGCACTGCAGTGATGCACATGGCACAGGGCAGCACGCACACCAAGGAGATGGGACAACTGCAATACGTTGGCTGGCACACAACCATCACTCACTCATAACGATGCGTCCAATGCCATGTCCAGTAATCACAACAGACAGCAAATATGCAGGCCATGTCAAGCATGCACACACCTCAAACCATGCACTGTCATGCTGCCACAACACATGTCACGTTCGGCATCCATGGCTCACAGCATGTACCCCAAAAGCATATTCCCTCCCAAATGCGAATCTGGGGCATGGCCCCCATGTTGCCATATGCGTTCCTAAGCGTTCCATTTGAACCCCAAAAGCATATTCCCTCCCAAATGCGAATCTGGGGCATGGCCCCCATGTTGCCATATGCGTTCCTAAGCGTCCCATCTGAACACCAAAAGCAAAGTACAAACCAGACCCAGGATGGGCCAGGAGCCCGCATACACCAGAGTCACAATAAGTAGGGGCACAGCAACACACCCATCGGCATGGCCAATCCGTCCCATGCCACATGTGCACAGCACACAGTCCCATTGCCAAGCACACACAACTACAGATGCTACAGCCACACACACGCCTCCGGGAAACCCATGTACGAGATTGCACGAACTGTTAATGTCAGACGACAAATACATACTTCGCCAGGTGCAACACAATAACAAATCTCATTCTCTCCACAGGTGACGAACTGCTGGATGCTGGGGATGGAGCCAGCAGCCAGCACAGCCAGCCTACAAGCCCCCAACGAGGACACACGGATCTGGAGGATCTGTCCTCCTCTTCGGACACGGACCACCAAGCAGGCCCATCTGGTGTGGCAGGGCCCAGCCGCTCCCCAGGACCCCTCCTACCCACCAACCCATCATCCAGGGCTGCTGAACATTCCCAGCCCCCTGCTGCCACTGTCGTTGCGGCCACACCCACGGTCATTGTGGCCACTACCACTGCCGCAACCGCCACCATCGCCGCACCGACCACCACCGCCGCCACCACCACCACGTCTTCGCTGGCACCAGCCCCAGCGCAGGTGGTGGCCCGGCCGACTGGATCCACCCTGGGAGCCACAGCGAGGACCGTGGTGAGCAATGTGGCTAGTTGGCAGGCCGGTGGCAGCAGGACTGGTAGGAGGAGCAGGGTCAGGGAAACGCCAGCCTCCCCTGGGAGCCATGCCCTGCCTCAAATGGCCAGAGTCCTTGGGGCCTATGAAGAGGCCCAAGGACAATGGGTCCGGTCTGCTTCAGACACGCGTGAGGTGCTGGGGGTGCTGAGGTCCATGGACGCCCGTATGGGCCAACTCGTGGACCTCATGGGCCAGCTGGTGGTGGCGGTGAGGTCACAGCCAGGGACAGCAGCTCCCCTCCGCCACCACCTGCCGGGGCGCAGGGTCGAGCAGCAGTGTCCAGTTCCCCTGCGTCTACAGCCAGTGAGCACACCTCAACCACCAGCATGTCGCAAGCAGGCACCCCCCTCGCAAACGTGGAAGGGGCCGTCCGAAGTGGAAACAGATCTCCCGGGAGGACTTCGCACGCTCCAAACGCAAGTGAGGCAGCCAGCCAGCCTTCCGCCAGCCTTCCTTGACCAGCCACTGCATTGACTTGGACTACGATCCCACTCCACACAGCCATCTGGATGGCATGTGTGTGTTGGACTATGGACATAGAACCAGTGGGTACACCCTGAGCATCACGCAGCCATGACCGACAGCTCATTGTCACTGCACGCACCACTTTTGTCATCACCTTACACACAATCACATGTCACAGTTTGAAATAAATGCACCTTTTACACTAACTGCTGTTTGTGCCCTGTGTTTTATTTGTACGGAATACAACGGCCACCTTGGGCGGAAAGGCACCTGATGCGTGGCATGGCAATGGAATCCGGAGGGCCTGTAGGGACCTAGGGGTGGGAGACAGAACAGGAGCACATTCAATGAGTGTGTCACACACCCATCACACAGTACATGTCAACAACTACAAGCAATGTACACACATCGCACAGAGCAATAGGGCACAATGCCACAGCCACCAACAGTGGCATACTACCCTGGCCATGGAGCGTTGACACACAGCACGCAGTGAACAAACGGCCACCCTGACACAGCACACACACACCTGCACAGATACAGCCACATCAGCCGTCGTACATGGACACTCACCGTCAAGTGAAGTAGCGGGCGATGAGCTGCTGCCGCACATTACCAGCTTCCTCCTCTCCGCTGTCCTCCTCACTCGAGCTGTCCTGGTCTGCGGGCTGGGGCCCTGGTTGATCTCCGTCATCCACGATGAGGGGGATCTGCTTCCGAATGGCCAGATTGTGCAGCATGCAGCACGCCACCACTATCCGGCACACCTTCTGTGGGGAGTACGCCAGCGCACCCCGGTGCGGTCCAGGCACCTGAACCTGGACTTGAGGAGGCCAAAGGTACGCTCGACCACACGTCTGGTCCTCCCATGTGCCTCATTGTAGCGATCGTCTGCTGGGGTGCGAGGATTCCTCAATGGACTGAGCAGCCATGCCCCATTCGGGTACGCAGAGTCACCTGGGTGTGAGGGACACAGAGAACCGTTGCTATTCCAACTGGACAGGGGACAGCATCGCACAACCAGCACGCTACACCACTCCACATACTCACCGACAATACAGCCACGATCCTGTTGCATATTGGACATCAGTCGTGGCAAGATGCTGTTGCGCATTATGTGTGCGTCATGGGCCGAGCCTGGGAACTTTGCACACACGTGGGTGATCACCATGTCCGCAAGGCACACCACTTGCACATTCAGGGAGTGCGTGTGCTTCCTGTTGCGGTACAGGTGCTCAGTGGCCTGTGGTGGAACAAGGCCGACATGTGTGCAGTCAATGGCTCCAACGACGTGTGGGATTCTGCCAAGGGCATAGAATGCACCCTTCACTGCCGCCAATTCACGAGCCCTGGGGAAGCGGATGTACCTGTTTCGGTACAGCATCATGGCTGCCAGTACATCCCTCAGCACCTTGCTGAACATGGGCTGGGACATCCCTCCTCCAATGCCCACTGTGTGCTGGAATGACCCAGTGGCGAAGAAATGCATGGCGGCCATCACCTTAGCCGTGGGGGTGACAGCAGTCGGATACACCCTGCGGGGACGGAGATGGGGTTCTAACATGGCACACAGTCGATGCAGGGTTGGCCTGTCCAGCCGAAACCTCCTAATAACCTCTGTATCGTCCATGTCCGGCAGCAATTGGTATGGGCGGTCAATGTTCGGTCTCCGCCTAGGGACAATGGCAGAGGACACATGTCAAAGCAACACGACACATAGCAATTTCGCATACACATCACTGACATGACTGAGCAAGCACATGAGCCACAGCCCAGCTGTCAAGCTGGGACGGCACGGCCACAATACACTTACACAGGTCTCCCAACAATGGCAATGGCTAGTGATACAAACCACTGCCATGTGCATGCACATGGGGATCTAGGCCCCAATGACTTGCGGGGCGTGCTGATGGGGACTGACTGCATATCCGTCAAGCGGCAACGCCACGGCAACATGAATGTCTGCTGAGCATGGAACTGCTTCCGCGGCTGGATGAGTATGGCACACGACGACGACGATGTGGGCACAGGCTGAGCGGCCATAACAAGTGGGACCTGTGGCACGAGGGGATATGAGACAGTAGTAGGTGTCAGCACTGCACCCTATGTACAGCACTGTACGGATCACACCTCCCGAAACATTGACAGGTGTCCACATTGACAGCCCCATGCCAAGACGGCTGTGTGCTTGCAGTCACACGTCACAGGTGAGAGGTTACATTGCACGTGCCAGGTGGCAGACGTACATAGTGGGAGCTGGCATGTGTGTGCATGTGTCTCCTGTTCAGGATCCACCAGATGGGCGCTGACTCTGTACTGACCATTGGACACAGCATGTTCCGTGGAAGGCTTGTGTGTGTGGGATGGTGGCACTGGATGTGCCTCCGTTGGGTGGGGGGCCATGCACAGGGCGGGTACATCGATGATTGCGCATTGTTGGTCACGGTGGGTGCACCCACTCAGATGTGTTGCCCTGTGTTCAATTCCTATGTCCGCATGATGATGGACTGTAGATGTGGGCAGACTACACATTGGTCGATGTGCTGTCTATATGCATGTGCCTTCACACCAGGCACAGCTGCCCCTGCACATGTGACCCCTGCTGGACTCGCTGCTGGGTCTGTGGAGCTGATGCACCTTCTGCGCGTGGGGCGGACAGCTCTCCTCACTTCCCTCATTGCGCATGTCATGACTTTGCCGCAGGTGACATGGATCATGGAGGGCCCACATGTACGCGTGGGTAGGCTACACATGATTGTTCACTGGTCGCCACCCCCAGTCAGTGTTTCGAATGGGAAGGTTGTCGTGCTGGTGGTATGTTCGATGTGGCGGATGGGCGGGCCTAGGTGCGGGCTTACATTCCGGACATGGGGGTAGTTGGATTGGCGACTAGTTGCAGTACACACGGGACACGTCTCTTCCTTTCCACATCTGGGTCATCCCTTGTACTAACTGACAGTGATACAGTCATCTTCGCCCCAGCCCTCATGTCCTCCCCTCGCTCCCCCAATATGCATGCTCACCTGCGAGGCTAGCGCCTGCACAGGCAGCCCCAAGCTCGCACCAGAGAGGGCAAGGAGTGTATGTGTGGGTCCAGTTGCACGAGTGGGCTGTCTCAGGGTATGATGTGTGGCGGGACGCCGTCCACCTGCGTGGTGCCCCAAATGGAGACCCGGCCTGCATGGACTATGCATCACAGTCTTCGCCTTCCGGATCCGCCACCTGCGACACCCAGTGGCTGTGGCTGCCCTTGCGGCCAGGCCGCGTCCGTCTGTGGCTGATGGCCCACACATTCACTCTTTGGCCTCTCTGGGGAGGGCTCGGGGGTGGTGGCGCACGCGCTTGCACTTAGTCGCAATGGCATGTGGCGTGGTTGGTATGATGGGCAATGGATGGGATGGTGCGAGCCACCTCCCGTGACGTCAGTGCTGCTCGTGCTGTGGTGCGTTCCCCCTACATTTCCATTTGACTTGTGCCATGCTAGACGTTGAGGTTCTATTGCCTGCGTGATATGACCAGGAGGAGCGCGAGGAGACCTCTCACACACCATGCTCCACTGCCATCCCGTGCCCTGTATCGCCTGTGCGGATTGACTATGTTGGGGTTACACCTGGTCGACTGGGGTTGTGTGTGCCTTGTCAAGGGGCATGGCGGGCGCACAACAGGATCCAGCTTGTCCACAGAGGGGGGCTGAGGTGCGCCTGGTACCGCTTTGTACGTGTGCCCGGCTGCTGTGCACACACGTGTTCACTCCCCCCGACAGGTGTCCTCTCACAATGCCCAGGGAAGCGGTGGTGTACTGTTCATGACCCCTCCCAACACGGCGTGCTCCAACTTGGCATGTGCGCATCTACCCGTCACACCCACCCACCTGAGCACTGCGTCCATACGACTTCACACGACACATGTGTGTCTTCCACAGTTGTGCTACTCATTTGCGTTGACATCCAATACCAGTGGACTACATGGTCATGTCACGACTGCCGTGTACTTCACATACTCTCATCCTCTCTCATTCGTACTTGTCAAATGAGTCAGCGGAGACAGTTTTGGTTTCAAACATTATATTGAGTCTTCTGTCCTCTGTGATGCAGTATAGTGGACACTACTGGCAGCGGAATACATGTTGAGGATATACTGAGCATGATTGCAAATGGGATAGGGTGTGGGGTTACATGTGATTGGCTGTTGCATGTGGGATGTGGGCTTCAGAGTGACATCTGCTTGGCCAAGGCTGTGCTAATGTACATTTACGTATAGCTGCGGAGCTGCGGACTTTGACACAGACGGTATACATGTAGCCTACCAGACCGCTTGGCATCATGGGCACAGTCCATCTCAGTTCCATGTGACAGGTTTGCTGCGGTTGTTCCTCATGCACGCGTGCATGTGAGATGACATCAGGGCATGTGCTTGCGTGCATGCAGCGGCGTGCCACTTCTTGTTGCACTGTGGTGGTTACTGGACATGTCACAGTCACTGGGGTCGTGTTGTTGTTGTATGCACTTGTCGTCCATGCAAAGGTCCTGGTATGGGATTCCCGGGGCGGGGGTGGGAGGGGTGCAGCACCCACAGACTCCAGGCGACCTATTCATGTCCACTGAGCGGTGTGTGTGTCCATGTGCGCTGGATCCATGTCGTGTCCTGGTTGTTCGTGCAGTTCCGTCCATGTGGGTGCGATACACAGAGCCCATGCCACTGCCTCCCACGATGCATGCGGTGTTCCTGGATGTGATGGGGAACAGTGTGCATGTCCCGGTCATATCCGATGTCATGGCGATGTCGTTGATGGTGTGGTTACAGTTGCCGGTCGTTTGGTATGGCTGTTGTGGTGGTGACTGGCCAGTCCGTGCGGAAGCTAAGCATGGGTGCGGGGTTGGACATCATAGGTCAATCGGGGAACCTGCGTTGTGGTCCGACGAATTTACAGGTTGTCAGGTATGCGATGCCGTCCAGCAGGGCTTCCATGTCATTGGTGGTGTACATGTTTGCCAGCCAATGTAGCGGATGGTGGCTGTCAAGGTGTTGTTCGTAAGTTGTCCCTTGGAGGACCATGATGGGGCATGCTGGGTGACATTCGATGTAGCTGTTCTCGATGATCCGTCGTGTGGAGGCACAGTGGTCCCATTTCAGTGCGGGTGCGATGTTGGCCACATACGCCATGCCCCCATAGGCAGAGCAGGCCCTGTCGTGTGCGTCCAGAGGGAGGAGTAGTGGTAGCAGGTCCGCCTTCAGACATGCCGGGTTGGAGAGGCATATCTCCACGGGATGCTGGTAGGGACACCTCCGACAGTAGAAGACGGGCATGACGCAGCTGAACAATGTGATGCGGTAAGTCAGTCGGTAACTTACGTTCAGCAGGGACAGGAGATCGCATCCCAATGTATGAAACAGGTTGGTTTTGTACAGCTTGAGCTGTTCGGCGTAGTTGGGTAGGTGTGTTGCGGTTGCCATTTCGCAGCGGTGCGTTGTGGTGGCGTGCTCCGGCTGTGTGTGCAGTCTGCAATGTGTACGCTCCGAGGTTGCTGTGAGCTCTGTGTAGTCGTAGGGAGACAGGACTTGTGTTCTGTTGGCTTGTTTGGAGGACACGGGCCCTCTTCCCACATGCTTCTCAGACAGTTCAAGGTCAGTGATGTGTGACTCCTTCCAATTAACTTGCATGTGGCCGACATGGGGGAGTGTTTTCTTCTTTCTTCCCCGTCCGTTGTGTGCTTCTGTGATATGCGCTATCTGCCCTGTGGTCGGTCTCCTCGGCAAGCCTGTGTTGGTCTATTCTCGGACAATGGCTGTATTCACCGGCTTCTGTCGTAGGGCTGTGGTTTCGGAGTTGGAATGGAAGGTCATTCAGTGCTGTCTGCTCTCCCTTGTGTGGGCGGCAGGCTGCCTTTCCGCTCTGCGTTCGGCCTTGTGTGTGAATGTTATTCTTGGGCCACCTGTTGTCGGTCCCCGGGCTCTTTGGTGTTCCGTTTTATATGTCTTGTTCATATGTGCAGGGTGGTATGGGTGTTTCAGTGTGGTACTGGCGTTCCTCTTCCCGAAGGGGCCCTGCTTCTCCTAGTTGGTGTTGCCGCCGCTGTGTGCTACGCCATGTTTGTTACACTGGGGTGTGTCCTGCTGTTGCGTGTCTTCACTGACATGTGTGCGTCGGTTGTGTGGCGTTGGGTGTTGTCCGTGAATTGGGCGTTGTGGACATGTCTGTGGCAGGCCTGTCACGTGTCATGTGCGTTCGGGGTGGGGCTGATGTGTGTGCTGCTTGGTTGTGTCCCTGTGTCTGTGTGCGACGCATGCATGGCGCTGCGGTTGGCCTCTGCGTTGTGCGCATGTGTGGCGGCGTCATCGCCGCTTTGGGGCCGTGACGGGGTTGTTGGTTCCTAGTCCCAGGTGGTGTGTACACATGTGTTACGCGATGTTACGATTTGGCCTGTGTGTCATATGTGGATGCAATGGTGGATGTGTAGTGTACACGCGCTGGTGGGGGTTGTCCGCTTTTCCGCCCTTGCACTGTGTGCGCTGTTTGCGTGCACTTGTTGTGTGTGTGCCTACCTGCGTCTCCGCGGTACGTTGCGTCCTTGGTGGTGCATCAGCAGGAGCATGGGGAGGGCCTGCAGTGCTGGATTCATGCTCGGGGAGCCGCTCTTCGTTGTCCGTGCTCGGCGTCCGTGTTACCGCTTTGGTTTGTCGTACGGTATCTCTTGGCCGTGGGAGCCGTTTGTTTGCGGCATCGTAATTTATGCGCCGGGCGGGACGTGTTTCGTCGGACGGTGTGTGTCAGTTGGGCTGCGCCGCTACGTGTACGGGCGCACTTTGATGGCGGACGGTGTTGCTGGCTTGCCGGCGGTGTTTGGCCTACTTTTCGCATCGTAATTGGGCGGGCGTGTGGACTGCTGCGTGCCGGCGGTAACTGGTGGTTTTTGCATCCGCCAGCACGGCGGTTGTGCTTCCGCCCGCCATCGTAATGAGCCCCTTAATTTGGTTTAGTATCCAGCACTTTCCCTGAGTTTATTTGGTTGTGGAGTTGGAATAGTAATTTAGGGGTCGATTACGATGGCGGTCGGAAAAACATACCGACCGCCATGGTAGCGGCAAAAAACCGCCCGCATTGCCACCGGGAAAACGCCGGATACATTACGATGAACCGGCACAATAATCCGTCCGCGGCGGCGAGAGACAACGAAAACCGCCTGCACACGCCGGACCAGCTGAAAATCCGACCGCAACGGCCGGATACTCAGCGGAAAAGCCAAGAACCGCCGCCATGCACACGGAGTAACCGCCCGTGACATTATGACATCCCCGCTACCACCATGGTACCTACCTATGAATCCGACCGCATCGTGCGCGAACAGTGATGAATCTGATAGGCGGCGGAAGGGCTGCAGCATAGCCACCGCTGCCGAGGAACCGCTGCGGAGGAACCGCAAAAAAAATGGCGGACGAAGAAAAAATACGAAAAAAAAACAAACAATGCACACACTGAAGTAGACCTGTCCCAACACAAACCAAAAGTGCCCAATGACAACAGCCCCAGAAATTTCAAAATAACCAATCACAGGACAACACACACAACACACCTGACAGCAACATACCAGCTTGCCACACCCCCCATAGCCGAGCATAAAACCAGCCCCTCCCTGACCACAATCCTTTGCTACACTCCACAACTGAAGGTCCCAACCCCAGAGAACAAAGGAGAGGCAAACCTGCACACAGCACCACCACAACACACACACCACCTACACACCACCCACAACACCCACACAACTGCACCACAGAACATCTGCACAGCACACACCATGGCACCACACAAAATGCCAAAATTCACTGATGCAGAGCTTGCAGTCATGGTAGATGAGATAATAAGAGTTGAACCACAACTCTATGGCAACATGGTCCAACACACCCCATTAGCCACAAGAACCCAAATGTGGGTGAGGATAGTCAATAAGGTCAATGCAGTTGGGACCACCCCCGCAACAAGCAGGAAATACAGAAGCGGTGGCATGACCTGAAGACCGTGGTGAAGAGGAAGAGGGCCAAGAACCGTCAGCTGGCTGACGGGACTGGTGGAGGCACTCCCATCCCACCCAAACCATACAGTCCGTGGGAGGAGAAGGTCCTTGGAATCCTACATCCAGAGAGTCTTGAAGGAATCCGCGGGGGACTGGAAGCTGGTAAGTACAAACCAAAGTATATCATCACATTGCCATGTACCGTCTTGCACAAATTCAAACCTACAACCCCTAGGCCAAAGGACATTCGTCTGACCCACAATACCCAAAACAGGTCACACAGATGTAACCACCACTCAACCTGAAAAAGCACAAAGCTAAACAAAACCAACTGGGATGCATGTGTACAGACAAAAAGCACTACAACACACACCAGGCCCCCATCTCCCACCCCTCAGCAGGATGGAGCACCACACCCAGAAGCATGTGTCAGCCATTGAACGCTCCCCCACCACCTAACAGGTAGGTAGCCATCTTCACAGGGATGGAGAATGTGTATCTGGAGGCAGCACTACAACTCCCAACAGGCCCCCTCTCACACCCCTCAGCAGGATGGAGCACCCCACCCAGAAGCATGTGTCAGCCATTGAACGCTCCCCCACCACCTAACAGGTAGGTAGCCATCTTCACAGGGTTGGGGAATGTGTATCTGGAGGCAGCACTACAACTCCCAACAGGCCCCCTCTCACACCCCTCAGCAGGATGGAGCACCCCACCCAGAAGCATGTGTCAGCCATTGAACGCTCCCCCACCACCTAACAGGTAGGTAGCCATCTTCACAGGGTTGGGGAATGTGTATCTGGAGGCAGCACTACAACTCCCAACTGGCCCCCTCTCACACCCCTCAGCAGGATGGAGCACCCCACCCAGAAGCATGTGTCAGCCATTGAACGCTCCCCCACCACCTAACAGGTAGGTAGCCATCTTCACAGGGATGGGGAATGTGTATCTGGAGGCAGCACTACAACTCCCAACAGGCCCCCTCTCACACCCCTCAGCAGGATGGAGCACCCCACCCAGAAGCATGTGTCAGCCATTGAACGCTCCCCCACCACCTAACAGGTAGGTAGCCATCTTCACAGGGTTGGGGAATGTGTATCTGGAGGCAGCACTACAACTCCCAACAGGCCCCCTCTCCCACCCCTCAGCAGGATGGAGCACCCCACCCAGAAGCATGTGTCAGCCATTGAACGCTCCCCCACCACCTAACAGGTAGGTAGCCATCTTCACAGGGTTGGGGAATGTGTATCTGGAGGCAGCACTACAACTCCCAACAGGCCCCCTCTCACACCCCTCAGCAGGATGGAGCACCCCACCCAGAAGCATGTGTCAGCCATTGAACGCTCCCCCACCACCTAACAGGTAGGTAGCCATCTTCACAGGGTTGGGGAATGTGTATCTGGAGGCAGCACTACAACTCCCAACAGGCCCCCTCTCCCACCCCTCAGCAGGATGGAGCACCCCACCCAGAAGCATGTGTCAGCCATTGAACGCTCCCCCACCACCAAACAGGTAGGTAGCCATCTTCACAGGGATGGGGAATGTGTATCTGGAGGCAGCACTACAACTCCCAACAGGCCCCCTCTCCCACCCCTCAGCAGGATGGAGCACCCCACCCAGAAGCATGTGTCAGCCATTGAACGCTCCCCACCACCAAACAGGTAGGTAGCCATCTTCACAGGGATGGGGAATGTGTATCTGGAGGCAGCACTACAACTCCCAACAGGCCCCCTCTCACACCCTCAGCAGGATGGAGCACCCCACCCAGAAGCATGTGTCAGCCATTGAACGCTCCCCCACCACCTAACAGGTAGGTAGCCATCTTCACAGGGTTGGGGAATGTGTATCTGGAGGCAGCACTACAACTCCCAACAGGCCCCCCCACACCCCTCAGCAGGATGGAGCACCCCACCCAGAAGCATGTGTCAGCCATTGAACGCTCCCCCACCACCTAACAGGTAGGTAGCCATCTTCACAGGGTTGGGGAATGTGTATCTGGAGGCAGCACTACAACTCCCAACAGGCCCCCTCTCCCACCCCTCAGCAGGATGGAGCACCCCACCCAGAAGCATGTGTCAGCCATTGAACGCTCCCCCACCACCTAACAGGTAGGTAGCCATCTTCACAGGGATGGGGAATGTGTATCTGGAGGCAGCACTACAACTCCCAACAGGCCCCCTCTCACACCCCTCAGCAGGATGGAGCACCCCACCCAGAAGCATGTGTCAGCCATTGAACGCTCCCCCACCACCTAACAGGTAGGTAGCCATCTTCACAGGGATGGGGAATGTGTATCTGGAGGCAGCACTACAACTCCCAACAGGCCCCCTCTCACACCCCTCAGCAGGTTGGGGCACCCCACCCAGAAGCATGTGTCTGTAAGTAAAAACCAAAGTGACACTGCACAGGTAATCAGACAGTGCATGCACACCACCATCACTCAACAAAAGCATTGAGAGACATGACAACATGAGGCTCTACTTCACCCAAAAATAGAAAAGTAAAGCACAGCCATTGACAGGATGCAGACAGCTCAGCGTACGTAACTGTGACAGAAACAGAACTGTGACTCTCAACAAATATGTCCAAGCAAACGGGCCTCTGACATGCATCACCCAGACTTCCCTCTGTAGCGTACATGGGTGCTGATCATGAAGGACCATGGGAAAACCAAACTAGCATGGTCTGCTGTATAAAGAAATACAAGCACAGGACATGTCAACGGTATGCATGTGATGACAATGGCTAGTCCATGCACACAGGTAATGTCTGCCAGGCAGAGTGATCAGCAAAGATGCTGAACATCAACTTGTAGTCATGCCAGTTGTCAGATGACAACCTCACATTGAAATCACCAATACTAGACGTGTGGCATGCTAACCAATCACAGGTCACACCATTGTGAAATGATGAATGTAACTCCACTTCATGGCATGAGGCACATCACTGTGCAGACATACAATGTGTGAAAAAGGCAACTGTGTGTAGCATAACATGTAAATAAGAGACATCAAACACAGCAACCCTGAGGTGTGTAAGGCAATTACCATCTACTTCCTGTCCCACAGGTGACCAACAACTGACTGCAGAGGACGACAACCTCAACCAGCACAGCCAGTCACCAGCTCCCGAACATCTCCCCTCGGATGCAGACTCCCTGGATAATGATGATGAGGAGGACCAACCCGGACCATCTGGTGTGGCAGGGCGTAATGTGTCCCAGGACCCCACAGCCCCACCACCCTCAGCAACAACATCAACGCAGAGCCCTGCTGCAACGACCTGTGCCACCACCACCACCTCCACCACCACTACCACTACCACTGCTGCCTGCAACACTCGCCCTGCTCCACAGGCCAACCAGACCACAACAACTGCGGAGGTACGGGAGAGTAGGCCGGTGCCCACAGGAGGGAGGCAACAGGGCCGTGACAGCAGGCCAGGTGTGAGGACAAGGCTGACCCAATGGGAAGAAGACCCTGCCACTGAATCACTGGCACACATTCACAGAGTTGTGGGGGCCTATGAACACGCCCAGGGACAGTTGAGGCAGGCTCAGCAGGATGCCCGTGAGCAACAACAGATGCTGCGCTCAATTGACAACCGCATGGGCCAACTCGTGGCCTGCATGGGCCAAATCAGGGACCTCCTGGGCCAGCTAGTGGGGGTCCTCAGGGACAGGCATGCGGCACCGCCAACACCTACAGCTCCCTCCGTTGTGACGCAGGATGACAGACCCCCACCCTCCCCTGCGTCCAGCGAGCATGGGGACTCATCAGACACCACTGGCCATGCACCTGTGTCCCCCCTGCCAAAAGAGCAAGGGGCCGCCCGAAAAAATCATTGGGAGCATCCCGTGGCAAAGCACCTGGCAAAAGCCAGTCAAGTAGCCAGCCATGATGGCACCCCTCTTCACCCTGCTGTGTACCCTGCAGACTGTCCCCACACACAATGGCGTGGGAATGGCAAATGACTGTTGGACTGTGTTGCCATACTGATCTAGTGTATACTCTATTGTCTCATCTACCATCACTGACAAATCTGTTATTCACCATTCACAAATCTGTCAATATCCACATCTACATCACATGTATCCACTGTAAATAAACACTAATAACGCACCAATGTAGTTGTCACTGTTCCATGTTCATCACAGTATGTTAACTCACACCCATGATTACAATGTCACAGGAGCAGGGATACTCCGCAGGCAAGTAGAGGCTGAAGGGACCTAGGAAAACACAACAGAACATCAGTTGCTACTCAGGTGGTGGACTAACAACCATCACACAACACAGCACATCAAGGTACGACAATCTGCACATGTCACAAGGAGCAACTGTACCAACATAGACATCAAGTAGCTGTGTCAAAAGATCCCTTGCCATACACATCTGCAGCCAGCACTGACTCTGCAACATGCTGTAGTCACAAAACTCACATACACATATTCACCAAGCACAACATCATCAGACAACAGCCAGTATTGACATTGCCACTGACCATCAAGTGAAGTAGTTGTTGATGAGCTGCTGACGCTGTCCAACACCTTCCTCCTCTCCACTATCCTCGTCACTTGACGTTTGGGTGTTTGCAGGTGGGGGCTGTGGCTGGTCATCATCATCCTGGATTAAGGGGATCCCCTTCCGCACGGCCAGGTTGTGTAGCATGCAGCATGCTACCACTATCTGACACACCTTGACGGGTGAGTACTGCAGAGCCCCTCCGGTCTTGTCGAGGCATCGAAAACGCGATTTCAGGAGTCCAAATGTTCGCTCAATGACCCGACGTGTCCTCCCATGGGCATTGTTGTAGCGCACTTCAGCTGGTGTCCTGGGATTGCGAAGTGGACTCAGCAACCAAGGTCCGTTGGGATATGCAGAGTCACCTAAGTGTGAAAGACACATACAGATTGAGTGTCTGACATGTGTCCGAGGACAGCATGGCACACAAACAGCACACGACTCGACCCTTTGTACTCACCCACAATCCATGCCCGCTCCGGCGCCAGATTGGCCATCAGCTGTGGTAAAATGCTGTTGCGCATTATGTGTGAATCGTGGGCTGATCCTGGAAACTTTGCACAAACGTGTGAGATGACCATATCTGCCTGGCACACCACCTGCACATTGATGGAATGATAATGTTTCCTATTTCGGTAAATATGCTCCCGTGCTTGGGGTGGAATCAGGGAAACATGTGTGCCATCTATTGCACCAACTACATTAGGAACGTGTCCAAGTGCATAAAATTCGCCCTTCACATCCGCCAACTCATGCCGCCTGGGGAAATGTATGAATTGGTCCCTGTGTTGCATCATAGCCAACAGGACATCACGTAGCACCATGCTGAATGTTGGTTGGGACATCCCCCTGCAATGCCCACAGTTTGCTGGAAGGATCCCGTAGCCACGAAATGTAGGAATGCCATCACCTTTGCCGTTGCCGTGAGTGCTGTTGGGTATGTCCTGCGTGGAAGCAGGTGTGGCTCCAATAGTGCACAAAGTTCCAGGAGGTTTGTCCGATCCAGACGGAATCGCCTTATGATGTCGGTATCCTCCATGTTAGCCAGCAGGGTGAAGGTACGAAACACATTAGGTCGCCTCCTAGGTGAGATGAAAGGGGACACGTCATAGCAACATAAATTAGGATGTGCACAAATTCATAAAGTCTGTCCTGTCACGGCGCTAACATTGACTGTCATCCCTGAAAGCACACAGTGCAATTCAGTGTTGTCCCAACATGAGACAGATTAATTGTACAACTGTCATGGATGTGCACAGTCAGTAGACACAATACGAACACTGTCTATGTGAATGCCAAGAGTCACATATCGAGCTGAGGTGGACTCAGCCTTGGGTGTACATGACACAGGACATGTGTGAAGCAGAGACACTGCTGGCTTCCACGTTGCTGCTGTACCTGCCACACCTCCTTGGCCAATAATTGCAGGGGACACATCAACAACACAATGTGGATAGATCATTGGGATTGTCTTTGTACTCAGTGCCACTTCGAACACACTCAAATTCAATGACATTCACATCCCAAACCCATACATGTGCCAATGTCATCAGTACACAGGCCATATCTGCTGCTGACTTGAATACAAAGTCGGACAGTGACAGATGATGTCACGCCTGTGCAGAGTATGTGTACCACTGTAACAGGCCACCATTACCCCACTGCCCAATACTCTCTACAAGCACACAGATAGCCAATGTGGCACACATTAACAATAGATGAGGGACGTGATCAGCAGGGCCTGTATGCACCCTTAATCTTCCCCCATTTTGGACATTTACATGCAGCATCAAGGAGGGACTGCCCAAGGACACATGTGCACCACAACACATACCATGGTGATACACATCCAGCTGTTTCAAGACACAACAGTGCCACAACACATACATACAACACTACATGGACAATGCCAAGCCAGTATGCCAACAAGTCCACGCATGAACATACTGTATGCATGACATATGGACTACTGGCTCAGACACCTGACACCAGTGGATGTAATTTTACACCACATGTCCCAAAGGACATGCATCCTGACCCTCATTCCACACAGGCTGTCAGGCCCAACACAGCATACAATCAATATCCCACATCTAACAAACATGCTGGCTGTGCATGAGTAGTGGGACACTGGTACCTCACATTGACCAAATGTCGGAGTTGGATGAGTGTCACAGGCACAACAGTCAAGGTACATCTCACCTGTCTTGGGTGCCCACACCATCCTGATACACCAGCAGATGTGATCCACCCACACAGTGCTGGAATAGATGGTGAGCAAGGATGGCTAGCACCCCATAGCATGCACATACACTAGTGTTGGTGGCAACACACTGCACACGTGTGCCACTTGTGCTGACCATCCAACATTGCAGACAATTCCCGCTAATCAGTGCACACACATTGCACAGGCAAAACTGGACACCCATAGCCTGTGGACAAATGTCGCATACTATATTCCATACAGTTAGCACAATCCACAACCGTGCATGCAGTCCATCTGCCAACGCAACATTCCTGATGTGAACAATGGACATGCACTGGTGGCAGGTGAGTAGCACCGGAACACAGCACAACACTCAAAAACATAGTGTAGCTAAGCACCATTGTTGAAATGTACATGTCACTGATTCACATACAACAGTCCAAACAACATGAGCACAGACCTGACACTACCACATAGGTCCCTGTGGTTACAGGTGGCAGACATGTAGCAAAGACATCTGCTCTGGCCGTCTACCCAAGTGACAAACAATAATAATGCAACGGATGCCAGGTGTGGTGCTGAAGTACTCGTCATCCTTTAGCAGGTCGAGCCCCCCCTGTACATGTGGACATACACTGCAGGAGTTGCCAGTGTGTACAAAGACATAACATGCGGCATGTAATTGGTCTTAGCAATAACACAACAGGGTGACATCTGTTTCCAATGATGACAGTCATGCTGAATAAATGAGTTCATCTGGGTTTTCAGTGTAACACATGGGCTCAGGTGTGAGATAGTGGTCAGCATGGGTGGCAGATACGACATTGTGTGTAAATATTGCTCAACATAATGGAGTACAGTGTTCCATTTGGTGTGAGACGTTACACAGTGGCTGACATTTGTGACAGGAGACCATATCAATGTTATCCAGTGCCATGTGCCACTGTACGTATCCACTGTGCGTAGTACAGTAATGACCATTGATCCACACACAACAAGAACTGTCCGTAGGTGCCTTAAACGTGCCCCATAAACACAATGACGCACAGAGTGTACGATGTGATGCTGCATATTCCCCATAGCGGACGCACATACTGTCCGTGAATTGGGTGGCGGAGCATGCCAACCACCATTTGTACCTGTGTCGATGCCCACCACTGACGCAAGTGTGTCATGTGCTGCACATGACACATTGGTGTTAGTGATGGCCCTCTACATAGCTGCAGATGGCGTTTGTCATGCTCCACCAGCCACATCCCGGTCACCCATGTCACTCTATGGCAATCAAACAGCGGTAGCGCCGGCCAGGACCCCACGGTGTGTCACCGCCATGAACCATGCCCTTGCAGCCAATGGGGACCGCTATCGCGGTGGCATGATGCAGATTCAAAAATCGCGGTAGGCGTGCTCCGCCCCCAGCGGATGCGGAGATAGGATGCATTTGTAAGATGCACCACCGCGGTAGCGCCGGCCAGGACCCCGCGGTGTGTCACCGCCATGAACCATGCCCTTGCAGCCAATGGGGACCGCTATCGCGGTGGCATGATGCAGATTCAAAAATCGCGGTAGGCGTGCTCCGCCCCCAGCGGATGCGGAGATAGGATGCATTTGTAAGATGCACCACCGCGGTAGCGCCGGCCAGGACCACGCGGTGTGTCACCGCCATGAACCATGCCCTTGCAGCCAATGGGGACCGCTATCGCGGTGGCATGATGCAGATTCAAAAATCGCGGTAGGCGTGCTCCGCCCCAGCGGATGCGGAGATAGGATGCATTTGTAAGATGCACCACCGCGGTAGCGCCGGCCAGGACCCCGCGGTGTGTCACCGCCATGAACCATGCCCTTGCAGCCAATGGGGACCGCTATCGCGGTGGCATGTTGCAGATTCAAAAATCGCGGTAGGCGTGCTCCGCCCCGCGGAGGCGGTCATTGGATGCTTTTGAAGAAGGCTGACCTGGAACACCAATGGCAGAAGACTATGACCACTGAAACGAGTCCAGGGCCCTATATATGTGTGGAAGGGAGCACCACATTTCCACTGCTCACAGAGCCTGCTGCCTGGGACCCCTCACCTGCTGCTGCCTCCAGGGACTGCTGCCTGAGACCCCTCACCTGCTGCTGCCTCCAGGGACTGCTGCCTGAGACCCCTCACCTGCTGCTGCCTCCAGGGACTGCTGCCTGGGACCCCTCACCTGCTGCTGCCTCCAGGGACTGCTGCCTGGGACCCCTCACCGCCCACTGCCGCCGCTGACGTCTCATGTCCACAGTGATGGCTAGGACGGAGAAGATCCGTGCCAGTCCATTTACAAGCGAGGAGCTGGATGTCCTGGTGGACGAGGTGCTGACACAGTACCCACGGCTATATGGTGGCCCAAATGTTGTGGTAAGTCTCCAACAGTGGGGGTGTGAGTGCAAGGGGGCACACATGTAGTCGATCAGATGGTGTATGTGCCTGAGAGTGTGGGGTTGTGTAATGCACTGGCTGACATGCTGTTTCCTAGTTGTTAAGGGGGTGTATGCAACCCACACATTAAATGCATGGACATGAAGGGTGGATGGACATGTGTTGTGTACACATCCATATGGTGTGACAGCTATCTGGTGATGCATGTTTCGGGACAGTTATTGTTCATGTGACTGTTTGTGTGGGTCCTCGTTGTCCATCTCTGTGTGATTCTACCTGGCATGGACTGTCCACGCCCAATGTGACAAGGACACATCACTGACTGTACAGAGTGTGATACGTGTGTGGTTGGCATGAGTGTACATCAATGACCCATATCTGCCGTGTGGAGATGAGTCTGTGTCATGCCACTGTTCAGAGAGAGAGGTTTTACCATGAGAGTGTGTCACTGATGTTTTCCCCTCTTGTCTCCCACACCTGCAGCTCAAGGTACACCAGCGTAAGGCCGTGTGGAGGTCCATTGCAACCAAGGTGCGGGCTCTGGGAGTGTCAAACCGCCGGCGCACCCACTGCCACAAGAGGTGGGACGACATATCACGACTGGCAAAGAACGTTGCCGAGATGACACTGGGGATACTCCCTCGCAGTGGCAGGTTGTCACGACGCAGCTTGACACCACTGATGTGCCGCATCTTGGCTGTGACACAGCCTGAGCTGGACGCACGTTTGAAGGAGCATCAACAGCAAGCTAGTGGTGAGTATTCTGTGAAGGTTGATTTTGTCTGTGAGTGGCTGCATGTGTACCAAGCCTGTACCTGCGCTGGTGTACGTGATGTGGTTACTGTGATGCAGTGGGTTGTAAGTGGCCCCTGTGCTGGGTGTGGCAGTCACGGATTTTACATACATGCACTTACTGATGTTTTTCCAATCCTGGGAATTTCAATGGCATTGTGGGTGGTGTGCTGCAGGCCTGGTCCATTGGTGTTAGTGTTTGTATGCCCCAACATGCATGATGTTGTGCTGTCTGCCCATCACATGGCTCAGCTATGCCGTGTTTAGATGTTTGTACGCACTGTTTGAGGTAGTGAAGTGTGTCTGCATGGTGAGAATGCACGGGGTGGCCTGCAACATGTAGACTTTGTCATCCTCAGTGTTGCTTTGCTTGAATATGTTTGTCCTGTTGCTGTCACTTTGCTGACCCTACATGTCTCTCTGTTATGCAGCATCTCCCGTGGGCACGGAGGGACAGGGGACGGACACCAGTGGTGGTGAAACAAGCACAACAGCTGCACAGGATCCCAGTGACACAGATGTGACCAGCGCCTCGGAGGGGGATAGGAGTATGCTGGAGGAATCACAGCCCGAGACGCAAAGTTCAACATCATCTGATGACGGCGGTGGTGCAGACATCTTGGAGGACACAGGGAACGGAGAGTCTGCTACATCTTCCAGCACACAGCGTGCAGTGCCCACCCTCCCAGCCACTTCCTCTGTTGCTGCCCGTGTTCGCACCACAAAGAGGGGAAGAGTGTCCTTCATTCCAGGCACCGCTGCCCCTGCCCCTGTGCCCCCTGCTGCCATCAGTGCAGAGTGTGTGGACCTTATGCGCCAGCTGTGTGTGGGGCAGACAGGGCTCCTCAATGCATTGTCAGACCACGACCGCAAATTGGCACAGGTGTTAGCTTTCATGGAGGGCATCCATTCAGACGTGGGTGGGCTGCACCGCACTGTCCAGACAATGTCCTCCACAATGGCGGCTGCACTTCAACTGGCTCAATCTCGTAGTCCAATTCCAGTCCCTTTGTCCACCCCCATGCCAGTGGCGACGTCTGACGACGGTGACCGCGCTTCACACACCTCAACGTCACGATACTGCACACGTAGCACACAGCAGCAGCAGCCCAAGCGGTCAAGGTCACAGACACCTTCCCCTACGAAGAAAAAACAACCCCAGAGCGCAAAGGGAAGAGCCCGTCAGGCATTGCAAAGGCACATGATTCAAGGAGGAAGTACTCAGGGTCACAAGCCTCAGAGCAATCCCCGGCCACAGACTCTGTGGTCCCAAAAACGTCTCGCAAAGGCATGCAGACACTCTCCATGCCCACTGTGAAGGTGGGGCCTGGCAAGGCTACACATAGTAAGGTATCCAAGGCTGTTTCACCAACTACCTCTACTCCCATTCCAAGTCCAGTGAAGCAGGGACAGGAGGGCACTGTAGGGGGCACACAGGGTAAAGAGGGGATGGAGGGGCAGAGGCAATGCCAGGCTAAGCGTCCTTCTGGATCCAGCACATCCCCAAAGGGAGGTCCAGCGTGTGCACCTGCGGCAGCCTTGGTGATGAGTGTGCCGTTTGTGTCCACACCACTTCCCATTGATACCAAGACAGGCAAGCCATTTAGAATCCCCAAGAAGTGGAAAGGCACCCCTCCACTGTCTCCCTCCCACACTGTGTCCCACGTCGGCCTGAGTCCACCTCCACGTGCCACTACACCACCTGGTCCAAGCAGCCCTCCAGCGTCCAAGGCCACTGATAGCTCTTCCTCAGCTGGGCGTCTCACTCCCCAGTCAAGTGGTCCAACTGTGCCCGACACACAGACAGCTCCCAGTCAGACTGACAGCCAAGTCTGAATGTTGATCAATGTCACAGACCTGTCTCTCCCACACCGGTACCTGTGCTGCCCATCGTGACACACCAGACTGTGTTGCTGACCATGGCGGAGTTTGGTGACACACATTCCCTGTGCAGCTTCTCATTGACTCTGTCAGCACCTTGGACTGGCCACTGGCCTTGCAGTTTGCCCCCTGCCTGTGCAGCTTCTCATTGTCTCTGTCAGCACCTTGGACTGGCCACTGGCCTTGCAGTTTGCCCCCTGCCTGTGCAGCTTCTCATTGTCTCTGTCAGCACCTTGGACTGGCCACTGGCCTTGCAGTTTGCCCCCTGCCTGTGCAGCTTCTCATTGTCTCTGTCAGCACCTTGGACTGGCCACTGGCCTTGCAGTTTGCCCCCTGCCTGTGCAGCTTCTCATTGTCTCTGTCAGCACCTTGGACTGGCCACTGGCCTTGCAGTTTGCCCCCTGCCTGTGCAGCTTCTCATTGTCTCTGTCAGCACCTTGGACTGGCCACTGGCCTTGCAGTTTGACCCCTGCCTGTGCAGCTTCTCATTGTCTCTGTCAGCACCTTGGACTGGCCACTGGCCTTGCAGTTTGCCCCCTGCCTGTGCAGCTTCTCATTGTCTCTGTCAGCACCTTGGACTGGCCACTGGCCTTGCAGTTTGCCCCCTGCCTGTGCAGCTTCTCATTGACTCTGTCAGCACCTTGGACTGGCCACTGGCCTTGCAGTTTGCCCCCTGCCTGTGCAGCTTCTCATGTTCAGGCTCTGCATCTTGTGCCTTGGTCCTGTCTGATATTGTTGCCTATCAGTGCTATTTGTGAATAAAAACAGTTGCTCATGTTGTCAGTTGTGTCATTGTCCTTACTGAATAAGGCTTTTCCTGTATGTCTCACATTTACTGGGCCACATGCTCTGTTTTTTTTTTTGTTTTTTTTTTTTGTTAGACAATAAAATCGACATACACATATATTTCATTCATTAAAACAAAAAAGCAAAATAATCTGAGAGGGATCATTACACATTTTTCATCACCATATACTTTTCAATATATTTCACAGAGCTATAATCAGCCGGGGACCAGACAAGAGAAAAAAGAAAAACAAAAGACAAGAAAAATATAGGGGAATGACCATAAATCGAGATATATTAACATATAGATTGAAGAGGAAGAAAGGGATTATTGTAGATACTCTACTAACGCCCCCAGATCTTAATACCTAACCGGCGTTTCTGAGAACCCTTGAGAGCGTAAAGGCTATATTCCAAATTACATATAGAGTAAAGTCTACCCCTCCACATTTCAAAAGATGGTGGCTCTTTCTCTCTCCATAGTGATGCTATACATAATCTTGCTATTGCCACAGCTATAAATAAAAAATACCTAAATTCATACATTCCCTGTGAATCTACTGCTTCATCCACCACTCCTAGCATCATCCCAGTGGGTGTAATCTCTATCCGCACCCCTGTCACCTCTGTCAGAAAGATCTCCATCTTACTTATAAATTGTCTCAGATCTGGGCATTCAAAAAACATATGGAGACTATCAGCTTGATCTGATGCACAGCGCGTACATTTACCTTCATTTTGACCCCCCCATCGTGCGATTTTGGCTGGCGTATAATACAGATCATATATAGTCTTATAATGTTGCGCCTTAAGACTAGAGGAGATCGAAAGCTTTTCTGATAATGCTATTGACTGTTGTAAGAGATTCCCGGCCTGATTTAATCTATTATTCCATTTAGAATTTTGTTTTTCAAGATCATCCCCTTGCAGTTCCATAAGATTCTGGTATAAAACACCAATCCTCCCATGTTTCCTAATTGTTTCCAACAACTTACTTTTTATAGCCAAATTTGTTACATCTACTCTCTTTTGTAAATAGTCGCGGATTTGCAAATATTTAAAAAAATCGGTTTTGGGGAGATCATATTCAGATATTAACGAAGCATATGTCTTAACGCCGCTGCAGTCAATTAAATCTCCCAAAGTCATCAGTCCTTTCCGTCTCCATCTAGCCACTACATTATCAGAAAAAATAAGGGGGGTAGTGCTACAGATGAGGTGGGTGTATAATAATTAAGTTTACCAAGCTTCAGATACTTCTGAACCTGTTTCCACACTTTATAAACGGCTTGCAACACCTTAAAACGAGTTTTTTTATAATAGCTAGGCTCCAGATTTAAAAATAAATTTCTCTCTGTTCTTGAACCCAATAACAACTGAAAAATATTCGGGAATTCTTCCACCTTTCCATCTCTTTCCCCAACCAATAGAATACCCATTTGTTGCAACATACATACCAAATAATAGAACATAAAATTCGGAACAGCCCAGCCCCCTCGAGATCGAGGCAAAGTCATATACCTCATTGCTCGCCGGGGTTTGCCTTGTGCCCATAAGAAGCTACCACAGATGGATTGTAACTTTTGAAGTTGTTTCACCGTGAGTTCCAAAGGAACACACCTAAAATAGTACATCACTTTAGGCAAAATATCCATTTTTAAAACATTGCATCTCCCGACTATCGATAAATGTAAGCTTTCCATTCTATCCAGATCCTTCTTAATTTTCCGCATTAATGGTTCCCAATTTGATAGTAACATTTTATCCAGATTGGCGTTAATACGAATCCCCAAATATGTAGCCTCCTCTGTAACCCTGGAGTCATTACTGCAAACTTGCTCAGTACAAATTATTTGCGTTTTTGTAGTGTTTAATTTAAATCCTGATCCTTCACCAAATTGAGCTGCTAATCGTTCAATCTCTTTAACAGTTTGAATTGGATCCGGCGAGATAACCGCGATGTCATCTGCGTATGCTAGTGTAGTAACCTCCAACCCAGGTCTAGCTATCATATTGTTTAACCTATATTCCAATAGATTCAAAAACGGATTAATATATAGGGCAAATAATAAAGGAGAGCAGGGACACCCTTGTCGGGTACCTCTGGATATTGTAACAAAACTAGACTCCAGTCCCAGCGCACATATTTTTGCCTTGGGTGAATGGTACATAGTCTGTAAAGCTTGTATGAAACCTAGTCCAAAGCCTTGCCATCGCATCGTTGCCCATAAAAACTCCCAAGAGACACGGTCAAATGCTTTCTCCGCATCGAGTAGTACCACACTGCACGGAGCTTTCAAAACGCTAGCAACATCCAGTGTGGCAACTACTCGACTGACGTGATTGACCGTGCCTCTTCCTGGAATAAAGCCATGCTGTCGAGCAGAGACTAAAGGGATTAATACACGGGAAAGTCGTGTTGCCAAAATTTTTGCGTATATCTTCCCATCACAGTTTAAGAGTGAAATGGGTCGATATGATCCCGGCAGTAAAGATGGCTTATCTTTTTTTAAGAAGATAACTATACTAGCTTCATCCCATGACACTGGGGCATATCCTTTCTGAGCCTCTTGAAAGACCATCAGCATATCTGCTTGTAGCTCAATTAAAAATTTCTTATAGAATTCGAGTGGAATCTTATCAGGCCCGGCAGCTTTCCCTGTTGCTAGTGATCTAACTGCCTCTTCTAATTCTTCCACAGTTATGGGCTTCTCTAAATATTCACTATCATCTGCGCTTAATATTTTCCTATGAGGATCCTTGAAAAATTCTGTAGATGTATCTTGACGTGTACGCTCTTCTGTATATAATTCCTCATAGAAAGCTCGAAAACTTCGAGGATCTCTACAGATGTTTCTACCGTCTTTCCATTAGCATCTTTAATTGCGGTAATAACATCCTTTATCTCTCTCCTCCTGATTTTCTTAGCCAGGCATTTGCCTGTCATCTCCCCGTACTCATAGCACTCTCTTCTAAATGTTTGATATTTACTAGCATTATCTTTGGCCCATTTCTCGTTAATCTTCGCCTTGCATCGTGCTATCTCGGTTTGTGATACTGGGCCACATGCTCTGTGTGCCACTTCAACTGTGCCACTGGCTTGTTTGACTTATCATTTTTTTACAGGGGTGACGGGGACTTCAGTTCTTCATGACTCGGATACTTGTGGGGTCAGTGATGTTGTTTTCGGTGACATACCAGACTTATGTTCCTTCCTTGTTGCTGTTGGCTATGTTTTACTGCATCCTGGTATGTGGGCACTGCAAACACATAGAGGGGTCATATACACGGGATTGCAGGCAGGCTGACCAGGCTCAACATGTATGTGCGTTCTTGCTTTCATGTATGCCTAGCAGTGTAGATGTGTAGTCATGTTGTGATGGGCAGTCATCCTAGTCACAACGGTTACTTACATGGTGTGCATTTGGGTGGTCAAGGGTTGTACGGTGTGTTGGTTGTGGCTTTGTCGTGTGTGTTGATGTGTGTGTTAATGGCATGTGACTCATGGCTGTGTGGGACTGTTGTGTGTTTGTGTGCACACACTGCTTGTTGTGCATTCAGTGCTGTGGGTGTATGTTGCCTTGTGCTGTCCTAGTGTACATCCCCTGATGTACTGCTGTGTTTGCTATGTGCTTTGTGGTGTTGTGCATCTGTTGTGTGTTTGATGTGTCTGTGTTGTTCTGTGATGGTGCACTTCTTGTCTGTGTTGTGGTATGTAGCCTATGCATTTTTCCTGACTGATGAGGTGGTGCACTCCTGTTGTGTGTGTGCTCCCATTGCCTTCCCCTAGTTTGGCTGCACAGGTGATGTGTGTTATTTTTGTGGTTCTGTATGTGTTTCTGTTTTGAATTGTGTTTGCCATTTTTGTTTTGGTGCAGACGTTGGTACTGAAATCCCTGTGAGTGTGATGTTTGTGGATGCCCCCAGGGGGTTTGATTGTTTGTCTGTATCTTGTCTGGACATTATGTAGGCCCCTCTGTGTGTCTGGCATTGGGGTTGTGTGCTGCAGATATGAGGGGGGTATGTTTGGGGACTCCTATTTGTGTTTGACAGTCATTGAGTGTGCCAATGTGCCCTGTGTGATACTCATGTGTACTTGCTGTTCACTGTTTGACTTGAGGTCCTTCCTTTCATCCCTGTCCCTATACATGGGTTACCTTGCTGTCTCCCTGAGTTGTTGCACTGAGGTGACTGTTGTTTGACTTCACTCACTGTGCCAGCCATGTGCTTGGATGGGGTGTGGATGTTGTTCTGGGTTCCTTGTCCTGCATGTGTCTGTTCACCTGGTTGTTGGTTGTCTCCTTGCCCTCCCATTTGTGTGCACATAATTTTTGCTTTCCTCTATGTTGTGCTCCATTGCTGGTGGCATGTGGTCTGTGTATGTGGCTGTGTGTCGGTGTGGGGTATGTCTGTGTGAGTTGGCAGGGTGTGTGTCCAGTAGTCTGTATGTTCCTTGTGTGTGTATGTTAATTTTGTGCTTGTATTCTGCTTTCTTGCCATGTATGTGGTGTTGTGGTGTGTGTGTGTGTTGCCCTGGGCCTGTGCCTCTGTGCTGTGTGTTAATCTACACCCAATGCTGCTGTGTCTGTCTCCCTAGGTGTTAGTTGTGTGCTGCTGGGTGTGGATTTAGCTCGCTTGGTGTTGGACATGGGGGTGCACAGGGGGATTGGCATGTTTCTTGCTGTGTGCGGCGGAGCTGTGGGTGGTGGGTGGTGGTGGTGGCCTGTGGTCTTTCTGGCCTGTCCGTTGCTGTACATGCATTCTGCTTTGTGCGATGGATTTCCCGCATACTCACCGCTGCGGTGTCGTCAGCAACACATTACATTATGTTCGCGGTAATTTGGTGGGCTTGATGCAGGGTGTGAATTGGTGCCAGCTGAGACATGTGTGGGTACACTGATGGATGTGTTCCTGTCCACACCAGTGTGTCTGGTGTGGCCAGGTGCCCTGTTTCAGCCCGTGGAATTTGTGTTCTGTTTTGTGTTGTATTGTGTGTTTTTACGTACCTGCGGCGGCGTCCGCGGCGGTCGATGTTGGCCTGGTGATGTATCACGTACAGCACCGGGAGGACATGTAGTGCTGGATCCATGGCGTTCGGCTCCGGGTGGAGGGCTCCGGAAGTCTCGTTTCACGCTCCGCTGTCGAGATTCCGCCGTGTCTGGAAGGGTGGTTTCTCCCCTGCGGTTCGACGGGTTGTTTGGCGCATCCTAATTTGTTGAGCGGACGGGACGTCATTCCGCACGTCGGTGAGTCTCCATTGGCTCCCACCGGCGCGGTGGCGGGCGCAATTTCATGGCGGTCGGCGTTGCACCGCGGAGGTCGGGAAATGGGGCATATTTGCCCTTCATAATATGGCGGCCGTGAGGACCGCTGCTGGCGGGCGGTAAAAGGCATTTTTCCGCACCGCGGTACTGACACCGACCGCCATCGTAATCGGCCCCTAAGTTTGGTTTATTATCCAGCCCTTTCCCTGAGTTTAGTTGGTTTTGGAGTTGGAATAGTAATTAAAAAATTTTTATTATCCAGCACTTTCCCTGAGTTTAGTTGGTTTTGGAGTTGGAATAGTAATTTATTAAGTTTTATTATCCAGCACTTTCCCTGAGTTTAGTTGATTTTGGAGTTGGAATAGTAATTATTAAGTTTTATTATTGTCAGACCGCAGGCATCCTGCGCAATACACTGGGATAGACTGTAGCATAGTAAGAGCATTTTGTGTTTGGGTGTCTATGACCGCCTTTTATGTTTCCTAAGTAACCACCTTTTCTTTAAGTGCGTTACGGAGCTGATGCCGGTATGTTTGCTGACAGGAGTCAGCCGTTGCCCCCTCTCCCTTGCATAGCGTTTAAAACACGCTTCGCGCCAGCGAGCCGTTGCTTGGCTTACTCGTCCTGGACTTGACCACTCCCCCCCCATCTGCATTAGGGAGTTTCGTCTTCCGGATTCCCTTCCTTCGAGGGTTGGCGGTTCTTGGTTTCGACATCCCATGTTGGATCGCCTTTGCTGACCTCCTTCCCTGCCTCGCCACACTAAACCGCCTGCTCAAGACCTTCACGCCGGCCGCATTCCGATTCTCCTGTGAGTAACATTCAGCGAGGCGCGGACACGCTCGCATTTGAAAAGTGGCTGGTGTTTTCTGACGCCGGATTCCCTAATCCTTTCGCACCCGGAGTTTCCATCAACGAATCAGATTACGAGCCAATTCTTAGTGCCGGAGCGCTAAAGGTTGGTACTCTGACCTTCTTCTTTGTTTGCTTTATATTTTGGACTTCGGATTGCATTTCTGGCAAGTCTAATTTCCTATACCTTCCTAAAGACGACATATTTGGAAAATCTCTAAAACAACCTTCGGAGAAATGATTGGACTTTATCTAACTACAGGAATTGGGGTTAAACATATTTTTGGGTGAGTCAATTCTTGATTGCCCTGGCATAAAATGCACTAGTTAAACGCGCGTTAAGAAGGATAGGTGTTGGATAAAATATTTGGTATTAACAGAATATTTTGTTGTTCTGTTTTCAGTTGGAGACAGAGAAGAAATGCTGCATTATTCAGGGTGTTGATTCCTGTTCTGGTGAAGTTGTGTGGTCCCTCCAAGAAACCTTCCCCCTATCTCCCGGACGAGAGTAGTCGATGAGCAAGTGGTATTAGAACTCCTCTTGGTGCTGACGTCTAAGAGAGTGGGGGACTACTCTTCGCTCCTGTGGATTCTGACAAAGTCAGGTTAGTGGTTATTCTGCACTTGACAGAAAGCCAAGCCCACGAATCTACATCCACCTGAGCGAAGATGAACACAGAAGGAGCAGGTTCTCCTACACTAAACGCAGCCTTACAATTGGTCCTACATTCCCCAACAATGGAAGAACTAGCGTCCCGCTTTAGTAGACCGGCAATCAGAAGTAGGGAAACTTAGGGCAGAGAATCAACGCCTACATGCGGAGATAGTACATATTCGTGCACTTCCATCCACAGATGTAAGAGCATCAGGTGCAATACATAAGAACAAGAAAAGCTACATACAGCCGGCTCATTTCACCATCCCCACACCTGATAGGACATCTCCTACAGCGGGAGGGAGAGACATACCACCCGTTAATTTCACTATCCACACTCCCACTCCTGTTCCTTTGGCTGTGCCCGAAATATTCAATGGAGATAGCTCCAAGTATAGCGTATTCATGAATCAGTTTCATCTTCAATTCTTGTGCAAAGCTGCATCTTTTCCGGATGACGCAGCAAAAGTTGCATTTGTGATCTCGTATCTAGTGGGCAATGCGGCTAGCTGGGCGGTCCCTCTGGTTGAAAACAATGACCCTGTACTGTATGATTATGGTCTGTTTAAAGAAAAAATGCTTAGTCTTTTCGCGAAACATACATTCATGCATTCATGCAAGCAAGTGATAATGAGCTCTTAGGCCTCAAACAAGGGTCTTGTGACCTCCTCACTTACATCACTAGTTTTAATCGTTTGGTAGCAGAAACCCATTGACCTGAGGATAAGAGAACCTCTTTGTTCTATAGGGGATTGCGTGATGAACTAAAGGATCTTCTATCTCAAATTGTAGACCCTCCAGAAGATTGCCCTACCTTTATTGATCTTATGGTAAAACTAGATCATAGGCTTGGAGAGAGAAAAGGTGAGAAGACTCGCGGTGACCTTCCACGATTCATGGTAGTCAGAGGGGAAAGAAAGGAAAACCGAGACACCAAAGACATCAGTGAACCCATGCAAATAGGAGGAATTCGGGGTCCCCTTTCTATAGAAGAGAGAGATAAGAGAAGGAAGCTTAATCTATGCCTTTATTTTTCATTCCCAAACAGGAAGGTGGTTTGTGCGCATGTCTGGGCTATCGCGCTCTAAATAAGGTAACGGTTAAAAATAAATATCCCCTTCCACACATCTCGGTACTATTAGATCAAGTGAGAGGGGCCAAAGTGTTTACAAAACTAGATCTTAGAGGTGCCTATCACTTGATTAGAGTACGGGAGGGATATGAGTGGAAAACAGCGTTCTGTACCAAATTTGGCCTTTCTGAATACTGCGTCATGCCCTTTGGGCTCTGTAACGCCCCTGCTGCGTTTCAGTTCTTTGTTAACGACATATTAAGAGAGTATCTAGACATATTCGTTATCGTCTATATAGACAACATCCTGATCTATTCTCAGCCCGAGAAAGAACATGTGATACACGTAAAAAAGATTCTACAAAGACTTAGAGAGAATCAGTTATTCGCTAAACTGGACAAATGCACATTCCATGCCTCGCGTGTAGAGTTTCTTGGGTTTGTAATCTCCCCAGAAGGAGTCCATATGGACCCCAAGAAAACGGAAGCATTGGTGAAATGGCCTAGCCTCAGTTCAGTGAGAGAAATGCAGTCATTCATCGGTTTTGCAAACTTCTACCGAAGATTCATAGACCATTTCTCAGACATAATCTCTCCTATTACCAAATTGCTACGCAAGGGTAGTGTGTTTGTGTGGTCCAGTGCAGCTGAACAAGCCTTTGTAAAACTTAAAAAACAGTTTTACATCAGCCCCGGTTATAAGACATGCTGACAACACACAGCCCTACTATATAGAGGCTGACGCCTCTCAATACGCAGTGGGTGGTGTCTCATCACATAGGGATACTAAAACAGGATGTCTGCATCCTATCGCATATATCTCCAAAACACTCCTGCCTGCAGAACAGAACTACACCATAGGGGAACGGGAGATGTTGGCAATAAAACTTGCCTTCCAAGAATGGAGGCATTACCTGTTAGGGTCTCCACACACCATTACCATCTATTCAGACCATAGAAATTTACAGTTCTTTAGAGCCGCCAGAGCCCTCACTCCCAGACAGATGAGATGGGTTTTATTTTTTAGTGAATACGCCTTTGTCATCACATATCGTCCTGGTGCTCAACAAGGAAAAGCAGATGCCTTATCCAGACTGGGCAAGGAACACAAAATCATTTCAGAAACTCCACTCCCTATCATACCTAATCAAAGAATTATAGGAGCAGGAGTAAAGAGGGTTGAGGATTCCACTGAATTTCTGGAACTACTGGTCAATGCCTGCTCTGAGGTCCCTACGCTAGACTGGTTAAAAGACTCCAACAATAGCATAAACGAAGGTCTATATTATCATGGGAAGAAGTTACTAGTACCCACTCCCGGCTTACAACAACAAGTTATACAATGGTGTCACAAGAGTTCATTGGCAGGACATCCCGGGGGTGAGAAAACCCTACAAACCTGCCAAAGATGGTTTTGGGGGCAAAAGATGGCTAAAGATGTGAGGTCATACGTAAATGCTTGTTCTGTTTGTGCTAGACAGAAGGCATCCAATTGCGCCCCTGCCGGGTTGTTACAACCCTTGTCGGTCCCACAGATACCCTGGCACTCCATCAGTATGGATTTTATAACCGATCTCCCAGTGGCCCAAGGCTACACTACCATTTTTTAATTGTGGATCTGCTTACTAAGATGGCTCATTTTCTACCACTGAAAAAACTCCCCTCAGCTAGAGAACTGGTGAATGTTTTCATCGTACAAATAGTAAGATTACATGGGTTACCCTCCATTATCATATCTGATCGAGTTACACAGTTCGTGTCCAGGTTCTGCCAAGGGATATGCACCGCTCTGAATATTGATCAAAGGTTATCCACAGCATATCATCCCCAAACTGATGGCCAGACAGAAAGAACGAATCAGAACAGTATTTACGATGTCTCATGAGTTCTATCACCAGCGACTGGGTTCAGGCTCTCCCATTGGCAGAATTCTCATACAACAACACCACACATTCCTCCACTGGGGTGTCGCCCTTTTATTTCTGCACTGGGTGTCACCCTAAATTCTTGCCCTTATCTTTATCAATACACCTAACAGAAGTACCCGCCGTCAAAACACATCATGACACCCTTTTAGACGTCTGGGAAAAGGCTACACAAGAATTGAGACATACAAAAGACTCTATGAAACAACAGGCAGACAAACATCGTCGTCCTGCCCCTATATATGAGGAAGGAGACCAAGTCTGGTTAGCCACAAGAAGCGTGAGGTTAGCAGGTCCACGAAAACTACAACCCCGATATAAAGGATCCTATCCAGTGAAGAAAGTGATCTCTCCTGTTACCTTTTTTTTAAACATAATTTTTATTGAGTTTGATCAATTCTTCTAGCATATGGAGTTCACAGCTACACAGAAACAAAAGAGAGTTACATACAATTTGCATTCCTATGCATAGGCATATACATATTATCATTTTACATTGCAGCAGCGTATCGAGCATAATGAATTAGAAATGCCGCTGTGAATAAACAGTCTCATATTACAAAACTCGTTTTTACGCATGTACTTATAAACTATTGCAACTTAAACTAAAAGTCCCCCCTCCCCCGGTTCACTGGCGTCCTATGTACACGTGATTAAAACGAAGTGTGATAGTCTCTCGCGTAATACAGTGTTAGTAATAGTATACTTGTACGTGCTCCCAGGAGAGAAGACAATGCAAATTATATGGCATTAGATGGGTTCGGTTAAGTTAACTAACGTGGGTGTGGGAGGTGTAGTATCGACCTGAGATATTGGGATATCTAATGGATCTATAGTTTTCAAAGCTTCCATCATCTGATCCCATTCCATGGAAATGGGTATTTTGCGTAGACCACGAAATTCTTCTTGTCTAATAATCGCACTTTCCGCGGTACCCCATCGAGTCATTTCTGTATGCCATGAAAGTGGTGTAGGGGGGGAGGCAGATTTCCATCTCATGGTAATGGCGCGTTTTGCTATTAAAATAGCCATGTCTGCAAATCTATAGTGAACTTTCTGCCCTTTAGGGCATCTATGCAGGCCCAATATGCAACTCTCTGCTGTCGACCAGACATCAGTATTAGTGATTTCTCGTACTCTGTATCGTATTGTGTGCCAAAATTCCTTTAATCGCGGACATCCCCATAACATATGAAGTAAATCAGCATCAGCTTCCTGACAACGAGGACAAGGGAGTTGCGCATTCGGGTATATACTATTAAGGCGATGTGGTGTGAGGTATGCCCTGTGTAAAATCATGTATTGTATATATTTACATTTAGCATTCCTAGACACTTTCTTAGGGAATGCCAAGATGGATGCCCACTCTGTATCTGTGAGGTCCTTGCCCAGTTCCGCGGTCCACTTCGCTCGGAGTGGAGCTAGTGTTATTCCTGAGTGTGCCCTGATACCCCTATATAACCAACGGATAAGGTGGCGTCCTTCTCCCATGAGGTGCACTGCACGGACCAGCTCATGGGTAGGGGGCTCAATCCCGTCAGGGGACCAGCAGCGCCTAACGTAATGAGAAACAGTGGTATGGAGGAGAAATAGTGTCGGGGGAACCCCATGAGTGCGAGCGAAGTTATTGTGGTCTGCCAGCGTTCCGTCTACAAACAGTGTTCCAATTGACGTCACCCCTTCCTGTATCCATGGGGACGCGACACGTTTAGAAATCAGTCCCGTACCGGTAGGTATCCCCAGCAGAGGGATATTGGGAGTATGAGGAGACTCTTTTAGTGTATTGTAGCATCCGCCTCCAATATAGCAGGGCTGTTTTAAGCAAGGAGGGAGTAGCAGGCGGGGTCCTAGTGTTCGGCAGTAATAATGTATGGAGGGTACCCTGAGTGAGGAGCTGTGGTGTATAACCTATTTCATAGCTATGATGCCCTGCTAACCAATACGCCAGCCATTGTAGTTGGCTTGCCATACAGTACGCCCGGAAATCCGGAGCACCCAGGCCTCCCTCCTCAGATCGCACTTGTAGTTTAGACAAACTCGCTCTCCTGCGTCCGCTACCCCAAACAAGTTCTGAGAGGAGTGTGTCAAGTATACGAAATATATTGGCTGGGATTATTATCTGCAGATTAGCGAAAAAATATAGAAGGCGAGGGAGCATTACCATTTTGGAAATGGCCACTCTGCCCATCACCGACAAGGGTAACGAGGTCCAAAAAGAGACCTGCATCCGCAAGGATCTGATCGTTTTCAACAGGTTGCCATCTATTAAGTCTTGGGAAGATCTATAGATTTGGATGCCCAGATAGTTAAAAGTTTGTGGAGCAGTCGCTAATGTCAAAACACCAAATTTAATAGGGTCTGGGTTGTCCTTATATCGCATATAAAAAGCGTGCGATTTTGTCGTGTTAATTGTCAGCCCTGACACTTGTTCGAATTGTTTGAATATGGATGGGATAGGTTCCAAATCTGTAGTAAGGTCTTTTAGGAAAAGTATAAGGTCATCAGCATAGGCGGACACTATATGCACTGAGTTCCTTAATAGGATCCCCTTATCTGTGGCCTCCTTACGAAGCTTAATGAGTAGGGGTTCCAGTGCCAAAACAAATAGCAATGGCAACAGGGGACAACCTTGTCTAGTCCCTCTCGCTACTGAATAAGGATGTGATATTTGAGAGCCAGTCCTTGCCCGTGCCGTGGGGGCGGTATATAATAATTTAACCCACCTCAAATATCCTTGTGGAATGGCAAATTTTTCCATGGCCATACACATATACGTCCAGTTAAGTGTATAGAATGCTTGCTGCATATCGAGGGAAATACACCCCGTTTTACTAGAAAGATCCGCTGCAGAGTTCATTATGTAATGGAGACGTCTGACATTCAAGGAGGTGTTGCGACCAGGCACAAAACCGCATTGGTCAATGTGGATTAGTTTGGGAAGGTAGGGAAGGAGACGCTTGGCTAGTACTTTACTGAGTATTTTATACTCGGTGGGTAGTAATGAAAGGGGCCGATAACCTGACATATCGCGGGGGTCCCTATTTGGTTTAGGGAGGGACGTAACTAATGCTTGCATAGTAGTTAGTGGAAGAGTGCACATCACATAAGCTGTCTTATTTAACTTCTCCAGACATGGGGCCATTGTATCAGCGTATGCCGAATAAAACTCAGAGGGCAGTCCATCCAAACCCGGGGTTTTATTCCGGGGGAGGTCCTTGATGGCTTCTTTTATGTCAGTTTTAGTAATAGGGGCTTCCAAATCTTTCTGGGCGGCAGTCGTCAATTTAGGATATGTGAGGGTATTAAAAAAGGATGGTATGTGGTCATGTGACGTACTAGGCGGAGCGCTATAGAGATCCCTATAGTAGGACAAAATGTGAGGTTAATCTCTGCTTGGGTAAGCACAACAGTACCATCAGGAAGAGTTATTTCCGGTATTGGGGTTGGGGGGGAGCATTACGTATAAGACGCGCTAGGAGGGTACCAGATTTATCCGCCTCTTTATGACTGCGTTGGTTATATGCACTGTAATCTATCCGGCAGAGCTGTTCAAGAAGTTCAGCATGTCGGATTCTGGCGTCTTGTAACTGGGCTTGTTTATCTGGGTCAGCAATAGCTTCAGTTTCCAATTTATTAAGGGTGTCCTCTACCATAGTCAGGTTTTTATGGGTTTACTGTCGGGCTCCTACAGTCGTCCCTATTGCCGTGCCCCTGATCACTGTTTAAAGGCATCCCATTCAATCAGACGGGACGATGCAGAGTTATCGTTTTCTATGAAATAATTAGTTATGGCAGTGTTTAATTTATCCCGAAAGACCGAGTCCTCCAGGGTTTGTGGCCATAACCTCCATGTCGGGACCGGGGTGGGCACCCTCCCCCATTCAAGAAGTAGTTCAAGCGGATTGTGGTCAGAGAGTGTTTTAACAAGGTATGTAGACTCGGAAATCTGGGATATCAAAGACGTTGAACAAAATACCCTGTCTAGTCAGGTGTGCAACTGTTGTGGGGGGGAGTAGAATGAGTATTCCCTACTAGTAGGATGCTGTAGGCACCACGCGTCCTGTAGTGACCATCCCGCAGCCCAAGCCTGAAGAAATTCCGCATTTTTAGTGGATACAGTTCCTCGGACCGGGGGGTGAGAGCGATCCAAGTGGATGTCTAAAATAGAGTTATAATCCCCTCCAAGGACCCACGAATATACAGCCCATTCCGGCAGGACTGCATTCAGGCTAGTGAGGTATGCGTTTTGTTCATAATTAGGGGCATAAACACTGCCAATAACTATTGGCATACCATCCAGCCTACCCTGCAGTAATACATAACATCCAGCCGCATCTATTCGCTGGTCCACAAGAACAAATGGTATCCCATGTCTGATCCATATAAGTGTCCCCCTAGCAAAGGCAGAGTAGGATGTATTAAATATTTGGCCTTTCCACTTCTTCCGCATTTTGGTCACTTCTGAATCGGTGAGATTGTCATGTGGTTTGTGGCCTCATGGTCTGCATTGCTAAGTTGGCCTAGGCCTGGCTGCCATGATGCCTTCTTGCGCATGTTACTTTGTGACTTTGTTTTTCCAGCCTCTGCTTGTGCCCAGCTATATTAGAACTGTCTGCCTTTCTGCCTTTCACCTTTTCTCCTGTTCCCTGTGGGTTTCGTCTGCACAACATGTACAAGGTCGAAAAACAACGTCCCTTGTTCTTTCTGATCTGGCCAGTCCCTCGCACTTAGACATAACACTAAGTACAGCTGCACTGGAGAAATTCGTGTGCTTTTAATATTGTGATCTCGCTGTTTGTGGCACTTGGAGAAAAACCTTTCCAGGGAGAAGAGCTGTGCTTGTCTGATGATGTAAACCTTGCATCTAGATATTGAGGTATGAGGGTCCGCCTGACAATGCCCAGAGGTCTTCTGTTTTTATAATAAACTAGTTAATAGCACGGGGAGGGTGGTAAGGTCATTTAGCCCTATATCCACTGCTTTATGAAATGCTTTCCCCGTTTGTATTCTATGGAATTGTAACTATGCTTATTGTTTTATCCTTATGCATTATGCTGATAGTACTGGCACGTGTACTGTATCTTAGAGCACGATAGTTGAAATAAACATTTTAAGCTATACAGTGTCTCTTATTACGCACGTTGTGGACAGGTATGAGTGAGTTATGAAAGGGTGTTCTTGCTCCCGCGAGTCCTGAGAGAGAGAGACCGTGTTCTGGGTTGTCTAATCATTGGTAGCATCGCTGCTAATGAGACGCTAAAGCTAGTCGGATTGGGATTGTGGGTACTAAGGTGCATGGTTGGTTCACCACTATACTCCGAGGTCCTATTATCCTGTGCATAGCTCTGTGTATGTGCAGAATCCCTACAACATGGCGCCCAATGTGGGGCTGCTTATCTGCGAGACGCTTGAGTAGTGCTTGTGCTTGTCCACAACACCCTTCGCATACGCTTCCGGAAACGTGTGTGAGGGTGATACCTCCTATATTGACGTTTTTATAGGTTCTTTCAAGCTTGAAGTTATTAAAAGGTGTTTAAGTAAACCCTATATAGTGCTGCCTCATATTAGGTTGTCGATTATTTCTGGTCTTAATGGCGGATATAAATATACCGGCACATAGCCGCGCTGCGCTCCGGGCTCATTTACTGGCTTATGGAGTGCCAGACGCGGGTGTCTCACTCATCTTTGTGGTGCAAGCTGACCCGGCTCACCACTTTGAGGTGTTTTACTCTTGGGTCACTTTTTCGGCGGTGGATGGAACGGACGATTTGTTCCATGAGTACACTCTCACTGCCCTACCCAATGCTTATCGGCCTTATCAGGCTCTCGAAGTACCACTTACGGCATGGCAACACCGTATTTGGTTTAATGGCGCCCTCCCACATCCGGTCACCCCGGGTCGTTTAGGCCCCCTATCTATAGACGGGGCCACTTGGCCAGTTTTGGCCGGGTATACCCCACATCCGCGTTATTTGACGCTTGCGGTTGCTGAACTGCGTGAATTACATACGTCTTTGATACGCGTTCACAGAGCTTTAGTACAGTATGTTACAGGCAACGTCCAGGGAGCCCCTCCTGGAGTTGCGGTGCATCCAGCTGGACCGGGTGGTGTAACCATAAGTCCCGTCATGGTTAATTCGGTGATGGGCAAGCGCCCACAAAATAAGGACGATTTACCTTATTGGCTTGCAGAAACATTTGACCAGCTGGAGGCAGTTTTTCCAAATACTTCTCCTGTGGAAAAACACAGAATTTTAACGATCAGTTTGCCAAAAGACTTAATTCCCGAGTTGGCAGAATGCAATAACTGGGGCAAGGTATTCGCGGCAGTATATGCGAAGTGTTTCGGCACTCCTTCCATGACAGTTCTCCCCTCTGTAATTAAACGAGTGCAAGATGAGCATGGCCCTGAAGCGGCTGTAGAATTGGGGATGAGACTGGTGGGAGTGTTCGATGTAGTAGCTGATTTAATCCTTGCGAATGTCAAGGGCGATGCAGTTAACTTTCAAGTAGCTAATGCTTTGGCTTTAGTCCCAGAACCGGACAGGCCACGCGAATTACCGAAAATTATTGCACAGGCTTATAAAACCATTGGCCGCAATAGTCTGGGAGTTAAGCCTTTTGCTAAAACGCAAACTCAATCACAGCCACAACAAAAAACTCAGTCTGAGAAAGATGAGAGGCCGTTCTTTACTAAAAAGAACTGGAGGTTGAAGAAACAGGGTAAGCAACAGAAGAAACCAGGGTCGCGTGGCGCATCCCCGGTTTCCGTATCTTCTGAACGCACTTATGATTTGCGCGACAGAGCGAGAATTAAATCTCCAGAGAGATTTCAAGTCCCTGATCCGCGTTCTCCTCGTTCTTCACAGGCACCATCGACCTCCCAGACTGGTGGAGGAGAACGCCAGGATAGAGGCAGGGGTCGTGAGGCTCCACAGGGACGAGACCAACCTCGACCACAAGTCCGAGGGAAACCCGAAGAATTTCCACGTTCTCGCCCACAGTTTCAGAAGAAGAAAGTTGCAGCTTTAACAGCGAGGTATGCCACAGACGGTGAGAACGAGACTCCTGAATTGGACGTGGGCAGTGACGCTCCTAGACAGCGCCGCGAAAGTTACCATAGTGCGGGAGGCGCTCCGTCCTCATGTGGAGGCGACAGCAACTGATACATTCATTACTGTCGAGACAGCTGACACCCGAGTGGCACCCCCTGACAGACTATTTAATATTGTCCTTCAAATTGAAGGTGACATACAGCGTGTTATTAAAGGGATTTTTTGGGAGAATCTGACCTCTTCTTACGATATTCTGTTGGCAGAGGCGGATTGGCCGCCCCCATTCGTACTTGCTGCGCATAGAGGGGAGGAGGTAATCCTTCCGAGCTTTTCTCGTCATGTCCCCAAGGACAAAGCAGAGGCTCTCGCAGCTGAGTGGGCTGGGGCCCTGGCTCCGGCGTTATACCGTAATCACGTGGGCTGGGATGAAGACTCTCCCCCCCATGATATTCCCTTGCGGTCGCTGCCACAGCCACAACCCCAATATCCCATCCGGCAGGAAGCTAAAGGTCCAGTTTCCGACATTCTGACACAGTTAGAATATCAAGGAGTAATTGAAACATGCGTATCACCAATGAATAATCCCCTTTTAGCGGTTTCTAAACCCGATGGATCGTACCGCCTAGTTTTGGATTACCGACATTTGAACTCTCATTGTCGGACCTTTGCGGTGCAAAATACACACAGTTCTGCGCTTGTAGACAGTATTGTTCGTAAAAAATATAAAACGACACTTGACCTATCCAATGGATTTTACACGCACAACTTGTCCCCGGAGTGCAGCCAGTGGAGCGCTTTCACTTCCGGTGGTAAACAATTCAAATTCCGGCGTTTACCCATGGGCTACAAGAACAGCCCGGGTGTCTTCGCCGCTCGTGTTGTCTCTCTGTTGGACAGCATAGACTCAGATGCGTGTTCCTACGTCGATGATATCTATCTGACAGACGACGAATTATGGCCGCATCTTTCCCGAGTGGACCGCATTATTCTTGAATTTGCGGTCTTAGGATACAAATTTAATTTTGCCAAATCACACATTGCTGAATTTACCGTTTTGTTTTTGGGCTATGAGCTCAACAATGAAGGTAAGGGCTTAGCTCCCCATTTCTTGGAGAAGTGCGCACTTTTGTGCCCTCCAACCACCCTGAAGAAGCTTCAGTAATTACTGGGTTTTCTAAACTTCGGGCGTACTTACATTCCCGAATATGCCCAGCGTATCAAGCCTCTTTATGCCTTGATACAACCTAACTTTTCGAAGTCATGCTGGCTTCCCGAGCATTCCTCTATACTGCAGTCTTTGCAGTCAGATCTACTTGAATCTAAATTCTTGTTGACTCGTGATAACCACACAAACCTGGTGATTAGAATCGTTCCAGGGGCAGTGGGTTTCACGTACTTAACCTTTAACGAAGGTGACACAGTACCGATTGCATACAAGTCACATCTTTACACTTCAGCAGAAATGCGCTTTTCCTCTGTGGAGAAAGCTTTGACTGCAGTGCAAATGGCGATTCTAAAGGAACGCGCACTGGCACAGGGAAAACGCATTTTGGTGGTAACACCATATCCTGCCCTTGAGGCAGTGACGAAAGCAAGTGTTCCGAACTCTAAGGCTTTGCACCCCCGTTGGATACAATGGGCTACATCTCTGACGTCCCCGGATGTCACTTTTATCTTTGATTCCTCTCTTCAGACACAGGAGTTCTTACAGTATGAATTTGTTCATCCTCCTCCTCTGTCCTTGCTACCGCTTGAGGAGTACGAATGTATTATCTATACCGATGGTTCGGCACAACCGGCCACGGGTTCCAAGCATGCTTATTCAGCAGCTTGCTGAGTTCAAATCGACTGTAGTGCACACACAGGCACTGGGAGACAGTACTGCACAATTGGACGAGCTACGCGCTTTGGTACTCGCACTTGAGTTCGCTAATCCAGATGTGACGACCCTTATTGTATGCGATTCTTACTACTGTGTTCAATCTTTCAATGACAATCTATTCTTTTGGTCGCAAAACGACTATAGAGATGCAAAAGGCAGCACAATTAAGCATAAAATGCTTTGGGTTTGAGTGGCAGATCTTAAACAACGTTTGCCTCTCACACAGGTGATTCACACTCTTGGCCACCAGCGTGTGGGCGCACACACTGTCGGTAACGGTTTGGCAGATGAAGCTGCCAAATCAGCAGTAGCCACGTGCACAGTAGCCGCAGTTACAAGATCCATGACTAAAATAGATAATGATATTTTGGCAGCTATCGCTGCAACAAGGGAAGGTGCTAATTACCCACGGGGTTTCCCTTCCAAATACTCTTATCAAGTAGGTCCCGATCAGGTTCCTTACGTAAACATTCCAGACGTTGGTGATCGGCTGATTCCCAACGCGGACCACAGACTTTCCTTGATAACGGCCACACACGAAGGCTTGGCTTCGGCCCATGCTGGCGTGTCTGCGACGGTTTCCATCTTGCAGCAGCGTTACTGGTGGCGTGGGTTATATAAACAGACCCGTACTTTATGTGCTTTCTTGTGCTGTTTGTCAGCAAATTAAGCCTTCAACGGTTACACGACCACCACAAACACCGCTCTGCATTTCTAACAGACCTTTTGGGTGTGTTTACCTGGACCACTGCGGTCCCTTCTCCTCTGACACTGCGTATAAATACATCTTAGTTGCAGTGGATTCGTGCACACGTTTCATATGGGTTTGGCCACAACGGAGTGCTGACGCTCGAAATGTCATAAGGGATTTGCGTGTCTTTGTGGGAATTTTTGCCTGTGGCACCTTCTATTCTGACCAAGGTCCGGCGTTCGCCTCTAAGGCGTACAAGGACGCGATGGGGTCACTGGGGGTGCGGGTGAAATTTTCGTCTCCATATCGGCCTGAGGGCAATTTGATTGTTGAACGAATGAACCGTGACTTAAAGCAATCCTTGACAGCTAGAGTCTTAGGTACTGGCAGGAACTGGCTGGCCCACTTGTATAGCGTGCAACGTGCACTTAATAATCTCCCTAGAAGACCTCTGGGTGGGCGGCCCCATACGATTTGGCATCCAAATGTTTGTGCCCGACCTTGATGGTCTAGACATGGCGGCGCAATCCGCAATCTTTGACGTAGATAATCATTCTACTATGTTGCAGGACTTACAAGAAGCCCGTGACAAACTTGCAAACGAACATTTACCTTCTGCCACAGACGCTGCGCTGCAGATTTCGGTCGCCGGCTGGCTTCCGAAGGTTGGAGATCTGGTCCGAGAGAAGGTGGAGAACAAAAAAGAATTTGGCCCCTCTTATCGTGCACCGGTTCCAGTCCTTGGCTTGAAGGGTACTCGTACAGTCATCTTACCACCGCTTCCTGGTTGCAAAGAAAACAGATACATCTCAGTGGACAATGTCAAGCTACAACATCTGGCCGATCCTGAATAGTGTAACACCAGCGGTCTCTTGTCCAGTCATTTCTAGGACAAATGCTTGTGGCCCTCCAGCACACACGGTCACTGATGTTGCCATTGAGATGGTAGATTTGCCTGATCGCCTGCTCGACTACCCGGATTCCCCCTGCAACGAGGAGACCGAGTATACATACCCCGCCAACGAGTCGGTGGCTCACCAACCAACAACGCCACTGAGCCCCACCCGTTATTCCTTTGATTCGGCTTCCACCTCATCACTCATCCCGTCCAGCTTAGGTATTTTTATATCCTGGTTCAGAAACAGTTTTTTGGTCCCCCCATGGACATACATCTGGTTGGTACTATTCCTGATTTTTCTGTTCATGTCCATTGGCTTTGTGACAGTTTTTTTCTACTGATCAATGGTCACTATTTACCAGAACGCTCTGCAGTGAACTGTGTCGCTGGATCTTTGGCTCCGCATTCTTCTTCTCACATCATGAAGCGTGACCACACATTTGTAAACATTTCAGCTTTCCCAGTCGCTGATGGCATCGTATGGGATGCGGTAAATTTCCAAATTCATGGACCAACCGAGATTATAAATGTACCAAATGTCCTCCGTGTTTCAATGGGTGATGTCGTTAAAAGTAATATTCATTCTGACGATTGGGATGTGCATGCCATTGAATCGTTATTTACTGATTTGAAATATTATGCTGCCTTTAATGCTGAAGATCTGTATTTAAATTCTGCAAGTTATGCTGACTTATATTGTTACCAGCATTGGGGCAACCACTTTCTCCATAAACCTTCGGGGTCCTTTCAATTACACCCAATGGGAACATTGTCCGACCCCTTTGCCAGGTAGCTCCCAGACTCTTAGAAATAAGTTTACTTATTTTACGAACTTTGATCGATCGAACCCTGGGTCCTATTATTTTAAATTAAACACTTCGTCCACTCAGAAAATCATGTTGACCCACACCAAATTGCTATATTCGGGTTCCTTTTTGGACGCCTTAGCTGTGGGTGGTTATGAGCACTGGCAGGACACCATTGACTTGAAATCTATTTGGAGTACCAAATCATGGCAGGTGCAAGGCACGGAAGCTTTGCACCATGCTTGCCTAATCCCGGCCCAAATTTTATTTTTAAATCATACTATCTATCAAACGACCTGTTGGGATTTGGCTACTTCCAAACAATTAAATGCACCATCCATTCCCATATTGTCTTCCACTCCCAGCTAAAGCTTGCATTTTAATATTTCCCTTGACAATTTGCAGGCTTTGTTTCAAAACAATTCATTCAATGTCTCTACGTTAGTTCAGTCACCCTGGTTGGCTTGGCCCATATCATCGAATGCCTGCCAGCTGCGTTTTCATGACTCAGCTCCTGGTTACAAACAGGATAGGCCAGATCCGAGGTTTTCTGACTCTCGTACTGTCACAACATATTCTGTTGGTAAATTGTGTAAACAGTGGTTGCAGCACTCTTCATTGGATTCTGTAAAACAACATTTATCCCTCCTATCAGGCAACATTGATCTGTCCGATTTTGTTCTGGGGCCTCGTGGTCCTCGACCTAAGAGATTCATTTATGAAACTTACAATGAACTCTGGAAGCTTTCGCAAATTGAAGCTGCTTCCCGTCTTCGGGAAATCGATCAAGCAAATTTAGAAAAAGTGCTTGCTGTTGTTGACAATAGTATTAATACCCTGTCTTCCCGCATTTACACATTAGAGAATATTGTTTCCTCTGTTGTTGATATTGTACAAGATGATGTTTCTGTGTTATATCATGGTCAAAATCAATTGCGTTCAGTGATGCAGTTTGCATGGACTTTGCAAACACTTAAAATGGGTAAAGTTCCTTGGCATTTTCTGAACACCTCTGCCTTATTCTTGCCGTTTAATTTAACTGAGAAACAGCAATTCATGTCCATGAAAGATGCAACATACACTCTCTTACATATCGAAAAAATAGAGCCCTTACCATTCTCTGTGGCGGAATTGGATTCTGCAGTGTGGCTAGTTCACGGGGTTATCGCCTTGCCTTTTTCTTTATTTGAATTCAGTTCATGCATGAAACATTATCCTGTGTGCCGTTTTCAGCCCTTAGGCAGTGCCTTCCTGCATGAACTTTGGTCCCTGCCTTTCATGTATAAATGCCTTAGGGACGGAAAAGAAGTTTTTCTCACAGGAGAGTCATGCGATTCTACTGTGGGTCATTCCCTGATTTGTAAACACATTAAATTACACGGGGCTTGTAATGTTTCGGCTCCTAATCTTGCTTGTGTTTTAAAGGGCATTCCTGCTCCTGCTATATCCCCTACTTTCACTGTGCTTGCAAATGGTAGCTATCTCCTTCTGAATAATCAGGACTGCTGTGGAATGCTGGCGGGCATCCCCTATATTGAAATTGTTTCCCACCGGGTAGTGTGCTGCAAAAATGTGCTTTTTCCTCCCCCGCACGACATAATAGATAGTTCCATTTGGCCTTCCATTCCGACTTTGAAGGCGGATTTCAATAAATTGAGCAGAATAAAGGCGCTATTATTGAACCAGGAGGTTATGCTCACATCCGCACGGGAGACATTCATCCTCCAGGTAGCTAGTACCCACAGTGAAATACAGGCCCTTTTGAACACAAACCTCCCACAACATTTCGGTGAGCTGATTCACCGTGTTTTCAATGCATCACGCACTGAAGGTCTTGTGCACTTTTTTAAAGTTGTGGGCTCTGGCCTTGTTACCTCCTTTCAAACTATCTTTGGTTTAATACCGGCTTTTATTCATTCCATTTTTTCCAGCGTCTTTGGCGGCTTTCCGTTGATCCTCGCCTTGGCGGCTGGTATATTGCTTTTGGTCTGTTTGCTCCGCAATGGCAGCTCTTCCTGGGGGCCTCCTCGACCGAGGTCGACTCCGGATTCTCCGTGACCGCATCCTCGCCGGCTTCGGCATCCTGCCATTGGCGACACTCAGTGTGTCCTATAGACTTTCTTTTCGCTTTGCGTATTTCACTTGCGTGCAACCTGTGATGTCTTGCATCCGATGTCCTTTCTCATGGTCCTTGGATTATTGCCTCTCCAATACGTCTCTGTCTGACCCGGATTTTGTCCAGTTAGTGGGTCCCTTAGAGGCCCATGAACGGGACTGTTCCGGTGATGGCTTCATGGCGCGTGCGGCTGCACTTGGAATTTTGGCACAATGGGATGTCTGGGCGGCTGCTCAGACTCTCCTACGACAAAGTTATATTGAGTATCACGCAAGTTGTCCCGCAATGCTGATCACTGCTCCCTCTTACGAGGAACATGAATGCAGTTTTGATTTGTTGAACTGGATGGCGTCTCTTTTTTCTGACGATTCCAACGATGTCCTCTTGGAAGGTGTGGCGTTTTTCTGCACTTACACTCTATTGGATTAGGGGGCCTCCGCTTTCAGCGTCCTGCCTCACTGGATTTTTTTATTCTGCAATTTTTTTTCTCTCCTATTCCTTGTCCTTCATTGGGGACTATTCCAAAAAAGACGTTTCCGTTCTGCTCCATCTATTTGAACTCTGTCTTCGTCCTATGTCTTCGCCAATGGACTGACCAGGTGAGGGTGTCATGTGGTTTGTGGCCTCATGGTCTGCATTGCTAAGTTGGCCTAGGCCTGGCTGCCATGATGCCTTTTTGCGCACGTTACTTTGTGACTTTGTTTTTCCAGCCTCTGCTTGTGCCCGGGTATATTAGAACTGTCTGCCTTTCTGCCTTTCACCTTTTCTCCTGTTCCCTGTGGGTTTCGTCTGCACAACATGTACAAGGTCGAAAAACAACGTCCCTTGTTCTTGCTGATCTGGCCAGTCCCTCGCACTTAGACATAACACTAAGTACAGCTGCACTGGAGAAATTCGTGTGCTTTTAATATTGTGATCTCGCTGTTTGTGGCACTTGGAGAAAAACCTTTCCAGGGAGAAGAGCTGTGCTTGTCTGATGATGTAAACCTTGCATCTAGATATTGAGGTATGAGGGTCCGCATGACAATGCCCGGAGGTCTTCTGTTTTTATAATAAACTAGTTAATAGCACGGGGAGGGTGGTAAGGTCATTTAGCCCTATATCCACTGCTTTATGAAATGCTTTCCCCGTTTGTATTCTATGGAATTGTAACTATGCTTATTGTTTTATCCTTATGCATTATGCTGATAGTACTGGCACGTGTACTGTATCTTAGAGCACGATAGTTGAAATAAACATTTTAAGCTATACAGTGTCTCTTATTATGCACGTTGTGGACAGGTATGAGTGAGTTATGAAAGGGTGTTCTTGCTCCCGCGAGTCCTGAGAGAGAGAGACCTTGTTCTGGGTTGTCTAATCATTAGTAGCATCGCTGCTAATGAGACGCTAAAGCTAGTCGGATTGGGATTGTGGGTACTAAGGTGCATGGTTGGTTCACCACTATACTCCGAGGTCCTATTATCCTGTGCATAGCTCTGTGTATGTGCAGAATCCCTACAACAAGATGTGTTTCTTGAATAAAGGCTATTTGCACTTTCCGCCTATTTAGTTGGGCATAAATACGGTGGCGCTTGTGAACCGATCCCATTCCCGCACATTCCATGTCAATATTTTGTATTTACCCAACACAGCCGTTCATCAGCAAACAGATACAAAGATAAGTCCTAGGGAGGCACGAGAAATACATCATATCGTAGAGAATAGGGTGAGCCAGGAACGCATGAACCCCCAATAAACTACAAAACCCAATACTAGGGCCAACCGTTAAACTATGTTGGTCCAAACTTTCCCCATTACATACTAATTCCAAACAGTTATACAATGCAGTATCTGCAGGGGGGGTGGTACCTATACCGTGCATGACTTTATAGGTCCGGACAGAGCTACACTCATGGCGGGACCCTAGAGCATAATAGAAATGTAACAGAAATCCGGGGGCAAGAAGCCCAAACATTTACACATTGACAATATCTTACTTCCCACTATCCGCCTGGGTCAGTTCTTTAATCGTAGCAGTCTATTTTGCATCGCTCCGTTGTAGCTTTTTACCCAAATAAATCTTTTACAATCTGCGGAGTGATTGAGGGGAATAGAATATCGTTGCTTTCAGAATCTGAAGGCATCAAGTTATCTTCTGACTGTACCGGAGACGGTACCTGGGTAGGATCACGCATTGAGGCAGCCGCCAGTAGTGCCGACTCCTGTTCAAGCAGGGCCTGTTCCGGGGGTGGTTTCTGTGTAGAGGTTTTTCGCGGTGGTCTGTTGCGGCGGGGTCCAGCTTTAGTTGTCCATGCAGGGACACGCCGCAGTTGTTGATCCATAGCGTCTAGCGCCTGAGAAGAAAGGGTAGACTATAGCCAGTCATATGCCGTCTCAGGGCATTCAAAAAAGTGAGATTTCTGGTTGTGTATAATTTTAAGTCGTGCGGGGAACAGTAGGGCATATTTCAAATTGAGAGCTTAGAGTTTCCACTTGAGTGGCTGGTTGGATGCTCTTTTGGCGTTGCACTTGAACAGTATAGTCCGGGTAGAGAGAGATTCGAGCGTTCTCATACTGTATTGGAGCATTTTCTCTAGCCTTTTGGAGCAAGAAATCCCGGTCCCTGAAGTTCAGGATATGGGCTATTAATGGCCTGGGCGGCATTCCTGTTGTTGGTCGGCCCGTTGGGATCCGGTGTGCTCTCTCCACACAGAAAAAGGCAGAAAGGCCTACCGGGGCTATGTGCTCCTTTAGCCAAGTTTCAACAAAATGGGTCGCATTGGGGCCTTCCGAACGTTCCGGCATTCCAATAATGCGAACTTTATTACATCTGGCTCTACCCTCCGCATCTTCGGCTCTGTCAAGCAGGGTGGTCAATTGTTTTCGCATTTGCGTTAACTGATCGGTGTGGTTGCTATGCTGTGGTACTAGTTCTGACAGCGTTTGTGTATGGTCCTTAACCACATCAGACAGCTTGTTATGGTCAGCACGTAAAAGGGTAAAGCCAGTGGTAAGCGTGCCGATTTGATGTTCAATAAATTGGCGTGAGTCTCTGATTTCCTGTAGAATTAAATCCAACTTATCAGGAGCGGGTGTGAGATTCGTCGGTGGGACACAACTTATGGAGGATGATTGAGAGGCCGAGTCAGAGTCCCCACAAGACTGTGCATCCACTGATGGCATATCAGGTTGTTTATATTTTCCAAGGAAGGGGACTGAGGGGCTTTTATTCGAGGTCCAGCATTAGTGCCCTGTCAGATCCTAAAAACTAGTGGAATGCTGTTCCTCATACGGTGGTGCCTAGTCAATGCAAGTCAGAGAACCACCCGCGATCATTGGAAATGATAGTGGAGGTGGAACCTACTCAAGGAGAGGGATTCGGAGGGGATCCCGCCTTTTCGGAACTAGGGTCCTCACACACCCAGCAAGCTAGGTGTCATGCTTCATCATCTGGACCTGCTCCTCGTTGGGTCGGCGCTGCAATACCCAACGGGCACCCGCGAAGGGGCTCTTTGTCGGAGATCTTTTGTTCCTTGCCGTTTGATGAAGTGGGGGTGTGTGGCCCGTGTTAGTGTAGATAAACTGGAGTGAGTGGGTTAAAAAAGGTTGGATAATCCAGATAACACTTTTATTCAGGCTGGTGGATAACCAGCCTCAGTAAAAGCATGAAGAGTGGCAGCTTCCATGACGTGAAGGTTCAGTTAAAGCTATGCTCATCTCTTGGGGTCAACATGTTTCTTGCCTTGTGGTAAGAATAATCCGTGGCAATTCTTCAGGACCTAATCTGTGAACAGTGAACCTATCTACACTAAGTGGTGCGGCTGTTAGCTAACTACCACCAGTAAGCACTACGTCACAATTCTTCAGTAGTGTGGTTCAGTAACCTGGAGAGAGGGATATAAAAAATATATGTATATCTATACGCTGCTGTAAACACCCATGTTAAGGTCACTTAGTGCTCAAATCACAACTCCCAAAACCTCTCCTTTCCCCACATTAAGAGAGAAAGTGTAACGAAGAACTAGGCACAATAAAAACAGTTAACAAAGTCTATGTGATATGGGGCTTGACTATCATCCCCTAGTGCAAGTTAAAATATAGTCGGAAACTATCCAGCTATAATTAGAAAGACTGGCCTTCCCTAGGAGAGGCGATGGTAGTGAGGGAGGAATGGTCGTTTAAAAACAAGGTGAGGAGTACAAAGCTATAACTGGCAGCGTGACATGTCACATCAATAGTGAAGTGAATGTGGAATATGTCATGCTGAAGCTCACCTCCCACTGTCAGGAATGTCACCTCAATCGGTGCGGCGATTCAATGGGACACCTGGTGGCATGGTGTCCTGTAAAACATAAAGTGCAGGATGGTGGACAAATCACAAGTTAGTGTGGCAGAGGTGCGCGACCAATCTACGTATCATTGCCTGTCCACTCATGTCGACAAGCGGGGAGCCTCCACGGGTTCAACCCGCCGACCCACCTACACCAGGAGGGCGTATCAGGAAGCTGTCGGCGAATGGTGCAGCTCCTCACCTGCGGAAACCCTGAGCTGACCATATAGTCACACCGTACAGTGCCCAGCCTGCCCCTCAGTGCGTAACTAGGGGCCCACAGGGAGCGGGTCAAACAGCGTCGTTGCCACTTGCTGTGCCGCCAGAATTCAAGTTGTGACTTAAAACGGTCACGGGCCCCTGCCCCAGACGTCAATAGTACTCACCAGTCCTGCGGGGGTCCTGGCTAATTCACCTACCCTCCTCGCCGGCGCCGGAGTAGAGACTGTCAGCTCCAAACGGGGTTGAAGTACTATTTCCGGGTCACGTGCGAGGACGGGGCGGTGTCCATCCCGCGTCATCTCAGATACCGCCTTCTAGGTTATTAAGGCAGTATGACTGGCCGAAATAACGGCCATCTTAAAGTGTAGTGAGTATCACTCAGGGCAATAGGAACAACCGGGTCACTAAGCTGTCTGGTGTGTTAATAATAGCCCATGTATATATTGGAATTAATACATGGTGACATGTGGTGTTGAACATGTCCATTGATGCATGTGAGATAAAAATAAAGATAAATATAAATACAAAAATATTGGTCAATATTAGGAGAGTGTAACATAGCCAGCGGTCATAAAGCAACTGCGGTACTGCTAGAGGTCATCACACGATAGTGCGTTAAGCACGATGGTGGCCCTGCGTTATATATATGGCGTGGCCGGTAGGCATGAATAACAGCAAATGCTGGTGATGTTGACTGAGTGTTCCAAAACAGGGTCATGCCTGCTGTATATGTCGGTTAGCTGTAAAGTAGGGTGGTTCAGTAACCTGGAGAGAGGGATATAAAAAATATATGTATATCTATACGCTGCTGTAAACACCCATGTTAAGGTCACTTAGTGCTCAAATCACAACTCCCAAAACCTCTCCTTTCCCCACATTAAGAGAGAAAGTGTAACGAAGAACTAGGCACAATAAAAACAGTTAACAAAGTCTATGTGATATGGGGCTTGACTATCATCCCCTAGTGCAAGTTAAAATATAGTCGGAAACTATCCAGCTATAATTAGAAAGACTGGCCTTCCCCTAGGAGAGGCGATGGTAGTGAGGGAGGAATGGTCGTTTAAAAACAAGGTGAGGAGTACAAAGCTATAACTGGCAGCGTGACATGTCACATCAATAGTGAAGTGAATGTGGAATATGTCATGCTGAAGCTCACCTCCCACTGTCAGGAATGTCACCTCAATCGGTGCGGCGATTCAATGGGACACCTGGTGGCATGGTGTCCTGTAAAACATAAAGTGCAGGATGGTGGACAAATCACAAGTTAGTGTGGCAGAGGTGCGCGACCAATCTACGTATCATTGCCTGTCCACTCATGTCGACAAGCGGGGAGCCTCCACGGGTTCAACCCGCCCCCCCACATCGACCCACCTACACCAGGAGGGCATATCAGGAAGCTGTCGGCGAATGGTGCAGCTCCTCACCTGCGGAAACCCTGAGCTGACCATATAGTCACACCGTACAGTGCCCAGCCTGCCCCTCAGTGCGTAACTAGGGGCCCACAGGGAGCGGGTCAAACAGCGTCGTTGCCACTTGCTGTGCCGCTAGAATTCAAGTTGTGACTTAAAACGGTCATGGGCCCCTGCCCCAGACGTCAATAGTACTCACCAGTCCTGCGGGGGTCCTGGCTAATTCACCTACCCTCCTCGCCGGCGCCGGAGTAGAGACTGTCAGCTCCAAACGGGGTTGAAGTACCATTTCCGGGTCACGTGCGAGGACGGGGACGGTGTCCATCCCGCGTCATCTCAGATACCGCCTTCTAGGTTATTAAGGCAGTAGTGAAAAAGATTCCCTCATATGTGCGAGACACGACGGATATACTACGCATCATAGAGGAAACACACGAGACAACTGAGATCATCCTTCTAGTCACATTTGACGTAGAAGCGTTGTATACAAATATTCCTCAGCAAGAGACACTCACTGCAATAGAAACGTGGCTCAGGAAAGAAGACTGGGACTCACCCACCCCTATCTCTTTCATCATGGGGTGTGCCACACTGGCATTAACGGAAAATTACTTTGAATACCAGAAACAGCTGTTCCACCAGTCGCAAGGTACTTCCATGGGGAGTACCTTCGCTCCGAGTGTGGCCTGTCTTTACATGGCCACTTTCGAAGAGAACATCATCAGGAACATCAACAACCCCTACATCAATCACCTAACTCTGTGGAAGAGGTTCATTGATGATATTTTAGTCTTCTGGAAAGGTGATCATTCGACCTGCGAGGAGTTTTGTGAATGGATGAATACACAAAATCAGGTCTTGAAATTCACACACACCATTTCAGAAACTGATTTACCTTTCCTGGATCTGAACCTGCAACTGACACACACAGAATTAAGCACCAACCTGTACAAAAAACCTACCGATAGGAACAGTTTATTATCATACCAGAGTCACCACCCGAGGGCCCTCAAGAACAACCTCCCATTTGGCCAGTTCCTACGCATTAGGCGGAATTGTAGTTCCACCACTGATTACAAAGTAGAGGAAAAGGTGCTTGAACAAAATCTAAAACAAAGAGGGAATCCAGAACGATTGGTTAGGGATTCTTCTAAGAGAGCTTTGAACAACCCCAGAGAAGCACTGTTGCAAAGTACAAAGAAGGACCCCACCGAGACCCTGACCTGTGTCACATCTTACACAACAGATTCCACACACATTAAGGGGATCATTAGGAAACACTGGGGCATCCTCAATACGGGTGAGATAGAGTTCCCCTTACCTAGATTCGCCTTTAAGAGGACAAGAAATTTGAAGGATGTGATTGTGCACACAAGACCTCGCACTGTACAAAACGACACACAGAGAACACTCTGGGACCTCCCTCCCGTTACTGGGCATTATCCCTGTGGCACCTGTATGGTCTGTGATCAGACTAGAGTTGTCAAAACAATAGCATTATCAGACACATTTACCTGGACTATGAGGAGCCACACCAATTGCAATACATCCAAATGCATCTACCTGGTGACATGCCCTTGCGGTAAAAGATATGTGGGTATGACGATGAGACCGGTCAGGACCCGAATTACAGAACACAAGAGCAACATAAGATGCCAAAGGGTCACAACTAAGTTGTATAAACACTATCAAGAACAGGGACATAGCCCCGAATCACTACAGTGGCTGGTACTAGAATCCCATCCTAAGATCACCCAGCAGGCACTTTTTAGGATAGAACAACTATGGATACATCGTTTATCCACATCCGTCCTTGGCTTAAATGATGATGTACCGTGGACCACCCTGAATAACAGATGACCCCTGGCTGACCGTATGTATACATGGGCATCCTAGCTTACTTTTGGTACACAGGATGCATGAAACTGTATTGAAACTACCGGGTTACATCACTTTATATCACTTTACAGCTAACCGACATATACAGCAGGCATGACCCTGTTTTGGAACACTCAGTCAACATCACCAGCATTTGCTGTTATTCATGCCTACCGGCCATGCCATATATATAACGCAGGGCCACCATCGTGCTTAACGCACTATCGTGTGATGACCTCTAGCAGTACCGCAGTTGCTTTACGACCGCTGGCTATGGTACACTCTCCTAATATCGACCAATATTTTTGTATTTATCTTTATTTTTATCTCACATGCATCAATGGACATGTTCAACACCACATGTCACCATGTATTAATTCCAATATATACATGGGCTATTATTAACACACCAGACAGCTTAGTGACCCGGTTGTTCCTATTGCCCTGAGTGATACTCACTACACTTTAAGATGGCCGTTATTTCGGCCAGTCATACTGCCTTAATAACCTAGAAGGCGGTATCTGAGATGACGCGGGATGGACACCGCCCCCGTCCTCGCACGTGACCCGGAAATAGTACTTCAACCCCGTTTGGAGCTGACAGTCTCTACTCCGGCGCCGGCGAGGAGGGTAGGTGAATTAGCCAGGACCCCCCGCAGAACTGGTGAGTACTATTGACGTCTGGGGCAGGGGCCCGTGACCGTTTTAAGTCACAACTTGAATTCTGGCGGCACAGCAAGTGGCAACGACGCTGTTTGACCCGCTCCCTGTGGGCCCCTAGTTACGCACTGAGGGGCAGGCTGGGCACTGTACGGTGTGACTATATGGTCAGCTCAGGGTTTCCGCAGGTGAGGAGCTGCACCATTCGCCGACAGCTTCCTGATACGCCCTCCTGGTGTAGGTGGGTCGGTGGGTTGAACCCGTGGAGGCTCCCCGCTTGTCGACATGAGTGGACAGGCAATGATACGTAGATTGGTCGCGCACCTCTGCCACACTAACTTGTGATTTGTCCACCATCCTGCACTTTATGTTTTACAGGACACCATGCCACCAGGTGTCCCATTGAATCGCCGCACCGATTGAGGTGACATTCCTGACAGTGGGAGGTGAGCTTCATCATGACATATTCCACATTCACTTCACTATTGATGTGACCTGTCACGCTGCCAGTTATAGCTTTGTACTCCTCACCTTGTTTTTAAACGACCATTCCTCCCTCACTACCATCGCCTCTCCTAGGGGAAGGCCAGTCTTCCTAATTATAGCTGGATAGTTTCCGACTATATTTTAACTTGCACTAGGGGATGATAGTCAAGCCCCATATCACATAGACTTGTTAACTGTTTTTATTGTGCCTAGTTCTTCGTTACACTTTCTCTCTTAATGTGGGGAAAGGAGAGGTTTTAGGAGTTGTGATTTGAGCACTAAGTGACCTTAACATGGGTGTTTACAGCAGCGTATAGATATACATATATTTTTTATATCCCTCTCTCCAGGTTACTGAACCACACTACTGAAGAATTGTGACGTAGTGTTTACTGGTGGTAGTTAGCTAACAGCCGCACCACTTAGTGTAGATAGGTTCACTGTTCACAGATTAGGTCCTGAAGAATTGCCACGGATTATTCTTACCACAAGGCAAGAAACATGTTGACCCCAAGAGATGAGCATAGCTTTAACTGATCAAGAAAGAAAACCTCTGATCTGACCTATATTACTTTTCAAAGCGACCTCAAAGGGTTCGAACTTAGCAACCAGCTCAAGGAAAAAGACAATTAAGGTAGTTTATACAAAAAATACATATATCTTTATTAATTTTTAAAGCATGAGTTAATCATAAAAATACATCTCATATACAATTGTCCTAATGGTCACATTAAACAATGATGAATTCATACACCTAAATATCTAACATAGTTATAATAAGATGACAACATTTGAACAAACAGTGTGCGTTAGAGAGCCACTAGCAGATGCCTTATTTCACATAATAGTAAGATCTTCATCTATGGCTAGGGACAACTAGTAAAATCTTAAGAGCAACAATTATTTACAAAAAATATATACAATCAAAACACCCCACGCTTCATCATACTACTGCTTTCTCACCTCAGATAAACCCAAACATCCTAACATTCATACACAAACTCAATATACTCTCAAATGAGATCCTAAAAACTATAACAGGGACAGATATGAGCGGAAACAAAGCCACGCTCAGAAAAGTAATTATATCCGTCTCTGCAGGAACTCTCCATATATATGGTGATGGTCTACGCGCGTTTCGGTGGAATTCACAATGGCACCACCTTCCTCAGGACCAAAACATATTCATAAGCATCACAATTGAGATGAGCGAGGGGCATCTGTGAAACAACAATACCAAATATAATTTATATATTACTTCAAAGGCTGGTTGCTATTACAATAAATCTTAAATTGATATACCACATTCCCAATAGGGAAAACAATTTTTTTCTCTACATTCACCATTAAGAAAAGTGTGCAAATATTATATCAGACAAAAGAGGTGTGGTCACCCAAAAGAAATAACCCAAAACACTTACAAAAGACCAGATATGTGGTGAAGAGAAATGAGACTAGACAATGATAGAAAGCCAAGTATCATAAGGGTCCTTGTTAGTATCACTGATTCTCAAGTGTAGCTAATAAGGGAGCCAAATTGGTGATTTAAAATCCCCAAGAGATATATCAAAGAATCGGTTTAGGTCTTACCTTCAAGAGCTAAACCAACGATAAAAGAAGAAAATTGGCATGATTGTGCCCAACATCCATATTGTTGAGTATATACATATAATCCTTTCTAATAGGAGAAGGAAAAATTGCATATGTAGTTGCTACCCAGAAATCATGTAATGAAATTTAATAAAAGTTTGTAAAGGGCATATAGTGAGTCTTACCCACAAGTCTGTCCAACTGGAATATATCCCAAATAGCAGCACATGCAATTGGTAGTTTAGAAAATAGTTCCTTTTCGAAAATCTTCTCATAAAAGTAGCAATTGGCCTAAAGAACAGAGAATACCACATAAGGATAGTGTAGAACAATACTTATCGTCCATCACACAAATGTCGACTCTAGCTACGAGTGATCGGTAGTAGCCTTTAGTTAGCAATCAAGCCTTCCCTGATATGGCTATGCAAATTACCCTAAATAATTTTTGAAGCACATGCTTTTAAATAGCAGCTTACAACCGCGAACCATAGCTCAGTACACTGTCCCATCAATATTTAGACAGCCTGGGCCCCCAATGTGTACCAGTAATCTGTGTCGTAGAAGCGACTAACTACTAACATAAAGGTCCGCAAAATATCGACACATATGTAGTTGATTACACATATATATTGTCAGTATTTCCTTCATAGGTCTTAGGGAACATACCAAAAATATCGTCCTATTGACCTCACACTAACTGATTGTTGTACAGAACTCTACATTCGCATCAATTTAGTAAACGTCAGGAATTAGTAACTAAACAAACTATGTGCCTGTATCTACGCTCGGCGCAACTCAGATGCCACGGCGCTGAGCAGACTAAAACCTTTGTTTGTACACTCGCTCAGCAGAACTTCCACGGCACTCTGATACCTAGAAATGCTACAACCTTATGTCACCACTCTATGTAATAGCCCGTGGTGCATAGAGCGCTTATCTCAGGTCTTAACCTAAGGTCCTCTGTTTTGATAGTTTATAAACAGAGGCTTGTACTACCACTGGCTTATCTCGTAGAACTCTGTGATACTACTAAACATACTATGTGCCTATATCTGTACTCGGCGCCACTCAGATGCCACGGCGCTGAGCAGACTAAAACCTTTGTTTGTACACTCGCTCAGCAAAACTACCCCGGCATTCAGATACCTAAAAACGCTACAACATCATGTCACCACTCTATGTAATAGCCCGTAGTACACTGAGCGCTTGTCTCAGGTCCTTACCTTAGGTCCTCTGTTTTGATAGTTTACATACGGAAGCTTGTCCTACCGCTGGCTTTTTCTCGTAGAACTCTGTGTTACTACTGACCACCTCATTTATACCGGCAATTGCCGAAGGTCAATGACGAGTTGTCGCGATACCTCCGACCGCTCGGCCGAGGTACTCTATTTTTGGGCGCCATGTTTGAATGGTTTGAAAGCCCAGATATTGCATGAGTTTCATTTCATTTACGGATAAATGTTATATTAATTATCCCTCCAGGCGTGATTTTCCAAAGATTAATGAATTATGTAACACATCGGTCAATTTCATAATGAGACTTCCACTGTTACTAGAAATAGTACACACCAACAGAGTAGCTAGTACAATATACATAACTACAGTACTGGGCTATTTCAAATGGAATCACTTTTAAAAGAGCTCCCTATCCGACTGTATATCCAAAGATATGCCGATACTATCTCATGTGGGAGTGAAGATATTTTGTCATTATTTCGCCCAAAATGTCTAGTTACAGCTGTGATACTGGGCTATAAAAATACAAAGATGACAAAATAAAAATAACCTACATTGCTAGAAAGATCTTTTTGAAGGTATATGGATCTAATAATAAAGATTTCACAATGATATTTTGTCATTATTTCGCCCAAAATGTCTAATTACAGCTGTGATACTGGGCTATAAAAATACAAAATTGACAAAATAAAAATAACCCATATTGCCAGAAAGATCTTTTTAAAGGTATATGGGTCTAATTATAAAGATTTCACAAAAATTGACGAATAGTTGTGAAATCATATATAAATACCTAGGCTGATATAGGGATAAGAGATTATTTGGACCCATCAGGTCACTATCCAGACAATATCTTCATTTAGCCCATGACGGACTGTGTCCAAGGTAAAAATCCAAAAGGTTTCTCTTTCCTTTCTGGTTTTATCTCTGTCACAACCCGGTTTGGTATAAACTCGTTCAAGGATCAGCCATTGCAACTCCATATCTTTATGGTTGCTGTCCTGGCAATGTCTGACAATAGGTGCCTGTGTCTTCTGAGTTCTCACGGCTGATTTATGTTCAGAAAAACGTATCCGGAATTCCCTACCTGTCTCACCTACATATCCTAGGCCACAAGGGCATAGAATAAGGTAGATCACATTGCTAGTTCTACAGTTTGTAAAGTTTTTTAGTTTTCCAGCCTTATTTCCATATTTCCAAGATTGGGTAGCAATGGCCGAGTCACAGGCATGGCAATTGCCACATCTGTGGTTGCCAAGAATTGGAGGTAAGCCTGTCAGTGTATTCTGTCCACCAGTATCTTTAGCTCTAGGTCTACTATGGACAAGTTTATCCTTTAGATTAGGGTTCCGTCTATACGCAACCAATGGTTTTTCTAGCTGGATCTCATTCTCATTGATATTAAGAATCCTCCAATTCTTTTCCAAGATGCGTTTAATCTTGTAATTCAGACTGGAATGATTAACTACACATACCAGTTTCTCTATTGGCTGTTTGTATGTACCAGAGATTAGGGCATCTCTGTTGTAATATTTAGCACGTTTCATAGATTGGCGCACTAGGCGTCTTGGATAACCCCGAAGGATAAGACGCGCCTGGAGTTGCTCAGCATGTATTCCATATTCTTTCATATTAGTACAATTGCGTCTGATCCTGAGAAATTCCCCAAAGGGGATCGAATCTTTTTGACATACTGGATGAGAGCTGTTATGATCCAAAATAGTATTTTTAGCTGTTGGTTTCCTATATAGGCTAACTTCAATACCACCATTGCTCCCTATGATCCATATATCCAGGAATTCTACTCTGTCAGTTGAATATTTTGCCATAAAATTCAGATTGTTGTCACTATGGTTAAGCCATTCAATAAAACTCACAAGCCCTGACTCTTCTCCTGACCAGATGAAAAAAATATCATCTATAAACCTCTGCCAATTTACAACATTCTCATAGAACGGGGCTACCTCATTAAAAATATGTTTTTGTTCCCATTCACCCATATAAATATTCGCCACACTAGGGGCACAAGAAGCCCCCATACTGGTCCCTTTGATTTGATGATACAAATGTCCTTGAAATTCAAAATAGTTATGGTGTAATACTATATCCAGACATTCTAAGATGAATCTATCCGGTCTCTCCCCAGGTACTCTAGCCAAAAGAGCTGCCACAGACTCTATGACCAGGTCCTGGGGAATATTGGTATATAAGGATTCAATGTCCAGAGTAACCAATATCTGTGTTTCATAGTCAAAGGGTTTATGTTCTATAGTGGCTATCATATGACCCGTATCTTTGATATAAGATGGGTATAGTGTGGTAAGGGGGCACAAAAAGGCATCCACGTATTTGGAGAGAGGTTCTGTTTGCGAATTGATAGAGGAAACTATGGGTCTCAAAGGTGGATCTGCCGCATTTTTATGCGTTTTGGGTACTCCGTATATAGCTGGAGTTACCGCATTCAGATTGTTAAGATAGTCAAATTCTTTGGAACAGATATACCCATCTACAAGTGCTTTGGATGTAACAACTTCTATCCGTGAGCTAAGTTGTGTGAGAACCGATCTGTTGATTCTCTGATAATGTTCTGGGACTAATAACATAGAGTCTATCTTATTAGTATACTGTTCTGTATCCATTATCACTATCCCTCCTGCTTTGTCACAAGGTTTTATGGTGACATGTGGGTTATCTTGTAGTTTTTTCAGAGCTTTTATTTCGTCTTTAGTGAGATTTGGTGTCGCCTTGGGAACAAACTTGGTTACCTTTTGAAGTTCTTGTATAACTGATTTTTCAAAAATGGCAACCTCAGGGCCAACCATTTCTAATGATGGAGTAAATTTGGAAGGTGGTTTGCACCCCGAGTAGTTTGTCTCCTGCTCTGCTGAGTCCATTTGCGCCATAAATTTCTTTAGTCTAATTTTTCGAAAGAATGAAAAAATGTCTCTGTTCAATTTGAAACGATCACATTGTATACTAGGAACAAATGATAACCCCTTACTAAGGAGACTCTTTTCTCCTGATGTAAGTATGTGACTTGACAGATTAAAAATTGGTATAGTATCTGCAGTGTTGGTACTCCTATCTAGGTTCTCCAATACTGCTGATTTCTTGTTCGCATGTATGGCTGAGGACGTGGTGGCTCCATCTGTTGGTGATAGTTCCTTTCCTGTCCCTGAAATCTTATCCGACCTCTGCCCCTGCCTCTCTGTAAAAAAGGGGACTGCGTATATTCTTGATATTGATTAGTGTATCGACCTCTCTGGTTCCTATAGTTGTCCTGTGGTCCATCATTTGTGCCTGGTCCTTCATAGTCAGAGTCAGACGAGTTAGTATCAGAGAAGGTAAGAGTTTTATGCTTTTTGTACGGACGTTGGTTGTACTGACCCCCTTCTTGTTGATCTTCTTGGAAGTAGTTATTGCGCAGGTATGGATATGCCTTCTCCTGCGTGAACCATCGTACATCTTTCTTTAATTTATCTGTTTTCTTTTTTATGAGGTACTCCTTGAACGAGTTTATACCAAACCGGGTTGTGACAGAGATAAAACCAGAAAGGAAAGAGAAACCTTTTGGATTTTTACCTTGGACACAGTCCGTCATGGGCTAAATGAAGATATTGTCTGGATAGTGACCTGATGGGTCCAAATAATCTCTTATCCCTATATCAGCCTAGGTATTTATATATGATTTCACAACTATTCGTCAATTTTTGTGAAATCTTTATAATTAGACCCATATACCTTTAAAAAGATCTTTCTGGCAATATGGGTTATTTTTATTTTGTCAATTTTGTATTTTTATAGCCCAGTATCACAGCTGTAATTAGACATTTTGGGCGAAATAATGACAAAATATCATTGTGAAATCTTTATTATTAGATCCATATACCTTCAAAAAGATCTTTCTAGCAATGTAGGTTATTTTTATTTTGTCATCTTTGTATTTTTATAGCCCAGTATCACAGCTGTAACTAGACATTTTGGCCGAAATAATGACAAAATATCTTCACTCCCACATGAGATAGTATCGGCATATCTTTGGATATACAGTCGGATAGGGAGCTCTTTTAAAAGTGATTCCATTTGAAATAGCCCAGTACTGTAGTTATGTATATTGTACTAGCTACTCTGTTGGTGTGTACTATTTCTAGTAACAGTGGAAGTCTCATTATGAAATTGACCGATGTGTTACATAATTCATTAATCTTTGGAAAATCACGCCTGGAGGGATAATTAATATAACATTTATCCGTAAATGAAATGAAACTCATGCAATATCTGGGCTTTCAAACCATTCAAACATGGCGCCCAAAAATAGAGTACCTCGGCCAAGCGGTCGGAGGTATCGCGACAACTCGTCATTGACCTTCGGCAATTGCCGGTATAAATGAGGTGGTCAGTAGTAACACAGAGTTCTACGAGAAAAAGCCAGCGGTAGGACAAGCTTCCGTATGTAAACTATCAAAACAGAGGACCTAAGGTAAGGACCTGAGACAAGCGCTCAGTGTACTACGGGCTATTACATAGAGTGGTGACATGATGTTGTAGCGTTTTTAGGTATCTGAATGCCGGGGTAGTTTTGCTGAGCGAGTGTACAAACAAAGGTTTTAGTCTGCTCAGCGCCGTGGCATCTGAGTGGCGCCGAGTACAGATATAGGCACATAGTATGTTTAGTAGTATCACAGAGTTCTACGAGATAAGCCAGTGGTAGTACAAGCCTCTGTTTATAAACTATCAAAACAGAGGACCTTAGGTTAAGACCTGAGATAAGCGCTCTATGCACCACGGGCTATTACATAGAGTGGTGACATAAGGTTGTAGCATTTCTAGGTATCAGAGTGCCGTGGAAGTTCTGCTGAGCGAGTGTACAAACAAAGGTTTTAGTCTGCTCAGCGCCGTGGCATCTGAGTTGCGCCGAGCGTAGATACAGGCACATAGTTTGTTTAGTTACTAATTCCTGACGTTTACTAAATTGATGCGAATGTAGAGTTCTGTACAACAATCAGTTAGTGTGAGGTCAATAGGACGATATTTTTGGTATGTTCCCTAAGACCTATGAAGGAAATACTGACAATATATATGTGTAATCAACTACATATGTGTCGATATTTTGCGGACCTTTATGTTAGTAGTTAGTCGCTTCTACGACACAGATTACTGGTACACATTGGGGGCCCAGGCTGTCTAAATATTGATGGGACAGTGTACTGAGCTATGGTTCGCGGTTGTAAGCTGCTATTTAAAAGCATGTGCTTCAAAAATTATTTAGGGTAATTTGCATAGCCATATCAGGGAAGGCTTGATTGCTAACTAAAGGCTACTACCGATCACTCGTAGCTAGAGTCGACATTTGTGTGATGGACGATAAGTATTGTTCTACACTATCCTTATGTGGTATTCTCTGTTCTTTAGGCCAATTGCTACTTTTATGAGAAGATTTTCGAAAAGGAACTATTTTCTAAACTACCAATTGCATGTGCTGCTATTTGGGATATATTCCAGTTGGACAGACTTGTGGGTAAGACTCACTATATGCCCTTTACAAACTTTTATTAAATTTCATTACATGATTTCTGGGTAGCAACTACATATGCAATTTTTCCTTCTCCTATTAGAAAGGATTATATGTATATACTCAACAATATGGATGTTGGGCACAATCATGCCAATTTTCTTCTTTTATCGTTGGTTTAGCTCTTGAAGGTAAGACCTAAACCGATTCTTTGATATATCTCTTGGGGATTTTAAATCACCAATTTGGCTCCCCTTATTAGCTACACTTGAGAATCAGTGATACTAACAAGGACCCTTATGATACTTGGCTTTCTATCATTGTCTAGTCTCATTTCTCTTCACCACATATCTGGTCTTTTGTAAGTGTTTTGGGTTATTTCTTTTGGGTGACCACGCCTCTTTTGTCTGATATAATATTTGCACACTTTTCTTAATGGTGAATGTAGAGAAAAAAATTGTTTTCCCTATTGGGAATGTGGTATATCAATTTAAGATTTATTGTAATAGCAACCAGCCTTTGAAGTAATATATAAATTATATTTGGTATTGTTGTTTCACAGATGCCCCTCGCTCATCTCAATTGTGATGCTTATGAATATGTTTTGGTCCTGAGGAAGGTGGTGCCATTGTGAATTCCACCGAAACGCGCGTAGACCATCACCATATATATGGAGAGTTCCTGCAGAGACGGATATAATTACTTTTCTGAGCGTGGCTTTGTTTCCGCTCATATCTGTCCCTGTTATAGTTTTTAGGATCTCATTTGAGAGTATATTGAGTTTGTGTATGAATGTTAGGATGTTTGGGTTTATCTGAGGTGAGAAAGCAGTAGTATGATGAAGCGTGGGGTGTTTTGATTGTATATATTTTTTGTAAATAATTGTTGCTCTTAAGATTTTACTAGTTGTCCCTAGCCATAGATGAAGATCTTACTATTATGTGAAATAAGGCATCTGCTAGTGGCTCTCTAACGCACACTGTTTGTTCAAATGTTGTCATCTTATTATAACTATGTTAGATATTTAGGTGTATGAATTCATCATTGTTTAATGTGACCATTAGGACAATTGTATATGAGATGTATTTTTATGATTAACTCATGCTTTAAAAATTAATAAAGATATATGTATTTTTTGTATAAACTACCTTAATTGTCTTTTTCCTTGAGCTGGTTGCTAAGTTCGAACCCTTTGAGGTCGCTTTGAAAAGTAATATAAGTCAGATCAGAGGTTTTCTTTCTTGATTATTGCATTCCCCCTCCTCTTGGACCTAGCAGTATTTGGGGGTACCTTCTTGTTTATGGATCATAGCTTTAACTGAACCTTCACGTCCGGGAAGCTGCCACTCTTCATGCTTTTACTGAGGTGGATAACCAGCCTGAATAAAAGTGTTATCTGGATTATCCAACCTTTTTTAACCCACTCACTCCACTTTATCTACACTAACACGGGCCACACACCCCCACTTCATCAAACGGCAAAGAACAAAAGATCTCCGACAAAGAGCCCCTTCGCGGGTGCCCGTTGGGTATTGCAGCGCCGACCCAACGAGGAGCAGGTCCAGATGATGAAGCATGACACCTAGCTTGCTGGGTGTGTGAGGACCCTAGTTCCGAAAAAGCGGGATCCCCTCCGAATCCCTCTCCTTGAGTAGGTTCCACCTCCACTATCATTTCCAATGATCGCGGGTGGTTCTCTGACTTGCATTGACTAGGCACCACTGTATGAGGAACAGCATTCCACTAGTTTTTAGGATCTGACAGGGCACTAATGCTGGAGCTCGAATAAAAGCCCCTCAGTCCCCTTCCTTGGAAAATATTATCAGCACGGGTTACACCCGTGGGACATTAGGTTACCAAACAGTGTGAAATACACTTATTGGCCCATACCCACTCTTACACTTTCAACGGTGGGATCATTATTGACCCACGCGATATGGAAGACAACCAGGGCCTCAGCTTCAATGAGGAAGCTGTGGCCGATATTTTACAGAAGACTCCCTCCTTGTTAGGTATTGGAACGAGTGTGGCCTCAGAGTCACAAAGTGAGGACTGGTCCGCGTTATCTTCACTGAAGAGGGAATGGTTGAAGATCACCCTCCACGGGGCTTTGATGACGGAATATCTGCGGGCCAACATAGCCCCTAATGGTCTGATTGTTAACATCCTACCCAGAATTTTCCTGGAGGACCCTATGTTTAAGAAAGATTGGTGCATGGTGTCATGGAAATGCACTCGAGACCTTCTAGTCTTGATCATCAACACCGCCCAAAGACTGGCAGGTGCCCTATTAGCCAGGATTCAGGCAGCAGAGGCTGCTCTGAAATCAGTAGTGCAATCCACTCCATTTAGATCCAAACTGGCTGAAATCAACAGCGAGATCGCTGAGAATAAGGAATATCTACTCAAGCGTAAAATTGCAAAACTACAAAAGGATATCGAAAAATGTAATAAAGAGACAATTTACCCCTATCTGAAGACTGATTATACCTCATCGAAAAATGGATATTCATCGGATGAGGGGACGGATACTAGCAGGAGGGGGTCCTCTAACAGTGACTCAAGCACTGACAGTAGGGGCAGCAACACTCAGAGGAGGAGTTTCTATCATCCCCACCTGAGCTACCATAATGCACCCCCATACCAGGGGCCACCACCGCCCCCGCCCCTTTTGGCAATACCCCATGTACCCTCAAGGCCAACCCCAATACTACCCATTGGAAAACCCCCCTTTTTTAGGCAGAGGCTGGGGCAGAGGAAGAGGGCGCAACAGAGGGATGCCAAAAGGAGTGCAATGGCAGGATCAGGCAACACATTTGATAGAGACCAGGAGTCGGACCAAGGGGAAAAGGAACTAAAGGAACTAGTGGTCAATTTGTCCCACAGGACCTTGACCGAAAATGAGCAAAGAGTACTGGAAAAGGGACTAGGGTACGTGCCAACACCCAGAACAGACAGATTCAGGGATACCTGTGAAATCCAGGATTTTTTCCAGAAAATCCGATTGAAAGCTTTCTTTCATGATGTTCCACAACTTGAGGAACCCCTCAACCTTCACTCCCAATAATGGGATGGTACCCCCCGAGATATTGACTTTTGAAAAGGCAGTACTAAAATATCTGGCTGGGATACCCGCCATTAGACCCTTCCATAATCTATCTAATGCTGAAGAAACAGCAGCCAGATCACTTGCACAAGATGTTAGTATAACCATTAAACAAGCAGACAAAGGGGGTGCCACAGTGATCCAATCCACTGACGACTATGACCGTGAATGTAGACGCCAACTAAGTAATACCAGATACTACACCCCCATCTCTGAAGACCCCACTACCAGACTCAAAACCGAGATCAGTAGTATGGTGGTTGAAGCTGAAGCTAACGGGTGGATATCAAAGAAAGAGGCTGACTTCTTGACTACGAGGGACCCAAGAGTGCCCTATTTCTATACACTCCCTAAAATTCACAAAGGCAATACACCGGTACCAGGGAGGCCAATAGTGTCGGGAATAGGGTCACTCTTGGAGCCCCTGTCAAGATTCTGTGACCACTTTTTGCAGCCTATATTGAAAAAGACTCCCTCATATGTGCGAGACACGACGGATATACTACGCATCATAGAGGAAACACACGAGACAACTGAGATCAACCTTCTAGTCACACTTGACGTAGAAGCGTTGTATACAAATATTCCTCAGCAAGAGACACTCACTGCAATAGAAACGTGGCTCAGGAAAGAAGACTGGGACTCACCCACCCCTATCTCTTTCATCATGGGGTGTGCCACACTGGCATTAACGGAAAATTACTTTGAATACCAGAAACAGCTGTTCCACCAGTCGCAAGATACTTCCATGGGGAGTACCTTCGCTCAGAGTGTGGCCTGTCTTTACATGGCCACTTTCGAAGAGAACATCATCAGGAACATCAACAACCCCTACATCAATCACCTAACTCTGTGGAAGAGGTTCATTGATGATATTTTAGTCTTCTGGAAAGGTGATCATTCGACCTGCGAGGAGTTTTGTGAATGGATGAATACACAAAATCAGTTCTTGAAATTCACACACACCATTTCAGAAACTGATATACCTTTCCTGGATCTGAACCTGCAACTGACACACACAGGATTAAGCACCAACCTGTACAAAAAACCTACCGATAGGAACAGTTTATTATCATACCAGAGTCACCACCCGAGGGCCCTCAAGAACAACCTCCCATTTGGCCAGTTCCTACGTATTAAGCGGAATTGTAGTTCCACCACTGATTACAAAGTAGAGGCCAAGGTGCTTGAACAAAATCTAAAACAAAGAGGGAATCCAGAACGATTGGTTAGGGATTCTTCTACGAGAGCTTTGAACAACCCCAGAGAAGCACTGTTGCAAAGTACAAAGAAGGACCCCACCGAGACCCTGACCTGTGTCACATCTTACACACCAGATTCCACACACATTAAGGGGATCATTAGGAAACACTGGGGCATCCTCAATACGGGTGCGATAGAGTTCCCCTTACCTAGATTCGCCTTTAAGAGGACAAGAAATTTGAAGGATGTGATTGTGCACACAAGACCTCGCACTGTACAAAACGACACACAGAGAACACTCTGGGACCTCCCTCCCGTTACTGGGCATTATCCCTGTGGCACCTGTATGGTCTGTGATCAGACTAGAGTTGTCAAAACAATAGCATTATCAGACACATTTACCTGGACTATGAGGAGCCACACCAATTGCAATACATCCAAATGCATCTACCTGGTGACATGCCCTTGCGGTAAAAGATATGTGGGTATGACGAGGAGACCGGTCAGGACCCGAATTACAGAACACAAGAGCAACATAAGATGCCAAAGGGTCACAACTAAGTTGTATAAACACTATCAAGAACAGGGACATAGCCCCGAATCACTACAGTGGCTGGTACTAGAATCCCATCCTAAGATCACCCAGCAGGCACTTTTTAGGATAGAACAACGATGGATACATCGTTTATCCACATCCGTCCTTGGCTTAAATGATGATGTACCGTGGACCACCCTGAATAACAGATGACCCCTGGCTGACCGTATGTATACATGGGCATCCTAGCTTACTTTTGGTACACAGGATGCATGAAACTGTATTGAAACTACCGGGTTACATCACTTTATATCACTTTACAGCTAACCGACATATACAGCAGGCATGACCCTGTTTTGGAACACTCAGTCAACATCACCAGCATTTGCTGTTATTCATGCCTACCGGCCACATCATATACATAACGCACGGCCACCATCGTGCTTAACGCATTATCGTGTGATTACCTCTAGCAGTACCGCAGTTGCTTTACGACCGTTGGCTATGGTACACTCTCTTAATATCGACCAATATTTTTGTATTTATATTTATCTTTATTTTTATCTCACATGCATCAATGGACATGTTCAACACCACATGTCACCATGTATTAATTCCAATATATACATGGGCTATTATTAACACACCAGACAGCTTAGTGACCCGGTTGTTCCTATTGCCCTGAGTGATACTCACTACACTTTAAGATGGCCGTTATTTCGGCCAGTCATACTGCCTTAATAACCTAGAAGGCGGTATCTGAGATGACGCGGGATGGACACCGCCCCCCTCCTCGCACGTGACCCGGAAATAGTACTTCAACCCCGTTTGGAGCTGACAGTCTCTACTCCGGCGCCGGCGAGGAGGGTAGGTGAATTAGCCAGGACCCCCGCAGGACTGGTGAGTACTATTGACGTCTGGGGCAGGGGCCCGTGACCGTTTTAAGTCACAACTTGAATTCTGGCGGCACAGCAAGTGGCAACGACGCTGTTTGACCCGCTCCCTGTGGGCCCCTAGTTACGCACTGAGGGGCAGGCTGGGCACTGTACGGTGTGACTATATGGTCAGCTCAGGGTTTCCGCAGGTGAGGAGCTGCACCATTCGCCGACAGCTTCCTGATACGCCCTCCTGGTGTAGGTGGGTCGATGTGGGGGGGCGGGTTGAACCCGTGGAGGCTCCCCGCTTGTCGACATGAGTGGACAGGCAATGATACGTAGATTGGTCGCGCACCTCTGCCACACTAACTTGTGATTTGTCCACCATCCTGCACTTTATGTTTTACAGGACACCATGCCACCAGGTGTCCCATTGAATCGCAGCACCGATTGAGGTGACATTCCTGACAGTGGGAGGTGAGCTTCAGCATGACATATTCCACATTCACTTCACTATTGATGTGACATGTCACGCTGCCAGTTATAGCTTTGTACTCCTCACCTTGTTTTTAAACGACCATTCCTCCCTCACTACCATCGCCTCTCCTAGGGGAAGGCCAGTCTTCCTAATTATAGCTGGATAGTTTCCGACTATATTTTAACTTGCACTAGGGGATGATAGTCAAGCCCCGTATCACATAGACTTTGTTAACTGTTTTTATTGTGCCTAGTTCTTCGTTACACTTTCTCTCTTAATGTGGGGAAAAGAGAGGTTTTAGGAGTTGTGATTTGAGCACTAAGTGACCTTAACATGGGTGTTTACAGCAGCGTATAGATATACATATATTTTTTATATCCCTCTCTCCAGGTTACTGAACCACACTACTGAAGAATTGTGACGTAGTGCTTACTGGTGGTAGTTAGCTAACAGCCGCACCACTTAGTGTAGATAGATTCACTGTTCACAGATTAGGTCCTGAAGAATTGCCACGGATTATTCTTACCACAAGGCAAGAAACATGTTGACCCCAAGAGATGAGCATAGCTTTAACTGAACCTTCACGTCAGGGAAGCTGCCACTCTTCATGCTTTTACTGAGGTGGATAACCAGCCTGAATAAAAGTGTTATCTGGATTATCCAACCTTTTTTAACCCACTCACTCCACTTTATCTACACTAACACGGGCCACACACCCCCACTTCATCAAACGGCAAAGAACAAAAGATCTCCGACAAAAAGCCCCTTCGCGGGTGCCCGTTGGGTATTGCAGCGCCGACCCAACGAGAAGCAGGTCCAGAAGATGAAGCATGACACCTAGCTTGCTGGGTGTGTGAGGACCCTAGTTCCGAAAAAGCGGGATCCCCTCTGAATCCCTCTCCTTGAGTAGGTTCCACCTCCACTATCATTTCCAATGATCGCGGGTGGTTCTCTGACTTGCATTGACTAGGCACCACCGTATGAGGAACAGCATTCCACTAGTTTTTTAATATCAGGTTGTTTACCTTTTGTACGCCCCATTTCAACACGTATGGGAGATTTACGTGCGATGAAGAGCTTCCAGTGGTATGGCCACTGGGTATAGCGTCACCTTGAAAATGGCAACGACAGGAGGAACCAGCTTGAAACTGTGAGTGTCTAAGTTCCGTCACATTAGGGGTGGGTTCGTGCACTGGCCCCCTTCCCAGCGCTGCAGCGATACAGTCCAACAGCCTAGTTAGGAGGGAAGCCACACCAGCCAAACCTCCTCCCACATATTATTGGGGTAGTAGAATTGTACTTGCGCTGCAAATAGCGATGGAATACGACAACTGACACAGTCACTACGGCAGGGATGGAGTCAGCCCCAAGCATTCAACTGTAGACCAAGGAGTGTACACTGTGTTCATATGCGCGCTCTAGAGTTTAAAGAGCCTCGCAACAGACCTCCAACCAATGTGTGGGATATGGCACTCTCCACACTTCCATTCAGCGCAAACAACAGCCCCTGGGACAGTACAGTGTGTCCTGGTACTGCTCAATCTTCCAATCCAGAATTCCCAGGTACGTATGGGCGGTAGGTGGAAAGGGAGTCTGGCATAAGTATAGACGACAGATGGTGATACCGGGAGAGGTGCACCAGTCCCCCACAGCACCCCAAAATGACACCACCGGAGGACAGAAACCAGATCCCGTCCCACAACGATTATGGCGCAAACAGGCCTCCGCTACAGTATCGGAGTGCAGTCGGGGAGGATGTCAGTCTCGGGGTCGGTGTAGAGGTCCCAACGGCCAAGACCAGGAGGCGCCTTCCCTCAAACTCCGGGCAGCGACAGCGTTCCGGCCAACAGGATCGCGCAGGGGTCACCCCGCTCACCTCCTCATCCGCGTGGTAGTGGAAAACATAGGCCCGGTTCAGATGTGGGTTCAGCTGAGACCGCACATCGGTCACGGCCCAGGCGCGGTGATGGAGCAGTGAGGCCCTTGCAGTGTTCACACTTCACAGTTGGGAGAGGGCCGGCCCATTATCAGCCAAAGGAACCTGCCCTCAAGATCAGGGGGTGCTCTCATTCACACCCCCAGACAGCGCCGGTGATCCAGTGCACAGTCGGGGAGAATGGCAGTCTCAGGGCGGCATGGATGGCTCGAGGGCGGTCGCAGGGTCAGGGGGCGCCCCCCCCAGGCCTTAGACAGCAACAGTGGTCCGGTTCAACAGGACCGCGCCAGGGGGCCCCCGCTCACCTCCACAGTCGTACTGTAGTGCAGGGACAGTCCCGGTGTGCGTGCGTGCTCCGCTGAGGCCTCCCACCGGATACAGCCCAGTGTCGGTGGTGGCGCAGTTAGGCTCCTGCTGTGTCCTCGCCTCGTAGTCCGGAACCAGGCGAGGGAGCCCGTTCACAGCAGTAGAAGGCGCCGCCACAAGTGTCCCGGTCAGCGCCGGTAGTCCGATCGCCGGGGTCACGCCAGGGAGTCCTCCACCCATCGCAGGCCCAGATTGTAGGTGTGTCCAGCCGATGTCTCCTGCCGTTATTGTCTGGGCTCCTTTGCAGCAGGAAGGGAGGTGTAAGGCTCGGGCTGGCCTCCGTACAGTCGCCGCGAGCCACTCCACTAGGGCCGGCAGCACAGTGAGTTCATCGGACCAGCAAGGGGAGGCCACACCCAGCCCCCTCGTCGTACCATGCAGCCCGCCGGGAGGTTCATCCGCGGCTTCCTCGGTCAAATCAGGGTTCGTAGGGGCTCCGCTCGGAACGAATACTGACCACAGCGCCCAGGTGGTGAAAGGGGAAGCAAATATCAGGAGTTGCCCCTGGAGTTCGTAGAAATTGCTGGTTGTAGCGGGTCCCGCACAGGAGCTCCGTCAGTGTGCGGCCGCCATGCTCGGCGGTTAGCCACGCCCCCATCTCTCCTGTTACCTTAAAACTAGAATTACCTGAAGACATGCGTATTTATCCTGTTTTTCACACTTCCTTGTTAAAGAAATACAATCCCTTATCCGATCCTGAGAACCCCCCCCGCCTGTTACTATTGAAGGTAACTTAGAATATGAAGTGAAACGCATTCTGGATTCTATGTCAGGACCGGAGGCTCCGATTATGCTTTTCCTTTCTTCGCTTTATTTCTACAACATTTTTCCAGCAGCCTTAGAAAAGCCATCAAAACATTTTTTATCCCACTCGAGGGAAAAACAAACTTTAGAAGACAATAAACAACAAGTTTGCGGTTAGACTACAGCTCCCATGAGTCCATAGGTCCTTTCCATCAGTAGTCCTTCCACAGTGTCCACAGATCCTAGAAAGACCCTCTACTGCAGTTGTCCCCCCTCTTTCTTCGCTGCTTCGCAGCCCAAGCTAAGTCTCTTTTACTTCTCTTGCATGTTTGATGTTTGGCATTTCAAATATCACGTTGCTCGCTTCCGGGTCACTGTTTTAACAAAGTAGAGAATGTGAACGGGACCCGGAGTTACTTTGGGGATATTTTATTGTTTGTGGAGGTCATTGTATTTTGCCTTCCAGATTCCCTCCGGTCGCGGGAGTGCTCTTGCTCCTTTCGCGGCCGCCCCACTGTGCTGCGTTCTCCGATTTGAACCGCTAGGGGGAGCTCGAGCGACTCGTTGGTCCCGCGGCGCGTCTCCTCAGATGAGGAGACGCGCGGCGAGAGTTGCGGTCCAGCGAGCCTTGTCCCCTTGCCGCCACACCTGAATGCCCCCCGGGGGTCCGTATTTCCCCGTAATTAAACAATTCACGCCCCGTTGGGGGTCCGTATTGCGGCGCTGCCGCGAGATTCGCCTGCGGGCAGGGTTTTGCACGTTGTGCTCCGGTGAGCTTCTTCGCGCGCTAGGTGGCGGTTGGGCCCCGTCAGTTATCTGAGGGCCAGCGCGCTCGAGGCAGGTGCAGCCTCTATTGCGGAGTTTCTCCCCGCTTTGAAAGTCTTGCAGTCTTTCAGGCTGCCCACATTCAATTGGGGAGGGTTTGTCTCCCAGTTTTCTCAGTTCCCCTTCTACCTAAGGGGGTATTTTTTGTGGTCGGTGTAAGTTGCCCCGGCAATAATGAGCCACGAAGAGTTTTATGAGGAGGAACAACTCCAGTACTTACCTCTGGATGACCAGTTCTTTGAAGCTGTAGATGACTCTATTTATAGATGTGTGAATGATGTAGTGGGGCCTATGGAGGAGCGCCTGTCTAATCGCAATATAGCGGAATGCGCTAAGTTAGCATACTCCCACTTAGACCCCCCAAGGCCAGTTACTAACCTTCCCCAGGGGGAGGGTCCATCACTACCTAAGAAGGGTCGCACGGAGGAGTGCCCGGGGGAACCGCAAGGGGTGGACAAGGACGCTTTCGACCGCCTCAAAAGCGCGTTTCTAGCGAAGGCGGCGGTTCCACCACCTGCGCCTTCCCCGACCCCTTCGGGATCCGTTGTCCCGGACTCTCTGTCGCCTGATGGGGGTTCGCCGGCGGATAAGGATGACGAGGAAGGGTCTTCGCGGTCTTGGCGCCCGGCCAGTTCTGCCGCCGAGTTACCTCAGGATTCCTCTGGCATGCTGGACCCGGATGAGATTGTTCATCTGCGGTCGGCGGCCTGGGCACCTGGGAACAAGGTGGCCAAGTTTGTGGCGGGTCGCCTCCGCAAGCCCTTAGAGAAGGGTGCCAGGGGGTGTCTGAGGGCAGAGTGTCCTCGTCCGACTTTGGACGGGAAGGTGGCCTTTACGCCAGAGCTCGATTCCAAGATGGCCACCTTCTTGGCCAAATACATGAAAGACCCCCGCAAAGGTATAGACCGCTCCTGGCGTTCCTGTCAGGATAAACTCCTTGACGCGGTAGGGCCATTAACAAAAATTTTGGATATGGCGGAGGAGGCGAAAGTGACGGGATCCACCATCTCCCCCGACGTTCTTTCGAATTGGGCCCAGCGGGCGATTATCTTTCTGGGTAACGCCAACTGTGCCCTTTCGACTAAGCGACGGCGCTCACTTTTAATCAAGTTGGACCCCAAACTGGGCGACTTGGTGTAGTCCGAGGCAGGAGCAGTAGCGCAAGGGGGCCTCTTCAGAGAACCCTTTGTAAAAGAATTAGGGAAGTTTGTGGCCACCTTCACTAGTTTGGACAAGCCCAGTCCTACATCAAACGGGTCTTCCAGTCCTGTTTTTCCAATGGGGCCGGTCGTGGCAGGAGCCGCGCGACCGGCCGTGGCGGACAGCATAACCCCGGCAGGGGCAAGGCTCCGGGCCGGGACAGTACAACTCTACCGCCAATTACACCAATTTTTACCCGACCAGAGGGCAGAAATTCCGGGGCCGTGGAGGCTACAGGACTAACGCAGGAGGACCTGCGCCCACCGGTAAGTCTCATTTCGCCTTCTCAAGTCCGTATTGGGGGTCGGCTGGCGGCCTTCCAGGGGGCCTGGGCAGCCATCACCAACGATGCTTGGGTCCTGCAAACAATACGGGGTTTCCACATCGAGTTCTACGATCCACCCCGCCAGGCAGGCCTTCCTCATCCAATAAGTTTTTCCGCGGCCGATGCACTACTGGTCGACGAGGAGATTTACGAGCTCCTCCGCAAAGGGGCTATCTGTCAGTCGGATCTGCACCCCAATGTATTCCTGAGCAATATCTTCCTGGTGGAGAAAACCGACGGGGGCGTCGGCCGGTCATCAACCTAAAAGAGTTCAACGGTTGGTTGCTGTACCAACACTTCAAGATGGAAGGGATCCATCTCCTTCGGGATGTTCTCCTTCCGGGCGATTGGATGGCGCGGTTGGATCTCAAAGACGCATACTTGGTAGTCCCGATCCACCCCCCGCACCGCCGCTTTTTACAGTTCCAGTGGAAGCAAAAGGTTTACGAGTTTACCGTCCTCCCGTTCGGGCTCTCCTCAGCACCTTGGTGCTTCACAAAGGTTCTCCATCCCGCGGTGGAGTTTCTGCGGAGCCAGGGTATTCGGATGATTGTCTACTTGGACGACATCCTTCTCATGGCGCAATGCCCTCAGAGATTGACTCTTCAGTTGCAGCAGATGGTTTCCCTCTTGCAGTACTTGGGGTTCATCATCAACGGGGACAAGTCAGTTCTGCACCCTACTCAGAATATAGTCTTCCTAGGGTTTGTGGTGGATTCGATCCACGCGTCATTGAGCCTGCCGTCTCAGAAGATGACCAAGATTCGGCATCTGCTCCGGCAGACCATTTCCAAGACCCACAACTCCCTCCGTCAGATTGCCCGGGTGGTGGGGCTGCTTTCCTCATCCATCCAGGTGATCTTTCCGGGGCCCCTGCACTACCGGGCACTTCAACTCTTGAAAGCGCATCATCTCCGAAGGGGCTTGTCGTACGACCAGTTGGTCCCCCTGTCAGAGGAGGTCAGGGAGGAAATGTCCTGGTGGCTCTCCCACATGGACGCCTGGAATAGCACGGCCATTTTCGGGGCCGTCCCCGACATTGTGATAGAGTCCGACGCCAGCAGGACGGGGTGGGGCGCCCGCTGCAGGGATTTCTCTACTGGAGGCGCCTGGTCATTAGACGAGCAAGCGCTGCACATCAATTGTTTGGAGCTTCTGGCAGGGTCGTTCGCGGTCCAGTGCTGGACCAGAGACAGGGTTCGCTCATGCGTCCTGTTAAAAATGGACAACGTCTCCGCGGTTCGCTACATCAACCACCTGGGGGGCCCTCGATCTCAGACTTTAGCGAACCTGGCGAAGGAGTTTTGGGGCTATTGACTGGAGCACCACATATCCGTAACGGCGGAGTACCTACCGGGTCAGGCCAATGAGGTGGCAGATTGGCACTCCCGACACCTACGGGATTCCAGCCAGTGGAAACTGGATGTGCGAGTTTTCCAATGGTTGGCAGGTCTCTGGGGCCCTTTCTCGATAGATTTGTTTGCGTCCCGTCTGGACCATCAGCTTCCGAGGTTTTTCAGTTGGAGGCCGGATCCACTCACGGAGGCAACGGACGCTTTCCTCCAGGAGTGGGGTCGGGAACGGAGTTATGCGTTCCCTCCGTTCTCCATGATTGTGAGGATGGCGGCTCAGGTCCCCCGTCAGAAGGCAGAGGTGGTGGTGGTGACACCACTTTGGAGGTACCAAGTGTGGTTTCCAGTTCTTCTGGAACTTTCTTGGGATTTTCCAATCCCACTCCCCCTATTTCCTCATCTCCTTCAGAGTCCGGACGGGGAGCAGCATCGCCTGATCGCCCAGGGTTCTCTCCACCTCATGGCATGGCGGATTTCAGGCGACGCTGGTCGCTCCCAGGCCTTTCGAGACCGGCTGAGGCCCTCTTATCAAAGGCCTGGGCTAGCAGTACCTCAAAACGATATCGGTCCGCCTGGACAAAGTGGCTACGTTGGTGTCTTCGACGGGACTTGGATCCCGTGGTCGCAGGCGTCGTTCCCATTCTGAATTTTTTGGCTGAGTTGGCGACGGACGGGCTGGCATACCGCACCATTAATGCGATGCGTTCAGCCATTTCAGCGGCGCATTGCCCGATCGACGGCGCCCCCGTGGGCGAACATCCCTTTGTTTGTCGACTCTTGAGGGGTATTCGGTTATCCTTACCCCCTGAGCCGCGCTACTCAGTCCTATGGGACGTCAATGTGGTCCTCAATCTGTTTCTGTCCTGGCAGCCGAATAAGTATCTCTCCTTGAAGGAAATATCTGCTAAGTTGGCCATGCTACTGTGTTTAGTCTCTTGTCGCAGGGTTTCAGATGTGAGAGCACTAGACATTTCTGCGTGGGTTTTTCCCCCGGAGGGGGTGACTTTTACAATTGGCCGACGTACAAAATCCGCCTCGAGAACAATCTCGTACCCGGCTTTTTCAGATGTACCCAAGCTGTGTGTCGTGCATTGCCTTAAGGCTTATGAAGACGTAACCTCTGAATTACGCCCTCCGGGCGAGAGACAACTCCTTATTGCATTAAGGAAGCCGCACAAAGCAGTCTCTTCCCCTACCATTGCTAGGTGGGTGCGTTTCGTCATGCAGGAGGCGGGGATTGACACAAAGCAGTTTGGTGCCCATTCAGCAAGGGGTGCAATGGCTTCAAAAGCGTTTTCCCTAGGAGCTCGCTTGGAGGATTTGATGCGAGCCGCGGACTGGTCTTCGGATTCTACTTTTAAACGGTTTTATTTCAAACCAGTTGTGGATCTGGCACATTTGGTGGTAAGTAAGCTTTGAACTAGCATAATCGGAGCCTCCGGTCCTGACATAGAATCGAAATTTGCCTAGCTTAGTAACTGTAAGTTTCAATTCTATTAAGGACACGGAGGCGAGGATTATCCCTCCCACTGCGCATTTGGTGCGAACCCTCCCGTATGACAGTAAGTAAAGCGTTCCTAAACTGGTTTGCATGTCTTGCATAATGCTGATTTGAGGTACTTCTTCTCGGTTTTGTTGTGTTATGTTACACGGATTTCCAGAGAATCTTACATGATGTATTTTGTTTTAGGGAATGATGGTTCCAAACAGGACCAGTGATTCTGAGGCGTACGCGCGAAGAAAGAGGAGGGACAACTGCAGTAGAAGGTCTTTCTAGGATCTGTGGACACTGTGGAAGGACTACTGTTGGAAAGGACCTATGGACTCATGGGAGCTGTAGTCTAACCGCAAACTTGTTGTTTATTGTCTTCTAAAGTTTGTTTTTCCCTCGAGTGGGATAAAAAATGTTTTGATGGCTTTTCTAAGGCTGCTGGAAAAATGTTGTAGAAATAAAGCGAAGAAAGGAAAAGCATAATCCTCGCCTCCGTGTCCTTAATAGAATTAAAACTTACCGTTACTAAGCTAGGCAAATTTCGATTCACGAAGGCACAAAGGCAAACTACAATATCTCATCCTTCAAAACCCCGCCCGGTAAATAGGCCTTTGGGTGGGAGAGCTGTCAGACCCTAGGCATCCTGCGCCATACACTGGGATAGACTGTAGCATAGTAAGTGCATTTTGTGTTCGGGCATCTACGACCGCCTTTTATGTTTCCTAAGTAACCGCCTTTTCTTTAAGTGCCTTACAGAGCTGATGCTGTTACACTTGCTGACAGGAGTCAGCCTTTGCCCTCTCTCCCTTGCATAGCGTTTAAAAACGCTTCGCACCAGCGAGCTGTTGCTTGGCTTACTGGTCCTGGACTTGACCACGCCCCCATCTGCATTACGGAGTCTCGTCTTCCGGATTCCATTCCTTCGCCCGCTGGCGGTTCTTGGTTTCGACATCACACGTTGGATCGCCTTCGCTGACCTCCTTCCCTGCCTCGCCACACTAAACCGTCTGCTCAAGACCTTCCGCCGGCCGCATTCCGATTCTCCTGTGAGTAACATTCAGTGAGGCGCGGACGCGCTCGCATTTGAAAAGCGGCTGGTGTTTGCTGACGCCGGATACCCTAATCCTTTCGCACACGGAGTAGTGCCTTCTCGTTTCCAACAACGAATCAGATTACGAGCCAATTCTTAGCGTCTGAACTTTAAAGGTCGGTACTCTGACCTTCTTCTTTGTTTGCTTTATATTTTGGACTTCGGATTGCATTTCTGGCAAGACTAATTTCCTATACCTTCCTAAAGACAACATATTTGGGAAATCTCTAAAACAACCTTTGGAGAAATGATTGGACTTTCTCTAAGTACAGGAATTGGGGTTAAACATATTTTTGGGTGAGTCAATTCTTGATTGCCCTGGCATAAAATGCACTAGTTAAACGCGCGTTGAGCAGGATAGGTGTTGGATAAAATATTTGGTATTAACAGAATATTTTGTTGTTCTGTATTCAGTTTGAGACAGAGAAGAAATACGGCATTATTTAGGGTGTTGATTCCTGTTCTGGTGAAGTGGTGTGGTCCCTCCAAGAAACCTTCCCCCTATCTCCCGGACGAGAGTAGTCGAAGAGCGAGTGGTTATTAGAACTCCTCTTGGTGCTGACGTCTAGGAGAGTGGGGGACTACTCTTCGCTCCTGTGGATTCTGACAAAGTCAGGTTAGAGGATATTCTGCACTTGACAATTATCCAGCACTTTCTCTGAGTTTAGTTGAATTTGGAGTTGGAATAGTTATTTATTACGGTTTATTATCCAGCACTTTCCCTGAGTTTTTTTTGTTTTGGAGTTCTAATAGTAAATTAATTTGGTTTATTATCCAGCCCTTTCCCTGAGTTTAGTTAGATTTGGAGTTAGAATAGTAATTTAATTTGGTTTATAATCCAGCACTTTCCCTGAGTTTATTTGGTTGTGGAGTTGGAATAGTAATTTAATTTGATTTATTATCCAGCACTTTCCCTGAGTTTAGTTGGTTTTGGAGTTGGAATAGTAATTTATTAAGTTTTATTATCCAGCACTTTCCCTGAGTTTAGTTGGTTTTGGAGCTGGAATAGTAATTTATTAAGTTTTATTATCCAGCACTTTCTCTGGGTTTGGTTTGATTTGGAGTTGGAATAGTAATTTAATTTGGTTTATTATCCAGCACTTTCCCTGAGTTTATTTGGTTGTGGAGTTGGAATAGTAATTTAATTTGATTTATTATCCAGCACTTTCCCTGATTTTGTTTTGATTTTGGAGTTAGAATAGTAATTTCAATCAATCAATCATGTCACTTATAAAGCGCACTACATACCCGCGAGGGTCTCAAGGCGCTGGGCGAAGAGGGGGGTGGTGCTGCTACTGATCGAAGAGCCAGGTCTTGAGGAGTCTTCTGAAGGCCAGTAGGTCTTGGGTCTGTCGGAGGTTGGTGGGGAGGGTGTTCCAGGTCTTGGCGGCGAGGTGGGAGAAGGATCTGCCGCCGGCGGTCGTTTCCGGATGCGGGGGACTGTGGCGAGGGCGAGACTGGTCGAGCGGAGCTGGCGGGTGGGGGTGTAGAAGCTGAGTCGTCTGTTGAGGTAGGCTGGTCCGGAGTTGTGGAGTGCTTTGTGTGCGTGGGTGAGGAGCTTGAAGGTTATCCTCTTGTTGACAGGGAGCCAGTGCAGGTCTCTCAGGTGGGGTGTGATGTGGCTGCGTCGGGGGATGTCGAGGATAAGACGTGCAGAGGCGTTCTGGATGCGTTGCAGCCGTCTCAGGAGCTTAGCCGTCGTTCCTGCGTAGAGGGCGTTTCCGTAGTCCAGCCTGCTGGTGACGAGGGCCTGGGTGACTGTTTTTCTTGTTTCGGTGGGGATCCACTTGAAGATCCTGCGGAGCATTCGGAGGATGTTGAAGCAGGATGAGGAAACGGCGTTGACCTGCTTAGTCATGGAGAGGGTGGGGTCGAGGATGACCCCTAGGTTGCGTACGTGGTCGGTGGGTGGCGGGGCTGTTCCCAGTGATGTTGGCCACCAGGAGTCGTCCCAGGCTGAAGGGTTGGAACCAAGGATGAGGACCTCCGTCTTGTCCGAGTTCAGCTTCAGGCGGCTGGTCCTCATCCATTCGGCGACTGCCTTCATTCCTTCGTGGAGGTGGGCTTTGGCGGTGTGAGGGTCTTTGGTGAGGGAGAGGATCAGCTGGGTGTCGTCGGCGTAGGAGATGATGTTGAGGTTGTGCTGTCGGGCGACGTGGGCGAGGGGTGCCATGTAGATGTTGAACAGCGTTGGGCTGAGGGAGGAGCCTTGGGGTACGCCGCAGACGATCTTGGTGGCCTTGGATCGGAAGGGGGCGAAGCGGACGCTTTGTGTTCTGCCGGAAAGGAAGGATGTGGTCCAGTCCAGGGCCTTCTCTTGGATCCCGGCGTCGTGAAGGCGTGTTCGTAGTGTGTGGTGGCAGACCGTGTCGAAGGCGGCTGATAGGTCCAGGAGGATGAGGGCTGCTGTTTCTCCGTTGTCTAGCAGGGTCCTGATGTCATCGGTGGCTGCGATGAGGGCGGTTTCGGTGCTGTGGTTGCTGCGGAAGCCGGACTGGGAAGGGTCCAGGATGTTGTTCTCCTCGAGGTAGCGGGTCAGTTGTTTGTTGACGATTTTCTCGGTGACCTTCGCGGGGAACGGGAGCAGAGAGATGGGTCGGAAGTTCTTGAGGTCCTTGGGGTCTGCCTTGGGTTTCTTGAGTAAGGCGGTGATCTCGGCGTGCTTCCAGCTTTCCGGGAAGGTTGCTGTCTCGAAGGAGATGTTGATTATTTTCCGGAGATGGGGCGCGATGGCTGTACTGGCTTTGTTGAAGATGTGGTGAGGGCACGGGTCTAGCGGTGAACCGGAGTGGATGGTGTTCATGATCTCGCTGGTGTCCTCGTCGTTGATGTTGGTCCAGGAGAGCAGGCGGTTGGTGGTTGTGGGGGCAGTGGTCTCGGTGGTTGCCGGGGCGGTCGTGGTGTTGAAGCTGACGTGGATGTCGGCGATTTTGCGGTGGAAGAAGGTGGCCAGTGAGTCGCACAGGTCTCGCGACGGCTGGATGTCGTTGGTGTTGGAGCTGGGGTTGGAGAGTTCCTTCACGATGTTGAAGAGCTCTTTGCTGTTGTGTGCGTTGTTGTCTAGGCGGTCTTTGAGTGAGGCCCTTTTGGCGGATCTGATGAGGTGATGGTGACTGCGGGTGGCGCTCTTGTGGGCGGCGTAGCTGTCCGCTGTCCGTTCGTGGAGCCAGATCTTCTCCAGTTTTCGGCATGTTCGTTTGGAGGCCTGGAGGTCTTCGGTGAACCAGGTGGCTTTCTTGCTGGTGTGGCTGTTGGGCGGATTCTTGAGCGGGGCGAGGGTGTTGGCGCAGTCGTCGATCCACTGTCTGAGGTTGCGGGCAGCGGTGTCGGGGTCGGAGGGTTCGGCGGGTGGGCTCAGGGCGAGGTTGTGGTTAGCTGGTCTTCCGTGACTCTGCTCCAGCAGCGGCGAGGCATTTGTTCGGTGCGGTGGTGCGTGGTGGGCTTCCTGTAGGTGAAGTGGATGCAGTGGTGGTCAGTCCAGTGGGGTTCGGAGGTGTGGTTGAAGGAGACGTGTGGGCTTGCGTAAAAGATGGAGTCGAGCGTGTGGCCGGCGGCGTGGGTGGGTGTAGTCACGAGCTGTCTGAGTCCGAGGGTGGCGAGGTTGTCGATCAGGGTGGTGGAGTTGGTGTCCTTGTTGTTCTCGAGGTGGAAGTTCAGGTCCCCGAGGAGGATGTAGTCCGTGGAGGCGATGGCGTGTGTGCTGACGAAGTCAGCGATGGAATCGCTGAACTGTGGTCGGGGTCCGGGGGTCTGTAGATGAGGGTTCCTCTGAGGGTGGTGTTGGGATCGGTGTGGATCTGGAAGTGCATGTGTTCGGCGGTGCTGAGGGTGTCGTCGGTGTTGGTTGAGACTCTGAGGGTGTTCCTGTGGAATTTAATTTGGTTTATTATCCAGCACTTTCCCTGAGTTTATTTGGTTGTGGAGTTGGAATAGTAATTTAATTTGGTTTATTATCCAGCACTTTACCTGAGTTTAGTTAGTTTTGAGTTAGGAATAGTAATTTATTAAGTTTTATTATCCAGCACTTTCCCTGAGTTTAGTTGGTTTTGGAGTTGGAATAGTAATTTATTAAGTTTTATTATCCGGCACTTTCTCTGGGTTTGGTTGGATTTGGAGTTGGAATAGTTATTTATTATGGTTTATTATCCAGCACTTTCCCTGAGTTTTTCTGGTTTTGCAGTTGGATTAGTAATTTAGGGGTCGATTACGATGTCGGGCGGATCGCCACCGCCCGCATGGCGGTGGCGATCCGCCCGCCATAATCGCCCGTCCGCCAACAAATTCCCCCCCGCCATATTACCATGGCGGAGGGGAGCCCGGCAGACGGTAAGACCGTCCGCATGTTTTCCGCCCGGCCGAACAGTCGACCGGGCGGAAAAGGGTTTAATATGGTGGCGGTGTCTGCATCCATATTATGATGCCGGCGGAGATGAGCCTTTTCATGGTGGCGTCGCCGCCATGGAAAGGCTCGCGGTCTTTGCTGTTGGGGGCCCGTTGCGGGCCCCCAGGGTGTTGGGGGGGTGGGGGCTGCACATGGTGGGTACCATACCCCCCTGCATCTGCATGCACAAGGTGGCAGGCACCGCGCGGTGCCTGTCACGTTGTGCATGCAGATGCACAACATGCATTTCCAGCACTGTGGCGGGCGGTGTTGTGAGCACCGCCCGCCACAATGCTGGAAATGGGGAATGCCACTGTGGCGGTGGCATCCTAATCACATGTGCGGGACCGCCGCACACATAGCGGGCGGTCCCATTTACCGGGGCGATGGCGGGCGGACAAAGTCCGCCCGCCATCATAATCGGCCCCTTAATTTGGTTTATTATCCGGCACTTTCCCTGAGTTTAGTTGGTTTTAGAGTTGGAATAGTAATTAATTACAGTTTATTATTCAGCATTAGTATTGAGTTTAGTTGGTTTGGGAGTTAGGAATAGTAAATTTTTATTTTTAATTCGTTATTTTATTTTTATAGTTTGTATGTACATTTAAATAAGAAAGATGTAGTATGTTATTTATTATTGTAAATATTTTTATTGGTTAGTACATCTTTTTTGTGTTTTACACTTTGGGGCCGATTCCGATTCGGGCCGGAAATCTCTCCGACCGAGCCGGACCCGGAGAGATTTCCGACCGAATCGGACCCGTGCAGCCCGACCGAACGAGTACGATGCGTCCGTATGCTATCGTACTCGAGTCGGTCGGACTCCCATTGAAGTCAATGGGAGCCGGTCGTACAACGCGTACGCGGGCTCCCATTGCCTCAATGGGTGCGAGGTGAACAAGGGCGCCCCCTACAGCGGGTACGCGGCGAAGCGACTCGCGCCGTACACGCACAGGTAGGGGGGACCCATGGGTCCCCCCTGTGTGCGACTCGCGCGGCTACGTGTACAGGGGGGTCCGACACGGACCCCCGAAGTACGGCTCCGACTGCTCTTTCGAGCCGGACGGCGCGTGTCGGTCGGACTGCTCGCGGCGCGCATCGTACTTACCCGGCCGGGGAACGTCTCCATTGCGCGGTGCGAGTCGTGTGCGAGTCGGTCGGTGCGGTTAGACCCGGGAACGAGTCGGTCGGCGAATTCGCATCGTACTCACTCGTCCGGACGCGCGTACGAATCGGTCGGGAAATAGGGCTCCGAATCGGATCCGGTTATGCCGAATCTGATTCGGAGCCCTACCGGCCGAGATTGGAATCGGCCCCTTTATTTGTTATTATTTGGTTTTGTTATACATTTTTTCAGAATATTAGAAACATGATTCAGGTATTTTGATGTTGTTCAAAATCTATTATAAAGTATAATATATTTTTAACATACAATTTTCTTGTAGAATTGGAAAATTAACAATATTTGTTACATACATATTTTTTTATACATTTTAAAAAATGGTAATTTTTTTGAAGTATAGTCATGTAATAGTAGAGTAAATATATTTTTAGTTTGTTTATTATAAACAGTTTGACTTTCATTGTTTATTATTTTTTTAGGAGAAAAAGTAAACATTTGTATTCATTTTTGTAAACAATTTTTTAATACATTTTATATAATTTTCTTTTTTAATATAATTATATATGTATTTTACAATTTTTTATATAATTTATTATTTAGTAGATTGAATATTATTTATATTTAAATATTTAATATATTAAATAATTTACAAATTGTATAACAAATATATATTTTCACATATATTTTTATTTATAAATTTTTATATTTTTGGTACATTTACAGTACATGAAATAAACATACATTTTAATATATATAAAAAATATATTTTTTGTTAATATAATATTTAATATATATTTTACAATTTTTGGAATATTTTTGTAACATATGTAATTTTTATGACAGTAAATAAAACTATACATTTTTTTGCATTTTAGAAATATTTTTCCTTTCTCTTCTCTCTCTTTTCCTTTTTTTCCTTTGACTGTATATGGTTTGGAGTATTATGTATATGTTACTCTAACCATGTTATGCTGATCATTTGTTTATTCGAAAAATGTAATAAAGCATTTGAAATAAAAAAAAAGAATTTAAAAAAAGAAATATTTCTCCATTCTTTTCTATGAGGAGTAAGTCTTTTTTTCATTTTTATTACGCAGCCATTTATTTTCTCATTTCCTCACTTTTCTATCTATCTGTTTCGTTTTTAGGTCATTTTCGAAGACAGAACCTCGTGGTTGGGAGCTGCGTTTCGTCGCTTAAGGTAAGTTTAATTTAATTTACTTTTAAGGTAGTTTTAGGGTAGGTGCGAGGTAGTAGTAGTGTCTTTAGATTTGTTAGAACGTTATTTGTTTGTTTTTGGTGTAGTTAGGTGTTGTTTTGGTAGTTTAGTGTTTTATGTGTTTAATGTAGTGTTGGATAGGAGTAGAGTGTTATGTAGTGTTAGTTATGTGTTGTTTAATTCTGTTATATTGTGTTTATTGTTAAGGTTTGTGGGTTTGTACGTGTTATTGTGGGTGGGTGTTCTTTTATTTTCTTTACAGGTTTTCCGGATCATGAACGGATGGTGGTGTTGACGCAGTTTTTTTTATAAAAAAAGGAAAATGTATCTTGTTTATTTAAAACAAGTGGTTTTACATTTCCTTTTATTTTTTGGGTTTGTTAGAGCATTTTTTTTATTGAAGCTATTTTTTGGTTTTTTGAGGGTTTCGTTATTGAGAGGATTGAGTCGTTGGAGCCTTTTTCTACAGTTTAATGTTTGCGTTTTTTTTTAAAACTAATTTTCGGGTTTTTGAAAGTTTCGCTATTATGAGGATTTCGTTGTTGGAGCCTTTTTTCTACAGTTGTATTTTTGCATTTTTTTTGGGGTTCTCTTTCCGAATGGATTTGTGTTTCGATTTATCTTCTGTGGATTTATTGGATTTCCAGGATTGTCTACTGCTACATAACTGTAAGTTATTTTTTATTATTATGGGTGGGAAATGTTTTTAGTTACATTGATTTGTTTGTTTATTTTTTATTTTAATAATTATATTATGTCATATATATTTGTGTTATGTTTTAAATTTCACATGACATACTTATAATTATTAATTTAAAAATAGTAGAATTATGTTGTTTAAATGTTTGGAAATTTTAAAATGTTTATGGTGTTTAGCATTGATTTTTCTTTACAGTATAGATTTAGCTATCATGTCTAGGTATTCTAGACCTTTGGTGTTTTCAAATAGTGTAGTTTTGTGTTGTAGGTATTCATACATCATTTTAGTTTGTTTACCTAGTTTAGGGCCGATTTTAGTTAGGGATTGTTCTAGTCTTAGCTCTTGATAGCTTTGTTCTTTTTTGATAGCTTCTATAAGTTTGTGTAGGGTTGGTTGTCCTCTTCCTATTGTGGCTTGGGTGGCATTGTGCCATCCTTCCACTGCGTTATTGGTTTTAGGTTTTTGATCTAGAGTACTGTGGTAGACGTTCCACCAGGGTATTTGGAATTTGGGTTGTCTATGGTGCCCTGATCTATGTAACCTTCCCACCGAAGTGTCTTCGAAGTAGTCTAGGAAGGGAGTTAGTTTAGTTTCATTTGCTTGATAAAAGGGGCTTTCAAGAAGTAGGTTATAATGGTTTGCTACTTCAGTTGTTGGTACGTAGGCCAGGGCTATAAATTTTTTAATTTGGTAGGCAAAGTTGCTATTGGTGGCGTAATCTATAATTAAAGTAGATTTTTGTAGGTGTCTCTAAATACTTTGGTTAAAGTGGTAATAGCAACCTTGTATTGCAGTGTGTAGGTATATTTTTAAAATTGATTGAATCATTGCTTGTTCAAAATCAATTATGATTTTTTGCAGAAAGTAGTTGTCGGTGTATTGTTTTAATATTGTTAGGAGCTCTACGTTTGTGGTGTTTTGTTTATTAGGGAGTAGTGCGTATATGAAGGGGATGTTAGTATCTTCATATTCGCCATGGATAGTATATAGTTGATAAAAAGGCTTGGGGCAAACTTTGAATGTGCCATCCATCATCCACGTTTCACAGTTTTTAAGTTTTTGTAAGTTCTTGTTTGTTGCAAAGATGATAATTCGTTTTTCATGACTGTTGTTGTCATGTAGAAGGAATTTTTCATCTTTATGGGTGATGGTGTATTTTGGTAATATTTGTATTTCTGCAACAGTTTGGGGGGTGGGTGGTGTTTGAGCTGTAGCTCATTTAATTCGGGCAATTACCTCTTTAGAATGGGGATAGACGGTAGTTGTCCTGTGACATGTTCAGGTACCCTAGTTAACAAATTTTTAAGTATTTGGGTACTTGTCTGTTGGGAGCTGGTACTTGCTTCTCTGATTGTCTCGGGGGCATCTCTAACCTCAATTTCAGTTACAGTGGGGGGACGGTTGTGTTCTTTGACATTTACTACATTGGTTTTTATTGTAGTGGCTCTCCCATAGCAAGAGTTAGAGTAATATTTACTGCATTTCCAATGTGTTTGTTTCCAGTCATTTTCTCTTGTATGTAAGTGTAGCCCATGTAGCAAAGAAGTAGTTTTCTCTTTTGTGTAGTTTTGAATTTTGCTCCTTCTGCCATTTTTTGGTCTATCTGTGAACATATGTATATATATATTTATTAATTATACGATTTTAAATAGTAAATATTTTGTATAATTAATTTATTTGAAAATAAACTTACATGTATTTTGATTTGATTTTCTTGATGGATTTGTTTTCGATTGTTGATGTTTATCCACTGGTTCTTCTTTCTGTTGGTTTAAAAGCAAAATTTTATTTTTATTTAAGTGTTACATGTTATTGTGTTATTTTAATTATTTACTTTCTATTTTTATTTAGTTGAGGAAAGAAAATACTTACTATTTTTCGTTGATGATGTTTATTTCGATGATTTTGTTGTAGGTTATAGTTTGTAGAAGCTGGCAAGAGAAAAATATTTGTTAGTTATATTTGCTTTTTAATTTATTTAATTTTTTTAAATTAGTTTGTTGTATTTGTTGGTTAATTTATATACGTACTTATTTTTATATTTTTCTGTAGTGTTGCTTTTGTCTTTGTTTTCGAAGTTAATCCTTGTTTTGACTTTTTTAGGTGGAGTTTTATTGAGGTGTAATCAGTAAAATATAAAATAAAAGGTTATAATATTAGTATATTTAGGGGCACATTACGATACCCGGCGTAAAAAAATCCGCCAGGCATGGAAGCGGCAAAAATCCGCCCGCACACACCGCCTGAACACCGACCACGCCATTATGAGTACACAAACTGAAAACCGCCATCGGCGGAAAAATCATACAAAATACCGCCCGCCATCGTCCGAGTCGGAGTCAAACCGCCCGCCACGGACGGAAACACGCACGACAACACAAAACCGCCCGCCCTCACGGCCGACACACCGCACGTGAAATTACGATCGCACCGCCATGAGCGCGGAAAAACAACAAAAATACCGCCCGCCAGCGCAAACAACGCCGATGAGAATCGACACGGCAGAAGCCATGGCGCCCACGTACCTGCACAGAAACCATCCGCACACAAAACCAATAGCACACAACATGGCCAACAAGTCCACACAGCAAGGCACGCACAAATACACAAGCACAGTACACATCCCGAAAACACCCCCCGGACAAACAAAAAATACAAAGGCCAGAACCCCAGACACAACACACCTGAAAACAACAGACCATGAGGACACACCCACATAGGTGAGTACAAAAGCAGCACTCCCACAGACCACAACCCCTTGCTACATTGCAAACCAGAGAGGAGAGGAGAGGACACAGTGACACAGCAAGGACAGCAGCACACCACAGAAACGCACACATCACAACCACCACCACCACCACCACCACCAAACACCGGCACCACAAACCCCCTGCACATTACACAACACACACCGCACCAGCACCACAAACACCATGGCACCACAAAGGATGCCCAAGTTCACGCCCATGGAGCTGACGGTCATGGTCGACGAGATCATCAAGGTGTACCCACAAATCTATGGGAACATGGTCCAGCACACACCACTAGCCACCAGAAACAGAATGTGGACCCGGATCGTAGACCAGGTCAATGCAGTCGGGACCCTGCCCAGGAACAGAACCGAGATAAACAAACGTTGGAATGACGTAAAGAGCCTGGTCAAGAAGAAGGAGGGCAAAAACAGAGAGCTGGCTGCCGTCACTGGCGGAGGGAATCCCGCGCTCTTTAAGACCTTCAAAGCGTGGGAGGAGAAGGTGCGAGTCGTAATCCATCCGGAGATCCTCGCCGGATTAGCAGGGGGAGTGGAGGCTGGTAAGTACAAACTAATGTATACCAGCACACCGCTATGTACACACATGCGCAACCACCATGCCACAGCTCCCAGGGACAAACACCCCCATGTCCAGCACACAATACACAACACATCACACGCACATGCAACAGACACTACCACACACAGGCCAAACCGAACAACTGTAAGATGCGTGGGGACATGTGTACACTAAGCCAGCCACGTAACCACCAACAGGTCCCCAAATATGCCAGAAGCGCCACAACGAGCACCCACCACACCCATGTGTCCGCCACAGCTGCACTAACCGACAAGTAACAGGTAAGTGGCAGGAACACAAAGTGCAGTGGGTGGGACGGTGGACAGCTGAAGTACAACACCCACCAGGCCCCCACTCCCACAGACCAGCAAGGTGGAGCACTCCCCACACCCATGTGTCAGGCACAGCTGCACCAACCGACAAGTAACAGGTAAGTGGCAGGAACACAAAGTGCAGTGGGTGGGACGGTGGACAGCCCAAGTACAACACACACCAGGCCCCAGTCCCACAGCACAGCAAGGAGGAGCATCCCCCACACCCCACACCCACGTGTCAGCCACCGCAGTGCACAACGACAGCCGAAAGGCAGACATCACGGTCCACAGCAATCGGTGTCAGTGGGTGTACAGCCACCCCCACGACCCACTACACCCCCCACCCCCACAGACCTGCAACATGGAGCACCCCCCGCTAAGAGCCATGTGGCATCCAGTACAGTGCACGCACGAACAACTTGCAGGTGGGAAACTGGACAGGGCTGGATTACTGGAGGCATGAGGACCATAACACCACCAACACATGGGACATGTCACGTAGCACACGGACACGCAGCACCGCCCACCGTCACGAACAAGTGAACAATGTGCACACGGACATGAACAGCAGACTCACACCCCACATGACCCATCACAGACATAGCAACACCCAAGGAGCCACGTCTGCATGCACAAGCCACACTGAATATAGTCCCACACGGCAGCCACTGTGCAACTCATCACACACAACCGAAACACCATTGAAGTCCTGTCCATGTAGCCCCTACTGCCTGTCAACCACACACCCCACAACTACGCCTATGTAAGACAAACAACACTAGACGCAACAGAGCGGAACAACAGAAATGCACACGAACACCACTGAACCCATCAAACACACAGACACACCATGCACATACAACATACCATCCATCCCATCCGTCAGCCCCAGTCTCATGAAAGGCATGTCATCCGCACAGCTGCCACACATACAGCAGTCACGCTAAGACACATGCCCATGACCAACCATGTGCCAGAAGTCAATTAAGCGCACGACACACTGTGAGCAACAACACACAACATGGGCCACACCCCCCGAGCACTGCAGTGATGCACATGGCACAGGGCAGCACGCACACCAAGGAGATGGGACAACTGCAATACGTTGGCTGGCACACAACTATCACTCACTCATAACGATGCGTCCAATGCCATGTCCAGTAACCACAACAGACAGCAAATATGCAGGGCATGTCAGGCATGCACACACCTCAGACCATGCACTGTCATGCTGCCACAACACATGTCACGTTCGGCACCCATGGCTCACAGCATGTACCCCAAAAGCATATACCCTCCCAAATGCGAATCTGGGGCATGGCCCCCATGTTGCCATATGCGTTCCTAAGCGTTCCATTTGAACTCCAAAAGCAAAGTACAAACCAGACCCAGGATGGGCCAGGAGCCCGCATACACCAGAGTCACAATGAGTAGGGGCAAAGCAACACACCCATCGGCATGGCCAATCCGTCCCATGCCACATGTGCACAGCACACAGTCCCATTGCCTAGCACACACACCTACAGATGCCACAGCCACACACTCGCCTCCGGGAAACCCATGTACGAGATTGCACGAACTGCCAATGTCAGACGACTAATACATACTTCGCCAGGTGCAACACAATAACAAATCTCATTCTCTCCACAGGTGACGAACTGCTGGACGCTGGGGATGGAGACAGCAGCCAGCACAGCCAGCCTACAAGCCCCCAACGAGGACACACGGATCTGGAGGATCTGTCCACCTCTTCGGACACGGACCACCAAGCTGGCCCATCTGGCGTGGCAGGGCCCAGCCGCTCCCCAGGACCCCTCCTACCCACCAACCCATCATCCAGGGATGCTGAACAGTCCCAGTCCCCTGCTGCCACTGTCGTTGCGGCCACACCCACGGTCATTGCGGCCACTACCACTGCCGCAACCGCCACCATCGCCGCACCGACCACCACCGCCTCCACCACCACCACGTCTTCGCTGGCACCAGCCCCAGCGCAGGTGGTGGCCCGGCCGACTGGATCCACCCTGGGAGCCACAGCGAGGACCGTGGTGAGCAATGTGGCTAGTGGGCAGGCCGGTGGCAGCAGGACTGGTAGGAGGAGCAGGGTCAGGGAAACGCCAGCCTCCCTGGGAGCCATGCCCTGCCTCAAATGGACAGAGTCCTTGGGGCCTATGAAGAGGCCCAAGGACAATGGGCCAGGTCTGCTACTGACACGCGGGAGGTGCTGGGGGTGCTGAGGTCCATGGACGCCCATATGGGCCAATTCGTGTCCCGTATGGACCAACTCGTGGACCTCATGGGCCAGCTGGTGGTGGCGGTGGGGTCACAGGCAAGGCCAGCAACACCACCTCCGCCACCACCTGCTAGGGCGCAGGCTCGGGCAGCAGTGTCCACTTCCCCTGCGTCCACAGCCAGTGAGCACACCTCACCCACCACCAGCAGGTCGCCACCACACACCCCCCTCCCAAACGTGGAAGGGGCCGTCCGAAGAGGAAACAGATCTCCCGGGAGGACTTCGCACGCTCCAGTCGCAAGTGAGGCAGCCAGCCAGCCTTCCGCCAGCCTTCCTTGACCAGCCACTGCATTGACTTGCTCTACGATCCCACTCCACACAGCCATCTGGATGGCATGTGTGTGTTGGACTATGGACATAGAACCAGTGGGTACACCCTGATCATCACGCAGCCATGACCGACAGCTCATTGTCACTGCACGCACCACTTTTGTCATCACCTTACACACAATCACATGTCACAGTTTGTAATAAATGCACCTTTTTCACTAACTGCTGTTTGTGCCCTGTGTCTTTATTGTACGGAATACAACGGCCACCTTGGGCGGAAAGGCACCTGATGCGTGGCATGGAAATGGAATCCGGAGGGCCTGTAGGGACCTAGGGGTGGGAGACAGAACAGGAGCACATTCAATGAGTGTGTCACACACCCATCACACAGTACATGTCAACAACTACAAGCAATGTACACACATCGCACAGAGCAATAGGGCACAATGCCACAGCCACCAACAGTGGCATACTACCCTGGCCATGGAGCGTTGACACACTGCACGCAGTGAACATACGGCCACCCTGACACAGCACACACACACCTGCATAGATACAGACACATCATCCGTCGTACATGGACACTCACCGTCAAGGAAGTAGCGGGCGATGAGCTGCTGGCGCACATTCCCAGCTTCCTCCTCTCCGCTGTCCACCTCACTCGAGCTGTCCTGGTCTGCGGGCTGGGGCCCTGGTTGATCTCCGTCATCCACAATGAGGGGGATCTGCTTCCGAATGGCCAGATTGTGCAGCATGCAGCACGCCACCACTATCTGGCACACCTTCTGTGGGGAGTACGCCAGTGCACCCCCGGTGCGGTCCAGGCACCTGAACCTGGACTTGAGGAGGCCAAAGGTACGCTCGACCACACGTCTGGTCCTCCCATGTGCCTCATTGTATCGATCGTCTGCTGGGGTGCGAGGATTCCTCAATGGACTGAGCAGCCATGCCCCATTCGGATACGCAGAGTCACCTGGGTGTGAGGGACACAGAGAACCGTTGCTATTCCAACTGGACAGGGGACAGCATCGCACAACCAGCACGCTACACCACTCCACATACTCACCGACAATACAGGCACGATCCTGTTGCAGATTGGCCATCAGTCGTGGCAAGATGCTGTTGCGCATTATGTGTGCGTCATGGGCCGAGCCTGGAAACTTGGCACACACGTGGGTGATCACCATGTCCGCAAGGCACACCACTTGCACATTCAGGGAGTGCGTGTGCTTCCTGTTGCGGTACAGGTGCTCAGTGGCCTGTGGTGGAACAAGGCCAACATGAGTGCAGTCAATGGCTCCCACGACGTGTGGGATTCTGCCAAGGGCATAGAATGCACCCTTCACTGCCGCCAATTCACGAGCCCTGGGGAATCTGATGTACCTGTTCCGGTACAGCATCATGGCTGCCAGTACATCCCTCAGCACCTTGCTGAACATGGGCTGGGACATCCCTCCTCCACTGCCCACTGTGTGCTGGAATGACCCAGTGGCGAAGAAATGCATGGCGGCCATCACCTTAGCCGTGGGGGTGACAGCAGTCGGATACACCCTGCGGGGACGGAGATGGGGCTCTAACATGGCACACAGTCGATGCAGAGTTGGCCTGTCCAGCCGAAACTTCCTGATTACCTCTGTATCGTCCATGTCCGCCAGCAATTGGTATGGGCGGTCAATGTTCGGTCTCCGCCTGGGTTAAATGGCAGAGGACACATGTCAAAGCAACACGGCACATAGCAATTTCGCATACACATCACTGACATGACTGAGCAAGCACATGAGCCACAGCCCAGCTGTCAAGCTGGGACGGCACGGCCACAATACACTTACACAGGTCTCCCAACAATGGCAATGGCAAGTGAGACATACCACTGCCATGTGCATGCACATGGGGATCTAGGCCCCAATGACTTGCGGGGCGTGCTGATGGGGACTGACTGCATATTCGTCAAGCGGCAACGCCACGGCAACATGAGTGTCTGCTGAGCATGGAACTGCTTCCGAGGCTGGATGAGTATGGCACACGACGACGACGATGTGGGCACGGGCTGAGCGGCCACTACAAGTGGGACCTGTGGCACGAGGGGATATGAGACAGTAGTAGGTGTCAGCACTGCACCCTATGTACAGCACTGTACGGATCACAGCTCCCGAAACATTGACTGGTGTCCACATTGACAGCCCCATGCCAAGACGGCTGTGTGCTTGCAGTCACACGTCACAGGTGAGAGGTTACATTGCACGTGCCAGGTGGCAGTCGTACATAGTGGGAGCTGGCATGTGTGTGCATGTGTCTCCTGTTCAGGATCCACCAGATGGGCGCTGACTCTGTACTGACCATTGGACACAGCATGTTCCGTGGAAGGCTTGTGTGTGTGGGATGGTGGCACTGGATGTGCCTCCGTTGGGGGGGGCCATGCACAGGGCGGGTACGTCGATGATTGCGCATTGTTGGTCACGGTGGGTGCACCAGCTAAGATGTGTTGCCCTGTGTTCAATTCCTATGTCCGCATGATGATGGACTGTGGATGTGGGCAGACTACACATTGGTCGATGTGCTGTCTATATGCATGTGCCTTCACACCAGGCACAGCTGCCCCTGCACATGTGACCCCTGCTGGACTCGCTGCTGGGTCTGTGGAGCTGATGCACCTTCTGCGCGTGGGGCGGACAGCTCTCCTCACTTCCCTCATTGCGCATGTCATGTCTTTGCCGCAGGTGACATGGATCATGGAGGGCCCACATGTACGCGTGGGTAGGCTACACATGATTGTTCACTGGTCGCCACCCCCAGTCAGTGTTTCGAATGGGAAGGTTGTCGTGCTGGTGGTATGTTCGATGTGGCGGATGGGCGGGCCTAGGTGCGGGCTTACATTCCGGACATGGGGGGTAGTTGGATTGGCGACTAGTTGCAGTACACACGGGACACGTCTCTTCCTTTCCACATCTGGGTCATCCCTTGTACTAACTGACAGTGATACAGTCATCTTCGCCCCAGCCCTCATGTCCTCCCCTCGCCCCCCCAATATGCATGCTCACCTGCGAGGCTAGCGCTTGCACAGGCAGCCCCAAGCTTGCACCAGAGAGGGCAAGGAGTGTATGTGTGGGTCCAGTTGCACGAGTGGGCTGTCTCAGGGTATGATGTGTGGCGGGACGCCGTCCACCTGCGTGGTGCCCCAAATGGAGACCCGGCCTGCATGGACTATGCATCACAGTCTTCGCCTTCCGGATCCGCCACCTGCGACACCCAGTGGCTGTGGCTGCCCTTGCGGCCATGCCGCGTCCGTCTGTGGCTGATGGCCCACACATTCACTCTTTGGCCTCTCTGGGGAGGGCTCAGGGGTGGTGGCGCACGCGCTTGCACTTAGTCGCAATGGCATGTGTCGTGGTTGGTATGATGGGCAATGGATGGGATGGTGCGAGCCACCTCCCGTGACGTCACTGCTGCTCGTGCTGTGGTGCGTCCCCCTACACTTCCATTTGACTTTTTGCCATGCTGGACGTTGAGGTTCTATTGCCTGCGTGATATGACCAGGAGGAGCGCGAGGAGACCTCTCACACACCATGCTCCACTGCCATCCCGTGCCCTGTATCGCCTGTGCGGATTGACTATGTTGGGGTTACACCTGGTCGACTGGGGCTGTGTGTGCCTTGTCAAGGGGCATGGCGGGCGCACAACAGGATCCAGCTCGTCCACAGAGGGTGGGCTGAGGTGCGCCTGGTACCGCTTTGTACGTGTGCCCGGCTGCTGTGCACACACGTGTTCACTCCCCCCGACAGGTGTCCTCTCACAATGCCCAGGGAAGCGGTGGTGTACTGTTCATGAGCCCTCCCAACACGGCGTGCTCCAACTTGGCATGTGCGCATCTACCCGTCGCACCCACCCACCTGAGCACTGCGTCCATACGACTTCACACGACACATGTGTGTCTTCCACAGTAGTGCTACTCATTTGCGTTGACATCCAATACCAGTGGACTACATGGTCATGTCACGACTGCCGTGTACTTCACATACTCTCATCCTCTCTCATTCGTACTTGTGAAATGAGTCAGCGGAGACAGTTCTGGTTTCAAACATTATATTGAGTCTTCTGTCCTCTGTGATGCAGTATAGTGGACACTACTGGCAGCGGAATACATATTGAGGATATACTGAGCATGATTACAAATGGGATAGGGTGTGGGGTTACATCTGCTTGGCCAAGGCTGTGCTAATGTACATTTACGTATAGCTGCGGAGCTGCGGACTTTGACACAGACGGTATACATGTAGCCTACCAGACCGCTCGGCATCATGGGCACAGTCCATCTCAGTTCCATGTGACAGGTTTGCTGCGGTTGTTCCTCATGCACGCGTGCATGTGAGATGACATCAGGGCATGTGCTTGCGTGCATGCAGCGGCGTGCCACTTGTTGTTGCACTGTGGTGGTTACTGGACATGTCACAGTCACTGGGGTCGTGTTGTTGTTGTATGCACTTGTCGTCCATGCAAAGGTCCTGGTATGGGATTCCCGGGGCGGGGGTGGGAGGGGTGCAGCACCCACAGACTCCAGGCGACCTATTCATGTCCACTGAGCGGTGTGTGTGTCCATGTGCGCTGGATCCATGTCGTGTCCTGGTTGTTCGTGCAGTTCCGTCCATGTGGGTGCGATGCACAGAGCCCATGCCACTGCCTCCCACGATGCATGCGGTGTTCCTGGATGTGATGGGGAACAGTGTGCATGTCCCGGTCATATCCGATGTCATGGCGATGTCGTTGATGGTGTGGTTACAGTTGCCGGTCGTTTGGTATGGCTGTTGTGGTGGTGACTGGCCAGTCCATGCGGAAGCTGAGCATGGGTGCGGGGTTGGACTTCATAGGTCACTCGGGGAACCTGCGTTGTGGTCCGACGTATTTACAGGTTGTCAGGTATGCGATGCCGTCCAGCAGGGCTTCCATGTCATTGGTGGTGTACATGTTTGCCAGCCAATGAAGCGGATGGTGGCTGTCAAGGTGTTGTTCGTAGGTTGTCCCTTGGAGGACCATGATGGGGCATGCTGGGTGACATTCGATGTAGCTGTTCTCGATGATCCGTCGTGTGGAGGCACAGTGGTTCCATTTCAGTGCGCGTGCGATGTTGGCCACATACGCCATGCCCCCATAGGCAGAGCAGGCCCTGTCGTGTGCGTCCAGAGGGAGGAGTAGTGGTAGCAGGTCCGCCTTCAGACATGCCGGGTTGGAGAGGCATATCTCGACGGGATGCTGGTAGGGACACCTCCGACAGTAGAAGACGGGCATGACGCAGCTGAACAATGTGATGCGGTAAGTCAGTCGGTAACTTACGTTCAGCAGGGACAGGAGATCGCATCCCAATGTATGTATCGTGCTGGTTTGGTACAGCTTGAGCTCTTCGGCGTAGTTGGGTAGGTGTGTTGCGGTTGCCATTTCGCAGCGGTGCGTTGTGGTGGCGTGCTCCGGCTGTGTGTGCAGTCTGCAATGTGCACACTCCGGGGTTGCTGTGAGCTCTGTGTAGTCGTGGGGAGACAGGACTTGTGTTCTGTTGGCTTGTTTGGAGGACACGGGCCCTCTTCCCACATGCTTCTCAGACAGTTCAAGGTCAGTGCTGTGTGACTCCTTCCAATTAACTTGCATGTGGCCGACATGGGGGAGTGTTTTCTTCTTTCTTCCCCGTCCGTTGTGTGCTTCTGTGATATGCGCTATCTGCCCTGTGGTCGGTCTCCTCGGCATGCCTGTGTTGGTCTATTCTTGGACAATGGCTGTATTCACCGGCTTCTGTCGTAGGGCTGTGGTTTCGGTGTTGGAATGGAAGGTCATTCAGTGCTGTCTGCTCTCCCTTGTGTGGGCGGCAGGCTGCCTTTCCGCTCTGCGTTGGGCCTTGTGTGTGGATGTAATTCTTGGGCCACCTGTTGTCGGTCACCGGGCTCTTTGGTGTTCCGTTTCATGTGTCTTGTTCATATGTGCAGGGTGGTATGGGTTTTTCAGTGTGGTACTGGCGTTCCTCTTCCCGAAGGGGCCCTGCTTCTCCTAGTTGGTGTTGCCGCCGCTGTGTGCTACGCCATGTTTGTTACACTGGGGTGTGTCCTGCAGTTGCGTGTCTTCACTGACATGTGTGCGTCGGTTGTGTGGCGTTGGGTGTTGTCCGTGAATTGGGCGTTGGGGACATGTCTGTGGCCGGCCTGTCACGTGTCATGTGCGTTCGGGGTGGGGCTGATGTGTGTGCTGCTTGGTTGTGTCCCTGTGTCTGTGTGCGACGCATGCATGGCGCTGCGGTTGGCCTCTGCGTTGTGCGCATGTGTGGCGGCGTCATCGGCGCTTTGGGGCCGTGACGGGGTGGTTGGTTCCTAGTCCCAGGTGGTGTGTACACATGTGTTCCGCGATGTTAGGATTTGGCCTGTGTGTCATATGTGGATGCAATGGTGGATGTGTAGTGTGCACGCGCTGGTGGGGGGTTGTCCGCTTTTTCCGCCCTTGCACTGTGTGCGCTGTTTGCGTGCACTTGTTGTGTGTGTGCCTACCTGCGTCTCCGCGGTACGTTGCGTCCTTGGTGGTGCATCAGCAGAAGCATGGGAAGGGCCTGCAGTGCTGGATTCATGCCCGGGGTGCCGCTTCTTCGTTGTCCGTGCTCTGCGTCCGTGTTTCCGCCTCTCTTTCACGTGCGGTGTCTCTTTGCCGTGGGAGCCGTTTGTTTGCGGCATCGTAATTTATGCGCCGGGCGGGACGTGTTTGGTCGGACGGTGTGTGTCAGTTGTGCTGCGCCGCTACGTGTGCGGGCGCACTTTGATGGCGGACGGTGTTGCTGGCTTGCCGGCGGTGTTTGGCCTGCTTTTCGCATCGTAATTGGGCGGGCGTGTGGACTGCTGCGTGCCGGCGGTAACTGGTGGTTTTTGCATCCGCCAGCACGGCGGTAGTGCTTCCGCCCGCCATCGTAATGGGCCCCTTAGTCTCTTTATTTAATTGAAAAAATAAATACTTACTGAATGTAGTTGGTGAAGTTTCTTTCATTGATGTTGCTTTTTGTTGAAGTTTGTAGAAGCTGTTAAGAGAAAAGTATTTGTTAGTAATAATTCGTTTTTTATTAAATTTATAGTTTTTTCATAGTTAGGTTTATTTGCTGGTTAATTTATATACTTACTTTGTATTATATTTTTTTCTTGTGTTGATTTTGTATTTGTTTTCAAACGTAATGTTTGTTTTGGGGTTTTTGGGTGGAGTTTTATCTTTTGTCATTGATCTTAATTCTGACCAATCATGGGACCTTTTTACTGATTGCACTTTGTACATTGATCATGGTTACAATGGTTTTGAATTTGACTTGCCTGTACGTTATGCTCGCACCTGCACTTTCTGTCATTTGAGGGTATCGAATGTACTTCACAGTGATGTGTGAAAGCAAAAATATCAAAAGAAAAAATGAATTACAAAAATTGCAAAATATATCGTAAAAATTGTCAATATCAAAAAAATTGATTAGGAAATATTATGTACTTGTTTGAATTGTTGTACTGTTGTACAAGCAGTTGCAAATGGTGATATAATTTGCCATCACTTGTATTTGGGGATGAACAGTCTAGCTGCTTAAAAGCAGTAAAAAGTGAAAAGGCATCTAGCACTTGTGCACTTTAAGAGACGCTCTAGACGGTGGGACTCTATGGTCCAGTAGAAGGCTGGGAAGCCGAAACGTGTAGACCATCCTTTAAAACTTTGTTTTGCACTTTGGTGTGCCAATAAACACTTTTTGAAAATTGACCTCTGTTGTGGTGCCGTGAATTCTCGCTGTGGAGGAAGAGGATAAGCGAAGGATTTAATTTTCGACATATTGATGCAGTGGCTGTGCTGCTCACCACGAGCACTCGAGGAGTGAGGCAAAGCGGCTGGGAAATTTGCAGCTATCGGAGCTTTGGAGATGTAAACCTGCCGACGCCTCTGCTTGACACGTTAAACTGACCGTGCATCTGCTGAGGCTGGAATTGGTGCACGGGGCCGGCGATAATCTCAGCGGTGAGTACGAAGGAGTGGGGAGGTTTTGTGAGCAGCAACCCAAACGCTGCGGGGGCGGGGCACGGGGCAGCTCACGGCTGAACCATGCAGATAGGAAAACTGCTTTGATTGAACCAAGCCGGGGGAGGAAACGGTGGCGGAATTGACAAAACCGCCAGTGTAAATCCTTCCTCTCAGTCTCCGTAGAACAATCAATTTAAAACACTGTGAGCATTGGACCACGCGGATAAGAAAATTGCTTTGTTTGATCCAAGTCGGGAGAGGAAACGGCGGCAGAATCAACCAAAAAACTGCCTGTGTAATCACCCTCCTCTCGGTCTTCATTAATCGAACATCCGGGAACTTTGTGAGAAGTGGACACAAGCATTTCCTCGATTCTTGTAAACCATCGAACAGTGTTTAAAGAACAACAGAGAAGGGTGTATCTGCACCGGGAGAAATAGTTGAATTAAAGAGCACACCATACTTGCATAACAAAGGAATCGTTACAAACATACTCATCTTTTCCTCAATATGGCAGAGAGAAGCAGGAACAGAACATTGTGTGTCAGTGAATTATTAAATGACGATGCAGCGCCATCAATTAGCACCAACACTAATGTAAATCATGGAAATGGAACAAAGAGAACAATCGCAGTGGTGATTAGAGAATTACAACAAAATCGGATCTTTGAAGTCAACAAATGGTGGGAGAAGGCCACCTTAGAGAAATATATTGAATTCAAGAGAGTACCCAGAGGATTGAGAATCCTAATAATGACTACTCTGAATGACCTGGATACCGATTTGATCAAACAATGACACCAATGATTGTTCCCTCAAACTAATGAGAAAATTGATTATACATGCAGAAAGGAAACTAGAGATAATAACAGCAAAAATCAAAGAATTAGAGGAGGAATTAGACAAATATCCCTCTAATGATGAGAAGAAGGATTTGATTGAATCAATGGAGAAAAAAATCAACAAACATGAAACTGATGTGGAAAAGAGAAAAGCTAGCAAATTCAATAGAGACCAACTAGATTACGCCATAGGGCGGATTTACACTTTCGCTAGAAAGTATGACCAATATAGAAATAAAGCATTAATGGACAAATGCGCTGGATATGAAACCACAGGTACTGTGGATAGTTCCGATATAAGTTCGGCTGATGATGAACCAAGTACATCCAACTTGGATTTTTGTTGGGAGATGTGATTAGTCCAAATAATAACGCGGCAAAGAGGAAGAGGAACAACACGATCAGAAGAAGCAGAAAACGTAGCAAAATCCAAAAAAGGAAGAGGAAATAACAAGCAAAGCTAAAAAAGACCTTGATTAAAAAGGACCCGGTCATCAGTAGAAGGATTCTCAACCGCTTCTTGAAGAAGGAGAAATACAAAATGCTCACGCTTGCCCAAGTTTTGTCTGCCCTGGATCCGGGAGACTGGATGGTAGAGCTGGACTTGCAGGATGCTTATTTCCACATCCCCACCCTACCTGTCCTTAGGCGCTATCTGCGGTTCACAGTGGGCCACATGCACTTTCAGTTCACTGTGCTCTCCTTCATCCTTATCAGCACTCCTCTGTGTTTAGCAAAGTGATGGCAGTAGTCACAGCTCATCGGCTGAGGTCAGGGATTTCAGTCTTCCCCTACCTAAACGACTTGTTGTTGAAGGCGGGCTTGCCCCAGACAGTCATCTCCCACCTTCAGACTGCGTCAAACTTCCTGCACTTGCTGGTGCTTACTATAAACATTCTGAAGTAATGCCTGACTTCCTCTAAGGCACTCCCTTTCATCTGAACTGTTATGGACATGGTGCAGTTTCGGGCCTATCCTCCAGAGCGGCAAGTCCAAGTTATTCAGGCTATGATAACGATGTTTCAGCCTCTATCCTGGATATCGCTGAGACTGACTCTGAGGCCGTTGGGCCTCATGGCCTCCTGCATCCTGCTGGTGACACTTGCCCGCTAGCAGATGCAGGCTCTGCAGTGGGACATGAAGGCCCAGTGGGCTCAGCATCAGGGGAATCTCTTCGACATGGTCCAGATCTCAGAGGGAACTGCAAAGGAACTGCAAAAGTGGCTAACGAACCGCGATCGGGTCAGTGGCAGATCCCTCTATCTTCTCCAGCCACGGTTGACTGTAGTGACAGATGCGTCACTTCAGGGCTGGGGTGGCTGTCTGGGAGAGGTGGGTATAGAGGACTCTGGTCTCCGGCGGAGTCCATTCATCATATAAACCTGTTGGAGCTTCGGGTGATCCACTTGGCATTGAAAGCTTTTCTTCCTATGATCAAGGGAAGGCTGGTGCAAGTGCCACGGACAACACCACTGTCATGTGCTACTGCAACAAACAGGTCGGGTGGGGTTGTAGACCCCACGAGGCTCTGCGCCTCTTCACATGGTTGGAACATCAGGGCATTTCCCTGGTGGTTCAAAACCTGGGGGGCTCTCTGAACGCCAAGGCAGATAAACTCAGCCGAAGATGCCTAGTGGATCACGAATGGTCATCCAAAGTCTCATTCAGCAGTGGGGAGAGCCTTGGTTAGATCTGTTCACCACTGCCAAACAGCAGTTCTGTGCGCTGGATTTTCCAAGGCCATTACAAACTAATGGGGTAACCCAAATAGCCAAAGGACCTGGGTATAGTTCGATACATAAAATAAAATGATCCTAATGGCAGAAGTGAAAAGAATAATATGATATTAATTCATGTATCTTAATCAATACAAATTGATTGTTGCGAGAGATAGAAAATAGACCAACCACACATACAATTTGCTAAATAAATTCAATGTATGTTTATCAATCAGTAATGCATACATTTATTGAATGTTATCACGGTTGCTCCAAATAGTGCAAAAAAAATGCTCATAGAAGTGCTCATGTGTAAAGTGACACGAAAGAGTAAAGACTAATAAATAACAACAATACAAAAAGCCAATAGACACAGCAGCGTTTACAGGCCACTGCGATAAGCCTGTTTAAGAGTACTTTCTAATATTCAAGATATGTCCATGTTAGAGCTAGGTGGCAGATGAATCAAATCACACCCTCCATAAGGATCTGAATATTCAATCCAGGCTTGTAAAAGTATGTCGACGTTTCGCCCGACTTATAGATGAGGTAAATTTTGACCTTATATGCGGGTCTTCATCAGGATGAAAATGAAAAGGGGGAAACCTTGAAAAGGGTGGGGGGGATATTTACAATTTAAAAACGGGACGTTGAGAAAGAAATTGTCGCTCTCTCTGACTAAACACAGACAGCGACTGACCTTCAGTGGTGCATTGACAAGACTTGATACGGAATCCAGAATTAGCACATCCATATAAGGGTCCAAGGCTCCTAGTCCACAATTCAATATTTAAAAGATCTAGAACAAAATTAACCTCTGAGGCGCAGCCAGCTCATGTGCTGGGTTAGGCGGGAAGCTTTCACAGCAAAGAGGCACCAATTTTGATTCAGTCATTATATATTAAGTATATTGAAGGATCTATATAAATTTTCAAGAGTACACTGTGGCTTGAACAAATGTTTGTAATGGAATGTAGTCAGTAGGAAATAAGACCACCCATTCCGTCATTCTGACGTTGACAACAAGAGGTGAGTTTATCGCTTTAGTTGTTGAAAGATTGGCTATTTTGATGTTGCCTAAAGAAAGTGAGTTTATCGCTGTAGTTTTTGTTTAGACCACTAATGAGCACTCTATTAGAAAAAACACGTATTCCTTTATTCCCCGAAAGCTGCCGGAGTCATTGAGCTTAGTGTTATGCAAATCAAAGTAAGCACTGTCGTGGCTGCCTCCGAATGTCCAATTAAGCCTTTGCTTTGGGTCTGACCAAACCTCTCAGCATCCTTTACCCTCTTTCAGTAAACTGCAAGTGATTGAATATATGTATCAAGCTTTGAGGAAGAGTTTATGATAGCCAGCGAAGAATACCAATCCTCATAAAACAGCTCTAGAGGCTCTTGTATGTATACAGGGTCCCCCAAAGCAATAAGAGGAAAGATTGGGTAAAGAGAAACACAGGCATCTTGTCAGGGTGTCAGTAGCATTCATCACAAGAGTGTCTCTGTTAATGGTGCGAAAAGAAACATTCAGGAAATCCTTTGGAGACGCACATAACTGTTAAACATTAACAGAGAATACTATTGTAAAAAATGGGCATGTTTGCAAGATGAAACAGGGTATCTGTGAGGATCTGGGTGTACTATATGATATGGCTGTGTGGGGTTATCATGGAGTACACTCACAGATACTATCTTGGGTCCAGTCAGTATTGTTTACTCAACCTTAGCTCAACCCTGCGTAGCTGTGGCTGCGAGCAGTAAGGCTTGACAAAGGAACTATGGGGCCTATTAGCATGTCGGGCGGATCGCCATCGCCGGACCGGCAGTGGCGATCCGCCCGCCAAAACACCCCGCCGGACGGCCTTTTACCCCCGCCACATTAGCATGGCGGGGGGTACCGCAGCGGACGGAAAGACCGTCCGCCGCTTTTCTGCCGGTAGGCAATCGTCACGATTGCCTACCGGGCGGAAAAGGCCTATGATATGGTGGCGGTGCCTTGCAGGCACCGCCATCCATATCATGATATGGGCGGTGTTATGCCTTTCCATGGCGGAGACTCCGCCATGGAAAGGCATGCGGGAATCCTTTTGGGGGCCCGTTGTGGGCCCCCGGGGGGTTGGGGAGCTGCACTTCCCCCCTCATTGCAATGCACTACGTGGCAGGCACCACGTGGTGCCTGCCATGTTGTGCATGGCAATGCTGTGCACAATCCTTTTACATTGCGAGCGGGGCTGCAGCCAGCAGATCCACCCACAATGTAAAAGGGTCAGGATGCGCCCGCCAGTGTGGCGGGCGCATCCTAATTTGCATGGCGGGACCGCCGCAACATCGGCGGTCGGTCCCGTGCTCCGTTGCGGTGGCGGGCGGACAAAGTCCGCCCGCCATCGTAATAGGCCCCTTAGTGTGAAGCATTTAACAGCACCAAACAGCAGAATAAGAAAATCACACACCAATAAAAAAACACAACAACAATTTATAAATATAGAGCGTATTTGTATGAATTTTTAGAGACCTTGATCATTAAAATCCACTGGAGGATTCCGGAGATACAGATTGTCCAACTTTTTATCCCTTTTAAATGCGACCGCAAACAAGCACTGGCAAACGTAAAGTCTGAATCAATCAAACAATTAAATCAATTAAACAGCATTTGTAAAGCGCCACACTGTCACCCGTAGGGGTATCTGGGTGCTTGGTCTCCGTCGAAGAGCCAGGTCTTGAGTCTCTTTCTGAAGTCTGCCAGTGAGGGGGCTGTAAGGTTGTTCCAGGTCTTGGCAGCTATGTAGGAGAAGGAGCGGCCACTGCTGTGGCTGCGACGGATGCGAGGTGTGTGTGTGTGTGAGAGCGAGTGAAGAGGAGCCCAGGTGTCTAGAGGGTTGGTGGAAGTTCAGTCGATGGTTGATGAAGGCAGGTCCTAGGTCATGGAAGGTTGTGTAGGCGTACGTGAGGATCTTGAACTGGCATCTCTTCTGGATAGGGAGCCAGTGGAGCATATCTGTGTGAGTAGATGTGTCCCTGTGATATCTGAGTTCACTCCTAGATATTACAAGTGCACAAGGAAGCCATAACTAATATAATGGCTGGACACTCGTGATTACGAGTTCCCCAGCTACACATTGGCTTCACTGTACCCCCAGATGTTTGATACCAAACATCTCGTCTTAATAAACCCACACTGATGCCAGTGTTTGATTTATTAAGAAATGCACCTGGAGGTAACTTAGAGGTGCCCCCTGACAACCTACCGACTGCTAGTGTATTGAGTGACTGGTCTCAATCAGCCAGCCACCCTAGACAAGTTTCTTTCCTCCTGAGGTGAGAGCCATCACTCTCAGAGGTCTGGAACAAAGCTTCCTTTGGGCGGAGGTGTTTACACCTCCTCCACGCAGGAACTGCATTCCAGGGCGGGAAGCTTCAAAGGCCCTGCCGACTTTGTTATGTGACCCAGGCCTCTCCAGATAGCAGAGGTGCCTATCTCCCCTGTTCTGACCATTCATTTTGGCGGCAAGACAGGCAGGAAAATTAGTAGGATTAGGAGATGTTCCCACATCAAGCCAGCACCCCCTAAGGTGTTCTAGCAGATGTGGACCCCACCTTTTCAAATTACTCCATCTTGTTTTGGACAGAATTAGCCTTCTAGGGTCAGGGTTATGCCCACTTTCCACAGGAAGTGGTCATATAAAGGGTATAGACACCCTAAAGGTAGGTAGCCCATTGGCTACCACTTGTCACTCCCCTTAATGCCCCTATATTGAGTATTTAGGTGGAACCCCTGAACCCAAGAACTCAGATTCGATGGATCAAGAGAAGAAGGACAAAGAAGAGTCACTGCCTGGCGAGAACAGCACAAGAACTGTGAACCTTTGGCGCAAAACCCTGCCTTCTCGCAATTCTCTCAACAATCACGACAGAGTGACTCATCCTGCAAGTTGAAGATCACATTGGCTTCACTGTACCCCCAGATGTTTGATACCAAACATCTCGTCTTAATAAACCCACACTGATGCCAGTGTTTGATTTATTAAGAAATGTACCTGGAGGTAACTTAGAGGTGCCCCCTGACAACCTACCGACTGCTAGTGTATTGAGTGACTGGTCTCAATCAGCCAGCCACCCTGGACAAGTTTCTTTCCTCCTGAGGTGAGAGCCATCACTCTCAGAGGTCTGGAACAAAGCTTCCTTTGGGCGGAGGTGTTTACACCTCCTCCACGCAGGAACTGTATTCCAGGGCGGGAAGCTTCAAAGGCCCTGCCGACTTTGTTATGTGACCCAGGCCTCTCCAGATAGCAGAGGTGCCATCTCCCCCTGTTCTGACCATTCATTTTGGCGGCAAGACAGGCAGGAAAATTAGTAGGATTAGGAGATGTTCCCACATCAAGCCAGCACCCCCCCCTAAGGTGTTCTAGCAGATGTGGACCCCACCTTTTCAAATTACTCCATCTTGTTTTGGACAGAATTAGCCTTCTAGGGTCAGGGTTATGCCCACTTTCCACAGGAAGTGGTCATATAAAGGGTATAGACACCCTAAAGGTAGGTAGCCCATTGGCTACCACTTGTCACTCCCCTTAATGCCCCTATATTGAGTATTTAGGTGGAACCCCTGAACCCAAGAACTCAGATTCGATGGATCAAGAGAAGAAGGACAAAGAAGAGTCACTGCCTGGCGAGAACAGCACAAGAACTGTGAACCTTTGGCGCAAAACCCTGCCTTCTCGCAACTCTCTCAACAATCACGACAGAGTGACTCATCCTGCAAGTTGAAGATCTACCACAGCCTTGGGTAGCCTGCCAGCACTTCGAAAATCGCCTACAGCCTCTCTTGGAGTAGAGGTGCTACTCCCCTGTAGCTGCAGGCACTAACAAGCCGAGCCCGAACCAGTGCCTTGCAGCTCCCCGATGCCGCAGATGACCAGGACAAGGTACTCATGCCCTGGAAGGTCAGATCTGTATCCCCACCAAGTGTGAAGACATTAGGACCAACTGGAGCTGTGCAGCACCAATCCCCGGGGTACCGGACACCCTGCACTCAACACTGTCAGCAAGAGTCCAATCCGGATTCTCACTGCACCACGACGAGCACCCATTGATTGACGTCAGCATCACTGAAACCCACTTCATGAGTGGCCCAGCTGCCCTGATTTTGCCCCTGCCAGCTGTTTGTCCCTAACCACGAGAAGCACCTTTGCGCATAACCTTTCCTTCCATAGGATTACATTGTGTGTAAAAGTGCACAGGTTTGAAAAATTTACTTTCCTGTAAAAATTGCAAACAAAAACAGTGCTTACTTGTGAATGAAGTTCTTGGTTTTACAAAATACATAAAAAGAAGTGTTATTTTTCTAATTTGGTCTAGAATGTATTCTTTTAGTGTGTGTCTCATTTGTTGCATCTGTGAATACAACAAATGCTTAGCACTACCCTCTGATAAACCTAACTTCTTGCCCACACTACCACAAAAGAGAGCGTTAGTATTTTCTACTTTAGCCTCTGTAAGCCAACTGGGGATCCACTGGACTCTCAACACAGTGTACTACTTTTTAGTGCACTATATAGAGAGCCAGCTTCCTACAAGGACCCAGGGTGATTACTGAGAGCCACATAATGGGTGGTCAACAGACAATGCTAGGATTAGTGCCAAGGTTTTCTCCTTTAAAATAGGGTGCTAGGATTAGAGCTCAGGTTTTCTCCTTTAAGGTAGGTCTGTGCAAAGTTTATTTCAACCTTTGTGATGATCTATGGAAATCTTTTATGCCGTCCCCAAATTTGCATGAAAATATGACCTTTATGACAATTTATGACACAAAATGTAAACATTCAAAGAATAATTTTACATATATTTGCCTTTGTGCATGGAAAAGCTCTTCAGAAGGTAAACAAACCTGCAGAGGAAAAAGTCTGCATATATTTTCTGCCTTGGCTGGGCTTGATTACAGCGAAAATTGTCTCTCAGTGCAGTGAAAATTACCCTGCTGTGCGTAGAAAAATATAGTGAATTGTGAAGATCATTACCTTTTCAATACTTCGCTTGCATGACTAGACTTTCCACACTACTAATCTTAAAGCAGGCATTTCACTTCTTGACTTGACCACACCAGCCTTGTCTGAAGTGATATTTTCATTACTTATGCTGGCCTGGCATCTTGTTCGACATGCGCCTGCCTGTTGGGACTCAGATTCCTCGCAGTAGTTTCAACCCCCTTACAGAAGCTATTTAAAGACATTTTATAGTTATACTGGCTTTGTGGCTAGCGGTATCCACAGAGTCTTGCGCAGAAAAAAAGCAAAAAGGAATATTGATTATCCCTTAATGTCTCAGCACTTTGCCCTTGTAAAGCAAGTCTCTTCATCCTTGTAATGCAAATCAATATGGTGCACTGACTCAGACACAGGAAACACCATTTTCTGCTCTGTCACTGTCGTGGGTTTCAGTCTTTGGAGGAAAGAACAATCCATGTTACAAGACTCCTTAACAAAGGGGGTGCATTGCGGCACACTGTCATTGCAAAGTGCATTCACCTTGACCGTTAAAGGGAAATTCAACTCCTTTAGAAGATCTTACACACTCCTGCAAGACAATGGACTCCCCTTAAAGAAAACATTGATATCCTGATATTCCTCATAGGCTCCCATCTTTAACAAGTCTATATTAATTTGATAGTGTATTCCCCACCCCCAGAGTTTGTTGACATTTCTCTTCTTTATACCTCATCTGGTCCATGAGATCCATATCACATTATGTGGAAACCTACCTTAACATCATGTATTAATAGTTTGGTTGGGTATCAGTTCATGATCGATGGTGGGTTGATGCTCTGGTTCCATATAAATGTCAGTTGTGGGTAAGAAATGTTCAACAGGTGAGTGATCTGTCTGAGTTCATGCTCACCTGGTGGAGCAGTCCTTTGTGGTGTGTCCGAAATCGAGGTTGGAGGTTCTGCTTACCACTTAGTGGCTCAAGCATGTGGAGGCGGTACTCCAAATCCCTTGCACTGGATGCTTTTCAGAGAAGGAAAAACTGGTGGTCATCACGGAGTGCTGTAGCTGTTTGGCCCAAAGCTGGCCACGTGTGATGGCTGTTCTGCATGGCAGAGAGCTACCAATAAATGCAAATGAAAGGTGTCAGCCTAAGAGGCAAATTTCCGATTTTACAGCCAAGAGAATTAAAGGAATCCTCCCTTTGGTAATAAAGAAGTAGCCACTATAAATGAACTAAATTATCCCCTATCACATATTATAAGGATATTACAAGTCATTGAGAAGTTTCATAACCTTATGGAGAAATTAGGCCGAAGGTCAACTACCTTTAGGAGTCACTGCTCGGTGACTTGAAATTTCCTTAAAAGGTACAATAGTATCATGGTCCTCATTTAGGGCCTGATTTAGATATTGGTGATATGTATGCTTTGTCACAACAGCGACAGAGCATACATACTGTCAAGATAGTGGTCCTTCCACCAAATGTATATGCGGGCTGACCTTAGGTCTAATCACGGCAGAGACTAATCCGTCTCTGCCTTGATTTAACCCCTCCGATGGCCCTGTGGAGTATGGGCCATTGGAGGCAGACCTGTAATTCTGCCCACCTAATTAAGATGGGCGGGATTAGAAGTCAGTTTTCACTGCCCGCCACAGCCATGAAAACCCTGTGAAAACTGCTAAATGCTCCCATGGTGAGGAGAGCATTTTCGTTTTTATTTTTAAAGAAAAGAAAATCCAGTTTTTGGCTTTTCTTTTTTATACTAAAAAAAGAAAACTGTTTGGTGCAAGGCTCCATCATATTGACTAAACCCTAACACAAACAGCTAAATGTATTGACAGGAACCGCACTGACGGCGCTTCCTGCCAATGCTTTATAAAAGACTGCCAGCTTGGCGGTCATTTATAAATCTGGCAGGCGGTCCCTCCACGAGGGCGATGGAGTAATTTATTCCATCGCCCTGGTAGAACAACTGGCCGTCCATCAGTATATAAATCAGGCCCTTAGTTAGCAACGGCCACTCATGGCTTGGTGTTTGGTTCTCCTGGTGCTGACCTTGCAACCCCTTTTCGCATATATTGCAGGGGCAGCGCTATCTACAGAATGAAAATGCACTTCCCAAATTTTGTACTACCCTTATTCCCTGAAGGGCAATATGGGAGGTTGTTGAGGGCTAGAGTAGGGAGGTGTAAACTTCCAATGTTCCTCCTCCAGGTCTTCAGCAGCCTCCTAAAAGAGGAGGGGTAGAATGTGGGAGCTTTTCCTCCCTCTGACATGTCAGTGAACGAAAATGAAAAGTCTCAATCAGTGTGGCAAAGGGTGGCTCAAAAAAGGAGATTCCAAACTGCACATACCTCTGGAACTCATGCCTGAGCTCATTGTTCACCTTGGGCCTCTTCCAAGATGATTCAGGACCCTGGTTCCACTCAGAAATCTTCACAGGCACAAATCCTGAGCTGCTTTCCCTGCCTCCCATCGTCTTGAGCTCAGGCTGAGCAGGGGCCCAAGGTTAAGAGAGGATCTGAGTGGAGAGAGGAGCACTTGTCTTAGAGGCCATGTATACTCCTAGAGTGGTTAAATTTGGCTATTGAAGCCACTGCGGCAGAGGTACTGGGCATTTGAGGCCTTAGCTTTGGTTGCAGTTTGCATGTGAAGTCATAGTGGATGCAGAACCCAGTACCTGATATAACCGATGAGATTGCATTGGGCATCTTTGGTTATAAGAGAGACAACATTGCGTTTTTTCTTTTAATTTTAAGGTCGTTCCGTTCACTTGAGGTCATGGGAAAGACTGCATTGGGCATTTGAGGCCATAAATGCGCAAAAGGAGACATAACTGGCCATTTGAGGAAACATATACATTAAAGGCCTTTGAGGCTGTACTTGTTTGTGGCTAAGATGTATAGGATATTTGAGGCTACTATAGATGCATATGGGGTTCTGCACAGTGTATTAGAGGGTGAGTCTGCATCTCTGCATCTGCTAGCTGTATCTAGGTATTTGGAGCTTGTGCCTGTGAATATCATGTTTGTGGCTGGACCTCTGAAGTTGTGCTCGGGCATTTGGGCAGATGATGACTATGCCTATAGCCTATATCATGGTAGGTTATGGCTTTGTCCCTGGCAGCTCATGGAGGCACCCTAATATATAGGTGAAAACTCAAGTAGAAATGCATCTGCTTTTGTAACTTTATATTGCTATTGTATTAGGTTTAAATCTGTTTTATTGAGCTCATAGCAGAAATAGGTGTGACAAAACCACAAGTGAGACATTGCTCCTTAGAACAACATTACTTCTCATTATTTAATCAGCACTGGATATGGGAGAAAGACACCATTCCGCATTCCTAGTGAGGGCTTGATGAATGAAGGTAAGGAGGAGGCTGCAAGGGAAAAACTGTGTCCCATCAACAAGGTAACATCATAAGATGAAGTAGATGTCTTAGTTTCCAAGCACACCAAGAGCGGGCGAGATTAGAAATCACACCGAACAGGAAACAAGAAGCACAGCAATTAGGCATCCATGCCTGGACAAAGTGTCCATTCCGTCTAGTGTGCAAAAAGTCTCGGGCCGGCTGCAGCTGCTTGAACACACGGCGCTCTCTGCCCTTCAGCACTTCAGAGTATGGTCAGGTACCACGGGGATGCTAAGACATTCAGCTTGAGAAGTTCCTTCTCGTTGGACTGGAGTGTCTTTTTAATCTCTGCTGTGCTCTCAGATCTGGGAACGTCAGTACCTTAGTCCCTCTGAAGGGAAAGTTGTTTTTGTTTCTCAAGCACCAGTTCTTCTTGCTAAGACGGTTCCACTCGTTTATAATAACTGTGGCAGCTCTAGAACCCCTCTTCAAGGGCCTCTTATGGGAACACGGGTCTCATTACGTACTTCCAGAGTGTTCACACGATTTTTCTCTAATACCTTTGAGTGCAGGAAGTGCAATAATAAAGCCTCAACAAGTTCACCATCCGTTACTGGAGGAACTCCAAGTACTCAAATCTGTGATGCTCTAATTGCAATTCTCAAGGTTTCCATCTCACTCTCCATCACCAGGTGTAGCTCTTAGATCCTTCAAGAGTTCTACCATAGGGTCTCCCTCAAGGCATGCTGGCTACTGGGGGGGGTCATTGCCCCCTCTAGTGACTCAGAGGCCTGAAGAGTGCCGCTGGAATGACTACTTGTGGTTTCTCCCTTCCGCCAATGTTTATTATTTTTACACCCAGAAAGAAAAGTTCCCTCACTAGACATTTTCTTCGCCCTCTCTGTGGGCATGAATCAAGCGGTGAGTTTAGAGAGCCAGTTGTCAAGGTCCCACCCCTGGATTCGCACCAGTTCTTCTTCTCCATCTCTCTGTCCTGCCAGACTGAGGGGCCTCCAAGGCAACCCCGAAGCAGCAGTCTATTTAGAAAGTGAGGTAGAACATGCTGGGAAGCCATGCTGAACACTTGGGAATCCCATGTACTCCGGTTTCTGGCCGGTTGGTGAGATTCGCTTCTGAAGTCATGCTCGTTACTTAGCCCTCAGGTGTCCACTAAACAACCTTTGATCCCGGAGATCGATCAGGTTCCCTTTCCACCGCTTCCGGCCATGACCAGGGTGCCTCGGCGGAGCCCCAAATGAGGATGTCCTCTCATTGCCTTTGTTGGCTCTGCCCTTTTGTAAACTGTATTTTTTTCTGTCTATTTAGTGTGGATTTTTGTTAACTTCAATGATGTCACTTTAGCGTCATAAAAGACAACTGCCAAGTGATTGTACTCTCTATAACGTCATTAAGGCCAAAGGTCGTGTGATATACTTCTTGTGATGCCATGGGGATCAAAAAGGTGGGTAATAGCACTTCTGCTACCCCAGGCATTTTGGTGAATTGATGGCCATGAGCGGAGAGCCTTTTATTCCCTTATAATGCATGGCTGCACCATTACCCTTTACCAATTCTCTCATAAACGCTTTTTCCTCTGCTCCTTCATATGAAATAAATAGCTTGGTTTCAGATATGTGTAATGCATTTAAACTGTGCACTGTTAAAATGAACATTCCAATATTCACCTTTTAATTTAATTGCTAAAACATTTACTATAAGTCACATTCAAATGTATTATTTTTTTTTTATCGCGAAAAAGAAACAAACAGTGTGCAAAACAGGACAGCGACTCAATCAGTTTACACAAAACATAGAAGGGAGCATCACCAGAGCATGGCACAGTATGTAAGAAACAGCCATATATCAACCATTATATTCAGTTCAGCATATGGACAAGGGCAGTCTTGCACATATCCAGCCACCCAGCAGTTCTGTTGGATTTGCGTGCCAACACAGACACATCCAGAGCCTATGCCTGGGCAAGAGAGGGAGTGCCAGGCGCATTCGAGCCATTGTTACGCGTGTGGCCCAGGTAGGCCCTCAGTGGGGCCCATATGTCTCCAGGTTTGGGGTGGAGTGGTAGGATGCTGATGTACATTTCAGATCTGGTGTTGCAGGGAGTGGTCATTCTGAGACAACTAGCCGTCTACGTAGGAAGGGGACCTTTTAACCATCCCAGAGCTATTTCCTTCACAACTAGCAGAAGTAATAGAGCTGTGAGGCTTCGACCTGAATTCAGGAGTTATCCTACATATCCCATGACCACTGCATCTGGTGTGGTAGGGATTTCATAACCGACAATATGGGATATTGTGGCTAGTACCTCTTTCCAAAAGGATGCAATGTAGCAGCAGTTCCATGATAAGTATAGGATGTGAGTGTGAGGTTTGTGGCAGCGAGTACACTTCGGGTTTTGGTGTTGTCGATTTTATGACGTGTCGGAGGGGTGTAATACAATTTTGCAGAAGTTAAAAATGGATTAATTTATAATTATAGTTCATAGAGATAGCCTCCAATTGCATGAAGCAGTATATCCACTTATGGACATTCCATAGATCCCCCAGTGCCTAGCCCATCCATCAATCAATCAATCAGCATTTGTAAAGCGCAGCACTGTCGCCCCTAGGGGTATCTGGGTGCTGTGGATGCCATTCCATAGCTGTGATATGCCCTGTGGACGTTCGGTCCGGGTTCAGCTGTATATGCAAGAGACCCTTCGTCTGTCATTTCAGTGCGAGTAACTTAATAAGGGGGACACTGTACTGTAGCGTTTCATAGCCTGCCTGAGCCTGTGTTACAGACACATATCCGAGGCATTTCTGTGGGGCCCTTGTCCCGGAACTGTTGTGGTGTGATAAACTGTTTCTCCTGATATATAGGTGTGCTACCTCAGTTATTGCACGCGTAGTAAGTGACGATTTCATCACTGTCTCAGTCATGATCGTGGATTTATGTGATTCTGTGGCTGCAGAGTTTACAGCATAATTATGGATTTACTGAATTTGCTACATAATTTCCAAAATATGCAGATATCACCAAAATTGTTGTTTCCAGCTCAAACGGATGAAAATAACATTGCCAGATAAAGTGCCCCATCATTTTAATTTTTTTGTTGCATAATTTCGATAACCATGGTCCTCCAAGCTGCATAATCCTTGTTGCCTGGACAATGTAAAACCTTTACACAGTGGTGACAAAATCTGTATTTCACACAAAATTGTCCATATTTCATGGTTTCTTAAAAATATGTGGGTTCAACACCACTGCTTTTTGTGCAATAAAAACACCAAAACAAGTAATACATGCATTTTTACTCAAAGATGTAATGACTTCTCAATAATCTCCATTGTACCAATCAGCGTGTGGCAGAGATCATGGTGGGCATGAGTATCTTTTTTAATGTGGTAGTTTCTGTCATCTAAGGTAGTGTTCAAACAGTTGATGAATCTTTTTTCTGTTTTTCGCCCTGCAATACTCTGGGTGAGCATTGCACTTCACAAATACCCTTAACATAACATAAAGTCTGCCTTAGCATTATAGTTGTGGTGTTGTTTATACATCTCTCACTCTGGTGTCTCCTGTTACACACTCAGTGTCTGTTCTTTTCCATCTCAGTCACACTCTCCTCATTTCTTTCTCACCTTTCTATCCATATTCGCACACATGCTCAATTCTCTTTCACTACCATCTACCTTGTCTTTCTCTCTCTCTCTCTTAAATCACTTCTCTTACTCCCTTCTCTCACTCCCTTCCCTCTCACTGTCATCCTCCCTCTCACCTTCTCCTCTTCACTCCCTATCAGGAAGATTAACTTGAGTGAGATATGTGTGATACTCCCACAGAATATTAACCGGTCCTGGTTTCTCAGTTCCCACAGAACCTTGGGTTTTACATTATAGGAATGAATGCTGAAAGAGCTCAACTCTGGCTGTGAACTGGCTCACCACAATCTATGTCTGCACAGATGCTCACTACTGTCTGCAATGGAGCTCAGCAGTATACTTGTAGGAGCTCAGCTCTGTTTGCCCAGGTTCGCAGTACTATGTATGCAGGAACTCCGCTCCAGCTCAATGAAAGAAATTACCTATGGGCATACAGTCTCTGCTCTATCTGTGCATGGGTTCGGCACTGTATTCAGGGACTTGGCTGCATCTGTGCTGGAGCTCGGCTCTATCTGCAGAGCAGTGAGTGCAGCTCTACAAGATAAGGTATTTTTGTGGCAGAGCTCCACTCTCTCTGTATGCACAAGAACCTCCTTGTCTCTGTGGAATTTATGTCTTCTAAGTGTTCAGCCTATCTCCGGAAGAACAACCAACTCCCTCTCCTTAATAAAATAGGCACTGAAATGAGCTTCTTGATACAGAGCAGACTTCACCCTTTTGAATGGTGATTTTTTTAATTGACTTTGCGCCGCAGGAGTTTGAACACATGGTGCTAATCTCTATTCACCCTGTCTTATCCCACTCTCAATGTCATACTCTCTTTATTCCCAGAATGAGATTTGTTGTGGACATCTTCGTGATGTTCATTGCTTTTATGTATTTTTGGTATGTCCTTTTGATCTACAATTGTAGTGAGGAAATTTAGAAAGAGCAGGAAAGATCAGGCTGCAACAAGGAGACAATGTTCATTATGGAACGAGACAAAGGTGAAATGTATGGGGTGGAAAAGGGCAAGTTAAGAAAAATGAAAAGGGAGGATGACAGGGAATAGAAGAGAAGTTAGCGACATGTGGAGAGAGGGCAATAGGGCAGGATGAACACTGCTGAGGTCCAGGTGAATACCTATGGGCAATGCAATAGTAGTTAAACTGCACTGTAGTACATGGGAAGGATAGAGTGGGCCTGAGCAGAAAAGCAAAACTAAAGAAAAAACATAACATTTTGAACTTTTGTCTCTGAGCACCAAGTTTGAGCTTTAAAACAGGTGGACTCTGAAAAGAGGGGAGTCATGTGGACAATGTCTGTGAAGTAGGCGTGTTAACCCATGAGACTTACCGGTTTGGATTCTTTGAGATGTGAATGTGTCTTGGATTTGGAGCAGGCACTGTTCTCTCTTTGGAGTAAGGTTTTCCAACCACCATCTGCCACTTGCAGAGATGGTAAGGATGATCAAGAGGTAGAACACTCGAGGGCAGAGCAATTTAGGGAACACCATGGTGCTGTGGCAGAAAGCTTTTGTGGTGGAAGTGCCAGATGCTGTCTGTCCACAATATCATCCTGATCCACCTCTTCAATCTATTATGTCTGTCCGCCAAACAAAAAAGAGCAAGAGGCACACAAGTACCTTCTGTGAGCTGTCTGTGGGGCGTAGTTCAACTATGATCCCCTAATAAGTCACAATCCATTTTATTAAGCAGACATACTGCACAAATGCTTCAGGCAGCACAGTATATCTGCTAAAATGGGGCTGTCAGGGCACACATCAGTGTATCCCTGAAGCCAATGAAAGGCCACAAAGTGCAGCAGGGGCAGGATCCCCAGTTCCACCTATCAACAGGCCCACTGCAAATATGCAATTGTGCGGCTGTGGTGTCTTTCCATAATTATGGTTTTGCCGCATTTGCCACATAATCCATCCTCTGCTGCATAATCTCTAGATTTTAACAAAAAACGATTTTGTTTCTAGTTCAAACGGCTCAACAATTACTAAAAACCCAGCGACGTGTTGCTGTGTAGTGGAAGTCCCTTTGAAATGGTTGACTGGTCACTTTTCTGCTGCTTATTGCTATACTTAGGGGTTAAATGTGTACTAAAGAGGTGCACCCTGTGCCTAGAAAGTGTCAACAAGATTACAAATGGCAAAATAATGAAATGATACCATCATAAAATGTGCAGCATTACACCACATAATTTGCTTTTTTGTGCCATATTATTTAGTCGAACCATGCTGCATAATTTGTCCCTCCTCTGACGCACAATTCCAGTGGCCCTGCCTATCAAGAAGCTGAGAGGGGTCTTGAGGTGGGTCTTCCCCTTTTCAATCCTGTCCTTGCTGTTCCATCTGGCTCCTCGTTGGCAATCATGTTTTCCGGCTCCAATGTCCAGCACCAGATTTTTGCTTTGCTGCTGCCATGGAGCCTCCAAGTTCTCAGCTTAGTAGGCCAAGTAAGTAAAACCAAAATGTTATTTCTTTATGTGTTTGTGAGTGTGTTTGTGAGAGATTGATAATGAATGGAATTGAGTGAAAATGTATGTGTTTGAGAGTATCAATGAGAATTAAAATGAGAATCCGAGTTTGGTAGTGTGCATGAATAAGTGAAAGTGAGTATGAGAGAGAGAGTGAAGGAGTATGAGTTTGTTACAACATGTTATTAATTGGAGCTTGTGAGAGGAAGTGAATCGTGGGTGTAGCGATCAATGGTGCAGCAGGTGCAGTTGCACCAGGGCCCAGAGTTAGTGAGTGTGTGTAAGTGTGTTAGTAATTGAGAATGAGAGTCAATGAGTATGAGTAGGTTTGTATGTGAGTAAAAGTGAGTGGGAGAGAGTATGAGTGAGAATGAGCAAGTAAGAGAATGTGAGTTAGAGTGAGTGAGAGCAAAGAAACTAAGGCCCAGATTTTCAAAACTTTTACACAACGCAGCGCAGCACCCAAAGTTGCTGCGTTGCATGAGAGGGAGAAAGCAGGAAAGCACTAAAACTACAAAGATATGGCACAATCCTGCTCTCTCCCTAGCGCTGGCACACAATTAGACTGCTAAAGAACGCCTCACACACACCTTTGCACCATAGTGCAAAGGTGTCTAGCATAGGTTTTGTACTGGAAGGGTGCCCTTTCAGTACAAAATACTATGCTTTGAATAATTTTGCACTTCAGATTTGTCCTGTACAGTCCAGTACATATGCAAAGAGGGAAAAGTTAGGAGAAATAAAAGCATTTCGCCTTTTCAATGCTTGCTTTTAAGTGGTGTTTATGTTTTGAAGCAAAGCACTGTCTGCTATTTGTTTGCAGATAAGGTTTTACATCAAAGATCATGGGTGGTTGCATGGGAACGCCCGTGTATAACCCATGGAATGCCCCCTTGAAGCATAGTGACACAAAGTAGCGATTAGCACTGCTTTGTGTTACTTTCAGGCAACTTTCCAGTGCAAAACAGGATTTGCACTCGAAAGTACATTTTAAAAAACATTTTGCGCAAGTTTGCGTTACCCTTTGGCAAACTCAGCACAAATTTGTTGTTAATCTGGGTCTAAATGTGAGCGGGAATGTGTATGAGTGAGGCAAAGTTTTAAAAAAAATGGAATACACTCCTGGGCGGTATTACGCCTCACCACTTTCAAAGATCACCAGCCGCCACTGGCTGGGTCCCTTGGGGAAAACAAACTTGTGGTATGTAGCCGATCTCTTATTAGGGGTAGAGATCTCTTTATTTATTTATAGCTTGGTTTTTATTTCCTGCTCTCTATTTTCCAGTATCTTCAGGTTCTCATTTGTTTATTGCTTTTTAAACCGGTACAAAAAAAATTAAATCCAAGGAAATTCTGCTCAGTGTATTGTGTCTCAACTGGCTTTTTTTTTTTTCTTTCTTCACATCCTAGGGAATTTTCTTGTTATCCATACCCTGGTTCCCCAGCCGGAAAAACCATGCATACAGAAAAATTAGAAATGATTATTCAAGAAAAATAACTCTCTCCCTACTTCTAGACTTTTCACTGTCCTCAATATATCCAGAATGTTAATAGTGATAGGCACTAGTTTCAATTATTAATTGGATATCTCCCATTGTCTCCACATAGTTTCCCTCCCTTTGTACAGGCGTGCAACACCCATTGGGCAGAACGGGCTTCAGCCCCCCCGTTAGCTGCCGTCGGCTGGGCTGGAGTTGGTGCCCGCCAGCCTGACCTTCAAGTATAGTGACCAACCGTCCCTAAATTTCATAGACCGTCCCTGATTTGGATCTCACATCCGTTGTCCGTGATGATCCCTCTTACGGACGCCTTTTGTCCATAATTTTGGGCATTTTTGAGAAGCTTCAACTCTCTGATGGGGCCGCCTCGCACTCTTTCAAGAGCAGCCCCACCCCGCCCGTTGCCATTCTGTCTGTGGCTGATGATTGTCACCCCGCCCATTGTCATTCTGTATGCCGGCTGATTGTCACATACAGAATGACAATGGGCCAGACTGCTGGCGAACTAGGCCAGGGACTTCTGGAAACATTGTCTGAAGCACAAGTTTTCGGTAACAGCAGAGTACCTACCAGGGAGACTCAATCGGTCTTCAGACTGGCAGTCCAGACACTTGAAGGATTACAGTGCATGGAAACTGGATCCCTCTCTGTTACAGAGAATCATGGATCAGTGGGGTTCATGCCAGATGGATCCCTTTGCCTTGAGGCTCAACCACCAACTCCCACGCTTTTCAGCTAGCGTCTGGATCCTCTAGCGGAGGCAACAGACGATTTTCTCTAAGATTGGAGTCAGTTTCGGGGGTATGCGTTTCCTCCTTTTCAATGATAGCTGTTAGTCAGGCGTCAGAAGGAGGCAGTGATTCTGGTGACACCTCTCTGGAGGTCGCAAGTATGGTATCCAGTTCTTCTGGAACTTTGTGAATTTTCCAATCCAACTTCCCCTGACTCCTCAGCTTCTGACAGACCCTCACGGCAACGTTCACCAACTAGTTCAGGACGGAAACTCTCCTGCTAATGGGTTGAAAGTCCCGGGCCTTTCGACTCAAGCTGCTTCCCTCATCAAAAGAACTTGGGCAAACTATACCGTTAAGGGATACAGTTTGGCATGGAAGAGATGGTCACGCTGGTGTATGCAAGGGGATCTAGATCCTGTGGGGGTGGATGTAGTGCATATTGTAAATTTCTTGTCCGAGTTGGTTGACAAGGGGTTGGCTTATCACACCATCAACACATGCAGATCGTCAATTTCCCCCGGTCATATGCTTTTTCATGATATCCCAGTAGGGGAACATCCTCTAGTCTGTTGTCTCTTGAGGAGTATTCGGTTATCGTTCCCACCGAAACTGAAATACTCCTACCTTTGGGATGTTAATTTTGTACCCAGATTGCTGCATTCATGGCAAGATAACAAACACTTGTCTCATAAGGGGCTAAGAGGTAAGTTAGCAGTTCTGTTATGTCTCATCTCCTGTAAAAGAGTTTTTGATGTTCGTGCCCTCGACATTACGGCATGTATGTTTACCCCGGAAGGAGTGTCATTTACTATTTTGCGTAATACGAAGTCCAATACTAGGGTGGTCGTTACCCTGCTTCTCCTGGTCATCCAAAATTGTATGTGGTCCGCTGCCTGAGAACATATGAATCTATGACGGAGGAATATAGGACGCCGGGGTGGCGCAATTATTCATTTCCCTCAAAAAGCCTTTCAAGCCAATCTCCGCAATGACTATCGCCCGTTGGGTGAGATGGGTCCAACAGCAAGCAGGTATTGATACGGCCTCCTTTGGAGCCCATTCTATTAGGGGTGCTATGGCTCATCTAGAAGATATTCTCAGGGCGGCCGATTGGTCTTTTGAGTCTACTTTCAATACCTTTTTCTTTAAACCAATCACTGGCATGGCTTCACTGTTTTTTTTTTTTTTTTTTACATATTTTATTAAGTTTCTTAATACAATCATTTGCAGTAATTTTATCATACATCATATCCAGTCAATACCAATAGCCAATTCTTTACATAGCTCACTATAGTTCCAATAATCTACTACATATAATGTAATGTATCATATATAAAATCTAATCATTCCCTCCCTCACCTAAATCTAACAAACTATCTATATCCCTCCCCATTCCCACAGACTCAGCTCCTTTCTTGCATTTATCTGTCTCAGTCAGCGTTATAATGCAACACTCTAATATTAAACTCTATTGATATGAACAATAAGCCGTTATCCTGATCTCATCTCTTATGATGTTCTCTTGGCCTCGTCTAGGGTATTATGATATCTATTCTATAGTGTATGTGTCTTTGTCGCTATAAATTCTTCTAGCATCATATTCCATTCCAGCGAGATAGGTTTTTTCCGTAATCCTCTCAATTCTTCGCGTTTTATCTCCGCGCTTTCAGCCTTACCCCATCTAACCATTTCATTATACCAATCTAGTATTGCAGGCGGTCTCGCCGCTTTCCATCGCATTGTTACTGTTCGCTTAGCCAGTATCAATGCCAGGTTTGCAAATTTACTTTTAGGGCCTCCTTTCTTACTTCTGGGGTTCAGGGCCAATATACAGTATTCTAGTGGATCCCTCTCACCCCCAGGGGCAATCGCATTTAATATGGTTCGTACAGTTGTCCATTTGTGTATTAGTTTTGGGCAGGCCCATAACATATGTAGCAAATTAGCACTGGAGGCCTGGCAACGGGGACATGTGTCTGTTGTATCTAGGAACATCAAATTTAGTTTGCGGGGAGTCAAGTATGCCCTGTGTATTATCATGAGTTGTATAAATTTGAACTTTGGATTACGTGAAACCTTCCTTGGGTATTCCAGTACATATCCCCATTCCTTATCCGTCATGTCTCGGCCTATGTCGGCGTTCCATTTTTCACAGAGTGTCTGCAATGAAATTGCTGCGTGTGTTTGGATTCCCCGATATAACCATCTGGTTAGGTGGCTACCATTACCCATCAAATACTGCATGTGTACTAACTCGTGTATCGGGGGTTCTGTCCCGTCTGGGGCCCATGTGGTACGAACGTATCTAGTAATATTTGCGTATAATAGAAATAATGTATCTGGTACACCCTGTTCCCTCACGAATGTGTCATGAGTCATTAATGTGTTGTCCATGAATAACATTCCCACTGTGCTCACTCCTTCGTCTACCCATTTAGCTATATGCTGCGATGTTACTGTCCCTAGCGGTGTAGGAAGGCCCATTAATGGGATGTTGGAGGCGTAGGGGACTACCGTCTTAGTATAGCGAATTGCCTTCTTCCAGTACTTCAATGCAATGTTCAATAATGGGGGGGCAGTCTTTGGGATTTTGCTGTTTGGCAGCAGAAGCATTTGCAGTTTCTCTTTCTCCCAGTCACGTTTAGTCATGGCTATCTCTTGCAGATTACGTCCTGCAATCCAATACACCAGCCACTGCAGTTGGTCTGCGTAGCAGTATGCCTTCAGGTCAGGGACCCCAGCCCCCCTGTCTTTGTATCTAGCTGGAGTTTTGATAATCCTATCCTCCTTCTTCCAGTCCCCCAAACCAGTTCTATCAGTAGGGTATCTAGTGTTTTGAATACATGGGCAGGGATTATGATTGGTAAATTCGTAAAGTAATAAAGTAATCTGGGGAGCATCACCATTTTGGCAATAGCTACCCTCCCTGCTACTGATAACTGCAGTGACGTCCAGAACGGTATTTGCGCTTTAAGTGCTGTGATTGCCCGGTTTAAATTGCCATCCAGTATGTTCTCCGACTCTCTATATACCTGAATTCCTAGATATCTAAGGGTGACTGGCGCTGTTTTAAATGTCCATATACCAAATCGTATTGGGTCGATTTGCGTGGTATCTGTAAAGTAGTATGCGTATGACTTGGTCTCGTTTATTGTCAGCCCAGACAATAATTGGAATTCATGAAATATTTCGGGGATCGGTTTAACAATCCGCACCAAGATCTTTAAGATACAGTATTAAATCATCTGCATATGCAGAGATAAGATGCGTGTCGTTTCCTAATCTTATTCCCTTGTGTTCAACAATGGCACGTAATTTAATAGTTAGTGGTTCTAAAGCTAGTATAAACAATAAAGGTGAGAGCGGGCATCCTTGCAGTGTACCTCTCCCTACTGCGTATGGTTGTGAGATGTGCGCGCCCATGCGTGCACGCGCTGTGGGATTTGTATATAGTAGATTAACCCATCTCACATAAGCGTCCGGTATTCCAAACTTTGAGAGAGCATGTAGCTCTAGTGTAATGAGTCGAATGCCTGGCGTAAGTCTAGTGATATACATCCCTGCATGTTGTTTTCTGAAGTTGCTTGTGTCATGACCTGGTGTAATCGTCTAATATTAAGGGCCGTGCATCTGCCAGGCACAAACCCACACTGATCCATGTGTATTAGGTTAGGTATAAATTGGAGGATTCTGTTTGCTAACAATTTACTTAAAATCTTATAGTCCGTATTTAACAGTGATAAGGGGCGATACCCTACCATATCTGTGCTGTCCCTGCCCGGTTTCAACAGCGACACCACCACTGCCTGCAATGTGGTGGGTGGGAGGGGAACCCGTGTCAAGCGATGCTTGATATAGGTTCTGCAGATGAGGGACCAGTAACGCTGCATACGTTGCGTAAAACTCTATTGGTAGTCCGTCCATACCTGGGGATTTGTTACCGGGGAGTTGTTTGATTGCTGCCCTAATTTTAGATGTTGTTATAGGTCTCTCTAGTTCTTTCTTTTGATCTGCTGTTAATTGTGGAACTCGTAATTCCTCAAAGAAAGACACGTAGTCGGCGTCATCCGGTTCTATCGGTGCTGCGTACAATGTCTCATAATACTTTTTAAAAGCTGTATTGATCTCTGCTTGTGTGCGGACAGCGGTCCCTTCTGTATTGTTAACTTCAGTAATATGTGTTATCCCTGGTTTGTCTTTAATAATCCTGGCGAGAAGCGATCCCGCTCTACCTGCATCTGCATGTTGCTTTTGTGTGTACGTACGGTAGTCTATAATACGGAGTTCTTCCAGAAGTTCCGCATGTTTTATATGTGCTTCTTGCAGTTGGTCTTTATCTGCATCATTTAGTGTTGCCTTTCGTTCCAGTTCGCCTAAACTATTTTCAACTGCCGCTATTTCCTTGGTTATATGAGACCGGACGCCCACTCGCGTGCTGATAGCTGTCCCCCTTATTACAGTTTTAAATGCGTCCCATTCCACTTGACGTGTACTAGCAGTGCCTCCATTTTCTACAAAATAATTAGTGATTGCCGTGGATATGGAGCTGTGAAATACCGGGTCTTCAAGCAGTGAGGGTTGTAACTTCCAGGTTGGAATGGGTGTGGGAAATTTTCCCCCATGTAAATGTGATTTCAAACGGATTGTGATCCGATAAGGTTTCCCCTAGGTATGTGGCACCATTGCATTGGGAAATAATTGCGTAGAACAGAAAATTCTATCTGTACGTGTGTGTAATCCATGGGGCGGTGAGAAGAAGGAATATTCTTTACTATTGGGATGACATTTACGCCATACATCATCAACGTTCCAGCCCTCCGCCCATCCCTTTAGTGCGTCCGTTTGTTTTTGGCAGCCAGTACCCTGTAATGGAGGGTGTGAGCGGTCCAGTCCCACATCCAAAACGGCATTAAAGTCCCCTCCCAGAATCCAGGGGTAGTTGTCCCATCCTGTCAGCGCATTGGTAAGAATGCCTAGAAATGTATCTTGTTCTGCGTTTGGCACATATACACTGCCCAAGACTATATGTTCCCCATCTAGCGTGCCATGCAATAATACATATCTACCATTTGAGTCTATTTTGTGTTCTAATAGTGTAAAGGGGGTACCGCTCCTTATCCATATCGCAGCCCCGCGAGCAAATGCCGAATAGGAAGTAAAAAATAATTGCCCTCTCCATTTCTTTTGTAATTTACTGGCCTCTACGTGTGTAAGATGGGTTTCTTGCAGAAAAATAATGTGCACCCTTCTACGGTTAAGTTGTGCAAGTATTCGATGTCTCTTGTGGACTGAGCCAAGACCCCTCACATTCCAGGACACATATTTATATTTACCAGATTGAGTCATTTGTCTTTATATGATGTAGTGTAGTATACCGGGTCCTGGACCCTTCGTGCTGACTATAAAAAGGATGTTCCTTGACTGAGTCTGTACATGTATGCCCCATAAAACTCTCAACTCCCGCTCCCAACTAGGCGGCCGCTCGTTTCAAGTGCTGGCCACACGGTTATGGAATTGTCTGCCTTTGCCGCTTAGGCAAGTCCAGGACTCACACACCTCATCCTGACATTGAAGAGATGTCAGACGAGGAATTACTTACTCAACTTACAGAGTTAATAAAAATTTACAGACAATTGGTCCAATATGTCATGCGGACTTTCACAGTCCACCACCATTGACCATTCCAAATCAAACCCCTCAACAGGGGAATACACTAAAAATTACACCACAGACTTTATACGCAGTCATGGGTAAAATGCCCACAAAACGTGAGCAAATTCCATTCTGGATAGCTCAAAAAATTACTCAAATCGAAGCAGTATTTCCAAATACTAGCCCTTATGAGAAACACAGAATCCTAACAATCTGTTTACCAATGGGGATCACACCACAACTGGAAGACTGCACCACTTGGGGCTCAGTCTTTGCTGCCATCTATACTAAAACACATGGTGTTCCGTCAATCGCAGTAATACCAGATGTCCTGAAACAAATTCAAAACGAATACGGGGCAGAGCCTGCTCTGAATTTAGGTATGAAATTATTGAAAAACTTCGACCAGGTCTCAACAATAATATTATCTAATATTAAAGGGGAGGCAGCAGCAGTGGCGATCCGCCAACGATCAAGGGAATTCGATGTTACAGAACATCAAACAGAACTACCCAGAATAATAGAACAATCATATGCAGAATTAGGCAGAGATAGTTTGGGTGGAAGACCATTGAAGCCAAAACTATCTGAAAGTCCTGAGAAGGACTCTATTAAACAAACTCCTACATCTTCTAAAAAGAAGTGGGAAACTAATAAACAAAATTCAAACGAGAAACGTTCTCAATCCCGAGGTAGGTCTCCTCAAAAGGAGCCCTCTGAAAGGAGGTATAACCTCAGGAATAGGGATAATTTAAGAAAACCTGACAGGTATCAAGATACTGATACACGTTCCTCGTACCTTTCAGATATCGTCACAGACATCAGAAAGAAGAGGACGGTCAGAACATAAAGAAGAACGCGTGAAATCGAAAGACGACAAACACGTTCTGAAAAATAAATCAAAACCTCAATTCTCAAAAAAGAAAGTAGCAGGTCTGAAGATCAGACATGCCGAGGATACTGAGAACACAACTCAAGAACGGAGAATGGGCTCAGACAATGCTGGACAGTGCAGCAGAAGTCACAATAGCTCGCCAGAAACTGAAGGAACTTCTGGAGATAGTGGACTTGAATGAGTACATCACAGTTGAGACTGTGGACACCAGGGTTAGTACTCCACAAAAGTTATATGAAATAACACTCCGAATGGAGGGAGACATACCAAGAAAGGTGAAAACACTCTTTTGGGAGAAACTTTCAAGGGGTTATGATATACTTCTAGCAGAAAAAGACTGGCCACCACAATTTGTCAGGGAGTGCCCACATGGTGAAGACATTATTATGCCTGCCTTCTCCAACCATATTCCAATTCATCTAAAATATACTTATGCCAGGAAATGGGCAGTTGCCCAGGCCCCAGCATTATACAAAAATCATGTAGGATGGGATGAGGACTCACCTCACCATAAAATACATTTAACCCCTTCGCTGCGGGGGTAATTCCCCCACGGTGCGGGGGGGGGGGGGGGTGAGTGTGGCGCCGCGGTGCTCGTGACGAGACCAGCTCGTCATGAGTCACAGTGGAGCTGTGCTCATGACGAGCTGGTCTCGTCACAAACCCGCCCACTCATTAATTCTCCCGCACAGGCGGGGAATTAATCACGCGTGGGCGGTGCGCACCTGTTATGACGAGACCAGCTCGTCATGAGCACAGCTCCACTGTGACTCATGACGAGCTGGTCTCGTCATAAGCACCGAAGGGGTTAAAAAATGAACCTACTGCACAAAGGCAGTACCCAATAAAGCAAGAAGCTAATAAACAGGTCAGGGAGATCTTAGATCAACTTGAATACCAAGGGGTGATTGAAACATGCACCTCTTCAATGAACAATCCTTTGTTTCCTGTCTCCAAACCAGACAATACATATCGTCTAGTTTTGGATTACAGACACTTAAACACTTGTTCTAAAACATTTGCAGTGCAAAATGCACATAGTACAGCATTAATGAATAACATTGTGCGTAAAAAATATAAAACCACATTGGACATCTCAAATGGTTTCTTTTGTCAAAATATAGCACCTGAAAGCAGGTACTTAACAGCTTTCTCAATAATGGGGACCCAGCGTCAATTTTGTCGACTCCCACGAGGGTTCAAGAACAGCCCAGGGTTATTCTCAGCTAGGGTAACGGAGTTTCTACAAATTTATGATAATGAGGCATTGTCATATGTCGATGACATCTATCTGACAGACGATGACCTGGATAGGCACTTGAACAGGGTGAGCACCATTATATTGGGCTTCGCCTCTGAGGGCTATAAGTTCAACTTTAAGAAATCCAGAATTGCCCATCTCAATGTCCTTTTCCTAGGATATGAGCTTTCAAGTGAAGGCAAGAGCTTGGCAGGCAACTTTTTAGAAAGGTGTGCGCTGCTCCAACCTCCTAAAACGCTGAAAAATTTACAATCCATCCTGGGTTTCCTAAATTTTGGAAGAACTTGCATTCTAAATTACGCAGAAAGGGTTAAACCTCTCTACGCATTAATCAACCCTGATTTTTCAATCAAAAATTGGACACAGGAACACACAGAAATCTTGCGTTCACTCCAAGCTAACATGTTAGCAACAAATCACTTACAAACACGCGTAAGTCAACGCAATTTAGTGATCCGAATAATTTCGGGTCAATTCGGATTCACCTATTTAACATTTAATGAGGGTGAAAAAGTACCAATAGCATACAAATCACATTTGTATACACAAGCAGAAATGCGCTTCACTTCAACAGAAAAAATACTGACAGCAGTTCAAACTGCAGTAGCAAAAGAAAGAGCTCTAGCCCAAGGGAAACGCATTATTGTCGTAACCCCAGTACCGGCCTTAGAGGCGGTCACAAAAGCGAGCATTCCAAATGCAAAAGCATTACATCCTAGATGGATACAATGGGTTAATTCTCTTGCTGCAACAGATGTTGAATATGTTTTTGATCCTGATTTAAAATCACAAGCGTTCCTGCAATATGAACATGAATGTCCTCTGCCCACTGAAATTCTGCCTCTCGATCAGTACGAATTCATAATTTACACTGACGGATCCGCACAACCCGCTACAGGGAGTAAGCAAGCTTACAGTGCAGCGTGCGCAATCGTTAAAGGTCGCATGCGCGATGGTAACTTCAAACCAATGGTCACTAAAACTCAATCTCTAGGAGATTGTACAGCTCAGCGAGCTGAACTACAAGCATTCAAACTGGCACTTGAAAGTATAGATCGCGAATTCCCCACACTAATAGTGTGCGATTCTTTCTACTGTGTTCAGTCGTATAATGAATATATACAAAATTGGCTTGAAAATGGGTTCAAAGATGCAAAAGGTGGCACAATAAAGCATAAAACGCTTTGGGAACAAGTAGTTCAGTTAAAAAACGAACTACCAAAAGCTCACGTGATACACACGCTGAGTCATCAACGTGATGGCGTTCACGTTGCAGGGAATTCATTGGCTAACGAAACCGCAAAGGGGTCTGTTCAGACGGCTTCCGTAGCTGCGATCACTCGTTCAAAAACGAGAATAGACAGTGAGATATTGTTGGCTGTCAATGCTACGAGCAAAGGCAGTGGTGCAGCGTTACCAAAAAAGTTTCCACTCAAGTACTCTTATGTAATTGATGCGAACAACGTTCCTTTGCTCGAATCCCTGGAGTGGGGGATAGGTAATTCCAAACATGGAACGTAGAGCAGCTTTGATTTATGAAGCACATCTGGGGGAGGGTCTGTCACATCAAGGGATCTCTAAAACAATATTGACATTAAAAGAGATGTACTGGTGGCCTGAAATGAATACACAGATTCACATCTTCATCAATGACTGCATAGACTGTAAGGTACAGCGTGATGCAGAACGCCACCAGACACCATGCTACGAAGTAGCCTGCCCAGTACAGACACCTTTGTTAGACAGCATTAGACTATCTACGCGCAGGCGTCATTTTAGACAAATGCAATCCCACAAATACTAAGTCAAGGTTCCTATGGATATGGCCTCAGCGCTCGGCTGACGCTCGAACTGTTATAAAAGATTTGCGAGTCTTTATCGGCACATACGCAATAGGCACGCTACATTCTGACCAGGGCCCTGCGTTTAGCTCTCGGGCTTACAAAGAAGCCATGGCCAGTCTGGGCGTTGCATTGCGGTACTCCTCTCCGTTTCATCCTGAGGGAAATTCTGTTGTGGAAAGGAAAAACCGGGACATAAAGCAGTCTATAACAGCTAGGGTATTAGGTTCGGGTGATGGGTGGGTCAAACATCTTTATGGGGTCCAACGCTCATTAAATAACTTGCCAAGAAGTTCTCTAGGGGGTCACTCCATTTGAGGTCCTATTTGGGACAAGAATGTGGGTTCCTGATCTCGAATGTAAAGGCACAGTGGTGGAAAATAAACCCTTTGATATCAAAGATCGTTTGGCTGTTTTACAGGATCTAAATGAACTAAGATCGAAACAAAGCAACGTGTTCCTGAAGCCAACCACCACTGGGGAAAAACCGGCAGTCCCAGCAAGGCCTGTCTGGATTCCAAAAGTTGGGGATCTAGTCAGAGAGAAGATTGCGGACAAGAAGGAATTTGGACCTTCTTACAGACAACCAGTACCTGTCCTAGCCGTACACGGAACAAGAACAGTACTTCTGCCGCCCCTTGCTGGAAAAAAGGAGAAACGATTTGTGTCCATTGACCTCATCAAACCACAGTATGTGGCCAATACTAAATAGTAGGCCTCGTGGACTCCGACCTAGTAGCAGACGCACTCCTCTCGCTACTATCCAAGAGGTTCAGACTGAAAGACTGATAACCATCAAGAATTCAGCAGTAACAGATGAAGGACTGAGCAACAATGCTATGGAACTCATCCCTCTTGAAACTCAAGTAACAATTCGTCCAAATACACCTGTCTACACCAATGTAACAAGTGATCAACTGGTTCCAGCGATTTCGACAAATCCTGATGCAATTCCAACAATTGACAGAACTGCTTCTGGCTATTTCATTAACTTTGATACGTTTTCTGAGGATCTGAGTGAGCCTGAAACGTCGCCAGCATCAAAAACTTTTAAACAACAAGTACAAGACTTTTTTCATTTTCTGAGAAAAACGTATCTGGTTTCACCATGGATTGAACTGTGGATCATTTCTGGAATATTTTTCTTTCTGCTTTGGCTAGCTTTGGTTATGACTATGAGCGTGCTTGTAAATGGCAGATACATCCATTTGGACATTGAAAGTAAAGATGTGAACTTACTTTTAAAACCACACAAATCATCCCATCGTGAAGCAAGAGACTTGTCAGCAGTGAACATCACAGCCGTTCCTATACAGGATGGTATAGTGTGGGACAAAATAGATTTCAAAATCTTCGGCCCTACGGAACTTTTGAACATTCCACATTTATTTAAGATTTCACTAAGTGATTTTGTTTCATCCAGTACCTATTCTGATGATTGGGACTTTGAAACTGTAAATGATATGATGTTTGACCTAGAAAGGTCTGCTGCATTTTCTAATAATGAATATTTAGAGGGTTCATCAGACTATGAACAGTTGTATTGCTATAACCACTATGGTCATCATTTTTGCATAAATCTGCAACACCTAGAAATGTGTTTATGTTTAACCAATGGGAGCATTGTCCTACACCGCCAAAAGGTAGTTCAAAAACGTTTGCTAAAAAGTTTCCCTATTTTTCAGGGTACAATACATCTGACCCAGAAACATTTTACTATAAACCTGTAAACAAAACAGGACAGAAAATCATGTTAACAAATACAAAACAGATTTACTCTGCAACATTTATTGCCCAACTGTTTAGACATGGTTTCGACTTGTGGAAAGACACAATAGACACAAAATCTGTCTGGGGTTCTAAAGATTAGCAAGTGCAGGGGATAGAAGCTTTGTTTAGAGCATGTATCATCCCTCAGCAAATAATGTTTTTGAATGACACTGTGCAACAAACATCTTGCCTTGGTTTAGCCAAGATCAAAGACATGAAAACACCTTCTGTACCAACACCTGCCAGTAAAAACAATACACAGGCAGCGGTTACAGTTGACACAATACTACAAATCAACAGAACAAATCCTGATTGGAGAAAATGGTTGATCTGGCCCACAGACATCTGTCAAGAAAGATTCCTGAATAAAACACAGGGGTTTACTATTCATAGGCCAGACCCACGATACGTCCAAAGACAACATCCGGGGGTAGTAACAACATACAGTGTAGGACAATTATGCCTCGATTGGCTGCAAAAATCTACACTTAAGGATGTGAAATAACACTTATCTTTACTTAAAGAAGATGCAGACCTTAGGGAATTCTTGCTTGGACCAAGAAAACCGCGTCAAAAACGTTTCATATATGCCAGCATCTATGCTGCTTATAATAAAGCATGGAAGGTTACACAGGCAGAGGCCGCAGAACGAATACGTGAACTTGATCGTATTAACTTAGAGAAAACTCTCACTGTGGTCGACAACGGGTTAACAACTTTGTCATCCACAATTTATTCATTGGACAACATTGTATCCTCTACTATTGACATACTGGAAAAAGATTTAGCCATGTTACAACAAGGCCAATCTCAGTTACGTTCTATTATGTTATTAAGCTGGTCGCTGCAATCTTTGCGTGCAGGCTATGTGCCTTGGCGTTTTATCAACACGTCGGCTCTGTTTGCAGAATACAATCTAACTGATAAACAGATCGAACTGGCACAAAGAGGAGCGAAGTATACAGTGCTGAGCATTGAAAAACTGGAAAAATTACCATTCACAGTGGCAGAAAAACCAGCTACAGAATGGCTTATTCATGGCAAAATCACTCTGCCTGTCACTACTTTTCAGTTTCAGTATTGCCTCAAACAAATGCAAGCAGGCAAATATGAAAGGTTGGGTAAAGAATACATTAAGACATCCTGGAATTTACCTTACACATACAGATGTTGGAGTGGGGATCGTGAAGTGTTTCTAAGCGGTACACACTGTGAAAGTGCACTAAGCGGTTCACTCATTTGTCAGGATATTTCTTTACACGGGGCTTGTAATGGTTCCGTGGCAAATTTGTCCTGCCACCAGCAGGGTACACCAGCTACTGTGATTAATCCAACGTTTGGCCAACTTTCTAATGGGAGTTACCTCATGTTGAATGATCAGAGTTGCTGTGGCATGTTGCCAGGCATCCCATATCTAGTAACGGTGGACTCCAGGGTCACTTGCTGTATGCAAGTATTGTTTGCCCCAATAGACACAGTCAGGGAGTCGCCTTTGTGGCCTTCGTTGAATGTCTCTTTTATACGATTTGATACTTTAAGCAGAATGAAAGCCATGCTTATACAACAAACAGTGCCTCTGACCTCGGCCAAAGAAATCTATGATTTACAAGTTGCAAGGACTTCGGCTGAGATACAGGCTTTAATTCGTACAAACTGCCCTATACATTTCGTAGAAATGATGGGACGTATCTTTAACATGTCTGATACGAGCGGAATTGTACATGTATTTAAGACCATCTGTTCCGGACTATTAGCACCTTTCCAGGCAGTCCTCGGAATCATCCCAAACTTCGCACATTCGGTGTTTGGTGGTGTGCCATTAATTCTAGCACTTGTTGCAGGAATTCTATTTCTATTCCTCCTACTACGCTATGGCAAGCCTATTCGCCGACATCACTCCGAGCGATGTGGAGAAAGCTCTCCTTGAACGGAAGTGCCGTGAGCGAATAGTACAGCTTTTGGGCATGCTTCGTCTACGGGAACTTAATACAACATGGTTCCTGTCATTTAGACCAATCTGGCAAGATTGCATCTTACCTGTACAACGCTGCCTGTTTTGCGGTGAGGAATGCGTGCTAGACACCTGTCTAACACTCCCATCAGTCATGCCAACGGATATCGATACTCTGCTGGACCCGATAACGGCCCATGCTCTGTGTTGTCCCCAGAGGCTACCAACCCTGATGACAGCATTCATTGAGATCTCACAGACGCTTCCTGCTGCTGCTGAGGTACGAGATGGATCAACAGGCACACAGGTAACAACGGACGCGAACATTGCATCTTCTGCTGAAGGCGATGTTTCTCATCTCTGTGCAATTAACCTTCTGAACGAGGTGTTCCAAATATCACCAACTTCGGTGGACGATATTTTGGCTACGGAAATAGATGATCTCATGTTTACACCAGACCCATACACTGACTTTGATTCGGCTCACAGTGTACCAGGGAAGCAATGAAATTTGCCCTTCATATTTTCAAAACTTGGAACTTTTCCCAGAATTGAACTTTTTTCTTTTCAATCATTGAAAATACATGGCAAAAAACAATCTGCTTACAGTAAAACTAGTCTTATAAAACGGACTTCTTTGAATACTTCCAGGGACACATTGTCACCTTATTTGTCTATCATTTCATTTAATACCATGATATGCAATGGCTTTGATTTTTGAGAACTTATCAACCATTTCATCATATGTATATATTTCTGTTTATTCATTCATGTTGCATTTATTTCGGTAATATGCTTAGAATGAAAGCGATGCTTTAAATGTACAGTACCTATTGCATTCAACAGCTTTATCTTAAACTTCTTTTAATATGCTTTTAGAAATGTTTTTAGCAACATTTGGTACTCAATTAAATGTTTAGCATTTAGTATTATCGTTCATTCGAAAGTGGAGTGGGTGTTGTATTCCGCTTTAGGTGTCCGTATATAGGTTTTCCTGAAACATGTCCTTATATAGGCACAATTTGCATTTCCCTTATATAGGCATAGAATCCCAGTCCTTATTTAGGCATTAGCCGTGCACTCCAAATACAGGCATGGTCACCGACATCCGTCCACCCTAACGTCACAACGAGTTCTTAGAAACCAGACCCTTAAGCTCTCGGGAGTTCCCCTAGCACAGGATTATTGATTTCTCCAAGAACTCATCTATTATGTATGAACCGTTATACCTTAAGGGTTCATTTCTGACGTCTTCCTCTGTCCGACTTCACGTCAATGCTAACATTCCAAGGCACCTATCAGGTATAAATATACCTTCCCTTGCCCAAGCAAGTTAGAGGAGACCTCGACTTCAGAGGAGCCCGTATCCCGGCCTGACGCACTGAGAAGACGCTGTCATTCCTGCACGCAGAAGAATCCAGCTTCCAGTGTTCTGACTCCCTTCGCGGGGTGTTAGAGTTCGAGTCCGGAAAGAGATTCCCACCTCTCTCATTCTCAAGGTATGGAGCTGACTAGAACCTAGAGGGACACTTGGCATACTAGACTTAACATACTCTTAGTATACCATACTAGAGAATACTCCACCTACTTCTTACCTTTCCCTACACCAGGTTAGGTACATTGGGGTAGAACTAGCTTAGAGACGCATCGTATGAGTACTCGCATTTTTAGCTCATGTTATTTATGTACGTGAATATATGCTAAAAGATAATGCTAGCGCAGTGTTATTTATTTCTACTGCTTACGCTGTACATTATTTATCTTGCATACTGTCTTGTGATCATAACACATATCTCTTACATGAGAAACAAGACTGTTCAATAAAACCCTTTTATTGAAACGCCTGTCTTTCCTTTCTGTGTAACTCTGTAGAAACTAAGCATGCACGATTGACTGAGTGAAACTGTTATCTATTGTTTCCACGATTCTGAGACGTGTTCCGATTCTAAAGGGAAACAAAGTGGTCATGTTTATGCGGTTGCCAGAAACTACTCCCTTCTTGTTCTCAAGGAGTTTCTAGTGGCCTCTGAGCTAGCTGGCACAAGTAATTAAGTTTAATATACTCGGTAGGGACATACCGACCGTAGCCCTATGTCAAGCCTATAGGTTATATTATTCCAATGCGCAGAGCCTATTAGGGAAATAGGAACTACACTACACCAGGAGCAGCCTTCCTGCTGCTCAGCCCATACACCAACTGACATCCTCACTCATCCAACATTCCACAGTCACCTCTCACACCAACATTCCACTCCAGTCACACTGGCTGAGCAGCAGGTATAACACATCTCCCTTTCTTTATACAAATGAGAATCAATTCCAAAAGGATCACAAAATAAATGATGCATGCACAAGATGACAATGAATTAATTACATGCAACACGGGGCATCAGAGCAAAAGCAATATCATACATGTACAGATGAAAAAATACATGGAAGAAAGATGACAATTAATAAATATTTGAAAGAAGTAAAAACAGCATGCAAACCAGCAATTCTACACACACCACTTCTCCCTTTCCACTAAGCTAAAAAAACAAATCACACACTCCCATAAACCAGACCAAAACAACACACACGCTACCACGCCACAAAACACAAACTAAACACCAAAACAAGCTGGCTGGCCAGGCCAACAAGAGGTAGAAAGAGTACCAACCAGAAGACGTGGTAGGAAACCAATCAAGACCTTAGAAGCTGTGGAAGATGATTCCACAGGGAACAAACGGCAGAAAACATTGCCCTCCACCCTTACCCGTAGTAAGGGTGGTAAGTGTGGCATAAAAGACCACACGGAACCTAGAACGGAACAAAGTAGTTCCACAACCTAGTAGGAACACATAAGCACATCCCATCCTCGTCGCCAAAATGCTGTGAACAGAAGAATGTCCAATCCAGGTAGTTTTCATGTAGGTTTATTGAAGATCAGATGTTACAGGGTTGAGCCCCACCAGGAGCAGCCTTCCTGCTGCTCAGCCCATACACCAACTGACATCCTCACTCATCCAACATTCCACAGTCACCTCTCACACCAACATTCCACTACACAGTCACACTGGCTGAGCAGCAGGTATAACACCAACTAAAAGGGAATTTGTTGCATAGCATGTTTATCTCATTTGAGAGTAATGCCAAATTCCGAATCTCTAATTTTGCTTTCTTAATTTTATACTCTGACAGTCGTTCAAATTCAGTTAATTGTCAGAGTAGGCCTTTTAGGGATCAGGATGGGTCTTCCAATGTAAGGATGATGTAATCTTCAAAGCGAATCAATTTGTGCATTTCTGACCCAAATGAGATTATTTGTATGTTATCTAATTGTCTGATGTAAGAGACCAATGGTTCAATGCTTGGGACAATTAAGAGAGGGTATAGGAACACCCCTTTTATGTTTTCCACTATAATTAAAAATCTGTGAAACTTGGCCATTAAGCTGGGAGAATGACATAATTAGCCATAATCACAGAAATAAACGAGGGTCTCAAACCTACCTCCTCCAAGACCAGCTGCATAAAGCTGCAGTCCACCCGGTAGAAAGCTTTTTCCAAATCTTAATACGCTAGGATAGCGGACAGGTTCTTTTTCTTAATGTTTTTTACAGGTGGACCATCCTCCGAATATTATCATGTGCTTGTCGCTTATAAATCCCGACTGGTCTGAGTGAATCACACCTGGTAAATGCTTTCCATTCTATTCACCAAGAAATGTGTATATAGTTTAGCATTAAGATTTAATAGAGCAATTGGTCTGTAGGATGCACACTTCTGCAGGGCCTTGTCAGGCTTCAAATCACCGTTATGACTACTTCTGTCATGGAGGGTGTAACTGTTCCTACCTGTGCAAATGTGTTAAACGAGGGCAGACGGATCCCAGCTTGTAGGAGAACACTTTATAGAAAGCTCCTGTAAGGCCGTCCAGGCCTGGGACTTTTCCCTTTTTAAGTTGGACTATAGTTCTACCTTCCTCCTCCGTTATGGGTGAATCCAATTGATCATCAAAGTCTAGGGGGGATTTTTCTACGATTAGCTGTCTTGATATAGTCCTTCTGAAAGGGTCAGAGAAGTTGGTCTGCCTTATACAGATTACAATAGAATTTGCGGAATTCCTCTAATTTACCAGCTTCTGCTTGTATAAGTGTGCCATTTTGCTAGATTAAGGGCCTGATTTAGATCTTGGCGGATGGGTTACTCTGTCACAGCGGTGACAGATACCCTGTCTGCCAAAATATAAATCCCATTATATTCTATGGGATTTATATTTCGGCGGGTGGAATATCTGTCACCACTGTGATGGAGTAACCCGTCCGCCGAGATCTAAATCAGGCCCTAAGTCTTTGACATACGACTTTTCAATCTTTCAATTTTCTTTCTCAAAGGGCAAACTGGGAGTCTATTTTGTTGTTCTTTTCATATGGTTGTTGTGATGTGATCACTGCCGTGTACTTCATGTTCAACTTGGAGATAATAGTGCTTGTGAGACTAACTCATCCTGTGGTGTTCCGTCACAGTTGGGTCGTTCTGGGGTAACCAGGAAAAGCACGAGGATATGCAGAACCCCAGCATTTCTTATGGACTATGTTAGAAAATAATTGTCATTTCACAGGAGAGTACCTTATGTTTCTCATAATATTTTTTTTCCTCTCCTTTGTTATAAGGGAAGAGGAGTGTTGGGGTTTATCTAAGTTTATGTTAATTATAAGAGGAAAGAAGTGTGATGTACCTTAATTCCATGTTAGAACATGGAGCGTGTGTGAAGCAAGGATTCATGAGATCGACGGTGGGTCGTGCTCGCCAATGGTTGGGGTGAAATTAAAGAGTCTCTGAGTTTACCAAATATTGCCTGGTCTGGACCCTGATTGACTTCTTTACAGTTGTTGTTTCAGGTGGAGTAGGGTGAGCACACCACTATTGGTTGCTATGGTCTTAAGTCAACCTCTCAAGGTTTTAATTTTCCGTAAGAGGGGTAGTGAAGGGGTGTGGTCATACTGTTGAGCTAGTGTCTGTAATTCTGTCTCCAGGTCAAGGTCTGGGTGTCTAAATGTCTAAGAGTTATAGTGGAGATGAATTACCCTGTAGAACTGGTTTATAACTGTCCAAAGCAATTGCCGTAAATACCTCCTGACTCTTCTATGCATTTAGCAATTTCTTTTCTGAGCACCGGGTCCTGTAGTAGAGAGGGGTGTCGTTGCCATCTCCTTGTGTTTTTGTTTCTAGAGCCTAAGTCTTAATGTATGGGGCATGGTCTGAAATGGAGATTTGGCCTAGTTCCAAATTAGTTACTAGAGGTGTGACCGTATTACTAAAATTTGATTGAGCTCTATGGATGTGTGAGAAATAAGTATAATCAAGGTCTTCCATGTGTTGTTCACACCTTCTATCCTGTAGCCCCAAAGTGTGTAGTTTAGTTTTAATTTTTTTAGAGAAGGCTTCCAATATCCCCTCCCTCTGAAATGATCTATTCAAGGTCCCATCCCATGCCATATTTGGATTCGCCTGCCTGATCAATTCACCACTAGAGAATTTAGCCAGATGTGAGGGGAAGTTCATCAAGAAATTGTTTTGACCCTTATTTGGGGTTTATACTGTTGCTAGGGTCCCTTCACATCTGCCCCTAGTAATTATATACCTGCACTCCTTATCTCTGATAGGGTCTTCTACATGGGAGTGTGAGTCTCTATGGATGAAGAAGGCCCCATTGAGTTTAGAGCATGATGACGAGTATAGTACAGGTGGGTACCATCTGTTTCTCATTCTATGTTGATGTTGTTTGATTAAATATGTTTCTTAGAGGCAGATAATTGCTGGTGGAATTCTCATAAGGGATTTTTAAATCAAGATTCTTTTATTTGGGGCGTTAAGGCCCTTAAGGGGTTTTTTCTTTCAAAGATATTTTTATTGATGTTTTTGATACAGAAAAAGACATCGTTCCATTATGACAAACATAAGTAAAGCATATACAGATCATCATATGCATAAAGTGAAGCAACCGAGTTTGACTGCAAAGGGGAGTAGGGAATAAAGATGATCTGTGTTCAAAAGAAAAGAAATAGAAAATACTGTTGACCAGGCGAAGACACCATTGTTCAAAGGAGTAGGGCAGGCCCATGCGTTGGTAGGGAAGTAGCACGCGGTTGCCCATGCTTTGTTGCATGTGGGGGGGCAAAAACATGTGAGTCGAATCGAGAGGGACAGCGCAGTTAGTCTCTTCTCATAAGCGGCAAGGCAGGTGTCTAGGAGCTTGTGGAAATCTGTGTGGTTATCCTATAGTCCCAGAGGGCGAGGGGAACTCACAGGAGAGGGTGCAGGCGGGAGGTCAACTATGAGCCAGATAGGTCGAATCGCCCCTCATCCCCCTCCCGGCACCCTGTGTGCATTCTGAGGTAGGTATGGTGTATGTTACTTAGGGACATTGGCCCATTCAGGGTGGGCGTAAGTAGTTTTTTGCCTCGACATTAGTACGGTAGACTTCCCAGCTGTCACTGCCCGTTCCGGAGGCCCCTCTCATCCTAAGGAGCCTATGGATGTTTGGTTTTTCCCACGCCCAGGTAGGTAATGTGGATAGACAGCGCTGGGGGTCAGAACCCGCAGGTGCTTTCCATGACATTGCTATCTGCCGTTTGAACAGCACAAAGGCCAGGTCAAAAAACTTGTGGAGGTGTTTATCCCTAAAAAAACAAGATTCAATCGTGGGTGCGAAGGCGTGGTCCGTAAGGTCGGGCCCTTACATTAAAAGAGGAAATCATGAGCACTATAAAGAATAGGTGGATACGTAGCTTTTACATAGCGGATATGATTAGGTTGACCATTAGCAAGGGCGCTGGAATTTCCATTCCCGTCAGCTGACTAGAGCCTATCATATGATGTCATAGTTTATTGACCTGATGTATACAGAAATCCCTATTGTAATACACAATATCAAGTACTGTAAGCAAAAACAAAATTATAATCAGCTAAACTAATTTATAAATATTAATGTTTATTAAGAATTGATGTCTTTCTGGAACAAAAAAATAAAGTGGGGGGTATATGCTCAAACGCTTCTCATGTCTTACAAAGTGAAGAGATATTACAAATTCCACTTTGTATCTATAGATATCTCAAGGGAGAGTGTGGCGATCACCTAAGTACCCCAACCTGCCACCTATTCTCAACAGTTCCATCTTGATTCCAAGACTTGTACTATTTAGTAATGCTCTATTGGACCCAGGTAAGGTAGCAAACACATTTCACACATCAGCAAAGAAGGGGTTTTGTAGCCAGAAAACCCAAGAACCATTCATATGGTGACCAGAGCTCAAGTCATACATCTCACCAGACTGGTCTTCTTCTGTTTGGTATGATAACAGGCTTCTTTATCTGGTTAGGTTTAATGCAAGGGACAATTAATTTGTTGTGTTCTCACTTTGTTGTGTTTCTCTGGTTTTACTCCATTGCCACCCTTGAGTGGATTGAAAGGCATAGGTGTGGTTGGATGTTAACTGTAAAACTTATTCCCCAATATGTTGTGGTGGCCTCTTTGATTGAAAAGTGGTTCATTTTACTGTCCCAAAAGGAATGGTCCACTTATATCTGATGCTTTCACAGTTTGTCAGTGATGAAAGCGAAAACACTTCTATCGAAGAAGTGGTATCGGCTGCCTGGGCCAGAAGAAATAAAATGTATTGTTTCCAAGTTAAACTACATAAACTTTCCCACCTTCTGGAGCATGGCTTCCCTGTTCGAGCGCTAGGCAGCCGCGGTCCGTGCAGGTAACATCGATGGGGCCGGGTAAGGGGGGATTTCGAGGGACGATGCAGAGGAAAAATTAAATAAATAATTAATTTCCCCTCGGCATCGTCCCTCGAAATCCCCCCTTACCCGGCACCACCACCCCACCATTGTTACCTGCACGGACCACGGCTGGCGCTAGGAACATCTGAACCCCAAGAACCCCCTGTGATAAGTGTATTAAAGAGTTGATTCGTTATGGAAGAGTACAATTTTGTAGCAGAGGGACACAATACGCTTGATTTTGTTCATAGGCATAATGCAGAAAACAAAATCATTGATGGTTTCATCAATTCTCATGTGTGAGAAATGGGTTTTACCCCCATTTAATCCCGCTGGATATTTTGCTTTTTGGACTACATGATTTATTGACTTCTGGCTCTCACCATCTCAGTCTTACTCACTGTACACTCTGCTATAGTAGATTAGGAGTGTTAACTGCCAGTGTCCACCTTTTAAGATAAGGACCACTGTGGTGCAGCTACGGTAAAAGGCTGTGGGCTGATTGCATGTGTAGACGTGTGCGCATGCATGTGCAGGATGAGCGTGAGACTACCCTCTGACTCAACCCAGTATCTGCGCACAGGTAGCCTGTCGCAGTAGGGATCCTTCAGGGATTGATGATGACGTGGGCAGGCCTTATATTGTGAGTCTGCATTCATAGCGTAAGTCTGTAGCGCTTAACTATGAGTGTGTGCTTACATTATTTATACATTATGTGCAAAATCTGCACCAAGGCACACTTTTACCATATTGAGGTCAGGAGACTAGTGTGACACACTAATCACATGGTATAAATGGGCCCCAGATGCATACTGAATGTCACTTTTATCATATGTGCACTCCTTCATGCACTTGAGGATTTGTCATTTTTCTCACTCAGCTTCTAATTAGATTGCAAGCTTTTGTTTCCCTTGCTAGTCCAAGATACTCTGCTGACCATCTGGAGGATCAAAGGCTTCCCCCACACAATAGGGTCATTTGCAAATACGTGGGCCTGTCCCTGGGAATGGAAAGTGCAGGGAAGAAATCTGTCTAAGCTAATTACTTTTCACACGGAACCAGGCGTGGGAAGACTCACTCCAATGAGGACAAAGAGCAAAGGCCAGACTTCTGGAACAAATCACAGGAGGGGCTCCCCTCTAAACTTTAGGAGGGCAAGGACCAGGCAGCTGTGGAAATTAAGGGCAAAGCTTAGGCTCTCAGAGAAGTTCTTTCAATAGACCACCTGACGGTGCAATCTTGGCGATTCACAAAATGCTATGCAAGAAAGTTGGGGAAGGGGTGAAAACCCCTGCACAAGGTGAACACTCTTAAGAACAGTCTGGACCTAAGGAAAGCGATGTCTGAGGAATGCCCAGCTGGAGGAGGGTAGACACCTGATCCTACTGAAAAGATGGACTCAAGGAATTTTGATTTCAGCTGACGCCCAGGGACTAGGACTTGTGGGCCAGTGGTGCTACTCCCCCACAACCTTCAGGATAGCAGAGACACAGACCTGCTTGGGGGAGGAACCTGGATGGATTACCTGGATCCTCTGTGGACTGGTGCTGCAGGAGTGCCACCTCCAGAAGGAGGAGGCCCCTGACTTCTGCTGACTCAGATGTTCGGTGTTTGACCTGGCACCATTGGCGTGGGTTTCCCCATTATTTCTGCCTTTGCCTCCTGTGTTTATGCTGTGTTGGACTTCGTTTTTGCTGGTCTAGATGCTTTGGGCACTTTGCACCTGCTGTTCAGTGCCAAAGTGCAAGTGCTCCCTTTGTAAAGTATTGTTATGGATTAGTGATTCCCTGTTTGGCATATTTGATTTACTAGTCAGTCCCTAGTACAGTGCACTGTGTGTGCCCAGGGCCTGTGAATCAAATGCTGCTAGTGGGCCTGCAGCACTGATTGTGCCACCCACATAAGCAGCCTGTAAATGTAACTCAGGCCTTCTATTGCAGAGCTTGTGTGCAGTCTAGTACTGCCATGTCGACTTGGCAAGTGCACCCACTTGCCAGGCCCTAACCTTCTCTTTTCTTGCATGTTAGTCACCCCTAAGGTAAGCCCAAGGTACCCCTGTGGGCAGAGTGCAGTGTATGTGAAAGGTAGGACATGCCCTTGTGTGTGTGGCATGTCCTGATAGTGAAACACTGCCAATTTAGTTTTTCACTATTGCAAGGCTACCTGTTTCCATAGGATAGAATGGGGAGTTTGCTTATAACATCTTATAAAAATAACTGGCCCTGGGAACAAGGTAGGAAAATAAAGTTTAGTATGCCTGAACTCAGAATGTTAAAATGCATCTTTTAGTGAAGGTGATTTTTACATTTTGTTTTTTGAAATACCACTTTTAGAAAGTAGGTATTTTCTTGCTTAGCCATCCAGTGTGCCTCTGCTAGGATGTGTATTGACTGTCTGGCTTTCGAGTGACAGGAGCTGGGGATGAGCAGTGGCTCCAGAGAGTCTGGATGAGTCAGGGCTGGGCTGAATAGACCTGGGCTGCATTTAGAGTAGGGGGAGGTGATTTCCTTTCACCTGAGTGGGCCTGGTCTGCCTGACACAATGCTGTCTCCACGTCCTGCCAGGAAGCTGCACCAGAGAGGACAGAACTGGTTTTGACTGAGCACATGGCTTCTCTGCCACCAGAGAACAAAGGATTTTGCTGTATAAAAAGAGGGGCCCAGACTTTTAGATCACTTCTGGGAAATCAAGAGGAACCTTTGCCAAGGAGAAGAGCTGGAGAAACTGGAGGAGGAGTAGCTGTGTGCTGTCTGGGGTTGGCCTGCAGTGGCTGTTTGTGCCAAGGAAAGGAGAAGGACTTTGCTGTGTGTCCCCCCTGCTTGAGGAAGATCTCCAAGGGCTTGAAGTGGAGCTTGCCCCTGTTCACGAGGTCTCGGGAGCATCAAAGACCTCACCAAGCTTCTGGGCACCGTCTCTGGAACCGCTGGTTTCAGTTGTCTGGAGAAGAAAAGGGTAACCGACTCTGTCACTGAGTCAGTTGCAGGATTCAGTGTCCTGAAGGCACCGTAGAGAGCACTGCCTCGTTTCGCAACGCAACCCTGGTATCACCGACTCCGTCAACGAGCCACTGCTTGCACCACGTCCTGTGGGCATCGCACTCCGCACCGCTTTGCTACACGCTGCACTGACGTCATCAACTCCGTCACTGCCCGACTCGAACATCGACCGGCTCCGTCGCCGCACCGTGACCTGCCAGCACTGCATCGAGCACCGTCTCATCCTGCAACTCAAGCCTTGGTCTCACCGACTCCATCAACGAGCCGCTGCCTGCACCGAGCTTTGAGGACACTGCACGCTGCAACGCTTCCATCTCACATCGCAACAGCGACGGTTGCCCCGGACCAGCTCGTACCATCGTGTGGCCGCAACAACAAAAGGTACTGTCTCCGAGTCTGTCGACGCTTTAGCTAACCCGTATCGACGCGTTTGGCTGGAATTGTTAGACTCCGTCGTATTCAGTATCGTGGTAGCCCTGGACGGAGCTACCGAGTTGGAGGAACTGTATTTTCATGTTTTTCCTGCAATGTAAAGGTTATTTTGCACAGCAACTATTTTTTAAGAGTGTTTTATGTTGGATTTTTGCCGTTTTTGGTTTTGTTGGTTTAGATAACGTTTGCTTATTTTTCTAAACTGGTGTGGTGTCCATTTGTAGTGTTTTCACTGTGTTACTGTATGCATGCACAAATGCTTTACACACTGCCTCTGGGATAAGCCTGTCTGCTCGTGCCAAGCTACCAAGGGGGTGAGCAGGGGTTATTTTAGAAGTGTATCCGCTTTACCCTGACTAGAAGAAAGGGTCCCTATTTGGATAAAGGTACCTACCTCTGCCAACTAGAGACCCCCATTTCTAACATTCTGCAAGTGGCCAAAAGAGGCAGTGGAGTGTACATCCAGGGAGGGCACTCTGTCTTGAGGATGTGGGCGAGCTACTGAGGAAGGTCTCGGCTCCAGAGGAAGTGACAGGCATCCAGACAGGAGACAAGTCCTGCGTGAGGAGGTAGAGCAGTAAAAATCAGCCTTCCTAGTATTGTAACATTTAGAGGCCAGGAGGCGTGAAGAAACCACTCTTGTCAGTTGGAGGGTGCTACTGGGAGCAAAGCGTAACTTTCTTCTTGCAGCAAACTGTTACAGGTATTAATCAATGTCATTGTTCGGCAGTACCATCCTTAGTTATTTTAATGGTTTTGCATTGGTTCATCGTGACACATTTCTGCTATTATTAATGTGGAGAGCCCCTGACAAAGCCAGTAGGTCCGCCTATTGCTAACTACACCCCCATTGTTATGTATTGTTTCTAGTATATGTGAGGGGTAAAGTGGTTCTAGGGTTCAGGGCTCACAAAGAATACTGCCATAAGTTTTCCATCTGCCATCATGTATATAATTGTAAATTAATGCATAGTATTGAGTAGTGTGTACATAATAAAGTACTTTTCCTTTTTATAAGCAAAGGCATTGACTGGACAATAATTTATTGGGTGTTTTTTGTTGCGTGCTTGCGGACTGCGGTACTATCCCACACTAACTCCCCTGATTAGGCCTTGGACTTCTCTGCTTCGCTAACCTGAGAATCAAGTGCTACAATGGGGTACTTGGTTCCCAGTAGACAGACGGTTGCAGACTTACTTGTAAAGGACCCACATCTATCACAACTAATAAACCACTTTCTTACACCCATGCCACTATAGACATAATTAGTGAGGAGACGAGAAATTGCCTATGAATTTTATAGACACATCTATGTGCACAAAGACTCTGATGCGCCTGCCATAGATTTCTTTCTGCAGCCAATTGTCTGAAGCAGCTAAAGAAGATATAACGAGAACGTGGGGGGGAAAAGGCACAGGCCTGCCAGTGGAGTTATATGCCACTTTTTGATGTTAACTTGTGATCTGCTAGTGGTATATTTGACCTCCATAAAGAAGGTTTATCTTCCAAATTCAGAGTGCTGGTTGTATGTAATCATCGGTGGGAGACAATAATATAAATCTACATCCTATTAGCCTACTTAATATGGCTTTCAAGATCCTGTCCAAAATATTTTATTATATTGAGGCCTGTGGTCTGCTCTGTGGTGGAGTCCAATGAGACGTGGTATACCTGGAAGAATATCAGATGACCTCAGTCTAGTCATAGGTTTTAGCTCATATGAAAGATTGTGGCCCGTCACGGTATTTGTTGAATTTATACGGGAAGCAATCATTTCATCCTTTAAACCATTCTTTTCTTTTTGGCATTTTTAAAATGCATTAATTTTGGTCCTAATTTTAGTTTATGGGTTGTTCCTTAATAGAGATATCTTAGTAAGCTGAGGGTCCATTATACTCACAGATGTATTGTGTCCCTTCTCATCAGGCAGGTTTGTCTATTGTGACACTTTGTTTGCTTTAGCAAGCAAGTCTTTTGTTGCAGTCCTAAGAAGAGAAACCTTTTACAGCGGTCTCCGTAACTGGTAGCTCACAGTGTAGTATTACCACATGTCTTTCTAGATGTTTCATTTTTTTTTGTATTGATCACTCTATTCAAAAGCTGTTTCAACTACTTTTCTAGTGCTACCCCATACCAAATTATTTATTTTGAGTGAATACTTGTATGTGCAATAGAAAGAACCAATCAGGTTTTGGGTTCTATAGTAGTCTAGTCCAGGATTACAATAATGTCCTTGGTGAGAAGGGTAGGCGGGTTTACAGAATTGTGAGGTCTCATGATCAGCAAAGCTTTAGATGATGAAATTAGAATTTCTTCAATACTTCTTCATGTGGCTGTGTTATACCAAAACCGTATTTTTCAATTCACCTGGGTGCGAAGAAATGAATGCGCTACATACATCAAAATGTACAGGCCGCTGCCTCAGGAAGGGACTAAAGCACCCAACATTGATCTTCGTGTACAATATTTCTATATAAGTAATATTCATTTGCCATGGAAAAAAAAGAGTAAAAATGGTCAATTTTTAAAAACGTTTTTGGGTCAGTTATCCATTATTTCGAATTAAAGGTTGACAAGTATCTCGAAATGTGCCACATTTGGAGTCCAGCCTTTTCATGTCGAGCCTGAGTCAGCGCGCATTTGCTGCTCTGCGAGACGTGGAGTATGTAAGAGAAGCCCCGCCCACTTTCCACACATATTTTTCATTGGCTTGTGTCATTGTCCTTCGTAAACGCTGGCTTGGGAGTTATTGTTAGGGTTGTTAGCCCCTCCTTGGTACCGCCTTGTCTGCATTTGTGAACACCCATGGCGACTGGCCCCTTTACTTTGGATGCGACACGGCATGTCTTATTTAGTTTGTAACCACTCTTTTCTTTAATGGGTTTCTCCTACTGCGGGCACGGCGTGCTTTACCCGCCATGCCCGCTTTCACTTTCAAGCAGTCCGGGACAATGGCGGGCGAGGTCTCGCATTTACAAGAGTTTGAGCTATTGCCATTGTAAATGACAATAGCTTAAACTCTCGTAAATGCTAGATCTATTGTATTGCAAATGCTTGTTGTATATTGTCATACCACATCAACTAATATATCCCAAACGCCTAGGGATCTAATTTCACCCACTCTCCTATGATGGGTGCTGAGTGGAGACGCCACTTTAGTTCTGTCCAGGTTACTCTGCACCGTTGCCTGTTTGGGGAGGAGGAGAAAGCGATATGAAACGCATTTGTGTGCTTGCACAGCGCAGACGAAACAGGCTTTTGTTTCTGCTTGGGCCTACCAGGCTATTCTGCATCTTTGCCTGCAGTGGGGGGGGCGGGGGGAGGAGGAAGCACAATAAAGCACGTTTGTGCCCTTGAAGCGTGCAACGTCACAGGCTTTTGTTCTGCCTGGGAAGGCAGGACAACTCTTCGCAGGTCGTTCTGCACCTTTGCCTACTTGGGGCAGTATGGAAAAGAGAAAGCACTTTAAACAGGGCTTTAAGTGGGCCAGGTGCCGACAAGGGTCCCTATCAGGCGCACAATTTTTGCCCTCACTCTCAGAATAGAGAGAAAAAAAATCTTAACTCTGCAGCAGTTCACCTATTTTGATGTAACTTTTATTTTTTTGCAGTTCTATATTGCAAAATTCGAAGTGCTTTACATGAGCACCAACAAGGACATACTCATTTATTTTGTAGTAGCTACAGGCGATTAAGTGATTTGCCGAGAAACAAAGGATATTGAGCCCACGCCAAGACTGAAACCCGCTTCCTCAGCCCCAAAGATTACAGCTCTAGCCATTACGCCACAACCTTTCGCGTAAAAACAAAAGCATTTTCGATACTATATATAACGAAGCCATAGTTGTATGTATGCATGTAGTATATTTATCTTATGCAACAACCTTTGACAAAGCCAACAGTAGCGGCTCGTGGAGGGAGTGCGGTGGGGGAGGAGCAGGGTGGGGGGTAGTAAACTACAGCATACAGCCGAACAGAGGTAAGTAAACAAATAAATAAATAAAACGAATGTCATTGCGTGCGCTGCATTGCCAAATTATAGCATTGCCAAATGCTATAAATCATATGCTAGTATGGGTACCCACAATTTCGGAGAAGTGCAAATAGCTACTGTTTCTAAACTCTATATTTTGTTCCCATTTCAGAAATACATAGGTGTCTTTGATGCCGATTTTTCACTATTTATATTTGCCCAAATGAATTGCTATATACCAGGTACACAATAAAAAAACATTGCAAGACGCTGCTCAGTTATTGGCTCTGGGTTCCTCGGGTTCTTGGTGAACCTACAAGTCCTACATATCCCCACAACCATAAGGGTCTAGTGGATGTAACAGTATATTGCTTTCAAACATCTGTCATACTTAGAAGAAATTACAGGTGAAAACGTTGGCACAAATGGCTGTTTTTAACTCCGTTTCAATTTTTTCTATTTTCAACTGTTAGTTTCTATAAGAAAACCTTGAAAGATGTACACAAATGACCCCTTAGTGAATTCAGAATTTTGTCTACTTTTCAGAAATGTTTAGGTGTCCAGGATCCATTATTGCTTTCATACCCATTAACTGGAAGGAGTTTGAAAGCACACAAAATAGCAAAAATAGGCTATGTCCCAGTAAAATGGCAAAACTGTAAAATATTTTGGTTTTCTGACAAACGTCTGTCAGTCCCTGAAAGCTGCTGATTTCAGCACCACAAACCCTTTGTTGATATCATTTGCAGGGAAAAAACCAGACGCTTTCATCTGCAGCACTTTTTCCCCCCATTTTTCAAAAAAGAATTTAGCTGTGGTTTGGCTAATTTCTGGGTCCCCTCCAGGGGAATCAACAAACCCTGGGTCCCCTTAAAATCCCCATGATGTTGGAAGAAAAGGACGCAAATTTGGCATGGAAACCTTATGTGGGCAGAACGTTACAGGGGCCTAAGCGCGAACTACCCCACATAGGAGGAGGGGGGGGGGTGGGGGTGGTGGTGGTGGTGGTGGTGGTGGTGGCGGCGGTGGCGGTACCTAGCAGCGAAGGGGTTAAAACACTTATGTGATTGTTTTTAGATTTGCTCCAGGGACTCGAACACGGAGTAGAGACAAAACATACACAACTATATTCAAATGTTTGATTAAAGTTTTTGGAATAATTGAGTCTAAGGTCCCAGTGTCGAATGTAATAATTTTAATGTGGCAAAAGTTTATATTGGGACTGGGTTATTCTATAGAGCCCCTTTTTGCCACTATCTAGAGCACCACCATTGCTATAGCAAACCCTGCAGAAAATAGTTGTCCATTAAGAATACCTGACCCATAATCTATTCACTCGTGTAGAATCTTTAGATATTAATGACTGACTTGGCCATTAACATGCGGATTCTCCAATATATCTTTCAGAACCCTACTTTTTATGTTCCCTCGACCCCTCAGGATCTTAAACTTTTGTGAAGGGCAGTCTCTGATGCCTATTTTGAGTAATTTAAATGATGAACTGTCGGAAGATGTGCCAGTTTTAAAGGCAGTTTTGAACATTTCGAAATCCATGGATAAATCTAATGATGCATCTCCCTTTGTTATGGATAATATAAAACATTCTTTTATGGAACGTTGCTGGACTAACTAACGAGGGTTGTCTCACAGGGCTGTATGCTGGCCCCTGTTTTATAGAACAATATAGCATTCTGTCTGGTTGGAACAAGTATTTCCCCTTCTGTGAGGAATAGGTAAAACCCGAATTTACCTTATGCAGAAGATGCTGTATTAATGACGAGGACAGTGAATGGCTGAATATATACATTTTTTTTTTTTAATTGTCCTTTGTCTCCTGTATGGATGGTCGGGACATAGGTACTAATTTTGCAAAGTCTTTGATTTTGCCCATTTTTTTGTCATGGTTGTAGGCCTGACATACTAGAAGTTATTTTTCCTTTAAGGGTTATTGCCTTAAGGTCGTGAAGGTTTTATTGTAGTATGTGGTTATTTTTTAAGTGCAGTTTGACAGGCTCAACTTCTCTAGACAGTAGTCTTTTGTCCACTCCCACGTGTTTAATGTTGCTATTATGTTAGGCAGGAAGTCACTCCATTCAACAGCGTCTCTGTAGCTTGCTACGGCTCAGGTGTTTGGAGGTATGTTGTCCTTTACAAGTAGACAAGAACAAATTTTATCTGTGCCCCCATTTTTGAAGAACTTGGTATTTATTAGTAGAAAGAAATTCAGCTATCAACACTTTTGCTGTAGATCTCCATTTGGTCTAATCCCTGTACTAATCTAAATAAATTGATTATTTAAGACCTTACATTTTTGGAAATCTGTTGCAAATAGAGTTACCCGACACATTAAATCACTTGGCACCAAATTGGACAGACCTGATATTTTTGACCATTCAGAAACTGTAATGAAAATGGGTAGGATCTGGAACCATATCTTTATTATGTACATGGGAACCAGTATCGTTATTGAACTCATTTGAAGATGTCGTTAATTCAATTTTGTAAATTCCCAAGGGTTGGATAGTCCACAACATTACTTTCGGTCCATGCAACGTTTCTCTGCAATGTACAAAGCAGTTTTTTTTTTTTTGGGTAGTAATTTTTTCTAGTTCCTCATCCCGGTTCTTAAAAACAGTAATTTGGTACAATATAGGCCAGCGTTTCTTTTTTTTACAAACTGCTTAATATCCCGCAAGTGTATTTTGAGGTTAGCTACTTCCTGTCTGATGCTATGAACCCCTTAGCTGCTGGGCCTTTACCTGCCCATTGCTGAGCCCTTTTTTGGCTATGTGGGGTAGATCATCCTTAAGCTTCCGTAACTTTTTGTCCACATAAGTTATCCATAGCAAATGTATGTCCTTTTTTCCAGCATCCTGGGGGCTCTAATGGTACCCTGGGTTGTGGATTCCCCTGGAGGGAACCGAGAAAATAGCCAAAATATACCTACATTTTATGTTTTTGGGGAAACATAGGAAAAAAATACTCTGGAAAAAAAGGGTCTGGGGTTTTTTCTCTGGGCTTGGACGGCAGCGGTAATGGCTGCCTAATCCCGTCGCTCGGCAAAGGAGGAGCGACTTAAGCAGCTATCTGGAGTCATAGGCGACGAAAATCGAAGCGGACACCAGCTTTCACATCGTATAGGTTGGCGGCATAAGTTGTGGCAAGGAGGGCTCGCACCGACCGCTCAAATTGCCGTTATCCCGAAGAGAAGTGAGCGGGTCCTCTCCGATTCGGACTTCACAAAATGGCAGCAACTGCAGAGAAGGAGTCGTCCGGGGCACAGTATGGTTCATGGGGCTGCTAACAAGTGCTGCGCGATCACATCTAGCACCATAGAACACTCCCGGTCTCTGAAGGTGGGTGCCCAATATAACGATACTCTCCTGGCTGAATTAAGCTAATCGCTACCTGACACGCGCTCTGCCTGACTCTGCTATGGCGCTTCGTGATGTCTGCAACCCGCACTTCGCACCCTCGTATTTCTGCAAATGTGAGCGCTCTCAGTGAACCCAAGTGATCCATTCATAGAGCAACGTTTGCATGATCTCACCCTAGCTGATGTCCCCAATCACCCCGCAGCTCCTGGCATTTATGGTCTCATCGTGATAACATGTATAAAATTAAGCCCACCTTCAAAATGTCAGCCTAACGGAGAAGGCAGAAGAGCGCGCGAATTCATAGCGAACCTTCAGGCTGCCTATACAGTCGCGCGGGTCGACCCTCAAAGGTTAGAGCCACACAGTGAAATAAGTGCGATAAATGAGGGGAGTAAAACTGAATTGAGAAGGCTAGGAGTCGCTTTGCGTAGCTCGGTGAAGGTTTGACGTAGCCACGATCAGGGAGAGCTGTGGAGAAGTAGGAAGGCTGGTGAGGGCTGAAGGAAGTGCCGAGTCTCCCACTTCCCCCGGGGATATAGTTTGATACAGGTTGCCTCACTGAGCTACACGTCATACGCTCTGGTCTACACGCTACATGCCACAGTCTGCCTCTCTCGGTTCTACACGTCAATAGCATCTCTACAACGGATGCTTCGGCACATGATGCAAATGGTGCTACAACAAAGGAGGTTTCAGCAGCGATTTTGACCAAACACAAACACGAGGGTCGCTTTACGTTACACGCTTTATGCTACTCGCTCTGGTCCACATGCTACATGCTTCTGGCTGCCTTTTTCTGAGCTACACGTGATTGGTATTTCTGTGGTTGTTGTTACAACAAATGGTGCTAATGGTGAAAAAGGTATTTTTTCAAAAGGTGCTTCTACAGAAATTTTGCTAAAGCGCATACGAAAGAAGCGTACTTGGAATAGAGAAACTGCAGAGACACACCAAAACCAGGTTCCACGTCATATAACAACATTGACCGTACTGCCAACTCAAAACAGCGCCTATTCAAGGTCAAACAGCAAAAAGTGTCCAGCAATATCTCAACCGCTGCCGTCACTCCGGCCAATAACTTCTTGAGGCTACGGGTTCCAGGTATACAATTAATTATACCTCTCCAAGTATCAACCACATCAGCTAAAACTGACTCCCTCAAACGAAGTCGACACCCAAGTCTTCTCCCTTCGCTTCCAACAGCTGAGGTACGCTCCACGACACAAGATGGCCGACAAGGAATCCAGAGCTACCTTTAAAAAATCTAAAGCAGAACCAACTATCTCAGACTCTCCGATCAAAGCTAAATCGGATCTAAATAGTACAATGGACATGATATTAAAAAAATTAGCTGAGGCGCATGACCTGTCGAAATCTACAAAACAAAATATTGATTCCATGCAGCTGGAACTCACCGCCATCCGAGCGGACATGAACAAAATGAACCTAAAAATCAACGACGCGGAACAAAGAATAAGCGACGTCTAGGATGTTGCTACTCAGGCTGGCAAAGAAATTAAACACCTTCGAGGCACCACAAGTGAGCTTAAAAGTCACCTAGCGGAATTGGAAGACCGAAATAGAAGAGGCAACATACGTATTTTTGGAATCCCAGAAGGTTCAGAGGATGCTGCAGGATCCTGCGTGGCATTTCTAGAATCTTGGATACCTATGCTTACTGAGATAAAATTTCATCATGGCTTGGAACGGGACAGAGCACATAGGAGTCCGACGTTCAACTCCTCAAACAGGAAAGGAACCCGTCCCATGATATGCAAACCATTACGCTACCAACATGTGGAGGCCATCCTAAACTTTGCCAGGAAAAACCACCAAGTTTTATGGGAAGGCCACCGAATTAACTTCACACAGGACTACTCTAAGGAAACGGTAGACATAAGGAAGGGGTTCCTTCAACTGCGAGACAAGCTGAGAGAAAAAAACATTCAATTCTCATTTGCAGGCCCATCTAAGTTTAGAATCTTTGAAAATGGCAAACCACACTTCTTTACAAATCCCAAAGAACTGGCGCAGCACTTGGAAGCAGATCCAGTACAAGAGATGGATCATTCCGCAGGGGCCTCTAACAAACGGAAGACTTGATATCCTTTATATAATTGTGTAATTGTAATGTTCACTCTTTTCATGCTTTTGTGTTCGCACAAATACAACTGCATAGTCTCAATCATAACTGTTTGCTACAGCAAGGCAGCTAAGTAGGCACAATTAGTTGCTGTACTGTTCTATGTTCTTCATGTCACGCACTGTACCTACACTCGGATGTATTGTTCATTGTATTAAATGGCAGAGACTTGCTCTATTCGGGTTGTCGGATACTCGCCTCACTGGTTAACAGGTTAACAAGTTGATAAGTTAAATTGCAAAAATACTTACTAATAGCGGCTTACGACACTATGGGGGCTCCCATTGATAGGTGTGAGTATCGCTGCCATATAGTATTGTTCTATAATTATTTCATTTAAAATCGCTCCAGATGAAACAAATTTCAAACTAACACCCTCCAGGTTGCCAGATGACGGACCTGCCGTCGCAACCCCTGCATCCGGTTTTCTCAGGGAGGGGGGGAGGGTCAGAGGGTGAAAATATTTGTGGTTGTTTTCTTTTTGTCTTATGTAAGTTTTATTCTTTCCTTAGATTATGTTGACTTGACAGGTATGCTCCATTTCCGATACATGGTCAGTATAAATCTAAAACACTACAGTGCAGAGTTTGAGGGCAAGGGTACACTCCAACTCTACAGGCTGACTCATTTCCATAGCGACCTCTAGATCTGCAGATGTCTCAGGTTAAGGATATTGCAGAAGACCTTAATATAGTCTCCCTGAATGTAAAAGGGCTCAATCACCCAGTCAAGCGTAGGAAAATCTTCGACTACCTGGCCAAGTCTAAGGGCGACATCATTCTTCTTCAGGAAACGAAACTCTCAGAGGACGACGTTGGCTTTATTAAACACAACTGGATTTCCCATATCTCCTGCTCACCTGCAGTCCATAAGAAAAAAAGGAGTCATTACCCCTACAGCCAGAAAATCCAATATCTCCACTATTTCTCACACACATGACGATGTAGGGAGGATGTTAGTCACACACCTGAAAAGAGGAGACGATTCCATTCATGTCCTCAACATTTACGGCCCTAATTCCGATGAGCCCAGCTTCTGGGAAAAGATTTCGAATACAAATCGAGAGCTTCCCTCAAGATGATCTCATCATAGTAGGTGGTGACTTCAATTTGCCTTTAGACCCACTCATTGACCGTCAATCCAAATGTAGATACCAGCCAACACGAGGTTCTCAACAAAATTTGCTCGAAGTTTAATCTTAGAGACTCATGGCACCTCCAGCACCCTGACACAAGAGATTACACGTTCTATTCAGCCCGCACAATTCCTATACTAGGATTGATTACATTTTAATCTCAGGCACATACACACATCTTATAGACCAAACAGACATAGCCCCTATACTAGTATCAGACCACTCTTGCATTAACATCAAGCTAGCAGGTACTCATTCCATTCTCCCTCCTAAAAGGTGGCGTTTTAACGATTAGGTACTCGCTGACCTAGCTGACAAAGAAAAGATCGATTCTGCTATTCAGGAATACATTAAATATAACGATCTCCCAAACACAGACGCATTCACATTGTGGGATGCACTAAAGGTGACCATCAGGGGGGTCATCATTGGAATTAAAGCACGAATCAATAAAAAACTAAATTCAGAATTAGATACACTGGAGAAAGAAATCAAACTCCTAGAAACTTCCCACATCGAGGCGTTAAACAAAGATACCCTAGACCAACTCGTTAAGAAAAAATATGAATATAATAAAATCGTGAGTAAGCGAGCGGGAGTGTGGATCAACAAATTCAAGGCACTCAAGCTCTGCGAAGGGAACAGGGCGGGCAAACTATTAGCCTCGTACCTCAAACACAAGCAGAGACAGTTTACGGTTTCCTCGATTAAAGACTTTAATAATAACACCCAAACAAAAGAAAAAGATCCTACGCGCCTTCCATTCCTTCTATGAAGATCTATATAAAAGTAAACAAACAATAAACTCGAAAGAATGTACCAGTTACTTAGACTCACTAAACCTACCGAGATTGACAGAATCAGAGAATGCAGAGCTAGGGAAACCCATCACTGAAAAGGAATTAACCAACTCTATCAAATCTCTCAAATGCAACAAAGCCTCGGGCCCCGACGGATTCTCAGCCTCCTTCTACAAGGCGTTTGGTGTTTCCCTTCAACCAACCTTATTAAAAGTATTCAATACCATTGCCAGAGAGGGACGTACATCGACATCAATGAGAGAAGCCAATATTATCGTCATACCAAAGGAAGGGAAAGACCCTCTTTTACCCAAAAACTATAGGCCGATCTCTCTGATCAATGTGGACTGTAAAATATATGCAAAAATCCTAGCTGTGAGACTGAATGAGGTTCTCCCTAAATTAATCAGTAACTCCCAGGTTGGCTTCCTCAAATACTGAATGTCGAATGACAACACTAGACTTTTGTGTCACATACCTGAGAAGGCAAGGATGACGTCTGTCCCCTCTATCGCCATCACCCTGGACGCTGAAAAAGCGTTTGACAGGGTGTCGTGGTCATTCTTGAGACACTGCATGTTGTCCTTTAATCTAGGTAATCCTTACATAGACATGGTTATGGCTATGTATTCAGATCCCACCGCCCGTATAGCGATCAATGGAACTCTTTTGGATGCCTTCACACTAGAACCAGGCAGGGTTGCTCTCTCTCCCCCTCCCTTTTTCTCCTAGCGTTAGAACCACTAATCCAAGACATCAAGCGCAATAATGAAATAAAAGGAATAACTTTTGGACATTCTCAAGTGAAACTTGCCGCGTATGCGGATGATATTCTTATAGTCACAGAGGACCCGAGCTCGTCCATTAAGGCCCTGATGCATACCATAGAAATTTACTCAAGCCATTCTGGGTAGAAGTTAAACAGGGACAAATCCGAAGTTAAACCCCTGAACATCCACTGCACCCGGGAGGTAATAGGAGACTCAGGTCTTACTTGGCAGCCGGGATTTATCTAATACCTGGGGATGGAATTCGGTAGCACTATCTTAGAGTCACTCCAACGTAATGAAACAAACACCCTGGGGAAAATCAAAACTCTCCTCGAGGCATGGTACCCAAGATTCATCACATGGTGGGGGAGGATAGAGACCATCAAGATGATGATGATTAGGCCCCTAGTGAACTATTTAATTACCATGCTTCCCCTCATACTGTCGGACGAATTCCACCACAAGTTGGACACCCTGCTCTCAAACTTTTTATGGAAAGGGAAAAGGGCCAGAATTGGTCTGAAGAAACTCAGATTAGACAAATCCAAGGGGGGAGGGGGGTCAACCTAGCGGACTTCAAACTTTATCAAACAGCATTTTTAGCAAAACAGGGTTCGTATTGGCTCGTCCCACCGGAGGAGTATACCCCAGTCTGGCTAGAAATAGAAAAATCAGTACTTAAAAACCTCGCCCCAGCAGCCCTTCTAACCTCAAACTTCACCAACGTCACTTGCTCAAAATCTATTTTTAAAAACACTAAGGCTGCGCTACTGAAAGTGGACAAACAATTAGACACCAGCATTCGAAGATCTAATCTCGAGTCCCTTTGGGATAATCACAAAATCTTATACAAAGGGAATACACTGCACAAGGAAACCTGGATTGATAGAGGTATATTTTTTCCATACCAACTGTTCGACTCCGCTTACCCCTTAACATTCAAAGAAATTCAGACTAGATATAACCTAGACCCTTTAGAGTTTTATAACTTTTTAAAAATAAAGGCAGCACTGACAAAAGCTAAACTTTTGCCCTTACCACCCTCCCTGCCACAATACATGGCGAGAATAAATAAATTAGGGCATCAGGTTTCTTGGATCTACAAATTAATCAGTCCACAACAATCTGCCCTCAACAAGAAGATTATATCCTTCTGGGAATCACACTCCTCTTAGGCATCTGAGGCAGACTGGTCCAAAACCTGGAACTCTGTCTCGAGGAATAAAATCTCACCAGCCCTGTCCCAGACTAAGTTCTAGCTTTTAAATAAGGCCTACTGGACACCGGCCCGATTACATTCACACAAGATCCGTGATGACCCTACCTGCTGGAACTGTAGTGAAGAGATAGGAGACCTAGCCCATCTATTACTATTTTGCAAATGTGTGGTACCCTTTTGGGACAGAATTTTTGACTTCATCTCTAATCTCTTTTCATGCCCCCTCAAAAGAGAACTAGCCACGCTGACATTTGGCTTCCTCAGAGTAGAATCTCTAAATGACAATGATAGGGCGCTTCTAGACCTACTCCTGACAGCAGCGATTAAGATCATCCTAAATAATTGGAAAGACGTGAAAAGCGTCTTTCAAGTGCTGGTTGAACTGGGTCTCCAACATAAGGGGTGCTGACAACGTTGCCCTCCAGAACTCTCCATGGAAACCCCCCCCCTCAGACACATGTGGGATAGCCTAGATCGATACTTCACATCTCATAAACCGCCATGATTTGTGAGTCACGGAGGTCTGACCAACTAACCACTTCACTGTGATGCCCTCACACTAGCTCACTGTACCTTAAAAGTATATAAATACTGTCAACGCATACCTTAGTCTAGTAGATATCTATCGTTAGCGGTATATATTTCGCTTCATGTTACTTTCTATTTTTCATCACTTAGAATTTTGTTTTTGTACATTATTGTATGTCCGAGGTTATATAAGGTGACTCTTACAGCCCTACGTTTATCTCAACTTGTTACTGACAACTTACCCTGTTTGCTGTTCCTACATTGCCATGGTGTCACCTTCAATATAATCATCATTGTATTAGGTCTTTATTGATTTTTTTATTGCTTACATCCATTTGTCTTTTAATATGTGTTTTATTATATGTTCAGATCTGTCTAAAAACCAATAAAAAAACTATTGAAATAAAAAAATATATATAATTTAAAATGGCATCAACGAAGAGTTTGCTGTGCTAAAGACACCATCTTCCCACCTCTCAGTAACATGCAGAGCTGAATAAAAAAAACTTTTTTCCTGACAGTTTTGGTATTTTTCAAAGAGGTAACCCATTTTTCCTATTTTTTGTGCCACCAATTTGTGGTGGAAACCCGTGTGAAACCCATGGTGATCCAAGAAAGCTATATACGTGTGAAAAGTGACAAAATTCCAAATTCGGCAAGGGGTCATATGTGTAGATTTCTCAAGGATTTCCCAAAGAAAGTAACTGTTGAAATAAAGAAAAATTGAAAACGAGTAGGGGGAAAAAACCAGCCATTTGTGACAATATTTTCATCTGTAACCTTTTGTCACAATGGTCGATTTACACAAGCAATGTACCATTGCATTCGCTAGATCCTTTTGGTTGTGAGGATATATAGGATTTGTAGGTTCTCAAAGAACCAGAGGTAGCCAGAGACAACATCTGAGCTGCACCATACAATGGATGTTCATTGTGTACTCAGTATAGACCAATTCATATGGTGAAATATGTAGAGTGAAAAACAGGTATCGAGATAGCCTATGCATTTCTGAAAAGGGCACAAGATATGGAATTTAAAAGCAGTGGTTATTTGTATATCTCTGAATTTGTGGGTCCCTGTAGGACCATACCATTTAGAGAGCAGTTTTCAGAAGGACTTCTTTCTTACACACTTTCTTAAATTTGGAAGGCACAAATGCAGCGAAATCCAATTGGTAATAACAAATATCCTACTATTCTGTGCTCCCACATGTCTTCTGATAAAAATGGTACATCACTCCTGTGGGTAGGCCTGATGCGCACGACAGGAAACGGCTCAAAACGCAACATGGATACATCACATTTTTCCACTCAAAACTGAACCGTTTTTTGCAAAGTTGGTAGATGTGGATTTTGGGCCCTAGTACAGCTGGCACCTAGGGAAACCTAGCAAACCTGTACATTTTTGAAAACTCGGCACCTAGGGAAAATCCAGGATGGGGTGACTTGCCCAAATCTTATGAGGTTTTTTTATTACCCAAAATGCCCTGCAAACCTCAAACTTCACCTTAAATCACGCATTTTCCTTACATTTCTGTGATGGAAACTTCCAGAACCCGCTATAATCCACAAAATTCCTACCAGCCAGCATTACCCCACTTGTGCCGATAAAAACGCTGCCTCCCTTCTGTTGCTGGGCCTAGCGCCCGCAACAGGAAGAGAGCAAACCAAGGTCAATGGTAACCCTTGTTTGGGGACTCTCAATGGCACTGCATTTTATTGGCAATGTGGGTGGTAGGAACTTTGTGGATCTCTGCAGATTCCGTAAGCTTCCAACACAGAAATGTAAGGAATAAGCATGATTTTAGGCAACGTTTGAGGTTTGCAGGGCATTGTGGGTAAGAAAACCTCATGGGATTCAGACAAGGCACACCACCCTGGAATCCCCTGGTTGTCGTCTTTTTAAAAAAGTCTGTGGTCAGGAGTTTTCCATGGCTGGCAGCCGAGCACAGCCCTAAATCCTGCAGCTTCCCCTATTGCTGATCTCTCCACATAGCACTTTAGAGCCTTTTGTGTCAAGGTCTCTTGCCCACCCACACAAGTAAAGTACAATTTTTTATCAGGAGACGGGGGGGGGGGGAATGATGCGTGGTAGGATATTTATGGTTCCCTGCATAATCCAGAAGTTTTCCATACAGAAATGAGGAAAATGTGTATTTTTAGGCAACATTTGAGGTTTGCAGGGTAAGAAAATGGTGTGGGATGAATGCAAAGCACACCACCCTGGACCCACTCGGATGTCTAGTTATCAGAACTGTCTGGGGCATGGTAGGTTTTTCCATGTGGCAGCCAACCCAAGAATAAAAGTGCAGCTATTCACCATTGCAAGTAGGATGATACTGGGAGTTAGCCAAACTCTCCTGGCCCACATCTAAAAACAATACACAAAACAATCAAAAGTCCTCTTGCTTGCCATTGGGATGGTTTTGTCCATAGGGGAGCAGAAACACTGGTGAGCTTTTAGTGGGTGAAGGCTGGGCCTGATGTTAGGATAGGAAAGACCCACCCCATTATTTTATTAAAAATATATATTGCTGCCATACAGTGAGCTTTCTTCTCTCAGGGGATCGCCCTCCTGTAGCGATCCCCAAGCAGGGATCCACTGGGTAGAGGTACCATTGGAAAGGGGAGATTCTCCCCTTTCCAAGGATGCCTCTCCCATAAGAATCAGTGCTCGTGGGGCTGAGATATGGCCGACACCCACACTGGGGAAAAAGGTGCGGGTCATTAGAGGACACCTGCATCAAAGGGGTTAAGATTCAAAATATGATGGATTTGTAAAGCTCCTTGCACATTTTGTTATTGTAGTATTTGTACAGCACATACAAAATTGCTTACCCACTCAGATAGCAAGCTACACTGTACAGGGTGTATGGACAGGAGGGTGTTTTTGTTTCGAGCCTTTATGAGAAGTGTTTATGTCATGCATGATGACCACTGAGGTGCAGTTGTGTTATGGGGCACAGTGCCTGGCGGTGATGGGCGAGAGTATGTGCAATGTACACATGCAAGTTATAAGGATTACTGGTCTAGCCAAAGGGGCAGTGATTTGCTGTGTGCTCGTACACCAAAAAGCGGAATAATCCAAGAAGGACCAGTAATCCAGTTACATGCACAAGGCAGAGATGCTGTAGAATTAATAAAAAGATTTAAAAGGGGCAAGAATGTTAATTGGTGCTAAAAGCAGTATCCATGCGCCATTCAATTTTATTTAATACTGTATACTACTGAACAAATACATCACATGAATGAGGAAGGTGAAGGAAGCTGGCTCTGTATATTGTATGCCATTATGTGGTTATACCGTGCACAGACTTCAGGGGTTCCCCAAAGTGTACAGGGCTCAATGTAAAACCCAAAGAGCTCTATTAGTGGTAGTGTGGGTGAGCAGCCTTAGGCCTAACACAGGAGTGCAAGACATTTATTGCAATAATGGACACACGACTCAAGGAGATCCACACCAATTCTAGAAAAATATACTGTTTATACTTTAAGACCATAATCTTCGCAATAAGGTAAGTACGTTTTTAGAGATAAATACTTTTCACTTTAAAAGTCGACACTTGGAACAATTTCTGAGCAGTTCAGTGTTATCCTATGGGGAAAACAATTTCGCCGTTAAACAGGTAGGTATTACACTTACAGTTCGTCTTCTTGACCAAAAGGTCAGCAAGGGTCGGGTGAATACCAAAACTGCACCACCAGAAGAACATGGGCAGCAGGGTGCAGAGGTCAAAATCAGAGTTCGGCTAAATGCGTTTCAATGGAGATTGGGGGGAGTTCAAAGCCACACTGCTTGCAGGTAGGTAAATCAGTTGCAGGGGGCCGAGCTTTGGGGGTAGGAGAAAGCACGGGACTCCACAAACCAGCACCAAACAAACAACCAGGGGCGGCAGGGTGCTATTTCAGCGTTGGGCGCCCAGTGTTGTTTAATAGAGAATCTTCTTTTGAAAAACGAACGTCAAACCAGAGGGTGCAGGCAGAACACCAGTGACCGCAAAGGCAAGGTGGGATGCTGGGGGTCACAGCTCCTCAAAGGAATGCGGGTGCAAGGGTGCTTTAGAAGTCAGATTTATTTTTACCAGGCCGGTCGCAGTGGGGGGCCTTCAGGTTCACACTGCAGGTGCCGTCGTGGGGGTCGAGAGAGGTCAGCCAGCAATGGATTCAGATTCCTGATCGCTGGAGTGACTTCACTGGGCAGGAGGGCCACTCTGACTGGGGCTTTGGTCATCGGGTGCAAATTGGGCAGGAGATGCAGATCTGCCTGGATCCAGGGTCCTAGTAGTAGGTTTCTTCTCGACAGGGCTGCTGTCCTTCAGAGATTGGAATTTTTTTAAAGGCAGCAGTCCTCCCAGGTCTTTCAGAGGTTGCTGGCTGCAACACAGGTCGCAGGGTCGTCAAAGCTGGAGATAGGCAGGTAGGGCTGGGGCCAAGGCAGTCGTCGAATTCAGGCTTCTCTGCAAGGGTGTCTTCTTAGGTCATCGCAGATCTAGTTTCTAGGTCTGGGGAGCCTCCTAAATACTCAATTTAAGGGGCGTTTTGGGGGAATAGTGACAACATTCACTATTATAATAAGCTCCTGTACGAGATGGCATAGACTTAAGCCCGATTAGAGGAGTCCCCTCATCTTCAAGATGGAGGGGACTGAAAAGTGTGCTTAAATTCACCTGAGGGGTAGAGCTGGGAAAGGTGGGCATACCACCTAATTTTTCTAGGTTTTCCGCCGGCATTCCCACCCAAAGTGGAGGTTTAAACCAGGGGCTGCCATCTGCTAGCAGCAGAGACTGGGGGTCGCTTTACAAAGGCGGCAGGCCTTTGAAGCTTCCCCTTCGGGCACTGGCCCATCCTGGAGGGAGGAGGTGTGACACCCCTGCCCAGGATGTGCATGGTTTCTGGTCCCAGAAAGCAGAGGCTCTCCACCCAGGGGTCCAGAAACAAGTCTGTGTTGCAGGCTGCCTAAAGTCAGTCAGTGCCCACACCAGGGTCGGTGGGTTTTCAGGGGGCACCTCTGAAGGGCCCTCGGAGTACGTGTTACAATAAATCCCACACTGATATCAGTATGGATTTATTGTGAGGAGTAGTTTAGTACCAAACTCTCCTGTGTTCAGTGAAGCCATCAAGGTGCTGTGGAACTCGAGTTTACAGCCTATGTCCTCTCTATGGCTTCCTTGGCACTTTATTACGGAAAAGACCTCAATATTGTAGGGGCAGATTTTCTCATACAGATATACCCACCCCTGGGTTATAGAGCACTCTGTCTTAGGGCTGCTAAGGCCTGCTAGAGAGGTGACTTATTTAGATCTTAGGCAGTGCTAGCTGGCATGGCACACAGGTAGCGTGCCATTTCGACTTTTGTCCTTTTTCACCTCAAAGGGGCATGCAAGCTGCCAGGGCAGTGGCATGGTTATAGTGAGAGGTTGTTATGAGCCCCAATGTACCCCAACAGGCCTAGGTAGCTGCACAACCTTTTACCTACATTGGTCCTACCTTGCTCTATATAACTGCTACGACGCTGACCTTTTACCTAGTTATGTGCCGAATAAATGTCTTGTGGTTTTCTTCGAAAACTAGCCTCATTTATTATGCACGAGGATTCTTAGTATCACACAGCAGAATTACCATCTTCTGTATAATAACTCTGTACAAAAGTTACCGCAATAGTCATCCTTGGACGACAGGCCCACAGCACCATTACACATCTAGGCAGAACCCTTGAGGCTACCTTTCGGGTATATAAGCACCACATCTTCGCTGGGCAAACCAGAGAAGTTTCCATGCTGACAAGAGACACTGAAGTCCCTGCACGCAGAAACTCCAGCACACAGTGGTCCGACATACCTTGAGGGGTGTCCAACTCAAGACCAAGACTGGGCCCTTCGTTCCTTCCCATCAGGTAATGGGGTTGGCTCTTTCCTAGGGGGATTCTTGGCTTTATACCTACATACATGCTAGGTACACTTAGCTAGGGTTTGCATCTTAGGAGTACGGCCATGTATCTATATGCCTGCATATATTCACTGTTTTAGCACCATGGACGAATTCTACCTTTTATTTACTCTGTTGGTGCCTGTAATCGTATATATCTGGTTCTGTTAAACGGTTGTCGCAGCACGTGTACTTTATACTAGAACTACACTGGTTCAATAAAAGCTTGTTGAAAACGTCCCTTTCGTTTATTCTGTACATCCCTGAGAAGTGAGCACAAGTGACTGAGCGAAAAGTACTGTACAGCTTCCACGATCCCTGAAGGATCAAGGGTTGTCATGTTCCGATAGTTGCCAGAAACTATTCTCTCCGTGGTAAGGTTAGGGGGCTTCTAGTGGCACTGAGCTAGCTGGTCTAAAGGCTAACATATCCTTTAGGGGTGTCTGGAATCAGTCTGGACACCAATCCCTTAGTATGTTGTTTAACGTGCAGATCCTATATAGATTTGTAGGAACTACACAAGGTATCCCAGGTGACCCTCTTCAGCTCCCAGGTACCACTTACCAGAGACTTACAAGGGGGCAGAAGTACCTATTGAGGATATGTTTTAGGGCAGAAGCACTGGCACAGGGGACCTAGTTGGAAGGAACCCTTTACACTACAATTGAAACTACATCAAAACCAGGCAAAAAGTGGGGGGCTAACCATCTCAAAAGAGGCACTTTCTCACAGAAGGCTTTGGAAGACCAATCAAGGATGGCAACTTGGGCAGAAACTACAAAACCTGAAAAGGACCACCTACTCCCACTAGCCACATGCAGCCAACATTTAAGCTGGGGTTGACACCCCAAGCCCCCTGAGGCACACAAACATACGCAAGCATCCATCAGTTTAGCCAGAGACAAATCGGTAGGCAGGTTGCTGCCCTGACAGTGCAAGGCTTATGTTAACCTGGTAGACACACCACTTCATGCACACCCAATACTTTTTCTGGATCCAAGAGTAAAAAGTTTATTTATCACTCCCCTTTGAAAAGGCTGTAGAAGACCGTTGCCTCATTGACCCCCCCCCCCAGTACGCCAAACAGCAACTTTTCACAGAATTCCACATAGAAAGCCCAACGCGAAACTACAAATTATTCCACATTTAACTTGTCAGTTGATGAACTCGCCAGAAAAGTTCAAATGTGGCCCTGTAGATTAGATGAACATAAAAGGACCTGTGAACTACACCAAGGCTTCATCTTTCATCCAAAAACAAAATCACTGGCCTAGTCACACTGTACCTACATCAGATCGTACACAAACCCACGGACATCGCTGGACACATACCAGATGTCATTTTTGCTAATCCAGAACTAGTTACCTTTCAAAGGATTACTCCAGTCACATGGTCAGACTACAATTTGGTAGCCTTCCAACACACCTAAGACCACCATACATGCATCCACCTATTGACTGTGGGACAAACTCAATTTTGAATACTTTGAAACAACTAACTTCCAACAGATCTAGACACAATAAATTGCGTTCAAAAACTTTGAGTGGCTACAGGGGAGCCTTTGATATCCTAATACCACCAAGAACAACAAAACAGGACAAAAGAAAACAAGCACCTTGGAGAAATACAGAAGTAAAAAGATTAAACTAATTAAAACTGCAACGCACATGGCTCAAAACATAGCAATCAAGGCAAATTTCACCTACGCAAACTTAACAGAATATGGAAGTCAACATTCAAAAAGGCTAATAAAAAGTAGTATTCAGACAATTCAAAATGCTAAATATGCAAATAAAGAATTTATTAAATTCTCACTGAATTTCATAAACCTACATGCACAGAAGGAACTCATCCCATTATTCAAAAATTCACTGGCAAACTAGCAAATCATTACACAACCAAAGCACACACGGACTCCCTAACCACCAGCACCAACCCATTTCCAAACATCCCCTCCAAGGATGGCTAACCCAGCCTCTACATTCCTTCAAACAAATACCACTAAGTGAATTTATGGATCTGGTCAAAGCAAGCAGGCCAGCCAGCTGCCCTCCTGACCCCTGTCCACCACAAATCTTCAAAAACATTGTTAACTGCCTCTGCTGCCACATCAATAAGAAAAAGCATCAACTATTCTTTAACTACGGGAATGTTTCCAGAAGACCCAAATACGGCATACATACGTCCATTATTAAAGAATTTTAACCCGGACCCGCAGGACCCAAACAACTACAGATCAATTACAAATGGACCTTTCCTGGGCAAACTGATAGAAAGCAGAATTCACCCAGGTCACAATTCAGTGAAGATAACTCCATACTTTGACGATTAAACAGGATTCCGCCTAGGAAGAGGCAAAGAATCTGCCCTCATCACCATCTGCGATGACATTAACACGACAGTAGACCGGACTGTGGTTGCTGCACTACTTCTCTTGGACCTCTCAGCTGCCTTCGACACAGTTGACCATAACACTTAATACAAAGACTCTCGGAAGCCAGCATGGAGGGGACAGCGCTCGAGTGCATCAAATCCTACCTTCAAAACAGAACAAATGTCAATCATACTCCCCCTCTCTCATCCAAACTGTACTTCACAAAAGCACGGGTCCCTCAATGCTCAATCATCTCACCCATGGTTTTCAACATCTACATGGTCATTACCATCAATGAATTTCAGCTCACATGCTTTAACTATGCAGAGGACACACAAATACTCCTTAAACTGGAAAGCCCCAAAGACATTAGAAACTCACAAATCTTTCATTGCCTCAGAGCCAATGATCAGAGTATAACATGGAGCCATCTCAAATTGAATGCTTCCAAAACTTAACAGGTGGCGAGTGGCAAAATGATGACCCACTCAGCGCCTGGCATGACAATATGGAACCACCTCCTAAAGTATCTAAAGGAAGAAAGAAACCTTGGAATTACCTTAAAGTCCAAGTAATCAATAAATGCCCAAGTGGACAAATTAGCAAGATCAAGCTTCATTACCATGAAAACACTACAACACATCTTACTTTACCTAGGACTTCCACACAAGATCCAGACAACAATCTCTCCTAAACTGTCTGAACTGGATTATTGCAATGGCCTCTACCACAGATCATCTTTATCAACTATGAAAAGACTTCAAATGTTTCAGAACTCTGCCAGATTACTCCTAGGCTACTAACGCCACAAGCCCACATCTCCCCTGCCCTGGGGGCCCTACATTGGTTACCGGTTGCCAGAAGATCCACATTCAAGCTGCTTTGTATCACCCACAAAGCAATACATGGAACAGGACTGCTTTTCATCAGGAATAGAATCACCAAATCCATTCAAAGGAACCACCACTCAAAAGTGGCACCTCGCCTCAAAACCCCACCATACACCCCAAAAAAAAAAAAATACATGAGTGGTACATCTTTCTCTGTTCAAGCATCCAAACTATGGAATTAATCACCCCCAAACATAAAATCCACAGAAAACTTATCTTCAGAAGACTACTAAATAGCTGGCTCTTTCCTACATAACCACTATACTCGAACACTAATGTACAGCATATCCCTGTGCTTGTAAACATTTATAATTTGATTATATGTAAATATCTTGATGTGTTTTTCTTTGTACAAATATGTACAACTACTATGGTTTTTAAAATAGATATATTCTTTAGGTCTGCTTAAATGGATATTTTACTCATGGTTAAATATATATTCTATGCTTAACATGTTTATAGGTCACTGCATAGTTTTTATACAAGTTATTTAATTAGATGCTAATGTATCCGTTTTACTCATCTATCACAATGTTGTAATTGTATTTATATAGTGCTTACTACCCCAGATGAGGCATTGAAGCGCTTTACACCGGGCAGCACGCTGCTCTGGAACCCAAGGTTAATGGTTAGTTCAGTGCTATTGGTTACAGTTAGTAATTGGGATTGGTCTTGCATGCTCAAAGTAAAATAATTCCATGCAGTCATTTCAGGTTTTTTTTAATGGTGGACTAAAGTAATAGTGGTTGGTTGCAGTGATTAGTTGGGGGAGTGGGGGTGAGCTCAAGCACATGGTTGGTGGGATTAATACAGGAGTTAAGAGGGGATTAGGCATTGTAAGGTTGCATAGGTATGACTTTCAGTGGAAGGAAGAGATTGTGATCATGGAAATCAGTTGTGGGAAATTTGCTGAAATAGAGACTGGTCAAATGTGCATGTGTCAGTAGGTTGTGCTCAGACAGAGGAGGTATGCACAGGAGGGAAGGGGCATTTGAAAGAAGAAAAAAGGGAGAGGCAACAAAAGTTTTAAAGGACATTTTTTTAATGCCAGACTTAAGGAATGTAGTGAATATTTTTGAGACAGCATGCAGTTTAAGGATGCAAGAATGTAAAAGATAAAATATTTACCTGTGAAGATTGCACTATATTGGAAATTTTTAATAGGTACTAGAATCAGGTAAACCATCTCTTCGTTGCTAGACTACTGATAGACCGCCGATGCAACCAGGTCAGTTGACCAGCTCAAGGATTGAAAGAGAAAAATAGTGGCTGGGCGCGCATGTCAAGAAAATACATGGGAAATAATACACACAGAGTAAGATTCTGGCGTTCATCCTCAGTTTTGACTCAGTACTAATTATACAGCAGAGTTGGTGGTTGACAGATGGGCAATACAGAGCTTTGAGTGCGATTCCAGGGCCTTATGGGCATCAGCAAAATGGTTGCGTGTGCTCCAGTTTAGCATTTCTCTTGCTGCAGAATTTAGTATCCATTGTAATTTGTCAATTCGATATTTCAGTAGCCCGATTTAAAGGTCACTGGCATAATCTAGGACTTAGTAGCCAAACATTTCTGGAACAAATCCCAGAAGAGGGATAATCCTGTGTTAGATTGTAATGGTGAAGAATGAATTTGTAGTCACTTAGTTGACTTATATTGCACTCTATCATCATTTGTAGATGCCACACAATAGACTTTTAAGGGCAGTCTAATTTTATTAGGCCACATGGTGGTGGGATCCCATGTCTGCTACAATCCAGAAGCCAGGATCCCACTTTTTAAGGAGTTTAGATTCAACTATTTGTATAGCGTTCAAAAGCTTTTCCAGCTTGAGGATCTCTGGATCACTGACAGCTGTAGCAAGAATTTCTGGGGGAAGACAGCTTTACATAAAAAACAAGCATTTGCAATAGGTCTCGCATTTGCGCGAGTTTGAGCTATTGACATTGCAAATAATGCCCCTTATTTTTGTTTTAGTTTTTAAAACATAAATAAAAGAATGGTCTTACATTTTGTTTAATGGATTTAAGGGCAATGTAATTTACTTCAACAATAAGAGCACACTCTGAACACCTGAATACGGTAGTCAAAGAGTAAACCATAGTCGAGTAAATGGTGAGCACAAGGCACCTTGTCCAGACTGCTAATTGCTTCAAAAATTCATCTATCCTAGTGTGAAGCCCCTCCTGTGAATAAAAGGGCCTTGGCTGTGGGAGTTGAAACGCCCTTTGAAGCCACATTAAAGGTGAATGCTGTAGAATGCAATGACAGCACTTGCCAAGCACCGAGAAAGCGTAGCTAAAAAGGCATACACTGGCCTCGCATTCTTCAGGTAATGTTTACTTTTAATGAGGAAAAAAAGGAAACAGCACCCGGATAAATGAACTGACAGTTTAAACCAAAATATAATCGGGAATGTATATTTAGTTTAAAGAGAAATTTAGTTACAAAACATGGGCATGAAAATATCTAGTAGTGCCTGCTGAACTTGTACTTAGTAGGTCTGTGCCGTTGCGCGATACTGACCCTCTGACCTCATTGACTGCATTACACCTTCTCTAAGGATGGAATCTCCCTTCCTGTGATTGCGTACCAGAGCAGATTACACTTCCAAAGCAAAAAGCGGGATTCGCTCTCCATTCTCTGAAGCAGTCCCTTCCCCCTCCTGTTGATGTGCGAGGTGAGGGCTTGTATTGTCATTCCAGTGAATGCGAAAGAGGCGCGAATAAGCACGCTTTCAGGCAGCTCTGAAAGACAAAGAGCCTGACCTTGACACGCCCAGCTCCAGCAGAGTCGCTTTGGCCCCTGGCACCAGTGTCTGTAGATTTGGAGGAAATGCACTCTCACTTCTCAAACACTTGCATTCCAACGGCACACAAGCTTAAAAGCATTGTATGTTTTGCAGTGAAAAATAAAACTTTTCAAAGCTGCAACCGTTTAACATTTACTTTGTATCCTTATTTATATTTTTAGCAATTAAACACATTAAAAAAAAAAGTGGCATTCAGACATGGTTCCAGAATACTGATACACATGTACAATGGCTGTAGTCTTATCCTGCCCCTCAAGCGCGTGATGACACAAAGCAGCCCCATAATATAGCCGAAGTGGGCTGCTGAAGTCTTTAGTCTGTTGATGAACTATTTAACATTCTTTAACTTATGTGAAAAGCCCGGGCCACTTAAAACAAGCATTGGCATAGCCAATAGGTCTCACCTTTGGGACCTTAAGTATTTAGTTATGCAGTACAATATCGTTGGTGCAACAACATCAACTGTTGCATGGCTAAACACTTATAAGGTCCCAAAGGCGACACCTATTGGCTATGCCAATGCTTGTTAGTAATTGGAGCTGCTGCCACTCGCTAGAGAGATTATCGAGGTAGTTTATAATCGGTATATGTATGATGTATCATCGTGATTTCTGCAGCATTCTTAAACAGGATCTCCAGAGCACAGGGTGCCTCTGGGGCACAGACTTCCAAACCTTCTTCTCCCAAGCCCCCCTTCAACGGAAGGTTTCCATGTCGGGACCCCCTTCAAAACTTTAGGGCCAGAAGGGTAGTGGGAAGGAGGGACTGAGGCGTCCTACTTTACACTGAGGCTTGAAGAAAAGGGAGACACTATGCAGAAGCCAATATTTTCATGTTTCAGCTTTGAAATAAAAACTTCTGACAAGATTTCAGTGCTTTCTAACATATCGCTAAACAACGAATAAAGCACACAGATGCAGTACTCGCGCCTACAAAAGTGCAGTTTTTAAGAGTTGAGGCATGACGCACACCTCTCCATGTTTGAGTCTCTAAGGAGGGTGAAATTCTGGGATTCTTGAAGGTGGTTTAATTGAAATCAACGGAAATGACGTTTTTATGGAGCGCGAGGAAGGTTTTCAGAGCACATGACCCCACTGAAGTGAAGGGAGGTACGTCCTTGGTTTGGAGGCCGGTGAGTCCAGGGACACTGACACCCTCCAAAAAGGGTGAAATGAGATGCAGGCATGATGCGGTCAGCCTCATTGCAACAGAGGACTGTTGCACGACAGAAACAGCATATCTCAGAGCTTTCTAATTTGTAGCATCTATGTGTGTGTGTTTACTATTCTTTATTAAGCAAACTGTTGTAAACAGCCCATGGCAAAGAAACACAGCTCTGGTCTGCTGCTCCTGTCCGTGACGCAGCAGCTTTGAGATGTGCTTCTTTTGTGTTTTTCAAAGCAGCAGAACTCAGATCGATTGGTACCATTTTTATTACTATTATTAGACCTTTTGCCTCAGTATGGGAGGCCTGTCTCCCCTGCGACAAGGGGAACTGACATGCTGGAGAAGGCAAGAGTTGCTCCCCCTGCTCCCCTCCCCTGTGCCACTGGTCTGAGGCCCCAGCAGGCAGTGTCTGTCCCCTTCTTCTTTGCCAAGTATCACAATACACCTGTGTATTATAACTCTGACCCCCTCAAACCACCGGACTGCCCTGCTGACATATCTATGTGCACCTGGCTGTCCTGTCCAGCCATCCCCCGTACACTACTGGCTACCACACGGTACTTGCCACGCCACCACCAGACCATGGTGCGCCCTCCTGACCTTTCACCTCATTACTGTGGTACAGACTGCTTGACTATGTATTGTGCTCCGACAGTACTGTACTCGTCGTGTATGTAACATCCACTAGTCCACGTGAAAGCCCGGGTTCAGGACTCCTGACTGTGTACAGCCTCTTCGACTCTACTGTCCCCTGACAGTACTGTCCGCAGTGCCCCCCTCCTTGGTCTGTACCAGGGAGCATCGCTAGGAGCCCCCCCACACCCCCAGACAGTCGCCTATCTCTGCGTGTAAATTACATTGAGTCCATATGTCGCCCCCACTCCCTTGCACCTTACTCTGCTCCACATCAGCCAACATCAATAGCCCCCTCAGGTGTCAGTCCAGACAAAGGGTAGCCAGCTCTCCATGGCGCCAGTGCCAGTCTGATGGGCAGCAGGCCCCTGCCCTCCCATCACTGTGAATGAGGTGTGAAAGGCAGGCTGGAAATGCACCAAGCAAAGGTGACGTTTCCAGGCTACCTTCAAAGACTGGTGAATAACGCCACAATCATCCCATCCCCTCCGAACTGCTGAAGGACATGCGCCCCCGGGCTGGTAGCGGGTGGGGAGGGTTTAAAGACACCTGTTCTAGAGACACCATCCTGTGTTAGAAAACCCACTGATCAGGAAGCTTGCAAACATTTCTACAAACCCATTTGACCGCTACCCGCGGCCCATCGAAGTGCTAACCTTGTGAAACTGAAACAGCAACACAGCATCCAAAAAACTCACCACTGCAGGCAACCGCCTCGGCAGGCATCCAAAACTCATCACCATCAGAAGACATTTGACAGACGAAAACAAGACTCTGCGATAAAAATTGCTGACACTTCTGCAAACCCAATTGACCGCAACCCACGGCCTATCACAGCGCTGACCTCGTGATCCAACCTCAACTGTGACAAAGCGTCACACATCAATAAGACAACCTAAACAGCGACTAAAAAACAAAATGAATGTGGAGTAATGAGGCTACCGCCTCGGTATCCAAAAACTCACCACTGTCAGAAGGAATCTGACAGACGGAAACAAGACAGACGACACCATCCTGTGATACACTCGCACGAAAGAGTGCACTCGAATGAACCAAGACTGCACCTCCCAGAAAGCATTTGGCCACTGTATTCTTAACATGCAACTCTGACGCAGATATGTGTAGCGCACATATCCTTTCCACCCGTAAAACAACCCACTATACCACTCTTATCCTTCATACTTTCAATAAGCGTGACAGGGTTCGATGAGAATAGACAGCGAGAAGGGACTAAGCGAGGAGAGGCAGCAGGTTTCGTTACAGTGCAGGAGCTGCCTCACGCGCCTTTCGAGTGGTGTCAGAATCTCGAGTCTGTCAGGAAGACTAGACATCTCAAGGACTGAAGCGATGTCTCGTCCACTGTAGTTTTTATTTACTAGCCACACGACTGCCACCTGACACTACTGGCTATCTCATAGTACTATACTGCACTGGGTCTGGCCACGCTACCACCACATGGGCAGCCATACCATTCCAGTAACTGAACTCTCCAGAGGACCCCCTGGTGACCGCACTGCCCTCCGAAGTACCGAAATGTCTATAGTGTGCACCTGGTTACACTGCTTCCCTACTGTCCTGTGCTCAGGCAGAACCACTTGACACTACTCGCTATGGACAATACTGGCTTCAGTACCACCAGACGTCTTGTTGGTCACATAATCACTCTGTGTATTATAACTCTGACCCCTTAAACCACCGGACTACCCTGCTGACATCTTAATATCTATTGTAGACCTGGCTGTCCTGTCCACCCAGCCACCTGACACTACTGGCTGTCACACGGTACGTACTCGCCACGCCACCAGCAGACCACAGGGCCGTGGTGTGCCCTGTGGCTGTTCTCTGACCTCATTATTGGGATAGACTGCTTGACAATTTATTCTTCTCCGACAGTACTGTGCTCGTGCCAACCGAAGCGCCAAAAGTAAATATATCCCAACGTAGCACAGAATACGAAAGTGATAGAAAAGCCACTATAATTGCACCCAGAGCTGAAAGAGGAGTTGATGGGAGGGATACCACAGACAAGTTCAATACAAGCACCTGCCTTTGTCTCGGCTGCGCACGTCGTCCTGCCTGCAGTAAGAAAAGAGGAGCGGGGGCGAGCGAGCGCGGCAGCGTGCTGAGCGGACCACACGCTCGTGCATCGTGGCTGAAACGTGCGGGTAACCGCACGGAAAAGGCCATTGTGCACGAGCGTGTGGTCAGCTTTCAAAAGCCCACTACATAAAGTCTTCGCCAGAAGCAGCGCTTGCGCGCTACTCTAGGCACGACCTAAAAACTGGATTAGATTAGTTGAGGGGCAGGGTGCTGGGAACAGGCGCCCTCGGAATGCCTGTGCGCCGTGGCTCTCTGCTTCACAGCCCTCGCGAAGACTGTTCTTATCTGCTTGTTAAATAAACAAGCAGATAAGAAAAGTCTTTGCGGCTGGGCTGAGTGAAAACAGATGCGCTTGTCACGGGCGGCATCCGAAAACTGCAAGGGCGTCAACAAAAGTGACAGCCAGCAAACCAGAAGCACAGAAATTACATTAATCACTACCTAAGCCAATTGAAAAAGGTTGTGACAGAGGGGCGTGGATTAAAGTCCCCTTCTTCATACTGTTTACTATAGCTCTCGCAGGAGAGGAGCGCATGCGCACCCCAACGCCAGGCCGAGAGCTAAAAATCACGGTGGCGATCATTGAGAATTGGGGGAAGTCAGTAATCAGAGTAGCAAAAGGTGGTGCGCAGAACAAAAAGGTGCCCCTCCCTCCTACCAAGACCTACTTAATGGAGGCTGCAGCGCTACCCCATTGAGCAGGCCCCCATGCCTAGCTATCCCGTGCTGCTTCCGCCCCGCTTTTTGGAGAGTGCTTTCTTCTCCGTTTGCTTCTTTTTTTACTGCTTTCTCTCCCCCACCCCATTTAAGTGTGTTCTCCTGCTTTTCCCTTGTTTTTTCCTGCCTTCTCCTTCCTTTCCCATTTCCTGAGTGCTTTCTCCTGCTTTTGCCTCGTTTGACTGCTTTCTCCATGAAACAGCTAGCACCCGGAGACTCCCCCAGGTGATTTGTAGCGCTTTATAAAACCAGATTGCCTATTTCTGTAATGTACATCTTAATCCAATTAAGAATGGCACCTTGGATTTCAACTTCAATATTGTGAAGATTACCCAATGGTCCACAGTGTAAAACGCCCTATTAAAGTCCTAAAGAAGGTTGGCAAAAAAAGCTGTTGTGATCTACTGTATTCCTCAGGTCATCGCATACTGCAATAAAGTGCTTTGTGTGAAGACTGATTTTTTGAACGAGCTTCTGTTGGCCTGCAGTTTCATCGATCAGATACATTTGACTAGTATAGGCTTTATGTACTAAGTTTTTAGTTTGGTGGGGAGCTCTCAAACTCCAACCGAAGGAAGAATCAATGGTCACTCTAGCTGGAATGCAAGCATGCAATGCTAGGATGAATTAGAATACTTCAAGGATGGTGGAAAATTGAGAAGCGGAAAGAGGGGATGGGGTGGTGTGGCGTTAAGGTCCAGTGGGCGCCTGGCAACAGTAAACAACTATCAGCTTAACATTATATTTTATGTAGAGTATGTTGAATGTGCAAGATTTGGTTTAATAGTGTTGAGGCTATGAATGCAAGTAAACCTTTCTGCTGCTGACTTTTTTCAATTAAATGAACAACCGTGGGTGAGTTGTAGAGCTCCTTCGAGTATTTCCCTGATCCGAGTAACCATCTGGTTTACAGAACTTGGAGATCATCCTGAAGAGCTCCTTGGTTTAGCATGGAGCATCTGAGAGGTCATGCAAGTAGGACAATCTCTTGACTAACTTTAGCTGTGTTTTCTCTCAATTTTGTGTCATTTTTGTTCTCCACTTTCCTGTGTCCGGTTACGATTTTACATCAGAAGTAAGCCAACTGATTAGCCGAAGTGTTTCTACACTTCATTAGGTCATCAACGGAATCACTGTCCAAGATCGGACAGCCATTTGTGGACCTGAGTTACCTTCATCAGGGGGTCCTAGGTTGTTTAGCAGTCAGCACTATCTGAATCATGAGCAGGTTGTTGTTTTCCATGGTCTGGAGGAAGCCGGTAGGGATAAGAGATGGGATGTGATGGAAAGGTTGCGGCTGTGGTTTATGACTGGTTGATCGAGGGGAACATTTGTCTCCAAGATCATTTCCTTAAGGACTATGGCTGCATTAAGAGTTTAGCCTGCTGAGTGAGTAGGACAAGAGTAAAGATAGAGGTTTTGGAAATGAGAGCTGTTGTATCTGCAAGTTCTGGCTTATCAAACCAGGAGTTTAGGTCATAAACAATGCATAGAGGTTGATGGTCAAAGATTGTCAGACACCACAAGGGCACCTGGAAAAGCATTGCTGTATTGTAATTACATTTATATAGCGCTTACTACCCCAGACGAGGCGTTGGAAGTGCTTTCAGTGAGTAGCACACTACTCCAGAACCCATAAAGGATTAGTGATGAATTAGTATATTGAAATATAGGTAAATGTGAAATTAATTTGAGCGGTGAATATGTTAGTCTGTTATTTGGATTGAGAAGGATAGTGGCGGGATAGAAGAGGGAAAAGGTTTGCATATAGCGCTTGCTACCCCTGATGAGGTGCTGAAGCGCTTTTAGGGAGTAGCACGACTCCAGAACCAAAAAATAAAGTGGTGGATTAGTCTGGGGAAATATGAAATTAATTTGAGCAGTGGACATGTTAGTCGGATTGAAAAGGATAGTGGATGGATAGAAGAGGGCAGGGTCTAGAATTTGTTTCTTTTGTTACATCTAACCACACCTTTACCACTTTAACAAAATATGCGGATAATAAACGCTGCATTGAAATCTGGGCTTGCCCGCCATCAGTGCCATTCCCCTGGGGACAGCGTCCTTTACATCTCGCTATCAGAACCTCACCCACATCAGTAATCTAGTGGGCATTTTGGAAACTGTGGAACCAGGGGAAATGGTTTTTAATCCTGGTCTCCGAATGGGACGAAGTTGTGTAATCTTAAGACATTCATTTTCTGTTATCTTTGCAAGATTGGACAAATTTAGAATTTGGCTTAGAGTTTGTAGAACCCAACACATGCTCTTTGGATATTAATGTCTTTGAAGACTGAACCCAGTCTTTTGGTTCACTCATCAAAATGTAGTGGGAAAGCCAAGATCCTGGGAACTAGTAATTATAGTTTTGGTTCTTCAGCTTCACTAACTGTCTGATCTTGTGCAGATATGAAGCAAGTAGTATAAACATTTTTATGGTCGCAAACTGTCCAAATAGCCGTGTACACCCGCAGAAATGTTTTTTGCCATTTACTTAACCCACTAATATTTTAACAGCTTCTAAAATGGGTTTGGACTCCATATCAATTCAGTACTTGGAAGGACATATTGGGAGTGTCTTTCAAAAGCCTAATTGACGAGTTCAGCTCAGTTTACTTTAAGGAAAATGGGCGGATTTAAAAAATAATCTTTATTTGAAAAGCTACCAGACACATTTTGTTCTGCTGACCCTTGCAGATTATCCCTGTGATTGTGTCCAATCGAATTGCTATTTGAGACCTACCTCATGAATATTAACTCATTCAGAATTTGTGCATAATTTGGGTCCACAGGTAGGAAAAATACTTGTCGCAAATTGACTACTTTATGCAATGTGCATAGCTACAACACACAAACTGTATTGTTTCTATAAGGTATTTGATTAAAAAACAAGAATATTGCAATCATTAATGAACAAATTGTTATTTTCTCTCTTTGCCCTGTACCAAGGTTTTTTATTTTTTAAATCACAAATTACGCTGCTTTTCCCCATAGGAATAGTTTTAATAAACTTTAGAGATTCTTCAAAATCATCATGAAAGGATCCAGTTACCTTGCAGATTATATGAAAAGTGACACTGAATTGCTCATTGTCCTGCCTCTAAATGAAGATATACAAAAATGTGGATGGAAGGCTTGAATTAATATGTAAATATTATAACAATTGTATCTACAAGTGCTTCACTATTAAAATATTGAGGAAAAGAACGTTTTAAAAAAGTTATAAAAATATACAAAATTGGACTTTAAGTACAGCAACACTTGAAAGTCAGTTTGTACAATACAACTTTAAATCTAGATATATTATCTTCCTTATACAGGTATATCCTTTCAATGTAGTTATTTATCTATATATTTATTACTTTACCTCTACTGTAGAGGGAAAAACACCTTTGATGCTCTCCAATGCACTACTGTCTCACTCATTCCAAATCTCATTCTACTATGATCTCCAAAGTAACCCTTTCTATGCTCTTCCCTCGGCTCACCCCAAACCTCATTTTACTACTATGTTCTCTCAAACAACTTTCTAAATTCACGTATCCCTCATTTTACTCAAAAAACAAATTTTGCTACCATTTCCCAAATTACACTTTCTAGACTCTTCCCTCTTCTATCACTCCATTATCCTTTTCAATCCAACTAACAGACTAGCATGTCCACCGCTCAAACTACACACATTTCCCTATACTAATCCCCCACTAATCCTTTTTGGTTCCAGAGTAGCGTGCTACCTGCCGAAAAGCACTTTGCCACCACATCAGGGGTAGTAAGCGCTAAATAATTACAATATTTCTTTACTGCAAACAATAAGGGCTAGGGTGCCATGATTCCAAACATTCAACGACCCGCCAAAAATGGCATACTTCACATTCCTCAGGTACATTTAAGTAGCACCCTGAAAAAGGCAAGTGTTCAATGTAGTCTATCTAAAGTGCTCCAAAGATGCACATCATTAGCTAGGAAGGGCTGGTGTTACTAGTCTTTGTTTTCATTTTGAAAATAAAATGGTTAGTGTGCTGTTAACCATTGCAGCTAATTCTTCCAATGCAGAAATGCCACACTTGCATACTAAACAAAATCACAACTACAGCCCACTGTGAAGAAAAAAAAAAAATCTCACTGTAAAGCCCACTTTTAATCTTTTTCTGCCAACAACCTGATCTATCAGGAAGACTTTAGAAAATGTCTCTGGAGAGAAATGTGCTTAATTCCTTTAAATTGGGGGTCTGCAATGTTTGTGCAGGCTGAAGTATGAAATAGAGCAACAACGAAAACAATCACGGCTTAAGAAAGTTTTCTTTTAATGAGCAATTTTCTAACCAATTAGAAAACCAGTTTGTGTGGATAAACTCCATTGGCTAGGCAAAACGTAGCTCTCAAGTAACCGCGCAGTTGGGGCTCTTTCTTGATGAGAGGCAAGAGCTGCGAATCCACGAGCTTCTGGTCATTTTTGCGCTGCTCCGTTACCTCGTATTTCTGCAGAGGTTAAAAATAAAATGGTTTAAAATGCATGATACCAAGTATAGCCTTTAAGCAGCATGGGTAGAGGGCATAACTGCTAGAAAAACAACTTGCAAGGTTTTATCACTAAGACACCCATTCACAGCTCATTAAAGTGCCAAAAGGAGTCTCAACTTACAAAGTGCCTGTGCCAAAATGCCATAGAAGGAATATAAAGTGAGGTATAAAAATCAATTTGTCAGCAGCTTTAAATGTAAATATGGTAACTTTTTTGTTGTTGTTTTTTTAAAGAAAAGTTCTGTCAATTTCAACAACATCTGCCTCACTTTTGCTTTGGTCGACATTGTAATACAAACCCACAATTTTGTTTTTACTAATCCACACAAAATAAACAGATAATGCACTAATTATCAATGTTGAACCATATTCTTACTTCTTTCTCTGTGTCAAAGATTTCACCCTCTTGGTGTTTGGGTTTGCGCAGCTTCTTCTTCTTGAAGTAGGAGTCAGTAAGATGTTTAGGGATTTTTACTGAAGAGATGTCAATCTTTGTAGAAGTGGCAATGACGAATTTCTGGTGAGCTCTACGCAGTGGAATGCGATTTATAACCAATGGACCTGGCAATATTAAGAAGAAAAAAAAACAATTGCTGAACTACTAAGGTTTTAGCAAAGATCCATCGAAACTTTAGCAGGATATCAGTTTGACATACAGGCAACCAAGACGGAAAACGAACTAAAGTAGGAAGGGGGGTCACATGGTAAAATGGATAAGTAAAAACCATAACAAAAACCCCATTGACCTATTACCTTAAATTACTGGCTGCATCGTGGTCCATTTATGAGAGACTGAACCTTGCATTGTTTGTACAGTTAGTCTCTCTCCGGAGAAGAAGCCAAGATGCAAAAGAACATGTGTGCATCTGAGATACTGCCAAACTTCTCACATCCATACAATAGGAAAGAGGTTGTATACTCCACTACAGATGCTTCCAGGGGCCCTACATACAAAAATCCACGCAATCTCCTAACATGACACTTCTAGGCTGATCCCTCGTGTGTGTACACACACACACACACACACACACACACACACACACACCACAGTTCAGATGTTGCATACCGACTGCCATCATTGAACTCAACTGATGCAAACTCTGTGCTGCCATACTTTCAATTTGATGTAACCAACATATAGAGAGCAGACACCAACAGGCGGGCACTGAACCAAAGAATCAGCAAGAAGTCACCGCCAACATATGCCCTTATGCACACAAGGCTACATTCAAGCTATTTATTAGGCCAACAGCAGAATAAATAAACCGCAAAATCGTTCGGCATACACTGCAAAAATAGGACCGGATCAGACATTCCCCTTTTCTTTTTTTTAAATGAGCTGGAATGTATGTATGGGGTTTATAGAGCACGCAGACACTCAGGAGAGTGTCCTGGAGTTAATTACCGACCGACTACACTACATGGTCAGCATATTACTCTTGTTGGCAGAGCCATGTATTTAACTTTCTCTTTAAGACTGCTCACTTGGTAGTGGTCCCTAGCTCCAGAGGAAGCTTATTCCAGACAACAGGTCCTAGGTAGGAAAAGGACCTGCCTTTAATTCTTGCACAATGTATCTTGGTGGCTCTGGCCAGCCGATCGAGGGAGGACCAAAGGTTTCTGGAGGGGACAATCTTTAATCCTCTTGCTCAAATAACCAGCTCCAGTGGCATGCAGTGCTTTGTGGACAAGGACTAGAGTTTTAAAGAGAATCCGTTTTTTAGGTCTCGCGCCTAGCGTTGCAGTGCGCAGCACTGCTTGCGCAGCGCGAGACCTCTAGAAAGGGCTTCTGAAAACGACCTACACGCTTGTGCGTGTGGTTTTGTTTTCAGAAGCCCTCATTGGCTGTAGCGTGCGTTTTTTTAGAAAAAACGGCACGCGATTGGGCAAAGGCGGGCGCATGTCCCGCCTTTGCTCCTCCCATTCCCGACGGTGGCCAGAACGCGCAGCAGCGCGCGTTCGCCTCGCTGCCGCGCTCCCTCCCCCCAGCTCCTCTGTGGTGCGCGCGCACCACTGGTTCCTGTGCTCTTCTCCTCGTTTACCTTCGTGCTCCCCTGTCGCTCCGACGCTGTTCCTGCTTCACTCCCACCCAAGCCCGCCTCCTGCACTGCTCGTCTTGCCCTGTGCCGTGGCTGACCCTCTCTCGCTCCTAGATAGCACCTGCGCTCTTGTACTGCACCTCTGGACACTTTTGCTGCTTCTGAAGTACCCCGTGCTGCTCCCCCTTTTCTCTCGTTCTCACACTGCTCCACAGCTGTTCATGCTACTCTCTCTGGCCGGACTGCTCCTGCTGCCCAACCGCGTTGTTCCTGCTCCATTGCACAGTGTCCTGTGCTCTTCCTCTAGTGTTTGATTGATTTCTTAGTGCACCTGAACTTCTTCTGTGCAGCTCCTCGCCTGCTTTCCTTCTTCTGAACGCTTCTGTGCATCTCCTCTCCTGCTGGTCTTCTCCTGGACCCCTTCTGTGCAGCTCCGCTCCTGCTTTTCTTCTCCCGAATCCATTCTGTGCAGCTCATCTCCTGCTTTCCTACTTCTGAACCGCTCCTGTGCTGCTCCTCTCTTCCTCCTATGCGCATGGACAGCTCTATTCCCGCGTCGCCGCCCTTGCGCTGCTACCGTGTCCCTGCGCTACTCCTCTGTTGCTCACCTGCCTTCCCACTGGAGTTGTCAATCCGCGGGCTTTGACCCTTCCCGCCACCCAGGGCGCCTATTTAATCCCTCAGGACTCCACCCCATCCCCAGGTTTCTTCCACGCCCCTCGCCTAACGGGCTCTCGCGCCACTCCCTTCACCAGTGAATACTCCGGGCACGCGGTGGCAGCAGGAGCCCCACACAGGACGCCCTCTCCCTCATCCCGTGTCAGTTGACTGGATGATGCCGCGTGCAGTCATTTGCTAGGAAGTTGCAGGCAGAGAATCCCAGCCCCCTTGGATAAATGATGCTCTCACAGCCCGCCTGCGCTGCATTATACATTGAATAAGTGGTTGCCTGGGCACAGAGAGGCATTTGCAATGTGCCAGTAGGTGTCTGCTCAGAAGACGCGTCTGTCCTCCAAGGTGTCTGCAGCCCTTGGACACTGACTGCTCCGGCTGCCCAGTCGTCCACCTCTAGCTGAGAATGGATAACATTGTGATCTCAGAGTACGATTCTTTCAACGTGACCCCCTCACCCGGAAACTCTTCTGAGTACATCCCCAACCAGTTTGTGCAGCCGGGCTGGCAGATCGCCCTCTGGGCAGTGGCGTACTCCATCATCGTCGTGGTGTCCGTGGTGGGCAACATCATTGTCATGTGGATCCTTTTGGCCCACAAAAGGATGAGGACAGTTACCAACTACTTCCTGCTGAACCTGCCCTTCGCAGAGGCCTCCATGGCCGCCTTCAACACTGTGATCAACTTCACCTATGGCATCCACAACGACTGGTACTATGGCCTCTTCTACTGCAAGTTCCACAACTTTTTCCCCATTTCGGCTGTCTTTGCCAGCATCTATTCCATGACCGCCATAGCCTTGGACAGGTGAGTGAGCCTGCTGGTTTTATGCACTTCACACTGCAGACTGAACTTCAAGTCTTGGTTCTTTCTATGGGGGCAGATATGTGAATTTTGGTCCTGAGATATTGCGTGGTTTGCCTCAGATCACACGTTTGGTAAAGCGTGGATGCCGAGACTAAAGCTCATGTCTTCTGGTTCTATAGTCTACACATTAACCCCTATATTTTGAGCAGAGCCACTAGAATTATGTAACGAAGAAGGAACAAAGTGTGCGGCAGGGTTGCCTGAATTAAGTGGCACGAAATGAACAGTATTAGTTTGCTACTTTGTCATTTTAGCACTCGTCCATACTGCCTGGACAAAAGTTTTACCTCATTCAGCAACTGAAATGTGACCGGTAAACCTTTTCAGAGTCTGCACTCTGCCACCTAAGATGCTTGTTTAAAGTAACTTTTGATCCGTTTGATCGAGAAACAATTTTTGTTTGAAATCTACAAATTATGTAGCAGGTGGTGGATTATGCGGCAAATTAGATAAATCCATAATTAGGTGGAAAACTCCATGGCTGCAGATTCACATCATTACAGTGGCCATTATTATGAGTCAAAAGTCCCCTTCTACTTCATGATGGCTGTATACATGACATCTGTCGCCAAGTATGTGGGATGCTTCCTCTATGGTGCCGAAACATACTATTTCTGCACTTGTTTTTAGTACATACCAAAAGTATACCACACTCTAGGGCGAGTGTGTAAATGAATCACCCCCTGATTCTGCTGCACTGTTACCCTCTTGGGTGCCCTACTTGTACGCTTGTGTGTGGTTGGAGGCTCTGAGCCGCGCGCTCAGCAGTGTGTCACGTGGTCAGTTAAGTGGGTGGGCACGTGCAGGATGTGCTAAGCTCTGAGTGTCATTGTGCCCAGCGGGGCTATTCTTGTCATTTTAGTACATGTGAGATCTCTTGACGCTTTAGAGTCTTTAAAAAAAAAAATTAGCTAAAGTTGGCTGTGCAACATACTGAAAAGCATTTTTTATCCAACTCTTATGACTTGAGTAATAAGGAAAGGAGGAGTGAAGTTTGCTGTTGGTCCAGGTTTTTTCACGGGGCAAACATGGGATAAACTGACTTCACACTATAATTGCTTCTCGAAACTGGAGCAAACGTACTTGGCGCTATGTTTTCTGCTAAGAATGGAGTATAAAAACTCTCCGCTGTGCTCGCTTTTAAGGAATTAAGCAAACTGACTTGGCACCACGTTTGTTTTGTAAGAGTTAAGCAAACTGTCTTTTTATATGTTTTCTGCTTAGGAATGAAACAAAATGACAGCGTTATGGTTGCCTCTTAGGGTGGAGCAAACTGACTTATCACTATGTACGCATCTTAGGAAAGGGGCCGACTTGGCACTATGGGGCCGACTTGGCACTATGGGGCCGACTTGGCACTATGGGGCCGACTTGGCACTATGGGGCCGACTTGGCACTATGGGGCCGACTTGGCACTATGGGGCCGACTTGGCACTATGGGGCCGACTTGGCACTATGGGGCCGACTTGGCACTATGGCTCTGCTTAGGAATGGAGCTCATTGACGTGGTACTATGTTTCTGCTTAAGAATGGAGCAATCTGATTTTGGACTTTGTGTGCTTCTTAAGAAGGAGACAATGGCTTGGCAATGTGTGTTTTTCATGAATGGAACAAACTGACTCAACACCTGTTTTCTGGTAGGAAATGGAGAAAACTAATTTTGCATCATGCTTACTGATTAAGTACTAAAGAATTGCACTGTTTTTTTTTAAACCACAGATGCAATCCAATCCGGCACATTTGGAAAGTGGAGCAAAAATATTTGACTGTCTGCTGACAAAATAATGAAACATTTGTTTTCTCATTTTTTTGTCCCCAGTGCAAAACTTCACATCCTTGTGATAAGCTTAGGAGTTGTGGAAGGCGGGCCATGCAATTCTTTATTACCCAAGCAGCAAACATATGGCAAAGTGCGTAGCACAAAAAGTGTCTTTGAAAGATATGGCAAAATGGTTCTATTGCTGTCCAACATCACCTTATTCCCAGGGCCACTGGAATTATGTGGCAGGGCAGGACCAAATTATGCAACAAGGTTAGCTAAATAATGCGACAAAGAAAGGCAAATTATACGGCATAATATGGCACATTTTGTGATAGTATTACTTTATTATGTTGTCATTTTTACAACTGGTTACATTCTCTGGGCAAATACTTCACCTCATTAATATCAGCTTAACAACCAAATACAGCAATAATCAACTGAAAAAATGACCAGTAGACCTTTGTGAAGTCCACTGTGCGGGAACACATGTTGCCACATTTTTAGTAACTTGTGATCCGTTTGACCTAGAAAAAATGCTTTTCTTAAAATATGCAGATTGTGCAGCAGATGATGGATTATGTGGCAAATGCAGCAAGTCCCTAATTATTCAGAAAACGCTGCAGCAGCAGAATCACATTTTTCTAGTGTCCCTCCTTAGTCCAATCCATTGTGCGCATCTGTAATCACAGGTGGGGTGTATGAAGTTGTCAAAGTCAGACTCCATCAACTTCATGAAGGTTTTTTTTATATATAAAAAAAAAAACTTTAGCTTCAAGTAGTTGGTAGTGTTTCTTTTGTCCAATAAAACAACAGGCACACATTCTGCAAAATGTAGGTTTTGTGGGAACAACTACAAAGACCTTTGTGCATGAAGTTTTTACCTGAAAAATATTTTCTGGGTAAAAGCTTATGAGAAAACAAGTTTGGAGATTACATTTCCCCTCTATGTGACTTTTTACAAAGTTTGCCACGTTTGCAAGACGTCACTAAAGCAATTTAAAATTTTCACACTCCTGTTTGTAGCCCGCTAAAAAATGTGTACGCACGCATGCACCCTCCAGAGAACAACGTGAGAGACTCTCTCTACATGTCTATGAAGGACACCGCGTGAGACACGCACGCATGCACCCTCCAGGGAACAACGTGAGAGACTCTCTACATGTCTATGAAGGGCACCGTGTGAGAAACGCACGCACCCTGCAGGGAACAACGTGAGAGACTTTCTCCCCGCAGGTCTATGACAGGCACCGTGTGAGACAGGCACACACGCACCCTGCACGGTACTCCGTGAGAGACTCTCTCTCTCTACATGTCTATGAAGGGCATGGGTGAGACACGGACGCACGCAGGGAACCAGTGAGAGCCCCCTCTCTCTGCAGGTATATAAAGGACACCGTGTGAAAAAAACACGCACGAAACTGCGTGAGAAGCACATACACGCACGAGCCCTGCAGGGTACACCCTGAGAGGCCAAGTCTCTCTGCATGTCTATGAAGAGCACCGTGTGAGAAACACGCACGCACCCTGCAGGGCACACCGTGAGAGACTTTCTCCCCGCAGGTCTATGACAGGCACCGTGTGAGACAGGCACACACCCTGCAGGGTACTCCGTGAGAGACTCTCTCTCTCTCTACATGTCTATGAAGGGCATGGGTGAGACACGGACGCACGCAGGGTACCAGTGAGAGCCCCCTCTCTTTGCAGGTATATAAAGGACACCGTGTGAAAAACACACGCACGAAACTGCGTGAGAAGCACATACACGCACGAGCCCTGCAGGGTACACCCTGAGAGGCCAAGTCTCTCTGCATGTCTATGAAGAGCACCGTGTGAGAAACACGCACGCACCCTGCAGGGCACACCGTGAGAGACTTTCTTCCTGCCTGTGAAGGACCCCGTGTGAGAAACACACACGCACGCATGCACCCTGCAGGGTACACGTGGGAAACTCTCTCCCTGTCTAATGAAGGACACCGTGTGAGAAACACACGCATTGATGCACTGTGGCGATCACAGCTTGTAATCTTGCATTGGGTGGCCACTACTGGAATCCTATCTGAGGTGGTCACTATTACAACACTAATAGTAGCTCAGGATGATTTTCTTTGAACATAAGAATCTCTTATTAAAGAAAAGGTTGGACACCCCTGTAGACGGTGGTGTTTGCAAGATTGTTCGTGCATTCCTAAAATGGCAAACATTCCATGGTTGTCTTTGCCTCCGAAAAAAAATGGATCCAAAGACATGGACATAAATGCAGAGCTGTATGCTAAAGCTGAAAACCATCATCTTAGGAATGCAGATTGCAAAGTCATGCGGATCGGTCCTCAGGCAAAGATGTGACTTTTATAAAACTAGAGACTCGCTCCCATCAGGCTGTTTGCAGCAAGCTTGTGTGGAGTGTTGTAAAGACATACATTGACTGCTGTATACAAGGATAGAGAAATCATACACATCAAGAAATTGACAGGAGAGTTGTTTGATTAGCCCACAAACAGACGCATAGCTGTAAGAAGGGACAGAGAATCATCCACATGATGGTACAAAGAGAATTTTCTCCTCGCTCTCCTTCCTTGTACCTCCTACTGCTCTTCTCCTCGCTCTCCTGCCTTGTACCTCCTGCTGCTCTTCTTCCCACTCTCCATCCTTGTGCCTCACACGGTTCTTTGCCACTCTCCTTCTTTGTATCTTTGGCTCATCTTCTCATCACTCTCCTTCCTTTTGCCTCACGCTGCTTTTTTCCTCCTCAATATCCTTCCTGATGCCTCACTGTGCTCTTCTCCTCCCTCTCCACCCTTTTGCCTCACGCTGCTCTCCTCCCCAATCTCCTTCCTTGTGCCTCATGCTACTTTTCTCCTCGCTCTCCTTACTTGTACCTCCTGCTGCTCTTCTCCTCACTCTCCTTACTTATGGTTCATACTGCTCCCCAACTAACTATCCCAATACAACACACATAATTACACTGCACACCACATACATACAACTCCATAACACATAGGTAAAACACAATCCCATTTACAACGCCAAAAGCTCTAACTCAAAAAAATGCGAGACCTATTGCATTTTCAATGCTTGTTTAATAAGTCAATGTAGAGCCTTCAGGAAAGGGGATATGTGCGCACGTGAAAAGAGGCTCCCGAATTTGTGGTTAAAAGGAAAGGGCGCCATCAAATTTGATACCTAAATTCTTAACGGTGCCACGTGGAGGGCTGGGGGAAGGAGGTCGCTTCAGCCAGAAGGACCTCCATGAATCTAATAAGGTGGGGCCAAAGAATAGAATAAGTCTGGATTACATTTCAAATAATTGGTGGACATCCAATGAAACATGTGAAAGACATTTTCTAATAACCTCTCCACCAAACTCCTCGCCCTTTCCACATGTAAACAGGAGCGGAGTGTGGTCATTGTAAGAGAATTTAGCCCCTGTCTTGGCTAACAATGCTAAAGACATAAGATAAAGATGAAATAATGTTGCATATCATTGGTATACAATACATTGGACAAATCCGTTTACACAAACAAAACCCATCCAGTTGACCCAGTGAAGTAGTTCCTCCATGGGAAGTTGGTGTAGCAGAGGGACATAGTGCTTTTCCCTGAACACCAATTCAATGCTCAAGTCTCTTCCCACCCCCAAACAAAAGCATTCTAGCGCGCATTTATTCTTTAACCCCTTAACCGCGGCACAAATTCTCCCGCAGTGCGGGAGAATTAATGAGTGGGCGGGGTTCCGACGTCCAACGGACGTGCGCCGCACCAGGGAGGTAGTGCTTGCATCGGCCATTGGCTGACGCAAGCACCGAAGGGGTTAAAATTATTGGAGCACTACTTTGAGCGAGTTGACGCTTTTTTTATTTTTTATGTTTTGCTACTTGAGAACACAAAGTAACAGCAGCCATTTTTTATTTAACTTACGGCAGTGTAATACGTGCACCTAGTTCTGGAGTTTGCGGAAGTAGAGTCTCTCCTTAGTCACCTACAGTTTGTATCAGGAGACTGGTGTAGAAATGAAAGAAACGAAAGAAGCATTTATTAAGTGCATAGCTACCCAGGGGCATCCCAGCGCTAAAACAATAGACACCACAACCACATTAAGAGAAAAGCCAAGTTTTTAGATGTTTACGAAAGGCCAAATGATTAGCTTCCCTGCGTAATCGAAGTGGAAGAGTATTCCACATCCTGGCAGCATTGTAAGAAAACAGGCGGCCACCACTTCTAGTCTTGTTGATCCTGGGGACTACGGCAAGACGGAGGTCGTCCGAACGCAGGCGTCTATTCGCGAGGTGAGGCAGGATAATGGAGCGATTGATAGACGGTCCTTTCCCTGCTAGCGTCTTGTGGACAATACACATGGCCTTAAATTTAACTCTCTCCTGAATAGGGAGCCAGTGAAGAGATTTCAGGGCTGGCTTCGCAGATTGACGGTTCGGAATCCCAAGAAGCATCCGCGCTGTGCAGTTTTGCACCGTCTGGAGTTTTGAGATAGTGGCATATGGGGCTCCTAAATAGAGAACATTCCCGTAGTCCAGGCGAGGAAGAATGAGGGCCTGGACCACAAGCCTTCTTGCAAGGAAGGGGAGAAGCGGGAGGCCTTTCCGAAGCATCCTTAAGATGCCGTAGCAGGAAGCCACCACATTCTGCGCCTGTGCCTTAAAGCTCAGATCACGGTCAAGCCAGAAACCTAAACTTTTAATCTGGGTCTTGGGAGGAGGAACTGGGCCTAGACAGGCTGGCCACATTACTTCTGCATTTACAATGCAATAGGTCTCGCAAGGACATTGTTTTGAGCTATTGGCATTGAAAATGTTAGGTCCCCCCCCACCCCCCTTCGTGAAGCATTAATCAAATGGTGTAGTTGAAAATGGCAATAGCTCACTTTGTTGTAATTGCGAAATCTATTGCATTGCATTTGTACACCTCAGCGCCTCATCAGTGGTAGTAGGTGCTATATAAATACCCATGCGAAGATCTTCTCCCACGGGGCAGAACACCACCCCGGCTCGTTTCCAGTGTATTTTAACTGTCCTAAAGGATGTCAGGAGACTATCACCGGAATCTAAATACCAGGGATCCACACCTTACGGCATTTGCTAAAAAACAAACATCTGCTGGAAGTTAAGACACTCGATTTGCGGTCGTGAAACGTCTCCAAAATGTCGGCTGGTTATAACATAACACAAAGTAAGGCGAGCACATTCCATGCCTTTTGCAGCCTGGTGGCGGGTCGAATTAGTTTGAATAATGTGCAGAGTTGGTAGTCCTTTGTTGTGTGTGTAGGGGTGTCCCACTGCCTTTGTTTTTTTTAAGAAACTTGTTTCAATATAGCGCCTTTGCACAATGTCTTGGCTTTGTAGTGCTGTGAATTAGAGAGGTGTTGCTGAACCTAGGGGACTAGCGAGTGCCTTGAGAGCGAGGTCTGTGCGCTGTACTGTGGCTAGTTAGAGGTGTGACCACTGGAGGTTCAGCCGCGCGCTGGGAAAAGTGTAAAATGTGCAGATTCACGTCTGGGTGTCTGTAATGTGCACTGGAATAACAAGGAGCGCTGCCTGAGCTTGTAGACGAGTGGGTGGAGATACCCTTCTCCACATGGCCTTTAATAGCATCGGTAAGAACCAGTTGTAATAAGCGGCGTAAGAACAGGCCGTAAGGACCGTTTCGAAGGGGCACCAATAGGATTAGTTAGTAAGGTGCAGTGTCACAGAACCAGTAAAAAACGATAGCAAGGAACAGCGGCAGAAGTGGCGTTATAGAGCACGGCAAGTAGAAGCGGTAAAAAGTGGCGGTGAGCAGCAAGAAACGGAGCAGTGTAAGGCGCTGTACTAAGAAGCAGCGGTAATGAGCAGTGTAAGGAGCTGTGCTAAGTGACGGTGAGGAGCAGCAGCAAGAAGCGGCGGCACGGAGCAGTGTAAGGAGCTGTAAGTGGTAGGACGCATCCTATGGAACATGGCTAAAGGATGGGTGCAGCGCTAGGGAGGAACCCCGGCTCACCTGCCCGACTTTGTGATGACCAGCTTGTGGAACTGGTCCCAGAGCTCCTTGGCCTCCAGGGTGACCTTGGGGTAGTCGTCCACCTCCTCGTCGGGTTCCAGGCTCTTCAGGGAGCGCAGGTGGGCCACCGCGGCGGCTGCCTGCTGCTGGTGGCCCAGGGCCAAGGATGCGACGTGCAGGCTGGCCTCCGACAGCCCGTCGTCCGCTTTCCCCAGCGCCGAGGGCCAGCCCCGGGAAGAAGGAAGGCTGCGCCGCCGTTAGGAAGGCAAACATGGGGAAGTTGGCCGGGCAGGGGGGGCGCCGCATGGAACGGGCGGTAGGCCATGGCAGTCCCCGAGAAGGCTGGGTCTCTCATGGGGGCATCTGGAGGTCCAGGGGGGAGGGGTGGGAGGGAGAGAATCCGAGCGGAGGGAGGAGGCTCAGAGGATCGGGTGTGTCCGGGGGACAGGGGATCAGGAGGGAAGGGAGGGCCCGGAGAGGGAGCCTTTGGAGGTGAGAAGAGTGGAGTCTGAGGGTGTCGGACTAGGAGCCTCCGAAGTCTGGGAAAAGGCGTGGGAGATTCCGTCCAAGAGCAGCCAAAGTCCAAGGATGGATCTCAGCTGTGCCCTGGTGGCTCAGACTTCCTTCATAAAGTTGCTGGCTCCGCGGGCTTTAACAGATGGTAATGGACCGAAGGGCTCCTGCGCCCTGCAAAGTCTCCTTCAATTCAGTCAGGAGAGAATCTGGTGGGTTCTCCACCGGTTCCGGGGTCTCTCGGTGCTGCAGACCTCGCCATGAGATTGTCTTTGCCTGTTATGGGATATCCTGGTGTGTGAGGGGGGCTCCGAGGTCTGATCTCCGCTCAGCTGCTGCACGGACTCCTTAACTCACGAGTATCTCCAGCCCTGTTTGTCAGTCCCGGCTCCTCCTTGGCCGCACACTGCGCTCCTCGGCTCACACGTGCCCTCCCCGGCCGGCTCCGGGGTGTCTCTGCACTGTCTCAGGCGCCTGCTGCTGCTCCAGGCTGTACCGAGCTCAGCTCTGCTCGGCTGCACACAGCACTTCCCTGCTCACATGTGTCTTCCCTGCCCGGCTCCCCCCGCACTTATGAACCAGGCTCCCTTGATTGCTGATTTTACGCTTTTCCGACCAATTGTGGCTCTCCATGTAAACATCGGCTTCACGTCTCCTCCTTGCACGCATTCCAGGAAACAATAAAACAAGCTGTCGCCACGCCATTGCGCAATTGAAGAAAAAAAAAAAAAAAAAAAAAAAAAAAAGAAGGTAACTTAAAGAGCGCCATGCGTGCCTGCAATGAGCTCACATGAAACATGATCCGGCAGTACACGCCTCCAAAAGTTAAGTAAGTGCTTCACGACAGCCGTGAAGCAGACGATCCAGTCCGGATGGGCAGGACGAAAAGGGGAGGGCAACAAAAAAGGCTCAGTTCCAATCAGAGGCCAGCGTTTTACATAAACGATGACGCCAGCCAATGAAATTGAGGGGCGGGGCTTCAAGTCCCCTTCTGAAAACCCCTCATCCACAATATGTCTCGCAGAGCGAGTAGCGCATGCGCGCTGCAACGCTAGGCGAGACCTAAAAAGGGAGGGAATCCCTAGAAGCATCATCTCAGACTTCGCCAATCCGAAAGAAAATGGAGAATTAGCTAATCTCTAGATAAAAAAGAGCTATCTGACCCAACTGAAAAAGTATAAAAAGTCAATTTCTTCAGCTAAGGCTGGTTACTTCTCTTCAAAAATCCTGAGCTCTACCACCAGGTCTAAAGAAATATTTTCCAGCGTAAACGAATTATCCAATCCCGACAGTTACATTAAAATCTACACCGTCAAGCATTTTGTAACTCCCTTAATTCGTTTTTTATTGATAAAATTGTTACAATAAAATCTAGTATTCCTTTCTGCCCTGCTCGAGGGTTCGCCCTCAACGCTGGAAAACCCCTGTTCTCTTGAACAGTTTCCAGCAATACAGACTTTTTTGGATCTTCCGTCTAAAGTAAAGTCGGGATCACCTACTGACAGTTGCCCGCCCCATATCTTAAAAGAAGTTTTTACCACCTTCCCCGGACCCGCCTTGGCGCTTCTTAACAACTCCTTAGCACAGGGCTGCATTCCGAGAGCTTTCAAAGAAGCAACAGTCGTCCCCCTGCTAAAAAACCAGGTGCGGATCCTAGGATTTTGACTAACTACCGGCCCATCTCCCTGCTTCCCTATCTGGCCAAAATATTTGAATCTCATGTGGCCAAATGTCTGTGCTTTTATTGAGCAGTCTGACTATCTTGATCCAAACCAAGCGGGGTTTCGCCCAGCCCACTCAACCGAGGCAGTAATACTTACTGTACACGCTTCGAAAGGAAGCCGATAAGGGCTCCCCCCAGGCCTTGGTGTTGTTGGACCTGTCCGCGGCATTTGACACGGTCGACCATGGCATCTTGATCGACCGTGTCAGGGCTGCCGGCCTTAAGGGAGCGGCATCTGGCTGGATTGAATCATTTCTTGAGGAGCGTACCCAGTCAGTACGTCTTTCCCAATTTTCTGCACCAAAAATGGAAACGACATGTGGAGTACCTCAGGGCTCCTCGTTGTCCCCTCACTTATTTAATCTTTATCTTCTTCCCCTACTTCGGTCCATGAAAAATAGGAAGGTGTGCACATATAATTATGCAGATGATCTGCAACTGGTGTTCTCCATCGATAATTCATCTAAATAGATATCTGAATTCCAGCCAACGATGCTGCACATCCGTGACTGGATGAATAATAACCAGCTAAAATTAAACCCAGATAAAACTGAAGTGATTCCGATGGGTGGTCCCCTGAACCCTTGGAATGCACAGTTTTGGCCAAGTGAACTAGGCTTCCCCCTATTCCTTCTTCCTTAGCCAAAAGTCTGGGCGTGATCATCAATAGTGATCTCACTATGAAATCACAGATAGGAGCAGTAACTTCAACCTGTTTCTTTCAGCTAAGGAAGATAAGGAGATTACTTACTCGGGAAGCGTTAATCCAGGTGGTCTTAGCCATGGTGATATCACACCTGGATTATGCCAATTCTTTAAACTTTGGCATCCCGCTATAGCTTATTAAAAGACTGCAGATGGTGCAGAACCAGGCAGCCAGGCTGATATCCCAGCAAGCCAGATGGGAACATATCTCTCCCACTATGAGAAAGTTACACTGGCTTCCTATCTCACAAAGATGTGCATTTAAAGTTGGTTGCCTTATTTTCAAGGCCTTGCATGGTGCTAGCCCAAAATTCATATCCAGACTCGTTCAAAAATATACACCTGCACGGAGCTTGCGCTCCGCCCACAAGAACTTCCTAACCATCCCCTCCTATAAACGGAAACGAATAGGTGGATGCAGGTTTGGGGTACTGGCACCCAGCTTCTGGAACACTCTTCCTCTGGACATCAGAACCTGCACCGAATTCTCTAGATTCAGAAGGCTCCTTAAGACTTGGCTATTCACCCAAGCTTATATCTAGATTCTGCAGACAACTAAGAGACATGGGGCTCCAGTAATTTCTTAAGTCAGCGCCAAGAAACCAATTGGTGTATGTGCGCTTTATAAGAATTTTTAACATAACATCTCCATTCAATTTCAAATATGATTGATCCATCCACTTGGCCACCTTCTCCAAACAAGGACGCAGGCCAAGAGAGGAATTGTCAGAATGGTTCAGGGCCACGACAAGTTGAGTGTCGTCTGCGTAGGTCACTATATGGACCCCAAAAAGAAGCACAATCTCTGCTAGCGGGCTCATATAAACATTAAATAGGGTGGGACTCAAGGACGATTCCTGCGGAACCCCGCAGCGGAGGGACATCAATTTTGTAGTGGCATCACCTTCGAAAACCTGGAAGGACCCATCTTCCAAGAATGATTGCAGCCACACTATAGCTCCCCCCATTACCCCCAGATTTCTGAGTCTATGGACCAAAATTTGGTGGTTAACGGTGTCGAAGGCTGCACTGAGGTCCAGAAGGATGACTGCAGTGGTGCCTCCGGCGTCCAGAATCTTCTTGGACTATGACTACTGCTAAGAGGGCAGTTTCTGTTCCCTGTAGTGGTCGAAAGCCAGTCTGCGAGGGGTGGAGAAGATTGTGGGACTCCAAAAATGTAGAGTACTGAATTAACATGTTTTTCCACAATTTTGCTGATCCATGGGAGAAGTGAGATGGGACGATAGTTTCCCAGGAGATCAGGGTCAAGGCTAGGCTTTTTTTAACAACGCCTTCACCATGGCACTTTTCCACAGAGTGGGAACTACTCCAGTAGAAATGGAGGCATTAATCAGCTCCAATATAATAGGGGAGATAGTTCCGAACGCTTGCTTCAGAATGTTAGGTGGAGCAGAGTCTCTTGGTGACCCACACTTCACGAGCGCCAAGATGGTTTTGAACAACTCTGGGTCCATCAAGGGAATTGCCTCCAAGTAATGTTTCCTGCTCTGAGGACTAATATCCAGTGTTTGAAGATTGCTGTGGCCATCTGAAAGAGGAAATGACGTATAAATGGTAAACTTTAGTTCATCACGAGCACTGCTAAGGCTCGGAGGGCTTAAAAAAAAAAAACTGTGTAGAGTGAACTTCCTCCACAGTTATCTGCCTCACATAAAAGCTGGGCCAAGTCAGGACCACTTCCAAGTGACATCACAGGCTTCTCCCATGAGCACTCGCTTAACTGCTCCCCACCCCATCTCTCTAACCAGCCTTCACTACTACTAAACAACCCCCCCCCAAACTAAAGGCATCCAGGTAAAACGGAGGCGTTAAAGTGTCTTCATTTGCCTCTTCCCAGTTGGGCATAGAGGGGCCTTGGACCAGAAACTGTCTCACTACCACCCTACTCCTCAGTGGGCCCAATGAGGTGGTGCACCGCTACTTAAGTGGGTTCCCTATAGTGCTACCTTGGCAGCTTGAAGGTGCTTTCAAAAGATGGGCCAGTCGCTCCTTGATGGATTTCATTTTCCACGCTCCCGATGTTTTAGTAGCATTATCTGTTGCTCCTGGATAATTCTATATAGTTCTCCTTGGTGGTTTAACAGTAATAGTACTTCGTGTTTTCCACACATCCTAATAGACTCAAATGACATTGACAAGTTCTAAATTATATACCGTCTACGCTAAAGTTGATAAGTACCTTCAAATGCAATGGCATCAGTACCGACACCCTCACTACAATTCATGGTTGCGTTGCACGAGTGAGGAAAGGACGATCGGTTAGCATATTAAAAGTGCAAGATGCAATGTTAGGAAACCAGATGAGCAAGTAGCATACTAAAGCGGTGCCCTTATTACAGTACATATAAGATAGACTAAAAAGCCTTTGTATGCCCGAAAGCCATTACAGGCATATTTGGCACACCATTAATTATGTTTGACTAAAAAGCATCTGTTGGCAATGAACTATACAGCTCCACAAATAATAAAAATGTGTCCAGAAGGCGGACAATGAAGACGAAAAAAGTTCAGTTAACAGTGCTCATTTTCTACGGAAATGCTTTGCATAAACTTCAAGCAGGCCTGCATGGAATGCCATGTGATAAATTATAGTAATTTATATTGCTAAGAGACTTGTTTCTTACCTGTTACAAGGAGCAAACCAGATGCAAGCTGCTTCAAAAACATTACACGCTGTATAAAAAAAGAAAAAGGTTTACTATTTGTGAAGTCAGTTACTGCTCATTTAAAGAAGCACAATGAATTAACTTGAGAAGGAAGCTTTTCACCACACTAATCAAGTACTTCTCAATTAGCATACTAAAACCAATAATCTTGATACAGCTACAGCATAAAAATTCAAGCCTATGTAAAGGTTACAGTTTCTGCCTCCCTTTCCCACTTTGAATCAGTTTTGGGCTGGCTGTACGCTTTAAAATGTAAGTTGCTGGTTCTGTTAATCCTTTAAACCTCAGGGGGTACGTCTTTACACGTGTCTATGGCGGAGAAGAGTTGGATTCAGTTTTGTGAACTGAAGTTGGGAGAATAGAAGTGGGCTACTACTGCAGTACACTTACTTCCCTGTACATTGTGTATCATAAGTGAGCTCAATGGGTCGAACATGTACTTTGATTTTTTTGTACCAGCTGGATTAAAGAAAAGTCAACGCAGGGCACACGTTTGCACAGTGATGAGAACACTAGAAGAGTTTTAAATGAGCTGTAAGTGTTTCATCATGGCTATTTGCCACAACCATTCGAAAGAGAATCCAGATTCACAGATAAAATAGGAACCATTTCATTTCACACTTGCTGGTCTGCCATCCTTTCACTTCCTATGATGTAGGTCTTTGGTTCTGCAAACTCAGAGATAAGGAAGTTACTTACCTGCAATTATGGTTTTAAGATCTGGATTTACATACCGTACATAAATCCCGCCATCTAGTGGTGGTTAGATCTGAAGTGTAAGACTTTTCTTTCTGTAGGCGGGAGTCGACAAAGAGCTCAACAGGGACTTCAACTATAAGCCACAATTGTTTTCCCTTCACTAGCTTTCATTAGGGAGGAGGAAAGGTTGCATGTGAATCTAGAAGAGCTCCAAGCTGCTAAACTATTAACTTTTGCAGCATAAAGGCTCTTCTAGAGTAATGTGATGTGCATAGATTATGTAGCAGCATCATCTCCCCTGAGTGGGAAGATAAGAGGGAGTGATGACTAAGTTTTTTTTCCACTGTGAAGGGAGTTTATCTACGCAGGTCAGATTTTTTTGCTCAAAGGCTTTAGCTTCAGAGATTTTATTGGAAATGTGGATGTCCTGGTTTTGACAGGCCCTGATGTTTTGTATGTTGTGTCCCTGTGGTAGCAAGAGCCTTTTCTGTAATCTAACACTGACCTTCCTTTAGGTCTTTTTCCTCCTGCTGTTCTCCCCAAGCCTCTGCAAGTGTGACTCTCTTCAATGAAACCCATTTGCTCTATTAGAGAGGCTATCCTATTACTTTATTTCTCAGAAACACATTCCCCAAATTCCCTAGCAGCTTCCACTGAACGTCACTCAGCTTCTAGCCCAACAGTGGGCGAAAAAAAAATAAAAAATTAAATATAGTCACATACTGAGGTCAACAGCACTATCAGGCGCCACCTATATTAAGGTAAGTTTTATCAGGCTTACATTCCTAGACCCCAACCAATAGAGCACGCAATTATTAACAGGACATTAATTCAGGAGAGATTTCACACTGAAAAAAACCCCTTTCACACTGGAAACCTATTCCTAGGCTCCTCCTGTATACATTTGTCAGTCAAAATAGTTGGCTTGAGTAACCGGCACTTGGCAAGCAGGTGCCAAGACAATTGTGAACATATTAGGTGCAAAAAATTCCTTTTTTTTTTTTTTTTTTTTACTTCATGCATGTGAAATTTGGGACACTGTTTGAATACTGTTAGACTAGACAGCACATTTAAAAGGAATTAACTACGACCAGAAATACGCAATTGCACCCTTTACACATAAAAAGCGATAACATCGAAGATTGGTTATGGATATTTTAATGCTAAACATCCAATTTTAAGGAAAAATACCTGTAAATTCCAGATGTGTCAAGGAATCTGGTTCACTACTAATCTTTAAATGTGCAATCTGACATTTTTCATACAATGATACCACAGCTGTAATGCTACTTACTCCCTTCTGAACAGTTACTGCGAAGAAAAGGCAGTGACTGGAATATACTCAGAACTTGATACATCGGAATATTGTTCAAACTTAAGTGGGGCTTTCACTTGCATAATAAAAGACAAAAGAATTTTTGTTACCTACAAGTGAGCAATACACTTCAAGTGGAGTGAAGGAGAATGCGAAAAAAAATGGGGGGAAAAATCTGCTTGCATGCCAATAAAATAAGCTTGCAATGAGACAAAGGTAGGTCACCCAACTCTAAAGAGAGCAAAAAAAAAAAAAACTAGATGTCAAGTTGACAGGGATAATACATATGCTTGATGGGAAAGAGAACTGGTTAATTCACTTAAAGAAAATTCCACCATAAGGAACGTGATAAATTGAAATGGTTGAATGGGAGGGTGGGTTGACCCTTTTCAAGGAATAGCTGCAATTCCCGTCAGGGTGAACCACAAAAGTCACTAAAGTAACCGGTCCATAGCCCACTGGCAACAAAAAATAAACAGCCTTAACTTAGAGGCAATGTGTTAAGTATTTATGCAGCACACAAACAGTAATAAAGTGAAAACACACAAAAATACACCAATTTAGAAAAAGTGAATTCTAATAAATTTAACAAAAATTAATTTACAACCAGAACTATGCAATGAACTCCTAAAGTTTAAATAACAATCTAACACCTAAAGATCAAAGCGCCAACAGCAGACAGCTTGTCGCGCGAGGCTGGGTCAGAATCGAATAATATGACTGACCGCAATTAAGCGCAGGTCAAATACAAGTGGATTAGGCCAGGTCATTGCTTACCTTCGGACTTAGAAGAGATTTTTAAAAAAAGGCTTGGTGATGGTAAAGTTCAGCCAACCAAAGCTGCAGGATGTGTCAGAGAAGGAAGGTGAAGATTTCTACGTTGGGACTTAGTCACTTTTTTGGAAGTCAAAAATCTTCTGTGGGAATGGGCAGGAAATGTACCCTAATAGTTCTAGGAGGCCGGATACCCCTTCGCAGAGGGGCAGCTGAAGGATTTGCTTCTGCGGAAAAGAACGTAGCAGAAGCTGGCACGAAGTACGGACGACCAGCGATGCACCATGGTCCGATAGATAAGCAGTTTGGTCCCGGTTTTTCCTCGGCTCCCAGTGCAGTTTTTAGCCAAAATGTTTCAAAGTCCCAAGTTTGGGATTTTGGCTATATAGGCATCTTTAGCACCGCCACCAAGGGCTCAGGACTAGAGGGGCACACTTGGGGGGTGGGGTTAGGACCTCAGGATGGGTCCAAGTGCAGGTTCAAGAAGGTGGGAGCCCGTTATGTTCCTGTGGCTCTTAACAGGAGGGCAGCAAGCTAGCCCTTGGAGTAAGTCTGGTAGTCCACGTTTCAGGTGAATAAACTGGACTCAAGCAACATGGCAGGCCTCCAAGAGTTCAACACAAGCTCCAGGTAGCAAAGCAGTCCTTCCAGGTGCAGCAAAACACTCTCAAGTACATAGCATGCCACAGCAGCAGGCAGTCCTCAGAGTCCTTCAGAAGATTCAGTAAGTGAACTGAACAGTGGGTATGAGGGTCTTATTTGTTTTAATACCTGGTGCCTTCTTTTAAGTAGAAGTTTATAAAGTGTTCCTTTGAAGTGCTTGAAATTTCCTGACTCCCTTGGCTCCAAGCTGCCTGCAGGGACACTGTAGTGGTGACAAGTCTGTTGTGTGACGGTGGAGCACAGCCTATCAAGTTGCAAATGGGGCTGTGCCCAGCTTCGCCCGACTATCCTGCCATTTGATGGTCCATCCAGGCACACCTAATCCCTATAGTATGTGGCTATCTGGGAGGAATAAACAAAGTCCAACTGCACCTAGTCATGCGACCCAGGAGAAGCTCCAGGCACCAAATAGTTTAGGGCAGGACAATCCCAACTTTCCAAATGTAGAATTTTCAAAATTATAACAAAATCTGACTTTACCATTAAATTACAATTTCTCAGACACCAAACACAAATTGCCTACCTGTTGCCAATAAAAAGTTAAGTCAACCCAATGTTACCCTATGGGAGAGGTAGGCCTCACAGTAGTGAAACTCATTTAGTTTTTCACTACCAGGACATGTAAAACTTGAAAGCTCTAGTCAAATCTTAATTGCATTGCACCCCGTTCTATTGACTATTTAGGGGTGACTTGTGCAACAAAAGCGGTGTTTAAGGCTTGGCAATGGGGTTGTATTGCCAAGTTTAATTGGCAATTTAAAACTGTATTCAGGCTGCAATGGCAGGCCTGGGACATGTTTTAAGGCCTACCTACGTAGGTGGCACAATACATGTTGCAGGCCCACTGGTAGCATTTAATTTACAGGCCATGGGTATATGTATACCAATTTACTAGAGGGCTTAAGTAAATTAAATAGGCCAATTTTACCATGTTTAAAGGAGAGCGCACAGCACTTTAGCACTGGTCAGAAGTGGCAAAGTGCACAGAATCCCAAGGCCAACAAAAACTAATTCAGCGCAAATAGAGGGGCGAGGGCAAAAGGTTGGGGGGGGAGGGGGGAGACTGTGCAGAAAGCCAGGTCCAACAAGGAATAACTATGCACAAGTTTTTGATATCCGGTCACCCTTCAGAGCTGTGCGCAAGTGGACAATACTAAACCACCACAACTTGCCCCCAAGAGACACTTCACTGAAAATTTCTATAAAAACACTATCTAACAAGGAGCAAAGAAATCAGAATTTGGTCAAATCACTTGTGTTTTAGTTTGATTTGCATGACGGGATGGCAGCTCCAGGTTTAACTTTCTTACTTCCAAACACATCAGTTGCCAGTAGTACAGGTCCAAAGACTTAAATACAGTTTAAGGTTAGCATACCGATACAGGTCTACAGCAGATCTAAGGTTTATTCTGCTTCAAAATCTATTTAATAACAAAAGTCTAAATAAGCAGCAGCAGTTGATAAATAAGAGTACCTTTCCTCTGTGTCGCCCATTAAGAAGAATCAGAACTGTCCCAGGAGAAATGGAGGCACGCAGCTTGCGCTTGTGCTGGGAGAAGGGCTTTTTACCATGACTCAGCAATTTGCGGGGTACATCCTCAGTCGGATAATATCGTGGCTGGAAAAAAATTAATAACACAAGTTTGAAGTCTTCTTATTGGTATAAATGAGCACTTTACCTACTTATGGTCATTCTTCAATCATTGATAGTGTCACAAAACTAGGCCATTACCCTGTAATTGATCCATCCAACTGATTTTGTAGTTTCACTACGAGAATTACATGTGGGTATCAAAGAAGAAATATTGTGCTACCTAAGATTTCTCATAAGCTTAAACACCTTCTGTTAAAGATTACAAAGTTATCACATGCATCGAAGAGATCTGATCATACCTCACTGCATTACAATCAGCTACTAGTCTTCAGCTATAAAGAAGCACAGCTCAGTGATTGCCTTCTGAAAGTCAGTTAGGATACTTCGAGTGGCATGTTCTGTCAAGTGTGTTAGCATCTGTTCCGCTAATCCCCAAAATGGCAATTTTGCCAACAGATGTTAACAAGCTTCAAGTTATTTATTGAGCCAAAAGGGTACCCAAAACCTTTTGATACCAGACCTTAATGATACAAACTATCTCAAATGACAAATCACAAGGGACAACACAAAGTTTAAAGATACATTTCTGGCAGCACTTAAGAAAACGATGCACAAAAAAAAAAAGCTATGACTAAATCATATTTTAGTGGTGGGAGGGTTAAAAATCAGAGGCAGTAACGACAGTGGACATCAGTAAAGAGCCTGTTTAAGGGTCTTTAAAAACTACCATGTGAAGCAAAGGCAGGTAATTCCTCAAGAGAAACATTTAAAATCACAAGAAAGGGAATAAATCAACATTGAAATTAATTGCGTTTACCATTTTACGAAGCTTAACCATACGGGTGCCTCCATTCTTGTCTCCACCTACTGGCTTTGAAATAGTTCCTGGTGGTCTTGCCTTCTTCTCAATCTAGAAGCAAAAACATCTGGCCATTAATTCCAACTAAGGAATGCTGAATATGCATAGTACTTTGTTTTTCCAACCACAACTCCCCCTTACCTTCGTTTCTGTGGCAGTGTACTTGCGCTTGTACATTGCTCTTCTGGCAAACATCGCTGATCGGGAATATTTCCCGATACCACGAGCCAGAACCGGGTTGCGGCTGGCATGATGCTTTTTGGTCTTCTTTGCTTTCTGCTCGTCTGCCATCTACAAATAAATGAAAGTTAAAAATGTATTGTGAATATTTGCAATGCTTAATGGCTGAAGTGAGTAAGCAAATGTTAAAGTTCAAATTACATGAAGTGAAACATGGTCCTAAATGCCTCATGCACATCCTGAGCAGTAGATCATGGTTCATCACTTTCAAATGTGATTCAAGAACAGCTGGCAGAGATTTCTAAACGGCAAAATTGAAGGCTAATGCACTAAAGTCAATTTCCTTAACTGAACAACTTCACTGAATACACAATAAAGGGTATAAGAGCCAACCAGGGGGTCACCTATAATTCAGTAAGCAGATCAAATCATGGTGCTTCAATAATAGACAACAGTGGCAACAACCAAAAGACTGAGCCATTTACCATTACATGGAGGGTATGGACATGAGGGACTTTAGGAATGCCCACCACAGAATCCGAATCAAGTCTTTCACACAGATGTATGGCACAAGCATTTGGTAAACTAAATCTAGCTTTTTGTCCACTCGTGGGTGGAGCGACAAAACAAAGAGCAACGGCTGCTAATCATGCACCACACCAAAATTACACCCACTTAGGCCAAACTCTTTCACACACTCCTCCAAACACCAGCTCCTTATAAAAATCCCAGCTCACTCCTTTTGCTAACTAAACATTCAGGTGAAATGACTTACCTCGATAAGGGCACCATTTTGGGCATCAAGCACAACACCAACTCCCCTCCATCACCTCTTCCCCAAAAGGCCAATTTACAGATCCATACCATTCCAACCTACTGAGTAGCGTGCAACCGGACCGGTAAAGCACTCTGTTACATGAAATAAGTACAACACAAATACAACTGATACAAAACACCTGTTCAACTCTACGCATTTATTAAGTGAGTGCAGGAAAACTGCAGAAGGGGTTGTGCAGATAGTTTACAACAATTGACAGTCACCACCATTAAGTTTCTTGAAATTTGCGAATGTATCCATTTTTAGATCCAAAGTATTTTTCACAAAAAGATATAATCTGCAAATAACCAGCCAAACCAGTCCCAGCCTGTCAAAAACAAAGGCGTAAAGTTTAACAGCTTAGCATGTCACTGTGGAATTAAATACTTTATCACTAAATATTGCAACACAATAACATTAGTTCAATTTCTAAAGCACACGGTTACTCAGAGGCGAGTCCACGAGCTAGGATTGGCCCTCCTACCTACCACCAAACTTAAGCTCACACAGTAACAAGCCATACCGGACAGGGGTACTCCACCAATGATACTACTGCATCTGGAATTACCACGTTTTGAACATACAACATGGCTCACCCCCATGACCGTATACCGAGCACCCTGTAAGATCTCCGTAGTCTTGGATTTGAAACCCATTAAGTTTGAGGGGATAAGGAGAGGACTGGTGTGCGCCAATGATAAAACACTAAATTCTTAGTTTCCACTAATGTTGCTACTGAGGTAGCTCATACCCCACCCCAGAAAAACCCTAGACTGCAAGGAGGCAGAAAGAAAACTGTTTAATTCCAGAAAGTGACAATCAAATTGGTTTACGTTTTTGTACTAATTGAAATACAGCCCTTCTGTGACCATTACAAGAGACCTGACACAGCACTGGCGTACCCGTCATTTGACATATGATGTGCATTGGAAATTGAATTTAATGCCAGTACACGACCTGCAGAATTGTTTACAATCAATTGAATTAAAACTAATATTGAAAAGAACAAAACTCCCCTCAATAAAAGCAGTTCAATAATTTTAGCACAACACGTTCTTTATAAGTACTAGCTGCTGAACCATTTATGGGAAATTATCTTTGCTTGGAGAAAAGACAAATGCATTTTACAGGTTTGGGTGTTTTTATTCCCCAAAAGCACTGGTACAAAACCAGACATTTTACAGGGATATTCCCGCAAACTGCCCACATCTCAAATCAAAGATCTCAACCTCTTCTTCACATCTGTTCACATTCTGTTTGGGTAATGTTCGCATTTCTTTTGTAACTCATGTAATTCAAAGTCCTTATGTAACGCAACTGGTTCTTTTGTAAAGCGCTCTGACACCTTTGGGTAATGTTCGCGCTATATAAAATCGCATTAAATAAAAATAAAATAAATCTGCACGAACAGCCCCCTCATCGATGATCACACCCAACTCCTACTACGTTAATCTACGATAAATAAAGCGTAGGAAAAGAATGGATATACCAATAACTACTAACCAATAGCTACTAATCTTCTGTTCTAGAGACTAATGACACCTGGCACAAAGAACTGCAATGCCTCGGAGATAGTGAGCATTAACAAAACCGGCTACAATAGAACGACTGCCCCCCAGATCACGCTACAGAGCTTTTACCACACTAAGGGCTACTAGGATTATGCGACAGAGAAACAAATTAGACAGCAAGGTTACCTAAATTATGCGACAAAATGGCAAAACACGCAGCACATTTTAAGCAATGCAGCTCGGCAAAAAAATAAAAATGTTGGTGAAATCTTCAAGTTATGGGTCCTACGTACTAATAAATCTATGATCAGGCAGTGAACTCTGCTGCCACAGAATCGCACAAATCCAATGGCCCTCACTACTGTCCGCATATTAAGGAAATATAAACAAAAGTTAAATATTCCAGTTCACTGTGCCACTGTTAGCTCTTTGAAGGAAACGGTTTTTATAAGTAAATATCAACAAAAAGCATTTGATATAAAAAAAAATACATAATATGTAACGTGTTACAAGGCCCGTTGACAACACTAATCCATCCCGTGTCGTAAATAAAAAATGCACTGAAACGGGGGTCATGATGGACACAAACTGAGCAGTCTCAGGGAACAATTTCACAGCTGCCAAGTGGACTGTCAAGTGTGACATCTTAAACTAGTATGTTTAAACCAACAGCACTTCGTGAGCATTTAATTTTACTATCAAGACTGCAAGTTTCAGAACTTGGTTAGAATTCCAGAACTATCACAAGCCAGGTCTTGGGAGCTCGGAAACGTCAAATTAACAAGTCTCGCCGCACAGATAACTAGGTTCAACTGATGTCTATATTCCCACATGTGGTGGAGTCCATTTGACCTTTAGCAAGACACTAAAGCTGCGTGAAAGTAAGATAAAACGACGGGCAGAAATTGACACAGAGACGCTACCACTGTTAAGTTTCATGTGAAAAGTTTAACCCATCCAGGTGGTAATAACACCTTATTTCCAGTCCTCTTGCACCGGCCAACCTATGCGCTCTAGGAACTGCAATCCTACTTTGCTTTCATTCAATCAGCTGGAATAATACACCCGGTAAAAACAATATCCAATAGAAAAGCACATGACTAGCAAAGTGGAATTTTGAAGGCAAGGGGTGCTTACCCAGCCATCCAGTATCCTAATCGGGCTGCACATGCACCCGTTCGTCAGTGCTTTGCCCCCTCGCCACCCCTGCCCGGCCTCCCCTCCTTCCGATAATACCATCCCCGCCGAGCAGCAACTCCGGGTAATTTTCTGCTTTGTAACTCCGCCATGGTGGAAGACGTTTACCAGTAAACCGCTAATTCGCAGACCGGCGTTTTTGAAGGAGGATTACAACGGATAAGAATGGACTATCTAGCGCATAAAAATCGTAGTTCCGCCATTCTTACCTTTGCTGAGGGGAAAAGAATTAACATCCGGGCCACGGACGTATAAGAGTACGCCGTAACATCACTTCCGGAGCACGGCCTTGTGGGAAATGTAGTTTTAATGCTGGGCCATTGGCACGGGCCAGTATTTCCATGTCAAAACAAGTTAACAAATATATACCAAGCCTTCAGAACCTGGTGTTCTTTCTCCGCTGAAATATAGCATTGAAACAGCCATACAATACAAACAAGCATGGGCAAAGTCAATATGCTCGCCTTAGAAAGGCAGTAGAGGTCCTTTGGCTTTCCGATGCATGCTTGTTGTTCGTCATCATTGGCTATAAGGAAAACAAGCATTGAAAATGCAATAGGTCTCGCCTTTCATTAAGCTAAAGCCATTTGCTTTGCTATACAATACCATTAGCAAAGCAAATGGCTTTAACTTAATCAAAGGCGACACCTATTGCATTTTCAATGCTTTTTTTTTTGCTCATGCGCACAATCTAAACACCTATGTGTCTTATCAAGCATTTATTTCAATATTGAGCTTATTTCAATGAATGGATTATAGTTGTGTGTCTCCATATTAGAATATAGACTGTATTGGAAGTCCTCAGAGGATATCACCACCCCTGCCTGCACTGATTTTTACCTCATTTAAAAAATACTGCCAAAATGAATCGCCTAGTACAGAGGTCTTCAAACTGTGGGGCGCGCCCCCCTGGGGGGGCGTGGATGGGTTCCCAGGGGGGCGCAAAGGCCTCTGCAAGCACATGTAAATGAAGACGCCTGGAAGTGCAGCGATGTTTATTTGCTGTATTTCCAGGCTGTCTTCATTACTCCGAAGCCCTCAGAGTGCCCTGGGGCCGGAGGTCAGTGAGTGTGCTGCTGGGGGCTCCGCTGGGCAGTGTCTGGAGTCTTATTAAGACTCCGGCATGACCCAGTTTTTCAAAGGTCTTTAAGGACAATTTGCATACCTTTGGAAACTGTTTACTGAGGCTTAGTTTTCCTTTCTGTTTCCACTACCCCTTGGGCCCCGACTCTGCCTATTCCTTACATTTGTATTTTAAATTTACTGCTGTAGTGTGAAAATGCATTGCATGAAAAGGAATATAAAAAAGGGTTGCCAATAGAAAAATGCCCACCATGTATGTTGAAAGAGCCTGCAAATACCTTGTTTTGACAATAAATAGGGTTTTAAATGAAAAAGTATGTATTCATTTGTTAATCTGACTTTCTGTCTGTTCCCTTTATTTTCAGTCATGAATCATTCAGGCAGCCCTAGAACACATTTAAAAATGCTTTCTATTTATATTTGCTTTTCGAAGTACGCACAGATAAGTGCTGTAAATAGGGCTTTAGGTGACTGTTTATTTTGTACCGTCTGCGACATCAAAATAATGAGCTAGTAACCCTAATCATAAGACTGGAAGTTTGTTGCAGGATCAAAACATTATTTATTTCCTCCACCCTCGATCCCTAATTAATGCAATAATAGCAATTGTTTAATTTATATCTGAAACCCTACGCCCCGTCAATAACATGCTGATTTACTTCAAATGTGTGGGAATGCACCCTGCATTCAGACAACTCACTCCTCATTTTCACCCTTCACTTTCACGCTCACCCTGCACTCACAGCGCATAGTTATGGATTTCCCGCATTTGCCACATAATCCATCATCTGCTGCATAATATGCAGATTAAAAAAAATGCAGCAACACGTTACCTCACAGTGGAAGGCCCTTTCTAAAGGTTGAATGGTCACCTTTCTGCTGCTTATTGCTATATGTGGGTGTTAATGTGATACTTATGAGGGGCAATAAAGGCCAGGACAGTGTTAACAAGTGTAAAAATAGCAAAATAATGCAGTAATGCTATCACAAAATATGCAGCATAATTCTCCTTTGCTTGCCGCAGAATGTAGTCAACCATGCTGCATAATCTGACCTTCTCCGCCGCATAATTCCAATGGCCCTGTTTATGGTGCTATGAGGTCCCAGCCTGTGGCAGAAAGCACTGTGAAAATGTAAGTCATTATTTTAAAACAGTATTTACATACTCTAAGCTAGGCTGCTGCAAAATGATGCAGTGATTGAGATAACAAGTTCTTACAAAATATACTTTTTAGTAATAATTAATCACACTGTATCTAATGCAGACATTTTTGTAAGTGTCTCCACTATTCCAGATCTCAGCTGATAACACCCTTACATCACATCTCAAAAAGAATAGATCTTTGCCACCATGAAGCTTTAAGCAGAGCCACTGGAATTATTCAGCAGAAGAGGACAATATTATGCGGCAGGTTTGACTAAATTATGCAGCAACAAAAGGTAAATTATGCGGCACAATGCGCCACATTTTCTGGTCAGCATTACTTCATTATTTTGTCATTTTAACTCAAGGTAACGCTGTCAGGGGAAATATTTCACCTCATTAGTACCAGTTTAACACCCAAATACAGCAGTAAGCAACTACAAGATTACCAGTCAATCTTTGCAAAGGGCCTTCCACTGCTCGGAAACACTTTGTCACGCTTTAAGTAACTTTTGTTCCGTTTGAGCTAGAATCAAGTTTTTTTTGTTAAAAATCTGCAGATTATGTAGCAAATGCAGTAAACTGATAATTATGTGGAAAACACTGCTGCTGCAGAAACTCATAATTCCAGTGGCCCTGGCTTTAAGTGACTCAATCAATTAATGGCTGGTAAGAAGGCTGGTTTCTTTTTTAACTTTCTGCACTACCACCACACCCTTCAATTTCAGGCAGAGGCATCTCAAAGTCAGTATTAACCATTCAGGGGCATTGTGAAAGCTGAGTCCATGGGGTGGCAGGTGGCAGGCCAGAAGGGTTGCATTCAGATGCAGAGCCCTAATCCTCTCAATCCCTGGGGCCTCACAGTAATGGTCTAGGAGACAGAGGAAAGGAGCGAGATTCATAGATATTGTCAAAGAGTAGGCCCAGAATAGGGAGCACTGTATGTGGACTCATTTTTGTGTGTACAAATGGCCAGAGGCAGTTTTTTTAGAGAGATGCCCCAAAGAAGGGGACAATCTGAGTTTTTTTTTAAAGGGACATTCATTAGTGAAGCTGGTATGGCTGCCAAGTGTGTAAGTGGCCACTGCTGGTTATCATTAAGGAGCAGATGCAGCAGGACTGGGGCCCAGGGATTTGAGGGGCCCACTGCATCACAGTTATGACTGTCTACCTTTAAAAAGGGGCATCAAAGCTTATTTTCCTTTCAAACATTAGGAACGAGGTGAAGATCCGTCATGGTGGGGAAGAGGTAAAAGATGCAGAGGAGATAACTGCAGTCCTGAGTAGCAGGCTATCATTAGTGCAGCAGGTATAGTTGCATTGGGGTCAAAGAGTGTGAGGGGCTCACAGCACCCCAATTATGGGGAGCAGTTTGTTTGGGATATCTGTTTTTGTTTGATGCATTTGCTGTTTTATAAGTCTCATATTTAGTGCGGTTCATAAGCTATAGAAAAAGTATTCCTGAAATCCTCTCATAAGCACCGCTCCCTGCACGTAGCCATGTCCCTCCCACTCCTGCCATAAAGTTTTGGAGGGGGGCCCGACCTCAAAACATTTTGTTTAGGGGGGGCTCAGAGTAAAAAAGTTTGAAGACCTCTGGCCTAGTATAGTAAAATGGTTGGGGAGGAGGGGGGGGGGAGACAAGTTGCTGGGGCAATTTTGCACAGTGCTGTCACTGCGAGAGCCACAGATTCGCAGGTCACACTTCCACAACGATATTTAGTTTCTGAGTGCACAGCAAAACTTTTTGGGAATGTCAAATCTGTCAAGGGGAACTCTGCTACCGAGTCTTTTCTCTTTCAAAGTATGACTTTTCAGCACAGTACAGTGCTTGGCATACAGTTAATCTCTACAACCGCGTGTTGCCAATTCTAAGGTCAAAGACCACACGGTTTCAGGGGGGGGGCGTCCCAGTTTAGCATACTTAAATGACCATGGCTCTCATCACAACTAAAGTAGCGCAAGAGACGACCGACTCGGCACAGCTGAAACCCAGCAACTTATCAAAGAAAAAGCATCACTCTCCCACGCCTCCCTGTGCGCAGACACAGGCAACGCTTGTTAGAATGTAAACCTTCAAAGCGACCCTTCAGACCCAATGTGACAGGTGGCAGCAGAGAGCTGACAGTGCCCAAGGGGCCAGCTGGCATTGTGCACGCGCTCACCACGGGCAGGGCGCGCACAGTGCCTGGACATCACAGGGTTCTGACGCTATTTAAGAACTATTAACGCACCCACGGGCGTGCTGCACGCACAGAGGCTGGTGCGCATTTGTGTATAGGGCTCCTGTGCACACGCACTGGCACTCACTTAGGTATCGCTTCGGCACACACCAGGACATACAGTTAGTGATCGGTGGTGGACGCGCGGCGCACTCTGTATGCTCAAACCATACGAGAGCGTGCAGCACACAAATAATACGGAGTCGGCCAATAATTGTATGGATTGTTCGTGCACCGCATGTGCACAAATGCATAGAGTACTGGTGCACACGCAACCTATGACCGTCGTTGGGAATGCACGCACGTTGCCACTGTGGAATCCTGACATGCACAACTGTGCACTCCAGGCATGCCAGGGCGTGGGCACGCTCTGCAAGAAACAGGTGCCAGAGATGTAGTGCGTGCCCGCTGGACGAGCCGCGGACTCACACAGATGGCGCACAGAGATGGCACGTCTCGTCATGGAGTAACTTCCGAGAGACATAGAAATAGGAGAAGATGTGTGGCAGCAAAAAACATTGACACAGAGAAGGGACTTGCTATCAAGGGGCATGGGGTAGTTTAAGAACTAGCGCGCTAGCTCATCTGCATTAAAGTCCCAAAGCAGGCGCCGTGATAATGACATACAGAAAGCGAAATGTAATTCTCTAGCCACCCAGAAAGAGACTTTCTATTTTCTTAAGGACACGGAGACGAGGATTTTATGTCAAGTAACAGATAAGATGTTAAGAAAAACAAAGTAAGAAAAAGCAGCTACGCAAGCCATGCACACCTTGGAAGGACGCCCAAAGATGCGGAAATCCTACTAAAACAAGCCCGTTACCATATGAAGAGCGTTCTCACAGCGCCCAATCAGAGAGCCGGACTGGCGCGTGCAAGGCAGCGTGACGAAGCTTCTGATAAGAAACTTCGTCACGACAGCCGTAATGCAGGCGAGCCAGTCCGGGTGGGCCGGCCCAAAAAGACAAAGGGAGGCAACACAGATAGCTCATTTCCAATGGCAGGCCACCGTTTAGCATAAACGGTGACGCCAGCCAATGGAAATGAGGGGCGGGGCTTAAATCCCTTTTGTAAAAGTACTTATTAGCAATAAATCTCGCAGAGCGAGCTGCGCATGTGCGAAGCAACGCTAGGCGAGACCTAAAAAACACAAGCACTAGCAACGCAAATAGGTCTGGGTTGGGCTAATTTAAATTGTTTCCATTGCTGAACATTGCATGGATATATAGCATGTGAAAGTATATGATCCTAGAACTTGTACAAGGCTTTCCATGCTTGTTTCTGTACTGTGCCTCTTTAGATGAATTGTAAGGTAAGCTTTTGTCGTAATATACTCCCTTAAATGGCAATGTAGATCGCAAATAATTTCTCTAAAACGGCAAAACCAAAAATCAAGCGTTAAAATAGAATGCAGATGTATTAAAAGCAGGTTATAAATTTAACCAAGAAGCAAAGCTTATTTCTCCTCCACTTTTCTTTACAATTAAAACAATAACTGTTCCAGCTCTGGGTTAAACGAAACCCCTTCTGTTTTAGTTACTGAGTGTTGTGTAAAGAGCATAATGAAAAGTATGGGAACTATGATCCTGAGTACAGTGGGGCTGCGGGGTCAGTGAGCGTGGGGGCAGGGTTAGATACGTGGCTAAAAAGAACTACATATTCTTTAACTATTTTGTTGGCCCTTTCACCAACAGATAACTGCCTATAAAATATAATGCACACTCCTTGGATAAAAAAATAAATGGAACTTAAATTTATCTGTGGGAAATGCATTTTTTCTGGTAGGAAAGTTCAATTGATTAATGCGATCACTTCAGACGTCTGTGGGTGTTACACAGAGGTTACGGATTTGAATCCTGGTCGGTGCACTGCAGAAATAGTGACATATATTTATAGTGCTAAGAGGTCCAAGCCTGTGACTGAAAGCACTGTGAATATGTCATTAGTTTAAAAAACATATTGCACATAGCGTAAAAAGGATATCCTAAAATGTGAAAAAAAGATTATCTGAATGTCTACAGTGCTTTCAATAGTTATGTTTTTAGGGTCTGTGCGAGTGCGGCGTTCCTGGCACCCCGTCTTGCACGCCTATACGCATCAGTCGGCGGCTCATTATATGGAATCACGTATAGACCTCCTATGGCTGCTGGCGGCAGATCTCTCTGTCCAATCGATACGAATTCTCCCACCCGGCATCTCTGACCACGTGCCTCTCTTGATGGAATGGGGCACTCGTCCCAGCACTCTTTGCCCCGCCTGGAGATTCAATGCCTGGCACTTGCAAGCCCTGGATGTGTCACAATTGTAGAGAAAAAGTTATAGCCCTTCTTACGGCTTAATGTGGGCTCAGTGTCATCAGCGAGTATGCTGTGAGCTTCAAGCAAGCCATTCCTGAGGGGTCATCTGAGAGGCTATGTGCATCGGTGTGAGGCACGCCAAGAGGCGTGGATGACTGATCTTGAGGGTCAGATACTGCGATTGGAGGCCGATCTACGCTGCGGCGAGGCGGAGGAGACTCATCGCCTTCTGGCCATGGTGCGTGCTGAGCTGAAGCAGGTCTCCCTAGATAAGGTGAAACAATGTTGGAGGGCCTCTTCCAAGAGAGTATATGAATCTGGTGATAAATCTGGCAAATTATTGTATTGGTTGGCGACTCGCGGCCTTTCTGATAGGGTGGTGCCTGCGGTCCAGGACTCCTCCGGCTGCCTCCAAGAGGGTCTACCCGATATTGCTCGTATCTTTGCAGACGTTTATCACACAATATATACCTGACACCCTCCGCCCCCACCTGAAACAGTGAATCGTATCCTAGGTGACATTCCACTAACATCTATCCCCAGCTCCTTTTCCTGGAGCTAGATCAGGCCCTCACTATAGATGAAACAGACTCTGCTATAACGGTGTTGTAGTCCAGGAAAACAGCGGGCCCGGATAGCTACCCCATTGAATACTATAAGCAATTCCGAGATATTTTGACTCCTCATTTACTAAACTGCTACACGACTGCGATAAAATGGGGCTCCTTCCCTCCAGAATTAGACTGCGCCACTATTGTGGTCCTCCCAAAGGAGGGCCTCCCTAGGGATCGGTGTTCGTCCTACGGCCCCATCTCCCTTAGTAATGCTGACATTAAGATCTATGCACAGGCACTGGTGACCTGCCTGACTCAGGCTCTTCCTTACCTTGTTCTTCCAGATCAATGTTGATTTATGTCAAGTCAGAGCACTCGCCACTGCATTCGCAGGGTGCACGCGGCTTTCTCTCGGATACATGAGTTGGATGGTACACTGGACCTTCTTCTCATAGATTTCTCTAAGGCCTTTAACATGGTGTCTTGGGACTTCTTGGATGCAGTTCTGTTGTGGGCGGGTCTGGGAGACACATTCCGTCAAATGTCCAGCCGTCTTTATTGCAATCCGACCGCCCAGGTCCGTGTGAATAGTGTTTTATCCGCTCCCTTTCCCATTCGGCAGGGTATGCGCCAGGCTGCCCGCATTCTCCGTTGTGGTTCACTCTTGCGATAGAACCCCTGGCGCGTCTTATGTGATGTGATGCCCTGGCATGGGTTTGGCAGTGCGGAATTGACTTTGAAGACTGCATAGCGTTATATGTGGATGACATCCTTCTGTTTCTTAGGAACCCTCAGACCTCTGGACCCCGATGCCTGGAAATCCTTCGTCTGTATAGTGATGCATCTGGTCTTCAGATCAATGAGGGCATATCTGGTCTGGTGGAGGTGAGGGGAGATGCGGTAGGGCGACTCTGGTGTCCGGACATTCCCACCCGGCGTAATTCCTTTAAGTACTTAGGCCTTTATATGTCCCACCTCCCTGACATGGCTTGGGCGCTTAACTTTCGGGGGCTTGCTCAGACTCCTGAACGAGACTTGCACTGTTGGGCCACTCTCCCGCTTAATCCCTTGGGGCGCATTGCCCTGTTTAAGATGGTATGTCTCCCCTGCTATTTGTACATCCTGGGTAATTATCCATATCCCATTCCCCCCAAATGGTTCCACTTCCTGATTTCTAAGTTTACAAACTTTGTATGGGCAGGTGGTAGACATAGAGTGGCTTTTCAATCAGCGTGCAGATCCCCCTTTGATGATGGCCTTGGAATGTCTAATATATACCTTTACTATTTGGCAGCACACCTAGTACTGATTAATGAGTGTTTCACTGGGTGTTGGGACGATCCGGTCTACCGCCTGGAGCTCCATCTGGTGGGTCTTGATGGTCTAGTTGACCTCCTTTGCGGAGCTCGTCTATCCCCGACATTACCCTCATGCACACAAGTGTCTCTTGCCTACTGGAGGGCAGTCCTCTGTCTTACCCACTTGGACCACCGTCTGACTGAGAGGACTCCTCTGTGGCGGGGCACATTGCTCCATCACCTTTCTGTTTTGGAGGGCTTTGCTCCATGGGACAGAATAGGTATTTCCTATTTGGGGGGCGTATACCTGGCGGGGGGGGCGGAATCTAATGTCTTTTCGGGATTTGAAGGGGTAATATGCATTGGCCAACTCACAGTTTTTTCGCTTCCTTCAGCTGCGACATGCCTTGCGTTTGCATATTCTCTCTGACACTCTCCTTCCCGAATATAGCCCTCTTGAAGCTAAGATCTTTTTGGTCGTTTGGGGAAAGGAGCCATTTCTTTGATTTACCGTTCCCTAGTTATCCATGCCCTGGACAGCCTCGAACGGCACAGACAGAAGTGGATATCATGGGTGGGAGACCTTGATGATGGTGAATGGAGGAAAGCTTGCATGGCGCCCCAGGAATTGGCGATCTCCTCCCATATGTGCATTATCCAAATAAATTATCTTCACGCAACTTATCTCTCACCACCCGCTTGCACCAAATATCGCCCAACGCACAGGTTGTTTGCATGCGATGCACACTTCCGGCGACGGACCTTTTAACACATAGCATGTGACTGTCCGGCATTGCACTCCTTCTAATACGGGGTGGGCGGGGAGCTCTCAGCGGTTCTTGGACTCCCTCTGGACTTGACCTCCCGTAATGTGCTGTTGGGGCTGGTGGAAGAACTGTGGGGCCCATGGGATGAACATATTTTCCTTGGGGTGGCCTGCTTGGTTGCCAAGAGAGAGGTAGCACGTACATGGAGACAGTGGGCACCCCCCATGATCCGGTGTTGGTCCCGGGGGGCAGATTGGTGTGCGCAACATGAGAAGCCTTGCAGGCGGGAACCTCCATACATGAACGGGTTTGGAGGAAATGGTGCTACTTTTATGGACTATCAATATAAGCAATTATTTTTCTCCGCCGTGATGTTACCATGTCCTGCTGTATCACTGTATGCACAGTTTCACCTGTATGTGATAATGAAAGTTTTTGCCGCAAATCTTGCAATAAAGTTGGTTATATAAAAAAAAGTTATGTTTTTAGTAAGCCGTTGACCGTATCTAGTGTAAACTTTTTTATAGGTTTCAATGAAAGGACTGATGCTATCAATTAAAGCCTTTACTGATTTCCAAGCAGCATTTAGATTTGCTGATTAGCCAATTGCAAACATTTACATTTCTTTTAGGTAGCAGGGACCCTGGAGATAAGGCTTGTTTCTTATTCAGCTGCCTCTCCCTTCTCTCACTTCACAGTGGAGTAGACCCTTCTTCTCTCCTTTCAACCAGCAGAAATTCAAACATTTAGAAACAGTTGTTTATTTAATAAAAAAGTATGGGAACTGTTTTGACCAAAGTAATAAAGATAGGGAATGCCGTTCCCCTGCCCACTTCAACCTCTGTTTGTGGACATGTAATTTCATGAGACAAGTTTTGCAAAATCCCTCCATGACAAGTTTTGCAAAATCCCTCCATGTATTGTTTTTTATGTAGCTTTTCATACCGTATTTCTGCCATTTTTAAGTGCTTTAAGTAGCAGTTACTGTTACACAATGTATGGTTTTCAAATGAGCAAAGGAGTACATTTGTAAGTCACTTCCTGCCTGGACCAGTTTTTGTGCTTTTACCCCTTCTGATTGCCAAAGTGGAGGTTCCTTTGGCTAAGGCAGCTTGCACCCCTGAAACTGCTCTTCTTCCAGTGTAAACTGCTGGTTTAGTGGATTTTCTGCCATGCATCCTGGCAAAGCCACCTTGGTTTCTGATTTCTTTTGCAGACCTCATCAATGCTTTGTATAAACTGCTATGGAGGGCATTGAGCGAATTGGCAAAATAAAAGTGTACATCTCAGATGAATACTGTGTTACCCACTTAAGCAGACAACATAAATATACTAGGAACGGGGCGAAACGATGACTTTTGGAATGCAGTGTTTAAACCCTCAATGAGATTTTCGTGGCCAGTACTAAAAATTAGTTTCGCAGCTTATATAATTGCTACTTAAGATAATAAATATGATCTGAAGATTCCTAATGCGAGTTCCTTCGAAAACAGGTCCAAGAACTTTCTCTGTGAGGGCCCGCATTTGTAAGCACTCATGAATTTCTACAAGGGCTTTTTTTTGTGTTTGTAAAGCAAGTTTGAAAAAAGACAGAGCCCGGGAAGACACTCAAACTTGTTCACTGACAATGCATCAGACTTGATAGGCCTGTGCTAGTAAGCAGAGCCACTCTGGTAATGGCTGCTGGGTATCGATCTCTTAACTCTTGAATGGTTGCAGTCATTTTGTCCAAGACGTATTCTGTTTAGCATAATTAGTGCCTTGAGACCCTTATGGGTGAGTAGTCATGCTTTACAAGTCACCTGATTGACTAATTGATTCGTGATGACACTAGAGGAGGCATAGTGGGAGAGTGGAGGAGTGTTTTTTGTACCATAAATTATCCTTGCTGCATGCCCTTTACCAGCACAATTAGGGCAAGTTCAAAAGGCCTTGTCGATGGAGGGCTCGTACAGCATCCATATTTTCCCCTGAACCCAGACTGCTCCTTTATTATGGTCCTCAGAACACAATGCAGTGGTGTAACATTAGCCCCCGCAGCCCCCGCTGGGTGGGGAGAGTGTTGAGCTCCAGGGGGCCCCCTTCAGCACTGTGCATGGGCTGAGGGCTCCTAATGTGCATGGGTTGCGGGCTCTTAGCCTGAGAGCTCCTGACTGGGTACGTGAGGGGGGTTCCATGTACTTTGCAGGAGGGCCCATTCAACTTTCGTTATGCCGCTGACACAATGCGGACAAAGCAGCAGAAGCTGTGCTTCATGTGGATAAGAGGGTGCGTTATGAACTGATAGTGCTAGCAGCAGAGAGCCATCAGGCTGTGTGTGGACATGAGACTGTCCAAAAAGGCAATCTGGCGAGAGCGCCATATAAAACCCATGGTAGATTACATAATTGCAGACCTCAATGGTGCCCACTGGTTTTCCAAGCTTGACTTGAATGCAGGGTACCACCAGCTGGAGCTGGACCCTGAAAACAGATACACAACGATTTTTTCCACACACTTTGGGCTGAGGAGGTATTGCGGACTCAACTTCGGCATCTCCTCAGCAGCAGAAGTTTTCCAAAATGCGATCTGCGAGCCACTATCTGGGCTAGATAGCATACTCAACATAAGCAATGACATCCTCATCTACTCAACGACTTTCGAGGTGCACCGCAGGAGACTCCGAGCAACCCTCCAGAGACTGACAGACCAAGGACTACCCCTGCACAAGAGCAAATGCTCTTTTTTTGAGTTCTCTGAGTTCTTTGGGTACATCTTGTCTGGCAAAGGTCTGTGCGTGGATTCATGGAAGGCGGATGTCATCCAGAGTACACCCAGACCGTAGACACAGACAGACGTGAGGAGCTTCCTAAGGATGGCAACGTACTGTGGCAGGTTCTTCCCGAACCTAGGGACCATTTATGAGCCTCTCCGAACACTGTCGAAGGCAGAGGCAGTATGGATGTGGATTGAACAGTTGGAGAGGGCCTTTGAGGAGGTAAGGAATGCGCTGCTACGGGACACAACAATGTCCTAATTTGATCCACAGCGCCCCACCAAGCTGGTAGTAGACACCAGTCCTGTGGGCCTCACGGTTGTCTTCACTCAATAATGAGCCCCAGGCACGTGGGTGCCAATTGCATATGCCAGCCGGTTATTATCTGCGACAGAGACTAGGTATATCCAAATTGAACATGAAGCTCTCGTCATTATGTGGAGATGCAAGTATTTCCACCTGTACTTATGCGGACAAGAGTTCTAGGTGGTGCCAGATCACAAGCCACTAGTAGCCCTGTTCGCAGGTACGTCCCGGAACCCACCACCCAGGATTGAGAGGTGGGCAGTGCAACTGCAGCTCTACAACTTTACAGTGACCTACCAAACTGGTGTTGGTTATCCGGCAGACTATATCTCCAGGCACCCCTCCCTGAGATGACCGGAGAGAGACAGGACGTTAAAGCAACAGAAGGCTTTGTGAACATGGCCCTGCAGGCAGCCTGTCCCAAAGCACTTTCGGTGGAGGCGATCAAGGAAGCCACAGCGGACAACGGTTGCCTACGGAAAGTGGCAGTGTTCATCCTTCCTAACACGATACATATATCAGGTGGGCTGAGCAATTAAAACATTTGTTATTATAGCGTTAGTAGGCCCAGGGACGGAGTGTTTTTATTTATATATATATTTATATATACAAGTCACTATTTTCATATAGTATGGGGATGCACAGATGTATCTCACAGCAGCAAAAAAGTATCTCTCTTTGCTTTCTAATTATGCAGTTATCTAGTTTTAATTAACTAGCTATTTTAACAACTGTGTCTATAAAGTGGAGTCTGTGGGCTTGCTGAAATGCTACAGATATAGTTTCACACACAGGCACTGCTCTATGAACATTAAAATAACATCCTGGAGCAGCTGAGATATGAAAATTCTGACCACGTCAATGCAACAGCAAAAAGCCTCTCCTCCAGTGGCCACAATGAGCTGCAGTGCATCACGTGTGGAGGTTCTCGGAGGGGTGGTTTGGGGGCAGTGCTGCCATTTATCTCCATGTCATGTGTGTCATCTTACATTCAGCTATTATCGTCTTGTTTTTAAGAGCTCAGGGCACTGTTTATTTTGTTTCAGCCAGAGGAGAACTTAGGGCTAGATGTTCCAAACTTTTTTGCGGTCGCAGAATCGGTCAGTTTGTGAACGCAAAAAAGCAGTTTGGTATGTACGAATGCCAAATTATGCTTCGTTAACTTGTTACGAAATTGCAATTTGGTTTAGTGATTTGGTATTTGGAAGGGGCGTATTTAGGGCATCCCTTCCAACTAACGAATCGCAGTGGTATGTATTAATCTTTGCAATCAAATTACGGTCACAAAACATCAATTTTTTTACCTCCTACTAAAAGGTAGTTGTAACCATTTGCAATTGGGAAGGGGTCCCCAAGAGACCCCACCCCCTTTCCTTTGAGAATGTTAACAAAAATATTTTTCAAGAGCAGGCAGTGGGCCCTCAGACCACTGCCTATGCTTTTCTATTTCTTAAACACATCCAGTTTTCTTTTAAGGAAAAGGGGGGTGCATTTTAAAAAAAGATTGTTTTATTAAAAAGCAATCACAGACATGGTGGTCTGCTGACCTCAGCAGGCCACCATCCTATTGATGTCCATCCTTCCTCATGGGTCGCAAACTGCCACCTACCTCATTAATATTCATGAGGTAGGTGAATTTGCAACCTACTAGGAATCGCTATTCAATTGTTGTAAGTTTTCTTACATTAGGAATTACGATTTCCTACTTTTTGTGCATCTGGCCTTAAGATCTCTAAAATGTGCAGGATGTAGTGTGATGGCCGGAGCTGCTGACTTTGGAATGTTTTGATTAAGACCAAAGTACCCAGTCCAAAGTAAAATACAATTTCCTTACGCGTTTCAAAGCCCTGCAGCTTCTACATCAGAGGAAAAATCACAGACAACTGGAATGACTGCTCCAAGCATTTATAACGCATGCGCCATTAAGATTACCCCAGGTGGGCTTCATGCAAGGCATGCTGGTGCCTGTAGTTATGATAAGGAGCATAGTATTACCCGCGTGGGTTCCGTTGACTCTGACTGTTCAAAATCCATATTAAACACCCCAGTGGGCCTCCGGGCCGGGGAGATTGGTTATTTGCATAAATGTCCTGTTGTGCCTTAAGCCGACTCGAAAACCTTTTTCCGTCGTAGGCCCCACAATAAGGATATTGTGGTGGCTGGTTCTCTGCGGCCAGGCTACCGCACATAAATCCATCCACAAGTTTGCCCTGAGGCGAGAACTAGCCTTCAGCAGGATGGTTGTGACGCCATGTTTTGATTAAGACCAAGTACCCAGTCCAAAGTAAAATACAATTTCCTTACGCGTTTCAAAGCCCTGCAGCTTCTTCATCAGAGGAAAAATCACAGACAACTGGAATGACTCCTCCAAGCATTTATAACGCATGCACCATTAAGATTACCCCAGGTGGGCTTCATGCAAGGCATGCTGGTGCCTGTAGTTATGATAACGAGCATAGTATCAAAACATTGGTCTTAATCAAAACATGGCGTCACAACCATCCTGCTGAAGGCTAGTTCTCGCCTCAGGGCAAACTTGTGGATGGATATATATACGCGTAGAGTTGTCCTTGCTTAATTAAAAAGCACGCTTGAAAAGGAATTTGGGGCGCGGTGTGTTTGTTCGAAAAAACGTGTTGCACACTTGTATGGAGGTATAGGGGTTTGCTACCCCGCCCCAGAATGCCGTTAACAAGAGGCTTGCAACTCAGCGGAATTCAAATGGTGGATATATATATATATATACCTCCGTAAATTCTTTGGAGGATTTGAGGAAAATATATACATACATATATATATATATATCCAAACGAAAGGGTGCTCCCAAATGAAGGCGCCACATGCGGTGTGATAAATATTCCTTTATTGCTGGAGGACTACAGGACATTCAGCGTTGTCTTCAACAGCGAAAATTAATTTAGCCAACTCTCTGCCATACGCGTTTCAGGCACATTTGCCCTTGTTCACTGGCTTCGGCTTTCTCTGTAACAGGCAACAAACAGTAACGCCGTATTCACAGCGCTTCAAATAGTCCCGCCTCAGTGGGCGTGTCAGACAAGTGCATCGTGGTCTATTTATCACACCGCATGTGGCGCCTTCATTTGGGAGCACCCTTTCGAATTGGATATATAGCGGCCTTGCTCTGGTCGCGAAGCCGCCCTCCTGCACAGCAAGCGGGTCCAAAGCGCTTAAGGAATTCAAGCGCGGTTAGAGCGGTGTGACCTGTTGGCAGGACATGAACTGTGTGGGGCCATCAACTTTGTGAGTAAACAGTGACTCTATTTGGATATTTGAACAATCTTAAGAAATAAGCAGGCACCCACTATGGACTGTAAACTACATAGACCACGATGCACTTGTCTGACACGCCCACTGAGGCGGGACTATTTAAAGCGCTGTGAATACGGCGTTACTATTTGTTGCCTGTTACAGAGAAAGCCGAAGCCAGTGAACAAGGGCAAATGTGCCTGAAACGCGTATGGCAGAGAGTTGGCTAAATTAATTTTCGCTGTTGAAGACAATGCTGAATGTCCTGCAGTCCTCCAGCAATAAAGGAATATTTATCACACCGCATGTGGCGCCTTCATTTGGGAGCACCCTTTCGTTTGGATATATATATATATATATATTTATATATATATATATAATACCCTAAGTAAGTAAAATAACATCCATCGCAAATGTCAATAGAGTTGATGCATTTCCTGAAATCTCACTAGATATCATATCATTAGTCCATTTCTTTAAACTTGAACCATCATTAATGCAATATAAACCTATGACCCTAGATCTAGTCTTTTTAGTTCCCCTCAGAACTTCACCCTCTTTATTCTTACCTCAACCCACCTCTTCTGTTCTTCCTTCCCTCAGCCCTCATCCTTCTTTCCCTCCTCTCTTTTGAGCCCTTCATCCTCCATTATTATTTTTCAGGCTATATATCGCTTTTCCTCTCTTCAGCCCTTCACCTCACATTTCATCTTCTCAGACCTTCTTAGGCCTTCTTTCACTATTCCTGCAGGCTAGGGATCATCTATGTCCTTCAGCTATTTAGTCTTTCTCAGGGCACAAGTCCTAAAAAAAGAAGTGGGGGGACTAACCGAATTAATCAGTATGCAAGTGACATCACGGTGCGTGACATCGGGGCGCGTGAGGCGCGTGACATCACAGCGCGTGACATCACAGGAAGGGGCATCACAAGAAGTGGCATCAGATCTTAAGCCCTCACATATACGTTTAGCAGGTCTATCATGAGTACATTTGAGCACATTTCGAGTATACTTGCAAACCCTCCTGATTTAGGCAGAAGATCCACACTTTTGTAAGCTTCACATAAACCAATGTTGCCTTTTGTCAGCGTAAAGCTTTCTCTACTCATAGTGCTTTAAAAGAAAAAATAGTGATATTTAAATTATTACACCTCCTCCTCAGGGGTAGTATGCGCTATATAAATGCTATTTATTTTGTGCAAATACTGGGAAAGATTGACACATCTGACGTTCTTACAGTGCATGCATATCTCCTAAACAGAGCCTGAACAAAGTGAAAAGATGCCTCTCTTAAGTATGTGTGTAGTGCTAACAGGTTTGAGCCTTTGTTTCCCATCTGTGGCATTTGCTTCTAGGTGTGAGGCTCCTGACTGCTGCCAGCCAGGAGACTCGAACAGAAGGAGGCCTGATGACCCCTCAGAATAGGCCATTGTTATGGGCCCAGCAGGAGTCTGGAATAAGAAAGCCCCGTCTGCGCCTGCACGTTGTCGCTTGTTGCGATCGAAAGCAGATAACAACGTGCAGGCGCTGCTGAAAGTGTCCCGGTGTTTGGAAATTACACCGGGACGAATTCAGCATCTTTTTCACTGGGGCCATCTTCTTGGCAGGGTGGACGGCGTCCACCCTGTGAAATAAGTGGGTGGACGCCGTCCACCCGCGTGTACCCCCGACTCGTGCCCTGGTCTTTCTGCAACCAATGCTTAGCTATCCCCTTTGTTGAACACCATCTCGATCTATCCTGCATTTCGTAGTTTAGTGAAGTTTATTGATGTTCGGTTAATTAAAATCATTACATCTCAACTTGATTAATTAAAATCATTACATCTCGACACATATAACAATTATAAAACATGAGTAAAACTGTTTTGAGAAGGGAAGGAAAAAGGTATCAAGTTTAAAGTCCCCTTTTGGAGACCAATTGCAGCTTACATAAATTTTACAGCTGGCATGATTCACTTTTTCAGACAGGTTATGGCCAGTCCGCTACCAGGACATTATCCTTATTCTGATTCATCAGTTTGACCCCACTGGTCGAAAGTGCTCGGAGCCAGTAGGGTGCGGTCCCAGAGGCCAAGGTGCTCTGTGCGAAAAAGGCTACCAAAGTAAAAGCAATCATAAACATTTTACATTACCAATTGCTGCTTTCATAAATTTAAGAAACGCCCAGCTAGCTGACATGATTCTCCTTTTAAGCAAGTTAAGACAGCTGCCCAGCATGTCCTCACATTGACATTTCAAAATATCGGCCAAAGCCAATGGAACCTCAGTGGTTTTAGAGCTTTGCAGATGCAGATTACATGTATTATGGACTCTTCTGTTGGTCTGCACTATCTGCATCACGTATCACCTTCACCATCCTTGCGACCATACCAATAGCACCTTAGGGGAATAAGGCAAAAATGCATTCTCATAAGTGTATACTTTGCATGGTTTGGGAGGGGAAGATTCAGATATTCGGGTTCTGTACCTGGACTGTAGAATTGGTGTGAAAATTGGCTCTCCGGTTCCTGAGGCCCTGATCCCATGAAATTATCTCTGCTGCTTTTATTAATAGCTTGGCTGTCGTTCTCCGTTGTAATGTATTATTTATTAGAACTTCTGCGCTCAGGGTCTTAATAGAGGCTGCCAAGAGCAGTCTCGTCGAATTTTTCTCAGAGAAGGTGTTTCATTGAGCCAATTGGTGTCATTTTCAAATTTTGACAGTATGAAACAAATTTGGCCTGTAAAACCAAATCCTGCTTTGTTAAGTTAAATTCCAGTCTTATTTGCAGTTAGCTAGTGCAGGCTGGGAGTGCAAATAGTCGGTGATAGCAGATACATTGTTGTTTATCTAGCCACTCATGATGTTGATTCTTAAACACCGTTGCACCATAGGTTATTGTGGGCATCATCTTTGTTGCCACCACCGTCAGTAGTGCATTTGTATTTTGCCATGCAAGACTTCTCTTGAGTTGGCCCATCTTGCATATGAGGTATTTCACCATTGATTTCAGAGAGTCTAACTGAGCTTTCCTGCCCCCAATTTCATTGAGAATAAATCCAAGGTATTTAAAGCTTGTTGCTCTTTCTAATCTTGGTCCTCCAATGAACCAAGCGCCCCTTTTTTTAACAGGTTTCTACCAAGGATCACTGTTTTTGTCTTCTTTAGATTGATGATAATGTCATGAGCTACGCAGTATTGTGCGAGCGCATCAAGCCACCTCTGGAGGCCAATTTGGGTGTTATCACGTACCACCATGTCACCTGCGTATTGTAGGATTTGTATTTTTCGCTTCATCAAACGGGGGAAAGGAGGGAATCCTTGGGACTATTAGATGACTTTCCATGTCTGCCATATACTAGTTAAACAGTTACTGTTTCAAAGTTTTCTATTCTTGGGTTACATTTCCAGCTGTGGATGGGAATGATAACTTGTTTCATGAATATACTGCAGCCGCGGTTCAGCGGAATTATCGGCCTTATCGATTACTTGAAGTTCCGTTGACAGCCTGGGAACATACCATATGGTTTAATGGCACCCTTCCTCACCCTGTTTCTGTGGTCCGTTTAGGCCCCTTATCAGTAGATGGGGCCACGTGGCCTGTTTTGGCTGGTTTTACACCACACCCAAATTATCTTAATGTTCCTATTGCAGAGCTACGTCAATTACATACGACGTTGATTCATATACATAGAGCTGTCATACAGTTTATGTCACGTAATATTCAAGTGGCTCCGGCTGGAGCCGCTCCTCAACCACCTGACATGGTGGTGGTCTTTTTATTAGTCCCATCATGATTAATTCAGTGATGGGCAAGCGTCCTCAGAATAGGGAGGATTTCCCTTACTGGCTTGCAGAAAAATTTGAGCAACTCAAGGCTGTTTTTCCCCATACTACACCTGTTGAGAAACACAGGATCCTTACGATGAGTTTACAGAGTGGTATTATTCCCGCTTTAGCTGATTGCACCACCTGGGGGCCAGTGTTTGCTGCGGTGTACAAGCTGTGCTTTGGCACCCCCTCCATGAGCGTTCTACCGAGCGTTCTAAAGAAGGTTCAAGATGAACATGGGGCTGGTCCAGCCCTGGAATTGGGGATGAGATTAGTGGGCATATTCCCTATTGTCTCCGATATGATTCTGGCCAATGTCAAAGGTGAAGCGGTTAGCTTACAGGTGTGTCAACGCCTCTTGGTGGTGGCAGACGTTGAACAGCAGCAGCAGTTGCCGATCATTATTGCGGATGTATATACATCATTGGGTCACAATAGTTTGGGAGTAAGACCTTATACTCCGGTACAAAGTAAACCCCCTCCGGACAAGGAGGGTCATCCAGTCTTTCCTAAAAAAGCATGGAATAAAAATCAGCAGCAGCAACAACAGAAGCCTAGTTCTTGTGCTGGTTCACCAATGCCGGAAGCTTCTGACCGTAGATATGATTTGCGTGACCGCTCTAAAATTAAAACACCCGAGAGGTTTCAGGTCCCTGATCCTCGTTGTCCTTGTTCCTTTCAGGAATCATCGGATCAACAGTTCGGTGGTGGAGAGCGTCAGTATCGCAGACAAGGCGAGTCTACGCAGACACGACGTGGCCCGCAGCGACAGTTTGATGTAAAAACCAAACAGGAGGGACCACCTCAGTATCGTGCCCCTTTTCAGAAGAAAAAAGTTGCTGCACTGACTGCAAAGTATGCCCCAGACGGTGAGAACCCTGCTCCTTGATTGGAGATGGGCATTAACACTCATCGACAGCGCAGCGGAAGTTACCATAGTGCGGGAGGCACTCCACCAGTGTCTGGAGGCGAAAGCAACTGACACGTTCATTACAGTGGAAACAGCAGACACACGAGTTGCACCCCCTGATAGGCTTTATGAAATATGCCTCCAAATTGAAGGTGATATTAAACGCACAATTAAGGCGGTCTTTTGGGACAACCTTACTTCTTTCTATGATATTTTGTTGGCGGAGGTTGATTGACCTCCCCCATTTGTTCTGGCTTTCTCTAGAGGGGAGGATGTTATTCTCCCGAGTTTCTCATGTTATGTCTCGGAAGAGGCTAAACAAGCTTACGCGTCGGAGTGGGCGCTAGCGCTTGCTCCGGCTGTGTGTCATAATCAGGTGGGTTGGGATATGGAGTCCCCGGCACATGAAATGCCTTTGCGATCAATGCCACAACCCCAACCACAATATCCAATCAAACGTGAAGCGAAAACTTCCGTCAGTGAAATCTTGACACAATTGGAATATCAGGGTGTAATTGAGCCCTGTGTTTCAACCATGAATAATCCTCTTTTTCCGATATTGAAACCGGACGGTTCGTATCGTATAGTTTTGGATTACCGACATTTGAACAGTCTTGTTCGTACCTTTGCGGTACAGAACACCCACAGCTCAGCGTTAGTCGATACTATTATTCGTAAAAAATATAAAACGACTCTTGATATCTCAAATGGTTTTTACAGTCACAATTTGGCTTCTGAAAGCCGTGACTGGACCGCATTCAGCGCCCTTGGCAATCATAAAAGATATACTTGTTTGTCTATGGGGTATAAGAATAGTCCAGGCGCTTTTGCGGCATGCATAGTGTCTCTTTTGCATTAAATTGACCCTGATGCTTTCTCTTACGTCGATGACATTTATTTGACGGATGATGAATTGATACCGCATCTTGTGCGTGTGGACCGCATTATAATGTCTTTTGCAGACTTGGGATACAAATTCAACTTTGCCAAGTCGCATATTGCCTGTTTGGCAGTTCTTTTTCTGGGTTACAAACTCACCAATGAAGGTAGGGGTTTGGCCCCCCACTTTCTGGAGAAATGTGCTCAATTGCAACCTCCTTCTACTCTGAAAAAGTTACAGTCTTTGCTGGGTTTTTTTAATTTCGGGAGGATCATACATTCCTGATTATGCTCAGCGTATCAAACCTCTTTACTCTTTGATACAACCTTCTTTCTCGGCTTCCTATTGGCTTCCGGAACATAACGCCATTCTTCGGTCTCTGCAGTCTGATCTGCTTGCGACCAACTTCTTGTTAACACGTGACAATTCCACAAATTTGGTCATCAGGATTGTACCAGGTGCATTGGGTTTCACTTACTTGACGTTCAATGAGGGGGACACAGTCCCCTTTGCATATAAATCTCATTTGTACACTTTGGCTGAGATGCGTTTCCCTCCTACAGAAAAAATGTTGACGGCTGTCCAGGTGGCAATTCTGAAAGAACGCTCTCTGGCTCAGGGTAAACGCATTTTCATGGTCTCTCCAGTACCTGCTTTAGAGGCAGTTACGAAAGCTAGTGTCCTGAACTCTAAAGCCTTGAATCCATGTTGGATACAATGGGCTAGTTCTTTGACATCGGCTGATGTCAATTTTATCTTTGACCCGTCTTTGCAGACGCAGGAGTTTTTACAGTATGAACATGTTCACCTACCTCCTCTGTCATTGCTTCCTCTTGATCAGTATGAATGTATTGTTTATACTGATGGATCTGCGCAGCCGGCCGTTGGTACAAAACATGCGTATTCGGCGGCATGCGCAATTGTGGCGGGAACAATTGTAAATGGAGATTTTAAATCCTCCTTGGTGCACACACAGTCTCTTGGTGATTGCACGGCTCAATTGGCACAGCTACGTGCATTGGTTTTGGCTCTTGAATTTGCTGATCCTGCTGCTCCCACACTAGTAGTGTTTGATTCATTTTACTGTGTACAATCCTTCAATGACAACTTATTCTTTTAGAAACAAAATTATTTCCGTGATTTTAAAGGTAACGCAATTAAGCATAAAACGCTTTGGATCCGGGTGGCCCCTCTTAAGGAGTTTTTGCCGCTCACACGTTATCCATACATTGGGCCATCAACGTGTGGGAGCACACGCTGTTGTTAACTCATTGGCTGATGAGGCAGCCAAATCTGCAGTAGCCACTTGTTCAGTAGCAGCAGTCACAAGGTCCATGTCTAAAATTGATGATGATATTTTGGCAGCTATTGCTGAAGCATAGGAGGGAACAGAATTTCCCCAAGGTTTTTCTTCACGTTATACATACCACTTGTCGTCTGATCAGATTCCATTTGCTACTATTCTGTCCGTTGGGGATCGGCTGATTCCCAACGAGGACCGCAGACTTTCTTTGCTCAATGCCGCACATGAAGGCGTTGCTTCTGCACATGCTGGTGTGAATGCGACTGTTTCTCTTCTACAAATGCAAAAAGAACAATTGATGGACAGAATGCAGAACAATGTCATACATTCACCCCAGTATAGAGAACTGGGCCTAAATCCATTGTTTTTTTGCTCACCATGCCATTCCAGTTTGAACCCAGCCATATGTAAATCAGTCTTGACCCTGTGCCTCATGGGAACAGTCCAGCCCGAACTGCCAGGCCAGGTCCTCCCTCGAGTGAAAACAAGCATCCTAGGACCGGTTTCGGGGTTTCACCCCAAATCAGCCAGGATAGCTTGACTCCAGTGGCATGGAGAGCACGGGACCCACGTCTGGGCATACCCGTCCCATGATGGATTTAACCCAGATCTCTTGACTGGGGGTGAATGTTTTGATTTGTTCTGCATTCTGTCCATCAATTGTGGGTCTTTTCCTGTGCCACTGGAATCAAGCTATCCTGGCTGATGAGGGGTGAAACCCCGAAACCGGTCCTAGGATGCTTGTTTCCGGTCCAGGGAGGACCTGGCTTGGCAGTTCGGGCTGGACTGTTCCCATGAGGCACAGGGTCAAGACAGATTTGCATATGGCCAGGTCTAAACTGGGGTGGCATGGTGAGCAAAAGAATGATGGATTTAACCCAGATCTCTTGACTGTGGGTGAATGTTTTGATTTGTTCTGCATTCCGTCCATCAATTGTGTGTCTTTTGCTTCCTCGCCCTAAGTGCGCCGGGTATGCCCAGACGTGAGTACCGGGCTCACTGTGCCACTGCAATCAAGCTATCCTGGCTGATGGGGGTGAAACCCTGAAACCGGTCCTAGGATGCTCGTTTCCGGTCCAGGGAGGACCTGGCTTGGCAGTTCGGGCTGGACTGTTCCCAGGAGGCACAGGGTCAAGACTGATTTGCATATGGCCAGGTCTAAACTGGGGTGGCATGGTGAGTAAAAGAATGATGGATTCAACCCAGATCTCTTGACTGGGGGTGAATGTTTTGATTTGTTCTGCATTCCGTCCATCAATTGTGTGTCTTTTGTTTCTCTTCTACAGCAGCGTTTTTGGTGGCGCGGTTTATACCAACGGACACGTAAATATGTTTCTTTCTTGTGACATTTGTCAACAAATTAAGCCTTCTAGTGTTGCACACCCACCACATACTCAGCTTTACATCTCTATTCAGCCATTTGGCTGTATTTACCTTGATCACTGCGGTCCATTGACTTCTGACAGTGCTTTTAAACACATCTTAGTTGCAGTGGATTCGTCCACTAGATTCCTTTGGGTTTGGCCTCAATGTAGTGTTGATGCTCAAACTGTCATTAAAGATTTGCGTGTCTTTGTCTGGACATTTGCTTGTGGCACCTTCCATTCTGACCAAGGTCCTGCGTTTGCCTCTAAGGCTTACCGGGAGGCGATGAAGTCTCTGGGGGTGCAGGTGCAATATTCCTCTCCATACCGGCCCGAGGGCAATTCAGTTGTGGAGCGGATGAACCGTGACTTAAAGCAATCTTTGACAGCTAGAGTCTTAGGTACTGGCAGGGGTTGGCTGTCTCATTTGTATGGAGTCCAACGTGCACTAAATAATCTCCCTCGAAGATCTCTGGGTGGGTGGACCCCATCCGAAATGCTCTTTGGCATTAACATGTTTGTGCCAGACCATGATGGTCTAGACGTTGTGGCGGCTGCCGCAACCTTTGACGTAGATAACCATTGTGCTATGTTACAGGATCTACAAAAAGCTTGTGATTCACAAGCGAGAGCACAGTTGCCCTCTTCAGCAGATCCAGCAGTGCTGATTCCTGTTTCTGGCTGGCTTCCTAAAGTTGGAGATCTGGTCCGTGAAATGTTGGAGAACAAAAAAGAATTTGGTCCATCTTACCGTGCACCGGTCAAAGTCCTTGGTTTGAAAGGCACCCGTACTGTGATCCTGCCTCCTTTACCTGGTCGTAAGGAGAATCGTTACATTTCAATAGAACATGTCAAGCTACACCATATGGCCGATACTGAATAGTATGCCTCAAAGCATTCCACGTCGAGAACTTTCACTGAACCTGATGGTTTCTGTTTCTTCGGCTCATCCCCAGCAATTACAAGGGGAGCTGGAAACTTCAATTGATTTATTACCTGTTTTTCCTTCTACGTCCACATCTGCGGATATTGAGTATGATTCTCCACCAGTTGAAGTCATACTTGACATTCCTAAGAGTACCATACCTGAAACATCTGATGCAGCACATCCACTGTTGTTTCAGCTGGGGTTCAGTGGTTATTATGTGGATCGTAATAGCTTCTCCTCGTCATCTTCTGTGCAGGAGACACCTACCCGTACCAGTGTTTTCATCTCTCGGTTCAAAAAGACTTACTTGGTCCCACCCTGGACATATATCTGGATGGTGCTTACGATGATATTCCTCTTCATGTGGATTGGATTTGTGACTGTATTTTTCTTACTCATTAATGGCCATTATTTACCTGAACGCTCTGCTGTGAACTTTGTTGATGGAGTTCTGGCCCCTCACATGTCTTCCCACATAATGAAAAGAGACCAAGCCCTTGTCAATATATCAGCATTCCTTGTTCTTGATGGCATCGTCTGGGATAAAGTTGCCTTCGATATCCATGGCCCGACTGAAATTTTGAACATTCCATACGTCTTTCGCGTTTCCTTGGGAGATGTGGTTTTGCCCAACGTCCTTTCAGATGACTGAGATATTCAAGCCGTTCATTCGTTGTTCTCTGATTTAAAATATTATGCTGCATTTGACACTGAAGATTTGTATTTACATTCGGCAAATTACACAGATTTATTTTGTTATCAACATTATGGCCATCATTTCTTACATAAGACAAAAACAGACATTTTTTAAATTATACACAATGGGAGCATTGCCCAACACCTTTACAGGGTAGTTCAAAGACTCAACAAAGTAAATTTGTGTATTTTTCTGGTCACAATCTGTCTGACCCACAGTCCTATTTTTATAAATTGAGAATGCCGCCCCAAACTAAATTTATGTTAACACAGACTAAACTATTTTACTCTATATCCTTCAGGAACGATTTGTCCGTGAAGGGTTATGAACATTGGAAAGACACAATTGATTTAAAATCCATCTGGGGCACTAAAGATTGGCAAGTGCAAGGGACTGAAGCTTTGCATCGTGCATGTCTGATACTGTCTCAAATCTTGTTTTAAATGACACGGTACAACAGACTACTTGTTTTGGTTTAGCCATGACAAAGAATTTGAATATTCCCTCCATTCCATCATTAGCTGCGTACGATACATGGCAAACGTACACTAACTACACAATTGAAGAATTAACTATCTTGTTTTAGAATGGCACTCTTAACTCTTCCGATATTGACCCCTTAGGATGGTTAGTGTGGCCGACAACTTCGAATGCATGCCAATTATGTTTTTTGAATACTACTACCAGTTTTACACAAAGTAGACCTGATCCACGTTTCCCATATTCGCATAAAGTTACCACATATTCAGTGGGTAAATTGTGTCAGCAATGGTTGGAACATTCCACACTGTCGTCTGTGAAACAACACCTTTCTCATTTGTGAGGTGACATTGATTTGGCTGATTTTCTTTTAGGTCCAAAGTCCCCTCGAACAAAATGCTTCATTTATTCTGCATATAATGAATTTTGGAAACTATCGCAGATGGAAGCTGCCGTACGACTACGCCAAAATGACCGGGCAAATTTAGAAAAAGTCCTTGCAGTAGTAGATAATAGCATTAATACACTGTCTTCTCGTATATATACACATTAGATAATATTGTATCTTCTGTCATTGACATTGTTCAGCATGAAGTGTCTGTTTTATATGATGGTCAAAATCAGGTACGTTCGGTAATGCAGTTTGCTTGGACATTGCAAACACTCAAAATGGGAAAAGTGCCATGGGATTACTTAAATGCTTCTTCACTATTTTTGCCATTTAATTTGACTGATAAACAGAAATTAATGTCTATAAAGGATGCTACATACACATTGTTACATATTGAACGATTAGAACAGTTACCGTTTTCGGTAGCCGAAACTGATTCAGTTGTGTGGTTAATACATGTGGTAATTTCACTGCCTATCTCACTTTTTCAGTTCACAGCATGCATGAAACATCATTGCGTTGGGAGGTATGAGCCCCGAGGCAATAATTTCATTCACGAATGATGGTCATTACCTTTCACTTACAGATGTCAACATGCAGAAAAGGAAGTTTTCCTTACCGGGGAGAATTGTGATTCCACAGTAGGACATTCCCTGGTCTGTAAACAAGTTAAGCTACACGGAGCCTGTAACGTTTTGGCACCTAATTTAGCTTGTTTTTTTAAAGGTACCCCTGTCCCAGCTATTATTCCCGTTTTAACTTTGCTTTCTAACGGTAGTTATCTTATTTTGAATAACCACGATTGCTGCGGCTTGAGAGCTAGCGTCCCGTATATAGTAACGGTTTCTCAATGAGTTACATGTTGCAGCAATGTCCTATGTCCTATTTCCACCCACGCATGGGATTGTAGATAGTTCACTTTGGCCTTCCATTCCCACTTTGAAAACAGATTTCAATAAACTAAGCAGACTCAAAGCGCTATTGTTTCAACAAGAAGTGGCTCTCACATCGGCTTGAGAGACCTTCGAATTGCAGGTGGCAAGAACTGCAAGCGAGATAAACTCGCTGCTAAACACAAATCTCCCACTCCATTTTGGAGAATTAATACACCAAATATTTAATGCATCTGATACGGAGGGTCTTGCTCATTTTTTAAACTTGTGGGATCCGGCCTGGTTTCTTCCTTTCAGACTATTTTTGGAGAAATTCCGGCCTTTATTCATTCTATTTTTTCCAGCGCCTTCGGAGGATTTCCCCTGGTGCTCCTGCTGGTTTTGCGGCGTGCTGGTACTCCTATTATTGCTTCGCAATGGATGCTCGATCTGTGGAGCAGCCAGACCCGGTCCAGTTGCTGCTGTACCGAATGAGGCAGCTTTTTGGTGCTATGCCAGTGGAGTATTTTGCCATTGATTACTGGCTGACCTTCCGTCATGCCTACTTCACCTGCGTGCAACCTATGTTTCACTGCCTCCAGTGCCCTTTTCAATAGGCCATGGATGTCTGCTTGTCCAATGCCACACACGTTGCCCTGGATTACGATCTGCTATTGGGTCCGTTAAAGGCCCATGACCAGGTGTGTGCCTGGGGTAGGCGTTTGGTGTGTGTGATCCTCTACTCGGACCAACGGCAGACTTGAGTACCTGTGCTGTTGCGCAGCGCCTCATAGACCGCAGTTTCATCGAAGTTAACACAGGTTGCCCTGAGATGCTCCTAACGGCTTCTGGATATGAGGAGCATGTGTGCCTGTTCGATCTACTAAACTGGATGGCATAATTTTTACAATGGAAGGAATGGACAACGTTCTGGAGTTCATGGCATTCGCTTTTCCCGCCACATTTTTGACTTCGCTGACTAACTATGACTGGTTAACAATTTTTGAACGCCCAATTGGCAGAATTTTGGAACATTACACCCTGGCAGTACAAAAACTTTTTGGAGCTTCTAGATTACATGATTTGGCCTTCAACAAAGACGCTTTGCCTCTGCTTACCTCAGATTTTTGTTTTTTGCATATGGGTAACGCTCTGGCTAAGGGGAGGGTATCACGTGGCCCATAGGGACATTGTCGTTTTTCACTAACTTAGCGTGAGTATGTTGCAGCTAGCCTGCTGCTTTGCACACGTTACTACATGTCTTTTTTTTTTGCAATAAGTTTGAAGACTGCTTTCACATGAGAACTCATCGCTGTGTTCATTCTCTGCATGTTCCTGGGATTTTGACTGAACATTATGTGCAAGGTCGAACAACAATGCCCCTTGTTATTCTGTTCTGGCCAGTCCTTAGCCCTTAGACAAAACATACCAATGCAGTTGTTGTTTGGACAGCGTACTTGGGTTTTTAGTGGGATGCACGAACAGGTAGCGCACACTTGGAGAGGGACCTTTCCAGGGAGAAGAGCACCCATGATGTAGACCTACGATCTATAGGCTAAGGTATGGGGTCTGCTGACAAAGCCCAGAGATCTTTTATTATATAATAATACTTCTTCTTAGCAAGGGGAGGGAGGTTAGGCACTATAGTCCTTTCGCCATTGTCTTTTTATGATGACATCTCCCTTCTTGATTTATGGACTGACTGCTATGCTGACAATATTTGTACTATGCATTTTCATGCTTGTTGTGGCACGTATACTGGATGTTAGGGCACGTTAGTTAAGATAAATATTTTAAACTGTTTCGTGTCTCCGTCAGATCTTATTGTGGATGAGTACAAGAGAGTGAGCGAAAAGGTATGTCTTGTTACCGCGATTCCTGAGAGATCTGGGAGTGTTGTGTTCTGGGGTGCTTAATCATTTGTTTCTCTGTGAGTGAGTAGGAGAGCAAGTGAGGCACTATAGCTAGTCGGTCCTGGGTTCGTGGGTACTAAGGTGGTATGAAGACTCAGTCCCTATACACCAAGGTCCCCTTTGCTGTGCATAGTTCTGTATTTGTGCAGAATCCCTGCAACACAGCGAGGTCTTACAGCGGATGCGCGCCGCGCCAAAGGCAAGCCCGTCTGTGCCTGTCCTTGTTACACCAGGTAATTCTCTTTCTTCCGTTTTTTTGAAATCTCTTAAGCATTTTGCTCCTCACTGTGGCCACGTTTGGGACACATCTTGTATTGAGGGTCCATTATCCTGTATCATGTGCAATGGCGAGTTTGGTCTTTCAGGAGCGCCATCCTTTGCAACTATCCATGCCCCCAGTCCCAACTATAAGTCATTATTAGGCAGGCTTATAAACACCAATCTCTTAGCAAACATGCACAGGAGGTCCACGACTTGATTGAGAACCTCCATTTAGACTTTATTTTTATTACAGAATCCTGGCTTAAAGAATGGTGTAACCCAGATATTGCCCTAGCTCTCCCCCAGGATATACTATTCTTAGGCGCAACAGAGATGAGACTGACGGAAAGAGCCTTGTCATCATTTTCCACGACGCAATTCAATGCTGTACTTTTGATTTAGACTCCCTGAAAGGAGCAGAAAGCTTAGGCTTTTGTTTTATGATAAGCCCCCCCCTCCAATCTTTTGCAGGTGGCCTAATCTACTGTCCTCTAGCCCCAGGATCTTCTTTTTTTAGCTTCCGTGGGAGAAGTGCTGGCACCTCTTCTACTTTGATATGCAAATTTTACCATTCTTTGGGACTTCAGTTACCATCTTGAGATCAGCAACATCCCAATGTATCTAATGTTATTGATACCTTAAGTATTTCTGGTCTTAACCAGCTAGTAACTTCCCCTACACATATCGCAAGACATACCCTGGACAGGGTTTGTTCAAACAACCCCAATATGGTAGTAGAAGCTCCTATTCACCAGTCTTGGTCAGACCACAATCTGATCTCCCTCAGAATTTTGATTAACCTAGACAGTCCCCCCCCGTCTACCACGAGTACGAGCTCTCACCCCCTCAACATAAATGGGACAAGATGATGATTGACCCCAATCTAACCTCACGTTTATCCACCTCTGTTCTGATGCCTACGGGAAACTTAATGGAAGACCTCACTTCATTCAATAATTGGATAATTAATACAGCTAATGATTTAGCCCCTGTAATAGCTCTTAAGAAACACAGATCCCACCCCTCAGCTCCATGGTTGCTGCTCTGCGAACAATTCGAAAGCAAATGGCGGCAGGCATACAATCTCGAGGACCTGCACCACTTTAAAACTGCACAGAAAGCTTACCATGCCTATATCAAGGTAGCCAAAAAAGCATACTTTACTGTCCATATAGAAGAGGCCCAATTTGATCCTAAAATGATGTTTATTATCTCCAAATGCTTTTTACAACTTAAGGCACTTGTTAGGGACATTCCCCTAGAAACAGTGTTTCTATGCGACCAGATCTCTTCTTTCTGTGAAGAGAAAATACATTGAAACAGGGCTTCCCAACCACTACGCCCCCTTCTGACTGTGTTTTATTTGATACACCATCAAAGGCGGGGATCGCAACCTTGGCAGCCTTTCAGGAGATCTCACTCTCACAGTAATGAAAGTCAATTCTTTCATGCAAATCAGGTTCTCTCAACGATCCCTGTTCCCTTGCCACTCTTCACAAGGTTGTTGACATTGCCAACCCCTTTATCAATTCTCAACACCTCATTATCAATGACTGAGGTCCCCCCAGTTTGGAAATTGGCATTTGTGAAACCCCTGCAAAAGAAAATCTCTTACAAGCCCAACCACACTGTCCAACCTTTTCCCCATCTCACTGCTTCCTGCATTAACCAAAATGCTTGACAAATGTGTCAATGGCCAATTAACTTCATTCTTGGCAAATTCCAATGCACTTCATCCCCAGCAATCTGGCTTTCACCCCAAACATTCCACAGAATCAGCTCAGTTGCGAAGTTTTGTATACCATAAAGATGGCCCTGGACACTGGAAACAATGCAGAGTTGATTTTACTGGATCTCTCTGCCACATTTGATACCATCTCACACGCCATACTCTGCAACGAATCAAGCACTGTGGCATTCCTTATAAAGCCCTGTCCTGGATCAAATCCTTTTTAAATGGTAGGAGACAAGTAGTCACTTTAGGACCTTTTTCATCTACAGAAAGACAAGTGGCATCAGGAGTTCCGCAGGGCTCATCTCTAAGCTATGTGCTATTTAATATATACATGGCCCCCCTAATCTCCCTGATAGCTTCTTTAAGGATAGCCACTACATCATACCCGGATGATACACAGCTGATTCTATTACTGGACAAAGGGTCTCTTGACACAGAACTAAACTTCCAAAACTGTCTCACCGAAGTTATCTTGTGGATGCAATCAAACCATTTAAAATGCAACACAGATAAAACAGAGATCTTGTTATTTGGCAAGTCAAACTTTTTTTCTCCAACCCAATGATGGTCAAATTCTGTGCTCTCCCGCCACAGTAGAAGTTGCAAGAAAATTAGGAGTAAAGTTTTACATCTCCCTCTCTTTCCCCCCCTCAAGCTCTTGCAGTGGCGGGAACGTGCTTAAATCTAATCAAATCCTTAAGAAAGTTTTCCACTAGCTGCCAGAAAAACAGTGGCGTTCTCTCTCATCACTTCCAGACTCGACTACTGAAAAAGTCTCTATGCAGGATCCTCGAAACCAATACTCCACACACTCCAGATGGTGCAACATGCGACAGCCAGATTTATGATGAAACTCCCTAGACAGAGTTCTGCTTCTGCAGCTCTAAAAAACCTTATACTGGTTACCGGTACACAAAAGGATCCTCTTTAAGATCCTTATACCGATCTTCAGAGCATCTAAAGCCACTGGACCTAAATACTTGACTGCCAGATTCACTCACTATACAACTCAAAGAACCTTGAGATCTTCACACAAATCTTCTCAAGCCCCCCATATTTCGAAATCCTTCTCTGTACTAGTATCCAAGGCATGAAACCAACTCCCCAGCCCTTTGCGGTTCACAGAATCGGAAGCCCTATTCAAAAAGCACTTGAAGACCTGGCTCTTTCTGGCCCGTGATGTACTCTGTTACACCCGCATTTAGTCATCTCCTACTTTCCTCTTACTTTTCCTATCATCTGGGTTATTGAATTCAAATTGCAGCGCCAGGATGCTCCATTGCGAGTGGCAGTGTACTTTATAAGTTTCAAATTCATTCATTAATACAGTAACAAACCATACTTAACAACAACTTCCTAATACTGTCTCACATCACTTCCACAGAGGCCATAGGGCCTTGTCTCGGCAAGGTATCCTACAAACTGAAAAACTTGTATCCCCGCTGCAAAGCTTCAAGCAGAAGGAAAGAAATGGTTGATTCAATGACTCCGAGCTGGCTGGCCAGGCTGTAATACTACAATTGCCAGCGTTGATGTTGGTTGGGACAGAAGGCAGGCTCTACCCTCAGCACCGGGGGTGGGAAAAGCAGATCCCAACATCTACTCTATGGAGTGACAGTAGCAGAAGTAAAACATGGAAGCCAATGCAAGGAGGTGCCAGGCATATATCTGGGAACGTGAAGAACAAACTACTCAGGTAGAGATCCAAAAAACAACCTAAGTAGCCTGATTAAGCCCGATCTACGTCAAGTGACTGATGTACAGGTCATGAGTACAAGACGTTGAGGTGAGCCTGTGACTTGAAATGTGCCAAGTTTGCTAGGATTTGGACTGACACGTTTCCAAGAGAAATAATATTGGTCATTTGTTCATGATTAGTGATTTTAAAACTGTGAAAAGCTTATGTGTGGTAACTCTGTCTCTAGTTTTCTATTCCTAATCATTCATATAGATTTAAAATACTTTGAAGTGTTTTTCATGTATTCCCTGTTTTATGTTTACATTACAAGTAATACAAAATACCTGATTTTGCAGATTTTCCCAATTATTTACCTGCTATATCATAAAAATGTCATTCATGTTGGTAAAATATTGGTTTGTTTGTTGGAACTGAAAGACCTAATAGGCATTTGGTGACATAGTGACATCTGGAAACGTTCCACCTAGCCAGACATTCACTTTGTGATGTTCTGCAGAGTTTATTTCCTGTATTTTTCAGAACTATTTAGTTTATTACACCTTGCTTAAAAGCCATACGCATGCATGCACTGTAAGAAAAACAGCGCAAATTCACTGGTACTTTATTTCAGATCAGCGTCAAATGAAGATTTTCAAATAGAATTATTTTGTCTTCGCTGCCCAAAAAGAGATATTGCTTAACCCACCAGGGATATAAATGTGATGATTAAAGTAGTAAAGATATTTAATTGTTAAATACGTGGAATTTAATTCAGAACTCATGTGATAAACTAACTTGAAGCCCTTACATAGCTAAAGTGTTTTCACTGCATTTACAGTTTTCTCTGTTCCATACCAAGGTTGCTACTATTTGGACTTGAACGCCTGTGTCCTCAGCCAGCTCAAGACCCCAACCACCCTTGCTGTTTCTTTAGGTCGAAGCCTTCCAGACAGCGTGGCTGCAAAGACATATTGGGGACATGCTGCAAGCTTACCTAGGAATGCATTCTGCCCATTTCTTTGTGTTTTACCATTCACATTTGCTTGCTTCCTGTTTGATGGGTTTATTTGTTTTAGCACATCCAGCATGTGTTTATCCCTCCACTGGAGCATAACCTGTTTACCACTGCTCTGAATGGCTCTGTCCATTCTTCCTTGAGTGCTCTGTTTTCAGGAACTCTTGTTTCTTTTTCATAAAGCACTCCATGAGAGTGCATGTGTTTTTCAGATGTCTCCCTTGTATGCTGTTCTTCTCTCCCACCAACCCCACTTCCGTGCTCTCCGGGTTGCTCTCAAGCACTGTGTGCTTCTATGGACCCCCTCCAAAGCCTGGAATGTAAGATCTGATCTTATCAAGCCCACCAGGCAGATATGGTTGCATATGTTGCCCATTACGGTGCCTGCTTCAGAACTGTGCTTTCTGCACCATGTGAAGGCACCATTTTCAGAGCCACCAGCATACTGAATTTGTTTTACAGTAAGCTTTTAAGGCTACTCAGCAAAAATTTGCTTTTATTTTACTGTGATTGAGGTACCTTACAAATGTGTAAATGTCCCACTGATCACCAGTATTGGCTATCTTTTGTCATGCAGAATTGCCTGTGAGCACAAACTGTGGTTTCAAGTTACCTACTGTCCCTCATGCTGAGAGATCCACATTCCAATAGAGCAAAGTATGGGGCTTCTGGACTCCTTAACCTGGTTTCAGACTAGCTTATCTCCTTCTGTAAATACAGACTGCTAGTGTGCTGTGCTGAGCCACAACACTACAGATTTAAAAGTGCATGAAACATCACAACCGGCCTCTGGGCTGTCATTTGTATGTTTTATTGACAGTTTTAAGGTATGGGTCTGCGTGAAATGTGGCAGCTATCTGTGGATTTCAGAGAGTGGCTAGAAGGCCCTGCCTGACATGGAAAGGATGCTCTATTTTAATAAAAGGAAAATAAGTAGCTCCAGTGTTAGGAGGGAGGTGCGGGTGAGGTAGGAGTGGGGTTCTTACAGTGACAGAAGAGGCCAGGGCATAGTTGTCAAGTTCGTAATGTCAGTGTGCTTGTGTGACATTGAATGTTTCTAATGTGCTTATTTCAAATTTCAGTCTTATTTGTGCCACTTTTAAGCTATGTTTTATCAATGATTTCAGAAACAACTCATGTGTGGGCCACAGGCAGAATATATGTATCAACTATTGCTTGGTGACTGCTTTTCATTCTATGGCTGCCTCCAATGTTCCAGTCTGTGTTGGCGTATAAGCTTCCCATATAGAGAAAGAACAAAGGGGTAGATCAGAGCCACAGGCTGACACTGTAGGAGTGTTGTCCACACAGCTGCTGCTTTTTTATTTCCTACTCTGGGACAGCTACAGTCCATAAGAGAATCCCTGAGCCACATCAATGCCACCTCTAGATTCAAATGCGTCCTGCGGGTATGAACAAAAACGTGCTTCTCTCTGCCATCCTCCTTGCATGGGCTTTTTTATTTATTTTTTGTGGGGAACCCCCCCAAAACCAGATTTTTAATATCCCTTTACCCCCTCCTAAATTCTGAAATTACCCTTACCTCCCTTTAACCTCTACTCACCCAAAGCCCAAAAAACACCCTTATCTTCCTTTTCCTCTAGCCACACCTTTACCCCTTTTTAAAAAAAATAACATAAAAATTATGTTATTTAAAAAAAACACCTACCTGTGTGGAAAATATGGTCAATAAAGGTTAAAACCTATAATAAGTACTTATCTGCTCTGTACTTACTTGTGTGGTAAAGACTCAGTGGTAAAGGTCCTGCGTGGTAAAAGCTGTCCCCTCCCACCACCCATTTTTCATAAAAAAATGCTTTCACTGATTTTTTCTTTTCATTTACTGAACAACTCGAATCAGTAAATAAAAAGTAAAAAAAAAAGCACCCAGGTCATATTGTAGGTGCGCTCTTGCATGTTGCGTGCGCACACAAAATAACATGGGCAGCTTCATTATAGGTTTTTTTGGTTTTGCCTGAGACAATCCCTTGCAACGATCTATTGTTCCTAAAATTAAAAAAATTATCTAAAAATAGGCTGTTAGTCTGCCCATTTCTTACCACTGGTTAGCTTCATTGTCACTCTTATTTTTTCCTTTTCGTTTGGGAGCGCTTGTCTGTGCATGTCGGCTTCGCTTTGTCTCCATGTTTTTCTGGTCTTCCCTGGAGCTTGGACCAAGTACTGATTGATTTTGTGATTAGTGTCCTTTGGCACAACTTGTGCTCAGATTGTGGTACTTTATTTTTTGCTTTTGTTTGAAAAACAACTTGAAACCATCAGAGTTAAAGCTTGAGCTTCGAAGTATTTCCAAGAGCTGAAAGTAAACCACTTGCAATAACGAAACTTTGTGGCATGTGACTAATGTCTGAAACATACATTTCAGCAGCCTGTCGCTTTTGATGATGAAGCTGTAAACATATTCCCTTCATTTAAGACTGTTGCTGTACAGTATGTGTTTGTCTGAATTAACCCCGTTTGCTAGTGCGTCACATATACTTATTTGTTGGTTACCTCTTTTATAATTTAGAGGATGTTTTATTCATCATAAAATATGAAGTGATATCAAAAGGTTTATGGTTCACCTTTACCACTACCCACCCCTAACCCCTGAAATCACCCCTACGTCCCTTTACATCCACCTGTAAACCCTAAAATCACCCTTAACTTCTTTTACTGCTACATAACCCTGAACCCTAAATTCACTGTTACCTCTCTTTACCTCTACCCACCCATGAACTCTAAAATCACAGATCCCTCACTTTACCTCTAGCCTCCTTCAGCCCTCAAGTCACCCTCACCTTCCTTTACCTCTACCCACCCCTGAACGCTCAAGGCACCCTCACCTCCCTTTACCTCCAACCACACTTGGACCCTCAAGTCCGCCTCACCTCCCTTTACCTCTACCCACCCTGAAACCTCAAGTCATCCTCAACTCCCTTTACCTCTCCTGACCCAAGCCCTCAAATCATTGTCACCTTCCTTGACCTCTGCCTACCCTTGAATACTCAAGTCAACCTCACCTCCTTTTACCTCTCCCCAACCCTGATCCCTCAAGTCACCCTCACCTCCCTTTACCTCTACTCTCGCCTGAACCCTCAAGTCACCCTCACCTCGCTTTACCTCTATCCACCCCTGAACCCTCAAGGTACCATCATCTTCCTCTCCCTTTACCTCTACCCAACCCATAACCCTCATGTCACCCTCACCCCCCTTTACCTCTACCCACCCCATAACTGTAAAGTCACCCTTGCCTCCATTTACCGCTACCAACCCCATAACCCTAAAGTAACTCATCTCCATTTACCTGTACCCACCCCTCAACCCTAAAGTCGCTCTCACCTCCCTTATCTCTACCCACTCCTGAGCCATCAAGTCACTTTTGCCTCCCTTTACTCCTACCCACCCCTGAGCCCATGTCACCCTCACCTCCTTTACCTCTACCGGCTCCCCCAAGTCACCATCACCGGTCACCTTCACCTCCCTAAACCCTCAAGTCATCCTCACCTCCCTTTACCTCTCCTGACCCATGCCCTCAAATGACCCTCACATTCTTTGAACTCTGCCTACCCATGAACCCTCATATCACCCTCACCTCCCTTTACCCTTACCCACCCCTGATCACTCAAGTCATCCTCACCTCCCTTTACCTCCACTCATGCCTAAAACCATCAAGTCACCCTCACCTCTCTTTACCTCTATCTACCCCTGAACCCTTAAGGCACCCTCATTTTCCTCTCCCTTTACCTCTATCCAATCCATAACCCTCATTTCACCCTCAACTCCCTTTACCTCTTCCTACCCTATAACCCTAAAGTCACCCTCACCTCCCTTTACCTCTACCAACCCCCATAACCCAAAAGTAATCTTCGCCTCACTTTATCTCCACCCACTTCTGAGCCCTAAAACCGCTCTCATCTCCCTTTACCTCTACCCTCTCCTGAGCCCTCAAGTCACCTTTGCCTCCCTTTACTCCTACCCACCCCTGAGCCGTCGTCACCCTCACCTCTCTTTACTGCTACCCACTCCATAGACCTCAAGTCATCCTCACCTCCCTTTATCACCACCCACCCTGAGCCATTAGGTCGGCCTCACCTCCCTTTACCTCTACCCACCCTTGAGCCCTCAAGTCACTGTCCCCTCTCTTTACCTCTACCCACCCTGAACCCTCAAGTCACCCTCATCTCTCTTTACTCCTACCCACTCCATAACCCTTAAGTCACCCTCACATCCCTTTACCCCCACCCACCCCAAGCCATCAAGTCACCCTCACCTCCCTTTACCTCTACCCACACTTGAGCCCTCAAGACACCGTTAGCTCCCTTTACCGACCCTGAACCTCCAACTCACCCTCACCTCCCCTTACCTCTACCCACCACGAATCCTCAAGTCACCCTCACCTCCCTTTTCCTCTAACCACCCCCAAACACTCAATTCACACTCACCTCCCTTTACTTCTACCCTCCGACAAACACTCAAGCCACCCTCACCTCCTTTTACCCCTACCTATCCCCAAACCCTAAAGTCACTCTTGCCTCCATTTCCCTATACCCACCCCTGAACCCTCAAATTACTCTCACCTCCCTTTGCCTACACCCACCCGCGAACCCTCAAGTCACCTTCCTTTACTTCTACCCACCCCCAAACCCTCAAGCCACCCTCACCTTCCTTTACCTCTACCCACTCGAATCCTCAAGTCACCCTCGTGTCTCTTTACCTCTACCCACCCGAACCCTCAAGTCACCCTCCCTTTACCTCTACCAACCCCTGAACCCTCAAGTGCCCCTCACCTCCCTTTACCTCAGCCCACCTCCAAATCCTCAAGTGACCCTCACCTCACCTCCCTTTACCTCTGCCCTATCCACCCTGAACCTCAAGTAACCCTCACCTCTCTTCACCACTAACCACCCGCACACTCAAGTCATCATCACCTTCCTTTACCTCTAACCACACCCAAAACCTCATTTGACCCTCACCTCCCTTTACCTCTACCCACTCGAGCCCTCAAATCACCCTCACCTCCTCTGACCTCTGTCTACCCCGCGGAACTTTCAAGTCACCCTCATCTCACTTTACCTCTACCCACCTCAGATCACTCAAGTCACCCTCACATCCCTTTACCTCTACCCGCTCCCAACCCTGAAGTCACCCTTTGTCAGGGACTGTCCGGGACTATGTCGGGAACACAGTCAGGGACTTGGGCAAGGACTGGGAACGGGGTAGAAAACGTACACAGAGAGAGGAGTACAGCGCTGCCCAGGATCACACAGGAAGTCAGAGGAGAAAAGGGATCCAAAGGGGAAGCCTGTACAATTCAATCAATCAATCAAAACATTTGTAGAGCGCACTACTCACCCGCAAGGGTCTCAAGGCGCTAAGGGGGGGGGGAGAAAAAAAACTGCTACTGCTCAAACAGCCAGGTCTTGAGAAGTCTCCTGAAGGTCAGCAGGTCCTGGGTCTGTCGCAGTTGGATGGGAAGGGTGTTCCATGTCTTGGCGGCGAGGTGGGAGAAAGATCTGCCGCCGGTGGTAGTTCGGTGGATGCGTGGAACAAAGGAACAAGATAGCGAAGACTCAGAAAGGAAGGGCACTCACAAGGCAATTTAGCATTCAGGCTAACTACACCCAGGACGGACGTGCAAGACATATATATAATACAACATTAACAATAAAGGGAATGTGGGGTAAAGCACTCAGGAGCTCCACACGGTAAGACTGAAGCTCAGTATGTTCCTCACCCACAATTGCTGTTACAGATACTGACTGAAAATACCCACGTATAGGATATGTATGCAAAGGCAGGGTCTGTGGAGCTTATACCTATGGTGATGTTATAACAGTAACTCAAAGACAATACTCACAGTGAACAAGAAACACAACCTAGGTAGTCAGCTGTGCCCCACTGATCCTGGCGATCAAACAGGAACACGCAAGGCAGTAACAGCAAAGGGGTAGAACTAAACACAAGCACAATAGACAAGGAGCTAGCAAGGAGGAGTGCTTAACAGGAAAGGAAGGAAATCACAGGGCACACTTGGCAGAAAGCAGGTAACAAACATACAAGGTAACAGAAGCAAGACAGCAGAAATAGAAAGACAGCAAACTAGAACTGAAACCAAGGAAATGGGAATAAAGGCAGGGACTAGAAAAGGATATACAGAAGGGGAGGCTACAAGGGTGTACTAGAATAGTGCAGGTTCAGGAATCAAGAAAACAAAGTAGCATAGAAGGCAGTGCTGGGACAGGAACAAGAATTGAGCAAAAGCTCAGGAGTCAAAGTAGCACTGCAGGTAGTACTAGTTCAGGAGAAGGGAAACTGCTGCAGGTCAGGAACAAAGAATGCTAAGGCTCAGGAGTCAAGGTAGCACTGCAGGCAGTGCTAGTTCAGGAGCAAGGGAAACTGCTGCAGTTCAGGAACAAGGAATGCTAAGGCTCAGGAGTCAAGGTAGCACTGCAGGCAGTGCTAATTCAGGAACAAGGAAACTGCTGCAGTTCAGGAACAAGGAATGCTAAGGCTCAGGAGTCAAGGTAGCACTGCAGGCAGTACTGGTTCAAGGAAACAGGAAATAGCTACAGCTCAGGAAACAAGGAGTCAAGAGAGCACTGCAAGCAGTGCAAATCAGGAACAAGAAATAGCTGAAGCCCAGGAACAGGAACAAAGAATAACTATAGCTCAGGAAACAAGGTAGCACTGCAGGCAGTGCTAATTCAGGCACAAGGAATAGCTATAGCTCAGGAACTCAGGAAACAAGGTAGCACTGCAGGCAGTGCTAATTCAGGCACAAAGAATAGCTATAGCTCAGGAATCAAGGAACAAGGATTAACTATAGCTCAGGAATCAAGGAATATCAAAAGCTCAGGAAACACTGGAAACAAGGTTATCAAAAGCTCAGGAAACAATAGAAACAAGGCTCGGCCTCACCAGTATACAGCTACAATGACCAACCCTGGACTGAAGGGAGCTGGGGCTTAAAAGAGCTCAAAGTAATCACATGCATCGGTGTGAGCAGGCTAGCAGCAGCCAGCCACAGGTGAGCTGAATTCCTCCACCCATCCTTGGCCTGCAGGGGTGGAGACGAAGCAGTGAGCAGGGGATTATAGGTAATGGAGTTTCCAGCATGAGCAGACTGGCTTCCACAAAACCCGGCATTGATTGGGAATGGATGTCAATTCCTAAATAGTCTCCAAATGCCTGGAAGTCAAGATATGCATGCAGGGGAGTGTCTGGAAGCATATTAGAACACTGGAAAGCCCCACAATTCGGCCCCCTGGTGGTGGGCACGAGAGCACAGGGAGTGAATCGTGACACCCTTACCTCCCTTTACCTTTATTTACCCCTGAACCCTAAAGTCACTCTTACCTCCCTTTATCACTGCCCATCCCTAAACCCTTGTTCTTTAAATAACATAAAAACCATGTTATAAAAAAGAAATACTTTTGTGGTAAAGTACTGTGTGGTAAAGGTACAAATTCTTAGCTGCATGGTTAGACTGCGTGATAAAGGGTGCGAGGTAAAGACTGTTTTCCCTCAGGCAGGACACAAATATTTTGGGGGTACCTTCAGTTGTTTTATGCCTTTCAGTACATTAGATGGGCACCTTCGCCTCTTTGGCAGTTTGCTCTTCCCTCCCCCCATACTTTAGGTCTCTCCTGAGCCAGCGCATGTGCTGACGCTTGCAAGTCATTTTGTTTACTCAGGGGGCTTAGAGCCCACCCATTGCTTACCATTGGTGGGCTTCATCGTCACTCTTATTTAATTGCTTCTCTTTGGTCAGACTGATGGCTACACTTCCTTTTTGTGTTTTCTTAAGAATGATCAGCACACAATTTATCCTTTGTAACTGTATCATGTATACCAATTGAGTCACAGGATGAATAAACTTCATTCATGTGTATTTCTTTTTTTCAGAGGAATTTCTTTATTCAAATCTTCTTAAAACTGACTTTCACAATATAGCCAACGAGTTTCATCTCTTTACGAGAGACTTCTTCAGAGATTAATGTGTTCGCTAACGCCTAACGACCACAGACGCCTTGTTTATTCGTATCCAAACAATCCATCTTTAGTTAAGAAGTCATATCATCATTCCAACACATATGTATTTGTTTGGCAAATTGACACTTAATTTTTTCAATCTCACATGGTTGTGTCACGATTCCTCTCGTCTGAATGGAGAATGGTTTCTCAGAGCGTGTGTTCCCAAGCCTATGCTGGCAGCATAGTTGTGTACTTGGTTGGTAGCAGGACGTGTAACGTGACCGATTAAAAATGGATTGTTTGGATACGAATGAACAAGGCGTATGTGGTCGTTAGGCGTTTGAATAAAGAAATTCCTCTGAAAAAAGAAATAAACGTGAATGAAGTTTATACATCCTGTGACTCGATTGGTATACATTATATAGTTACAAAGGATAAATTGTGTGTGCTGATCATTCTTAAGCAATGGTAATATGGAGTAGTACTCATGTGAGGAAGATTAGAAGGCTGTTCTTTTAGATCTTTGGCACCACCTAAGTGTGACTAAAATTCACTATATGTGACAGTTGCGATTTCTCTTGCCTCAGTCTTATTATTTATAAATCACTTTCTTTTTGTGCGTTTGCTCCTACCCTGGAGCATAGCCCATGTACTGCTTCCCTTGCCCAGCGTCCTTCCACCGTGGCAGCTTTCAGATGTACTTTTTTTCCTTGCACCCCTTCCACCCCGCCCCTCCCGCATTGTTGCTTGATCCATACTTGCCAACATTTTACAGCTGGTAAGTGTGAGATTTAAAAAGAAATTGGTGGAATGCATTTTCCCCATTGACATACATTGAAACAGAGGAAATTTTAAGTTGGAGACAGGTAAAGTAAAGCCATTTATTAGGCTTAAAAAATCGGAAGTCGCCCGGCTGAATCCGGTCAGTTAGCATGTATGTTGATCTGATCACCCCAGTGGAGAAGTGTGGCTCAATGGTTAGAGCGGCAGACCCTGATGCAGAGATCTGGCCCGGGACCAGGGTTCAATTCCCGCCTCGGCGGGTCTTGGGCTCAATTTCCTCGGACCTGATAATTCTCGCCTCGGTGCCTATTCTAATCATGGGTCCCACTCTGCAACTCTGGGCAATAGCTTGCTTAATCTCCACAACGGCCCCAACAGCGCTGGGATGCCTGGCTTCACCCTGGGGGTGCCCAGGAGTGGACATTTCACAGGGAAAAGCCAGGAAGGGTTCCACAGTGGTATGCGTACAGCGCCTGGACACCCCTTTGGGGGTATGGGTGTGCTTTACAAGTACAAATTTCATTTCATCCTCCTCCTGTGTTGTTGCATGTCTGGTCCACCCCCCCAATGTTGTTCCTTGCCTTGGCAGCCCCCAGCCCCTTCCCTCTTTGTTGCTTGAAAACATTGCTTTTGTTGCTGTTCCCCCAGAAACAAACACACTCAAAAGTCCCGACAGCTGGTTTCAAGATGCTACAAAGGTGCAAATGGTGCTGTGCTCCCTGTTCTGCATGGCCTTTTTGTTGCTGTCTTAGTGCTGGGCCAAAATGGCGAACCTCTACTCGGAGGTAAGATAATTGCATGTTTAATTTTTGTAAAGACAGAGAATAATTCCATACTAAGAAAAAGGATCACTGCCCCTCACGGTTGTGTCTTCCATACTAAGAAAAAGGATCACTGCCCCTCACGGTTGTGTCATAGATCAGAAAAATACCAGCCATTTGTTGTTATTTTAAGAGTCTGCAAACGCCTGGACGTGATACTAAATACAATTGTAAACAAAATCGTATGTATTCATTTGAAACATAATGGGACTGTCTTCGTTTACTTTAATTGTTAGACATGGATAATGAACACAACTCTAGAACACATTTTACAGTGCTTTCTATTTATATTTGCTGTTTGAATTTTGTATAGATAAAGGCTAAAAATACCGACATTATGTGATTTTGCTTATTTTGAACCAGTGGTGCAGGTAGAAAACAGGTCAGGTGGCAACACAACCCATAGGCGATTGAAACCGATTGGCTTTGCTATGCTTGTTTTCATTCTGCTAAAAACATTGGCAAAATCCAATGGGTCCCAAAGCACCTATTGGCGTTACCAATACTGCTTGGTTCACTAGAGTACAGAAAAGAATCTCCAATAAGCAAGCTGTGTTCCACAGAGCCCAAGAGTACGAACTGTGGAACAGTTTGATGGGGTGTCTGAATTACTAAACATGTACGGAGCGAAATGGACAGGGGCGGTGCAAAGGAATACGCGTTGGCAAATACATAGAAATGAGACAATGCTGCAACCTTCTTTTGGATGTATTTTACAACAAAATAGCCATTTTTTAACACAAATATGGCCACCTTTCGAATCAGCCATATTAACAGCGGGGAAAGATCGACCGGAATTTTTTTTAACCTATTCTTCGTGCAAATAAAAGACGCTGATTAAATGAGCGTGACAGAAATGTTTTTCAATATTTGCAGTTTTGTTATAGTCAGACTTTATTTATAAAAAACTTACTTTGATAAGAAATCACTTTCATTTTACTCAATATTATCATTTTAGATTTGTTGACATTAGAAAGTGGCGGTCCTGTTGCACCTCTTTGAAAATACTCTCGACCAATATGTCTGACAGACTTTTCGGCAACTTCCTTTCTCTAGTCCTTTTTCTATTGCTATGTGTGTGGAGGCAGTCGCTCGTGCATGACGTCATCTATGCGCATCTCGAGTTCTGGTAGAGTCTCCTGGATAGGGTTTTGGGTGCTTTTTTTATTTTTTTTGTTTATATTTATTTTTAGATTTGTTAACCGTTTAACAGGATGACGAGGTTGGAACCTGACGCGTGAACCCAATGGGAACCCGCTGAGTCCAATGCGACTCTGTGCTAGCAAAAAGAAGGCTGTTGAGAACAGTGGGAAGTGATCTAGAAGCCAGACTAAAATGACATCTAGAAGGTGAGACTACTCTGTTAAAATGCTTATATCCTGCTATCACCAGCATTCAGTCAGGCAGATCTGTCTGTCTTTTCTTGAGTCACTCCTTTTCAAGACCACCGAATGTTGTGTTTCAGTGGGTTGCACTTAGCAACTGGACCAAGCCCCTACAGAAACATGCAGTATTCCATAGTCCAACTTTCGTTTATTGACTGCTGGCAAATTACATTTTAAATGGACTTTCGTAAAGTGTATGTAACAGTGAAATTGTTAAGCAGAGAGAGAGCTGACTACTTGATTGAGTCAGTTGTCGTACATGAATATTTTCTTATAGTGTGAACATTGCCAGTGGAAGCACACCTGGTAATGATCAGATTGGCAGTCAGACTCAGAGATTTTGGTCTAGTCTTATGCTCAATGGTCATTTTCCGAGAACCACCATATTTCTTTACTGTGCCCCTTACTAACATCAGATGTCTGCTTTTGATTCTGCGTGTCTGCCTAGTGCACTGTTTGCAGTATGTAATATTTACTACGTGTGTGGATATATATATATATATATATATATATATATATATATATATATATATATATATACTGTTAGCGTTATTTCCCCAAAACAGAGAGCACACAAGGAGAGGAACATGATACTGTTTCAAAATCTATTTATTTCCTTTATTCTTCCTTACTAAATATCTTACATTTTTAACACAATTTTTTCAGAATTCCTCTTTGTCCAGGATTAACAAGACCTCCATGGATCAAGAGGAAATGTTTTTCTTGTCTTCTGCTCACATTTGGTAGAGCAGTGAGAAGTCTGTAAGTGATGTTGGCTCATACATTGCAGGCCTAACGGATAATGAATAATGGATATAAATACATTCTAAAATGGGATAACTTTCCCTTCAATTCAGTGTGTGTTCTCTTTCAGGAAAATCACCCCTACAGCTCGTATTTCAGTTCCAATTGGAGATGCACCATAAATATACTAGATATGTTTAAGAAAGTATAAGTTGGTGCAGTCGGAGTACCACTCTATTCATAATGGTTTTGGACAGATGCGTTATCTCGCTCTCTGGCCAGTCCGGATCATGCCTGTGAACTTCTTCAGATATTCGATTGACAAGTGCGGCACAAATTTCTTAAGTTTTCCACTAGCTGGCAAGATATCTCGATGAGTTAAGAGGTTTAGCATTTACTTCTGACATCTGCTGTGATCATTGGGTCAGGAGTTTGATTCGAGGAAGGGCAATCTTTGTTTTTCATTCATCTTAGGTTGATTAAGTTGGGTAATAGTGACACTTTTCATTTACAGCACTTTCAAACAACAAAGCTACAGTGTTAAGTGGTATATAATAACAAGCCGTTATTCATTTAGTTTTTATAGAGAGTGAGCTGTTCCTTAGAATTACATCTTATAGTATAACCTTTCCAAAGATCATTATTGAGTTGCGGTTGTATAGCTCCACTTGAAAAAGTATGCACAGAAGTTTAAAGTTCCTTTTGAGGTACTAAGGGATATGATACTGGACCCTCTAAGTTTGTATACTTGCATATTTTGGTTGAGTACAGTTAGCACATGTTTAGTTAGAGGTACTCTGATTGGCGAAGCTAAGGCAATCTGTAAATAGTTTATAGTCCTACGCCGACGACACTGAACTGATCCTCTCCCTCACCAAGGACCCCCTCACCGCCAAATCCAACCTCCACGAAGGAATGAAGGCCGTCGCCGACTGGATGAAGAACAGCCGACTAAAGCTGAACTCGGACAAGACGGAGGTCCTCATCCTCGGCTCCAACCCCTCAGCCTGGGACGACTCCTGGTGGCCAACGACACTGGGGGCAGCCCCGACACCCACCGACCACGCACGCAACCTGGGAGTCATCCTCGACTCAACGCTCTCCATGGCCAAACAAGTCAACGCGGTCTCCTCCTCCTGCTTCAGCACCCTCCGCATGCTTCGCAAGATCTACAGGTGGATCCCGACAGCTACAAGAAGAACGGTCACCCAGGCCCTCGTCAGTAGCAGACTCGACTATGGGAACGCCCTCTACGCGGGAGCCCCGGCCAAGCTCATCAAGCGACTGCAACGCATACAAAAGGCCTCCGCACGCCTGATCCTCGACGTACCACGCCACAGCCACATCACCCCCCACCTGAGGAACCTGCACTGGCTCCCCGTCGCCAGGAGAATCTCCTTCAAACTCCTCATCCACGCTCACAAGGCACTCCACAAGACCGGCCCAGCCTACCTCAACAGACGACTCTTCTTCTACGTCCCCAACCGCCAGCTCCGCTCCGCCGACCTCTCCCTCGCCACCGTCCCTCGCATTCGAAGAACAACCACCGGCGGCAGATCCTTCTCCCACCTCGCCGCCAAGACCTGGAACACCCTCCCACTCAGCCTACGACAGACCCAAGACCTACTGACCTTCAGGAGGCTACTCAAGACCTGGCTGTTCGACCAGTAGCGGTACCCCTCCGCCCCCCTTTTTTCCCAGTGCCTTGAGACCCTCGCGGGTAAGTAGTGCGCTCTACAAATTCATTGATTGATTGATTGATTTGATTGATAGATTTGCAATTGCAATGGATAAGTGGTCTTGCCACCTGTGGTTGTTCGTATTGCACTCTTAAAATTGAATATTGCAATATTTAGTTGAATGATTTTGCTGAAGGATGGCCTTACCCATTGTGCATTATAAAAGAAAATACAAGGAACTACAGTTTTTGCATTTGTGCATTGGAGGACATGTGATCCTTATGTTCCAGGCGAAATGGCGCTTTGCCTCACTTCCCAGTAGGCATTATTTTATTTTTATTTATGCCATTAAATTTGTTATTTTTAAAAATGCAGACTTGAAACCGTCTTAATATCGGTGTACACTAGAGCAAGGAAAAATAATATTCAGGCGCAGTAGATTACATTACTTGAAGTATAGTTTAAATTTCACAGATTAAGTTAACCAGATAGAGAAGTCCAAATGAGGAGGTGATTTAAGTGTGTTGATAACATACCAATTTGATTGTTGATGTTATCTGGTTGATAGGGACACGCAGAGTTGTAAGAAGTAATATGTCACCTGTTCATGCCAGCAGGTTCAGTTGGTTCTTGTTTAGTAATTTCTTAGTAATAGAGAAGGAGTAAGATAAGGAAATAAGACAGACTATGACAGTGAGTTGTGTTCACAGAAGGTACCTCATCTTTGTATTTGTTTCCTTTGATTTGGGCTCTTTAACTTTAGCATTGCATCTGGGTCTGAGTGGCGTAATTTGTTAAAAACAAACCACATCTGTTTTGTAACTGGTCGAGATGTCTTCTTGAAGCACTGATCCGTGCTTCTTGGTGAATGACAGGTTATTGTTCAACTGTCATGTGGCCATACTCCCAGGTATTTATTTTACATCTTCCTCATGTCTCTACAGTTGGTAGAAGTCTTCTGTTTAGAAAGTTTTATCCAAAGATGATACTTCTGGGTAAAATGTTAAGATTATTTGTACTTATTTTACACATGTATAATATATTTCTTACTTCTGTGTGGACATGTGCAGTTCAGTCCTCCCTGTAGTTAATTGTGCAGACCATTCAATCCTCTTTGCAGAACACAGACAGTAATGATAGAACAACCAAGTATTTCAAGGGTTCTATTAAAAGTTTGGCTTATCTTGAGCTTGAACACACATTGCCATTTTATTGCACCAAGTCTTCCTTCACATTGGCCTCACTCATTTTGCGACACACTGGTCTAACAACAAGGTAGTACTCTTCAAACTAGATCTGCCTGGTTCCAAGAACTTAACCTATGGATTCACAACAGCAACAGATAAATATCAGCTACCAGCTCACTGCTATTACTCCTCAAATGGAGCATGACTTCATGCAGGATGTTAGGGCCAAGGTTAATCTTCTGTTCTTCCGGATTACAGAAGTAGTAGCTATGGTTTCTTTGCTGACGATGCAGAGAACAATACACAAAAAAACATATTTACTTAGTTATATAATGAATTTCAACAATTCTAATATACTGTCTTCTACAGCAGACTCACATAGAAAGAATGTAAAAGTGGAACTAGCTAAAAGAACAAATTACCAGAATGCTTCTTTGACATCTAAGATTGAATAGGGGAGAGCTGGCTGATGATAGATGATAGAGCCAATAACAAATTGATATTTTTGCCTCCTAAAGCAAGAGAGTTTTAAAAGAAACTAGCTTTCTTGCCTATCTTTGATACATTTTTTAATCTTCCTAGCAGCAATCTGATGTATGCAGATTATTTCTGATTATTATTTTACTGAGTCATAGCAGATTACTTTAGTAGCCATTGTCTACTACTTTGAACTTCTGATCCTGAGAACAATTCTTCCATTATTTCCTAAAGAGAATTATTCACTTCTCGGAGGAGAAGTAATTTACTATTGGTGTAATCATTCTAATCCACTTTATGTATCTTCCAAGGAGGGAAAATCAAAGCTCTGAAGAGCGCAGCATGCATCCATATTCGCCTGGACAGATAGGACCGTATGACTTAAGGACATAATCACGCACCAGGTGTGCTTGCGTCGCACTGCCCGCTCATGCTCTTGTACACTGCTATATCAGCTGCCCATGTCAATGTTGGCATGACGGGAGCAGATTAGGCAAAGGTGATTCAGTCCCGATCCACTTTTTGTTTAGATTTTTTCTGTCGTGAGTGCAGGTTAGTAATTTATGTGGCCCCGTCCACTGACACTCATTTGGTGCCACGTATATTCCTCTTGGCACCATTTTTCCTTGATTTTTCACTGATTGTCTACATAAGGACAGCTATACTGAGCTTTCGGATTAGGGCCTTCCATTTCTATACATGCCTGCCCTTGTTTTTGGGCATACGGCTTAGAGGTAAGGAGGGAGGCATATTTAAATTAGTTTTTTTTTTATTGAGCAGGAAAAACAAACAAGTCATATCTATAATTCATACATAGATAATCAGAATATAGGTACAGGGCGGATAAAAACACTACATAATAAATAATCGTGTAGTTCATCCAGCATTAAATACCCTAAACTTACATTTCATATACAACAAAAATTCATACATAGATAATCAGAATATAGGTACAGGGTGGATAAAAACACTACATAATAAATAATCGTGTAGTTCATCCAGCATTAAATACCTGAACACTTATTTCATATACAACCCCTGTACTACACCAATAATTTTATACAATGAGAATAAATATGATCATAGCTATTACTAAAATCTATAAAGCAGCATTGCCCTTTTTTTTAACCAAAAGTGAAGATTTCCCATATTCAATTTGCGTAAGCGACCACAGAATAGTCCACCCATGTAGCCCTGAATCTGCGGAGTGCCCCTACCCTCTTTGCATATGCCTCTTCAAACTGATAGGTCCGATCTAACTTAGAGAGCCACTGACCTATTGTGGGTACCTTCGATGATCTCCAATTCTGCAACACCAAGGATCTGGCTACCGCTATTGCGATAAAAATAAAGTATTGCCGATATTTTGTCAGCTGAAATCCTTCCTGAGAGAACCCAAATAGGGCCATCGACGTTGATGGAAGAATGGCCCTTGACATGCAGTGACTGATAAACCTAAAGACCTCCTCCCCAAAATGCTGTAGACTAGGGCATGTAAAGAATATATGTACCCACTCCACCGCCCCCTCAATCTTACATCTAAAACATTGATTCGGAGTAGATGGGAACAATTTATGCAATCTAAGAGGAGTATAATATGCCAACTATCTAGATGGGAAATTCATTCTCTTGAAATTGGCCACTCTCAAGGCTTTGTGACCAGCTCACTCAATAGCTGCCATTCCTTACTATTAAACCGACAACCCATTTCCTGCAATATTTTTGGGAGCATCTACTCAATAAGCTTATTATTTGCGCCCTGGCGCAGTAGCTGGTACCAGTTTCCTATACCACACAATTTCATCTCGTTTAACCCTCTTACTATTACTTTTATCGCATCATTAATCATTGTATAGTTATTTTTAAGGAAGCCTGATATTTGCATGAAGCTTAACCATAAGCATCGATTTTGGTTACCGGATTGCTGTACAAATGCTTCCCACGTTATCAACTGGGTAAAATTATAAAAATCGCCTAACTTCGAGAACCCTAGATTATTATAGGACTGCAGCACCCCTTGTGTAAGCTGTACGCCCCACATCTCACAGTCTTGAAGAAAGGTATATGCATGGCATACTGGAACATTATATGCTTTATAGAAACGCTGGGTATGGATTGCTAATGCCGATATGACCTTATAACTTGTTTTCTTAGGTAGTTTCGTAGATCTAAGAAAAACTGGTAACTGGGTTGCACTTTCATTTAACATATGGTTCAGGAAAAAATTATCATATTTCGAAAAGGGTGCTGCTAATTGTACAGTCTGACTAATTAAAGCGGCTTGCTAGTAAGTGGAAAAATGAGGTAGTGCAACCCCCCTGCTCTGTGTCCAATTTGAAGAATAGATAGTTTTACCCGCGCTTGTTTCTTTGCACATACAAATTGGATAACTTTATCCAACTCCTTAAAATATGAGATTGGTACTTTCAGAGGGAGGTTTAAAAACAAGAATACAAACAAGGGGATTAATGACATTTTAATTAGTGAAACTCGACCCTCTAATGTCGGGGGTAGAAACGGCCATCTCTCTAAAAGCCTTTTTGCCTTCATAAGAGTATTTCCATAATGTAACTGAAACAATTGAGAAAAATCAGCGGTTCCATATAACCCTAGGTATCTTATGGGTCGTCGTGGCAAAATTTCCAGCCCTGCTGGCAGTTGAGCCTCTGTAGAGTTAAACAGAAGCAGCTCCGTTTTAGCCTGGTTAACTTTAGAATAAAAGTGGAGATAGGGGGCAGCCCTGTCGGGTGCCACGCCTAATCGCCACCTCTCCCACCTGTTTCGCATTATTAATGATCTTTGCTACAGCCCCTTTGTATATTTCCCTTAACATTGCTATCAAGCGGAGCGGAAAACCAAACTTCCCTAAAATAAAAAAGAGAGTCTGCCAGTCCACCAGATCGAATGCTTATTCTGCGTCCATCATTAAAATTGCGGCTTTATCTTTATTAATAGAAAAAGAATCAATCGCCAGAATAAAAAAAAAAAGTATTAGCTGCCATTGATCTACCAGGGAGGAATCCTGTTTGGTCTGCATGAACCACTTGTTGCGCATACGTAGCAATCCTAGTCGCCCATATTTTCATAAAGAGCTTGTAATCTGCATTTAATAAACTTATTGGGTGGTAGGAATTAGGGTCATTTGGATCTTTATCTTTTTTGAGAATGGTAATCACAACTGACTCCTTGAATCTATTAGAGATGGGAATCCCTTCCATAATTTGATTGAACAACAACTGCTTGAACATCTGATGTATGCTGGTTCCACCAGCATCCCTTTGCCTCTCTCCCCACAACTTTGCCCTCAAAAGTGGTACAGTAAGTATCTGTACCTTTCCCCATGTCAAATCAACACATCTTACTATTCCCATAGTTGAATGGTTCACAGCTGCCTCTTCTTGGAAGAGGCTCACTGGTGCTAACCACATAAACTATTTTACTTCTACTGAAACAGCTACTCTTAACTTACTAATATATGTCTGATCCACCACGACACCGCTCCCTAATAGTTACTTATTAACTGTGTGTATGCTGCCCCTTCAACATTTGCAAGTGCCTACTATAACATCGTACAAAAGATAAACTCTTCAATACTCAACCGGGTCTAAATTCTCAATATAGTTCTTGGCTTCCTCTGGGTTCTCAATGAAGTTTCTCTTTCATTTGCCATCTAAATATAGTTGCGCTGCTGGTAGCATTGCACATGTTATGTTTAGCAGTTGCATTTTCCGTTTCAGTTCCTTGCAAGTTCTCCTTTCATTTGAGTCTCCACACTGATCGAGCTAGAAAGCTATCCGATTTTCATTTTATTCACTGTCCATATGCTATCTAACCAGCGTTAGTATGAAGACTTATTCTCGATACCGCTGCACTTGTGACATTATCCTCCTTTTATCATCCTATGGGAGGCTGCTGGTTGGCGCTTCCACCCTTGCATCCAATGGACTCTGTCTGTTTGTGTATCCTCTGCTCTATCCAGGCATGGTAGCAACTTCAGCCGCAATTTCCCTAAATTGGATGTGTTTCCAATCGTTCGGGCAGACCAAGAATGTGTACATTATTCCTCCTTTGCCTACTTTCTAGGTCCGCTATTTTCTCTTTGTCTTTTCACCATGGCTTTGATGTCGGCAGGTTGTACAGAGTGCCCTCCAAAGTAACTTCCAGTGCAGATATTCTGCACTCTTCTGTGATTGCCTTGTTCCCTTATAATATAAGTTATTTCATAACCCTGTTAGTGGTTGAGGGTTCACATTGCAGTTCATCCTATATGGACTCCCCTGCCACAATGCTTTGCGCCATTTTATCCAGACCCTCTTCTCATGTATGTTTATTGCTTGTGGAGTGTGCTGAGCTTCCTTTGCTTCGTAGAGGTGTCAGTCCACAATATCCTATAGTGTCATTGTCACTCAACAGCGTTACTGCTTTATAATGGTCTTGTTAGATTCCGCCTGCTCCTGTGAACTTTCACTAGAGAGGAAATCTACTTTAGCCCTAATTTGTTTCTCGAAGATGAGGTCGCCCCCTCATGTCAATGCTTCAGGCGCCTCCACATTACTCTTTATGAGCCTTTCGGCACCATCCCCCAGCAGCAACTCTGTCTCGTTCACAGGAACCTTCCTCATGTTCTTTTCAGGTCCAACCCAAGTCTGGTCACAGCCTCGGAGATCCCAACTCCTCAGAAGAGGTGCCAAAGCCTATGGGATTTCTTCAACAATGGAAAGGAAAGCTGCACTCATGAGCTCTTCTATGTCTTTGGGATCCGGCTTCCCCCTTCTTCACTTCGCTTGCAGCAACCTGCTTTGCACTCAATGATTCAACTGACTCATCACCTATTGCACTACTGCATACATATAATGACCTGCAGGTGTTTTTGACGGTACGCACTGGCTGTGTCACCCCAGGATCCTAATCTGTCTCCTTCGGTACTGGATCGCATCCACTGTTAATCCAAGGTGGAAGCTTTCACCTTAGTAGTGTCTTCTCCTTGTCGCTCAGCTCCCTGCACCCGAGGCTGTCTCCTTCTGCCTGTCTGTCAGATGATGCATTTGCCCTCTTCCTACGTGGGACCTGTCTCTGCAGCAGGCCTCAGTGCGCTCTGTCTCTTTCAAAGCGGCCCGCAGCTTCCCCTGCTCGGATTCGCTGTCCACTAGTCCTGGAGAGGTTTCGCCAAAATGAGGTGCTGTTTCTGCCACAGTCACCGCAGCTGAATGGATATATTTTAGGTTGATGCAGCGAGCTCGCTGGAGATGCGACCACACATGCAGCTATCATGGCGCGTCCTCTTGTGGTAGACTTTTTCTGGTCCAGCCTAAAAGCGCAGCTGTTGCCACAAATATCTGATGAAAATTACAAGGAGGGTGCTTTGGCTCTGCACATATGGTGGGAGCCAGGAATACATGTTTTAATTGGACAAACGTTGTGTGCTTCAGTTAAAGAAGTGCTTGCCTTTCACTCAGTTGTGATCATTTTGTTTATTTGTCAAGCCTGTGCTTGAACTTTCAGGGGCACCCACAATACTGTAAGCTATTAAAGTGTCTGAGGTAAATAAATAATTTATGGTGTTTTTCTCTGGTAGCAGCATAGATGGGAGGAGGGCAGTCATTACCCTACATGGATGTTTAGGTCTGGCTGATCCGTGCATCTGTCACATTACCTTTTAACCTACACCAATATTATTCTACAGCTCTTTGCTTCCAAACAAATACATATCCATTGCCATGCTATTTACTTGTAATGCTTCACATTACCCTACAATATTAATTTAAAGCCAGCTGTATTGGCATTGCCAATGCTTGTTAATAACCTGAATTTGATTGGCATACATTTACAAATGAGCACATTGTATAGCACTATGCATAGTTTTAGAAAGCTTTAACTTGGAGTCATAGAGCATTGCAACTAAGTACAAATTAGTCATCACAAAACAAGAGGACATTAAAAAACAAACATATTGGTTCTGAACAGCATGACAATTCTTGAAAAGAAGTCAACTTGATCCACGAAGTGCATAGTGTAGGGACATATATATAAATGCTGGACAGGACTAAGGCAGGGTGTTTTGCTTTCTGAATCTTGGAGTATGAGTTCAAAGATGTTACATGCTTTGAAGTGACCATTGCCTAGGTGTGTTGCTGACATAAAACACACTATGTTGTGAGTTCGACATGGAGTTTTGAAAATGCATGCTGTTGTAGGGGACCCAATTTAGGGAATCGCAGAGATGGAGTTGTGTGATTGAACAACAGCTAAACAGTAGCATAAAGGAATGCTTTAGTAGAATCAAGTTTGTATTTGAGAATGGATATTTCTTAGGAGTGGTCCTCTAAATTGAAATCTGATTTGAAGATAAAGAGGCTCATGCTCTTCAGTAATGTTAGTTGCGATAGTGATGGGAGGATCCAGATTTAGTTTATAATTGATTATGAGCCCCAGAGCTTTCACACTTTTAATGGTGTTTGGGGATAGTCCAGTTTTGAATAAAGCTGTTGCATTTAATGTATTTAGCGCCTCTCTGGAATACTTTATAATGTTTCAGATCCGTCAAGCTGAGTTTTGCCATATCCTCAGCGGTAAGTCTGACCATTAATTAGAGTGTAAAAGTTAACACATTATTAGCCCTAAACTCCCAATCCTGCATTAAATGCAGTCCTCAAGGAAAACAGGTTAGTGAGATTATTACTAAGGCCCTTAAAGGGTTTGTGCCTTGTTGATGTTGGCTTTCACCATTTTTAGTATAAATTACTGCATAAAAGTGCTTGGCAAGGAGAACTGTAACATCAGTGGTTTGCTATGTTTTTCGATGTGGCTAGCTTGTGGAAATAAAAGTTGGCCACTAGTTTACTATATTTGCTGCACTGACTGGGCTTGTCCAATAGCAACAACTATGCTTTGTGCTACTAGATCTCTGTTTGATATGGACAGGTCACTTATGTGACTTTCATTGCAAGAAAACTGTGGAGACCAATAGGATTAGGCTGTGTGGCCAGTCACAGAGAAGTTTCAAGCTTCAAGTTTTATTTAAATAATTACTAAGTTAATTAAAACCATTGCAATAAAAGTTATACATGGTATAAATACACTATTACATGATATGGATAAAATTGGTAATTCTAAAATTAGAATCTTTACAGTCAAATTTAAAATTGTCGAGTGAAAAGAGAAAGATTAAAAAAAAGAAAATCGATACTTTCGTGAACTGGAGGTACTATTATAGCAGGATAGTTGTTTTCACATGGGACAATGTCACAAAAAAGGGAAAACTGGTTGGAGTTTAATTCCAGGCATATTTACAGCTCATGGATTTTTGTCAAGGAGATTTAGTTCGATAGTAAAACAGGTTTGCCCCAGTATTGCCTTGGTGGAGGGTCCTATTATTCCTTAAGAATGATGTAACCATTTAAGTAGCAGTTTATGTCAGCAGCGCTGAACAAATTGCATTTTCTGTAATCTTTGCTCCACCCTTTAGCAAAAATTTGACAAAGCGGCAGTTTAGCTGAGGGTCCCCTGGATCGAAACTGGCTAAAATTGCCTGCCTATTTGTTCGAATTCCACTTTGGTTAAATGCCATGATTAATAGTTGTTTCCTTTCTGGCTGAACCGTGTTGCAGGAACAGACTAGGTGCAACAGATCTTCCTTATTGGTCCCACAGAGTCGACAGGTAGCAGGGAGATTTCCACTTAGCCTGGGTGCCATATGCTCTTTAACCGGTAACAGTCACAGAGAAGGATATTTCATGAGTGCAGGACTCGGCACGTTTTAATGTCCTGCATTTCAGCACACCAGTCTGCTCTGTCAGAGCTTGAAATGCTGTCTGTAATTAGCACACTCATTTGAGTGTTGGCAGCAGGGAGTCTAAAAGCAATGCAGGCCTGTAACTACTGGCAACTTGCATACATTTGTCTTTGCTCAGTGACAGTAGCACTGAATATACCTCTAATTTAGAATATACTAGCAAGGAATCCACAGTTAACCCCTTGTTACCCTGGAAATCTCTAAAGGCTTATCACAAACCCTTGACATTAGTGACATGGGACATAGCTAGTTGTGATCGTTGAAATGTGGAATTTGGTGTTAAGCATTTATTTCAATCTTGTGACATTTTGTGTTTACAAGAAATGCGGTTGGTAAATTCTTTTTATTCCAGATGGGTTTTGTTATCATTGGAAAAACAAGCGATTAAATCTGGATATGGTAGACCTAAGGGAGGGTTAGTGACAATTGGCTACCGGGCCAGTGGGCTTAGTGATGTTTTTCTCTTGGACAACGACTGTTCTTTTTTTTTTATATAACACATTTTATTGAATTTCCGTGGTACAATCTGGACCGTAGCCCTGCATATACATATCGGAGACAAAAATGATTCGGATGTACCAAAGCATGTGTACATTATTAACCCTTTGGGTGCTCATGACGGAATAGTTCCATCATGAGCACCAGTGCTCCTGTGCTCATGACGGAACCATTCCGTCATGAGTACAGGCACGGAAAATCCCTCTGCTGCAGGCAGCAGAGGGATTTCCCATTTATTTTTTTGCCTTGGGAGGTGGGGAAGAGCTTTCCCAACCTCCCGAGGCCTGTTAGGGGTTTTCATTGTAATAACGATAGTGCGCATGGCACGCTGTTGTCATTACAATGAAAACGAAACTGAAACTTAGTTTCAGTTTCACAGTTTCGGTGCTTGTGGGGCTATCTCAGCCCCCCAAGCACCGAAACACATGGGAGAGGTAGCGTTGGAAAGGGGAGAATCTCCCCATTCCAGTGGTGCCCCTCCCTAGTGGATCCCTGCTTGGGGATCACCCCAGGAGGGCAATCCCCCAATCAGGGATCCACCCACTAGCACCAGGGAGGGGGGAGTGGCTCCTTGGGCAAGGGCCTTTGCTCCCCCATAAATTCTTCCACAGACAGTCTTTCTGCCCCCCCCTGGGGAGCAGATGAGGACAGTAGCCCCCAATCTGCCCCCCCGGGGGGGGGGAGGGCAGAAAGCACCCTAGACGCCAGGATGATTTTTTTATAGGCCTGGGGTGGGGGCTGCCCAGAATGGGCATCCCAATGCCCCCACCCTACCCCCCCCAAAGAAGTCAAAAGACTTTCTGCCCCCCCCCCTGGAGTTATTTGGGGGCAATAGCCCCCTGATCTGCCCCCGGGGGGACAGAAAGCCCACTAGGCACCAGGGATTTTTCTTTTTCCAAAGTTTGGGGTGGGGGCTGCCCAGATTGGGCATGCTAATGCCCCCACACCCCCCAAAAAATATGCCACAGTCTTTCTGCCCCTCCCAGGAGGCAGATGGGGCAGTATCCCCTGATCTGCCTCCTGGGGAGGGGCAGAAAGCCCAAAAGGCACCAAGGGCCAAAAACCCAGGTGCCCCCCTTGCAAAATCAGGTTGTCTTGTGATAGGTAATTTTGATGTCTCCTCAATACGTTTTGGGCCCTTGCCTGTCGCGGGTACTTGACCCACCCACGCGAGTGATGTACCATTTTTATCGGAAGACCTGGGGGAATGCTGGGTGGTAGGAAATTTGTGGATCCATGCAGATTCCAGAACTTTCCCACACAGAAATTTGAGAAAAATTTGATTTTTTTTTCCAGCTAAATTTGAGGTAGGCAGGGGATTCTGGGTAGGAAAACTTTGAGGGGCCCACGCAAGCCATGCCTCGCTGGACTCCCCCGGGTGTCTAGTTTTCAGAAATGTGTAGGTTTGGTAGGTTTCCCAAAATGGCCGCCGAGCCCGGGGCCAAAAACCCAGGTGACCCCCCCCCGGGTGGAATTTTGTGGATCCACGCAGATTCCAGAACTTTCCACCACAGAAATGTGAGGAAAATGTGTTTTTTTTTTTAATACAAATTATGAGGTTTGCAAGGGATTCTGGGTAACAGAACCTGGTGAGAGCCAGACAAGTCACCCCATCCTGGGTTCCCCTGGGTGTCTAGTTTTCGAAAATGTATAGGTTTGCTATGTTTCCCTAGGTGCCGGCAGAGCTTGGGTTCAAAATCTACAGCTAGGCACTTTGCAAAAAAAGGGTCAGTTTTCACTGTGAAAATGTGGTGTGTCCACGTTGCGTTTTGGGCCGTTTCCTGTCACGGGCACTAGGCCTACCCGCACAAGTGAGCTACCATTTTTCTCGTGAGACTTTGGGGAATGCGGGGTGGGTGGAATTTTGTGGATCCACGCAACTGCCAGAATTTTCCATCACAGAAATGTGAGGAAAATGTGTTTTTTTTAATTTTTTTTTTTTTTACAAAGACTGAGGTTTGCAAGGAATTCTGGGTAACAGAACCTGGTGAGAGCCAGACAAGTCACCCCATCCTGTATTCCCCTGGGTGTCTAGTTTTCAAAAATTTATAGGTTTCCTAGGTTTCCCTAGGTGCCGGCAGAGCTAGGGTTCAAAATCTACAGCTAGGCACTTTGCAAAAAAAGGGTCAGTTTTCACTGTAAAAATGTGGTTTGTCCACGTTGCATTTTGGGCCGTTTCCTGTCGCGGGCACTAGGCGTACCCATACAAGTGAGGTACCATTTTTATCGGGAGACTTAGGGTAACACAGGATTGTAGAGCAACTGTTATTACCTGTTGACTTTCAATGCATTTCTGCCTTCCAAATGAAAGACTATGTGTAAAAAAGAAGTCACTTTGAAAAATGTCCTATAATTCTCATGCTAGTATGGGTACTCACAATTTCGGAAATGTGCAAATAGCTACTGTTTCTAAACTCTATATTTTGTTCCAATTTCAGAAATACATAGGTGTCTTTCATCCCGATTTTTCACTGTATATATTTTCCCAAATGAATTGCTATATACCCGGTACATAATAAAAAAACCATTGCAAGATGCTGCTCAGTTATTGGCTCTGGGTTCGTCGGGTTCTTGGTGAACCTACAAGTCCTGTATATCCCCACAACCAGAATGGTCCAGCGGATGTAACGGTATATTGCTTTCAAACATCTGTCATAATTAGAAGAAGTTACAAGTGAAAACGTTGGTACAAATGGCTGTTTTTTTCAACTCATTTTCAATTTTTCCTATTTTCAACTGTTAGCTTCTATAAAGAAACCTTGAAGGATCTACACAAATTACCCTTTGCTGAATTCAGAATTTTGTCTACGTTTCTAAAATGTATAGCTTTCCAGGATCCATTATTGCTTTCATACCCATTTCTACCATTAACTGGAAGAAGGTTGAAAGCACAAAAAATAGCAAAAATAGGCTATTTCCCAGTAAAATGCTAAAACTGTGTAAAAAATGTTGGTTTTCTGACCAAAAGTCTGTCAGTCCCTGAAAGCTGGGAAAATGGTGATTTCAGCCCCACAAACCCTTTGTTGATACCATTTGCAGGGAAAAAACCAGACGCTTTTATTTGCAGCACTTTTTTCCCATTTAAAAAAAAAAAATACCAACATTTAGCTGTATTTTGGCTTATTTCTGGGTTCCCTCAGGGGAATCCACAAACCCTGGGTACCTTTAGAATCCCCGTGATGTTGGAAGAAAAGGACGCAAATTTGGCGTGGATACCTTATGTGGTCAAAAGGTTACAGGGGCCCAAGCGCGAACTGCCCCAAATAGCCAAAAAAAGGGGGGGGGGAGGCGGAGGCCTAGCAGCGAAGGGGTTAACTGCAAAACTTGCATATATAATATCAAAAACATGGCGCAGACAGTTCCAGCTCCCATATATCTTAGGAAGTCAAATTGAGTACATGCACAGACAATGATGTAGTGTGGTGTATGTTGTATTGTGGTCAGGGGCCCGCGGAACGAATCTCTAATCGGGTCTGAGAGGGAAGGGGAGGTATGTCTATACCCCGATATGTTGCCGATCGGGACCATATTTTCCTATGTTTCTGGGGGCAGCCTCGTGCTTGGAACACAGCAATCTCTGCACCCATGCATCTGTCTAGGTCTTTTCTCCACCTCCCTAATGTCCGGGGAGACGCCCCCTTCCATAACTGGGGGATATCGCGCTTAGCAGTAGTGAGGGCCAGGAAGAATAGGTGCTGTTTATACCGGTTTCCCCCTATCCCGTCAGTGCTATGTAGTAGGAATAACTTTGGGTCGAATGGGAGATCCCAGGATAATACCCTGCCCAGACAGGCTGAGAATTTGCGCCAGAAGGGCTGTAGTGCTGTGCAGCTCCAGACCGTATGTATAAATGTTCCCTCTTCCCTTTCGCAACGCAAAAATTGGGGGGATTGGATGACCCCCATCTTCCAGATACGGAATTGCGTATAGTATACACGGTGTAAGTATTTATATTGAATAAGGCGGTATCGAGAAGACACAGCCGCTCCCCGGGGGCTAGCTAAGGCTTCAGCCCAGTCGTCATCAGTTAAATCTGGTATGTCGTCCTGCCACGCCCTTCTAGTCTTATGTAATGTTGTTCTGGTGTGTGTCGTTAAAGTCTGATAGATCTGCCGGATTTTATGTGCACCCAGGTCTCCTATTAGGAGACGACCCTCAAGGGGATGGAACTCCGGCAGGGTGTCCAAGGAGAGAATCGTGGGGGCAAGAGCATGGCGCAGTTGGAGATATTTGTAAAATTGCATCTTATGCAACTGGAATTCCACCTGTAACTGGTGGAAGGACTTTAGAGTAGCTCCCTGCATAACATCCCCCAGTGTGGATATGCCCACTAGGTCCCATTTGCGGAATCCCATTAGAGCCATCACCTGGTGTAGATGGGTACTGTGCCACAGTGGAGTCGCCTGGGTCAGGCGGCCACGCCATCCCATCTGCCTAACCGTGTACCTCCAAAGCCGGGCCACTGTTCTACTGGCATGATGTAAGAAGTCTAGGCTCTGCGCGCTGTATAACAGCAGAAGAAGTGGGACACCCTCCATCGCTGCGTGTTCTAGTGCGAACGCCGGGTCCATTGGTGAGCTATACCACCATTCGTTTATGATTAATAAATGGGAGGCCGCGTAATAGGAATATACATCAGCCGCCGCAGTATGTTGATTGTGCACAGGTCTGTAGTGCCACCCGAACCACCCCACCATTCCATAGGAATTTATTGTGGATGGCGTTTATTTGTGCAAACCAGGATCGTGGTATATGGTACGGGAAGTTTTGCAGCCGGTATAGGACTCTGGGTAGAGAGACCATTTTAAAAATCGCTGAGCGCCCCTACAGCGACAGCGGGAGGGAGGACCGTATTGTTGTCTCATCTCGGAGACTGGCGACAAGCGGATTTATATTGTGTGCCTATGAGATCCTTGGGCAAGGCGATATGAAGATACTCAGATATTTAAAGCCCTCGGTCGCGTGGGCCAACTGGGCCACCCAGGTTCCTCGTCCCTGGTCTCCGCATACCGGGAATAGCACAGATTTAGAGGGGTTAGTATGGAGCCCAGTGGTCTGGCCAAATACTCGGAGGATCTGCAGGATTCGTGGGCCTGAAATCCATGGGTCGGTCATGAAGAAAAGGACGTCATCCGTATACAGCGCGATGCAGTCAAGTCGTGACTTTGGCCACTCAAAGCCCCGGAGCACTGGGTCGTAATTGACGGCTTCAAGAAGTTGGAAGAGGTATACTTAGCTGAGGGAGTCGAATGCCTTATCAATATCGGCTAGTAGTATGGCCGCAGGGCGCCCTAGCTCTGGGGCCGCTGCCGTGGCGTTGTGGACCCGTCGGATATTGTGGCGAGTTGCCCGGTATGGGATGAAGCCAGATTGGTCTGGGTGGATCAGATCTTGAACACAAGCCTGCAGGCGATCAGCTAGGACCTTGCCCAAAGTTTGGGCTCAAAATTAATAAAAGAGATGGGACGAAATGAGGATGGATCGTCCGGTGGGCGACCTGGCTTAAGGAAGAGAACAATCTCATTGTGCCGCCAGTCCCGGGGTAGCAGGCATTGTTCAAGGGCGTCATGTATTGCCTCAGTAGGTGTGGGCCTAGTGTAGACATATGTGGCCGAAGAAATTCCATGGGGAATCCATTGGGGCCGGGTGCCAGCCCCGGGTGTATTACCAGCGCCGCACTTAGCTCGTCAGTAGTGATAGGGGCATCTAGTTGGTCTTGTATCTGGTCGGTGAGTCTTCGGGGGGGGGGATATCTCTATGGAACTCGGCTATGAGAGCATCTGATAGCTGTTCTTGCTGCGCATATAATGCAGAGAAGTAGTGCGCGAATTCCTCTGCAACTGCCCCGGGGGACGAATGCAGGGTGCCGTCAGCACCTCGGATAATTGGGCCTGTGGCCGGGGACCTCCCCGTCTGACATAGTCTATGAAGCATTTTGCTTGATTTATTCCCCCCCATTGATAAATCTGGTGTTGCTACGCCAGCCAGATTTCTTTTGCCTCGCCCATGAGATGTATATGTTGTTGTGTTTGGAGTATGTTGCGTTGGAGGGGGGGACTGGGTTCTTGAGTATATTGTGCCTCTAGGGATGCTTGGTGGGAACAATGACTGTTTTAATTATCAGTTTCACCTTCATAACACATTGGGCTCCAAAGTTAGTCTAACACTTTGTTTATCTTACATCTTTCAGAGGCAGGAGGGGCTGTGTCCCTCTCAAAGATGAGCTCGAGTCTTTAATGAGATCTGGGCATTTCACCTGTAGTGGCTAACAGACTGCTCCTACTGGGGGAACAGCTACTGGCTTTGCACTGTTTGTCTTAAATGGGCATTTCATATATAATCAACCCGCTCATGTTACACTCCTATCTTCAGTTTAGAGAAATGCTACATTAGATTATGCTATGGTGGATGGCCCTCACTTTGGTTTTTTTTTAAAGATGTTTAATCCTAAAGAAAACTTCCTTAGTGATCACCTCTCTCAACGCATCAATTGTAATTGATTGCTGAAAATGTATTTTAGTAGTACCACGGTGGGTGAGCTGATTGGGGTAAGACCTAAAAAAAAGTCTTAAAGGGACAATGTCTTAAAGGTTTTAGACAATTTGTATCATACTGTTGATTTTAAGTCTCTATTGTTATAATAAGTGTTACAATATCTGGGTTTCACTTCCTGAAAATGTCACATTCTGGCTAGTAATGCTACAACAGTGACTGGACATCAACTCACAGTGGATAAATCTGATCTGGATAAAAGACTACCCTGGTTGACTAAACTCCTAAAACCTTTTGGACATTCTAATAAAACAGCTCACAATATATGCTCCTAAACAGTATTGTCAAAGGGATTATAAACTCTATAGTTTTTCCAAAAAGAGACTATCATGAAATAATGTTGGAATTGATTAAAGAAGAAAATGACATGTGCATCTGGTTGATGATGGGTAAATAAGACTGAAAAATCCTGTAGACTGAACTGATTATAGGTGAGTTTAAATGTGGATAGTATATTGAGGGTTTAAGTGGCAATGTAAACATCAGCATTGAGGTTTTTGATAACTCTTGGCAACCTTGTTCATTATGCATTAGTTTGGCCATCATGAAAATGTTAATTTCATTACAAGAACGGAGGCTACATTATGCATAATCTTTTAATGCAGTCTCCAAGCAGCCGCATCTGCAATACCAAAGGTTCCAGAATAGAACATAACAAGTACATAAATGCCATGAGCTGACAACAATCTGCCTCTTTTAAATGCGGCTCCGAGCAGATAAGTAACTCCTTTATTATCATTTCATTACTCTTATGAGCCTTGTTTAATCCTTTTTATCTATTGTTTTTTACAGTGGTGGACTAACCCCCCCCCCCCCCCCCCTCCACACCGATCTCCAATTTACGGAGATCCCCCTCCCCCCATTTTTAGGTCGAGCCTAGAGTAGCGCGCAAGCGCTGCTTCTGGCGAAGCATTATGTAGAGGGTTTTCAAAGCTGACCAGACGCTCGTGCGTCGTGGCCTTTTTCGGGCGGTTACCCGCGCGGCCGACATCGGTTTCCCATTATCGTGCCCAGACGCGGGCGCGATAATTGGAAACACATGCCTGCCGTGCGTGTAATAGCAGGCAAAAGGCCATGACGCACGAGCGTCTGGTCAGTTGTTTATCGTGGATCTCTTTTTTTTTTTTTACATTGAGGCAAGCGTGTGACGAATGGATGCGTATGTGCGCGCGCCGGTTGTTTTTCTTTCCACTGCCTCCTCTGCCCCGGGTGAAATACCAGAGCCAGGAGCCGTTACGTCAGCCAGGAATCAGAGAGATGGGAGGGAGACCGGAGCCGGCACCGGGCCACTTTATAGAGCCGCACTAGTAGCTGAGGGCGCGGCGGGCGCAGGAGCTGTGTTACCACCCTGAGATGCAGAGCGGGGAGCTGTGTGACCACCGCCTAGAGCAAATGGCCGGATCGGGAGCTGGCTGGGGCTCCCGATGCTCAATCCCGGCTGGGGGTTAGTAGTTAGGGAGGCGCTGTTCCCCACGAGAAGCTGGGGGCCGGAGACGCTGTGGCGCCTGCACTGCCCCACCAGGAGTGCTCTGGGCGTGTTTAAAAACAGGGCTGCAAAACATATGGGTTCGCGAGGCGCAGCTTGCCTTGAAGTCTTCAGTTCAAGCACCTCGCGAGACCAAAAACCTGAAGCAGCTTTTGCCGAATTCAGAGCCTCCTGATAGGCACGGGAGGAGAGCTGACGTGTTTGCACAGTGCCTTTCTCACCCAGCTGTGAGTTTGATTTCAGGGTGTGGTTGGTGAGACACACCGGCCATAGGCTGCCCAGTTTCATGTGCGTGGGACAGGGAAACCACACAAGCGCCAGGTCTCGCCTCCTCGACTAGTTGCCGCATTAATAACCAGCTGTCTTTCTCGCGCTCCTTACAGTCTCTGCCGCCCCGGGGCACGGACCCGGCTCCTCTAATGAGTTCCCAGCTCTGCTGCCGAGAACCTGCTGCCTTCCCCAGCGAGCACGTCTTTCAGATTTCAAATCGACTTTAATATATGGCTAGAAAATACCTTCATGCCCAGCAGGGTAATCTCGCTGACTTTCAAAAGCTATTTTAAGGTAATTTTGGGATATGAAAATGCGTCGAGGGACATCTAAAATACAGACCTCTTGAGTTGCCCGGGCGTGCATCCAGTACATGCATTTTGTGCTCTCTGGAACTACAATTCCCAGAACGCAAATAAAGTGCAAAGTTGAGTTAAAAAGGAATACTAAACTGGACAGATGCCCTCTATAATCAGACCAGGGGTCATTTTAAATAGTACAAAAATTGCGGGGCTTTCTTTTATAAACCCTTACCACCTGGAAATGATACTAAGTTAAGGTCACCAGCTGTCTCGGTGCCACATCGGAGGGACCATGGTACCATTCTGGGTTTCTATTTTACAAATCATTTTACTTGGTTAAGTTGAGCGGAACATAGACTACAACTCCCATAATGCACTGAGTGCTAAATGAAAGTTCAGGGTTGGGAAATGGTATCCCCGAAGACTCAATCGGCTAGCAATCTTAAACCATATTCCATTAGTGTGAGCGTAGACGACAAGTCCCAGAATGCAGCATGCTGGTAAATAAAACCTCAGAGCCAAAGAGCGGTGCAGCAGGCGCACGCACAGACTCGCCAGGTAAACTTGTTTTAAAGCCAGATAGTGCAGCCTGCTCTCGAGTCCTGAGGAGGACATGCTGTGTCTCCGAGCCAGTACGGAGGGATCCTGCCTGCTACTCTGGCCCCCAGGTGACACGCATGAAACGCGCGCTAAGTCAGGGAAATAAAACATTCTCTTTCAGTGACTCAGGAGGGCAGGCAGCAGAGCATGAAAGGGCGGGAGGAGGGCCGGCGCAGGTAGCGAAAGAAGCAAGGTGAAACAGCTGTTCACAAGCGAATGCGTGGCGCGTTCCCTGACTGCATAATGCGAACAGGGATTCGAAATATTTCCCCAGGAATCATGGAATTTTGATTAGCTGTTCTCATGTATATTTGATACAGCTATATTTCTGCTAAAAACTGCGCTGTAGATATCCTTTAATACATTTTATATTATCTGAAATTCACGAATAAAACAAAAAAATGTTAGTGTATTTTCCTTTGTTTTTATATATAATAATGTTGTTTACAAAGTTCGAGGTCAGTCTGGCCAAATTTCACAATCTGCTGCTAAATCCATAGTGTCAGACACAGCAGGCAGAGCGTCTCCTGCAGGTACCCTGCGTGCTAGCCCAGTGATTATTGTAATCTGAGCATAGCTAGGCACCGTCGAGCCCCCTGCGCCCCGGTGGGTCCAGGCCAAATGCTGTGGCAGTGCGCCTGGACCAACCACAACCAGACACGCCAATGCGAATCATGAGGCCTGTCTGGATGTCAAAATTATTAAATTAAAGTTCTTAGTGGTGAACATCTTCAAGACGTTTTTTCCAACAAAGATGGATGCTTAGCTGGTTACTTTATTTTACCTTAAAAACATCATTCATAATGCTACCACACCATAATATTTCCGTATCTTCCAAGTACTTTGAATAAAATAAATTATGGTCAGCCGAGCTTTTCTGAAGCTAATTGTTGTAAAGCCCTAGTTATCTTCAAATCAAGCCATAACCTAGGTTAAAATAAGATGGCTTTTCCTGGGCAAAGTATACAATGTACTAAAAATGGCAAAGTGCTCTGTGCATTATAATTATACTGGGGCATTCAACGAGATTTTCAAACCAAGTACCACAGTTAGGGACGCAAACAGAAAGTGCACAGTATTTAATCTAAAACGCTTTAAAGTCTGAGAGGCTTTAAAACCATAGGATAGTAGTTCGGGCCCCTCGCTGTCAGTAAATCAAATTGGTACTGAAGTGAGGATTTACTTGGATGCTGTGCTAGCCTGGTATCCTTGAGATTCGCACTATGCGGCCGCTTTACAATTCCCCTATCTGTTGACAACTTCTTCTGGCTTACTAAAAAGTTCAGGCAACTCCAGCAAATGAAAAGCATTTTTAGGTCGAGCATTAGAGATCTCTTGTATATACTTTAGCAGAGGTCAGTAAAATACCAGAATCACTTTAGCATTCTCAAGTTTCCAGTCCATATAAATTGTCTTCCACAAACACCCGTAGATGATAATATTTTTTACAAATCTTGTATTTTCAGTGATATGACCACCGAAGGAACTGCTTTTATATTAAAAACAGAGCTTTGGACTATACCTATTTCTGCTGAAAGGCAATATTCCTCTCCATGTGTTCCCATGCCTGGCGTGTCGCGCAGTTTGGTGCTTACTTTCCCTCCATGTTCAAGAACAGTAGATGTTTCAGCACCCAGGCTAATGTGCTGCATAGCTAAATACATATAAGGTCCCAAAGGCGAGACCGATTGCATTGCAAATGCTTGTTTTCCTTCCTTTGTTATAAGGTAAGGCCTTCAAAATTACTCTGTCTCGCACCCTTTCCATGTTTTAATAACTTTTCCTTGCAGGTTTCTTGTGGTATTATATTTTCACCTGTCGTTTCTACCGCGCACTCCACACTCACCGACTTTGCGTATTCGCGCTCACAATGCTCCCGCTTTTGACCCTGGGCCCTCACAGACGCCCTCTGATTTCGGTATAGCTCGCGATGCTCCCCGATGCAAGCCCCGACTCCAATTGGCACTTCCACGCATCGCGGCAAGATTTGAAGAAGATACCTTAGCAACCGCGACGTCGCGTCCTACGGTTGCCTAGGTTTTTTCTTCTCCCTCTCTTTAACTCTGACTCTACACGATCGCTTGCATTTGCGATCATCCCCATGACAACCAGCCCTCGCGATCGTCAGTTGACGATCAGCTGTTCATCCAAACCAGCCTGAATATATTTCTTCTAACGCTCTCTCTCTCTCTCTCAGAAATAAGGTTTTATTATCCTGAACGCTCTGCCCATAAAAAAAAAAAAAAAGGGGAACTTTCACTTAAATATATACTAACCTCTTAGGGCATTTAAAGAGTTGGCTCCTGCCTTGCCTTTTCTCCCTCTGGCCAGACTATATCTCTTACGAGCCATACCCCTATTTTTGGGCTAATAAAGTAAGTGGCAACCCCCCACTTTTATAAACATTAAAAAGCGCAATGTCTGATTCTGATTCAGACGATGCTTCCGCCCCCACCCCCAACATTGATAAAGAATCCTTTAGAAAAATGCTCCAAAGAGAAATGAGGTCATGCATGTTTGAGACCTTAAACCAGGTCATTCCACCCAAGAGACCTCTCCCTACTCAGGAGGACGAGGCTACTGACATCCTCATTGACGAGACCCGTGAGACAAGGGGTAAAAGAATTAGAAAAAGTAAGAATATTGAGCAAACTACCCCTATGAGCACTCCAGGAGGTCCTAGCACCTCGTCCAAATTGGGAGGTCTTAGCACCTCAATACCGAATGGAGGTCCTCTTACCTCGAACTCCCTGGGTGTCCCTAGCGGCACAACCTATTTAGGTGTCAACCGCGGCACAAATTATCTGGGTGTCCCTAGCGGCACAAATCATCATAGTGCTCAAAATGACATGGGAGATGACCCTTTTGACGACATTGAATCTTCTGATATCCCTGATGAGTATATCTTAGATTTAGATGAAGAGGATGACGACTTCTACCATATTGACGAAGAGCCTCCTACATCCTCCAAGGACAACATCCATGACCCCATGGGGGAGGAAATGTTCTCCCCTCTAAACCTCAAGCATCCCAGATCCTCTGAGTGGTGGCCCCAAGACCATGTTGCCCAATTCATAAAGAAATGGCTACGCAACCTACTCGAGAGGGATACCAGGAACATTCTCAGAGCAGAATGCTCGAGACCTTCCATCGAAGATAAAACTTGCCAAACTCCCAACCTCGACCCTGAGCTCATAAAATTCCTTTTTAAGCTCGGTCGGGACCCGTGAAAGGGGATGGAGAGATCCCTAAAAGGTTGCCAGGACCGTCTTCTCGACGTCCTGGGACCCCTTGCAAGAATAATTGATTCCGCAGAGGAAAGCCACATCCGTGGTACACCTCTCAATACTGAACTAATCAGAGGCTGGAGCCAGAGAGCCCTAATACTTTTAGGTAACGCAAACGCTAGCCTTAATGCCGAAAGGCATAGAGTTGTTCTTACTAAAATTAATCCGAAGCTTAGCGATATGGCCGATAAAGAACCCCCTAACAACCCAAAAGGACTACTCTTTGGGGAAGACCTTATCAAATCCCTTGGTAAATACGTATCAACTTTCACTGCCTTAGATAAGGCTCAACAAAATATGAGGAAGGTCTTTAACAACAACCTTTTTGGGCGGGCCGGAAGAAGGGGCTTCTCTTCCGGCCGGTTTAATCAAAGGCCCTATCCAAGATCCCGTGGCTTCGGTCGTGGATACCAACAATTCTACGCTCCTGCTTTCTACTCCCAGGGAGGCAGAGGCCCCCGTTCAAGAGGATTCAGATCTCGTGGCTCATCCATCGGAGCAAACCCTCCAAGTGAGTACTCTTCCTCTCTCACCTTCCCCTTCTTCTTCCCTAAAGGTGGGAGGCAGACTCAAACATTTTTACCAAAATTGGAAGTTAATAACTCAAGATCCCTGGGTCCTAAACACAGTAAAGGGCTTTGTGATAGACTTCACGCATATACCTACACAAACCTCTTTTCCAAGAGACATACCTCTCTCCCTAGATCAGCAAAAAATTGTAGATCAAGAGATCTCCTCCATGCTTCAGAAAGGGGCAATAATAGAGGTCCCCTTGGAAGCGATAGGATTCATAAGTACTCTATTTCTCGTACAGAAAAAAGAGAAAGGTTGGAGACCTATGATAAATTTAAGGGAACTCAACAAATACCTAGTCTACAGACATTTCAAGATGGAAGGCATCCATCTCCTGAGGGATCTTCTTTTGGAGGGAGACTGGCTGGTCAAATTAGACCTAAAAGACGCGTATTTCACCATCCCTATGGCCGAAGTCCATCAACCTTTTCTCCAGTTTATGTGGAAAAAACATCTATACCAATTTCAAGCACTTCCCTTCGGGCTCTCCTCTGCCCCTTGGTGCTTCACCAAGGTCATGAGAACGATTGCCTCATTCCTAAGAGAAAGGGGTATCCGCATGATCATATACCTAGACGACATTCTTGTGATGTCGCAAGACCTCACTCAAATAGTCCAAGACCTGAAAACTGTAATGGATCTCTTGGAGAACCTAGGGTTTATTATAAACAAAGAGAAATCTATCCTGACTCCCTCCAGATCTCTGGAGTTCCTGGGCTTCACTGTGGATACCTCCAAATGTCTTTTTCTTCCTTCCATAAAAATATCCAAGATCAAGAAAGAGATAAGACATGTCTTAAAACAACAAGACCTTCCCCTGAGAGAACTAGCCAGACTACTAGGTCTCCTCTCCTCCTCCATTCAAGCAATCTTCCCGGGCCCTCTAAATTATCGAACCCTGCAAAGGATAAAAGGGAAAGCCCTAAGATCTGGTCTCTGGTACGAAGATCGAATTGCTCTGGACCAGGACGCCAAATCGGAACTTACATGGTGGCTAGATAACCTAGAAGCATGGAATGGCAAAGCACTTTTTGGCTCGAAGCCAGAATTTGTTTTAGAATCCGATGCATCACTCCACGGCTGGGGCGCATGCCTTCTCGATCAAAACACTGGTGGAATCTGGTCTCAAGAGGAATCTTCCCACCACATAAATTATCTGGAGTTAACAGCTGGACTCTATGCCCTTATGAGCTTCAAACACTCTCTCCAAGGGAGGTCAGTCGTCCTGAAGATGGACAACATGTCCGCAGTCGCCTATATCAATCGCCTCGGAGGTACCAAATCTGCGGACCTCTCCAATCTAGCCAAGAAACTTTGGATGTTCTGCCTGGAGCACAAAATTGCCCTCAAAGCAGAATACCTTCCCGGCAAGACGAACATCTCTGCGGATTGGAACTCCAGATTCCTCCTAGATCACAGCGATTGGAAACTCAATGTTTTCGTTTTCAGTACTCTGAACAGAATCTGGGGTCCACTAGAGTTAGATCTTTTTGCCAGCAGACTTACGTTCCAACTACCCAAATATTTCAGCTGGATGCCCGATCCCGGTGCTCTAGCAGTGAACGCATTTCTCCAACCCTGAACAGGAGTGAAAGTTTATGCCTTCCCCCCCCCTTTGCCATGATCCAAAGAGTCCTACAGAAAGTGAGACAAGACAAGTGCTCCCTTGTCTTGATAACTCCGTTTTGGCCATCCCAGGCTTGGTTCCCTACCACTCTGGAACTGGCGTATACACCCCCCTTTTTAATTCCTTTCCAAGAGAATCTTCTAACAGACGTAGACGGAGGATTTCACCCCCTAATTCAGACAGGGAGTTTGAACCTTCTTGCTTGGAAAGTGTCAGGAGATCCAATGAAATCTCAGGCCTTTCATCATCAGCTGCTACACTCCTCAGAGAATCTTGGGCCCCAGGGACTCACTATAGATACAACAACATTTGGAGATTCTGGGTTCGTTGGTGCCTGGAAAGGAATTTGGATTCCTTACAGGCACCTATTGTTGACGTAGTAAACTTCCTAGTTGAACAATTTGATAAAGGCTTAAGTTACAGAACTATCAATTGCTATAGATCGGCCATCTGCTGGCCATATCCTTGTCAACGGCAAAACGGTTGGTAAAAATGTCATTGTTTGCAGAGTTATGAAGAGCATTCGCCTAAGAAGGCCCCCTAAACCCAAATATGAGACTCTCTGGGACGTAAAGTTAATCCTAGACCTTTTTAATAACTGGCCAGATAACACCCTATTGAATAGAAAATACCTCTCTATCAAGCTTGCAACTCTTTTATGCCTTATCTCCTGTCGAAGAGTCTCTGATGTCAAAGCTCTTGAGATCTCTAACAGATCATATAACATCTTTGGCGTCAAATTCGATATTTATAGAAGAACCAAAACTATGTCTGATTCAATCTTCTATCCACGTTTTGACCCCTGTTCAAAACTTTGTGTAGTTGACTGCATGAGAGAGTATGATCTAAGAATGTCTAGTCTTCGCCCCCCAGGTGTAAATCAATTACTCATCTCTTTTGTCAAACCCCATAAGGCTATAACCTCAACATCCATTGCTAGATGGGTTAAAACTACCATGAATTTAGCAGGCATTGACTTAACGAAATTTCAAGCTTATTCCATTAGAGGCGCTATGGCCAGTAAATCTTTATGGTCTGGAGGTAAGTTGGACGACATCCTTAAAGCGGCCGATTGGTCGAACGCTAGCACCTTTGCACGGCACTACTGTAAAGCTATCGAACATATGTCTAATCCTGTCTTACAAAGCTACCAACCTGCATAATGTAGCCTCCGTTCTTGTAATGAAATTGCGATTCTCCTATTTCCATGACTAGAGAATCTGGATTTCATTAAAGACACGGAGGCTGACATTATCCCACCCATCCCTCCCTTTGGATGGTTATTTTGACAATGTGTTGCTTGCCTATAATGACTTTGCTTTATTGCATAACTTGCTGTCCTTAATAGTTTTAGATTTTTCTCTTTACGTGTTGTATTTTATACCTTTCTTCTTGAGACATTTACTTCTCTCTCTTTTCAGGTAACCCTTCTTTTTAAATATGTGATGTGTTGGATTGTCCTTCCTTTGGCTTCTTCTTCCTTCATCACGCCTCCTCGACTACCCATTGAAAGTTTTTAAGTCTTCAAGATGGATTTCTGAAAGTTTATTATTTTTCTTGGACTTACTCATTCTCTCCTCTACATTTAAAAGAGGCAGATTGTTGTCAGCTCATGGCATTTATGTACTTGTTATGTTCTATTCTGGAACCTTTGGTATTGTGATGCGGCTGCTTGGAGACTGCATTAAAAGATTATGCATAATGTCAGCCTCCGTGTCTTTAATGAAAACCAGATTCTCTAGTCATGGAAATAGGAGAATCGCAATTCTCAGCCTGATGGACTCCTGACATAATGAGTTTTCATCTAAGATGCTGCTCCCAGTGTTTCAATCACGTTCTGCAGAATGGTATGTTTCCTGAATTGTGGAATGGTAAAATCCTTGTATTCTTCAACCAAAAGAGGACCAAAAAAAATCCCAGAAGCTTGCATCTTATATCTTTACTAGATATAGAGAGGAAGATTTTTGCTGAAGACCTACTACATCCTCTTCAAAATTGGATTGCTGGCTGAAATGTACTACCTTGTGTACAGACTGGATTTAGGTCTTGCAAATTATGATAATGTTGTATTTTAGTACAGCCTGTGACAAAATTGACCACAGTAGACTATGGAGAATTCTTGCAACTTGGACATTGAGCCCAGCCTTTTATGACAAGAACATGCAGGGGTATGTGTCTAAGTGAATAGCACTGGAAATCGTTTGGAAACGCTCCCCACATATAACGGCCAAAACAGTTGCATGGTTGTGCCAGTTCTTTTTAATTTGTATGCTACACAATTTTCACAAGTTTTAAAGAAATAGTTCATTGTTTTCCTTTGAAATTAGGTACACCTCATTTGCCATTTGCAGACTACCTTGTGTAGTTTAACTACACCACCATAGATCTATAACACATCTGAATACAAGACATCTAGTTATTAATTAAAAAACAAAATCAGTATTTCGTAGAGAGAATTACAAATTGCAATTAAATGGTTGCAAGCTTGAGGTTTTGAAAGAATATCTTAGTTTGGGAAAGATAATACATTCTACACTGTCTTGGGATGCCCATATGTGTGTACTGGGTGATGATTTGAAAAACGTTAACCTGCATATGGTGCAGCGTCTAGTTCTCATATTTTAGTATCTATAGAGCTTTACTCTGTAAAATCAACTTGATTCCAAACTATTGTTTGGTTGTATACAAGGTTAAATGCCTCAATGCGCTGCATAAGCTCTTCAAAATTTAGATGCAGTACACTCCACACAGGCATCAGGCTTTAACTGGGTAGAACTGCAGCAGGAAAAAAAAGAGTAGAAAATTAGCCTTAAAAATGTCTTTGACCATCGTCAGACTTTTATCACCAATGTTTTATGAATTTGTGCTCTTATTTGGGATGTATTGCAGATATTCCTAAAAGGGGACATTGTCTGCTATCTCAATTATCTATTAAACTCCTATCAATTAAAAAATGTTTGAGCAGATGTCAAAATCACCAGTCACGCACCTTTCTAAATGATTGTGAGTTAGCTAAAAGGTCTAAAGTGGTTAATGTGTTGCTCCCTGTCCATGTTTTGAGGCAACAATTTACTCCCTTTAGATTTAATGATGGCAGGTTACAGCAATTGGAGAGGTGTGGTCATTGGCTTACACATCAACAATCTGCAGCTCATTTGGAACCACCTGGCTAGAGCTTTAACTACCAGGATGAACAAACTCAGCCTATGGTGCCTGATGGATCATGAATGGTGACTAAATCCCAAGGTGGCACAGGGCCTCTTCCGGGTGGGGAGAACCCTGGCTAGATCTTTTAGCCACAATCAAGAATGACTAGTGTCAAAATTTTTGCATACTGGAGTTGGGCCAGCAGAGTGTGGTACCTGGAACTTCTGGGCGGGCATCTGTCCCCCGATCAGGCTACCTGTTAGCAGCTATTGCAACAGAAGGGCAGGGTTCTGCACCCGGGCCTGCGCAATCTACACCTCCATTCTTAGAAATTGAGCGGAAGCAGCTGACTGTGGTTGATCTATCTCCTGAGGTCATTGATGTTATCCTTACTGCGGCCTTCTAAATTTTCTACACAATTCATTTATGTAGGGCCCTGTGGCAAGTTTGTGGCCCGGAGTGGAGCCCGCAACATGAACCCGTTGTAGACTAAACTTTCGGAAGTTTTTCTGTTTGTTTCTTCCTTGGCTCAATGACTACTTGCAGTTTGCCGGACCAGACGTCCTTGTTGAAATCACCTGTTGTGACTCGTACGTTTCCTCCAAAATCCTTTGTGATGCCACCATGGGATCTCAGTTTGGTCCTGACTTTCCTTGTGTGCTCTCCCTTTGAGCCGATGCACAGCTGCTTGTTGTGTCCCCTCACTCTGAAAACTGTTTTCCTCATCCTGATTACTCAAGCATACCTCATGAGCTTCAGGCCCTCTCAGTTCGACCTCCTTACACTACTTTTTTTCCAGACAAACTGGTGTTGTGGACCAGGTGGCTGTTTTTAGGTCTCTGCGAGGCTTCTTGTAATCGGGATGTTTCAGAAGTGGAGTTTAAGCCCCGCCCCTTGTTTCCATTGGCTTGCGTCATAGTCCATGCTAAACGCAGGCTTTCGATTGTAAATGAGGCTTCTTAGTCCCTCCTTGTTACTGCCCTGTCTCCTTTTGGCCCCGCCCATCCGGACTGGATCGTTTACTTGCGGCGTTACACTGTCTTCTTCATTACTCGGTGTAGGCACTTTTTTTTCTTCTTCATTAAAGTGAAGCTGCTTTCACGTCGCTGTGCATCTTCGTGTTGTGTTGATTCCTGGCCAAGGAAGCGCCGACTGTCCACCTATTGCCCCAATAATGAGCCACGGACAGGTTAGTACCTTCGGGGCAATACACTGCGTGTCCACTGCGATGGGGCAAGCCATGAGACAAAGAGGGAGCTAGAGGCGCACGGGGAGACAGAGCGAGAGAGACAGAGAGGCAGTAAGAGTGAGTGATGTGCGCCAGTACTCGCCAGTGTGACAGGGTGTTTGTAGTTCACTCACTCTACTCTTGCTCTGCGGTGTGTTCCTGTACAAAGTGCAGTGTTACATTCACCATCACTCACGCTGACTGACTCTGGCTTCGCTGATGTTTTGGGTGACAGCCCCTCTCACTGAGTAGTGAAATGCATGTGATGTTACAGTTGTACCGGCGTGTATTATATATCTCCAAGTGTGTATTACACATTCATAAAAACCTACACACGGGGGCACGTGCGCATTATATGGATGGAGATGCTCTCACGCACACTGCAGGCCCCACACACACACACTACGGATGACACCCCATGCCACAGGGTGCACTGCATTGCTCATGTGACTCAGTCCGCACATCCACTGCACGCACACAGGCACACACCACTGTACGGAGGACACCCCATGCCACAGGGTGCTCAGCACTTCCCCTGTCACTCAATCCACACGCCCACTGCACGCACATGGACACACACTCTACGGATGACACCCCATGCCACAGGGCGCACAGCACTGCTCCTGTCCCTCCGTCCGCACGCCCACTGCACGCATACGGGCACACACTCTGCGGATGACACCCAATGCCACAGGGCGCACAGCACTGCTCCGGTCCCTCAGTCCGCACGCCCATTGCACGCACACGGGCACACACACTGCGGATGACACCCCATGCCACAGGGCGCACAGCACTACTCCTGTACCTCAGTTCGCACGCCCAAAGCACGCACACGGACACACACTCTACGGATGACACCCCATGCCACAGGGCGCACAGCTCTGCTCCTGTCACTCAGTCCGCACGCCCACTGCACGCACACGGACACACACTCTACGGATGACAGCCCATGCCACAGGGCGCACAGCACTGCTCCTGTCACTCAGTCCGCACTCTCAGTGCAGCACACGGACACACACACTCTACGGATGACACCCCATGCCACAGGGCGCACAGCACTGCTCCTGTCACTCAGTCCGCACGCTCAGTGCAGCACACGGACACACACACTCTACGGATGACACCGCATGCCACAGGGCGCACAGCACTGCTCCTGTCCCTCAGTCTGCACGCCCACTGCACGCACACGGGCACACGCACTCTTCGGATGACACCCCATGCCACAGGGCGCACAGCACTGCTCCTGTCACTCAGTCCGCACTCTCAGTGCAGCACACGGACACACACACTCTACGGATGCCACCCCATGCCACAGGGCGCACAGCACTGCTCCTGTCACTCAGTCCGCACGCTCAGTGCAGCACACGGACGCACACACTCTACGGATGACACCCCATGCCACAGGGCGCACAGCACTACTCCTGTCCCTCAGTCCGCACGCCCACTGCACGCACACAGACAAACACTCTACGGATGACACCCCATGCCACAGGGCGCACAGCACTGCTCCTGTCACTCAGTCCGCACGCCCACTGCACGCACATGGGCACACACACTCTATGGATGACACCCCATGCCACAGGGCACACAGCACTGCTCCTGTCCCTCAGTCCGCACGCCCACTGCACGCACACGGACACACACTCTACGGATGACACCCCATGCCACAGGGCGCACAGCACTGCTCCTGTCCCTCAGTTCGCACGCACACGGACACACACTCTACGGATGACACCCCATGCCACAGGGCGCACAGCTCTGCTCCTGTCAGTCCGCACTCCCACTGCACGCACACGGACACACACTCTACGGATGACAGCCCATGCCACAGGGCGCACAGCACTGCTCCTGTCACTCAGTCCGCACTCTCAGTGCAGCACACGGACACACACACTCTACGGATGACACCCCATGCCACAGGGCGCACAGCACTGCTCCTGTCACTCAGTCCGCACGCTCAGTGCAGCACACGGACACACACACTCTACGGATGACACCCCATGCCACAGGGCGCACTGCATTGCTCATGTGACTCAGTTCGCACATCCACTGCACGCACACAGGCACACACCACTGTACGGAGGACACCCCAGGCCACAGGGTGCTCAGCACTTCTCCTGTCACTCAATCCGCACGCCCACTGCACGCACATGGACACACACTCTACGGATGACACCCCATGCCACAGGGCGCACAGCACTGCTCCTGTCCCTCCGTCCGCACGCCCAATGCACGCACACGGGCACACACTCTGCGGATGACACCCAATGCCACAGGGCGCACAGCACTGCTCCGGTCCCTCAGTCCGCACGCCCACTGCACGCACAAGGGCACACACTCTGCGGATGACACCCCATGCCACAGGGCGCACAGCACTACTCCTGTCCCTCAGTTCGCACGCCCAAAGCACGCACACGGACACACACTCTACGGATGACACCCCATGCCACAGGGCGCACAGCTCTGCTCCTGTCACTCAGTCCGCACGCCCACTGCACGCACACGGGCACACACTCTGCGGATGACACCCCATGCCACAGGGCGCACAGCACTACTCCTGTCCCTCAGTCCGCACTCTCAGTGCAGCACACGGACACACACACTCTACGGATGACACCCCATGCCACAGGGCGCACAGCACTGCTCCTGTCACTCAGTCCTCACGCTCAGTGCAGCACATGGACACACACACTCTACGGATGACACCACATGCCACAGGGCGCACAGCACTGCTCCTGTCCCTCAGTCCGCACGCCCACTGCACGCACACGGGCACACGCACTCTACGGATGACACCCCATGCCACAGGGCGCACAGCACTACTCCTGTCCCTCAGTCCGCACGCCCACTGCACGCACACACACAAACACTCTACGGATGACACCCCATGCCACAGGGCGCACAGCACTGCTCCTGTCACTCAGTCCGCACGCCCACTGCACGCACATGGGCACACACACTCTATGGATGACACCCCATGCCACAGGGCGCACAGCACTGCTCCTGTCCCTCAGTCCGCACGCCCACTGCACGCACACGGACACACACTCTACGGATGACACCCCATGCCACAGGGCGCACAGCACTGCTCCTGTCCCTCAGTCCGCACGCCCACTGCACGCACACGGGCACACGCACTCTTCGGATGACACCCCATGCCACAGGGCGCACAGCACTGCTTCTGTCACTCAGTCCGCACTCTCAGTGCAGCACACGGACACACACACTCTACGGATGACACCCCATGCCACAGGGCGCACAGCACTGCTCCTGTCACTCAGTCCGCACGCTCAGTGCAGCACACGGACAAACACACTCTACGGATGACACCCCATGCCACAGGGCGGACAGCACTACTCCTGTCCCTCAGTCCGCACGCCCACTGCACGCACATGGGCACACACACTCTATGGATGACACCCCATGCCACAGGGCACACAGCACTGCTCCTGTCCCTCAGTCCGCACGCCCACTGCACGCACACGGACACACACTCTACGGATGACACCCCATGCCACAGGGCGCACAGCACTACTCCTGTCCCTCAGTTCGCACGCACACGGACACACACTCTACGGATGACAGCCCATGCCACAGGGCGCACAGCACTGCTCCTGTCACTCAGTCCGCACTCTCAGAGCAGCACACGGACACACACACTCTACGGATGACACCCCATGCCACAGGGCGCACAGCACTGCTCCTGTCACTCAGTCCGCACGCTCAGTGCAGCACACGGACACACACACTCTACGGATGACACCCCATGCCACAGGGCGCACTGCATTGCTCATGTGACTCAGTCCGCACATCCACTGCACGCACACAGGCACACACCACTGTACGGAGGACACCCCATGCCACAGGGTGCTCAGCACTTCTCCTGTCACTCAATCCGCATGCCCACTGCACGCACATGGACACACACTCTACGGATGACACCCCATGCCACAGGGCGCACAGCACTGCTCCTGTCCCTCCGTCCGCACGCCCAATGCACGCACACGGGCACACACTCTGCGGATGACACCCAATGCCACAGGGCGCAAAGCACTGCTCCGGTCCCTCAGTCCGCACGCCCACTGCACGCACACGGGCACACACTCTGCGGATGACACCCCATGCCACAGGGCGCACAGCACTACTCCTGTCCCTCAGTTCGCACGCCCAAAGCACGCACACGGACACACACTCTATGGATGACACCCCATGCCACAGGGCGCACAGCTCTGCTCCTGTCACTCAGTCCGCACGCCCACTGCACGCACACGGGCACACACTCTGCGGATGACACCCCATGCCACAGGGCGCACAGCACTACTCCTGTCCCTCAGTTCGCACGCCCAAAGCACGCACACGGACACACACTCTACGGATGACAGCCCATGCCACAGGGCGCACAGCACTGCTCCTGTCACTCAGTCCGCACTCTCAGTGCAGCACACGGACACACACACTCTACGGATGACACCCCATGCCACAGGGCGCACAGCACTGCTCCTGTCACTCAGTCCGCACGCTCAGTGCAGCACACGGACACACACACACTCTACGGATGACACCACATGCCACAGGGCGCACAGCACTGCTCCTGTCCCTCAGTCCGCACGCCCACTGCACGCACACGGGCACACGCACTCTACGGATGACACCCCATGCCACAGGGCGCACAGCACTACTCCTGTCCCTCAGTCCGCACGCCCACTGCACGCACACACACAAACACTCTACGGATGACACCCCATGCCACAGGGCGCACAGCACTGCTCCTGTCACTCAGTCCGCACGCCCACTGCACGCACATGGGCACACACACTCTATGGATGACACCCCATGCCACAGGGCGCACAGCACTGCTCCTGTCCCTCAGTCCGCACGCCCACTGCACGCACACGGACACACACTCTACGGATGACACCCCATGCCACAGGGCGCACAGCACTACTCCTGTCCCTCAGTTCGCACGCACACGGACACACACTCTACGGATGACACCCCATGCCACAGGGCACACAGCTCTGCTCCTGTCACTCAGTCCGCACGCCCACTGCACGCACACGGACACACACTCTACGGATGACAGCCCATGCCACAGGGCGCACAGCACTGCTCCTGTCACTCAGTCCGCACTCTCAGTGCAGCACACGGACACACACACTCTACGGATGACACCCCATGCCACAGGGCGCACAGCACTGCTCCTGTCACTCAGTCCGCACGCTCAGTGCAGCACACGGACACACACACTCTACGGATGACACCCCATGCCACAGGGCGCACAGCACTGCTCCTGTCCCTCAGTCCGCACGCCCACTGCACGCACACGGACACACACTCTACGGATGACACCCCATGCCACAGGGCGCACAGCACTGCTCCTATCACTCAGTCCGCACGCCCACTGCACGCACACGGACACACACACTCTACGGATGCACCCCATGCCACAGGGTGCACAGCACTGCTCCTCTCACTCAGTCCAGATGCCCACTGCACGCACACGGACACAAACACTGCGGATGACACCCCATGCCACAGGGAGCACAGCCCTGCTCCTGTCACTCAGTCCGCATGCCCACTGCACGCACATGGACACACACGGTCTACGGATGACACCCCATGCCACAGGGCGCACAGCACTGCTCCTGTCACTCAGTCCGCACGCCCACTGCACGCACACGGACACACAAGGTCTACAGATGACACAGGGCGCACAGCACTGCTCCTGTCACCCAGTCCGCATGCCCACTGCAGGCAGAACTCCTGCGGGCTGGACTGGTCGCGACCGAGGCTGTTAATGTGAACACTGGACACCCAGCCCAGGCTGGCACCGGGGCGCTCCAGGGGTGCGGGAGCCAGGCTTTGATTTACAGATGAACTGACAAGACTCAAAGAGATGCTGTTTTACCCAAAACAGGTAGTTGGAGGAGAGTTTACAAACAGTGGACAGCAGATAGTGCGCTCCTGACAGACTCGGGGAGGAGGGAGGGGGGCGGGGAGAGCGGCACTGCAAGCACGTGCCGTGCCTGCTTCACATGCTGGGCCGACCCTCCCCTCTCTCTGACACCCTCTGTGTCGCCCTCCGTTAATATATCTCTCTTCCGCTACCCCATCAGTCCTCTCCCTGTCTCTTCTGTCTTTTTTCTTTTTCTCTCCACCTTCCCCTCTGTCTCTCTCGCGCGCATATATAGACGTTCTCTCTGTATCTCGTTTTGTTCTCTCAACAATTCTCAATTTCCTTCCATGTCCTTCACTCTCCATCTGTTCTCACACACTCTCTTTCACATGCTGTGTTTATTTTCTATAGCGCCAACATACTTCATATCTGCTATTTCATATCGCTATATGCGTAATATATATATTAACACCACCATGTATTTAAACGACGATGTGCCGTGAAAGCTAAACAAGCATTTGCAATGCAGTAGGTCTTGCATTTGCGAGACTTTGAGCTACTGGCATTGTAAATGACAAACCTTTTATCTATGTGTTGGTTTTGAAAACATAAATAAAAGGCATTGTCATTTACAATGCCAATGGCTTAAAATTTTGCAAATGCGAGACCTATTGCATTGCAAATGCTTGTTTTGCCAGAAGTTGTGACTCCTTTTCACGTTGGTCAGTCTTTCACTCTCCCAACGTTCCTTGCTCCGCCTCAACCCTCGGAAGAGGAGGAGAGACTCAATTGGTTGCATCACAAAAGAGCTTTGAGCTTTTACACTGATTGCACCAAAGACCATTGAGTGGACGATCCGCTCTTTGTGGGGTTCTTTGAGGCAAGGAAAGGTAATATTTTTTAGAATGCTAATATGCTTTTAATTACATTTTGACTGTGAATTGTTGCCAGAATGAATACCACTCCTCTTCAAATTATACCCCATGCTAGCTTTACTGCAGTGACCACAGCTTCTTAAAGTTTGGCATTGGTAATGAAGTACAGACCTGTTGAAGAAATGTTTGCCACATGCTGCCCTTCTTTGCGCCAGATGTTGCATCCAGATCGGTAGAAGCTATATATGCTAAAGTGTGCTATAGAAAAGTAACTTGCTTCTAGGATAGCAGAGTGGGTTTAACAGCCACTGATGAGATCTGTAAACATTATGCTGTTATTATTGATGCCTCATGCCTGTTAAATGTTCACGTATGTTTGAGTACCAAGGAGTTGTCTGCTTGAGCTGTTGTTAGCAATGATTTAAAATAAACGTAGTGTGTTTTTTCTCTCACTGGACAATATTGGCTGTTAGGTGTCTCATTCTGTCTCCTATGGAATGCTTGCAATGCATGGGGAACTCATTTATAAAGCAAACGTGAACTGAATTGTCAAACGTTAAATTCTTTATAATCCTTTTATATATTTCACTTGAGGCTTTTTCAAATATTTCATTCAGAATTGAAGATGCAAACCAGACCTATTGGCTTTGCCAGTGCTTTTAAAATTGCTAAATTAAACCGCAAATCGAGCTCAGTTATTGATTCCTTACTTTGAGGCCAGGAAAAAACAGCATAAACGGAATGTGATTAATGTAATGTATTTGCAATGTAAATGCATACAAGTAATTTGTTTTTATATAGTACTTTATACTTCAGTTTTCTGTTGAGAGTTTTCTGTTGACTCATGTCTGAGCTGTGTGGGTGCGGTAGCCTGCCAGAAATTCACCTAAGGAATTTATGTCTCAATTCTTTATTTTTCCGAGTATCCTCTAAGAATACCCATTCCACACCGGGAAAGGCTTTGTCCACGTGCATTGACAGGAGGACCGTACTCCTTACATCTTATCTTGTGATGCCAGTAACATGCAAAGCTTTCTTTGTTATCCTAGTCTGGGTAAGTGTAGCTAGTTTCCAGGATCTTGGTCATTAGTTTTACATTAAGTAGCGAAATTTGTCTACATGAAGTGTACTGTAGAGGTAACTTTATTGGCTTGTGGATTAATGAGACCAAGGCCTCCATTACTGGTTATAGCTGGGGGTCCATGTCTGTCACTGCATCGAGGATCTCCCTGAATTCCCACCATTGTGATCACAACAGCTTTAAAAAAGCTTGTTAATAGGCCATCTATTCCTAGAGCTTTCTCCGCTTTGAGACTTTTTATTTCGAGGTGCTCTTCCACTTTTCTTACTGGGGCCTCGAGTTCCTCTTCCTTCTATGAAATAAGTTTTGAGATTATCACCACGACTAGATTTGGTATTTTATCTTCATGGGTTGTGGGCCTTTTGTATAAAACTCTGTGTAGAACTTGCTTAATCTCTCAGCTTTCTCTACCTCACTTGTCAGTATGTTTTCTACTCTGTCTTGTATAAACGTTATGTACCTTCTAGCCTGGCAGCCTACAACTTGTTGATTTAGACACTCCTTGACTTGTTACCTAATTCCTGACATTATATTTCAAAACGTGTTAGTATGTAGTAGGTTTTGTCTGTTTCAAGGGTATTAACTTGCACTCTCAGGGTGATGACCCTCCTCTATATTTTTGTGACTGCATTGCTTTATGTTTCTGTTCTGCCCCCTCAAGATCTCTTCTGAGCTGTTTGGGTAGTGTCTCTCTTATCCATTTCAACCTTGCTGCTTCTTCAGTAAAACAACCCCTAAGCAATGCCTTAAAGGCATTCCGTGCAATTTCCTTGCTAATCTCCCATTATCATTTAGTTTGATATAGTCTTTGATTTGCTGTCTCATGTTGGCCAGGAGCACTTGGTTCCTGAAGAGGGTTTCGTTGAGACTAGTACACACCCTGGACTTTTCTACATCTTTCTTCTCACCACACCAGAGAACAAGTTAGAGGACCATGATCAGACAAGTTAAGAGACCATTTCCATCTTTCGCTACTTGTGTAAGTAAATGTTTGTCTGTCTATGAGAATGTGATGTGTGAGTGCATGACTTGTGCACTGCAAAGTAATGTGCAAAATATATTCGTATTGGGTGTTTGTGTCGCCATATATCAGCTAGCCCTGAGTTCTTCATTCATTCATTCTTTACCTTTGGATGATATGTCCACTGCCCTGCAAAAATTATGTTTTTTTTTCCTTTTTCTGGTGTATCACTAGATTGAAGTCACCACACACTATAACATGGGTTTTGGGACACTCAAGAACTGTAAGTTGCATTGTGCGGTGAAAAGCTTGTTGCCTTTTATTGGGTGCTTAAAAGCATGCAATCATTGGAGTCATCCCTTTGTTTGAAATCTATATGGCTAGCCGACGTCCTTCGGTGTCTCTTCTAAACGTGTCAGTGGTGAATTAGGTTTTGTGAATTTAGATGCGTACTCCAGAAATCTTCTTTTGTCCACATGAGAAATATTTAGTTGGAAAATGTTGTGACCTGAGGCAACATTGGTCTGCTTTTTCCAGGTATGTTTCTTGTAGGAAGTCTATATTGATCCTAATTAATGAGAGCTCCTGGAAATGCCTGTCCTTTGGCAGGAGCACAAAGCCCACGAAAATTACAAGTCGTGGCCCTGGTCATGCTGATCGTGTGAGATGGCATGTCATGTGATGTCTTATGGCTCTAAAAGATTTTTCACTGCATTCACCTAATTACCCAGTTTGCTTTCTGTTTTTTGTGGAATGGGGTCTCCCTCACCCCCCCCCCCTCTTCCTATCTCCTTAATCTCTCCTGAACAAAATAAAACCCACAACAGCTTGGCAGATAACAATCATGAATACCAGTCCTCCCTTTGACTTCCATGTCCCATAGTCACAACCTAAACACCTATAATCTCTCTCACTGCAGTGAAAGCAGATCAACTGTTTTTTTTTTTTACCACAGTTCCCTATTTCTGCCACAACCACTTCTCTCTTACCTCGCTCTATGTGATCAGATGTCCTGCTGTTAGGGGAAAAGCCCCTGTTTCACCAGTTGCATCTTGTCAGTCTGGTGTCTTCATGTTGGACTAGGGAGTGCTGGTAGCTGCCCTGCTTTTCTTGTTTTTTTTTGTCCACTGATGCTTTGGATCTGTTTAATGGTGTCTAGGCTGCCTTCTAGAATTGGATTTTATGCTAGTTTGTATTCCTGTTTACGCATCAGAGCATCTCTCTTCTCCAGCAGTGGGCATTTAGATCTCAAGCTTCTTGGCTTCTTCTGGTTGTTTGTGCGCCAGACAGAAGATGTTGCAGGCTTCTTTTTGTGACTTAGTCAACCATTGGTTGCCTTTCCTGTTGAAACTAATATTTAAGGGGTGCCTCATCTATATATTATTCCTTTCTCTAGGAGAGGGCCTCTTGGAATCACTCCAGACTTCCAAGAGACTTCTTCGTGTGGGTCGGACTCCTCCCACACATTCCATTGGCCTTTGCGTGTGGCTTTCAAAAATGAAAGCACGCAAATGTCCAAAGGCGGGGGTATGTCCCGCCTTTTCTGTGAACGTTCACTCCCATGGCCTATGGGTCTCGGGAGCGAGCGGAGTGAGCAGCGGCACGCAGTGTGCCAGCTGCATTCCTTAAATTCCTTGCAGCGCGCGCGCACCACTCGCAGGCTTGTTTTCTTTTGGCAGCGTACCACGTGGTAACGATAGCGGCCGTCTGTCTTTATTTTCCGTGAAGCTTGCTCCTTTTAATCTGTATTTGTATTTAATTTTTACAAGCACAGCAGCTTTAACTTTAGTGGCCGTGCCCCTTCTGTTTATTTTTTAGGCAGCCTCGCAGTTTGCTCCTCAATGCTGCCCCGCCCCCCGGGCGCGCGCTAATCTTTTCAGCATTAGGAACAACAGGGCGCCATGCTTAATATTTCTACAGGCACCCGCTTGACTTGCTGTCTTTGCCAATGCTTTTTTTTATACATTGAATCAAAGCGGCCGCGCCTCTTATTGTGCACAGCTCGCCCAACTCGTTTAATTTAAGACATCAAATCATGGCGGCCGCGCGTCTAGAGAGGAGAAGGAATGTTGACATCCAGTCCCCGCTGTGAATCCTTACTCGGGACCAACTGCTGCCGCTCACAGCGCCACATCCCTGTTTTTTTCACTTTCCGTCTTTTGTTCAATCAATGTATAGCGTGCCTACTTGTGTATCTTACTGGTACAGAACAGCCTTCCAGCATTGAAAAGCGTTTATACATTAAATACTTACCTTCACTATGGCCCCGTAATGAACATAAATTACATACCCTATGAAGGGCCGACCAAAAATCAAGTATTACAAATCAGACAGAGTTCAAAGAGAGTATTTACTACAACCTCCATACAAGTAAGTCATTCCAATTCCGGTCTTCCTGCGGGTTTCGTTCACAACACTTGTGTGTTGATGTCAGTGTGAAAGTTCCCGCATGTTTGAAACGGCTCCTTCCATGTGCAAGTGAGGCGCAAATTTATAACGCACACAGAAGAACGCGCGCTCTTTACCAACAGCAAAATTTATTTAAATTCACCGACCAGTCCAAGCAGGGCAGCATTTGATAAATCTTGTGGCGTTTAGTTTTAAATCCCTTTATTAGCTGTATTGCATTGGTTAATAGTACCGTCTGATAATTACAGAGCTTAAAAATGGCAGAAGTGGCTTATAAGCGCTATATGAAAATGTTATTACCATGCGCACAAAGATCCACCGAGGGTGGGTTTCAACTCAGGCAGATGCATCAGGCATAAGGATGTGGGATTGCAGCGGGAGGAGCAATCAGTAAAAGCTTTTATTTTCGCAACACAACCTAATGCCTGGAAAAGCGGAATGGCTGGGGAAAATGTACACGAAAATAGTTGTCATTTCGGAGGCGTGACATGTAGCAATAGTAACGACGTGTTTCGTGCAGCGCCTCGCACGACGCTTTATCCACAGAGTTCGTGCAGAGAGAACTAAGAGCAACAACTCTGCATCAGCCCGCTTTACCAGCTTAGGGGGCGCCGTGTGTATTAAAATACCCAGAGAGAGGAAGCTGTCAATAGTATAGAGCGCACAACAAAGGGGCTGCACCGCTCTGTATCACCGCTGACCCATGGGCGCTAGATCGCTTTACAAGAGCACCAAATTACAATAAGACTCTTTTTGGCAGGATGTAGGGGCATTCATGTGCCAGCACAGCCTTGGACATTCCCAGGTGTTGCACCCACTCCAAACGCACGGTAATGTTTAGGCCTCTTATTTGTCACAACCTTACAAAGCTGCCATCTATACCAATGCAGTTCTGTCTCACAAAACAATGAGGATCTTTTTGAAGTGTACAATCTATCCTCATCTGTCTTACGATGCATTCCTCTTTTGGCTCGCCCCTTCTATTCCCACTCAATTCTCACACCTCCTCACAGTCCCCGATTTGTCTTTCCTTTGCCATTTACTGTCTCCTCCCATTCTCCGCCATTCCATGTGACTCCTTTTCACTTCACTGTCTGACGCACCCATCGTCGCGCCGTCCTGCACCGAGCAAGATGTACACTTCACAGCCCCTTACAAAATGTCTTTTCTTTTCCTCCTCACATGCAGTTAGGGTTTCAGTACCATCCGTCCGAAGGTGAAATGTATCAAACAATTTAAGAGCAGTAGATGTTGTAGCACCCAGGATAACCTGCTTCATGGCTAAATACTTATAGGGTCCCAAAGGCGAGACCTATTGCTTGTTTTGTAGGTGATGTATCATTGGTCATAACTATATTGATTTTTTGCAGTATCATCAATGAAAGGTCTTCAAATATTGGAATAGCTACTCCATTGTTTCTTACTGTATCTCCCCCCTCTTAGGTTGTTCATTAACTTCTGTTTGTCTTTATAGTTATGTAGCGTAGCCACTATCTCTTGAGGCATGATTATTTTTTTGTGCTTATGCTTCAATCTACGCGCCCTATATGTTTAGAGGGGGGCGATCCTCCGAGTGGTCCTGGACACATTTCATAACATCTCTTCCTTCTTTTGTCAGGACACTCATGGGTTAGCATGTAGTTTCTTCTGGACATATTTTCCAGGTCCTCTTGCTTCTCCTGGAGCAAGATGTGTTGCTCTTCTGGGTACATAACTTTCATCCTGAGTTGATCTAGGTAAGTTTCCTTTATCGTTTTACTCTTCCAGTACATTGATATCTGTCTTAATGTCTTTCAGGCTTTGCTTCAGTTCCTCTTTGACTCGAGTTGTCCTGGAAGAATTGCCTCATAAATAAATGCTTTGCCATCTCTTAGTCTTCATCTCCTGATGCAATTAGGGATTTGATCTTCACCTGACCTGGGCACCTCTGAATTACCGCGCATATCCTGTGCGATCTGTAAATGTGGTGGGGGACGTTTGCTTTATTTTCACCATCAGATTCCCATTTCTTGTGTGCCATATAAGTGGAGGTTCCAGATCATGTACTCTCCCGAGTAGTCTGTACCTCTTAGCTTGTATTAATACTCTTCAGGGGTACAGTCAACAGTTCGGATTCTTGGTATTGGACAATAGATCCTGCTGTCACTGCTGTACTAGGCCCTACACTGCATTTTCACTGGTCTGTGTGCCACTGCTACTTATTTCTCTTGATGCATGTGGACCTGGCAATGTAGCTCAACGTCAGTGAGTTCATCTGTTCATGTCTTTTGGCCCTTAAGCTTCTTACCGTACACTAATATCGCACCAGGTTCACGGGGTCACCGGCACCAGGTTGACACATTTTTCCTCAGCTCGCCCACCTGACCCAGTTTTGCTGTGTTTGCAGTCTTCTGGCCTTGGGACTATCCGCTGCCCTTAATAGGGTTGCACCTATCTTTTCCTGGTGGTTGATAACTTGTTCTGCGCTGTACAGTGTCTGACACCTCTGATCAGAGCTTGGAAGCTTGCTTAATGCTACATTTTCACAGGGGTTGCAGTGAAGGTCTCTGATCATGCGTTTTCTGCCTTCAAGCTCCAGGTCATGCCCCTGTTACTGTGTTTTAGATCAAACCTTGGCAAGGTGTGATGTGTGGTCCTACACTGCTTTAAACTGTCTCTAATTTCTTCCAATATTTCGAAGGTCTCTCTGTTTCATTTGACCTCTGCTTTTTGACTGTCCTTGGGTCCTTAATCTGACAGCTTTCAAATGCACTCCTTTGTTGATAGTTTGCTTTCTGTTTTGCCAGAGTTGAGCAGCTGAAAAATACTACTGGCTGCAGTTCATTGGTGACATTATGGAGGTCATCTTTTTTGGAATGAGGAGGGCATAGAACTGGCTTGAGCATCTTGCTCCGCTTTTCATTTTTAGGTCTCACGTGGGACAGTACATGAGCTGTCGCCTGGGACAGTCTGTTGTTAACAAACAAACAAAAACTAAGCCTTCCCATTAATTACCATTAGTTAGCTTCTCAGTCACTCATTTTGTTGCTTCTCATTGGTCATCCCTTCCGGTTTCACTTTCTTTGTGTGCCTGTCACTTTGATGGAGCATGGACCAAGAGCTGATTAATTTCTTTGTAGGTGCTTGTCTGCAGCTGGCGCTCGGATTGAGGTACTTTTATTTTTTATTTTTAAAGTTCCCTTTTGCCCTCTCCCATCCTGTTGTTTTTTTTCTTCATCGGTAAGCACTGTACCAGAATGCATATGTTTTGTATCTCTTTATTTTTGGTGCACTCAGTTTCCTTTTGTTTTCTCCAACATTGTCTTGTGTGTCAATACTTGCATTTCATAACACTTTTGGTTTTTGCAAATTTCCCAGTATAACTTCACATTTATTAGTGATAGCATTTCATTTTATTGTAAACACACATGTAAATAAAGTGCTTATGTTGTACTGATATAACCTTTATTCCCCATTGTAGTATTTGTCATGCTGTCTGCCCTTTTGTCGTGTTTGTTTAACTTTTTGCTATAGGCGCTGGCACATAAGTAAAATTGCATCTGCAAATTGGAGTTATAGTTACATTTAACGTAATGCATTGATTTTTACTGTGCAACATTACTTTTAATTGTCAGTGTGTTTTACTGACTAGTGACTGTGAAAACAGGTGCTTACATTAAGCCGTGACATCGTAAGATTTCTAGGTCGAAGTCTACCAGACAACTCAGCTTGCTAAGGACATCTTGGGGACATCTTGGGGACATTCAGAAAGCTGACCTAGGAATGTATTCCGTCCATTGCTGACCATTGGCTTTTTGGTTTGTAACTCACATTTTCTGGCTTTGTATTTGCTGGCTTTATTTGTTTTAGGCTGTCCAGCTGGAGTTCGCCCCTCCCGTTCTCCAAACCCTGTTTACTGTTCCTCCACAAAGTCACTTTCTGTAAACAGGCCTTTAAATCTTCTTCTTATCTTGTCACGTTTTTTGTATATTCTAAGACACAGGTCAAATGTCAAGCTGACTTCCAAAGGAGTTTAGCGTTTACTTTTCTTTCTCTCTTCAAAGTGAGAGAATTTATGTGACAATCCTGCTGAATATTCATGTAAGAGAAGAGGGTGTGGGATGTTTTTTTTTTCTTTCTTTCTAGCACCCAAGGAGAAAAAATGAACTGTGCTGATGTTTCCGAATACATCCGAATTAGTACAAATGAAGCACATTTTTTTGGGTAATTCAGAAGTGTGGTGGAAACAAATATTTTAATAATATCTAAACACATAAATTCACTAGATGATGACATTTGCACACATTATCGCTTGTGTGCAGTAAAACCGTATTTCGGTGCTAATGTAATGGTCATTTCAATTGAAAATAAATGTGTCGTCTGTAATGGCAGTGCGCTACCACACCATGCATACTCCACACTACGCCACTCTACTCTGTGCCCTTGCACTTTATGCCACGCCACTCTATTTTATGACACTCCGCTCTATGACAAGCCACTCGACTCCACGCCACTCCAGTCTACTCCACTCACTTCATGACACAGCACTCCACTCTATGCCACACCACACCACTTACCCCACTCCACTCCAATCTACCCAACTCCACTCCAGTGTTCCCCATTTTACCCATTTCCACTTTGCTGCAATCTACCCCAATCTACTCTACTCCAATCTACCCCATCCAATTTACCCCACCCTAAACCACTTCAATCTACCCCAGTGTACCCCACGCCACTCCAATCTATCCCAATCTGCTCCACTACGATCCAATCTACCCTACTCTACCCCAATCTACCTCACTCCACTCTTTTCCATTCTACCCGACTCCACTCTACCCCTCTCTACTCAATCTAACCCAATCAACTCCACCCCACTCCTCTTCAATCTACTGAACTCCGTTCAAATCTTCCACACTATGCTCCAGTCTACCCCACTCCAATTTACCCCAACCCACCCCACTCCAGTGTACCCCAATCCAACCTACTCCACTCCAATCTTACCTGACTCTCCTCCAGTCTACCCCACTCCACTCTGCTCCAATCTAACCCAGTCCAATTTACCCCACTCCATTCTTCCCCACTCCACCACAATCTACCCCACTCCAACACAATCTACCCCACTCTCCTCCAATCTACTCCACTCCAGCCTACTCCACTCCACCCCAATCTAACCTACTCCACCCCACTCCAACCTACCCCACCACAATCTACCCCGCCCCAATCTACCTGCCCCAATTTACCCCACTCCAATCTACTTCATCTGCTCCACTTCAGTCTACACCACTCGAACCTACTCTACCCCACCCTACTCTACCCCACCCTACTCCACTCCAAACCACCCAACTGCAGTCCACCCCGACCTACCCTACCCCTGTCTACTCCCTCCACTCTACCCCACTCCACTCTACCCCACTCCACCCCAGTCTACCCCACCCCAATCTACCTTACTCCAATCTCAATCTACCACAATCTACCCCACTCCACCACTTGCCGGTTTTTCACTGAGAAAATCAATTCTGCTGAGCAGATCTCCCATTCTATTTTCCAGATCGTGAAGTCTTTCGTTCCTCCACAATCCTGTCAAAGAGCTATTGTCCTTCACACGAGCTTTGCAGTGGGCTGGCAACATACTTTGAAACTAAAATTTCTGATGTTCAGAAAATATTGCCTGCCGTGGTGGTGACTCCACCTGTTGTCTGTCATTCTCATCTGGAGTGGCGTAGCCATAAGTTCATTCATTTCAGTGATATAGTGTGGCAGTGTTCTTCTCTGGGGGAAATATGCGCCTATAGAGTTTGCGTCAATTTAAGGTGATGAGCAATTCTGGCGGTGCCAGAGGGGAAACACCCTGAGCCCTCCAAATTAGACCATGGAGTCAGACAAAATTACAACGATCCTCTGCACAGGCTCTGATCAATCATGAACTTTCCTTAATAAAGCAGTATACATAACACAATAAAAAAGTAATCCCTGTGATTTTTTTCTTTTGTTCTTTAATCCGCAATGCCCAGCCAACAACACGTGTTTCGTCGTTAGAGGTGTACCCCACGACTTCTTCAGGGCTAAAAAATAACATAACATAGTGTATCATAAAATCTGTTCATGTCAGAACACATATATGGTGAACACACCCATTCGCCATGTAGTGTGTTATGTATACTGCTTTATTAAGGAAAGTTCATGATTGATCAGAGCGTGTGCAGAAGATCGTTGTAATTCATTCATTTCATGTTCATATCCGTGGAACAGTCCAGGGATGCCATCCTGAAATGTAAATCTAGGCCCCCCCCTTGAAGCCTGCCCACCGGTGCTGCTTTTGGAAGCTGTGGACATTATCAATCCCATCATTAACTTCATTTTTAGTCTCTCTCTTTCTTCAGGGGTTATGTTTGACACCTGGAAGCTTGCCAAAGTGCCACCCCTGCTTAAGAAGACCGCTTTGGACCCAACAGTTTTTGCAACTATAGGCCCATTTCTCTTCTTCCGGCCTTTACAAAAATGCTGGAAAAGCTAGTCAGCGCTTAGCTTTTGGAATATTTTGAAGATGGTAAACTGTTACATCCCAGTCAATCTGGCTTTTGTCCCCGTTATAGTACAGAATCTGCCATTCTGGAAATATCTGACCACATTAAATGGGCGTTGAACTCAGGGAAAAATACGGCCTTAATTCTTCTAGATTTGTCTGCTGCCTTTGACACTGTCCCACACTCTCTCCTCCTGCACCGTCTCTCTATATTATAGGTGTGGGGGGTTCTGTGTGGGATTGGTGCAAGTCATTCCTGACCGCCAGAGTCCAATCGGTTTGGCTCACTCTTTTTTCCTGGGAGGTCAAGGTAGTTAACCAAGGGGTCCTGCAGGAATCCTCCCTTAGCCCAACCCTTTTATACTTCTTCATGGTCCCCTTGACTTCTGGTGTCGAACCGTTTGGATGTAAAATCATTTCATACGCCGATGACAGCTGCTTTTTGCCTTCGAGGATCTGCCTGCCTCTATCTCATCTCCTTTCACTGACTACATGTGGCCTGTCTTTAATTGGATGAGGAGCAGCCAACTTAAATGCAACGCAGGAATGACTGAAATTATCTGTTTTGGGTAACGTGTCCAACTGGTGGAAAGACCTTTGGCCCTCTACATTGTCAGCTCCGCTGCCTACTTCCCTAGTGGTTAAAAACTTAGAGGTGAAGTTGGATAATCCCCTCTCCAAGAGGGCTCCGACCTCGGCGGTGGTAGGCCTATTCTTTGCACTGCTTCGTACGGTCAAGAAATTTCTCTCCCTTTTATATTTGGAGGTGAGGCGAGTAGTGATCCATACCCTGATCACTTTGCGTCTGTATTACGTGAATGTCTTGTATTTGGGAGCGGCGGAAGCTCAGGTGAAGCGCCTGCAGATGTTCCAAAATGCGGCAGCCAGGTTACTTCTTCGTTTTCTTAGACACTCTTCGACCGCAGCTGCACTCAAGGCCCTGCATTGACTGCTCATTAAGAAATGGATTTTGTTCAAAGCCTTAGCGATGGCTCAAAGGGCAATGTTCCTTTCCAGCCCTGGCTATTTGGCAGAGATTCAATAAGTATTTTCCCTCCAGAGTGTTGCGCTCTGCTCCTGCTTCACTTTTGGTTATCCCTTGCTTTAAGCGAGTCTGAAGAGTGGGAAAGCCTCATCCTTCCTGGCTGCTAAGGTCTGGAATGAGCTTCCTCGAGAATTGCGCTGAATCTCCTCTTAGCTCACTTTCCCGAAACAACGTAAATCCTGTTTTTTCTCTGGGTGGGGGTAATTTTGTTTGCCGTGGGGTTGCGTACCTGTGCTATGCCTGCTAGCGCCGGGACACTCTTCGGAGTAGCCGTGCACTCCATAAATCCCACTCATTTATTAATTCATTCAGTTTTTGTACCGGGAATTCGCGAATATACACACATCCTTTAATAAAATTGCTCCACCTTTCAGTAGAGCCCTGTGCACTTGAACTCTAAGAACTGGTCACGATTATCCACCATCAGTGACAAGTCCTGGCGTGTCGCCAACATTTCCTGGTACAACATTACTTTTATTAGTCCTAGCACTTTTCTCACAACATTTGCTGGTATAAAATCACATTCATTAGTGATTAGCAATTCATTGTATTGTAAGCACGCATGTAAATCAAATGTTTACATTGTAGTAATATAAGTGTTATTCCCCGTGGTCGCATCAAATACGCTCCAGCTTTCAGCAAAGCCCTGGGCAAATGAACTTTAACTGGACACGCGTATCCACCTCCACTGCAAAACATTTCCTGGTGTAACATTACTTGTAATAGTCATAACACTTTAATTTCTTTCAACATTTCCCATTATAACAGCCATCATGCACGCCAATTATTATCTCGATTTATGTGTATACGGCCAGCCCTGTGAAACACAATTACGCTGATTTTTATAATTGTTTTAGCAATATTTTACCCTGGCACAGCATCGCTATGCTTAAGTTAACACATGCTAAAGTGCATAGAAGTCATAACGTTTAGTTAAAATTGACCTGTATGCTAACATCTGCAAAAGGTTTGCAGTAAAAACTATCCCTTCTGGAAAAAATCCCCAGTTGTTTCCTCACTGAGTAAGAAAATATAATCAACTGTTGATTCTTATCTCTAACTCATACTGTAAATTTACTTTGTAAGAAAGCACCGAAATAAGTTCTTTACATTGCAGTGACAGAAGCATAATTTGAAAGTGTGATTTCATAGTCAATCAAGCACACTCACAATTAAATGTAATGTTACATGGCAAAAATGAAAAGTCAAATGTGGCAAAAGTGCAGTAAATGTGACAACTGGGAATATTGCTGTTATCACTGCAATGTAAACACTGTATTTACATTGCATGTTTACAATAAAATTAAATGCAACCACTAATAAAAATGTTTTTGGGGGAAATTACAGGTATGATCACAGTTATCATAAATGCTCAATATTTCAGTAGAGCCCTGCGCATATGTATTCTAATATATGCAGCATTGTTAAAAATGTAAAAAAATAAAATAAAGCTCTGATGTGGCTAGCATTGACTGCGTCATAGCACTTTTTGTGTTACTTTCATCCGAAGCTACACAGCAGCTGCGCTGCTGCACAACATGTCTAAAAAAACATTGACAAAACAAATAGAACTCGCTTAGCTGAGACCTGTTGGCTTTACCAGTACTTGTTCTTTGGTACTACTATTGACACCAGGAAATCAAGTTATTTATTTGGGTATGTGTTGTCAGACATCCTCCTTGCTTATATGAAGCAGATATTGTCCATCACAAAGGCAGGTCCTTTCATCTTCACTGTCTGTAGTGGGTCCTCCACCTACTCTCCAAGAAGGATCCCAATTAAATGATAATGACACTTAACAATTTATGTAATCTAAAGCAGATGTCGGGCTCAATAAGCTTCTGAGAGCCTGGGGGGGGGGGGGGAGGCATAAAAATTAGACAATCCCTCAGGTATCCGACTTGGAATCCACTGGCTTTCAGTGGAGGTACTAAAAAGCGTACGTTCTGCAGTCTGACTAACAAGAAAGTCAGTGTGTGGGCCCCAGGATATCTGGTCTAGAAGATCAAATGACCTAGCCAAAATTGAACATTGAAATATTCTATCCAGGTTCTTTTGGAGGTCCGAGCTTATCTAAAACTTAATTTATGCAAAAGTGTATTTTCTGTCCAGCAGCCTTTCACATGGAACCATTTACAACTGCCTTAAAAAACTTTCAAAATAACCTATTTCAGGGGGCGCTACTGCCACCAGTGAAGATGGGCTGCCTAGCCAAGGAGCACAGTGTTGCTCCCCAGAACGCAACTTCTGTGTGCAACCAATACTTACAGAGTCAGACCAAAAGTATGAGGACTTTCCAATCAAAACATTGCTGCAGTGAAAACAGTCTGACTAATGGCTGAAATATAATTCCAACATGCAAAATCGCTTGGGGATTGGAGACTGCCTTGCTTCCATGATGGCCACCAGATTGAAGGCAAACACACGTTAGATTTGAACGAGTCGACAAAGGCCTCACCATCAACATCGAAGTCCATCTGAAAGAACACCATGTTCAGGACAGCTTTTAAAAGATCGTAGCCCCTGGGGAGTGCACCGTTAGTGCCCGATCCTGAAATTTACAACCATGCACTTACTGCAAGCAACGTGCAACAAACAGGCCTAATTTATCCATTGCATTCAGGGGCGTGCCTTCATATGGTGGGAGCACACTCATCGGGAAAACACCTGCCCCCACTATAGCTCTACAGGGGTGCCTGCAATTACAGCACCGACTCAAAACCTGAAACCCACGGACCACAGAAACCTCGCTAGAGCGATCATGCACTCATACAGACGTCCTCCATAGTACCGTCCTCAATAGAGCCACCCCACACAGTTCGCCATTGAAGCTCTCGCTGTCCTCACACTGAGGATTTGCACATCCACAAATCTAAGTAGCTTTTTAGAATGGTATGTACATTACTCCGTGGCCACTTTAATGTACTTCTAGAAAATTCTATATATTTTGACCGCCCCTTCAGAAAAATGAAAGATTACAGCCCTTAGTGGGTGTCTAATAATTGGCTGAGTCTGAAATATACAACTATATACTTATAAGGATCAGTGCACAACAACAAACAAACCTAATCTATCTAATGCGCTCAGGGCCGGGGATCTGATATTGTAGGGACACACTAACAGGGAATATCTAGAATCCCGTGATTGCTCTACAGGCATACCTGTAATTACAATGCTGAGTGAATAATCTGAAACCTGCAGTGATACAGAAACTTCTCAGCAACGATCCCGCATCCATACAGCTCTCTATCCTAGCACTGAAGAGCGCCTTACCTATGTAGTTAGGCGCCTCCAACAACAAACATTGGCTAATATATAACCCTTGCCTGTATCCTGACATTAATCAGAGTTGCCTGAAATAGATAAATAGATGGTGAAAGCAAAAATATATGGATTTAACACACAGCATACACATTACTAAGTGGCTTCCTAATATGGAGTGCATCCTCAACATCAGAAGAACATTGTGACTGACGCCAAAGATAAAGGAACAAAAGAAGTGAAAGTGGGCCAAAAAAGACCAAAAACAGGACCCCACTAATACACAAATCACCAATATAAGGGAAAAATTATGGCGGCACATCCCTAAAACTGATTACGCAAAAACTCAAATCCTTGCTTGACCATACCCATCTACTTAAACAACCACAGATACAGATAGTGCAAAACGAACTTGCTGGAATAAAACCTACGTGATCTTGGTAGTAGAATGACTGAAGCAGAATTTCATATTAGCGATCTTAAAGATAATAAAATTAAACAGAATAACAACTTCACAAATCGGATAATGTCATTGAAGAAAGGCTTCATTGATTTAGAAAATCGCTACAGGAGAGTGAGCCTTCACATCTTCTGCCTGTCTGAGGCAACTGAAGACTCAGCATGATCCTGTACAGCATTCCTTGGAACCTGGATTCCACAGACTTTATGCATAAAATGTGAGTTTTCTTTTTAATATCACTAGAGCACATAGAATTCCCGCTATGAGACTGAAAAAATTTACATTCCCGAGAGCCATTACCTTTAGACCACTAAGATATGCACATGTAGAACTAATCCTCGATTACGTGAATAAACACCAACAACTGGACTGGATGTAAGATTGGAATTTCTGAAGACTTCTAGAAAGACACAGTTAAGAAAAGAAAAACCTTCCTCTCCAAAAGAAAGATCTTTCAATTCAATTCTCATTTATTGGACCTGTACACAAATCAAGATCTTGTACAATGGAAAGCTACATATCTTAGAAGAGTCTGCTGATTTAGGTGTTTTCACTAACAAGCTCACAGACTCTCAAATCGTTACCTGAGCTACACGAAAAGAAGGCTGTCTTAAACCAAGGTACTAATATTGTTAATCTTCATAACATTACTAACTGAATCTCACTTTTTAATGCTCCCACATACAGGCTCCTAACTTCACCACTAACTCTAACCATAATCTTTACTCGCTGCGCTTCCATGCCAAGACTAAACTACTTAACAATAAAAGTCCCTTTCACTCAAGCCATATAATCTGGTTCCAGTATCTCCCTAACCAAGATATAACCCGTCACTATTCTCGCCTGTTGTATCTCTTAAGTAATCAAACCTTTTTTAGGTAAGACATAACTTCATAAATGTACAAAACTCATGTTTACTCCCTGGGGCTAGCCATGTTAATGTCAAGATTTGCTTCTTTTTCGTGATGCAGCTGTGTCTTTATTACATCACAGTCATGTCTGTAATAATGTAAGAAACCTTAGGAGAAAGAATTATCCTTCACTAACAAAATGGTATAGAAGTGTTATCTATTTCAACTTTATTAAGTGGATTCACACTTTCTTCTTAATTGTTTGGATTGTTATGAGTTGCATGTAGTTATTTAATATTTTTCATTTAGCAGTGACTCTCCACCCAGGGGTTAGATGGCCGAAGGTGGCATCTGCTGCCTTCTACTTACTTTTGGTGTAAAGGTGAGGGTTTGGTATTTGCTGAGTAAGGGTGGGCTTATGTTTGGGCTTATGTTTGTTCTTATCCTTCTTCTTTCTTTTCCCTCTCTTCTTACACTCTCTTCTCTTTTTCTTCTGTTTCTCACCTTTTTATGCTCCACTCCTCCTTCCCATTTCCATATCTACCTTAACGCTCGCCCTTTAATTAGGACCAGCAACTCGTCCTAAAAAAAATCCCAGCGTACCACAACCCTCAGCACTTATGAATAGTACTTGCATACAAGCAAAAATACCAGTCCCACAAGAATATAATGGCAAATATTAGCGTTATTTCCATGAAAAACCACAAAATCAAACCACTAAATTAAATGCCAAAAACCCATGATCACTGTTAGAAAATAAAAGGAGATATTTTTCTGCTGCAATAAATAATTGGGATTTAAGAAGCCCACCAAATGTGCAAAGGCTGTATTGACGACTTTGCCTGCACTCTGGCATACAGAAATAAAAACACTGTTGTAACTTCAATTTCAAGGTCGTACGGTTTAAAGATTTTGACTGTAGAATCAGATAACGAGGAAGTTGGCTTCTAACTAGATTGCAAAAGGAGATATTGAACTTTATACCATGAACATGTGTGCAACTAATAATCACAAATCCCACCTAAAATAAGATTAATACTTGGAGGAGACTTTCATGTACCCTGGGATGGAATCACTGATTGAATCTGTAAATGCACCTTCAGACCAAACAAATCTCGCAAACAAATGCTAAATCTATACAATTCATAAACCTACGTACATTTGGAGAGTTAATAATCTATCGAGCAAGGACAATAACTTCTATTCACATTACACCTTTTCGAGAATAGTTTATCTACTGGTAGACAAATCCCACATGAGTAAGGTCTCAGACTCCACTACTGAACCAGTACTGATCTCAGATCGCACTTGTATTACAATTACTTAAAATGTTTCCCGCATACCACCAAAAACCAAAATCTGCAGAATGAAGGACCTACTAACCAAGAACAAGCTTTTTACAGAGATAATTAAGACAAATGTTGAAGAATATTTAAAACACGTTTCTCCCTCATGATGCAACCTACACACCCATGGGATGCCCATAAAGCCACAATCAGAGGTTCCATGATCGGTCTCATAGCAAAGAAAAATAAGGGAGACAATCTCAAAATGGAGCCCTAGCAAAAAGCATTAAAGCTCTAGAGAAAACATTAACAATCTAACATGATAAAGATAAAGTGACCCAACTGGAATCAATAGAATATGAATATAATAAAAACATGTTCAAAAAGAGTCCACCTTATAACCACATAAGAGATTAAATTTCTGCAGACACAATAAATGAGAAAGACTCATGACCTCCTACCTAAAACATGATAAACCAAAATCAAAAATTGTATCCATCAAAAATCTAAAACTGTCTATCTCCACTAAAGAGGAAGACATTCTTTCGGTTTTTGAAACCTTCTACTGCAAGCTATACTCTAAAAGTAACTGCTCCTATGAAGAATGCGTCAATAGCTCAATAAGCTACCTATCCGCAAAGTATACGCCCAAGGAAAGGAAACCCTTAACGCCCCAGTCATACCACAAGAAATCAAAAAACTAATCTTCTTCCTAAAATATGGGAAATTGCCAATGCCCTGATCGCTATCCAGCCTCCTTCTGTCACAACTGGTGCAATTCCATTCTGCAACTTCTAAAAATATTTTCTGATCACTAGTCTGATACTGAAACAATAACTGGACCCACATCAAATGCAACAATAATTATCTTCCCAAAAGAAGGCAAAGACCCACAAGACAAAAAACTACTGACCCTTATACTCCACTAACACTTACTGCAAAATGTATGCTAAAACTTTTGTCAACCAACTCCAATCCTTCCTTAAAACAATCATCCAGCCTTCTCACACCGTCTAGAGCACTAGCAGATTAGCCTTGGATAACATTAGAGTTTTAAGCCATGTGATTGAAAAAGCAAACCTTTTTCCTTAACTCCTCCTTTTACTTAGCCTTAGAAACAGAAAAGGTTTTTGATAAGATGTGTTGGATTTTTCTATTGGCAACTCTAGACAGTTTTAATATTGGCACTACATTCACCAAAATGGTCCTTGCACTATATGACAACCATTCCACAAGAATTAATATCAGTGGCCTTCTGTTGAATATTTTTACCCTCCAACAAGGCACAAGACGAGGCTGCTCACTTTCAATCTTCCTATTTCTCTTTACAATATAACCCCTTCTTATAGCAATTACAGAAAGCAAAGATATTGCGAAAATCCCATTCAAGTCAAGCACACAGAAAGCAGCAGCATATGCAGATGACTCGCTTATTTTTTGCGAAAACGCTTAGAAGCCTATCCCCACTATCCTTAACACAATAGAGAACTTTTTCAACGTATCAGGCTATACACTTAACCAGTGGCGGCTGCCACAAAACTTAAGTGTGGGTGGGGGGAGGAGACGGTGATTAGAGGAATAATAATTAAAAAAAAAAACCTTACCTGTCCTGCCACTGACGCTGCCGGCCACTTCGTTGCTTCTCTCCACCTGGCAGTCACTGGGGCACAAAGCACAGGCTCCCCTCCCAATCCAGACGCTGCTCTCATGCTATACCAAGCATGAGAGCAGCATGGGCATTGGCCTTAGTGGGCTGGTCTGACGCTTGCTCAGGCACAGGGAGCCTGCGGCTTTTCTCCAACCCGGCTTTCAAAACAGCTGGGTTGGAGAAGCCTAAGTGCGCATGTCTGTTTGGCCGGCTTAAGATGGCCAGCAAAACTAACATGCACACTTTACAGGGCCCATCACTCCTCCTCCCTGCCATGGTCCGGCCCGCCCTGCCCAAGACTACTTGTCTCAATCAGTGGGCGTAAAATAAAATGATAATATTGTTTTATTATCATTTTATTTTTCGCTGATTGACTCTGACCAGTGGGGCGACGTTCCTCCGCCATTACGGAGGAGCCGCCCCTGCACTTAATAAGGAAAAACCAAACTAATTCCCCTTTAATAATCTGTGCAATAGCTCCATTATCAGCAACAATTGGCTTAAATGGAACATAATAGAATCAAATATTTGGAGATTTATTTTGAACACAATCTAAATGCCTCTATTAAGTATAACAAAGATAAACTAATAAATAGTATTAAAGACCACTACTCAAACAAACTAAGCAGCATAAATCTTGCAGACTACCACAGATACCAAACAGCATTTGTCGCAAAGCAAGAGATTCATTGGATCCTGAAACCACTATCAAACTCCCCAATTTGGTTAGAACTGCATCCCTTTAATATAATTTCTCATCACAATGAAAAAATTAGACCACAACATCAAGCCCATATAGCTCTTATATTTAAAATAAAATACAGAATTAAGGTCATTGTGCATCCAAAATATATGCTGTGCTCTCCCCTAACCACCCAGACAGATCAAAATACTCCAAACCAAATGGGAGCCCCTATTCATTGACTTTAGCTTACTTAGCTCCACCACATTGAACTGGGACAATATTTAGTTAACTAATACGGTTTAAAATTTCCCCCTCTCTTTCACAGTATAAATATTGGACAGCTCACATGGCCCACTAGAGTCCCCTTAAATTACACCAGATAGGGCTACTTAACACAGACAAATACTGGAGTTGTAATGAAAATCAAGGTAACCACAATCGCAATTGAGACCGAACTATTTTTTTGAGATAACAAAGGTTCCGTATCCTCGGCGGCCACCCTCTGGGAGGCCTATAAGGCAGTCCTCAGGGGTAGGCTATAGGACGTAATAGCACGGAAGCATAGAGAGGAAACGTTACAAATAGGAAACTTAGAAGGTAAATTGCTAGAAGTAGAAAGGAAACTAACCCCAGACAACGAGGCAGAGATGCTTAGGCAGTTAGAGGTCACGCGTAGGGAACTCCGGGCTTTGGTAGAAGGTGAAGTCCGCGCACAAATTCAGACTACCCAGCATAGATTATATGAGTCTGGGGACAGAGCGGGGAAACTCCTAGCCTGGTTAAGCCGGAAGGAAAGGGAAGTGAACTGGGTAAATCAGATAGAAGAGGCGGGGACACAACATATAACGGCACCCGCAATTGCGGCAGCATTTGCGCGCTATTTCACTAATCTATATGCCGCCCGGCCGACGACAGATGAGAATAGCATAGACGACTATCTTGAAGCAATAGATATGCCCACCTTGCAAAATGAGGAAGCGGCAGCCCTAGAAGCTGAGCTCACTTTAGATGAAGTTTATGCTGCCATTGCTAAACAAAAATCGGGGAAAACTCCAGGGCCAAACGGGCTGCCAGGGGAATTCTTTAAACAACACAACAACATATTAGCTCCCCGTTTACTAAACATGTTTTAGCCGCAAAGGATGAGGGGGTGCTGCCCCCAGACCTCTGCCAGGCCACTGTAGTGGTCATACCAAAACTGGGCAAGCCCCCAGAAAATTGTGGCTCCTGCCGCCCAATCTCGCTCCTCAATGTTGAAACCAAAGTGCTGGCCTCCATACTGGCCACACGATTATTGACGATCATCACATCATTGGTACATAAAGACCAGTCAGGCTTTATGCCCAAGTGAGCCACACGCCTCAACCTTCGGAGGCTGGCAAACTGGCTAGACACGGCTAAAGAGAGGGAGGCCCTCCAACTGCTTCTGTCACTTGACGCAGAAAAGGCATTTGATACGGTACATTGGCCTTTTATGCGACTGGTCCTTGCAAAATTGGGCTTTGGGTGCAACTTCCGGACATGGATCGATATCTTGTACACAAACCCCAGGGCTAGAGTTAGAGTAAATGGTGTTAAATCAGCTGGGTTTCCCATCCGGCGAGGGACCAGGCAGGGTTGCCCGCTGTCCCCCTTGCTTTTTGCGCTTGTGCTGGAACCTCTAGCATGCTTGATCAGAACACATCCAGATTTAAAAGGGTTCCAGGACTCTAAGGGACAGCTGATGGATGAACGAATCTCGCTTTACGCAGACGACATCCTATTATATATAACCAGCCCTGATGAGACAATCCCGATCATTTTCCACTCAGTCGAAGAATATGGCAAGCTGGCGGGATACAAGATTAACTGGGGGAAGTCCACCATATACCTTATTGGCGGCCACGTCGACACGCGATCTGTACCGGTACATCTCCCCATCGCTGAAGAGGGCTTTAAATATCTAGGACTCTACATCTCGATAAACGTGACAGACTGCCTCACCCATAACATTCAGCGCATATTAGCGGACTTCCGAGACGACGTGGTTAGGTGGCGACATCTCCCCCTGTCATTACTTGGAAGAGCCGCTATGTTTAAAATGATAACGTTACCCAAGCTATTATATATTTTTCAGAATACATACTGTAAAATACCGGAGGTAATCTTCAGGGCAATAAACCATGAACTGCGGACACTGTTATGGGATGGAGGTCACCCCCGGGTAGCATTGCAAACGCTACAACGCAGCCAATATAATGGGGGAATTGCACTACCGGATGTCCGGGCATACTATAGAGCGGCACACCTCATAGTCATCAATGAATGGGGGCATGCCCCCCGGGATCATCCTACATATGCCCTGGAGAGACTCCAATTCCAAAAACACTCCCACCTACACTACATATACGGGGGCCACGGAGCGAGGAGCCTGCTGCCGGCAACACAGAGGGTGATTGAGTCATGGAGGGAAGCTGAACGTATGATGAATTGGGAAAAATGACTAACTAGGTCCACACCCCTATGGGAGTGTAAACGGCTGCCCGAACTTGCAAAACTACAGGGGTTTAAAGGATGGGACACTATTGGAATCACCGTCTTGGGGGATATAATACGACAGGGCGACCTGATAACATTTGCGGATCTGCAAACGGAGTACAGCTTGACAGATAAGCAATATTATAAATATATTCAACTCCGACATGCCTGGCAGGCGTAAAAACCTGACATTGCGGACCTCCCTTAATATGCCCCATTAGAAGGCCGGCTACTGCAGGAAGCGATAGCAGAGAAAGCAGTCTCCTGGACTTATAAAACCCTAAGTTTATATGCCCGATAATTTATCAACACTTAGAGGCAAATGGGAGGGCCTAGTAGGCACATTAGACGACATAGATTGGGAGACGGCCCTAATGCACCCTAGAGAAGTGGCGATCAAGCTCCGGCTAAGACTGGTACAGTTTAAAATATTGCACAGGGTGTACTACGATAGGGCGAAATTACATGCGATGGGCAGAGCGGAGACGCCGGATTGCTTGCGGTGCAGAACAGAACGCGGATCCTTCATCCACACTCTGTGGGAGTGCCAACCAATACATAGATACTGGACACGGATAGTGCAAGAACTGAATAACATACTACACGCACAAAACCCGATGGATCCTAAATATGTTCTGTTAGGCATCCACACAGATGTTGACATTCCTAGATACCAGCTTCTGCTCAGTAACTTAGGCCTTGTAGTGGCGAAGCGTGATATAGCCAGATACTGGGGGAGACCAGAACTTCCCACCATGACAGAGTGGCGGACCGGCATGGATATGTGTATGGGTGCCGAAAAAAGGGTATATAAAGCAAGGGGGTGCCTGAGAAAGTTTCGGAAGTTTGGCAGCCATGGCTGAGCTATTACAACCTAGAGATGGAGGAGGAGGACATAGATGTACTAGAATGCACATAGAATAGCGCGTAGGCGAAGGGCCCATTACTCTAGATTCACACCCAGCTGAGGGACTCGAGAGATACCTAACACAAGGGGAGGAAAGTATCACAGGGGCCATGAAGAAGGAGCATAATGGCGCAAACTCTGTATCCTTATTAATTGTAAATGTCACTTCTTGTAATCAATGGACAATAATTGAGATGTACCTGCTGAATATTTTGTTGTTCTTTCCAAAAATAATAAAAAAACTTAAAAAAGAAAAAAAAAGAAAATCAAGGTAACCTCAAATACATACTCCTATTCATTTGGTCAAAAGCCACTGGAAAGAAATTAGTATGTTTATCCTACACATACACAACATAAACTCCTGACCTTACCTGCATTTCATTGGTCATCTTCTCTCAATAGATTACCCAAAAACGTATCTACCACCCAGACAGATTACTAACAATTGGAGCTTAATCTATTCTTTCAGAATTGGAGACCTTCACACAACTATCTAGCCATACGTGGTGTGCTTGGACCCAATTCATTAAGGATGCAATCAACTCCCTTAACTCTTTACTATCCAACTCAGTACCAAAATCAGGGATAGCTTAGACGAATAATTTGAAGTTAGCAAAACAACATAAGGCTTGAAAACCTTCAGTTAACTCCACACAGACATAATAGGCAAGTGGAAATCACCATACCTACCACCCGGTCCTATCCAAACTCTTCTATCCCCATTCTCCCCCCTTGTATTCCTTTCCCCTCTCTCATCCTGCTCTCTCCCTTTCCCGTCTTTCTCTCTCCCCTATCTTCTACTTTTTTCTCATTTTTCCTCTCCTCTCATTCTTAAAAAATATTCATACTTATCTGGCCTAGGCATTGCGAATACAACTGTAATAATTGAATGCATGAGTCAAATCACTCAAACTCTTCGAGTCTTTGTTGCCATTGTGATCAGGCGGGAGCTATTTTGAGGCATGATAAATATTGCAGTATGCAATATATACTTCAGCAGTAGCCTGTAACCTTCTTTCTAGAGTTGAAATTTGTTTCTCAGACTTTCAATGTTTGGTTTGTTTGCACTGGATTATATTAGATCACAAGTTAAAATAATGTGTCTGCTGATCTACTGGAAAAAAGTGCAGCCGTGCCACATTCAGGTTAAGCGATGTCACCTGGGACATTCATGCTCCAGAAAAGGACTCTGTGTGTAGGGTCAGCATATATGATTTGCAAAACTCCTTGACAACTTGGTATCACATAGTATAATTCTCCTTTATGCTTATTTGCATAGCCAAACATATGGAAGCAATGTTAATCACCCACTCACCAGTTTACGAAGGACTAAAGTAAACCTATTCTGTTCCAAGATTACATGAGTGATTGTTTCATGTCACACCTTTTAATTCCCATTAAGTGACCAATAGGGTTGAAGTTGGACCATGTTCTCATTATTTAAGTATTCTTCATAAAATACATAAAATCAACATTCTGTACTATAAACCATTTTCAAGTAGTTGTTTTTACTAGTCTGAAAATTAGTCCCCTTGTACCTCCTGAGTTGAGGCTGTTTTCTATTTAATGTATTTTTTTTTTCCATTGGTCTTCATTAGGTGGTTTCACCCGAACATCACAGGAGTGGAGGCAGAAAATCTGCTCCTCACCAGAGGGGTTGATGGAAGCTTCTTGGCACGACTCAGTAAAAGCAACCCTGGAGATTTCACTCTCTCTGTGAGGTAAGCAAATGAGTGCCAAGAATCAATTCCATTCACAAAGCAGTGTATAAGTAATCACACAGTGGTGCTTTTGCCAGAATGACAAACTTAATTTTCGTGGAATGCAATCCATGCTACATCTACTCTTTTACACTTGTAAAATCCTTACACATAGTATGAAGTCAATGTTCTTCTGGCGTTCTAGGGACTTGGTCCACTGCATTATATCTCATGGTGGCTTCATCTCCATTGTGAAATCTTCTGAAATGTCTGGGTACGTGATAGCTTATGTCATTATTTTTTATGGATCCTATGTGCTGTAGGATTCTTTTAATTACCGGCAGTGTAGTACTCCCTATATACATTTTAGGAGGAGATCGAGAAAGAGAGCTTATGACTTAAGGTATATTCTAGCTATGAATAACTGATGAAGAATTGCACGTATATCTGTGATAATATTGATCGTCTGACATAGTCAGGAAGTTGATGCCTCCAGGTTTTTTAAGTATTTTAAGTTGGTTTAACCTTTTCCTTTTTACATAATAACTGCTGGATTATTGACTTACATAGCTCAGTCATAGAAGCCCAGTAAGGCAGGAAATGTGTACTTGAATGAAGTCTGATATGAAAATTAATTTTGGAAATTAGCTACCATATACTGGCACTTTTGTTAATCTATTAAGTTGTCTTATAGTACAGATCAATGTGTGGAGCCCACTGTGGCAGTATGTATTGGGATTTATTAAGTTCTCGATATTAGGGAATGGTTATTTACAAGAGATACAGGGTACCTTAAATGTTTAAAACATTTATATAAAATGAAATAGCATTATCAAGTGTCGATTTCGTTCCTGTCTTGAAAATAATCTGTTAATGTTTACTACCCTTCAAAATGGCGAGCTATTTGAAACATGAGGCAGTCTGATGTTTATGTCGATGATGTAGGATCACTTTATATATATATATATATGGAATGAATTTTAATGACGACTGACGCTGTGAACAAGGCTTTGATTAGCCGAAATGCATTGATGTACTTACCTCAGCAACATATGAATAAAAATATTGAAGCAGACTCTGGAGTGCCAGTCTGTTAGAACCGGGGTCTCCAGTTGGCCAGAGTCCGCACCCTAGTCCAAGTAGGGACCACTGATTCCGACAAGGTAGCTTGGCGCGAGGCAGGTAGGCACGCACGAGGCAATGTGTAAAGTGATTGTGCAGCACACATCCACACGGACACAGTAAAGCACACACAAGAAGGCGACACCACTCCAGCTTTATGCAGAAGAACAAGTATCTTTATCTAACTTCTTGTCAAGTTCCAAAGCGGAAAGTATCTCAGAGAGAAGTGGTTCTAGTAACATCAATTCACTAAAGGAAGCAATTCTCATACTGAAATTCAGTACAGTTTCAGGGAAGGCACTTCAGCATAATGCACTTGGAATACAGCTTTTACTCGTGCATAACAACCCTAACGAAATATTCAGGCCCCAGGAGCCCCTGGGGCTAACCCTGATGCAAAATGAGTGAGTCTTCGTTTAGGAGTAAACCACAGTTCCCACAACTCACCAATTCAGTCACTTTGGGGTTAAGGAAGCGATGAGGCGTAGGGGAAGGTATGCGCAGGGCACCTCCGTGCAAGCCCTCCTTGAACCGGCCTCCAGGCAACCCCTCCCCCAGTCAGCCCACTCCACAATTCCCGCGGGGCTGTTACCTGGGGAGGAGGATGAAGTCGACGTAGTCTGTGGGGCTCCCCACAGCAGGGGAACCGGTCCGGAGGGTTCGGTGAGCTCTCGCGCTCCCTGGGGGCTCCTCGCAACTTCGCCTGGGCGAGCCCCGGGTTGCCTGGCAGCACTCCGCTCGGGAGCCAATACGTGCGCGGCTTCCCTGGAATGCCGCCGATGACGCTGCAGGCCGGAGTCCCGGTTGCCAGGCGACTCTCTCTCTCTGCCGCACCAATCCCAGCGCGGCGCTCTCCGGCCGTTGCTGGGGAGTCCCTCGAGCGCGTTCTTCTGCCCGGGCCGGCGGCGGTGATCTTCCGACAGGCCGCACTCCCGCTACTTGCGAGCGCCACCCAGCGCTATGTCCCGCTCCCAGCAGCACTCCGCTCGGGCCGGCGGCGGTGATTACCGGCTCCCAGCGCGTTACCGTACTTCAGGGATCCCGGTCAGCGGCGGTGATTCGGAGGCAGGCAACGCTTTCCAGGCCACCGCGCCTCAGGGCCCCGGACAGCGGCGGTGATTCCCGGCTCTCAGCACTCTTCAGACTCCAGCGCTTCGCACCGCATAGGGAGTCCCCAGGCACCGAGGTGAGCCCCCGAGTACAGCGCTGCAGGGGCAAGGTAGGAGCAGGTCGCTGTTGTTCTTGGTGGGGTCTTTCTTTAAACCCGGTAGTCCTACCCCGTTGTAGGGACAGTCCTTGGGGTCCTTGCTGTCCTGGTAAGACCAGTGACAAGGGGAACAGTCCTTCCCCCTGAGGAGACACTCTGGGGAGGTTTGTCACGTCCACTCTGAGCTGGGCCAGATCAGCAGGCAGCAGGGCAGCGCAGATGGGAGGGCAGCAGTTCCTAGGAGCGGTCAGCCTTGGTGGGGTGGAAATCCTGCTGACGCAGCCGTTCGCACTCCAGTCCAGGTGGGTCTCTAGCCAGTAGTGTAACCAAAATGTGTGGCCAGAACCCCCCCCTTTTATACCCTAAAGTCAGGTGACCAAAAAGGAGGCAATTTCTGGCGGCAACTAGGGGGTTTGGAAGTCTCTGGAAGAATCTAGGAGCTCTGGGGTGTTCCCTATCTCCTCTGTCCTGTCTGTCTATGGTGACAAGAGGCGGGGCCGTCCGGGTTACAGTAGCATTCAGTCCCAGCCTATTCCAACTACTAGTGCGCAGACAGGACGGTGGCCTCACCGCAGTAGCAGGGGCTGGTGGCAGACATGTCTGTCACCATGTTTTTAGGAGAGAGCACCTGCACCTCAGCACTGTTTAGCAGCGGTAAGGCGCCCAGAGTCCTATGTCCAACAAAAATGGCGGTCAGATAAGAGGCAAAAAGGGAAAAAAATGTAGGGGAAGACCACCCCAGGGCTGACAGGTCTAACACGCGTCCCCCCCAGCCGAAAGTGGGGAGAGCTACCCAACCTCTAGGGAGTTCTTGTCACTAAGGTGGAAAAACCTAGAGAGACCGTCAGCATTGGCGTGGTCTACTCCGGGTCGGTGTTCCACCCTGAAGTCCATACCCTGGAGGGAAATGGACCATCTCAACAATTTAGGGTTTTCGCCCCTCATTTGCATGAGCCACCGGAGGGGCCGGTGGTCGGTCTGAATTAGGAAGTGGGAGCCAAAGAGGTATGGCCTCAGCTTCTTCAGAGCCCAGACCACCGCGAAAGCTTCTCTTTCTTTAGAACTCCACCGTTGTTCCCGGGGGAGTAGCCTCCTGGATATGAAGGCCACGGGTTGGTCGAGGCCCTCCTCGTTGAGTTGCGAGAGTACCGCCCCAATGCCATGTTCAGAGGCGTCCGTTTGAACAATAAACTCCTTAGAGAAGTCCGGGGCCCTGAGCACCAGAGCAGTGCACACAGCCTGCTTGAGGGAATCAAAAGCTTTCTGGCAAGCTTCGGCCCAAATCACTTTCCTCGGTTGTTTCTTGGAGGTTAGCTCCGTCAAGGGGGCCACAATGCTGCCATACCCCTTGACGAATCGGAGGTAGTAACCAGTGAGGCCCAGGAAAGCCCTGACCTCCGTCTGGGGTTTGGGGGGCTCCCAGGCTAGGATGGTTTCGATCTTGGCCTGTAGGGGCTGCACCTTACCCCGCCCACCAGGTGTCCTAGATATACTACGGACCCCTGTCCGAGCTGGCATTTGCTGGCCTTGCTGGTCAGGCCCGCCTGCTGCAGGGCCTGAAGCACCTCCCGGAGGTGCTCCAGATGGTCCTCCCAGCTGCCGCTGAAGACGGCTATGTCATCCAGGTAGGCAGCGGAGAAGGCCTCTAGACCGGAGAGCACCCGGTTTACCAACCGCTGAAAGGTGGCAGGAGCGTTTTTCATTCCAAAGGGCATCACCCTAAACTGGAAGTGGCCCTCCGGGGTGGAAAAAGCGGACTTCTCCTTGGCTCCTTCCGTCAGGGCGATCTGCCAGTACCCTGACGTGAGGTCAAAGGTACTCAAATATCGGGCAGCCCCCAGCCGATCAATGAGCTCATCCGCCCTAGGGATGGGATGAGCATCCGTCTTGGTCACCGAATTGAGTCCTCGGTAGTCCACACAGAACCGAAGTTCAGGTGTGGTGCCTGGTGGGGCCGCTTTGGGTAATAAAACCACCGGACTGGCCCAGGGGCTGTTGGAGGGCTCAATCACCCCCAACTCCAGCATCTTAGTGACCTCACTCTGGATGCTGGCCTTCACCTTATCCGACATCCTATAAGACTTGGTTTTGACAGGGAGGCTGTCCCCTGTGTCCACATCATGGGTACACAGGTGGGTAATCCCAGGGATGAGGGAGAACAAAGAAGAGTACTGCTCCAATACCTGGCGGCAGTCCCTCTGTTGCTCAAGGGTCAAGGACGGGGAGAGAACCACTCCCTCCACCGATCCATCTTTCTCTTGGGAAGCCAGAAGGTCCGGAAGAGGCTCGCTCTCCTCCTCCTCGCTCCCATCAGTCACCATCAGGAGGGTGAGCTCAGACCTCTCCTGGTGTGGCTTGAGGCGGTTGACATGCAACACCCGGTGGGGTTGCCTTGGGGTCTTAAGATCCACCACGTAAGTGTCCTGGCCCTTCTTCTCCAGTATCTCATACGGGCCAGTCCATCGGTCCTGGAGGGCGCTAAGCTCTCCGGGCTCCATGACCCACACCTTCTGTCCAGTATCCAACTCCACAGGAAGGGCATTCCGGTCATACCATTCTTTCATGACCGCCTGGCTGGCCTCTAAGTTATCAGATGCCTCTTTTCACAGCTCAGCCACCTGGCTGCGGAACGCCAACATGTAGCTCACTACATCTTGAGGTCCCCTGACAGGGTGTCGGTACAGAAGCTCAAAGGGACTGAAGCCCACCCCCTTCTGTGGCACCTCCCTGTAGGAAAACAATAGGCAGGGCAAGAGGACTTCCCACTTCTTCCTCAGGCCCTCAGGCAGACTCCTGATCATGCCTTTCAGGGTCTTGTTGAATCTTTCAACCAGCCCGTTGGTCTGGGGGTGGTAAGGGTTGGAGAACTTGTAAGTCACCCCACACTCCTTCCACATGGCCTGCATATAGGCGGACATAAAGTTGGTGCCCCTATCCGACACCACGACTTTGGGGAAACCCACCCGGGTAAAAATCCCCATCAGGGCCCGCGCCACCGCAGGTGCAGTGATGGTCCTCAGAGGGATAGCCTCCGGGTACCGGGTGGCGTGGTCCACCAGAACCAGGATAAACCGGTGACCAGCAGAGGTCGGCGGATCCATAGGTCCAACAATGTCGATGCCCACCCGTTCAAAGGGGGTACCAACGACTGGTAGTGGTTCCAGGGGGCCTTCAATTTGGTCCCTGTCTTCCCACTAGCTTGGCAGGTCACACAGGTCCTGCAAAAGGTATCAGAGGAAATCCTCATCTGGGCCAATAAAAGTGTGGGACTAGACGAGCAAAAGATTTATCTTGGCCCAAGTGTCCCGCCAAGGGAATCTCATGAGCTAACTCCAACAAAAAGGCTCGATAGCATTGGGGGACCACTAAGGCCCTAGATGACCCATGCACCGGAGCCTTGGGCTCACTGTAAAGGAGGCCGTCCTCCCAATAAATGTGGTAATTTCCAGAAACATTTCCGGCTGCTTGGGCTTCGGCCTGTTGCCGCATGCCCTCAAGAGTGGGGCACTCCTTCTGGGCCCGACAAAACTCCTCCCGGGTAGGCCCTCCTTCCACCTGCCACTCTGCAGGGGTCGGCAAGTCCCCCACGGAAACAACGTCACCCTCCGTGGACTCCGGTGCGACCGCAGCAGGTGCCCCATCCATCTCACGGGGTGCGCTCTCCGAGGCGTTTTCCTTGTTAGCAGCTGGCTGGGCCATTGTCCCAGGCTCCAGCCTTCGTTGACTCCCTTTCCGGGCAGCCATGGACCGTGTAATCGCACAGGTCCATTCTGGTAATCCCAGCATTTCTGCGTGTGCTTTGATCTCTACCTCCTTCCAGGCAGTGTGCTCAAGATCATTTCCCAACAGGCAGTCGATTGGCATGGCAGGGCTCACTGCAACTCTCAGAAGGCCTGAAACCCCTCCCCACTCGAAGGGAACTTGGGCCACGGGGTAGTGACCCCCCCTGTTGTCAGCCATCACAACCGGGTGGAATACATCAGGAATCACTGCTCCGGGGACACCAGCTGACCCCTTACCATAGTCATGCTGGCGCCTGTGTCCCTCAGAGCCTCTACCCCCTGACCATTAATGGTGACCGACTGCCGATACTTGGTGGTATTCGAGGGCACATGGATCTTTGGGACCATCTCACTGTCCCCCAGGGATACTAGGGTCAACCCTGCCCACTCACCCCCATTTTCTAGGGGCAGCTCCTCCCCTAGCGCTACACTCGCCACCCCGGGGTTCTTACCTCCAGTAGGGGCTGGGGTCCTTTTACGACACTGGGGGGATCCCCCTTGTAGTGTCCGATTTCCCCACACTCATAGCACCGGACCGTTTTGGGCTGCTGACTTTTGTCAGGATAAGTAGGCTTCTGGTAGCCAGATTGGGGCTGGGATCCAAACCCTCTCCCTTGCAATCTGTTTTGGGGGCCTTTGGAGAACTCCTTCTTTTTATCTCCCCCCTCTTTCTTCTGGTGGAAACCCTGTCCACCCTTTTGTGGGTCCCCCCCCCAGATCCCTTGTTGGACACCCTGGTACTGGCCCAGGTGTCTGCCTCTTCCGCAAGCTCCCTCGGATCGGTCAGCTTGCGGTCCACCAGGTGTTGGCGCAGCTCTGGAAAACATTTCTCTAGAAGGTGCTCTCTTAGGAACAAATCATACAGCCCTTCATAATCAGTTACCTCGCTACCCGGAACCAACTCTCCAACGCTTTGCGGGCGTAATCCAGGAAATCTACCCAGTTCTGTGTGGGAAGTTTGTGGCTATTCCTAAACTTCTGCCTATACTTCTCAGGGGTAAGACCAAACTTCTTGACTAACACTTCCCTCATGACAGGATAGTTGGTCTGATCTGCCTTGTCTAGTGTAAGGAGTGTGTCCCTCCCCACCGGAGGCATGTACCTGTACAGGCTACCCCCCCCAATAACTCTCGGGGACCCCATGGGCTCTTAAAGACACCTCATAGGCTGCTAGCCACTTGTCAATATCATCCCCCACATTAAAACTGGCCACAACATCTTTAGGCATATAGAACCTGGACTCACGTGAAGCTTCAGGAGGTACGCTGCCACCATTTGTGTTGCTGTTAGCCCCTATTTGTAGGGCTCTGATTTCCAGCTCCTTCAGGCTGAGCTCATGGGCAAGTTTTCTTTCCTCCATAGCCAGCCTCTTCTCTTCACGCTCCTTCTCTAACCTGGCAAGCTCTAGTTTAAGCTGTCTCTCCTCCCTCCTGTCCTCTAATTCTTCTGAAGACAAGCTCCTTACTGAGACACTACTGCCTGCCCTTGAACGCATTCCTGGCCCTGGCAATACATTGTCGCTAGTATCTATATGTAGTAGGTCCAGCTCTCCTGGAGCGTCATGCTCTAACCGCCCCTCGTCCCCTTTCCCTTCCGGGTGGGCCAATGCCCATGCTCTCAAGGATTTTTGAAGCTCTTCCCTCTTGGCGCCTCGCTTGAAAAACACCCCTTTCCCCTGGTAGAACTCCTTAAGCTGCACCACCGTGTACGTTTCCAGGTTGGCCAGCTCGAATTCCATCTTGCTATGTAGGGCCTCAGACGTTCTCAGGGAAAACCACTGGGACTTAGGCAAACAGGCTTTGAACAAGAGCACTTGCAATCAGGCAGTCAGGGAGAATTTCGAGCTTGCGTTACGTCAGGTGTAGGATTGTGGCGCACACTGAGTCACTGTAGGGTGTTGCACAAGTCCTAATCCCACCGCTGAACACCAATGTTAGAACCGGGGTCTCCTGTTGGCCAGAGTCTGCACCCTAGTCCAAGTAGGGACCACTGATTCCGACATGGTAGCTTGGCGCGAGGCAGGTAGGCACGCACGAGGCAATGTGTAAAGTGATTGTGCAGCACACATCCACACTGACACAGTAAAGCACACACAAGAAGGTGACACCACTCCAGCTTTATGCAGAAGAACAAGTATCTTTATCTAACTTCTTGTCAAGTTCCAAAGCGGAAAGAATCTCACGGTACACAAGGTAAAGGTTCTCGCAGAGAGAAGTGGTTCTAGTAACATCAATTCACTAAAGGAAGCAATTCTCATACAGAAATTCAGTACAGTTTCAGGGAAGGCACTTCAGCATAATGCACTTGGAATACAGCTTTTACTCGTGCATAACCACCCTAACGAAATATTCAGGCCCCAGGAGCCCCTGGGGCTAACCCTGATGCAAAATGAGTGAGTCTTCGTTTAGGATTAAACCACAGTTCCCACGACTCACCAATTCAGTCACTTTGGGGTTAAGGAAGCGATGAGGCGTAGGGGAAGGTATGCGCAGGGCACCTCCGTGCAAGCCCTCCTTGAACCGGCCTCCAGGCAACCCCTCCCCCAGTCAGCCCACTTCACACTTTCCGCGGGGCTGTTACCTGGGGAGGAGGATGAAGTCGACGTAGTCTGTGGGGCTCCCCACAGCAGGGGAACCGGTCCGGAGGGTTCGGTGAGCTCTCGCGCTCCCTGGGGGCTCCTCGCGACTTCGCCTGGGCGAGCCCCGGGTTGCCTGGCAGCACTCCGCTCGGGAGCCAATCCGTGCGTGGCTTCCGTGGAATGCCGCCGATGACGCTGCAGGCCCGAGTCCCGGTTGCCAGGCGACTCTCTCTCTGCCGCACCAATCCCAGCGCGGCGCTCTCCGGCCGTTGCTGGGATTTCCCTCGAGCGTGTTCTTCCGCCCGGGCCGGCGGCGGTGATCTTCCGACAGGCCGCACTCCCGCTACTTGCGAGCACCACCCAGCGCTATGTCCCGCTCCCAGCAGCACTCCGCTCGGGCCGGCGGCGGTGATTACCGGCTCCCAGCACTCCCAGCGCGTTACCGTACTTCAGGGATCCTGTTCAGCGGCGGTGATTCGGAGGCAGGCAACGCTACCTCGTGCATGCAGCGCTTTCCAGGCCACCGCGCCTCAGGGCCCCGGACAGCGGCGGTGATTCCCGGCTCTCAGCACTCTTCGGACTCCAGCGCTTCGCACCGCATAGGGAGTCCCCAGGCACCGAGGTGAGCCCCCGGAGTACAGCGCTGCAGGGGCAAGGTAGGAGCAGGTCGCTGTTGTTCTTGGTGGGGTCTTTCTTTAAACCCGGTAGTCCTACCCCGTTGTAGGGACAGCCCTTGGGGTCCTTGCTGTCCTGGTAAGACCAGTGACCAGGGGAACAGTCCTTCCCCCTGGGGAGACACTCTGGGGAGGTTTGTCACGTCCACTCTGAGCTGGGCCAGATCAGCAGGCAGCAGGGCAGCGCACATGGGAGGGCAGCAGTTCCTAGGAGCGGTCAGCCTTGGTGGGGTGGCAATCCTGCTGACGCAGCCGTCCGCACTCCAGTCCAGGTGGGTCTCTAGCCAGTAGTGTAACCAAAATGTCTGGCCAGAACCCCCCCTTTTATACCCTAAAGTCAGGTGACCAAAAAGGAGGCAATTTCTGGCGGCAACTAGGGGTTTGGAAGTCTCTGGAAGAATCTAGGAGCTCTGGGGTGTTCCCTATCTCCTCTGTCCTGTCTGTCTATGGTGACAAGAGGCGGGCCGTCAGGGTTACAGTAGCATCCAGTCCCAGCCTATTCCAACTACTAGTGCGCAGACAGGACGGTGGCCTCACCGCAGTAGCAGGGGCCGGTGGCAGACATGTCTGTCACCATGTTTTTAGGAGAGAGCACCTGCACCTCAGCACTGTTTAGCAGCGGTAAGGCGCCCAGAGTCCTATGTCCAACAAAAATGGCGGTCAGATAAGAGGCAAAAAGGGAAAAAATGTAGGGGAAGACCACCCCAGGGCTGACAGGTCTAACACAGTCTCTCTGTAATTGGGTGTGAGAGCTTGTTTGATTTAAAAAAAAAAAAAAAAATGGTTAGGCTATAGCGACATGAGAGAAAATAGTTTAAATATGTTTTATGATTGTGTTTATTTGTGGATTAGTTGGTGAAAGTAAAGTGATTTTTACATATCCTGAGGAAGGGCAAGAAGAATGCCCAAAATGCATTGAGAAAAGCAACCACACGGGGCAGGGAGGGTATGGGGGAGGGGACAATAAATAACTCAGAGGAATGAGGGGGGGAGAAATACACCCATGTGCCAGCTGAAAAAGAATCACTCTGGTGGAGTGCTAAAAAAAAGAAAAAAGTGGCGCCTAAAAAAAAAAATAAGCATGGGAGGTACAAACACACAAAAAGGAAGGAAGCTTACGGCACTTGTCCAATAAGAAGAATGACATGGGAAGAGTGACAATGAAGCCAACCAATGGTAACTAATGGGTGGTCTCTAGGCTCACTGATTGACTACAAAAGGCCTCGAAGAGACAGCTCATCTGCTGTCTGAGCGAGTCCCAAAAACCACAGAAACACTTGTAATGGAGATTTATTAAGGGAACAGTATTGTGGAGTATATGCAGGTCTGCAGTAGATAGTCACCTGTAAATTGTGCTGCCGTCCCCAAGCCCATGCTCACCCAAATTGGTGGTAGATAAGTTCTCACCTCTCCTCTTTAAAACTTATGTTTGTCAATCCATAAGCAGTTGTGCTTCTACATCCAGTCTTGCTTCCTCCAGACTCATATAAAGTTGAAGCTAGCACACTGTGGAGCACAGATAATTTTTGTCCTTATTTTGTTAGCAAACCCCCAACGTGTTTTCTCTCCTTTTGGATAGCAAGTGAGTAGTGCCTTCAGAGCCTTTGTCTCTGAGATGCACATGGGACTTTTTATGCTTATGGGTGAACACTGAACGTCGTCTAAGGTCTGTAATCTGAGGTACTGTGCTGGACCTATAACTGGACCTTGCACAAGAGATGCTTTTGAAATCTTGTACATAACCTAGCTTGATGTACTGTATGGGGCCTGATACCAGGCCCCCCTGGAAGCTTTTCCTCAGCCTGTTGAGAGTACACGTGTGGCCTATATTGAGCCTTTGACAAATGTGCCATATTATGCAACTCTCCCATATAATCCCTAAGGGCTGTGTGGGCCCTTCCTATGGGTAGCCTTTTGAGGCATAGACCCTTTTGTTCGTCGGTCTTTATTATAACACCTGCTCTCGTCTAACATGGGTTTTTACTTACGGTTTCCTCATTGCCCTTTCCAAAAATCTATTCTTGATACTCTTCAGAACCCAATGTGGACTTCACCCACTTTTCTTGGTGCCCTTCTGGATGTTGGCCATGGTTGCATTCTGTTCCCTGTTCCTCCTGTGCACCCTCCTACTGTCCATTATTTGAATTGAAGTTTAAAAATGATTCAGCTATGTACTCCCAGTATTGTGCATTAAGTCACCCCTATGAGATTTGCTTGAAGGGCTACACTATATGTTTTTACTCTACCAGTCACTTTTTTTTAAACCTTAGGTGTGCTGTGTAAGTTGGGGCTTTATTTGTTGTTAAAGGTGCGTCCCTTTTGCGCCAGCCATGTTTTTGAATTGGGTATTGTTTCCGATTCATACTTGTTGTAGGAAAATGCCCCTTTTTGGGATGGTCACCCCCACTTTTTGCCTGGGTTCCTGCTAACCAGGTCTCCAGTGCCAGTGCTCTTTCCCTAAAGCAAGGAAACTGCTGAATTGTTCCGCAATTGGCAAGACCTTTAGCACCTCTGTAAGCCCGTAGTAAATCGTACCCCTGATACCTAGGGCATAGGTACCAAAGAGGGTCCCTAAGGGCTGAAGCATGTATTGTGCCACCCTAAGGGACCCACCACCACACTCACGCAGACTGCCATTGCAACCTGCGTGAAATGGTGCAAACAAACGTGAAAAAAATGACATGGCACCCCCGTGTGCCATGCCCGCAAATGCTGCATGCAATATGTGTAAGTCACCCCTACAGCAAGCCTTATAGCCCAAGGCAGGGTGCATTATATTACATGTGAGGACATATCTGTATGAGCAGATATGCCCCTGTGCTGTCTAGTTAAATTACTAGATATTACAAGTGAACAGGGAATATCATCTTAAGTATATGTACTGGCCACTGGTCATTACGAGTTCTCCAGCTACATGATGGCTTTACTGAAACCTATGGTGTTTGGTATCAAACACCTTTTCTTAATGAATCCATACAGATGCCAGTAGTAGATTTATTAAGATAAGTACCCAGAGGGAACCTTAGAGGTGCCCCATAAAACCTACCAACCTCCTAGTGTGTTGACTGACTGGTCTCGTCCAGCCTGCCTCCACAGACAAGTTTCTGACCCCCCTGGAGGTGAGAGCCCGCGCTCTCAGAGGTCAGAAACAATGCCTTCTCTGTCAGGAGGTGTTTATATCTCCTCCAGCAGGATGACTAGTGAATCCGCATACCAAGGCCAGAGGCTTCAAAGCCTCTGCCTCCTTTGATATGCAACCCTGGCTTCCCCCAGACCTGGGAGATGCCACCCCCTGCCCTGAGGCCCATCTGGCACCAGGACAGGTGGGAAATTAGATATGAAAGTAGGCGTGTTGCGCCACCAGGCTAGTCACATCCCTAAGGTGAGCTGCTTGATGTGCTCCACGAAAGAAGGGTTCCACTATTTTGGTGGGATTAGGAACTCTGGGACAGGGTTATGCCCACTCCCCACAGGAAGTGGTCATATAGAGGGTGTAGTGACCCCAAGAGTAAGTAACCCGTTGACTACTAGCCTTCATTCCCCTTAACACCCCTATATTCAGTATTTAGGTGGCCCCTTGACACCAGGAACTCAGATTCACCTGACAAAAGAAGAAGGACGAAGAAGAGCCGGAGAAGTGAGCACTGCGGACTACTGGTGGACTTTGGCGCCAAACCCTGCCTGCCTACCTGCTCCTGTCCCGACAGTCTTGACAATCCGACTTGTCCTGCAGCTGTACATCCTCCAAAAGTGTTGGAGGGCCACCAGCACTTCGTCAAGCCGTCAGCATCTCCCGTGAAGTGGAGGAGCCACTTCCCTCCAATCTGCAGGCACCAACCACAACGTCCGGTTCACCGTTATGCTGACCACCGGTTCCACCGGTGCAGCAGCTGCTCAGGAGGAGGTCACTGTGCTCTCAGAGATCCGCTCCGTCACCCCACCAAGTGTGAAGACGCCAGGACCCCCAGGATCCGCACTTCACCAATACCCTGGACCCCTTGCATCAACCAAAGCTTGTTTGAAGTTCAATCCATACGCCAATGCCGCAAAGACAGACTAACCAATGAGGGACGGCAGCACCCCAGAGACCAGCCCTGAGAGTGGCCTAGCTGTCCTGTTTTGTCCTATATTGCCTGTCTGACCGAAAACCATGAGTGCCTTTGACTTTCGGACTCACCTGACCACAGCCCTCTGCACCCGAGCTCCCCATCCCGGGTCCACGACAAGCAACTGTGCTCCCCTGGCTCCCAGGAGCCTCACTAACTGAGCCCCCCAATTGGGAACGCCCAGCCTTGTCCCCATCTGAAGCCTGTTTCTAGGTGCCCCATCCCTCCCTTTGCCTACGGTGTAGCGCAAAAGACTACCAACACACCAAGCACCTGTGCACCCACATACTCCAGGTCAGAAAAACCTGTACTTCTGGTGTTTCTTTGGACCTTGGCCGCCTAGTACCTTAAGTCCTAAAGGAGACTCCTGATCTACAGTTTCAAGTACCTGTATGCAGTATATGTTTCTTTCTGCATAAGAAAGCATTACAGCGTAAAAATGCATTTGTGTGATATTTTTGCTTACCCATAAAAAAAGTGGTAACTCGAAAAGTACTTAACAAATTACTGAGTTTTTGGTGTTAAATATATATATAAAAATGACCTGTTATTTTTTCTAAATTGCTCTCGAGTTTCTTCTTGAGTGTTAGTCTTATTTATTGACTGAGTGTGTTCAACAAATGCTTAACACTACCCTCTGATAAGCCTAAACTGCTTGCCCACACTACTACAAAAGAGAGCATTTGGGATTATTAATTTAAGCCATGTAAGCCAATAAGGGTCGTCTTGAGTTTGTACATAGTGTATCTCATTTTGGTACACTACATAAAAAGCAAGCTTCCTACACTCATGACCTGGGAGTATCTTCCATTAAACTGTCCTTGATTTGTTTTGCAGATAACATTTTGTACAGCTCCGCGCCATGCATTTGCTTTGTGGTTTGCTGGTAGATTTTCCCTGTATTGATCCATGGGACAACCTTCACAGCAAGCTACATGGTTTGCATTTTTATGGCTGCTTTTGTGTCTTTTTTTGGTGGCATTCCTTTTTGTGATTACACCTGATAAAGGTCAGCTGTTCTAGCCCTTCTTACCGTCCTAAACAGGGTTGTTCACAGTCTGGGAGATGCAATGATTTGATGGAACTTGTCTGTAGTGCAGGTATTCGGAGGTTCGTGTTGATCTCATTTTGAAATATGTCCACGTTCTTTGTTCCCAGTTTCAGGTCCTCCCTGTTTGTGCTCAGCAACCCTATGCACGATTCAAGAGGTTCTGTGGTCATGTTCGATGGGATCCATTTTTGTGCTGGTACCAGACCCTTGCTTGGAGTCCTTTAGATTCTTTTGTGACGGTTTGGGGGGGAAGATCACTTGCTAGCTACTTCTTAGAAAGCCTCATAACTGTCTGGGAAGTAGAGTTGCTTTTAGGACCCATAAACCATGTATGCTTATCACACTGTCCTCCTAATGACCACAATTTGGGGGCGGAGGTCCTTCCTCCATCCAGGGATCCTGATTTTTTTATTTTGTTTTTTTAGTTGGTACTCTTTTATGATGCATACAGTATGTCCTTAACCTATTTGAAATTATCCTGAACCACTGGTTGCTATCTATCGTCTTCTTAATCTTTAACTGCGTGAGTACTTTCTGCAGGCCCCCTCTGATTAAACCTGATTAAAGATGAAGATTCAGTTCCTGGTTAACTGGTATCATAGCCCTTCACCCCATCCCTGTCGAAAGTTGATTTGCTGTATTTCTTACCTGGAAGTATGATCACCAAATAGCTTCCCTGTCCTCTACAGGTGGTGCAACATCACTGTATATTTCTACTCTCCAGAATCCTTCTCCTTTGGATGTTTTTGCCTCAGAAGTTCCCTACAATTCCAGCGCTGAACCCTCTGGGTGGCGGGATACTAAGAGATTGTTGCCTTCATTTTCTCAGAAGCCTTCTCTTAGTGACTATCTCTGTATCAGCCAGTTAACACTTCTGGAGGTTTCTTTCTTTAAATATACTTCCTGCTCTATGATGAGGGAATCATCTGATACTGTCGCTCTCCAGTCATAAATAGGATGCCTTTCTCTCTTACCATGCAGATTTTGGACAGTCTTGGATGACTTTCTAGATTGTCTAAGATTAGTGGTGCTGTAATCACCTTCAGACTGGGCTGTTCTGGGATCCTGTGAAGCTTGAATGTCGCTTATTTTACTCGTATCAAATTATGTGATTAAGAGGACCAGTGAAGGTATCAAATGGTGATAGACAGGAGGGGGGTACTTAAGATCTGTATTGTGTCAAATTAGTCTTTGTGCAGTTTCTCTTTTTCTCTGATCTGTTCTAATAGTTTGTTTTAGTGGGAGATCTCCGGATGCCTCTTAATTTCCCTGCTGTGTCATCCTCTTCCCAAAAGGGAAAATAAATATCTTTTTGTTTAAGGGCCTTAATGTTACGCTACCTGTAACTTCAGTCATGCTGTTATGGGTTTACCTCATTTTGAATTTTCTGAGATATCATGTTCCATGGTCTACCTTACTCGATTTGTGTTTGATCTTCAGGGATTCTTGTTTTTGAGACTCGTTACTTATGCTACTGGTCAGGTTTTGCTCTTTTTTACCATGCTATCATCTTGCTCCTAGAGGGAAATGGGCACCTATTTGCCTCCTATGCTGATAGGATTCTTCCTCTCTCACCTTGTATATTTTATAATGTTAGATTCCAGACCATAAGATCATGCATCATATACCCTGCTTTGCCTAACTCCTTTCCTTTTTTAGGTCTCGCCTGAGCCAGCGCTTGCGCTGCTCTCGGCGAGAGATTTAGTAAATGGGTTTTGAAAGTCCTAACCCAGTGGCTTTTGCTGGCCTCCAGCTTGCGTTCACGATGGCGTGCACGCGCACAGCTGCCATCCATTCCTCGCATCGCTGAGGCGCCATCTGGCTTTCCTCCCCCTCCCTCACCCGCTACCCCCCCTCCCTCACCAGAGAGCGCGTCTCTCGGCCGCGCGTCTTTTTTTTTAACTTTTAGCGCGAGGCGCGCGCGCTTCTCGGTCTCCCTTGTTGTTTCTTCTTTTGTACCAACCAATTTCTGTTAGTGCCCATATATAATCCAAATCGAACATTATCAATTAAAAAGCTGCACCTTCAGTCACTGAAAACCAGGTCGGATTGTCAGATCACACCAACTAAAAAGTACATTCGCCCTGGGTTACCAAAAGTTAAGAAAGTCACTTCTTTCAATCATGCCACAACTAACCGCTTATTATGGCCGAGCAATTTCCCTACGCGACTAATAAAGGAATTAAGTAACCCTTTATCCCACGAGCAAGGCGGCAACTGAACACTTCCTGTTGGTTGGGGCTTTAATCAGACCATATTGCACCTTGATTCTCCCTCCTAGCAGGCCACCGCTCCACCCACAGAAAAATATACTGCTTCCGGGCACTTTCAAGCGAGCAAGCAGCGCATATCTGCATTTTCTACAGTCAATATATATTAACTGGCTACCGGGTCTAAGTAACAATTGGCTGATACTTAATTGGTCAATATAAATTCTGCTGCGGTATCTTATTTGAAGAATGCTTCGTCGGAACCTAGCTACCGCGTTACCACAAATTATTAGACCAGTGCACTAAAACGTATTGAGCATTTAACATCAATAAGAAAAAAAAAAATCATTATTAAGGTGCCCCCTACAGTACTAAATCGAAAATTACTTGTTGTCACTCTTACCCTATAATAGGAGCAAGGTGATGTTTTGGTTTTATTCAATTGTAGACCTTTTGATTGTTTGAAACATACAAAGAATCATTCCATGGGTTTGCTTAATAGGATTTTTTTTCAATTCAACGTGACATTTGAAGCGTCGCTGGTCATTGCTGAACGTTCTTAAATAACATTTGATCCTGATTAATCATTATTTTCACTGTCCAACAGGTCAATTTGAGATTTTTTTTGTACAGTGCAGTACTCTAGAATTTTACACTTTTTTCTCTAGAGCGCAGCGCTCTGCCCATGTGCCCTCTTAAGAGACTAGCTTTTTGGGGGTGGATGGTGGGGCGGGATGATCAACATCTGCCCTGCAATTAAAACGCATGTATTTTGCAGTGGCTCCGTCATCACGCGCGCCAGACCTCCAGGGCACGCTGCTTCCCAGCCTGACGTATGTTGACATTTCGAAAGTGGCTGAGGTCGCGCTGACTCCCAGGGCTTACTTTATGGCCGCCCCGCCCTGAGGTAATACTTGCTGTGCTCTCGTCTGAGCCATAAAAGCCCCTTAGCACAGTAGGGTTGTGCCAGGGGACACATTTGTTTACTTTGCGAGTGCATTTAATGTGGAGAATGCTCACTTAACTGGATTGGCTCAAACGTTCCGTCCATCATCCCCTTTTGTATCGCTTTGTTCGGCCTAAGTTGGCGGGGGTATGCCCAGACGTGGGTCCCTTGCTCACTTTGCCACTGGATTCAAGCAAGCCTGGCTGATGACGGCTGGAATGCCAGAAACCGGTCCTAGGATGCTTGTTTCCGGTCCAGGGAAGACATGGCTTGGCAGTTCGGGCTGGACTGTTCCCATGAGGCACAGGGTCAGACTGATTTGCATATGGCCATGTCTGAACTGGGGTGGTGGAGTGAGCTAAAGAATGATGATGGATTAAACCCAGATCAGTTGACTGGGGGTGAGTGTTTGATTGGCTCAAACGTTCCGTCCATCATCCCCTTTTGTATCACTTAACTGGAATCGGCATGGGAATAGAGAACGCGCATTAGTAAGGTCAGCGGCTTGTCTTAATGCACTGTGTAAAACACACATTAAAGAACACACGTAATCGCCTGTTCCGGGGAAGGGCGTGATTGTGGGTTTACCATGACGGTTATGAAGAGACAGCTTTCTATATACATGCACAACAATGCTGAGTAAAGCAAAGCACCGGCCACATGTACCCCGCCGAGCAACCACGCGACAAGTATGAGAATGTGCACAGCTGTACATTTATGCGTCATCATGCGGCACTGAACGCTCACTTTAAATGTTGCCTTTCTCTCTAGCTTGTAAACACATCACATGGCGCCTTCACAATTAGCCAAATAATATTTGCCATACGTTTGTGTAGATTTTTCTATACCATGATGCTATTCCGGATGCTGCCCGAAATTCCTTTTCATAGGAAAACGTAACAAGCATTGGCATAGCCAATAGGTCTCGCCTTTGGGACCTTATAAGTGTTTAGCCATGCAACAGTTAATGTTGTTGCAGTAAGGATATTGTGCTGCATAACTAAATACTTATAAGGTCCCAAAAGCGAGACCTATTGGCTATGCCAATGCTTGTTTATTGATGCCTGGAGGTCTGCCATTCCCTGCATGGTTCCTTCATCCTTCGTGCACTGGCTATAAGATCATTAGTTAACCTGTAGGGTTCAGTTATGGTGTTAACTGTACTTAATTGAGCAGTTCCTTTTTTTGGCATTCCAACAGAGAAATTCTCTTCTGGTGATTGGCACCAGTATTCACCTCACAGCAGTATGAAGATCCTTCATTATGTTCCTCTTGAGTCTGAAGTGACTGGATGAATCATTGAGTGCAATTTACGAATAGTAGTGACTCTTTTACTGGTAGTCTTAAGTCCACTCTTCCTCTAAATGACCCATCCTTGTACTTATCATGTGTAGTGGTAGGTCCTTGCCATTCTCTCTATCTAGCAGACATAGTTGTAGGTGAAAGACATTTTTTTCTAATCCATTTTGTCTTGGGCATATTTGTTGCTCTTTCAGTGCCATCCTCGCCTGGACATCTCTTGGCTCTGAATAAATGATGGAATTACATCTACCTGCACAAGAGTCAGTAACATAGTAAACCTAACTTATTCAAACACTCCTAAAAGCCAGAGTGAATGTGGCCTTTTTGCTTAAAGACACAATCTTTTTAGGCTCTTTCCATGTCTTGATGAAACTCTTGAACCTCTGTCTCATACTGCTAAAAAACAACTGTTAAAGTAATGTTATAGTTAGGTGATTTTCTCAGTGGCAACATTAACGTTTTAAACTGAACCACAGACATTCAGCAGTTATAGTTAGTAGCGCTAACTATAACCTGTACCCCCGCCATGCACTGCTTCTGACCTGACATATGACATCACTCATGACATGTTCTATTACATTATTTATGACATCACTGATGACATCTCAAATGACATCATTGATGTCATCAGTGATGACATCATCCCAGCTTTGTTTTCCCACATATTGCTGTATAAATTGCTATGGCTTTAGACGTAGCATAGCTCATATTAACAATTAACCACAGATATATGGGAAACCCTAATTGAGTATAGTTTTCAAACTGTATCCAACTGTTCAGAGAAAACCAAAATAGTGAATGCCAATTCCAAAACAAATGCCCTACTACGTACAGCTTTTGTGTGTCTCAAACCGCCAAACACACCAAAGCTACATAAAGAAATGAACTTGGTATCAGTAGAGAACTGAGTACTGTAAACAGTTTTTACTCCATGGAGAGAGTTCCTTCTTAGCAAACTGTTTCCAGATAGTGAAACTCTTATGAGAGAAACACCACAGAGTATTCAAAAGAATCTACTAAGAACAGTGTACATTCTATGCTACAATTGTCAAAAAAGACACTATTTGCTAAAAATAACCAAGTTCCATAGGTGCAAAAGATCATACTACCTGCACCCTTCATACTGTGGTGAAAACTTTACAGATAGCCCTTCTTCTAAAGCAAAGCAAGCATGCATACATAGGTTAGTACCTGGTGCACACAATCTTCCATGTTAAGTATAAATTATCATGGAAAACATTGTATGCAGATCCAGAACGTTGTGTGGAGCATAATGAATACAAGTCAACTGTTGCTTGCACATAGAGTTACTCTTGAATGCAAGCATAACATGTTCAGTTCCTCTACACAGCCATGGTGCATTAGGAGCACACGTGTTTTGTAAACACTTATACCCATTAGCTGCACCAAAGATGTATAAAATACGTAGGAATAAACAATATGGTAGTTACTAGCCAGTATTTAAACTGTAAAACAAACATGCACACTCATTGGATGATGTCACCAGTGATGTCATAAATGATGTCATAGAATGTGTCATGAGCGATGTCATGTGAGGTCATAAGCAGTGCATGGCGGGGCGCAAGTTATAGTTAGTGCTACTAACTATAATCACTGAATTGTGTTTTTAGTTTAACATTGTCACTGAGTAATTCACCTAACTATAACGTTAGTTCTTTTTCATGTATTCAGTTATTTAATATTATTCTGTAAAAAGAGAGTCATTAAAATATGGTTGTAATATTCATTTTTTGTTTTTTAAAAGATGGTGATCCTCGACGCTCATGGGACTCAAACTCACAGTCCCCTGCGTGGACTCCGAGGGGGATGTACTTCTTGGTCGACCCTCTCGCAAGATCATACATTCGGGTTTATGTTAAAAACACTGTTTACCAGAAATTCTGAACAAAGCAACAGTTTACAGTAGTTGATTATATTAGTAAAGTTGATTATGGTTTGTAGCATTGAATATATAAAGCAATAATATTTTTGCGATCTCGCGAGATGCTCGCAGGAGTCGAACACACAATCCGTGGACTCAGATTGCACTGTACTTCCCGTTCAGCTCTCGTGATCAACCCACAAGATTGTGCATTTGCAATTAAATTAATAACAGTGGTTTCTTGTAATTCTAAACAAATGAAGACATTAGAGATGTTAATTAGCTTGGAAAAATTGATTATGAATTGTTACATGAAATATATAAAGCAATAATATTTTTACGATCTCGCGAGACACTCACGGGAGTCTCACGAGAGGTCCGGTAGAGGAATCACACCCTAAGGAAGGATTGCGGATTGTGACTGGTTCATATGGATATCATTATTTAGAAGTAGAAGATTCCAGCCTTTTTGCTTTGTTTCACTATTGGACTTTGCTGAGAGTAGACTTTGGGCTTGCTCTCCTATTCTATTTCCATTTGAGCAGAAAGATGTCTTCATCTGATTAAGATGACAGCAGTGGCGGCTGGCACGGATTGGGGGTGGCGGGGCAAGGGTGAAGGGGGGTGGTTGTAATTTTTTTTTAGAATGTACCTTATCGTCGCATCTCTCCCTCTCTCCTCCTCGTCGAACTCGGGCCGGAACAAGGAGCACCCAGGCTCCCCTGACCAATCACAAAGCTGCAATTGGTCTGAGCGCTGTGGTTCGGCACCCGGACGATGACTGGGGGCCTGGGCATGTTTTCCACCCAGGCTGTAATGCAGCCTGCGTGGAGAACATGCAAAGTGTGCATGACTGTTTGGCCGGCCGAGAGGGCCAGCCAAACATTCAGGCACACTTGGAGTTGCAAACCACTCCTCCCCTGTCCTGCTCTGAGAGCAGAGCAGCCCTTCCCTCCTGGCCACAAAACAGCAGTAACAAATAAAATGATAATAACATTGAGTTATCATTTTATTTTTCCTTTAGTTACACTGCTTAAAAGCAGTGAGGGGCGACGCTCCTCCGCCTTAGCCGAGGAGCCGCCACTGATGGACAGCCAGGGGCTTCTGCACCACCTCAACCACCACAGCCGCCCAAGGAATCCTTGGTGTGGCAATTCTTCTAAATGAGGCCAGATGCCAAGAAGGTATCTGCAAAGTATGTGTCCAAGAGTTCATCGGGGGGAGCAGAAATAAACAACATAGTATGAGTATCACAGGGATGTGGAGACACCTTAGATCCATGCATCCTCAAAGGCTTGCACAGGCAGAGTTGGCTCGTGCTGGGGAGCTCGACAACTCTACAGGGGCTTCAACATAATTTGCTCCAGGAGATACTGTGTCTGTGCAGGTTCTAAGTGCACAAGTGGATAATAACCCTGCTTTTATTAAATAAAGCGATATTTTGCTGATTATGCAAGCATATCATTTTTTCATCAGTGACAAGTGGGTCTGTCCAGGAGAAGCCTGCCCAAGAGCACAAGTGCCCCCCTAGGCAGTAGTTATTTTTTTAAAATTATTTTGTGGTAAGTTATTCTCTTTTTTGTTTTTTAAGGAAATGCTGTTGGTGTTTGTTTAACATCAAGATGTTTGTTTTTGTCCTACCCTATTAAAATACATGTATTTGGAAAATACAGAAAATGTTGAAAATGTTTAAACACACAATTTTTTTTTTTTAGTTGTTCAAAACTGTTACCAAAAACGGCTCTTTTCAGAGCTACCCTATAGTTTCATGATCTATGGTGTTTGCACTATGTCTCCCTTTTTTCTCTTCTCCAAAGCACTCGCATGCAGTCCGAGGGAGCCAGTGAGCCTCTCGCGAGATCATACTTTTTATAATGGACTTTGCATTTACATTGAATATATTTTGATGTAGTATGTATAATTTATATACGCCAGAATTGTAACAGTGTTTAGTTTAATGAAATTAACCCCCAGCGCGTTGAGATCCTCACAGGTGAGTAGAGTGCTCTAAACCCCCTGATTGAAATGCAATCTATTATATAATTGTGAGGAAAAATAAATCGCTTAGATTTATGAAAAAAAAACTTGTTTTTTCTGCATGAGAAATGCTTTGGTACATAACACACATTCATACTCATTATTTACTTTAAGTCCATTTATTATTATTAGAAAAACATCAATCACTACTTTCCTTTATTACAGTACTTATGCCTTGTGGTCCCCATTAGTAGGGGGTGGGGAGAAAGTAGACTCTCAAATGAGACTTTTTCACAGTATAAAAACAGTGCACAGTAGGGTGTAAGAAGACGCTTGCATCTCCCTAACACCTCTCCACAGCCTAACAACTGTGTATAGTAGACTATGGGGAAAGACTGGCCTCTCCAGCGAGACCTTGTATGAAGGTAACCAGTGTGTAGAATGTAAAGATGCACTGCCCCACCACTCTCTACTTTCGCCAGGCTCAGCAGTATGAATAGTAGGGTGTGGCAGCTACACACCTCACAAGTAAGACCTTACTTTTCCATATGAAGTATAACAAGTACTGGCCTCTCCACTAAGACCGTTTCCAAGGAAAATGATCATATATATTAGGGTGCGGGAATGGATTTCACTGTCCAGTCACAGTTCTCCCCAGGATGACACACATATACAGTAGTGTGTAAGGGAATGAAAATACCTCTATGCTGAGAAGTCTGTTTTCCAAAGCAACTATAGAGACTATGATATGGAAACACTCTGCCCTGTCAGCTGAGACCTCTTTCCAGAGTAACATATGTGCAAAGTAAACTGTGGGTAGAGACTATTCTCTCTGTGCATACCTCTCTTCATAGTGATGAATGACCTTCCTCTCTGTTGAGTACTAACAGCAATACAAAACTACAACAACTATATTAACCCTTTGGGTGCTCATGACGGAATGGTTCCGTCATGAGCACCAGTACTCCTGTGCTCATGACGGAACCATTCCGTCATGAGAACAGGGGCACTAAATCCCTCTGCTGCAGACAGCAGAGGGATTTCCCTTTTTTTTAATTGGCCTCGGGAGGTTGGGGAAGAGCTTCCCCAACCTCCTGAGGCCAATTTGCATTTTTATTGCAATGCCGATTGCGCGCATGGCTCGCTGACGTCATTGGAATGAAAATGAAACTGAAACTTAGTTTCAGTGCTCGTGGGGCTATCTCGAGGTATCATTGGCATGGGGAGAATCTCCCCTTTCCAATGATACCCTTCCCTAGTGGATCCCTGCTTGGGGATCACCCCAGGAGGGCGATCCCCAAGCAGGAATCCACCCACTAGCCACTAGGGAGGGAGGAGCGGCCCCTTGGGCAAGGGCCTTTGCTCCCCCATATAGTGTGGGTACAAACAGTCTTTCGGCCCCCCTAGATGCCAGGGATTCTTTTTTTATAGGCCAGGGGTGGGGGCTGCCCAGAATGGGCATCCCAATGCCCCCACCTTACCCCCCCAAAGAAGGCAAAAGACTTTCTGCCCCCCCCAGGAGGCAGATGTGGGCAATAGCCCCTGATCTGCCCCCAGGGGGCGGCAGAAAGCCCACTAGGCACCAGGGTTCTTTGTTTTTTATTATACGTAAGGGCATACCAATGCCCCCACCCAAACAAAATGGTAGTCTTTCTGCCCCCCTGGGAGGCACCAGAGATTTTTTTTCTCCAAAGTTCGGGGTGGGGGCTGACCAGAATGGGCATGCCAGTGCCCCCCCCCCCCAAAATGCCACAGTCTTTCTGCCGCCTCCCTCCCCAGGAGGCAGATGGGGGCAGTAGCCCCTGATCTGCCCCCCCGGGGGGATGCAGAAATCCCACAAGGCACCAGGGATTTTTTTTATTTTATAAACGTAGGGGTGGGGGCTGCCCAGAATGGGCATGGCAATGCACCCACCCCAAAAAGAATTGCCACAGTCTTTCTGTAGGAGGCAGGTAGGGGCAAAAGCCCTTTATCTGCCTCCGGGAGGAGGGCAGAAAGCCCAAAAGGCATCCGGGAATATTTTTTTTAATTCAGGGGTGTGGGCTGCCCAGAATGGGCATGCGAATGCCCCCACCACCCCCCAAAAATGCCGTAGTCTTTCTGCCCCCCCAGGAGACAGATGGGGGCAGTAGCCCCTGATTTGCACCCCCAGGGGGCATCAGAGAGCCCACTAGGCGCCAGCGATTACGCTGGCTTTTTTTATACACAGTCTTTCTGCCCCCCTAGGGGGCATATCGGGGCAAACCCCCACCCACCGATTCCCCCTCCAGGGCGGCAGAAAGCCCACTAGGCACGGACTTGTTTTTAGCAATGTGCCTACCTGTGGATTTTGGGCCCTAGCGCAGCCGGCACATAGGGAAACCTTGCAAACCTGTACATTTTTGAAAACTAGACACCAAGGAGAATCCAGGATGGGGTGACTTGTGTGCCTCTCACCAGGTTCTGTTACCCAGAATCCCTTGCAAACCTCAAACTTTGTAAAAAAAAAATTCTGTGATGGAAAGTTCTGGGATCTGCGTGGATCCACAAAATTCCACCCACCGCGCATTCCCCAAAGTCTTCCGATAAAAATGGGACCTCACTTGTGTGGGTAGGCCTAGTGCCCGCGACAGGAAACGGCCCAGAACGCAACGTGGACAAACCACATTTTCACAGTGAAAACTGACCCCTTTTTTGCAAAGTGCCTAGCTGTGGATTTCGAACCCTAGCTCTTCCGGCACCTAGGGAAACCTACCAAACCTATACATTTTTTTAAACTATACACCCAGGGGAATCAAGGATGGGGTGACTTGTCTGACTCTCACCAGGTTCTGTTACCCAGAATCCCTTGCAAACCTCAAACTTTGTAAAAAAAAAAAACATTTTCCTCACATTTCTGTGATGGAAAGTTCTGGAATCTGTGTGAATCCACAAAATTCCACCCACCCCGCATTCCCCAAAGTCTTCCGAGAAAAATGGTACCTCACTTGTGTAGATCCCTAAAGGTTTTCCCAAGGAAAATAACTGTTGAAGTAAAGAAATATTAAAAATGAGTCGGAAAAAATGTCCATTTGTGTCAACATTTTCATCTGTAAATTGTTGTCGCGATGGCCAATTTACAAAAGCAGCATACTATTACTTCCACTAGACCCTTCTGGTTGCGGGGATATTTAGGGTTTGTAGGTTCTCCAAGAACCCAAGGTACTCAGAGCCAACAACTGATCTGCACCGTACAATGGTTTTGCATTGAGTACAGAGTAGAGACCAATTCATATAATGAAACAGGCAGACTGATAAATGGATATCAAGGAAACCTATGTAAATGGGCACAAGATATGAGTTTAGGAGCAGTGGTTATTTGTACATCCCTGAATTTGTGGATACCCGTACTAGTGTATGATTTAGAGGGTATTTTTCAAAATGTCTTCTTTCTTATACACTGTCTTGCTTTTAAAATGCACTGTTGTGGGTAGGCCTAGTGGCCGTGGCAGGAAACAGCCCAAAACGCAACAATGACGCATCACATTTTTCCAATGAAAACTGACCCTTTTTTAGGTCGAGCCTATAGCAGCGCGCTGCTCTGGCGAGACTTATAGTAAGGGGCTTTCAAAAGCTCACCACACGCTCGTTCGTGTGTGGCCTATTGCTTGCGGTTACCCGCACGGGCGCCATATGTTTTGAATTATCGTGCCTAGACACAGGCGCTGTTAAGAAGAAAACAACAATCATGAACATTCTGCGCCATCTTGTCTGATGAAAGTTCCTACGTGCACATAAACTACAGGCATTCTGATTGACCACAGCCATTTTGTACTCTGTTGGTCACCTTCATTTCACTCTGTCCTCTCAGCCTTCTGACTCTCTGACCAAACCTGATATGTGTGCTGGGGGCTATAAACTATCTCCACGACAAACATCAACATCACCTGCTGCCTCAAACTCGTCTTTCCGCTCATCCCTGCACAAACAGGTTACAAACACCAAACAGACTCTTGCAAACATGGTTTATTGCACTGCACACAGCAAGACTTGTTTTTTGCCAACAATGGGACCTGTTTTTTATCAACAGAACGGACTCTTAGATCTGGCCGGTCTCACTCGTTTTTAGACCCTGAAGCAAGGTCCAGCTGCAATTAAATTGTCTGTTTTTGACCCGGGCGGGAGGAGAGTTAATGTTGGGCTTGTGTAACCATGTTGATGAAACAATGTCGGGCTTGTGTGACAACCTGCCCGGGGCGGAGACTCCAAGCTTGTAACCATGATAAATGAAACAAATACATTGTGTAAAACCTGTATAAAAGGAAGAGCCAAAAGCATTGCCAGCAGAACACCTCACTGAGACATCCCGGTGTCTCAGTTGACGCGATCTCCTCATGAGAAATAAACCTTCTTCTTGTCTTCCAGTTTCCAGCGCCTTGCCTCATTATTTTGATAGCGAACCCTAAGTGAATTAGAGGTGGAACCCTGCACCGGGCAGCATTGAGGGTCTTAGAAGACTCGCTGCTTTTCACAAATTGGCGCCCAAGCGTAGGGGCCCATCAGCGACGCACGGGTCCGGTAGAGAGGTCCTAACGACGGAGTGAACAACTAAACGATTGGGGTATACCTGCCTGAGAAGACCCTTGTCTGGCTGCCGATCGACTGAACTTCACCAGTTCCGAACGGACCTCTCTCGAGTGACCCGCGGTCCTGACTGGGACCTTAGAGGAACGCCGCATTGATTGTTGGAGTGAGAGGACAACCAGGCGCTGGAAGGGGAAGACTAAGAACTGTCCATACGGTCCGGGTAAGGTCGTGAAAAAAACGACTTAAATTGATTGATTGATTGAATAGTTTGATTGAAATACTAGTATTCCTTTTTGATATCGAGTTATTTGAGACATTCCCTGCTTGCAAGCAACGTAGAATAGGAATATTCTCTCTTTGCAGACAGCGAAGGACAGGTAGTGCAGACTTTTTGTCTAAATTGATTGATTGAGATATTCATTTTGACCGATAAATACGTCATGCCTGTTTTCTCTAGATTGTTTGATTGTAAATGTTTTGGACCAGACCGTTTGTTAGAGGTCAGTCAGCCGGCACCGCCGGAAGGCACCCCTAACAAGGACATGTACGTAAAGTATGGATTAGCCAGCGTAGCTTATAGCAAACTATGGCATAAATACACTAGGAAGGACCGGGTAAATCAGTGGCCACTGACGGGATCTTTCCATCCCGCTAAAATAGAAATGTTAGAATTAGCTCTCCACAAAAAGAAAACTAGACCAGCCATGTTTGACAGTTTTGGCTTATGGCGAAAAGAGGCAGCTCAAAGAAAGAAAAGGGACGAGGCTAGACAAGATAAAGAAACGCGAAAATCAGCTTACCAAGCCTGTAAAAGATTAGAAGAAAAACTAAAAGAAAAGGAAATCGATAAAAAGGAACAGGAATCAAAAATATCAGGTCAATGCCCTGTTAGAACGCCCTCGACTCTTTACCCCAAGTTACCAGCAAAACAAAGGGTAGATGATGATTTATTGTTAGGTCCCCCAATCATATACATGCCACCCCCTTACGCCCCTACTCATCCCGTAGTACAACGACAGGACCACCAAAGTATAGCTGGAGATGGCACGATCGCCTCAGTCTCCACCGCCTCTGCTCCCACCGAGTCACCCACACCAAATGCCTCATCAAAGGATACAGTAGTAGAGGTAGGATCAAAAGAAAAAGGAGCGACCAGGGTCCCGCAATTAAGTAAAAATGAGCGAGCAGGCATTGATAAAATAGTTAAAACCCTCATAGATAGGAAAGAAACAGAAGAATACGTAACTGACATATGCGACTCCTATGTTGAAAACCGCAAACGATACTTTATTGTACGTCTCTGTTACCACACCCTTACTGCATATGAAGAGAAGTACCAAGACGTAGGGCCCGAGCGATTAGTGGCTCTCTACAGGAAGGTAGACATCGGAGATGAAGACGACAACGATGTTGCAGAACTATTTTCATCCACACTAGAAGTATTGCGTCAGCTCATAGAACAAGGACAGATAGATAGGGACAGGACAACTAAGGTAGCAGGACCCCCAGTGGAAAAAACAGATAGCATGATGCCAATAAAAGAAGCTGCCCCTTACTGGGTACCTCCTAGAGGACAAGGGACTAATGACGATATAAACCATCAAGACGCTAGAGGAAGGGTGGTCTACAATTGGGTGTATCAACCATGGGACAGACAGGACATTTTGAGGTTCCGTAAATCTCTACCGGATTTACGAAAAAAAACCTCCGCCTTTTACACCGAGCTAGGTACCGCTCTGGGATCAACAATAATGACACTTGCCGACATAGACTTGTTCTTCGGGTTATGTTTGCCAGCAGATGTGTGGAAACAGATTAGGAAAATAGACCATACCGAACTGCTTGGTCATACCTGGGAACAACTCAACACACTAGATAAACAGCGGAACCCTGGTCAAAAACCGGTTAAAGCAATATTGGACCTCCCTGACAAAATAGTGCAGAAAGTGAAAGCAGCTGATCCCAGAGAAAAAGATAGACTGGTCCATAGTAACCGCGTGCCGCCAGAAACCACAAGAGGATGTCTCAGAGTATTTCTCCAGATTTGAAACAGTGTTCTCCGATTACAGTGGACAAGACATGTCCACCGCAACCGGACACCACTTATTTGTGCAGAACTATGTCAAAGGACTACTGCCAGATGTATCCCAGAAATTACAAGCCAGCGAAAGTAGTTGGGCAGCATCTAAACCGGCGGCCATTCTCCAAATGGCCCAGTACTATGAGCATCAGAAAAACGAAAATGACAGGGCTACAGAAAGGAAAAAGAAGGACTTGAAGGAAAGGGTAATGGTAGCACAACTCCAGGAGTGGGGCGAATACAGGAAGGGAGCAATATAGGGGAGGATACCAGCAGAATACCCCTAGAGTACAGCCACCTAGTAACAATTCATCGACATCATATGTAGGACGCCAAGACCTAGGACAGGATCAATGTGCATTTTGCAAAGAATATGGACACTGGAAAACCCAATGCCCGGCTTTGTTAGGAGCTGGTAGGGGCAGAGGGCGAGGGAAATAGCAAGTGGACAGAGAGGAAGAGGATGTGGGAGAGGGTACACGAGTGAAGCAAGCAAGGAAAGGCCAGGAAGAGTGAACACATTTGACCATCCCAAACAGAATCAGTACCAACAGACAGATTATGACAATACGTACGACTTTGCATAGGACAGCCAGGGGCAAGGGAGGATCCAGTCGAGCTCTATGTTGATCAGCAAGGCCCTTATGTTACCGCTGAGGTCCTGGGCACAAAGTCGCCATTTCTGGTAGACACGGGAGCAACACGTAGTGCACTATCCAAACGACTGATTTCAAGGGCACCCTTGTCAGGCTCACATGTGACCTCAATAGGATTTGACGGTACGCCCTCCACCAACCCTTTGTCCCGATAGGATTTGACGGTACGCCCTCCACCAACCCTTTGTCCCCGACCGATCTTAGCGACTGACACGACAGTTAACATATACACCGACAGCCAATATGCCTTCAGGGTGGTTCACCATTTTGGAATCTTATGGAAAGAAAGAGGGTTCCTGACTTCACACGGTACACCCATCCTGCATGGAGATTTAGTCTCCGCCTTGACGCAAGCAGTCCTCCTCCCCAAGAAGTTAGCAGTGATAAAATGCCAAGCACATAGGAAAGTGACTGATCTCATTGGACAGGAAATGCACTAGCAGACGTTACTGCCCGAGCCACGGCAGGAGACAGAACTACGCAGATTACTTGCATAAATTGACAAACGAGCTAACAATTATCCACCAACAGGTGCAGCAAGCCTTGCCTGACTATCCAGGGGCCCGGGACATGAAATAAAGCCAGGCGACCATGTTTGATCTGCAACTTCCAAAGAACGAAGAATCTGGAGCCTAGGTGGACGGGCCCTGGCACGTCCTGAGCACCACCCGAACTGCCCTCCGAGTGGAAATAAAATGAAACTGACTGCACGCTCCATTGCAAAGCGAGTCCCTCCAACCCTGGCAACCTGTGAAGGGGTGGAGGTGCAAGAAGAAGTACTCGCAAAAGACCGACCAGCTCTGAGTTGCTACCCACAAGAAGACACCCTCCAACTGTCTGAATTTCCCGACCCCACGGTGCCATCCAAGGAAGGGTACAACCTAAGATCGACGAAAAGGGGAGCTCCAACAACCAGGCCACTAACTGAGTCAGAGTCTCAGATCGGTAGCACAGCCAAACAACGCTACCAGGAAAAACACCAGACAAAAGTCTGTGGTCCTAACAGTTGGTGAGCTCCTCGAAGATGATGGAAGAAACGGAACACCTGCAAAGCCACCGCAAAGACACCAAGACTTTTGAACTGCACAGTACAAAGAACAATTCCACTTGTAGCTGCATTTCTCACCTGCCTCCTGCTAATGGTCACACTCTGGATCATTGAAGAGAATGCACCTGCATACAGAACATTGTCACCAACCATGCAACCAATCACAAAGAAAGAACACTACCTGGTATCACTACCGCCACATCTCCGAGAACGACGCAAAGAATTCTGGAATAATTCTTTCGTACAGATACTGCACCAGCACAATCTTGCCATTAATGCCACTAACTGTTGGGTCTGTGGGCTGCTACCACATGCCACTGAACATTCCATCCCTTTCATCCCTCCACCCTTTTCTGTTCATGGATCTTGCCTTGCCTGGATGATGCTCCCACAAGAAAGTTACAAAGACAATGCCACTTCCGATGGGACAACCGCTCAGTTCTACAACGAGTTCTGGCTAAACCAAACAGGAAGAACAGCAGCTCCCTTTGCCCTCACACCTCCAATACGACATTCCCAATGAATGTCCCCTCCAAGAACGAGTGGAAATACAAGTGTTCAATAATCCTGTCAGAGCCACATTTTCCTACCTGAAGAAAAGAACTGCTGCAACACCGACTGTGGCCCTATCTGTGGTGAACGTCTCAGGCCTTGTATGCATTGAAGGCCGTGGGACTAAGAATGTGGGTCACAGCACTTGTAACATTGTAAGGACTTTGAACACTGCCAACCCCCCAGCGCTTGTTGCATCACCCAATATGTACTTTGTTTGTGGAACCAAAGCCTACACCTGGCTCCCAGGAAACTAGGGGGCACGTGCTACATCGCCTTTGTTCTACCACCAACCTACACAGCCCCTGCAGAGCATCATCAAGAAAAGCGTTCTAAAGACATTGATCAAACAGACTCTGCCTCATCACAGTTCCTCGACGCAGCCTGATAATTCACCTTCTGTCTATGAAGCAATCGAACATCTCCATAGACTATCTTCAGAAATTCATCAAGGATCAGAGACTTGGCCAATTGGAAGTTGGCTTTGGGGCATCTTGAAGGAGTGGGGTTGGAAAATATCAATGATTCTCTTGGTCCCAGTATTGACAATATGTGGTTGTTGTTTGGGTATACACTGTATACCACCTTTGTGTTATCTTTGCATAACTACCTTGCACCCTAAGACTATGGACACTCAGCTAACAAAAATGAGAGTAATGTATGATCAAGAGATACAGGACATTATGGAGATCGAAATAGACTGACAAGCTGGCTAGTTATGTTCAAAGGGCGACTGTTAAGAACAAAACAACAATCATGAACATTCTGCGCCATCTTGTCTGATGAAAGTTCCTACGTGCACATAAACTACAGTCATTCTGATTGACCACAGCCATTTTGTACTCTGTTGGTCACCTTCATTTCACCCTGTCCTCTCAGCCTTCTGACTCTCTGACCAAACCTGATATGTGTGCTGGGGGCTATAAACTATCTCCACGACAAACATCAACATCACCTGCTGCCTCAAACTCGTCTTTCCGCTCATCCCTGCACAAACAGGTTACAAACACCAAACAGACTCTTGCAAACATGGTTTATTGCACTGCACACAGCAAGACTTGTTTTTTGCCAACAATGGGACCTGTTTTTTATCAACAGAACGGACTCTTAGATCTGGCCGGTCTCACTCGTTTTTAGACCCTGAAGCAAGGTCCAGCTGCAATTAAATTGTCTGTTTTTGACCCGGGCGGGAGGAGAGTTAATGTTGGGCTTGTGTAACCATGTTGATGAAACAATGTCGAGCTTGTGTGACAACCTGCCCGGGGCGGAGACTCCAAGCTTGTAACCATGATAAATTAAACAAATACATTGTGTAAAACCTGTATAAAAGGAAGAGCCAAAAGCATTGCCAGCAGAACACCTCACTGAGACATCCCGGTGTCTCAGTTGACGCGATCTCCTCATGAGAAATAAACCTTCTTCTTGTCTTCCAGTTTCCAGCGCCTTGCCTCATTATTTTGATAGCGAACCCAAAGTGAATTAGAGGTGGAACCCTGCACCGGGCAGCATTGAGGGTCATAGAAGACTCGCTGCTTTTCACAGCGCGATAATTCAAAACACATGGCTTGCTGTGGCGCGCGCGCTAGCTGCATTCCAGTATCGGGTTACGTCGCTTTCACTTTTGCGACCGCAGTAAAGTGTTCTAGTTCCTCGGTAAATACTCCGTTGATAAGAAAATGTCACCTTAAATCATCGTCAAAACTTTTGGTATTAAAATGCATGACACCAATGAAAGATTTTAATGTCTGACTTTCTTCGCTTGTCTTGCTTTACAAGCCCTCCAGTAGGAGCACTGGTGTTGCACTCGCGCTGAGTGCCGTTTCTGTGAACAGACCTGTAAATAATGTTCTTATCTTGTTCAACTACCGGTTTTGGCTGTTCCCGAACAGCAAAACATAAACAAATGGTCGGGGTGTTTGTTCCTGTCCCATCCCCCAATCATTATCTTCCGGCCTGCTCCTCCTGTACCCTCATGATTGCAATGCCGTCCAAGCAACGGACGCATTGGAAGACCGGGATTCAACCAATGTTTTTCTCTGTGTTAGTACTCTGTGAGACTCAGCTGTTTCAGCCGATGCTCTGAAATTAGTCTTCAAAAACCCAGTAAGCAAGAGACGAATGAATGGGCAAGATTCAGATGAGGTAAGTGTGATTGACTGAATATTGTGAAAGAAGCTTTTTTTTTTTTTTTTTAAAGTGCATAGACTAGAGTGTGACTTATAATCAATATTTGGCACTAGTCTTGCAGAAGCATATTTACTTCTTATATTAACCTTCAACTGGGAATATATGGCTTCTCAAGTGTATATATTCATTTGTTTTTAAACTACATACCATAAATTATTGAATTTCTCCTTAAACAGCTGGAAATATGCGTCCTCCGGGACGACTGTGATATTTACGCTCCGTGGGTCTGCTTTATCCAATCATCAGTCTACCCAGTTATCTGATAGGTTGGACAATGTTTCTAGACAGGCAATGCATCGACAGGCATAGCAGCAGCTGGTGCAAATTGCTGCAGCTTGTTGCTCAACGGAGGTTGGGATGATGCTGATCTCGGGCTTCAGGGCTCGGCATCAGGTGAACTTTGTAACTGGAATAGCGGGGTGGAGGTGTTACTGTACATTCGTGGTGACCTGGTTCTGATGTGAGCACACTGTAAAAACTCCTTAGAAGGGTAACCTTTCAATTACTAGCGCCATGGCTGCCAAATTGAATCCCGCTATTTATATTGCGCTAGCTACTACACCTAAGTCGGGCACTGAAAAGCTTGCCTGCTGTACTATGTAGGGTGCATGATTGGAGCAGTGATTTAAGTGCAAATATGGGAATGCTGCTACTCACTATACAGTGTACTTCTCTGCTTAGAAAGTGCTGGTACTTTAAACGTATTGCAGCATACCTCAAAGGCCTGCTTCTCTTCCATTCAGATTAAGGAAGTGGAGGAAATCCCCTGACAGTGTCGGTCTACTTAAAGCACTGGTTTGGAATTTGTAAGAACCACACACATACGTGTTGTGGCAAGTTCCTTTTATTGGCATGATCTTTATCTCTTACATAGAACACAACAGAAGTATTTGTTTTTAATCCTGTGTGAGGAGTGTTTCTATGATGTTTGTCAGATATAACGCAAGTACAATAAGTAAGTGCTTCAAGTCAACCACTAATATTGGAATCTTCTTCATTTTCTCAAAGAACTCTAAACGAAGTTTGAGTTTTCCAATGATGAAAGTCATGAGGTGTGGGTGGGCGCATACAAAACGGGTTCCTGATCAAAAGTAACTCTTTAGCACTCTTCTTTTGTAACATGTACAGCACCTTCCTCAGGTGTTTCTGCTCTCCATTTCTTGAAATTATTCTTAAATCACTTCTTGTTGCGTTCCCCTTCCTATGCCAAAAAATACCTGATGTCAGGCCACCCATCCAGAGTAGGGTTGCCACCTTTCCAAAAGAAAAATATCTGCCTTTTTGTTTTTGTTTTAAGAGTATGCAAATGTCCAGACTTCATACTAAATAGGACCATCAGCATTTTTGTATGTATTCATTTACAACAGCTGGTTGATTAAGCGAGCAAGAGTACAGTGCTCCATATATATCTAAGCACAGTTTTTCTTTATAGTAAAGCGCACATAGCAGTCTTTTCAGCAAGCAACAGCAGCTCCTTCTTTACACCAAGAAGTGAAAAGATTGCAATATCAGGATTCCAACTCCAAGCTCCTCTGTAAACAGGCTTGTAAATCATGTTCTTATCTGGTCAGATTTGCTGTGTATTCAAAGAAGAGGTCAAATGACAGACACTGTTTTCCGAGGGGCCTGTTTACTTTCATTCACTGACATCAAAGGGAGACGTGTTTGTGCAAGCTTTGCTTCTTTTGTTCCTCGTGCTTTTGTCGCATATGGACGGCAGCGGGACCCATAAATGGCAATCATTTTTTATTGTCTTTAAAAGTTTAATGGCTAGTACACGTTTGTAAAAATAATTAATTAAATAAATAAAATATGCAGGTTTGCCAGTGCCAACTGTTTAATCCCTGACGGCACAGCACCCAGGATAATGTGTAGCATGGCTAAACACTTATAAGGTCCAAAAGGCGAGACCTATTGGCTATGCCAATGCTTGTTTCCAATGTGGGTAGCTCTAGATTTTAGACCCTAACATTGCCCGCACCCAGGGAAACCTAGCCAACCTGTACATTTTTTTAAAATAGACACCTAGGGGTATCCAGGGTGGGCTGACTTGCATGGCTATCACCAGGTTGTTTTTACCCAGAATCCCTTGCAAACCTCAAACTTTGACTGAAAAACCCACATTTTCTTTGATGCAAAGTTCTGGAATCTGTGGGGAGCCACAAACCTCCGTCAACCCGGCATTCCCCCAAGTCTCCCGATACAAATGGTGCCATACTTGTGTGGGTGGGCCTAGTGCCTGCAACAGGAAACGGTCCAACACACCACTTGGACGCATCACATTTTTCTCCCGAAAACTGACCCTTTTTTCCCCAATGTGAGTAGTTCTAGATTTTGGACCGTAACTCAGTCAGCACCTAGGGAAACCTAGCCAACCTGTACATTTCAGAAAACTAGACAACTAGGTGTATCCAGGATGGGCTAACTTGCGTGGCTCTCACCAGTTTTTTTTTTTTACGCAAGAATCTGCGGGGTGCCATTAACTTCCACCCACCCGGCATTCCCAAAAGTCTCCCGATAAAAATGGTACCTCACTTTTGTGGGTAGGCCTAGCGCCGGTGACAGTAACGGATCAAACCAGGGTCAATGGTAGTCCCATGGCAAGGGCTCCCATTGACTTTGGTTTTAGCTGTTCCTGTAGCGGGCACTAGGCCCAGCCAAACAAGTGGGGCAACATTTTTATTGGCACAAATGGGGTGATAAAGAGTGAAAGGAATTTTGTGGATTGCTGTGGATTCCAGAAGTTTCCATCACAGAAATGGAAGGAAAATGTGTGATTTCAGTCAGTTTGAGGTTTGTATAGCATTGTGAGTAAGAAAACCTTGTGGAATTCACGCAAGGCACACCACCCTGAACTCCCTTGGTTGCCTAGATTTTGAAAATGCATGTGGTTCGTAGATTTGCATAGTTGGCTCTACACCACGGCCCCAAATACCGCAACTACCCCTATTGCTTATCTCTCACCATAGCGCTTTAGGGACTTTTGTGTCATTTTCTCCTGGGCCACCCATACAAGGGAGGGGTACCATTCTTACCGGTAGACGATGGGTGGTAGGAAATCTGTGGCTCCACCCAGATTCCGTGTCTTTCCGTCACAGAAATGTGATGCAAATGTGCGTTTCTTACCAAAGTTTGACGTTTGCAAGGGCTTCTAGGGAATGGGGGCGGAGCTTGCCGGCTCGCAAGATGGCCGCGCGTCAGCTGAGCTCCGCTGAGCCATAGAACTATCCTGAATTATCCTGGAAGTATTTGCAGTTTGACCAGTCTGAGTTTGGGTGCCTGAAGCGTCGGAAGTCCTCCTGAATTGATCCGTGCTAAGAACATTCGGCTACGCGGCGAGGAAGCCGCGCTAATCCCGCGGCGAGGGGACGTGCGCTCTGATCCCCGCTGAGGACTACGGCGTGGTGCGGCGCTCTCCTGGGAGGTGCCCTAGTGGAGGAGGTGCGCCCGATAACTGCAGCGGACCTGCTTGCCCATATTGTGGAGAAGAGCGTGTGAACAGCCCGGTGCCCCGATTGAACTCTGCAGGTCTGGGCCGGCGGCCCGGTGGGCCTGACTTTGGGCGTGGTCGTGCCTGACGGCGGTGATCCGGAGGCCCTGCTAAGTGCGGCTGTGGTGCGCGGGAGACCGTGCGACCCCCTGAGGGCTGCTCTACGGACCTGATCCTTGACTGCAGCAGAGTGGCTGGGCCCCCCTGGTGAGATAGACCGACGATGTCTACAGGCAGGCGAAGTGCGAGTGGAAGCGCTGAACGAGGCCTAGTACCGGCTGATCCCCGGCACTTGAGTGCTGCGACAGCCCCCGCAAGGCCGCTGCGTGACCTGGCGCCCTGCCCTGCCTTGGTTACAACATAGGGGCACTGGGCTTGGAATGCGCGCAGTGCTCTGGACAGTAAGAGGAATAGCATAAGCCCATAGGTGGGAGAATCGTCATAGCTCCTTTAAGTAAATACTTACCCCTAAGAAGACAGGGAGTTAAATTGATCTGCAGTACTAAGCTGGGACGAGATGATATTGGTGTGCCTTGTATAACCGATCGGAGCCTGCTGGGTGCCCCCCTCTGTCTTCCTCTTTTCTCCTCCGTTTAGACTTTGGCTTGTCTTGGTGAACAGATAGGGGGGAACGCGCCTGGCTGACTCGCATCACCTGAGCTCTCACAACTGTAAGTACCAGCGGTGTCTCCCCCTGAGGCGGTCCCTGCAGCAATTTGGAAGGTGGACAAGGTCCAGTCCAAACTCCCATTTGAACAACGTAAAACCAGGACCCGGGAGCCCGGTGAGGCCCAACCCCCCAGAGCAGTGTGATATGGGTGAGGAGACTCCTGCAAACTTCTGCCAAATCTTAGCCACGATACAAACAAGTCTTAGCTCAATAGATGGCAAAATAGACTCGTTGGTCTATCGTATGGACCGCATGTCCGAACGCCTCGACAAACATACCGAGCGGATTGACATGGCGGAGAGGCAAGTGACTGAGGTGGAGGAGGCGCACATGGAGACTGATGCAGCGCAAAAGCAGATGAGTAAAGCCCTTGCGCAGCTGCAGGACAAAGCAGAGGACCTGGAAGCTAGTTCTAGGAGGAGCAATATACGGCTTACTGGCCTTCCTGAGTCCACGTCCACAGGGAATATGGAGCTATTCGCTGAAACCCTTTTAGTCTCACTCCTGGGCCGCGAAACCTTCTCCTCTGTGTGTGATTGAGCATGCGCACCGCTCTCTGGGCCCTAGTCCCCCTCCGGGAGCTCCCCTCGCCCGATTATTGCCAAATTCCTAAACTATAGAGATGGGCCCAGAAAAAAGCTAGAGAATTAGGGACATTGCAATATGAGGGCTCTACAGTATCGCTGTTCCCTGATTTTACAGCTAAAGTTCAGGAGGCGCGGAGGCAGTTTGCCCCATTAAAGCGTGCACTACGCGCCCAAGATCTAGACTACGCTATGCTCTACCCTGCACATCTCAGTGTCACAATGAATGGTGTATCGAAGATTTTTCTAGATCCTAAGTCCCTACAGAAAGCGCTCAAGGGCTACACCACAGTACAACAACACAAGACTGCTGTGGAACAGTTACAGGGAGCAGAGGGAGGAACGATGGATGATAATGACTAGATTTGTATCGCACGCTCTGTTTCCAGTAGGACATATATGTTATGAGGGCGGGGTTGAGGGGGGTTGTTGAGTTATGCAGACGCACAGGGCACGTAGATTGTTAATATTCGCACTGTGCTATCAATTGCTTTGATCCTGGCTGAGAAATGCATGTAGGGGTGCTCCTTTATGAGAGTATTACTTTGTCTGGCTGCTCGAGTTGGAGCGTTGAGATTGTGCCCCCCTCCTCGCATGCGCACTGTAGAAGGGATTGGTTGGGCGTTGGGTCTGCTCATTTAGTGACTCTGCAGCTCCATTAATGGTGTAGGCGCGATAGTCCCTGGAGGGGACCTTGTCACTTTACAGGTTAAAGAAAAATGGTAGCCCTGTACTCGAGGGAGGCTGTGGCCTCGATATTGCGACCACTATCCATAGAGAGATCGATACACATTGGTTGCTTGGCGGGGGTTGGGCTATGGGCGCTTGGGCGGCTCACGTATGTTTGAACTTCCAAGATGAGCGATGCAAACTGCCACAATGGTATTACAATGGTGGTTTGGTACACTTGGCGGAAGCCGAGTGAGCGTTGGTGGAGAGGCAACATCCGCCCCTGTGTGTGCACCACCTGATGGCGCTATACCGTACTTGTTTGGGTTTTGGGGGGGGTAGTTTCCTTTGTTGACGTCAAGTTTGGGTCGACGCTATGTGGGTGGGGGGGGGGTGTTTGTTGTAAATTCTTTTCTGAGCCACAACAAAAGTTTTGATCACGAGGTACAGTTCAGTCACTCTAATCAGACGGTTGGGTTGGACAGCATGGGGCTGATTTTGCTAGACACAGTTCCCCTTATTTCCCTAAGATGACTCAGCAGGAAGGCCAGCTAATTAGATTTTTAACATGGAATGTCCGAGGCCTCAACAATCACGGTAAGGTGCGGAATGTTATTGCGTATCTCAAACGGCACTCTGTAGATATAGCTCTTCTGCAAGAAACTCATTTGCCTATGGATAGTACGATGCTAACGCAGAGAGTGCTACAGGGCTTTTTTCACGCCTCGGGGTTTACTTCCCATGCCAGAGGGGTGCTCACGTGGGTCAACCTGAAGTCAGGACTTAAAATAGACCCATGTGTGGCTGATGTGGAGGGGCGATTTACCATCTCCAGGTGCATGGGGAAGGGTCTAGAATTACTTGTAATTAACGTGTATGGACCTAATTATGATAACCCTCACTTTTACCAAACCCTTTTCTCATGCCCCAGTATTGATATAACACTACTGCTGTTAGTGGGAGGCGATTTTAATTGCGTTGTAAAACCAATGCTGGACCGCTCCGGTGGCCCAGAGCGTCGTCCTTCAGCCTCAGCGAAACTTATTGCGGATACAACAATACGGCTAGATATGGTGGATGTCTGGCAGACACGGTTTCCGAGGCAAGGGGGTTACACACACTATTCAGCCCCACACGGTCTACATACGAGAATAGATTACTGGCTATTGTCGCAAGGAATATACTCGGAGGTCAGGGACTGTAAGGTTCACCCCCGAACCCTGTCAGATCATGCTCCCATACTTTTGGTCCTGCGTAGCCCGCAGAGGCGTCCCGCCCCGTTCACTTGGAGGTTTCCCCCCTACTCGCTGCTTGACAATGCCTTTAAAGTTGAGATATCTGAGGCGATGAAGACTTTTTTGCAAACAATATAGGGTCGGTTTCACAGTTCTCCACGGTTTGGGAAACATTTAAGGTTTACATTAGAGGTATCGCAATATCTAAGCACTCGGGGGTGCTTCGTGCAATTAGGAGCCGGCTAGTAAACCTGGCAAAAACGCCTTTCCGAGCTGGAGACGGCATTGCGCCGTGATGGGGCGGTAGAGGGGGACGACGAATTGAAAAAGACGCTTGGTGAATATCATGAGGTAGCTGACAGCGAAGTTAAGCATATGGGGAAATATGCGGTCGCCAGAAGCTACGAGGAGGGAGAGTGGCCGGGAGCCACGCTCGCAGCGCTGTTGAGACATAGGAGAGAATCTTCAATGGTTACGGCAATCAGGTTGGATGAGGGAGAGATGTTGGTAGACCATGAGCGCATAGCCAACCATTTTAGGCAATACTACGAATCCCTTTATCGTGCCCATTCTCAAGCAGATGATAGCATGATTTGCGACTATTTAGAACACATAAAATTACCCTGGCTCACGAATGATCATCGAGAGTCCCTGATGAGGAAGCTGGAGGCCTGGGAAATACATGAGGCCTTACGCCATATGCGATCAGGAAGTGCCCCGGGACAGGACGGCTTAACAGTGGCCTTTTATAAAGAATTCAAAGACCTTCTGTGTCCCCATTTAGTAACGCTGTTTGAAGAGCTCTGTGAATCAGGTGAACTGCCCCCATCAATGAGGGAAGCCATGATAGTCACTATAGTTAAGCCCGGTAAGCCCCCAGAGAAGTGCTCCTCGTTCCGCCCGTTGTCACTACTGAACGTAGACACCAAAATTTACGCTAAAATTCTAGCCAATCGCCTTGCTCCGTTAGTCCCGACATTGGCCAGCACAGAACAGGCAGGGTTTGTTCCGGGTCGCAATTTAACATACATCTTGCGCACCTTCTTCGGTACACTCCAACATGTAAACCCAGGGGTCAGAGCAACTGCGGTATTTTTAGACGCAGAAAAAGCGTTTGATTCGGTAGAATGGCCATTTATGCGGGCAGTATTGGAAAGAATGGGGGTGGGTGGAGTATTTCTTAAACTGGTCTTGGTACTGTACAACTCGCCCACTGCTAGAATACGCATGGCGATATGGTTACCGCCCCTGTGAAAATTTCTAGGGGCACCAGGCAAGGTTGCCCATTGTCCCCTCTTCTATACGCTATAGTGGCAGAACCTCTTGCATGCGCACTCAGGGAATACCATGGATTTCGTGGACTCCGTTTTCCCACATATAATTTAATAGTGTCCTCGTATGCTGACGACACTTTGCTCTACATTAGGAATCCAGAGGTCAACCTGTCTCCGGTGCTCAGGGAAGTTGTTCGATATGGGGAACTTTCAGGTTTAAAAATTAACTGGACAAAGTCCATAATTTTCCCCTTGACTGCATCCACCACTCCTATAGAGCTAGATTTTCCTTTGTCTTGGACCATGGACCCAGTCCGGTATCTATGCATACAAATACACACTGACCCAGAGATAATTTTCAAGGGAAACTATGGGAGAGCAGTCACTAAACTAGAGGAGGATGTTGATCGATGGATACGATTGCCTATTTCTCTATTGGGGCGGATATCGTTAATGAAAATGGTGATTCTCCTGAGGTTTCTATTTTTATTTTTAAATATTCCCATGGTCCTCCCTGTACACTTTTTTTAAAACCATCGCCTCCATATTGTCGAAACTGGCGTGGGCGGGAAAGCAGCCGAGAGTGCAGTGGAAGGTGCTCACCCTACCTTACTACCTTGGTGGACTGGGAGCCCCAGATATGGACTTCTACTACAGAGTAGCACAAAGCTCCCACACGTTTCATTGGCTACACCAGACCTCTGATCCTCCGCACTTACATATTGAAAAGGTGGCGGTCACTCCTTCCGATCTCCCCACTAGCTTATTTAGATCCCCAGATCGTCGCACGGGAATCCTGGACTCCATAAACTCTATGGTGCACGCATGGCATGACCTGGTGAAAAGACAGGCGTGCAACATATTATACTCCGCAATTGCTCTGCTGGAATGGTGTGCTTGGCTCCCTATGAGTAGAGATCGAGCAGCGCTCAAAGCATTGAAGACTATAAATATAACTACAGCGGGCGACCTCTTTCTTTTTAAATTTTTTTTATTTAATTTTATTAAAGTAGTACATAGGCAAATCACATTATATGCCAGAGACAGTCAGCAATGTATACAGCACCAAATCACAGCAGTTGATACATATATTCCCTTGGATCAGGATTGTTTATGCATAGAGACCCTTTTACTTCCTCGAGAGTCCTCGCCTTAGGTTTGTATGTGCACATCATACGTCAGGAATGCCATATAACACTATAAAAATCAGTGGTTAGGGGTCCTCCGCAGAAGGGGGACATCTGTTACATCAAGGACATACAGAAACATGGGGTGTAATGGCTGGCTCCCACATTAATACTAGTGAGTCACCGGGTTCCTGTTCGCTGGTGGTTGGGTGTTCCAGTAGGTATGTCTGAAGTGGTCCCCATATGTCCTTAGGACGTGAGGAGATTGGGAGAAGTTCGGCGTACATACATGTATGGTACTGCCATAAGATCATGTCGCCAATCCATTCCTTGAACTTAGGTGCCCTCCCACGTCCTCATCTACAGGCAACCCGTCGCTTAGCCAACACAAGTCCAAAGGACACAAACTTTCGATGTTTTGCCGGGATCTGCTCAGTATAACCGAGTAGAGCCACCAGAGGAGATCTCGAAGTGATATAGAAACCATGCGATCTAGTGCTGTGAAAATCGTGTTCCAGTATGCATACACAGCCGGGCAACCCCAAGCGAGATGGAGGAAATCCGCAGCCTCTGCCCTACATCTGTCACATCTGCTTGTGTCTCGCAACCCAAACTTATGTAGCTTAACCGGAGTGTAGTAACTACGCTGGAGAAATTTGTAGTGAGTGATGCGCAGGCGGCTGCTTGAGGAGACTTGTTCTGTTTGTTTACAACAGAATACCCATTGTGTATCAGAGATAGGATGCTCCAGTTCGGCCGACCACCTGTCCCGGGCAGCGCATGTGGGGTATGCAGTATCTGTGTACATGGTGCGGTATAGTGCGGACACTAGATGAGAGGCTGTGGGTGTACGCAGTACATGATGCAGCGGTGCTAGCACCGCAGGCTCCAATGGATAATCAGGGGTGCAGTCCCTCAGCCCATGCCGTAAGCGAGTGTATAGAAATGTTTCCATAGTAGTGGATGGGGGGTTTGAATAGAGCTGGTGTAGGGTGCGGAATTTACCATTCAAGTATAAGTAGCCCCAGGAGCAGAGTTTCCGAGTCAAAGTGACCCGTCTGAACACCCCTTCCTGGAGTAAGGGCATCTGTGGATGATCTACTATTGGGAGCAATGGTGAATACAGGCATGGTGTCTGTAATCGATCAGCAATGCGGTGCCAGGCTTGGAGCCTGCATTCCACAGAAGAGGGGCGAGGTTCCCGAAGCTTGATCGATGAGAGTATAACCCCCTCTAATGGGATAGGATCTGCAAACCAGTGTTCGGTAGCCACGTGACGGGTATACCGAGGGGGGTTGAACCAAAAATGAGCAAAGTGTGCTTGGGCGCAGATGTAATACAATTTGAAATTAGGAATATCAAATCCCCCCTGTGAGTACGGTCGCATAAGCGTGTCCCATTTTATCCGGGGCTGTTTGCCTCCCTAGACCAGCCTGATCATTTCCGCACGGAGGCTGGAGAAAAAATGTCACCCGGGGTCATATGGAATGTTTAAGAACAAATACAAAAATTTCGGTAGGACAACCATTTTAATGAGGGAGATACGTCCCGCCATGGTTAGTGGAAGGGCATTCCATCTAGTCACACAGCCGGCGACGTGTTCCAGTGTACGCCCATAATTTAGCCGCATCAATTCCTCACGATCCGTCGCGACAGTGATCCCTAGGTATTTCACCTCGTCAGAACTCCATGCAATGGGGAAGTCTGTGTCGAAGGGTGTAGCAGCAGCCGTCAATGGGAAAATTTGGGATTTAGTCCAGTTAATATGAATACCTGAGTGGCCACCAAACTTGACAAATTCCCTGAGAAGTGGGTTTAGGTTTTGGTGCGGCTCCTTTACATAAAGTGTAACGTCATCTGCATACAGAGATATGAGAATGGGGCGCAAGAAACATCGAAGCCCCTTCTCCTGATGGTGTTGTCGGATCTTAGCTGCTAGTGGCTCCTGTGCAAGGGCGAATAACAGGGGAGATAACGGGCATCCCTGCCGAGTGCCCCGCGACGGAGAGATCGGGGCAGAGACGTGGCCATTTATCTGAATCTTCGCAGTCGGTGCCGTGTATAGGAGTCGGATATAGGCCATGAAGCCATTGGGGATCCCCATACATTGGAGTATAGTGAAGAGGTAGTCCCATTCGACCGAATCAAAGGCCTTCGTGGCATCAAGGAAGACCGCCACGAGTGCCAGCTTTGGATCTACGTTTTGTAGTATAGAAAAGAGTGTCCGTAGATTATGGGAGGTTGCCCTGCCAGGAATGAAGCCGGCCTGGTCCGGTAAAACTAGTTTCTCCATGAGGAGTTTAAGCCGGTTGGCCACTAACTTGGCGGGTATCTTAGCGTCCGCATTAATTAGCGAGAGGGGGCGATAAGACTCACATCGGTATGCGGGCTTACCGGGCTTTAACAGTGAGATAATGAGTGCTTCCCTCATCGTCGCGGGTAGGGTCTTAGTTTCTTGGGCTTCCAGGAAGACTTCTTTCAATACTGGGAGGATCTGATCGATATACATTTTGTAAAAATCTATAGGGAGGCCATCGGGCCCAGGTGCCTTTCCCGATGTCATCTGCATGATGGCTTCACAAAGCTCATCATCCTCAAATGGCGCCTCCAAAAATTCCCACTGATGATCTCCCAGCCATCCCAGCGCTATATCTTCTAGATAATGCGATAAGTCCGGGGGGGCAGTATTGCGTGAGCTATACAACTCTGCATAGAATTCAGTGAAGGTATGGAGAATATCCCGACTATCTCTATGTCGCACCCCATCACCATCCACCACGTCTAGGATATAGTTAGAAAAACGGGGTGGTCTAATTTCAGACGCCAGCGCCTTTCCGGGTCTCTCCCCCTCACCATACCTTCGGGCCGTAAAATACTTGCCCCTGAATTTGGCTTCCCGATCTGCTGTAGTGGTATAGTCTGTTATTTTTTCTCGGAGTAGCGCCCTTTGGGCGCCCGACGTCTCGCTCCACATGCTGAGTTCTAGCTTCTTAATCTCAATTTCTAGAGCACGCATATTTCGTCGTAAATCCCGTAAGACCCCGGAGCTTTTGGACATGCATGTGCCACGCATAGTAACTTTAAAAGCCTCCCAGACCGTACCCACGTGCGTAACGGAGCCCTCATTTCTAGCAAAAAAGTCAACTATCTCTTCACCTATCTCCGCCTGAAAAACCGCATCCAATAGTGCCTCTGGTACAAGTCTCCAACATCGTGGGGTCGTAATTAAATTGGGTGGTGTGATCACGAGGCACACAGGCACATGGTCAGAGTACGTTCTAGCCATATGCTCTACCGAATGTATCCAAGTGCTAACCCCTCTGGAACACACCCAATAATCCAAACGCGACCAGGTCAGATGGCCGGCCGTGTAAAAAGTGCCCTCTCTAGCAGATGGGTGGACATATCGCCACGCATCTATAAGCCCGTGGTCGAGGAATAATTGAGAAAGAACATCTTGTGTGTTGTTATAGTGTTGTGGAAGAGGATTGGATCTGTCTAGGGAGGGAGGTAGGGCAGTGTTGAAATCTCCACCCCATATGACGTGAGTGGATCCCACCTTAATTATATGTCCCCATAGTGTAGTGAAGTAATCTGGGTTGTCCGTATTTGGACCATAACAGCAGGCTAGAGTAACCGATTGTGTGCCCAGTGTTCCCCAAAGTAAGCAGCTGCGGCCTGAGGGATCACTGTACGTGCCTCCAGTTATAAAAGGTGTGTTCTTTTTGACCGATATGATTGTGCCCCGTGAGTATGTGGAATAAGAAGAAAACACCCAAGCGGAGGCCCATTTACTGCCAAAACATGTATCCCGTCATGGGTCTGTATGCGTTTCTGAAGCATTGCTATCTGTATATGATGTCTGTCCAAATACGCCAGTATTTGTCTGCGTTTGCGGGGGTCCCCAAGGCCTCTTACATTCCACGTGATCATTTTAATTCGTAGAGGCTCAGTGTTCGATGACATTATCAGTGAGATGTTTGATCAGAAGGTAGTGCTGTGTGGTAGTGCGTGTGACTGTGTACACAAAGCGTGTAGATGACCCACAAAAAGCAAAAATGGTTATCAGGTGCTGTCTCTTAGGCATCAATACAAACATTAACATTCCCACCCCTAACCTTCCCCCCAACAGTTTCCCGTGCATTGCGGCAATAAGTCGACTAACTGATCCCCATTCCCCCCCCCACCCACAACAGCACCAATCGTGCCGTTACTTAAGTGCCCTCCCATATACCCCAAGTGTTAGAACCGTGCTATCTAAAACCAATTAAATCCCACCCAGTAGGGTAAGTCACAACAAAAGAGTAGGTGATAAACAGTAGAGGGGATCTCCCATAAAGGGGGGCGCCAGTGGGCTACGACAACCCTTCCCATGTTCCAACTCCACTGCATTGCAGTTCCCATGTTTCCCGTTGTAGGGGGGTGGGGGGGGACAGAGCGGTAAGGGAAGGGTGCTTGGCAAAGTCTGTTGCAGTCCTACCATTACAAGAACAAGAATAGTATAAAAGAAAAAAGGGGAGAGCCCTCGCCTTTCAATCATACAGCATATACAGTGTGTAAAGCCCATAAGGGCACTTAGCTGTCCGTGTGCATCTTATAGGTGAGGCAGTGCAGCATGAAGGGCAATCCCAGTCTCCGCCCAGGGGAGCCAAGGCGCGTGGAGACCCTCAGTTCGGCTGTTCCATCCATCTATCCCCCCGCAGAGGGAGCAGAGGACATCACATCCATGGCTGGTAAGGAGAACAATTTGAGCTCAAATTAGTCCGAAGTTGGAGACGGAGATCTGGAAATACGTTCCTGTCTCGGCGATCTACGTTGCGTTGACTTAAGAAAATCTTCCACTTGCTGTGGGGTACTGCAGAATATGTGTTTTCCATGATGCGTAATCCGGAGTTGTGCAGGATACATGAGGGCATATTCAACCTGAGCCTTCCGGAGTTTGAGCTTTACTGGCAGGAATTTTCGGCGCGCCTCCTGAACCGCCAGAGTAAAGTCGGGATAGATGGTAAACTCATTTCCCTCGAAGTGCAGGTCCTTTAGTTCACGCGCTTTCCTGAGGGCCACATCCCGATCCCGATAATTTAAAAGCCGAGCTATTATGGGGCGTGGAGTTCCTCCCGCAGGGGGCCTGGGACCCAGGGAGAGATGCGCCCGCTCCACCACCATATGCAATGAGAAGGATTCTGCTCCGAAGGTAGTGGTCAGAAGGCGCTCTATGTAGTTTTCCATTCGCCCGGTGTTTGTGCTCTCTGGTATGCCAATAATACGCATGTTGTTGCGGCGGCTTCGGGCCTCTAAATCTTCATTTTTGGCAGCAATGACTTTCAGTACTTTATCCATCTGCGACACTTGCTTTTGCATCTGGGATGTGGCATCCTCATTATCCGATATCCGTCGTTCTGCCTCTTTTAGTTGCCCATCGTGTTTGTCGACTTTTTGCACAAGAAAATCCAGTCTATTGTTCATAGTGTCCATTTTCCCAGAAAGGTCACTGAGGCTGTGTTTCATAGCCAGGAGCAACGTTTTAACATCATCTTCCGGGGTCGGCGAGGGGTTATGAGATTGGTCCGTGCTGGTCTGTCCAGTGTCCGCCGAGGTGGATCTAGTAGAGGCTTTTTTGTTTTCAAAGGTGAGTCTGGGTTGGCGGCCATCAGGCTTCCCCATTATGGTTGTGGTGTCGGGTTGCTGTTCGTCTTCCTTTTCTTTTGTCGTTTCTTTTTCTTCCTCCCTTCTTCCTTTCCTTACTTTTCCCCTCCTTCTCCTTGTTTTTTATTACCTCCCTGTTCTATTTCCCTCCTTATGCTCGTAATCTGTGCCGAGCAGCAGGACGGTGTGAGGATCCCAGTGAAAGCCGGGTAGAGATAAATCCAGTCAAGGGAGGAAGGGATCATGCAGTTAAACACCCAAGAATGATTGCGTGCCGTACCAGGTTGGGCCTGTGAGACTTGTTTGCCAGGATTTTCAGGGAGCCTGCCATGTGTAGGTAAGGCAACTGGTTTTTTAAGCAGGGAGCAGGCCGTTCGGATCAATGGCATGCAGTACTGTAAGGTCCGTGTGGTGCTATGACTCAGGAAGACGCCAGTAAAGGAGCGCCCTCTCAACAGACTTTGCTGAGCTGATGAGTCTACACCCGTGGAGCCAGCCCGCGAAGCACTAGGCCGCACCAGTACATTACTTCAGTTGGGAGAGCAAAAGAAGGAGTCGTCTTGCTGTGGAGTAGTGCCCAGTCCTTGTCAGCTCACCAGTTTGGGCGGACACGCCAAAGCCTGCTCCACATACGCGCCTCTTCAATCCCCCACGTATCCCCGAGGAGTTTCCAGGCAGTCTCTGACGGTTGCTGCCCGTCGCCGCCTGTGCAGTCAGTAGCAGGCCCCAGCCAGTTGGGGCAAGTGCACGTGTATCAGATGCAGGCAGCGTCACCCGAGTCCCAGCCCAACAGCAGCATCTGCCAGCCACACAGCAATATTGGAGATGCGGGCAAGTTCAGGACGGAGGCACCGTGGTAGATGCAGGTATGTTAGCAGAGTGCGGCCCACATCTCATTAGAGGCACCCCCTGGTCTCATCTGCAGGTTTCGCTCCGCGCAGTTAATATGGCGGCCGCTCGTCCGGGGCGCACTGCGGCTCAGGCGGCTCCACCCGCCCGTGCCCGTCAGTATGCACCTTTCCCCACGATAGCAGGTCAACAGCAGGCACCATCGGGGGCCACATAGGGGGTCCCTGGTCGGAACGGAGGTCCACTCATTCCCACGCAGCACCGGTCGCACGTGCCAGGAGCGGCAGAGAAATGGCGCCAATTACTGCATCTCGCATCGCTTGCTTACCGCCACAGCTACAGGGTTCCATCCGCGTCCAATTATCCCCAGGGGGTCATGTCATTCTTCATAGCTGCCCACCACTTGCGACAAGACTCTCGGCAAGGGGTTTGGGAGCAACGCGTGCAGCACCGGGCCTACCGCCACGTGGGATCCCCGAGGCTCCGTTAGAGTCGTACGCCGCCCTGTGTAACCGGATCAGTGGCGCCTCAGTCCCCCGCAGTCAACAGTCCGCTCCAGCGGCGCCCCCATACGTGACAGGCGCGATTTTCACACCAGTTCGGCTACAGTTCTCGCGGGCTAGATCCGCCGCATTGCAGCGCGATTTTCAACGGTAGTGGAGGATAAATGCCGGATTTAGTTCGCCAAGCCTCCAGAGCCTCACAGGTGTGCGGCCATCTTGGATGTGCGCCACCTAGCGCCCCCGCGGGCGACCTCTTTCTGGAAGGGAAAGCTCGTATGTGGGCTGATGTCGATACAGAGGGTCCTGCGGTCACACCATTAGTGAAATTTCAGTACCATAGGGTGAGACATGCCATGCAAGAGTTACTAGGCGACGAAATGGCGGTACCTCCTGAGGTGGCTCTGCTCACAATGATATTGAAATCAGAATCCCCCTGTAGACTGGTGTCCAATATTTGTGGGGTGGCACAGGCCTATCGTAAGAACTCTTATACAAAGTCCAGATTGGAGTGGCAAAATGATCTGGAAATGATTATTGATGATGACACCTGGAGATACAGCTGCGAGGCAATGTGCCGAGTCTCCTTAAATGGCCGCCACCGTCTAATTCATTTCAAATATTTGCAAAGAGTCTACTACACTCCAGAGCGGCTTTTTCGGTATGGGCTGCGTGAGACAGCCGAGTGTGAAAGGTGTAGAGCGTGTCCTGCGGACTTCCTACATGTAGCCTGGCTATACCCAACAATCGCCAAATACTGGGAAAAGGTATTCCAGACACTGAGCGACATCACTGAGGTGCCCATGCTCCCTGATCCGTTGATCGCACTGTTGGGCTACGCAAAGAAAATAAAGAAGGGAATTTGAAGATTGGTTGAAATGGGAGTGTTAATGGCAAAGCATAGAATAGCAATGCGTTAGGCGCGTGGCCCTTCACCCACTATGCAGGAGTGGTCACGAGATATGTTGTACTGCAACACACAGATGGAATTGTATAGTGAGCTTACCCATCTAGCCACCCACTGGAGTTGCTCTTCCAGATAGTAGTGTTCTATGTGGGGTACTGCGAGGCCTCCCCGATCAACCAGTAGATACAGCTTGGATAGCGCAACTCGGCAGCGAGAACCGTTCCAAATAAATTGACGTATCATGCTCTCAAAGGAGCAGAACACTTAGGGCGGATATAGATCGGCAAGTTCGCAAAGGAGTATAAAAGCCTGGGCAGTACCACCATCTTCAGCAGGGCAGTGCGACCCATAACTGTCAGAGGCAGGCTCAGCTAGAAGGACAGCTGCGATCGTATGGCAGATATTGAACGTGTGACATTGCCGCCCAGCAGGTCAGCGGGTCGGTGATAGACCCTGATTCCGAGATAGCGAAAAACAACGGGGTGCCATTGAACTTGCTGACCAGCGATGGTGAGGTCCATCACATTCATACGCCACAGGACAGAATTAGTTTGACTACATTTTACAACCTGTCAAGTAACCACCTCCTCCTTTCTGAACATTACCAAAAGCATGTCTAGTGGACCTTTACTAATGGCTCTTATGACAGCCACAGGCAGCTCAGGAAGACATGTCTTACATGCGTCTTTAGCGCACTCACTGTGGTAAATCTAACTCCTTCCAGTTTGTGGATGCAAGTTGGGGGTGTCCGAGTATGCCTCTGAGGTGTCATTTCTCGAACTGAGTGAGCATACTTACCTTTGAAACTAAAGTAAACATGCTGGGGAATACTACTGAGTTTCCCTAAGGAGAACGTCATAAACCTATGAAGAACGGTAGTTTTTGACATACAGGGTAGTATGTGAGAACATAGCATATGTCCCGTCCACCCTTATGTGCAGTGCTGTCACTGTAATGCACTTATACAGCAAACTGAACATCTACTAAGTTCTGACTGTGGATGAACATGGCTAGCAGGTCAAACATTTTACCCATACGTGTAGCGTTGGGTGCAGAGTTCTCTGTAATCGTGCGTTTTACAAAACATTTATACCATCACCCGAGAGGGTATCCTGTTGCCGATGCAAGAGCAGTCAGGGGTGATCCATGGAGTAACGTAGTCGAAGAACCAAGTGTTCAGCTTCTTGTGGAATGCACTCATTTTAGAGACTGCACATATGTGTAGAAGTAGGTAATTCTGCCCTTTTGGAGCCAATTAGGAGAAGTCTATTCCCCTTACTCTAGTGCTGCCTATGCTGAGCAAAGGTGTCTGGAAGGTTTCTGAAATCTAAGGCGGTATTGAGGTATGCTGGCCATGTGCTTTGTAAGTCTTTGAATGTGTGTTTCAGGAGTCTGAAATGAGCTGTGGATTGGGAGGCAGTGAAGCTGCTTCAGGTGCTGGGTGTGAGCATGTTGAGATGTTGAGGGAGAAGGCTGCCTGCTGTGTTCTGTATTGTTAGGAGTCATCTGCTTAGTTGAGTGAGGAAGTAATTCAGTATTGGGGTGAGTAGAGCTGTTCAGTAAGCTGTACAAATCTGGCACTATGGCTTGTGGTACAGTTGGTTGTCACCGCAAAGGAATCTCCGCAAAAGCTTCTTTGTAGGAAACTCCAGAAATCCCAGAGCACTGCGTTGCGTTCCAATGAACTGCTCGTAGTCAAGTTCTCGGATAGGCGTGATATGCGTGCTCACTATAGTTTATGATGAGAGTACTTCCTCTGTCACTGTTTGGGGTCAGATGGCCGAAGTTAACAAGCCAACCTGTGTACTTGATTACAACAAGTACATGGGCGGAGTGGAAAGAACAAACAGGTTTTTCAGCCATATAGTGCGAGTCGTAAAACTCGCACTTGGTACGAGAAACTGTTTACCCACCTGATCGAGATGGCAACATACAATATATATGTTGTTTATCGCCTGACAACCACAGAAAAACTCATGTCTATTCTTGGCTTTCTGTTGCCCGTCATTGAAAGTCTTACTGCTGCAGAAGCAGCAGCCTCCACTCCATATGCTCTGTAGGACGTGGAAAGGCTACAGGAGCGACACTTGCTAATCGCATTCCTGCAACAACTAAAAAGACTCGACTATGTCGTCGTTGGTGTAAAGTCTGCTTTAAGCATGGAAAGAGGCAGGAGAGTCATGTTTTTCTGTACTCAGTGCCCAGCTCACCCAGCCCTGTGTTTTCCTGATTTGCTTTATATTGTACTATACAAAAGGGAAGTATTGGGAAATTGACTGAGGTCGAGCTGCTGTTACGTAAACCTTTCAATGGCTGTGCATGGATACCTACCTTCCATAGGCCACTACTTCACTTGGCAAGCTGCCGTAGAATTTTTGTGCCTCTACTTGAGGAAATCATGGACTTGTTTATGGCCTGCTCGACACCTTTATCTGTCATCCGAATGTGGTTGGTGTTCTGTTTGCCGATTAACAAGTGCATTATAGTCTCCAAACTGCACATAATGGTGGACGGAACATAAGCCACGAAGTCATAGGGTACCCTGTATGTCAAAATTGTAAAGGCTTAACTAGATTGTGAAGTGCTTTTTAGAGAAATTATGTATACAACACAAGGACCACACTGATTGCCCACGAGAACCAGAGTAAGTGTAATAAGTTAAAGAAATGTCCAGTGGGACTTATTTACCACCACTTCTATTTGCTTTGAAAGTGTGCAAACTCAATTAGTAACTTGTATCATAACCAATCTTATTGAAAAAGGGTACAGGACACAATATTGTGTATGATGATTGTTTTCACATCTTTAGTATTGGTTATGATGCAAGTTAGTATTTGAGTTTTCACACTTTCAAAGCAAATGTAGAAGTGTCGGTGAATGAGTCCCACAGGGCATTTGTTTGGCTTATTAATTTAGGGAACGTAGCATTCCCCAGCATATTTTCCTTAGTTTCAACTGTAGATATGCTCGCTCAGTTAGAGGAATGAGTCCTTGGAAGGCATATTCGGACACCCCCAACATGCATCCACAAACTGGAAGGAGTTGGATTTAGCACAGTAAGTGCGCAGAAGGTGCATGAAAGACATGTTTATTTGAGCTTCTAGGTGCTAGGGACAGAAGCCTTTAGTATAGGTTCACTTTGAAAGTATAGAGGATTAGTCAGGACTCTGATGAGGACAGAGACATGAACAGGCTAGAAAATCTTAGGGTAGGTGTGCTTTCACAGGGATATTGCATAGGTATTGCTGTGCTATGTATTTAGGTGCTGGGTGAGTCTGCGGTCCATGCTGCAGGTGGTGTGCATGCGGGTGGTATTGCAGACTTGAAGAGGAATGTCCTGCTTTAGCAGGTCTTTCATGTCCTCCACTCTTGGGATTCTGATGGGGCTGGCAGCAGGAGGATCAGGCAGGCAACATGCTGCCAAGACGCAACATGGTGTCATTCAAGAGAAGGCCCTGGACTGGACCACCTCCTTCCTTTCCGGTAGAACACAGAGCGTCCGCCTTCCTCCCTTCCGCTCCAAAGCCACCGAGATCATCTGCGGCGTACCCCAGGGCTCATCCCTCAGCCCCACGCTGTTCAACGTCTACATGGCCCCGCTCGCCCGCATCGCCCGACTGCACAACCTCAACATCATCTCCTATGCCGACGACACCCAGCTGATCCTCACCAGAGACCCTCACACAGCCAAAACCAACCTCCACGAGGGAATGGCGGCCGTCGCCGACTGGATGAGAAACAGCCGGCTGAAGCTGAACTCAGACAAAACGGAGGTCCTCATCCTCGGGTCCACCCCCTCGGCTTGGTACGACTCCTGGTGGCTCTCCTCGCTAGGAACGGCCCCCACACCCACCGACCACGCACGCAACCTAGGGGTCATCCTCGATTCCACCCTCTCCATGGCGAAGCAGGTCAACGCCGTCTCCTCCTCCTGCTTCAACACCCTCCGTATGCTTCGCAGGATCTACAAGTGGATCCCCACCGAAACCAGAAGGACGGTCACCCAGGCTCTCGTCAGCAGCAGACTGGATTACGGAAACGCCCTCACGCCGGAGCCTCGGCGAAACTCCTCAAACGGCTCCAACGCATCCAGAACGCTTCAGCACGTCTGATCCTCGACATCCCGCGCCGCAGCCACATCACACCCCGCATGAAAGACCTGCACTGGCTCCCCGTCAACAAGAGGATAACCTTCAAGCTCCTCACCCACGCACACAAAGCACTCCTCAACACCGGACCAGCGTACCTCAACTGCCGCCTCAACTTCTACACCCCCACCCGCCAACTCCGCTCCGCCGACCACGCCCTCGCCACCGTCCCCCGCATCCGAAGAGCAACCACCGGCGGCAGATCCTTCTCCCACCTCGCCGCCAAGACATGGAACACCCTCCACCTCCACCTACGGCAGACACAGGACCTACTGACCTTCAGGAGACTCCTCAAGACCTGGCTATTCGAACAGTAGCAGCTCCCCCCCCTCCCCTCAGCGCCTTGAAACCCTCACGGGTACGTAGCGCGCTTTACAAATATAATGGTTGATTGATTGATTGATGGCCTCTGTGGTGGAGTACGCTGACGTCACAGATGGGGGGTGGGGGAGGGGGGCGGGTGGTTCGGGAGGAGACGCGGAAGCGATTCCCCATGTCCCCCATCATTTGTTTTGAAAAAGAAAAAAAAAGGAATCCTCCGCCCGGTGCTTGCTTGCACCGGAGGATCCTTTTAAACACTTTTAAACCCTTCCCGGTGTCGGCCAAAGGCCGACTGACGCACTGGGGAAGGTGTGTGTACTGAAGGGGTTAACACACCTACACCTTCCCAAACATCTTTTTACTCTGCAAACATGATGTAGAATAAGTTAATCAATCAATCAGGAGGTTTGAAGCGCGCTACTCACCCGTGAGGGTCTCAAGGCGCTGGGAAGGGGGGGGGGGTGCAGCCGAAGAGCCAGGTCTTGAGGCTCTTCCTGAAGGTGTGCAGAGTAGGGGAGCGTCTGATGCTGACTGGGAGTTCGTTCCAGGCTTTGGCTGCGATGTAGGAGAAGGCTGTTCCACCCTCTCTGATTCTGCGGATGCGCGGGGTTTCTGCCAGGGCAAGGTCAGCGGAGCAGAGGTTCCTTGTGGGTGCGTGGAAGGAGACTCTTTCGTTTAGGTATTTGGTCCGCTGTTGTGGAATGATTTGTAGGCGTGGGTGAGTAGCTTGAAGGTTACTCTCATCTTGACGGGGAGCCAGTGGAGGTCTCGCATGTTGAGTGATGTGCTCATGTCGTGGGATTCCAAGGACTAGTCTGGCCACGGTGTTCTGGATGGTCTGGAGTTTGCGTAGCAGGGATTTGTTGATTCCAGCGTAGAGGGCGTTTCCGTAGTCAAGTCTGCTAGTTATGAGTGCGTGGGTGACAGTCTTTCTGGCTTCGGGGTGGATCCACTTGAAGGTCTTGCGGAGGATGCGGAGGGTGTTGAAGCAGGTGGAGGCGACGGCGTTGATCTGCCGGGTCATGGTGAGGGAGGGTTCTAGTATGTTGCTGAGGTTTTGGGCGTGGTCCGTGGGGGTAGGGCACCAGGAGTTATCCCGCGCGGCGGGGGAGGGTCCGAGGACTAGGACTTCTGCCTTTTCCGAGTTGAGTTTCAGACAGCTGCTGCCCATCCAAGCTGCGACGTCCTTCATTCCTTCTTGGAAGCTGAGTCTGGTAGTTTCGAGGTCCTTCGTGAGGGAGAGGATGAGCTGAGTGTCGTCAACGTAGGATACAATGCTGAGTCCGTGCTGTCTGACGATGGAGGCGAGAGGGGCCATGTAGATGTTGAAGAGCGTGGGACTGAGCGATGATCCTTGTGGTACTCCGCAGTTGATCTTAGTGGGTTCGGAGAGGAAAGGCGGGAGTCTGATCCTTTGGGTTCTGTCGGCGAGGAAGGAGCGAAGCCAGTCGAGGGCGGTTCCCTGTATCCCGGCATCGTGGAGTCTAGCTGCGAGGGTGCGGTGGGAGACAGTGTCGAAAGCTGCGGAGAGATCGAGTAGGATGAGGGCTGCGGTGTGGCCTTGGTCGAGGAGCATGCGGATGTCGTCTGTGGTGGTGAGGAGGGCGGTCTCGGTGCTGTGGTTGCTGCGGAATCCGGATTGGGAGGGGTCGAGGATGGAGTTCTCTTCGATGAAGTTTGTTGACGATCTTCTCGGTGACTTTGGCCGCAAAGGGAAGGAGAGAGATGGGTCGGTAGTTCTTCAGGTCCGTCGGGTCTGCTGAGGGTTGCTTGAGGAGGGGCTTGACTTCTGCGCGTTTCCAGTCATCTGGGAAGGTGCTGGATTCGAAGGTGGCGTTGATGGTGCGTCGTAGCTGGGGGGCAATGGCGGCGGCTCTATGGAAGATGTGCGGATGGCAAGGGTCCGTGGGGGCTCCTGAGTGGGTGCTCTTCATGGTGGCGGTGGTATCTTCGGTGGTGAACGGGCTCCAGGCGGTGATGGTGGGCCGGTTGTCGTTGCTGGAGGGAAGGGTGGTTTCTGAAGTCTGCTCGCTGAAGTGGTAGTAGAGGGATTTGATTTTCAAGTGGAAGTAGGAGCCGAGCTTGTTTCAGAGGTCTTGGGAGGGAGTGACGTCTGTGGCTTCGCTGTGTGGCTTGGTGAATTGCTGGATGATGTTGAAGAGTTCTTTTGAGTTGCTGGAGTTGGTGAGGATTTTGTTCCGGATGAAGGTCTTCTTTGTGGATCTTATGCGTTGGTGGTAGTCTGTCATGGTGTTCTTGTAGTTGGTCAGGTCTTCCGTGGTTTTGCTGTTTCTCCATTGTTTCTCGAGACGTCTGCAGGAGCGTTTGGCATCTTGGAGGTCGGTGGTGAACCAGGTGGCTTTCAGGGGGCGTTGTCTGTTGGTGGTGCGGAGGGGTGCGATCTGGTCTGCGCAGTTGGTGATCCAGTGGTGTAACTCCTTGGCTGCAGAGTTGGCGTCCGTCGAGGCGGGGGGGACGTCCCAGTTGAGGGTGGAGTTGTTCACCGACATTAATACACTTACTGACACTTCACAACAAAGTTAATAAAATATATTATCAAATACCTGAACTTGCAGCTCTTTCTTACTGCATATGAACACACCACTCTCTTTCAGCTCCACATAAATTCACTTCTGCTGATTACAACACCTGGGGCAAACTGAGCTATCTTTTGTCGTGCACCCAATCACATCACAGCATTTCTTCAACAATGTAATTGGTTAAAATACGATCTTGCTAGACTCTCGTGGTACCTTAAAACACTTCGTGGCAGGCCCTGTAATTTTCCATGCGGGTCTCGTGAGTGTCTTGCGGGAACGTAAAACAACTTGTGATGGGCTCAGCATGTGGCAAGCCTCATTCCCTGAAGCTTGCACTCTACTCTCACAAGACTCATGCAGGATCGCAACACAATTGTTGGGAAATAGTATATTTGAAGCACTAGCCTCTCCACTGATAACTATGCATAATAGGGCATGTGCAGGGACTGTCAACTCCGCTGAGACCCCTCTCTTGCATAACAGGTGTACATAGTAGGGTGTGTGGTGGGCCTGGCCTCTCCTTGGAGACCTCTATCTCGGATAGATAGCGGATGGGCATAGTAGTGAGTGGGGAGAGACTGGCCTTTCCTTTCAGACCTCTCTCTCAGATGATGGGTGTGTGTAGTAGGGTGTGTGGATGGAGTAAACTCTCCTTTGAGACCTCTCTCTCAGATGACAGGTGTGCGTAGTAGTGAGTGGGGAGGGACTGGCCTCTCCTATCAGACCGCTCTCTCAGATGAGGTATGTGCATAGTAGGGTGTGGAGAGGAACTGGCCTCTCCTTTCAGACCTCTCTCAGATGACAGGTGTGCGTGTTAGGGTGTATAAAGAGAGACTGGCCTCTTCGCTGAGAGCACTCTTTCAGATTATCGTTGTGTGTAGTAGTGTGTAGGGAGGGACTATCTTCTCCTTTCAGACCTCTTTCTAAGATTGCAGGTGTACGTAGTAGTGTATGGGGAGGGAATGGTCTCTCCTTTAACACCTCTCTCTCCGATGACAGGTGTGTAGTAAGTTGGGTGGATGGACTGGCCTTTCCTTTCAGAACTCTGTCTCAGATGACCTGTGTGCATAGTAGTGCGTGAAGAATTACAGGCCTGTCCTTTCAGACCAGATGACTGGTGTGCCTAGCAGGGTGTGTTGAGAGTCACTGGTCTCTCCGCTGACACCTTTCTCTTAGATGACAGCTGTGTGTAGTAGTGAGTGAAGAGGAACTGTCCTCCTTGCTATCACCCCTTTCTCTGATGATATGTGTGCATAGTAAGGTGTGGGAAGAGACTGTACTCTACTGACAACTCTTACCAAACCGATGGGCGTAAATAGTACACTCTGATAAACACCATCTCCTGTAATACTCTTTTCTACATAGCAAGTGTGCATACTACAGTGTACTCAAAGACCACCTATTCCGGTCTACTTTTCACATTCCAGCGAGAGTCTTGCGAGATCTTAACATTAAAAAAATGAATTAACATTGTAATCAACACAGTAGTTATTGCTCACATACTTCCTCTCAATAACAATGACCACAATATGCATTCCTACTAATAGAGTGTATTGAGAACTCATCTACTCCTTTTTAGGTTGCAGCATACCAGACAGCACATCTGTCTAGTGTGCTACAGACATCTTGGGGACATTCAGAAAGTTGACCTAGGAATGCATTCTGTCCGTTGCTTAACATTGGCTTTGCAGTATGTAAGTCACATTTTCTGGCTTTCTATTTGCTGGCTTTATTTGCTTTAGGTTGTCCAGCTCGCGTTCGTCCCTCCCGTTGACCAAACCTTGTTTACTGTATTCTTCCACGAACTCGCTTTCTGTAAACAGGCCTTTAAATCTTGTTCTTATCTTGTCACATTTGCTGTGGATTCAAAGACATACGTCAAATATCAGGCTGTGTGTTCCAGGGAGCTTAGCGTTTAATTTTTCTTTCTCTGACTTCAAAGTTAGAAGATATATGTGAGAATCATCCTGGCTACTGGGGGGTCTGCTTAAGGAAGGTTGTATGATGTTAGTTTTTTTTTCTAGCACACAACAACATTTAAATGTATCTAAATGAACTGTGCTGATGATCAAATGAGTAAATTGGGTGATGACATTTCCACACATTATAGTTTGTGCGCTGTATACCTTCATCAGTAAAACTGTATGTGAGTGCAAATGTAATGGTCATTTCAATTGAAGTTGTGTTCTCTAATAGGGGTACGCTACCATACCATGCATACTCTGCACCACTCAAGCCAATGCACTCTACAAAACTTTACTCAAAACCAATACACTCTACACCAATCTACTCTGCACCGCTACTCTCTATTCCACTATACTCTACGCAACTGCACTCTACACCACTGCACTCTACGCCATTGTACTCGGTCACTACACTTTACACCACTCTATTCTAATCTGCATCACTACACTCTACGCCACTCTATTCTACTTTGCACAACTGTACTCTACGCCACTCTACTCTGCGCCACTGCACTCTGCAGCACTCAGCTCTCTTCCACTGCACTCTACGCCAATGCACTCCACGCCACTCTACTATACACCACTGCACTCTACGACAATATACTTTGCAACACTGCACTCTCTGCCACTCTACCTTATGCCATTCTACTTTATGCAACACTGCACCACTAAACTCTACGCCAATCCACTCTAAGCCACTCTGCACCACTGCACTCAATGACACTGCTCTATACCACTGCACTCTGCTCTATGCTACTGCAATGCACGCCACTCTGTTCCACTCCGCGTCACTCCACTCTGCGCCAGTGCACTGTACGTTACTGCACTCTATGCCACTGCACCAATGCACACTACACCACTTTACTCAAAACCAATGCACTCTCTGCCACTGCACTCTGTGCCAATCTACTCTGCACCACTGCACTGTATGCCACTGTACTCTATGCCACTGCACTCTGTTGCTCTTCTCTACTCCATTGCACTCTATCACTTTACTCTGCACCACTGTATGCCACTGCACTCTACACCAGTACACAGTATGCCACTGCACTCTACGACACTCTACTCCAGCACTGCGGTCCCTGCCATTGAACTCTCTGCCACTGAACTCTATGCCACTCTACTCTGTGCCACTCTACGCCACTCTACTCTGCGCCAGTCTACTCTGCGCCAATCTACTTGCGCCACTATACTTGCACCACTGTACTTGAGCTCCTCTGCGCCCCTCTACTCTGCGCCCCTCTACTCTGCGCCCCTCTACCCTCGGCTGCTGCACTTTACTCTGCACCACTCTACTGCACCCTACGCTAATTCATTCTGCGCCACTCTAATTTACTGTGCACAGCTGCACTCTGACACTGCACTCTACGCCACTTCACTCAACGCCTCTCTACTCTGCACTTCTCTACGCCAGTGCACTCTGCCCCACTCTACTAGCCAAGCCGGGTCTGGTGGCGCAGTGGACTAATGCATCCACTGTAGGGGCCTGTGTTCGACCTCATGGTCACAGGTTCTAATCCCGGTGGGTCCACTCAGCCTTTCATCCATCTGAGGTCGATAAAATGAGTACCATTGAGTTGGGTAACACTATACATCTGTTATTCAGCGCCTTGAGATCCTTGGGTGATACGTGCGCTTTACAAATACACATGTTATGTTTTTTTACTATGCACTACTGCACTCTACACCACTCTAGTTTAGTCTCTTCTCCACTCCACACCACTCCACAACACTGCACTCTATGCCAATGCACTCCATGCCACTACCTCATCCCACACCACTCTCCCTTTTCACCACTTCACTCTACACCCACTTCGCTCTACTCTGAAACAGTTAACACTGCGCCACTGCGCTGTATGTCACTTCACTTTATGCCACTCTGTGCCACTACACTCGTCACTGCATTTAACACTGCGCCACTCTACACTTCTTCACTGCACTCTATGCCACTACTCTATGCCACTGCACTGTACCGTACACCGCTATACTCTACCCTGCACCGCCCCACTTCACTCTACTCTGAATCAGTCTACTGTATGCCACTGCACTTTATTCCACTCTACTCCTCTCTGCGTCACTCCACTGTACACCCCTGCACTCTACATTGCGTCACTCTACGCCACTGCACTCTATGCTACTCCACTCTACTTCACTCTACGCCATTTCACACTACACCTCTACTCTGCACTACTACATGCCACTTCACTCTGCGTCATTCTACTCTGCAATACTGCTCTCTCCGCCACTCTGCTCTGCATCGGTCCACTCTACGCCACTGTACTCGGCACCAATCCACTATAAGCCACTCTAATCTACTCTGCACCCCAGCACTCTAAGACTCTCTACTCTATACCACTGCACTCTATGCCACTTTGCTCTACTCTGAAACAATCTACTCTATGCCACTGCACTCTATGCCACTCTATTCCACTTTGCTCACTCTACACTCCGCCACTCCACTCTACGCTACTCCACACTACGCAACTCTATTCTACACTGCTGCACTCTATGCCACTGCACTCTACACCACTTTACTCAAAGCCAATACACTCTACGCCACATTACTCTATGCCAATCTACTCTGCACCGTACGTAACTATAATCTACTCCATGCCACTCTACACATTGCACTGTCAGTTTACTCTGCACCACTCAATATCAATTCAGTCTACGGCACTCTACTCTACACCATTGTACTCTACGACACTCTACTCTGCAGCACTGCACACTCTATCGGTGATCTCGATACCACTCTGCTCTACGCCACTCTTCTCGGCGCCACTTTACTCAATGTCACTGCACTCTACTTTGCACCACTCTACTGCACTTAACGCCGCTCTAATCTTCTGTGTGCAACTGCACTCTTCGCCACTTCACTCTACGCCTCTGTACTCTGCACCACTCTACTGTATGCCAGTGCACTCTACGCCCACTCTACTCTTCACCACTGCACTCTTCACTACTACACTCTACACCACTCCAGTCTAGGCCACTCCACTCTGCACCATTCCACTCTGCCACACTCCACTCTGCAACGCTGCACTCTACTACTCTATAACACTCCACTCTACCCTGCACCACTCCACTATACGCCACTTCACTCTACTCTGAAACAAACTACTCTATTCCACTGCACTCTACTTCACTCTGCACCACTGCAATCAATGCTGCACCACTCTACTCCTCACCATTCTACTCTATGCTACTGCCCTCTACCCTGCACCACTGTACTCTAGTCTGCACCATTCCACTCTGCCACACTCCACTCTGCAACGCTGCACTCTACTACTCTATAACACTCCACTCTACCCTGCACCACTCCACTATACGCCACGCCACTTCACTCTACTCTGAAACAAACTACTCTATGCCACTGCACTCTACTTCACTCTGCGCCACTGCAATCAATGCTGCACCACTCTACTCTACACCATTCTACTCTATGCTACTGCCCTCTACCCTGCACCACTGTATTCTAGTCTGCACCACTCCACTCTGCTCTGAAACATTCTACTCTACACGGCTGCACTCTATGCACTGCACTCTACGCTACTCTGCACCATGTCACTTTACTCCTCTCTTTGCTACTGTACTCTACGCTGTGCCAATCTATGCCTCTGCAGTCTAAGCAGTGCCACTGTACTCTAAACCAATGCACTCTACACTACTTTATTCAAATCAATGACCCTAAGTCATTGCACCTACGCCAACTACGTTGCACCACTGCACTTTATGTTACTATACTCAACAACATTCTACTCTATGCCACTGCATGCTACATCACTCTACACATTGCACTCCTTCACTGCACTCAGCGCCACTCTATTCTGCTCTGCACCACTGTACTCTGTCACTGCTCTCTGCACTATTCTACTCTGCACCACTCTACCGCTCTACTCTGCACCACTCTATGACCCTGTGCTCTAATACTCTACTCTGCATGACTGCACTCTATGCCACTGCACTCTACTCTGCAACACTGTGCCACTGCACTCTGCGCCACTCTACACCTCTGCATTCTACCCTGCACTAATCCACTCGACCCTGCAGCACTCCACTCTTTGCCACTTCACTCTACGCCACTCTGCTCCACTCTGCAGCGCTCTACTCAATGCCACTACACTCTACGCTACTCAACGTCACTGCACTGTACGCTAATGCACTCTTCACCACTTTACTCAAACTCAATGTTCTCTCCGTCTCTGCACTCTGCACCACTGGGCTTTACACCACTTCACTCTAGGCAATTCTACTCCACTCTACGATACTCCACTTTATGATGCTCTAATCCATTAAACTCTGCTCCACTGACACTCTCCTCCACTCTATGCCGTTCTACGACTCTACTCCACTCTTTGCAACTCCCTCTATGCCACTCCATTCCACTTTACTCCAGTCTATTCTGTGACACATTACTCAACTCAATGCCACACCACTCTATAACAATCTACTTCTCCGCTCTACGCCACTCTACTCTACAAAACCTCTACTACACTCTCCTCTACACCACTCCACAACACTCTATGCCACTCCACAACACTCTTCTCAACTCTGACACTGTACTCCACTCTACGCCCTTCCACTCTACACCCTTCCACTTTACAACACTCTACTCCCTCCACGACACTCCACAACACTGTATGCTACTCCATGACACTCCACTCCACTCAACTCTACTGTATACCACTCCACACCACTCTACGCCACTTCATAATACTTCACTCTACTCCACTCTACTCTACTTCACTTTACGACACTCCACTCCATGCCACTCTCCTTTACCCCACTAACTTTTAGCCATGCTTAACAGCAGCCACTCTGGTGTACAACATTGCTAAAACATATTGGCAAAGCCAATAGCTCTTGCATAGGCAAGACCTATTGGCTTTGCCAATGCTTTTTACTATTCACAATCTCACAAGAGTCCCGTGAGATCGTGAAAATTAGTTATGAACAATATACAGTTATTTTCTTCACAGTACTTAACCTATAGACACCACCTCTCTAAATCTAGGACACCTGCGAGACTCTCGCGAGCCCAACTGCCTTTGACCCTTAATATCTCAAATACTACTGAATGGATTTACACCAATTCACAAAAAGCACAATCTGTGGACCAAGATCTAGCTTCTTACCGAAGTTGGTGTAAATCCGTTCAGCAGGTTTTGCTGTAGTCCTACCTAAAGAAGTCTTTGCAAAATGCATGGAGATTTTATGTTTTGGGACCCCCTTTTTTCTCACCCTGAAACTATCCAGGAAGGAGCTGAGGTGGATGAATGTACAGCACCCCTCCCCGGGCCTCAAAAGGCCCTGGGGAGTCCATCCCAGGGCAAACCTTTATCAAATTGAGAGGGAGGCAGCGAGGACCACCTTCCCAAGCCTCAAAAGGCCCCGGGAAGTCCACCCTTAGGGCCGATTTCTTTATGGATGGGGGGCCCCTCAGCCTCCCTCCTTGAGCCGTTAATGGCCATGGAGGAGCCCACCCCTGGGGCCGTCTCACAAGCTATGTCCTGGGAAGCCCACCCCAGGACATAGCGGTTTCCCTACCCACAGCAGTGCGGGCTGGGAAACCTGTGTTTGCTCTCGCTTGGTAGGTGCATTTTTAAATCTTCCAACAATCAGAACCAAACACCAAGTCCGCTGCCGGTGGGCAGGAGCTTCAAAAATGCTCCTGCCCACTGGAAGTGGATATTGCTCCCACCTGCAGGGAGCAGCATTTTTAGCTGCTCCCTGCTAGTGGGAGCAGTGCTGGCTCTTGCGGTATGCGGGGAGTTGACTGGGGCCGCAGGGTGCCTTGGGGCTCCACCCAAGTCTCCCAACTACAGTAAAATGGTTGCCCTGGGTGGGTACGAGGCACCCACCCTTAATACTGCCAGGTCCCTGTGGAAGGGGTCCCTGGGGCTGAAATTGGTTCCACCAGGCCCTAGGGGATGGGGGTCCCCAGGGATGAAATCGGGCCGGGGAGGGGAGCAGCGTACCCCCTCCCCCTATAAAATGTGCTGTGCCCGGGTGGATGGGGTTCCTAGGGCTGAAATCGGTCCTGGGAGGGGGGGTGGGGGGCACATGCCCTCCTTCCCTTGGAAAATGTACGGTGATCAGGGGCTAAAATCGACCCAGTGAGGAGGGCCGTGTGTCCCCTCCCCCTGAAAAGTGCACCGGGCCCCTGCGGTCCCTGGGGCTGAAATTGGGCCGTGGAGGGAGCGCCGCATGCCTCCATCCCCATAAAAATTATGCCGGGCCCTGTAGGATGGGGTCCCAATGCCAAAATCGGCCCGGGGAGGGGGTCATGCATGCCCCGGGTCTGATGATGGCTCAGGGAGAGGGCCACCCTCCCCTTTCATAATAATAATTTAAAAAAAGGCCCCAACGTGGGGTTGGCTGTAAGGGTCGGTGTTGGCTGCAGGCCTGGTCGCAGGTCAGGCTCTGAAGCCCTCTCCCTGCCGCACACGGCCAAAGGTTGTGTGCGGCTGGGTGTTGCATTTACGTATGTTAATTAAGTATTACTTTACATTAAACAAACCTAGAAATTCACTGAAAAAACCAAAGGTTAAAGTAACGTTATTGCGAGGTATAATAAAAGGAGCTCTCTTTTTTTTTTTTTTTTTAAAGAAAATTCACTGAAAAAAACAAGGTTAAAGTAAAGTTACATTTAGGTGATAACATTAACGTTTTTATCTAAAAACGAAGAAATTCACCAGTTATAGTTACCAGCACTAACTATAACTTGTGCCTCCGCCATTCACTACATATGACCTCACATATGACAACACTCGTGACATTTTCTTTGACATCATTTATGACATTACTGATGCACCATTGATGACTTCACTGATCACATCATCCACTGCGCATGCTAGTTTGTTTTATAGTTTACATAGTGGAGGGTAAGTACCATATTACTTGTCTACCTAATTTTCTACAGCATGGGTCCAGCTCATGGGTGCAAGTGTTTACAATACACAGCTGACTTGTGTTCATTATGTTCCACATACGTTTTTTTCTCTGCAGAAAAAGCTTTCAACAAGCGTAAGATTCTAAGTAGTAGATACTAACCTTTGTAAGCAGGCTTGAGTTATTAGACAGAATCATGAGTTTCAGGTGTCAGCATGACAATTTCTACATAACTTAGAAGACTGTGTGCACCAGGTATACACATGCATGTTTTGCTTGAGAAGATGAGCTATCTGTAAAAGTTTCATTACAGTATAAATGGTGTAGGTAGTAGGATATTCAGCACCTTCAGATCTTGGTTATTTTTTAGTAAATAGTGTCTTTTTTGACAACTGTTGCATACAATGTACACTATTCTTAGTAGATACTTTTTAATACTCTGTGGTATGTTTCTTATAAATGTTTCACTGTTTGCAAATAGTCTGATATAAAATAAACTCCCTCCATAGAGTAAGCACTGTTTACAGTACCCAGTTCTCTGGTGATATCAGCTTAATTTCTCAATGTAGGCTTGGTGAGTTTCAGGTGTTTGATACAGATAAAAGCTGTCCATAGTAGGTCATTTGTTTTGGAACTGACATTCATTATTTTTAGGAACTTGGCTTTCTCTAAACAGTTGTATACAGATTAAACACCGTACTTAATGAGGGTTTCCGATATATCTGTTGTTAATGTTAATTATGCTGGCTGTAAAGTGTGTGATATAGCGTCAGTGTTGCAAATCATGCTTGTTTTTTCAAAAACACAAGCAAATCTTTTTATTACACCTAACGATGGTGTTGACTTGGAATACCGCCTTGCCCGTTTACTCTCTTACGAGAAATGAGCTGTGAGCGCAGGAGCACTCCTGGCCTTGCTCACTGTTGTGGACGTGAACGTTCGGTTAGACATTGAGATTCTGAAGTTAAGGGATAGCCGTGTTTAGAACCGACGAGCTTTTGAATTTACACCGAGTAAACAAAGCCTTGCAAGATGAAAGGGTTTCCTGACATGAATGAGTCTTGCTGTCCTTTACTTCCTGCCGCCACTAGACCGATGCCAGGCCGTGCACGCCGCGAGGAGCAGGGCATCGGGATGCATGCAGGCACAGCTGGGACGGTTACCGGAGCGCGGTCGCGCACGCACAAATTTAAACAAGCCGCTGCAGCGTCGTCAAGAAAAATAACAAGCACACGAGTGGTGCGCGCGCTTGCGAGCAGCATGCGTGACCACACGCTCGTGCACCATGGCCTTTTGCTTGCGGGTAACCGCAGGGAAAATTCCATGACGCACGAGCGTCTGGTCAGCTTTTTCAAACCCCCTACATAAAGTCTTCGCCAGAAGCGGCGCTCGCGCGCTACTCTAGGCTCGACCTAAAAAGCCTGGAAAAAATTTGTCAGAAATAGCAGAAACCAGTGAATCACAACAAGAATCTGAGTCTTCTGAGAAAGCGACAATAACCATACCCAATGCCCATCTTAGTAGATCGATGGTTACCCCTCGTCCACGTCCAACAACTGATCAGAAAGCAGAGGATCTTCAATGTGTTACCTGTGGTTTAGCCAGAACAAAGGCCAAAGGGATTGGCGATAGAAAAAAGTAACAGAGCATGTGAGTCTCAAAGGGCTCCGTGCATACATTCAAAAATATGAATGTACAATGAGCTCCCAGCAGCAATGTAACCGCGGCCTTCAGTTAAGTTTGCACTCTTTTAAAAAGCAAATTAAGTTTTAAAGCCACTCTTGAGTGCTGGCTACGGGTTCACACTCAGTGAGATCAGAGAAATAATGATTAACATTGATGAAACTGTATTGATCCATAATAATGAAATTAAGATTTTTCTGGTGCGAATGTACAACGACAGAATTCGTTTTTTTGGTCAGTCTAACAAAAAGAAGCATTTGCAATGCAATTGGTCTTGCATTTGGGTCCTTATATGTATTTAGCTAAGCAACACATTAGCCTGGGTGCTGAAACATCTACTGTTCTTTAACATGAAGGGAAAATAAGCACCTAACTACGTGACACGCCAGGTATGGGAACACATGGAGAAAAATATTGCCTTTTAGCGGGAAATTGTATAGTTCAAAGCTCTGTTTTTAATATAAAATCAGGGCCTTCGGTGGTCATATCACTGAAAATACAAGATTTGAAAAAAATATTATTGTCTACGGGTGCTCCTGGAAGACAATTTCTATGTACTGGAATCTGGAGAATGCTAAAGTGATTCTGGTATTCTACTGACCTCTGGTGGTCGTTTTCTATCAAGAAAGTTAAATATAGGCAGTTGCCAGAAAAATTAAAAAAAGAAAGTCCCTAAGCAGAAAGCAATTCTGGTATTTTACTGACCTCTGCTGGTCGCGTTCTATTAAGACAGTTAAATAGAGGCAATTGAATGCAAAAAAAGTCCCTAAGCGGAAGCAGACAAGTCTTAGGGCTGATCTCCAGAGCCCACAAAGTACATAGACATATAAGTATATACTAAAGTATATACAAGAGGTCTCGAATGCTCGACCTAAAAATGAGCCACTTATGGTGTTCTCAGCTGATTTGACTCCTGAAGTTCTTACTGCCAAAATAAGATCACAAGATGCAGTAAAATCAGCAGGAACCATTTTAAGAAACTTCCTGAAAGATTTATATTTTGGACTTAATGACAAATTTTGTGATGCCCCAGAGCGCCGCAAATCATGGGAGTCCATAAGAATCCCTGATATTGTCTTAACATTTTACATCATTGTTTAATATCAGCACAGCAAAACTGATACAAACTAAAGTTCTTGAGTTCGGAACAGAAGCCGACAGCATTGATGATGGCTTTGAAGATATAAGCGAAGAAATGGAAGACAATCCCATGAACCGACAGGCGTATGCTGTGCAAATGTACTGTCTTTTCTAAATCATGTTTTATGAATTACATCACGGCAAAAAGAAAACTCTGCAACACATGATGACTGCCCACGCAATCTATGACAAGTGCAAAAGTAGAGAGCTAATCCCTTGTTAGGATCCTTAGGAGGATTCCAGTAAATAAACACATTCTGGCCATCATAATTACTGGCAGGTTTGGGAGAAGACAAAAGAAAACCGGAAAGAAAAACTGGAGACTAAGCTGGCAGCGCTGGAAATTCAAGATGTCTGCCAGCTCAACTCTCCTTGCAGAGCACTAGTCTTTTCATTTACAAACGGTGTATGGAATGTGAGGCGTGCGCCAACAAAGGTACTTCACCTGTGGAGTTTTAAGAAGAAGGAGCCCGTCCAAGTTCGCCGTCGCGAAAGTTAGTCAGGGTAGTTGCATCGTTGGCCGCCGTCATAGTTCCTTCGGCAGCGTCGCGATAGGAGTCCTTAAACCTTTTGCGAGGCAGTGTCTGGTTACTGAGCACTCTCATAGTTGTGAGTAGTGTCTCAATTTAGAGCGTGTACAAGAGTTCTGCCCATACCCAGTACACTCCTTGTGGAGCCGAGTGGAAGCGGAGTGAAGACACCATCTCTTTGCAGAGTTTTAATACAGAGAGTCTTTGTTAATAAACCAGCATTCGCCATTACAAAAAAAATAACAAAATTAAATAGATATATAAATATACGTTTTTACAAAACAAGACTTTTAGGAAAAATACTTGCCTGTAAATTCTTTCCTTTGTGTGAGCTAAAAAGAAGGAAGTTTAACCAGCATTTTTCAGACGAGCATAATTTAAGAAGGAGAAGAATTACGTTTACCTGTCAACATTCTGCCTTCGCCGAATAAATCTTCCGCAGCCTTCCTAGTCAAGCAAGTACTTCCCTTGGAAGGAAAAGAATATATGTTGGTTAATTAATAGTTGTACTATTCAATCAGAACTAGCAGGAACATTGCAAGTATATATATGTGTGTGTGTGTGTGTGTGTGTATATATATATATATATGGGCTTCCGTACCCACCATAGCACGGAAGCAGCACTTCTGGTGGTCACAGAGGAGCTCAAAGCTATACTGGATAACAGAGGCTCAGCCGCCATCCTACTACTGGATTTAAGTGCGGCATTCGACACAGTGAATCACAAGATCCTAAGAGATAGACTTTGCGAGGTGGGAATTCAGGGCAAAGCATTAGATTGGCTCACCTCGTATCTGGAAAACGGATCCTACCAAGTCATGGACAAAGACTGCCTCTCTGACAGCTTTCCAACGATTTGTGGTGTCCCTCAGGGATCGTCTCTCAGCCCCACTTTGTTCAATATATATGTGCGCCTGCTTGCCACCTTAGTGCTGGACTTTAACCTGTCAGCGGTCTCCTATGCGGATGATACCCAGCTGGTTGTTTCTCTTACAGAAGGCCCTAATCCAGGAATAAAACATTTGGCACCCTGTTTGGATAAACTGCGCCGCTGGATGTCCAGCTGCCTCCTAAAGCTGAATGGTGATAAGACGGAATTAATGATCCTTGGAAACCAGGCCATACACAAACCTCTGATCAGCTGGCCTGTTGACATGACCCCCCCGTTCCCAAACCGGTGATAAAAAAATTTGGGAATCTGGTTGGACAATTTGCTAGCAATGGACCACCAAACAAATAAATTGTCTGGCATCTGTTTCTCTTTACTCCGAATGCTCAGGAAGATACTGGTATTGATCCCAGAGCATCTAAGGAAAATGGCCATTCAATCCCTCAAAGTTTCTCGTCTGGATTATGGCAACTCACTTTATGTGGGCGCACCCAAATACGTAATAAAGAGACGTCAGACTGTGCAAAATGCGGCAGCAAGGCTCCTTCTAAAGGTTCCTAGCTATGTCTCCGCAAGAGAACCCCTCAAACAGCGGCATTGGCTCTCAGTTGAGGCAAGGATAAAGTTTAAAACCCTCTGTATTGCTCATCAGGCCATAAATAACAAGAGCCCAGTAAAGCTCAGAGAGTTGGTAACCATTTATGTTCCAACTAGACACCTGAGATCCTCGTATCTTCATTTCCTCAGTACAACCAGGGTAAAAAGGATGAGATGGGGAGGAAGATCGTTTGCACACGTAGTACCGAAGTTGTGGAACGATCTTCCACCCAGTCTCAGAGCACTGGAAAATGAACTTTCCTTCAGATAGAAACATTGCGTTGGAATGCTTTCTGGAACAAGAAAGACAAATTAGGTTTTGCATATCTTATCTCAGAAGTGAACAAGGCAGAGGGTGCACTTCATTCAAAAGACATAATGCAAAGCCAGGCAATGTTCATTACAAACCAAGTTCGTAGAGTTTGTCAAAGAATGTGAAGAAAAATCAGAACTTTGCAGAGTGAAAAATTTGATACATGTTGATCAGGAAGGCGATTGGGAGCTGCACGTGAAGAATGTGGAGTCACGGATTACTCTGTTTCTCTAATTCGATTGCATAAACTACCTGAGATATGGGTCCTGCTATTTGGAAAGAGTGAAGAAGCTAGAGGTGGAAAAACCATACATACCTCTATAGAAAATTCATCCAAAGACATTTTGTGGTGAAAGAGAGGGAAGGTTCAATACTGTATCTCCAGATATGACACTGGAATAGACGTTCCAGAGATCACAGAAAAGCGCCAAGGAAATTGTTGGTCAGGCATGCAAAAGTGAATCTGTTGCTCAATGGCAGCTATTTTACCATGAAGTCCTTTCTATTTGCAATGTTTTCAGAGAGATGACAATTCAAAATGAATGGAACATCGTGAAACTGTTCCTCACCACGAACTTGTGGAAAAGAGAGGGGAACTTTTTGATAAACATATTGACAGTCTTCTTCATTTCCTGCAGCAGCAAGGAAACCCCTTTGAAATGACTGAGCCTGTGTGACTACACAAGTTCATGACCAAACAATAGGTGGATAACGATATAAAGACACATCTAGTAGATGTCCTGGAACATGGATCGAAACTATACGCAGAACTGAAGCAGGAGAGATTTGTATTGAAAGAGAAAAAGCTGTTTGACATATTCACTAAAGCTAAACTTCCATGCTTTAATTGCCATAGCAAGAGTTTCATCCAGCCAGCCACTACAAAACAAGTTACAAAAAACAACTTTTGTAAGCACATAGAGAGATGGATGTAGCAAAGAAAGGGGTGAATTTATCAAGGACATTCTGTCGCATGATCTTCTTCCAACAAATGCATTATTTGATGGAGATGCTGCAACCAAACCAGTGAGGCACAAACTTGTACAAGAGCTCGGAAAAAAATTGCACCTGAAGAATTTCAATTTGAAAAAAGTGTCCTCATTGAAAACTGCTGTTGTTGTGGATTATATGTCACAATTACGAATGGTCAAGATTTCATCCATGCAAAACTCCAGAGAGGTGGTTCAGACTGTTCTACAGATATCAAAGTCAGTGTGCACCATGCAAGAACCGGACATTGTCTTTGACAGTTATATTGAACTATCTGTCAAAGAATGTGAGAGAATCAGACGAATGTCTACAAGTAGAACTATTGACCTTGCCTGCATCAAAGATTCGACACCTATACCTGTGCAACTTGATAAATTCTGGTGATCAACATTGAACAAGATGAACTTGGAGATGTTAACTCGCCAAAACATTGCTGATGCTTTAGTGAACACTGAATTCCCAATTATTGCTAGTGGAATGATTGTCAATGAGGAGTTGATGCCTGCAGATGTTATGAATCGCAATGTACCCCAATATAGGCTTGGGTAGTCTCCTAACCTTGTACCTACATTTACCCTGCCATTGTACTACATAACGGTTTTTGGTGCTGACCTTTTACCTAGTTAGGTGCTGCATAAATGTCGTGTGGTTTTCCCCGAAAACTAGCCTCATTTATTATGCATGAGGATTCTCAGAATCACAGCAGAATTACCATCTTCTGCAAAATAACTGTGTATAAGGTTCATCACCATAGTCATCCTCGGCCGACATGACACAGCAAGGTAGAACCTGTGAGGGTATCTTTTGGGTATATAAACACCATATCTTTGCAGGGGCAAGTAGAGGAGAAAGTCTTCCATGTTGACGCGAGACGCTGAGGTTCCTGCACGCAGACACCTCAGCATGCTGTGGTTTGACATCCCTTGCGGGGTGTCTATCTCGAGACCAAGATGGGGTCCTTCGCTCTTCCACATCAGGTAATGGGGTTGGCTCTATCCTGAGCGGGGTTCTTGGCTATACACCTACATACATGCTAGGTACACTTAGGTACGTCTAGTTAGGTTTTGCATCATAGGAGTACACACTATTACTGTCATGTATTTATATGCCTGCATATATCCATTGTTTTAGCACTATGGTATAATTCTACCATCTAGTTACTCTGTTGGTGCTTATACCAGTATACATCTGCTTCTGTATTATGGTTGTTGCAGAACACGTATTTTACGCTAGAATGACGCTGGTTCAATAAATACTTTTTGAAAACGTCCTCCATCGTTTATTCTGTGTATCTCTCTGAGACAAAGTGAGCACGCGTGACTGAGCGAAAAGTACTGTACTGTTTCCACGATCCTTGAGGGGACAGGGTTGTCATGTTCGATAGTTGCCAGAAACTATTCTCTCCTTGGTAAGAGGAGTCCATAGTGGCACTGTGAGCTAACTGGCATACAGGCGAACATATCTGGTGGGGGTGTCTGGAAACAGTCTGGTCACCAGTCCCACAGTTTATGTTGTCTAAACGCGCAGATCCTATATAGATTTATAGGAACTACACGCCTTGGCGCAGCTAACGTTGGTTTGGTTCTTATTTAACGGTCAAATCTGAGTAGTTCAGTTGTGCTTTCTCAGCGACCCCTATTCACATTTACCCAGAGACATCTGGAGTGGGAAGTGAAAAATCCGCCACAGCTGAGTAGGCATATCCTATGTATTGGCTGTAGGTTTATTCAATCTTGAAAGGATTATAGTTCCCTACATTGTGCATAAAACCTTATCTCATTGTCCTTGAAACTCTTACAACAATGTCTGTCGAAGAGAACGCTACAGCAGCATTACATGTGAAGGCAGCAGGGGAAGGAGAGCAAGATGGTGCTATAAACATTTCAGAAAATGTCAGAAATGCACTTACTTTAAAACTAGCTGAGTTTGGAGTCTCAGCATTAGGTGGGACTGTAACATTCGTGATTGAGGCACACAAATAATTTAGGACTGAGGTATTCTATTAATTTGTTAAATTCCCTCCTGCAGATGCATGCACTAATACATTTCATACTTATACCCCGGATGAAACACCAGAAGAATACTGTCCGTACGAGGACATTGAAGTTCCGCTCAGTTACCAGGAGCATATAAACTGGTTTAAAGGCGCCCTCCCACACACCACAGAAAAAGTGAGACTAGGTCCGCTCAGCAGAGACGGAGCGACTTCGCCAGTCCTAGCGGCTTACACTCCGCATCCAGACGTTGACACATTGCCAATAGCAGACTTGCATCTACTTCACAAAGAAATAATAAAACTTTACAGAAATCTGACACAGTTTGTTATGAGAACACTCACACTTCAACTTACAAGGGTTATACCAACAGGTCAACTACAAGGGACTGCAACTACGATTACCCAACAAACGCTGAACGTGGTTAGCACAGAAAATTTAGAGGCAGTGTTTCCACACCCAGGCCCACAAGAAAAACACAGAATATTGACAATTTGCTTGCCAATGGTGATAGCTCCCCGATAGAGGACTGTTCCTCTTGGGGTACCGTTTTCGCTGTCATCTATACCAGAACTCATGGTATCCCTTCAATAGCTGTGATACCAGAAGTATTAAGGCAAATACAGAATGAGCATGGAGCAGAACCTCCTCTAAACTTGGGGATGAAATTATTAGGCAATTTTTCCCAGGTATCAACGATTATGTTAGCAAACATAAAAGGTGAGGCAGCAGCGTTGGCTATACGCCAGCGCTTGAGGGAAATCACTCCTGCACAACAGGAGCAAGAATTACCTAAAATTATCAAAGATACATACGCCGAATTAGGTAGAGATAATTTGGGAGCTAGAGCTACAAAACCCCAAATAATGGGTAGTTCTGAAAAGGATAACACCAAGCAAGCACCTGATCCTTCAAAAAGAAATGGGATAATAAAAAACAAAAAAATAGAGAGAATAGATCACAGTCTAGGGGTGGGTCTCCTCAACAGGAGCCTTCCGAAAGGAGGTACAACCTTAGAAATCGTGATCACATTAAAATACTTGACAGGTATCAGGATACTGATGCATGTTTCCCTCGTTCCTTTCAGGGTTCATAAAGAACACTCCGAGAGGGAAGGACGGTCAGAACACAGATCGGAAGAACGAACAAAGTCAAGAGATACACACAGTACTTCGGACTATAATATCTAAAAAATCAAAACCTCAATTTAAAAAGAAGAAAGTAACAGGCCTTAAGATAAGAAATGCCCAGGCTGCTGAGGACTCAACTTCTGAACGGGGAATGGGCTCAACGATGCTAGACAGCGCAGCAGAAGTAACAATAGCTCGCCAGAACCTGATGGAATTTCTGGTGACAGTGGTGTTGAATGAACATATCACGGTGGAAACACCTGATACTAGGGTAAGTGTCCCACACCAGTTATACGAAATAACACTCCACATGGAGGGGGACATACCCAGGAAAGTAAAAGGCCTCTTTTGGGAGAACCTGTCCTTTGGATATGGCATTCTTTTAGGAGAAAAAGATGGGCCACCTGAGTTTGTTATGCATTGCCCAAAAGGAGAAACAGTAATTTTACCAGCCTTCTCTGACCTCGTTCCATAATCTCTGAAACACTCATACCCGCAGGAGTGGGCCGTATCACTTGCTCCTGCTTTATACTGCAATCATGTAGGGTGGGATGCTGAGTCACCTCACCATGTAATCGCAGTAAAACGACTCCAACTCCAGAGACAGTACCCAATAAAATAAGATGCGAAAAAACAAGTGAGGGAAATCTTAGATCAACTTGAATATCAAGGTGTAATACAAAATTGCACCTCCTCCGTGAATAATCCTTAGTTTCCCGTGATGAAACCTCATAATTCATTTCGTCTAGTTTTAGACTACAGGTATTTAAACACATGCACAAAAACATTTGCAGTACAAAATGCACACAGTGCCGCATTGGTGAATAACATTGTGCGGAAAAAATACAAAACAACAAATTAATTCTTCTGCCAAAATATAGCACCTGAGAGCAGCTATTTGACAGCATTCTCAGCCCCAGGCTCTCAGCGTCAATTCTGTCGACTGCCCCAAGGGTATAAGAATAGCTCCTGATTTGTTTTCAGCAAGGGTAACAGAGTTACTTCAAACATTTGATGAAGAGGCATTGTCCTATGTCGATAATATTTACCTGACGGATGATGAATTATTGGATCACTTGACCAGAGTGAACAACATAATTTTGGGGTTCGCCTCTGAGGACTATAAATTTAACTTTAAAAATCAAAAATTGCGCACCTCAATGTCCTATTTTTGGGATATGAGCTTTCAAGTGAAGGGAAAAGCCTGGCAGCTAATTTTTTAGGAAAGTGTGCCCTGCGCCAACCTCCAAAGACTCTGAAAAACTTACAATCCGTTGTAGGATTCCTAAATTTTGGCAGAACATACATTTTGGATTACGTAGAAAAAGTAAAACCTTTATACGACTTAATCAGACCTGATTTTTCAGTCCATCATTGGACACACAGAAATCCTATATTCCTTACAAGCTGACATGATAGCTTCCAAACACTTACACACATGTGTAAACACGACAAATTTGGTGATCCCTGTAATCGCGGGCGAATCCGGGTACACTTACCTCACCTTCAATGAAGGCGAAACCGTACCAATTGCATACAAATCTCATTTGTACACAAACGCCGAGATGCGTTTCGCATCAACTGAAAAGATTTTAACAACAGTACAGACTGCTGTAGTGAGAGAGAGCACTGGTTCAGGGGAAACAAATAATTGTCATAACTCCAGTACCAACCATAGAGGCTGTTACAAAAGCTAGCGTTTCAAACGCAAAAGCACTGCTTCCACGATGGATACAATGGGCTAATTCTCTCACTGCAACAGATGTAGAATAAAAATTTGATTCTACATTAAAAACACAAGCATTTCTGCAGTACGAACAAGAATATCCTCTCCTGAATGAAATAATGCCTCTAGATCAGTATGAATACATTATTTACTCTGACGGATCTGCCCAGCCTGCCGTAGGAAGTAAACTGCAATACAGCGCAGCATGTGCGGTTGTTAAGGGTTGTATGCGGGACGGCAAGTTTCGTCCTAGCAATACGCAGACGCAGTCTCTAGGAGATTGCACGGCGCAGCTGGCAGAATGAAAAGCCCTAATACTGGCACTAAAAAATACGGATCGAGAATTCCCCACACTTATTGTGTGCGATTCATTTTAGTGTGTCCAGTCATACAATGAATATCTTCACTACTGGGTTCAGAATGGATTTAAAGATTCAAAAGGTTGCACAATAAAGCACAAGTTACTTTGGGAACATATGGCAGATCTGAAAAAAGGCTTACCGCGGACCCACGGGATTTATACGCTGAGTCATCCCCGTGTTGGCGTGCACGTTGAAGGGAATTCATTGGCTGATGAAGCCGCCAAGGCAACAGTGCGGAGTGCTGCCGTAGCTGCAATCACTCGTTCTCGCACGAGGATAGACGGACAGATAATGGTATCTGTCATTGCTTCACGCAAAAACAGCTTAGCCGTGCCAAAAGGCTTTCCACTCAAGTACTCCTAAAAGTTAGATGCGCAAAATATTTTGTATGCTCAAATTCCAAGAGTGGAGGATAGAGTAATACCAAACATGGATTGCAGATTAGGTTTAATTCTAGCTGCACACGAGGGTCTGGGTTCAGCACACACAGGGATTCCTGCGACAGTTTAAATACTGAAACAACGCTATTGGTGGCCAGGTTTAACGAAACAGACAAAAGCATTTGTCCTTAAGTGCGACATCTGTCAGCAGATGAAGGGTTCCACCGTAACACGTCCACCGCAAATATCACTACTGATATCGGACAGACCTCTTGCTTGTGTCTATTTGGACCACTGCGGCCCCTTAAAATCTGATGGGGCTTACAAGTACATCTGGGTTTGGCCTCAGCGCTCAGCTGACGCCCGAACTGTTATAAAGGATTTGCGAGTCTTCGTAGGGACATACGCAATTGGCACATTCCATTCTGACCGTGGCCCCGCGTTTAGCTCTCAGGCTTGCAAAGATGCCATGGGGAGTTTGGCTGTAGCATTGCAGTACTTCTCTCCGTATCATCCCGAGGGAAATTCGATAGTGGAAAGGACAAACCGGGACTTAAAGCAGTCCTTAACAGCAAGGGTATTAGGCTTGGGTGGCAGTGGGGTCAATCACCTATATGGGGTCCAGAGGGCACTTAATAACATGCCAAGAAGCTCCCTGGGAGGCCGTACTCCTTACGAGGTTCTATTTGAGACGTGAATGTGGGTACCCGATCTCGATTGTGGCAGCACAGTGGCGGATGAAAAACCATTTGACATTGATAACTATTTGGCTGTTTAACAGGAACTCAATGAATTCCAGGCACTACAAAGCAATGTCCAAGTAAAACGCACCGCCACTGGGGAAGTAAAATCAGTTACAGCAAGACCTGCCTGGGTTCCAAAAGTCGGGGAGCTGGTCAGAGAAAAGATCGTGGAGAAGAAAAAATTTGGGCCATCTTACAGAGCGCCTGTACCCGTCCTGGCTGTCGAAGAAACAAGAACAGTCCTTCTTTCACCTCTTGCCGGCAAAAAAGAAAAGAGATTCGACTCCATTGATCTGATCAAACCACACTATGTGGCCGATTCTGAATAGAAGGCCGCGTGGGCTCCTGGGTAGCCGCGCATCTCCTCTCGCTGCCATACAGGAAGTTCAGACAGAAAGACTAATAACATTTGAAGACTCTAGTATATGAAGTAACAGGGTTGGCAACAATGGAATGGAACTCATGCCTATTGAAATTGAACATCAAAGCACAAGTGAAACATATTTCTCAGTTCGGCCTAATACTGATATCTATGTGAATATGCCTCAAAACGAGTCATCTGCCAGTTCAACAAAACCTGCTGAGCTACCAAAGATGGATCGAACTGCATCTGGCCATTTCATCAATTTTGACACCACCTCTCTGGATCCAAGTGAACCTGAGTCAACGCCAGCGCCAGTTTCCCGCAAAAAACATCTTCAGAAGTTCTACCTTTGGTTAGGAAACACTTACCTAGTTTCACCTTGGCTACAGCTCTGGATAGCAATTGGTCTATTGTTCCTAGTCCTCTGGATAGGCTTAGTGACTGTCTTTTCCTTGCTACTGAATGGACGTTATCTTCCAGAACGCTCCGCAGTATCACATGTGAACTTGGTACTGAAACCACATACATCATCTCACCATGAACAGAGAGACCTGTCCTTTGTGAACATTACAGCAGTTCCAGTTCCTGAAGGAATAGTTTGGGATAGGGTTTCATATGATGTATTTGGTCCCACTGAACTTTTGAAAATAACACATGTATTTAAAATTTCTTTGAATGATAGCATCACCTCCAGTACATTCTCTGACGATTGGGATTTTGAAACTGTAAATAGTATGCTGTCTGATTTAGAGCAATCTGCTGCATTAAAAAAAAATGTAATGTATGATGATACATCTGATTTCGATACCAGGCATTGTTACCTACATTATGGTCATCATTTTTTGCATAAAGCAAGTACCGCACATAATGTTTTCATATACCAACAATGGGAACATTGCCCATTGGTAGTTCACAAAAGTTTGCTTATTTTTCTGGGTTTAACGCATCAGATCCACGCTCATATTATTATAAGCTTGCACCTACATCTGTGAAGAAAAATATTCTTGCTAACACAAAACAGATGTACTCTGCATCCTTTATCTCCCAACTGTCTGAACAAGGTTTCGACTTATGGAAAAACACTATAGACATAAAATCAGTCTGGGGGGACGAAAGAATGGCAGGTTCAGGGAACTGAGGCACTATTTAGAGCATGTCTCATACCACAGGAGATTATCATCCAGAACGACACTGAGCAACAGACTTCCTGTCTTGGCTTAGCCAAAATTAAGGACTTGAACACACCACGTATTCCACCGCCTTCACACTTTGAGGGATGGCAAAATTATACAGAACACAGTGAGTGTACGCTAGATGGCATCATGCATGACGTTTCATACATTTCATCAGACCCCAATTGGAAGGGATGGTTAGTTTGGCCTTACGACACAAAAATGTGTCAGGCAAGAACCAAGGGTACCACCGAAGGGTTTAGTATCGATAGGCCTGACCAACGGTATGTACAAGCAGAACATTCGGGGTGGTGACATCCTACAGTGTTGGGAAGTTATGCCTAGATTGGCTGAGAACCTCAACACTGTCCCTGGTGAAACAACACTTGTCCTTACTCTCAGATAACATGGATCTTAGGGAATTTTTGCTAGGTCCCCTTAAACCACGCCGTAAACGCTTTTTATACGCTATCTATAATGAAATTTGGAAAATCTCTCAACAGGAAGCTGCAGAGACATTGCGCGAAATTGACAGAGTTAACCTAGAAAAGGCTTTGGCTGTGGTTGACAATGGTATGACCACACTGACGTCCAGGATTTATTCAATGGGCAACATTGTGTCTTCCGCAATAGATATAATGGAACAGGATCTGTCCATCTTACAACACGGGCAATCACAGTTACGATCCATTCTATTGCTAAGCGGGACGCTACAATCATTGCGCTCTGGTCACGTGCCCTGGCGAGATACTAACAGTACGTCCCTGTTTTCTGCTTATAACCTGTCGAAAAGGCAGACGAGGATGGCACAAAGAGATGCGAAATATACAATGCTGCACATTGAAAAATTAGACCAACTACCTTTTACTGTGGCAGGGTCACTGTCCACAGAGAAGTTCATTCATGGCCATACAACATTTCGAGTAGCAACTTTCCAATTTCAATATTGCCTAGAACACCACCAGGTAGGCAGATATGAAGCAATGGTTAGGGACTTCATCCATGAATCTTTGGAATTACTGTATAGATTTAGATGGAGGAATGGGGACACTGAAGTGTTTCTCAGTGGTACAGACTGCGAGACTTCATTAAGTTGGTCTTTGATATGCCAAGATATTATGCTACACGAGGCCTGTAACGGCTCATTTGCAAATTTATCCTGTCATTTAAAGGGATCCTGAGCTGCTGTGATTAATCTAGTCTTCAGGCTGCTCTCAAATGGGAGTTACTTAATGCTGAATGATCAAGGTTGTTGTGGGATGCTTCCAGGCATCGCATATCTAGTCACAGTAAGTTCCAGGGTTAGTTGTTGTATGCAAGTATTGTTTCCACTGACCCACACAGTCAGGGAGGCGCCGTTATGGCCTTCATTGAATGTTTCCTTTATACGATTTGATTCTCTGAGCCGACTGAAAGCCATGCTTTTACAGAGGATGTGCCCTTAACCTCAGCCTGAGAGACTTTTGATCATCAGGTTGCAAGGTCCTCAGCTGAGATACAGGCACTGGTACGAACAAATTGCCCTTTCCATTTCGGAGAAATGGTACAACATATCTTTAACATGTCTGATACGAAGGGTATAGTACACCTATTTAAGACCATAGGTTCGGGACTGTTAAGCACCTTTTAGACACTCTTCGGAGTGATTCCAGCCTTTATACACCCCGTGTTGGGAAGCGTTTTTGGAGGGCTTCCGCTAATCCTACTACTGGTAGTGGGTATCCTGATTTAAATGGATGTCTCAGTCACCAAGGAGATGGAAAAAACGCTCTTGGAGCGACGTTACTGTGACCGCATGATACTCCATCTGGGCACACCTCGACTTCGGGAGCTAAGCAAGTCATGGTTCCTATCATTCAGACCAGTCTGGATTGACTGTGTTTTACCTGTTCTCCGCTGCTTGTTCTATGGACAAGAATGCTTGTTGACCTCTGTCTAACACTTCCTTCGGTTGTGCCTCCGGATGTGGATGTGTTGTTGGACCCGTTAAAGGCCCACGTAGTGCAGTGTCCTCAGCGTATTCCCATGTTGATGTCGGCATTCTTAGAGCCACCACAGGATGCTTCAGCTCCTGGTGGATTGGATACCGGCTCTACTGCAGGCACACAGGCTTTGGATGTTTCAAATGCTTCCTCCGCATCGGCTGTGGGAACTGAAGATCACCTTTGCTCGAATAGCTCGATCTGTGATGTGTTACAGGGACCGTCGTCTGTGAAGGCTAGCCGCAGTGATGTTGCGTCTCCCACACAGGATACATTAACATTTGGCTGGGAACAATTTGGCCACTTTCCCAAAACAACCAAAATTGGAATTTTAAACACATTTTTTAGTTTCTCGCTCTTACTGAGCACCATGGCTTTCAGGCATACTCAGTTGCTCAAACTATATATGAACATATTTTAGAGGACTTATAGAGTTTTTTCCATATATAAAGGGCTTATAACGTTTTTTTTAATACTTTTAGAAGTTTTTTATTGTGAACATTTAACAATGTTTTTATTTTTATTATAAGGATATCCCCTTTTTATTTTTGTAGTACATCGTCCGGTCGGATGAGGAGTGGGTGTTATGAATCGTAATGTACCCCAATATAGGATTTGGTAGTCTCCTAACCTTTTATCTACATTTACCCTGCTATTGTACTACATAACAGTTTTTGGTGCTGACCTTTTACGTGGTTGGGTACTGCATAAATGTCGTGTGGTTTTCCCCGAAAACTAGCCACATTTATTATGCATGAGGATTCCTAGAATCACAGCAGGATTACCATCTTCAGCATATAACTATGCATAAGGTTCATCACCATTGTCATCCTCAGCTGACATGACACAGCAAGGTAGAACCCCTGAGGGTATCTTTTGGGTATATAAGCACCATATCTTTGCAGGGGCGAGTAGAGGAGAAAGACTTCCATGCTGACACCAGACGCTGAGGTTCCTGCATGCAGAACTCTAGCACGCAGTGGTCTGAAATCCCTTGCGGGGTGTCTATCTCGAGACCAAGACGGGGTCCTTTGCTCTCCCACATCAGGTAATGGGGTTGGCTCTATCCTGAGGGGATTCTTGGCTATACACCTACATACATGCTAGGTACACTTGGGTACATCTAAATAGGGTTTTCATCGTAGGATTTCACACTATTACTGTAATGTTATATGCCTGCATATATCCATTGTTTTAGCACTATGGTAGAATTCTACCATCTGTTTACTCTGTTGGTGTTTATACCAGTATACATCTGTTTCTGTCATAAGGTTGTTACAGCACACGTATTTCACGCTAGAATGACGCTGGTTCAATAAATACTTATTGAAAACGTCCTCCATCGATTTATTCTGTGTATTTTTCTGAGACAAAGTGAGCATGCATGACTAAGCGAAAAGTACTGTACTGTCTCCATTATTCCCGAGGGGACAGGGTTGTCCTGTTCGATAGTTGCCAGAAACTATTCTCTCCTTGGTAAGAGGAGTCCATAGTGGCACTGTGAGCTAGCTGGTATACAGGCGAACATATCCGGTGGGGGTGTCTGGAATCAGTCTGGTCACCAGTCCCACAGTTAATGTTGTCTAAACGCGCAGATCCTATATAGATCTATAGGAACTACATGACACAGAGATATGTTCAAAAGGTACGGGCCATATTGTTCAAGCACTTAACAGCAAATTAGAGGAAGCTGACCTTCGTGTTGTGCCACATGTTGAGTGGGCTGTTCGAAATGTTTTCAATCGAGGCATTGTACTGTCAAATGACACAGATGTTATTATTGTGCTACTTAGATTTGTTGCACTGTTCATAAGCCAAGAGTGATGGATATGTTATGCAACAGGTGAGAAAAGACATTTAATCCCGCTTCATATTCTGTACAAGAAACCTGACCCAGAGATGCCCAGTGTTCTTAGCAAGGCACATAGTCTTACGGGTGATGACACTATGAGCAGAATTGGAACAAAGCTTGAAGCTTTTACTGCTGAACCTGTGAAGTTTCTAAAAGGATTTACTAAGACAGAGGGAGAATGTGATATTAAAGTCTTATAAAATACCTTGTACGTGTGTGTAAAACGAGTTATGACTGTCACACATTTGACGATCTTCGGTACAGTGAGTTTAAAAGATCAGTCCCGCTAAGTGACCTTCCACCGATGTCATACTCTGTGCGTGGACAAATTAAAAGAGAGTTCTTCTTGATCAGAAGATGTGTAAATGTTTTGGATCTTGCATATGTAGAGAAAGGTCCCTGCAAATTAGATATTGATGGGGTGCTCAAACCTATGAAATTTCTAAAGCATCTACCCACAAAACTTACATGTACTTGCAAAACGAATCTGTGCTTCAAAAAGATGTCCCTGTCGATATGCTCTTCTCAGATGTTCAACATTCTGCAAAGGTACCACAAGCGATTGCCGAAACAAATAAAGTGAAGTATGAAAAAGTGTCTAAAACAGGAGTGATAAACTTTTTTTTCTTCCATATTCAGATCATAAACATTGTTTGGTGTATACATAAAAGGATTAAAAACCATTATTATTTGTTTAATTTCGATATATGTCTCTTCTTCCTCTATTTTGGAAAATGGCGGAAGGGTTGCTCTGCGGTGGTATTTTCTGTCTCTATAAGACTACTTGACCCAAAAAAACCTTTGTTTTGACACCAAAATGAAGTATATAGGTCTCATGGGTCCTGAAATAATACATCATCACCGCAACACATCCGCGTCCAGAAATATTTGGCCCGGAACAGCAATGTCTACTCAAGCTAAATTACTTCTCTATTGATCCAAAAACATCTCTGGACAACATTTTTTTTACGGAGGTATATCAGGGTACCGGGATTAACAGCTCTTCAGGGGTTTCTACCTCATATGAACCTGAAGACGCTGTGCCTGCCCGGGTACTGAGTGCCGAAGCAGATAACAACCCTACTTATCTTTATAAAGCACTTTTTTGCTGCTAATGTAAGCAGATAATTTTGTCGTCTGAGACAAGCAGATTTGCACAGGACAAGTCCAAGATCACACATGCCCCCTAAACAGTAGTTTAAAAACATTTTTGAACAGTTCTTTTTGCCACAGTTTTTCCTGTTTGTTTTTAAGGAGTGAGTTGTTGTTGTGTCTTTTCCCCCCAAATTTAATGTTTTAGGTCAACACTATTCTAAAATTTTAAAATACATAGAAAGTAAAAAACAAAAACGGTAGAAACCAAAACCAATTAAAGTTTTAAAAAATGTTAACAAAAACTGCTCTTTTCAGAGATGTTTATCAAAAAGAGGGGGAGGAAGAGGAATAACTGGGTTCACCCTCCTCAATAGTACATCATGAACACAAGAATAGAACCCAGTAAAATGAAGGCCTAGCAATGGACAAACCCTCCACAATGAGAGAAAAACTCTGTTTTCTTAGAAATCCCTCACCCACCAGGGTTGCCCCTTGGTGGCATGCTTCATCATTGGGGTTCTTCCCGATACGCTGCAGATCGAGGCTTGCTGCGACCAAACGAAATACGCGGGAGCACTTTTTAATATTGTCTATGATGAAGACGGTGGTGTGGGAGGGTAGTGGAGTGAAGGTGCTATACATGTTTAAAAATACCTGACTAGTAGGTCGCCCTACTTTATTCCTGCCTCTAGTCGGTATGATTAAAATCAGGGGGAAAAAGGAAAGAGTATCAATGAATCTCTTCCTTTATGGTCAACATGTTTCGAGCCATGCCCCTATTGGCTCTTCGTCAGGACCTAAGGAACCTAGATCCGTTTGGTACCACTCCTCAAAAAGTCCCTGTTAGGAACACATTGAATTGCAAGCCATGCAGAATCACACAACCTACATACTAACATAATTTCAGGAAAAACTTCACTGCGTTTCTGTAAAACAAAGAAGAAGGGAGAATTTAGAACCGTCAGCCAAAGGCTGAAGCAACTTAATGTCCAAAGCTAAGAAAGTGCAAAGCACCCTTGGTGCGTATGTGCTTCAAACACAAGAATCCAGTGGTCATACTGCGTAAAATTGCATAATAAACGCTCAGCCGAAAGTGACTAAATCGTGGATAATAGACTGTTTTTTAAATACAGTGGTCTGGGCATACCCTGCCAACTTAGGGCGAACAAAGCAAACACAAGGAGATGATGGACGGAGCACTGAAACTTTTCAGACACACCCCCAGTCATAGATCTGGGTTGAATCCATCATCGTTCTTTAGCTCTCTTCGCCACCTCAGTTCAGACCCAGCTATATGCAAATCAGTCTTGACCCTGTGCCTCATCGGAACAGTCCAGCCCGAACTGCCAAGCCAGATCTTCCCTGAACCGTAAACAAGAATCCTGGGATCAGTTTCGGTGTAACACCCCTCATCAGCCAGACTAGCTTGAATCCAGTGGCAAAGTGAGCAAGGGATCCACGTCTGGGCATACCCTGCCAACTTGGGGCGAACAAAGCAAGCACAAGGAGATGATGGACGGAGCGCTGAAACTTTTCAGACACTCACCCCCAGTCACAGATCTGGGTTGAATCCATAATTTTGACCACATAAGGTATCCACGCCAAATTTGCATCCTTTTCTTCCAACATCATGGGAAAAAAGTGCTGCAGAAGAAAGCGTCTGTTTTTTTCCCTGCAAATGGTATCAACAAAGGGTTTGGGGTGCTGAAATCACCATCTTCCCAGCTATCCGGGACCGACAGACGTTTGTCAGAAAACTAATCTAGCCTTATAGCCCGCCGTAGCGGGCTATACCGGCTATTAAAGGCCCGCTCTAGCGTTAAAGGCCCGAGCCGAAGGCGAGGGCCTTTAACAAGGGAGTGGGACTTTAATAGCCGGTATAGCCCAGCTAGGAAGGGCTATAAGGCTATTAGAACATTCTGCCACTAGAGGGCAGAATGTTCTAACAAATAAAAAAAAGGCCTCTCGGAGTTCGAGGGGATTTAAATCCCCTCGGGCTCCGAGAGGCCTTTGTAAAACAACATTGGAATGTTGCTTTGCGGGCCTTTAACGGCCCGTAGAAGCACGGAGCACTCCATTGTCTTCAATGGAGTGCTCCACATTCCAATGTTCTAATTTTATTTAAACAGTTTTGGCATTTTACTGGGACATAGCCTATTTTTGCTATTTTTTGTGCTTTCAACCTCCTTCCAGTTAGTGGTAGAAATGGGTATGAAAGCAATAATGGATCCTGGGAAGGTATACATTTCAGAAAAGTAGACAAAATTCTGAGTTCAGGAAGGGGTCATTTGTGTATGTCCTTCAAGGTTTTTTTAATAAAAACTAACAGTTCAAAAGAAGAAAAATTGAAAATGTGTTGAAAAAATCAGCCATGTGTGCCAACGTTTTCACCTCTAACTTCTTCCAAGTATGACAGCTTTTAAAGCAATATACCGTTACATCCGCTGGACCCTTCTGGTTGTGGGGCTATATAGGACTTGTAGGTTCACCAAGAACCCATGGAACCCAGAGCCAATAACTGAGCAGCGTCTTGCAATGGTTTTTCATTTTGTACCTGGTATATAGCAATTCATTTGGTAAAATATAAAGAGAGAAAAATAGGTATTAAAGACATCTGTGTATTTCCGAAATGGGAACAAAATATAGAGTTTAGAAACAGTAGCTATTTGCTCATCTCCGAAATTGTGGGTACCCATACTAGCATGTAAATTATAGGACATTTTTCAAAGTGACTTCTTTTTTATTCATTGTCTTACATTTGGAAGGCAGAAATGCATCGAAAGTCAATAGGTAATAACAGTTGTTCTACAATTCCGTGTTCCCCTAAGTACCCCGATAAAAATGGTACCTCACTTGTGTGGGTAGACCCGGTGCCCGCGACAGGAAGCGGCCCAAAACGCAACATGGACACACCACATTTTTTCAGTGAAAACTGACCCTTTTTTTTCCAAAGTGCCTTACTATGGATTTTGGACCCTAGCTCTGCCGACACCTAGGGAAACCTAGCAAACCTATACATTTTTTAAAACTATAATTTTACTCGGGAGACCAAGGGGAACACTAGGTGGTAGGACATTTGTGCCGGCACGGTGATCCCACACAAAAATGTGTGGAAAAAGTGATTTTTTTTCAGCTAAGTTTGAGGTTTGCAGGGGATTCTGGGTAGGAAAACATTGGGGGATCCACGCAAACCATACCTCACTGGACTCCCCAGGGTGTCTAGCTTTCAGAAATGTGTGGGTTTGGTATGTTTCCCTAGATGGCTGCGAGCCCGGGGCCAAAAAACCAGGTCGTTTTGTGATAGGTAATTTTGATGTTTCCACAATACGTTTTGGGCCCTTGCCTGTCGCAGGTACTTGACCCACCCACACAAATGAGGTACCATTTTTATCGGGAGACCTGGGGGAACGCTGGATGGTAGAAATTTTCTGTCAGCCCGGTGATCCTACAACTTTCCCACACAGATATTTGAGAAACATTTGGTTTTTCAGCCAAATTTGAGGTTTGCAGGGGATTCTGGGTAGGAAAACTTTGGGGGGGTCCACACAAGCCATATCTCCCTGAACTCCCCCGGGTGTCTTTTTTTCAAAGCTATCTGGGTTTGGTAGGTTTCCGTAGATGGCCGCCGAGCTCCTCGCCAAAAACACAGGTGCCCCCCTTGCAAAACCAGGTCGTTTTGAAATAGGAAACTTTGATGTCTCAACAATCCGTTTTAGGCCCTTCCCTGCCGCGGGTACTTGGCCCACCCACACGAGTGAGGTACCATTTTTATCGGGAGACCTGGGGGAACGCTGGGTGGTGGGAACTTTGTGTAGGCCTGGTGATCCCACAACTTTCCCACACAGGAACGGGAGAAAAATGCATTTTTTTCAGCTAAATTTGAGGTTTGCAGGGGATTTTGGGTAGGAAAGCGTTTGGGGATCCACACACGCCATACCTCCCTGGACTGCCCCGGGTGTCTAGTTTTCAGAAATGTGTGAGTTTGGTAGGTTTCCCAAGATGGCCGCCGAGCCCGAAGCCAAAAACTCATATGACCCCCCTTGCAAAACCAGGTCGTTTTGAAATAGGAAACCTTGAAGTCTCAACAATACGTTTTGGGCCCTTCCCTGCCGCGGGTACTTGGCCCACCCACACAAGTTGGGTACCATTTTTATCGGGAGACTTGGGGAAATGCTGGGTGGTAGGAAATTTGTTGTTTCTTTCTGAAGGGTGAAAATTATGGCACAGTATTGCAAGAAAAATGTGACAGTCACACTTTGAGGTTTGCAGGACATTGTGGGTAAGATAACTTGTTGAGATTCACGAGAGAGACATCATCATGTACTCCCCTGGGTGTTTAGTTTATGAGAATATCTACAGTTGGTAGGTTTTTCTTAGGTGGAATGTACACCTTGGCAGAGAAAGACAGAAAAGACAAATATTCCTGCACAACCATCTATTCCTTAAACACGCATACGTACTAGTTGGATTTGGCACGAGGGTGAGTGATGGTTCAGTATATAAAATTTTATTAACGAGATTTCACAAAAATGAAATGCACTGTCAATAAGTGAAAGGACAAAAAACAGAACCAGTGACTCGCAGCTCGTGAGCTGTAAAGCCGCGTCAAGGCCCCAACCGCTTTACAGGCCATTCACACACCTTTCGTACGTGATACACACAAGACCATTCACACCACCAGGCACGGAACCAACACATTACAACATTCACGAAAAGGGACAATGTACACCCTGCTTGAGAAAGACAGAAAGACAAATATTCCTGCACAACCATCTATTCCTTAAACACACATACGTACTGGTTGGATTTGGCATGAGGGTGAGTGATGGTTCAGTATATACAATTTTATTAACTAGAGATTTCGCAAAAATTAAATGCACTGTTAATAATTGAAAGGACGGGGGAGCAGAGCTTGCCTGACTCCAAGATGGACGCTTGGTAGAAAAGCTCCCGGGACTGTTGCCTACATCCTTCACAATCCTTGTGCTTTTAAGCTGTAAAACGCGAAAAAAAGGCAGACACAAGTGGCAACAAGTGCCGTCAGAGCAGGTGCCCATAAAAACGGCCCTAAACTGCGATAGACTGTCCCTGAATGGAGAAGTGGCCTGTTGGCAGAGGCGCGCACCGGACGGCGTGGTCGCTTAGGGTCACGCCCACCACTCTCGTCTCACGGCTGAGATACGAGATCTGCGCGGCTAGGGAGAGAGGAGCAAGACAGCAGACTGCTGTGTGGGCCTGGCACCGCAATCGACTACCTGCCGAGCACGGCATTGTGTGGCATCGGACTCTCCAGGCAGCGGCGGCTGGGGAGTGGGCGGTGCTACGGCACGCAGACCAAGCGAGATAAGCCGCGCAGAGATGGACCCGCTGTCGGCGCTGCGGCATGGTGCTGTATGGTGCTGAGGGCCCCGTACGGCGGGGTGCGGCAAAGCGAAACAGCGGGCCACGGACAAAAGCTAACACTGTTGCCCTCCCCCAACTGAAGGCAGAGTGGCGTGGGACCCCCTGAAAGGCAGCAGCCGGGTAAGAACTGGTGCTACTGCCCACTTAGGCGAACTAGCGAACGTAACCTGCCACAGCACACATAACAATTACTAGTGGATGCACACTGGACAGGCCAAGGACGTCCCTGAGAGGGCCTAATGTCGAGATCAGGCGGCGCCTCTAGCAACCTGGGAGGCGGTGCGGAAAGATGCAGCCCTGCTCGAGGGACAAGCCAAACCTTAGCAGCAGAAGTGAGGCCTAGACGGTGGAGGGGGATCTGGACTTCCCTAAATTGTAGTGAGAGTACATCTGGGACGCGAGTGCTGCGGCCTACTTCCCAGTGAGCCCAAAACAAGGGCACAATAGCAGTAAGGCCCAGCCAGGTATGACGACTTGAAGCAGAGCTTAGCGTATGCGCTGGAGGTGAAGGATCGCATCTTTGCCCTGGGCAGGTGTGGAAGAGTTGGCGTGTTGAGGGAGCTCGCAAGATCTGAAGGTAGACCTAGTGTACAGCGTGGCTTGGTACTGACTCGTGACACGATCGCATCGGAGAGACGCTGTGGCGGAACCACGCCATACTAATATACAGCCCAGCCTAAAGGGAAACACAACACACTGCGCAGAGTCCAACAACAGCCAGAAGGTGCGTACCGTCAGCCACGTGCAGGCGCGACCTGTCCCCGAGTGCACTAAAATATGCATAGTGAACCGCCAGCTTGTCCGTCCTCTTAAGAATCAACAGCCCGGGGCACAAGTGGAGTGAGCATATTAGACTGCGTCAGGGCGACTGTGAAAGACACGCCGAAGACCCACGTAAGTCCACAGAATGGGTAAGCCAGATTAAGTACAATCGAAGTTGCAATTCAAACTGTGCAAAACCCCCAGGTCCCATGAAACAAACACGCCGGAATCTGACACACCCCAAGATGACCCTGAGGCTGTCGCAGACACGGACCTCAAACACATCCTACGCTCAATGCAACAAAGTCTATCGAAAATTGACAGCAAGAGAAAACATGGGTGACACTAGGCTTGATGGTCGCCAAGAGGAACATTGCAAGAAAGTGGGGAGTGCAGACGGTCCCGACACTGAGGGAGTGGGAAGGAGATATGGATTGGTGCATGTTTAGAGAGAAAACAGTGTACATTTCAAGGGGATGCCCTAAAAAATGGATACAAATATGGGGGAAATGGAACGCATATAGAGGAAACATATGTGTGCCACCTGAGTTACCGTCACAATTATCCCCAGAAGAATCAGACCCCTAGCATACTAGCTAACTCTGACCACGACAGATTTTATATTTTAATGCTGAACTGTATGTACCCCATCACTGTCTACTTTGATTGTAATATCTGGAAATCTGTGCTGTTGTTTTGTTAACAATAAAAAGAATTAAAAAAAAAAAGAAAATTGACAGCAAAATAGGTGCCCTCACCTTCCGCATGGACAGAAAGTCCGAAAGGTTAGATAAGCACAATGACAGACTGGATGCAGTAGAACAGAGAGTCTTGAATACAGAAGACGCTTTACACACAGAAATCCACGGGCACAAAGCGATAGACAAGACCTTGAAAGCACTTCAACTTAAGTCAGAAGATTTGGAAGCCAGGTAGCGTAGGAATAATATTAGAATTCTTGGTATAGCAGAATCCACCAATATCACTATTATGGAGCATTATGTGGAATGCATACTAGCAGATCTACTGGGCAGAGACACCTTCTCTGAAAAATTTGTTGTGGAACGAGCACACCGCTTGCTGGCGCCGCGGGCAGTACCGGGAGCGGCCCGACAACCAATCATTGCCAGATTATTAAACTATAGGGACCGGGATGCTGCCTTATGTAAATCACGCAAGCTGGGCACGCTGCAATTGGAGGGATCCGAAATATCCCTCTTCCCTGACTTCATGCATCAGGTCCAAGAGGTGCGCCGATTATTCCTGCCTGTCCAGAGGAAGCTCCGCGAACTCAATGTGGAATACAGCATGCAGTACCCAGCAAAACTGCGGATCAAAATGGACGGTAAAGTGCACCACTTTGTGGACCCCAAGTTGGCAATGCAATACATAAAGCAGGCGGAGCGCTCCGGGGGCGGTCGCAGTTCCCCCAGAGCCTCCCAGAAAACCAGCGGAGACGCACAGGACTCTGAAGAACAGTAAAGATGGAGATATCGGCAGGGGAGCTAAGAATAGAGGATCAACTGCCAACGTGCAACATTAAGGGTTAAGACAGTTGTAATAATGGAACCGGGAACTCGTTTAATGACATTGGCGACATTCCTAACCGGGAATAAATAGATGCATAAGCAGAACTAAATGGGCCAAACAAAAATTTAACTGGAGTATCGCCACTTGTAAGTAACACACTGGTGCACTAGAGACACTGTGCACATAATTTTGGGGGGTGGAGCACGCGCCAAGGGAGCTGGGGTCAGGAACATCTGCCCCCAAGTGTGCCCCACTACAAAAGAAAGGTTATATATATGGTATTGTTTTGTTTGGACGGGTTTACGGGAAGAAGGGTGGGATCACTGTATGCTGTGTCAGTTGGGGCAATGCATAGCGTGGGAGGGGGCGGGGGGTAGGGATAGTTATTACGTTTAAGAAAAAGGGAAAAATGACCAGAACAGTGACCAGATATCATGATTGCAAAGTAAGATACAAGGTGCCACTACAGACGTAGACCCAGCGATAGCAGGTACTGAACATGTACGGAAATTGAGGCTGCTCACATAGAACGTGAGAGGCCTCAATGATAACAGAAAGGTCTGGAAGGTGACAGCATACCTCAAACGGCATAAAATAGACATCGGATTCCTGCAGGAAACACATTTGCTACAGGACAGGGCAGAATTGACATATCGCAGGATGCAGGGACAATGCTATGCTGCAAATTATACATCGCATGCTAGGGGGTTCTAGTGTGGGTAAGTAAGCAGTCCAGAGTGCACGTCGGGCTTGTACAAGGACCCGGGAGGCAGATATATAATAGCTAAATGCCGAGAAGAGGGTTTGACATTTCTCGTAATCTGGATTTATGGGCCAAATTATGACGATCCCCACTTCTATAAAACAGTGGAAGCAAAGGCGCAACAGTGGGCAGGCATCCCGCAGGTCTGGGGTGGCAACTTTAATTGCATACTGAACCCTAGCATTGACCGCTCCAAGGGCCCCCCTAGAAGACCCTCCGCGGCGGCTTTGGCGATCCTCGACATGATGTATAGGGAACGACTTACGGACATATGGAGACACAGATCCCCCGACTCTGCGGGATACACGCATTACTCCGTGGCATATGATACACACACTGGCATAGACTGCTGGTTGATCTCTTCAGAGTTACGGGTGCGAGTAACGGACTGTACACCTCCTTCCAGGACGTACTCGGACCACTCCCCAGTACTACTCACATTTACATATCAAACACCCAGAATTCCAGCTCTTACATAGCGATTCCCACCATACTTCCTGTTAGACCAGGTCTTCAAGACAGAGACGACGCAGGCGATAGAAGATTTCTTCGACCGCAATGTGGACATTTGCGACGGTTTGGAAGACCTTTAAAGTCTACATACGTGGGATAACGATCTCTAAACACGCAGGAGTGCTGCGAGCTATTAGAGGTAGGCTAGCCACTCTCGAAAAGGAGATAGCTGAGATGGAGAGTAAGTTGCAGAGAGACAGTGCGCCCCAAATAAAATCAGATATACAGCACAAATTGGCAGAATTTCAGGAGACCGCCAATGACGAACTCAAACATATGGGTAAATATGCTACTGCACGAGCATACGGCGAGAAGGACAGAGCAGGAGCGGTTCTGGCCGGAATTCTTAGACCCACGAGAGCGACAGACAAAATCACAGACATACTAGACAACGAAGGTCGGACCCTATGCACCCTGGAATCCATTGTAAAAGGATTCCGCAGCTACTATAAAAAGCTGTACAGTTCACAAACACAATCAAATGTAGCCGATCTAGCTGAGTATTTAGCCTATATCAAAATTCCTTGGTTGGCCCCTGAACACAGAGAACACCTAATGGCCCCCTTGCAACTGTCTGAGATCGAGGCTGCCCTGCGGAGCATGCCACCTGAAAAGGAGCCGGGTTCTGACGGACTGACGGTGTCCTTCTATAAGACTTTTCAGGAACTCTTGGTGCCCCACTTAAAAACGTTATATGAAGAGATGGCCGAAACCGGTATAATGCTTCCCACAATGAGAGAGGCTATGATAGTAGCAATACTGAAGCCGGGTAGAACACCTAACAACTGTTCGTCATACAGGCTGCTGTCTCTGCTGAATGTCGACACCAAAATGTACGCAAAAATACTCGCTGATAGATTGGCACCAATACTGCCAGGAATAGTGTGTCCGGAGCAGGCAGGATTTGTATCAGGCCGCATTCTAACTCATAACCTGCGTACACTGTTTGGTGTCTTGCAGTGGGTGGACCCAGACGTTAAGGCAGCGGCGGTATTCCTAGACGCTGAGAAGGCGTTCGACTCAGTCAAATGGAGATTCATGTTCGCAGTACTTCTTAAAATAGGGGTGAGTGATATCTTTGCCAAACTGGTCCTGCTGTTATACACTGACCCGGTGGCTCGCGTGCGAGTGGGAAATATGATCTCAGACACTTTTTCGATCTCTAGGGGCACCAGGCAAGGGTGCCCACTATCGCCACTATTATATGCAATTGTCTTCGGAGCCTCTGCCTGCACGATGCGCCAGTACCATAGTCATAGGGGTCTCCGATTCTCGGAATATAGTCTAGTCATATCGGTGTATGCTGACGATACATTACTGTACGTCAGGGACCCTGACAGCAACATCGCCCCTATGCTTAGGGAGGTGGTGAGCTTCGGGATTCATTCAGGCCTGAAGATCAACTGGGACAAATCCATTATCTTCCCCCTCACGACAGCAACGAGGCGCCCGACCCTTGAGTATCCCCTACAATGGACCACAGACTCGGTGCGATATCCAGGCATACGTATCCACGCAGACCCCTCGGTCGTACTGAATGAAAATTACGGTGTAGCTATACAGAAACTTACGGACGATGTAGATAGATGGATCAAACTTCCACTATCATTAATAGGAGGAATCGCTGTAATGAAAATGGTGGTGCTACCTAGATTTTTATTTTTATTCCAAAATATATTGATCTCCTTAGCGAACACCGTATTTCGCTCCCTTCGCACTCTTCTAATTAAGCTACCTCGGGCAGGCAAACAGCCTAGAGTGCGGTGGGACTAACTCACATTGCCTTACGAATCGGGAGGACTTAACGCCCCTGATTTGGAAATGTATTACAGAGCTGCACAGAGCACGCACGCGCACTATTGGGTACATGGCCCTCAAGATATTCCACACCTATACTTAGAGAGAGACGCAGCTGCCCCGGTCTCCCTGCTGCAGACCCTTTTCCGCGCCCCAACCAGGAGACGTGGCGTATTCGACTCCTTTGTGACCACGACACAAGCATGGTGCGCGCTACTGAGCAGGCAGGCAGGCAGGCGCACTGTTCTACTTCCCACAGGTGCCGGTGATTCCCAATGGGCCAAGAGAATGGGGCAAGGAAGGCACTGCAGACTTTGGGGATAACTACGATGGGAGACTTTTTCACAGACGGAGCATTACGAAGCTGGGAAACGATACAAGAACAAAATCCCCACATGACGACACTAGCTAAATTCCACTACTACCGTGCCAGACACACGCTACAAGAGATATTAGTGGAGGATATGTATGAACCTCAGAGTATGAACGCTCTTATACTGCTAATACAGACAGAAACACCATCCAAGCTAATTACTAAATTCTAAGCTAACGTGCAGGAGGCGCGCAAACCAGCCATTCTGAAGGTGAGGAGGGAGTGACAGAGAGACCTAGGAAATCCTGTTCGTGACAGGGATTGGCAATATTGCTGCTCCAGGACCAAAACCATATCATTAAATGGTCGGCACAGGCTTATACATTTTAAATTCCTACCGAGTGGCAATGGAGCTATGGGCTGAGGGAAAATTCAAATTGTTGGAGATGCGGGGAGGAACACGCGGGATTCATACACACAGCCTGGTACTGTCCAGTAATATACGAATACTGGTGCAAGATATTTAGAGATTTAGGTGAAATCACGGACACAACACTAGATTTTAGATTAGAAGACTGGCACACAGATATGCTCTATTGCAACACTCAAACTGACGCATTCAATGAAGTGCTCCCCCCAAAGAGCCGACCTAAAAACTGCTGGGGTCCATACCAAGCTTACTTAGTAAGCAAGGAAGACTGGGGTAGAGGACGGGGAGGTAAACCAAGTATAGAGAGACAGGGGTGGAAAGGCTTAAACTGAACAGTATTAATGTCAAACAAAGGATTACCCCCCTGCTAATGTAGTGCTTTAAGTACACACAGTTACCTATAAGGTGACAGAACGGAAATAACACTGTCAATGTACTGTACCTGCAACAACACATGTTAACAAATGTAAACCACTATTTTTTAGGTATATCGGCTGGACTCTTATTGTTATCATGTTATTGGAAAACACTGTATCAAAAACTCAAAGCTTCATTGTGGTACTGGTCAAGCACTGAGCTGTAATTGATGTTTCAATAAATACAATTAAACAAGCATTTGCAATGCAATAGGTCTCGCATTAGTAAAAGTTTGAGCTTTTGGCGTTGCAAATAATAATGCAACACCAATAGCTCTAATTTTCAGTAATGCGAGACCTATAGAGTGGAGTGGGGTAGAGTGAAGTGGTGTAGTATAGAATGGAGTAAAGTATTATAGAGTGGAGTGGAGTAGTGTAGCGTGGAGTGGCGTAGAGTTGATTATAGTGGCGTGGATTGCAGTAGAGTGGCAGAGAGTGGCATAGAGTGTCGTAGAGTAGACTGTCATAGAGTAGAGTGTCGAAGAGTTGAGTGGCATAGAGTAGTGTGTCTTAGAGTGGCATAGAGTGGAGTGCCATTGAGTGTCATACAGTGGAGTGTCAGAGTGGCATAGGGTGTTGTAGACTGGAGTGTGATAGAGTGGTGTAGAGTGGAGTGACGTAGAATGTTGTGGCGCAGAGTAACGTTGAGAGGAGTAAAGTGGTGTGGAGTATAGTACGTTGGAGCGGCATAGAGTGTTGTAGAGTGGAGTGGCATAGAGTGGAGTAGAGTGCCGTAGAATGAAGTGGCGCAGAGTGTCATACAGTGGAATAAAGTAGTGTGTCATAACGTGGAGTGGCATAGAGTGGAGTAGAGTGGCTTGTAGCGAGCTACAGTGAAATACAGTGGTGTAGAGTGGAGTAAAGAGGCGTAAAGTGGAGAAAAGTGGAGCATCATAGAGTGTTGTAGAGTGGAGGTCGTAGAGTGGAGTGGCATAGAGTGGAGTAGAGTGAAGTGGCGTAGAGTATCATAGAGTGGAGTGGCATAGAGTGGAATAAAGTAGTGTGTCATAAAGTGGAGTGGAGTAGAGTGGCTTATAGCGACCTAGAGTGAAATACAGTGGCGTAGAGTGAAGTAAAGAGGTGTAAAGTGGAGTAGAGTGGAGTGGAGTGGAGTAGAGTGGAGTGGTGTAGAGTGGAGTATGGTAGAGTGGAGTAAAGTGGCATTGAGTAACAAAATTGATAGGCCTGTTTACAGAAAGCGGGCACTTCTTGTGGAAGAATACAGTAAACAGGTGCTGCTCCACGGGAGAGTGAAAGACATGCTGAACAACCTAAAACAAGTAAAGCCAGCAAATAGAAAACAAGCAAATGTGAGTTACAAACTACTAAGCCAATGGTAATCCATGGGCGGAATGCATTCTCAGGGAAGCTTTCAGAAGTTACCCAAGAAGTCATAAGCAAGGCTTTGACCTAAAAAGAGAGTCATTATAACTTGGGCTAGTCTCACCTTGCCTGATGCAGCGCCTTGTTTATTGATGCTCCCTAGCGGGGACTGGGTGATCAGCAACAGGAAAGAAGGATGAGAGGAGGTGTTGGGAAAGAGAGAAAGAGAGAGAGGCATTAGAGAGGGTTAAAAAGAGAGAGTGAACTGGAAGAGGAAGAGATAGAGAGAGGCGAGATAGAGAAGATGGGAAAATAGAAGCAATGGGAAAAAAGGGAGGAGGCGGAGAGAGAGGGGGGACAGAGAAAAGCCAGATTGGTAGTGTGAATGAGAGAGAGATAAAGAGGGAAAGAGCAAGAGAAATGGGCGACAAAGGGTGTGAACGAGAGAAAGTATAAGAGAAGGGTAGAGAGGGATAGAGAGAGAAAGAGAGAAAGAAAGAGATTGTGTGAGTGAGAGAGAGAGACTACATTAGCGCTCGGAAGATAATTTCCAATTGTTCTGTTTCCAAGGCCCAGACCTGACTCTAAACCACACAGTAAGCCAAGACGAAGCTATAACTTGTAACCAGTGATCTGTCCCCGCATTGTGCTGTGAGCAGGATATCTGTGGGGGAGCGACCTCAGGAAGGCGTGAGTAGATACAAGATGAAGGGCAGGGAGCCCGGCGAACACACAAGTAGATTATAATAACGTAGGTCACAAGAGTGTTCGAGTCATGGACCCAGGAACAGAGAGGGAACACGAGTGGGAACCGGAAACCTGGAGCAAGAGAGGACCGGGGAAGGACAGGACTGAGGAAGAAGAGGGGAAAGGGCGAGAGGGGTCTTACGAGCAGGGAACGGAAAGGTCTACAGTGAAAGATAATGGGAAAATCTAACCACAGAGGGAACAAAAATCAAGAGTAAGCAACAGTTCAAAAAAGAGAGGGAAAAAAGCAGGGGAAAAGTGAGAAAGAAAAAACGAATGGAAAATAATGAGAAAGAGAGAGGGAGCAAGACACGGAAAGAGTGATTGAGGGTAAGAGAGGAAATAAAGTGGTAAAAGAGAATAAGAGGAAGAGAGAGAGCAAGGTGTAAGCCGAGAAGGAATGAGCTCAGTCTCGGAGGCCATGTCTGTGCGAGCATCAGCGGGTCCATGTGAGGGTTGAAAAGAGGCAGCCGGCACTGGCACAGATCTCCAGCGGGCAGTGATGCTGCCTCAGAGGGCCCCACCAAGAGCACATCGGACATGGATACAGCATCCAACGAGCAGAGAGACGAAGATGGCAGTGCAGCCTTTGGGAGAAAAGATGTAAGGAGAAAGGCGTGCGCGCGTTGTGCTGAAACGCCGGAGGGAGGGAGGGAAAGCGAAAGCACGCCATGAGCGCGTTGAGGGAGCCGAGCCATACGCGTGCACATCTCCTGTCCTCCGTACGCGCACATCTGCTGTCTCTTATGCTAACGCCGTCAGCCCTACGCGTGCACATGTCCTGTCGGCACAGAAAGCGGCAACAATAGATCTCGCCAAGGCGAGCAGCGCATGCGCTGCATCGCTAGGCGAGACCTAAAAAATAAAATAATTGAAAGGACAAGAAACTGAACCATTGACTCACAGCTCGTGAGCTGTAAAGCCACGACAAGGCACCAACCTCTTTACAGGCCATTCATACACCTTTCATATGTGTGACACATACAAAACCATTCACACCGCCAGCCGCGAGCCCATCACATTACAACACTCACATCAGCAGACAGCAGACAGCGCCATTCAAGGGCCCATCACTTTCACATGCCCACATGCCTGACACAGCAACCACACCAGCTGACAGATTGTGTGGACTGGCGTTTGGCTACCAGTGTGTGTAGTGACCAGCAGCAAGTCACTAATTACACACTGCCAGCCAAGCACCAGTCCACGCACACCGCCAGCCAAGCGCCAGTTCACGCATACCGCCAGCCAAGCACCAGTCCATTCACAACGCCAGCCAAGCGCCAGTCCACGCACACCGCAAGCCATGTGTCAGTACACCCACACTGCCAGCCAAAAAACATACACATAAAATATGCCCCTAGGATGCGACCCTTGCCCAAGGGGTTGCTTCCATTCACAAAAACAAAAAAAATCACTGGATCCTGTGATTGTGGCTGTTTTCTGCCCTCCCCCATGGGGGCAGATTGGCCTAAAAAAGGGCCAATCTGCCCCTAGGGGGAGCAGAAAACAGCCACAAGTGCCCCCCAAAAAATGGGGGGGGGGGGTGCCATCCTTGTCTAAGGGATCGCCCCTATGCCCAATAGGGCAATAGGGTTTTCTGCACCCCCCCTCCCCCCGGAACAGAAAGGCCAAAAATAGGGCAGATCTGGCCTCGGGGGGGGGGGGGGCAGAAAATACATAGTCACTATTTTCCGCCCTTGGAAGCGACCCTTTCTCCCCCAAAAAATCCCTGGTGCCTAGTGAGGGCATTCCTGCTGCACGATCGTGACGCCATGCTCGATCGTGCAGAAGGAATGCCCTGCAAAGAGACATCAGGGGAGAGGAAAAACTCTTTCCTCTCCCCCCCTATGCCTTGATGCACCGAGAACCTGCCCCCGGGAGCAAGGAAACCTACCTTTTTCCCTCGGACGCCTGGAAGCAAATGGCTTCCAGCGCGTCCGGCTGCTCCCTATGACGTCGGCGTGCGCTGTGCATGCTGATGTCACAGGACTGCCGAGGGGTGGGGGGTCGGGGGTGGCAGCGGAAACTCTTCCGCTGCCATCCCTGCTTGGAGGTGTAGATGGGCTGCCCGTGGGTGCCATGACGGAACGGTTCCGTCATGAGCACACGCCCACCGTGACTAGGACAGAACCATTCCGTCATGAGCATAGAAGGGGATAAAAAGACAAAATAACAAAAAAAAAAAAAAAGTTACATACTGGTCAAACAAGCATTTGCAATGCAATAGGTCTCACATTTTTTATATTTTGAGATATTGGCGTTGTAAATGACTTCCTTTTATTTATATATTTTTAAAACCTGCAAGCGGTGCGTAAACACACACTTTGTACTCATAGCCGTTGCTTACGAAAAGCAAGGCTGGCAAGTAACTGCTCTTCTTTTACTGCCGCGATACAAAAAGGGATGATGGACGGAACGTTTGAGCCAATCAAACACTCACCCCCAGTCAACTGATCTGGGTTTAATCCATCATCATTCTTTAGCTCACTCCACCACCCCAGTTCAGACATGGCCATATGCAAATCAGTCTGACCCTGTGCCTCATGGGAACAGTCCAGCCCGAACTGCCAAGCCATGTCTTCCCTGGACCGGAAACAAGCATCCTAGGACCGGTTTCTGGCATTTCAGCCGTCATCAGCCAGGCTTGCTTGAATCCAGTGGCAAAGTGAGCAAGGGACCCACGTCTGGGCATACCCCCGCCAACTTAGGGCGACCAAGCGATACAAAAGGGGGTGATGGACGGAGCGTTTGAGCCAATCAAACACTCACCCCCAGTCAACTGATCTGGGTTTAATCCATCATCATTCTTTAGCTCACTCCACCACCCCAGTTCAGACATGGCCATATGCAAATCAGTCTGACCCTGTGCCTCATGGGAACAGTCCAGCCCGAACTGCCAAGCCATGTCTTCCCTGGACCGGAAACAAGCATCCTAGGACCGGTTTCTGGCATTTCAGCCGTCATCAGCCAGCCTTGCTTGTAGCAAATGTGAGACCTATTGCATTGCAAATGCTTGTTAGAAAGATGTGCATGTGTGATCAGAAAGATCCAATGGCCAATGTGAGCAGTCCCATTGTCCCCTGTTGAATGCTGTGGTGGGTGGAAGCAAAAGTGTTAATGACTGCTGACCACACCAATAAATAAAGAGGGCACTAGCAAAACACCTCCTATGTACATATATAGGTATTTTTTATTTGTAAGATTTGTTTACATGAGGCAACCAAAACCTAACCAGGTATGTAGGCCTGACCTAAAAGTAATGCATGTCTGCTGTCAAACGTAATTCCACAGACAGTACCCAAGCGATTGCCAACACACATATATAAGCAACACTTATAATACTGCTATTCTTATATGTATAACGGCAACGTGTTGCACTGCTCTCAATATGCTAAATAAGCGAGGTAATGCTAATTAATTAACACGATCTACAGGCACCGAGAGCCAAACTGCTACTAAAATAAAACGCATAGAGGAGATCTAATAATAGAAAGTGAAATAACAGGTGGTGTTATGGTTCCTAAGCACCATGCAGAGAACAGCATTTTATTCCAGAGGAAACAGGCAATAACGATGGGGAGAAACGGGAAGAGGTATCAATTAAAGAGAATACATTGGGACCTGTCGAGGGAGGATAAAGTGGAGAGGGTATGAGGAAAAGCTACCCACTAAAGAAATTACAAAAATGCAGCATTTATCCCACTTGTTCCAAGGACAGGTGTTTGGCGACTGCCTCATGTATAAGAATACTCTATGCACACCTGAAAGCTAACGTTGGGTTATGGAAGACAACGCCAAGCTAGTGTGTCTTTCTGGAGACAGACAACGGTGGCGGGCGGGGGGGGGCTGGTGGGGGAACTCTGCGCTGCCTGAGTGCAGGAGACACCTTTTAGGTTGAGCATTCGAGACCTCTTGTATATACTTTATTATATACTTATTAGATCGAGCATTCGAGACCTCTTGTATATACTTTAGTATATATTCATATGTGTATGTACTTTGTGGGCTCTGGAGATCAGCCCTAGGACTTGTCTGCTTCCGCTTAGGGACTTTTTCCTGTTCATCTGCCTCTATTTAACTGTCTTGATAGAAAACGACCAGTAGAGGTCAGTAAAATACCAGAATTGCTTTCTGCTGAGGGACTTTTTTTTATTTTTCTGGCAACTGCCTCTATTTAACTTTTTTGATCGAAAACGACCAGCAGAGGTCTGTAAAATACCAGAATCACTTTAGCATTCTCTAGATTCCAGTCCATAGAAATTGTCTTCCACGAGCACCCGTAGACAATAATATTTTTTTCAAATCTTGTATTTTCAGTGATATGACCACCGAAGGCCCTGATTTTATATTAAAAACAGAGCTTTGGACTATACCATTTCCCTCTGAAAGGCAATATTTCTCTCCATGTGTTCCCATACCTGGTGTTCAACGCAGTTTGGTGCTTACTTTCCCTCCATGTTAAAGAACAGTAGATGTTTCAGCACCCAGGCTAATGTACTGCATAGCTAAATACATATAAGTTCCCAAAGGCGAGACCGATTGCATTGCAAATGCTTGTTGGACATGTTGCTTATAGAACAGGCTGCCTTACGAAAAGCAACTGCAATGCCAGCTACGTACGGACAGCAGAAACTCTTTAGGTGTCGCCGTTTTCCGCCTTGTAAGCACTTTTACTTGTGTTGCTGAAAAGGGCACGAGTTCAGACAGAACGATGCATCACGCACAGGTTTCTAGTTCACACGTTTTAGACTTCATTACAAAAGCCACGCCTCTCTGAAAAGATTTCTAGGTGTGCTTCATGAGCCACAACCCCCTCAAAGACTCCCACAGGTTTCTCATCCCATTTTAAGCACTGCTCTTAAGAAAACCGTGCTTCTCAACACATTTGATTGCCACTTTTGTCGGCTTTAGAAGGTTTTATATGAAAATGTACACTGCACACCTCGCAGAATACGCTCGCCGAGGTTGAGATGGACGTATGCACAGACCCCTGGATCTGTCCCTACTGTCAGAATGAGCTCGAACCCCCTGCGTGGTACTCAAACTGCCCCGCCTACCCCCGCAGGAGCTTGGCACAGTGCCCGGATCCTGGCTATCGCCATGGTGAGCCCAGCTCAAGCAGGGGCGACTCCGTGGCAGGACAGGCCCGGAGAACAACAGTATCCCCCAGGCAGATCTTATCCGTGGACTTAAGGAAGAGGGATAGTGCGTGCCTGGGCGGAAGCGGAGCGCCTGAAGCTCCCAACACTGTCCTTGGGCTGGGCCCTTGCTGTCCGGTGGCCGCCCCAGGGTCGCCGTGCCCCGCAGAGGCCGCACAACCCTCCCCGCCTACCTGTATTTACCGCACGCGGCGGCCGCTCTCCTCCCTCGAGCAGAGTCGCAGATCCACAGCGAGGCTCGGCGGGCGGAAGTGACGCAGTGGAGCTGGATCAGACAGGCAGATTGTAAACAGCAGAAAGCTCGCCCCCAGCAGTGCTTTGTTGAGGCGAGAGCAGCAGCAGGAAAGGCTGCACAATGCGAACCAGTTACCCGCAAAGGGGGGGAGGGGGGGGTGGAGACTGACTGCAAAGAAAGACAAGTGGTCGCGATTGTCCCGGCAACTTAGAAAGTGAAAGCGCGCACAGCGCGGTAAATGTAATTAAAGCACATCGTACCTCACGTAGGACAAACACCTTAAAGAAAATAGTGCTTACGTGTAAGAACCGAAGTAAAGGGGACAGTAGCCATGGGAGGATACAAATGACGACATTGATGTCACTAAGGAGGGACTAAAAGCCTATGAAGGAATCGGACACCTGCATTTATGAAGGGCAAAGACACAAGCCAATGAAAAATGTGGGCGGGGCTTCTCCTCCGTACAGTACCTACACCAGATCGCCAGGGCAGCGCTTGCGCGCTGGCTCAGGCTCGACCTAATTACAAGATTTAAGGCCTACGTATTACAAGCAAGTGCAATCAACACCATAAATAGCACAGAATGTAGAATAAAAACAAACCATATCAGCAAGTACCTAATTACAGAATCTATACAAACTGTAGTTGGTAAAGCAAAAGAAAAAGTGCAAATACTTTCAAAGTGCATAATAAAGCAATCACAGTCCAGCAATATACAATAAATAAAAAATCAAGCATGTTTTGTAAAACAATCCCCCTTTCTTCTTGCATCAAGGTGACCCAGGGTCTTCCCTTTTCTGTATCCCTTTTCTGTATCTCCAGTGTTTTCGCATGTTTGTGTCAATCCATGAATCCTAGTGCAGGTGTCTCCCAGTGTCCGTTTATGTCTCCTAGTGTCTATGTCTTCCATTGTCTTGCCTTGTCTGTATCTCCTAGTCTTCGTGTCTCCCAGTGTCTCTTCGAGTCTCCCAGTGTCTGTGTCTTCCAGTGCTTGTGTCTCCCAGTGTTTTCCCAGGTTTGTGTCTATCCAGGAATCCCAGTGTAGGTGTCTCCCAGTGGCTGTGTATTGCAGTATTCATGTCTCTAAGGGTCTTCCTCTTTCTATGTCTTCCAGTGTTTGTGTCTTCCAGTGTCTTCCTTTGTCTGGGTCTCTCAGTGTTCGTGTCTCCCAGTGTCTTCCTCTGTCTGTAAATCCCAGTCTTCGTGTCTCCCAGTGTCTCTTCGTGTCTCCCAGTGTATGTGTCTTCCAGTGTTTGTGTCTCCCAGGGTCTTCCCTTCTCTGTGTCTCCCAGTGTTTTCCCATGTTTGTGCCTATCCATAAATCCTAGTATAGGTATCTCCCTGTGTCTTTCAGTATTCACGTGTCTTAGTGTCTTCCCTTGTCTGTGTCTCCTAGTGCCTATATCTCCCAGTCCCTCAGTGTTCATGTCTCCCAGTGTCTGTTCGTGACTCTCAGTCTCTGTGTCGCTCAGTGTTCTTGTCTCCCAGGGTCACTTGTCTGTGTCTCCCATTGTTTTCCCATGTTTGTGTCAATCCATGATTCCTAATGTAGGTGTCTTCCAGTGTCTGATTGTGTGTCACAGTGTCTATGTCTTCCAGTGTTTGTGTCTCTCAATGTCTTCCAGTGTTTGTGTCTCCCAGTGTCTTCCTTTCTTCGTGTCTCCCAGTGTCTGTGTCTCTCAGTTTTCGTCTCTCCCAGGGTCTTCTCTTGTCTGTATCTCCCAGTGTTTTCCTGTGTTTGTGTCTCTTAGTATTTGTGTTTCCCAGTGTCTGTTTGCGTTTACCAGTGTCTGTGTCTCTCAGTGTTCGTATCTCCCAGGGTCTTCCCTTGTCTGTATCTCCCAGTGTTTTCCCATGTTTGTGTCTCTCAGTGTTCATGTATCCCAGTGTCTTCCTTTGTCTGTGTTTTCTAGTGTTTGTGTCTCCCAGGGTCTTCCTTTTTCTATGCCTCTCAGTGTCCGTGACTCCCAGTGTTTTCCTGTGTTTGTGTCTCTTAGTATTTGTGTTTCCCAGTGTCTGTGTCTCTCAGTGTTCATGTCTCCCAGGGTCTTCCATTGTCTGTATCTCCCAGTCTTCGTGTCTCCCAGTGTCTCTACGTGTCTTCCAGTGTCTGTGTCTTCCAGTGGTTGTCTCCCTGGGACTTCCCTTGTCTGTGTCTCTCAGTATTTGTGTCTACCAGTGTCTTCCCTGGTCTGTCTCTCTCAGTGTTTGTGCCTCTCATTGTCTTCCCTTGTCTGTGTTTCCCAGCATTTTCCCATGTTTGTGTCTATCCAGGAATCCTAGTGCAGGTGTCTCCCAGTGTCTTCCTCTGCCTGTCTCTCTCAGTGTTCATTTCTCCCAGTATCTTCCTTTGTCTATGTCTCTCAGTGTTCGTGTCTCCCAGGGTCTTCCCTTGTCTGTATCTCCCACTCTTCGTGTCTTCCAGTGTCTGTTCGCATTTCTCAGTGTCTGTCTCTCTCAGTGTTCATGTCTGCCAGGGTCTTCCCTTGTCTGTGTCTCTCAGTGTTCGTGTCTCCCAGTGTCTTTCTCTGTCTGTATCTCCCAGTCTTCGTGTCTCCCAGTGTCTGTCTCTTCCAGTGTATGTCTCTCCCAGGGTCTTCCCTTCTCTGTGTCTCCCAGTGTCTTCCAGTGTTTGTGTCTCCCAGTGTCTTCCCTTATCTGTGTCTCTCAGTGTTCATGTATCCCAGTGTCTTCCTTTGTCTGTCTCTCAGTGTTCGTGTCTCCCAGGGTCTTCCCTTGTCTGTATCTCCTAGTCTTCGTGTCTTCCAGTGTCTGTTCGCGTTTCTCAGTGTCTGTCTCTCTCAGTGTTCATGTCTCTCAGGGTCTTCCCTTGTCTGTGTCTCTCAGTGTTCGTGTCTCCCAGTGTCTTCCTCTGTCTGTATCTCCCAGTCTTCGTGTCTTCCAGTGTCTGTTCGCGTTTCTCAGTGTCTGTCTCTCTGTGTTCATGTCTCTCAGGGTCTTCCCTTGTCTGTGTCTCTCAGTGTTCGTGTCTCCCAGTGTCTTCCTCTGTCTGTATCTCCCAGTCTTCGTGTCTCCCAGTGTCTGTGTCTTCCAGTGTTTGTCTCTCCCATGGTCTTCCCTTCTCTGTGTCTCCCAGTGTCTTCCAGTGTTTGTGTCTCCCAGTGTCTTCCCTTGTCTGTGTCTCTCAGTGTTCGTGCCTCTCAGGGTCTTCCCTTGTCTGTGTCTCCCAGTGTTTTGCCATATTTGTGTCTATCCATGAATCCTAGGGTAGGTGTCTCCCAGTGTCTGTTTGTGTCTCTCAGGGTTTTCCCTTCTCTGTGTCTCCCAGTGTATGTGTCTTCCAGTGGTTGTGTCGCCCTAGGTCTTCCCCTGTCTGTGTCTCCTAGTGTTTTCCCATGTTTGTGTCTATCCATGAATCCTAGTGCAGGTGTCTCACAGTGTCTGTTTGTGTCTCCCAGGGCCTTCCCTTCTCTGTTTCTCCCGGTGTCTGTTTGTGTCTCCCAGTGGCTGTGTATTCCAGTGTCTGTGTCTCTCAGTGTCTACCTCTATGTCTTCCAGTGGTTGTGTCTCCCTAGGTCTTCCCTTGTCTGTCTCCCAGTGTCTGTTTGTGTCTCCCAGTGGCTGTGTATTCCAGTGTCTGTGTCTCTCAGTGTCTACCTCTATGTCTTCCAGTGGTTGTGTCTCCCTAGGACTTCCCTTGTCTGTGTCTCCCAGTATTTCCCTGTGTTTGTGTCTATCCAGGAATCCTAGTGCAGGTGTCTCACAGTGTCTGTTTGTGTCTCCCAGAGTCTTCCCTTATCTGTGTCTCTCAATGTTCGTGTCTCCCAGGGTCTTCCCTTGTCTGTGTCTATCCATGAATCCTAGAGTAGGTGTTTCCCAGTGTCTGTTAGTGTCTCTGAGGGTCTTCCCTTGTTTGTGTCTCCCAGTGTTTGTGTCTCCCAGTGTTTTCTCATGTTTGTGTCTATCCATGAATCCTAGTATAGGTGTCTCCCAGTATCTTCCCCCAAACAGAATTCACAAATATTCGCTGGAGTGCATGGGCATAGCTTTCATTGGGCGCAGCAGGTGCAGTGACACCGGGGTCCAAAGATCTGAAGGGCTCACTGAACCTGGATTATTGCTGTATTTCACAATTAAACAGTGGCCAGGGGACCCATTTTTTCATTGTACCGGGCCCTTGACACACTGACTACGGCAGTACTTGAGTGCATGGTGAAGCTGTTCCACAGTCTCCAGATCTGCATAAATGTACATCTCTGTGACTGTGCTGTGTGATGTGTTATGTATCTTACAGATTCTTACAGGCATTGCCTGATTGTCTACAATGTGTGGGGGTCATGACCTGTAGGGGATATGGGCCCTTCTCTTGATAGTTACAGGAAGGCATTTTTTGAGTATTTAGATCCGAAGTCCCCTCTGCTCTCTCACTATTGCCTGATTTTCGACAGGGGTATTCTGAAAAGACGTGTGACGCTGCAGCTAGTTCAATCCAATTAGCAAACAGCGCGGGTAGTTTTGTGTTTCCTGTCACACACCTGGGCATACCTCTCCCTACATGCAAAGTGTTGTCTTGCACTGATTGACGGTGTCTCAGATGGAGCGGGCCGCTTGGCAGTCATGACATTATATTTCTAAGAGGTGTCTGTCCCTGGGTGAAGCCATGCCAAGTGTTTCCCATGTTATCTAGAGAGGTACTGGAGCGAGGACAGACAGTTAAGAGCATTCACCCATCGTTACACCAAAGAGTCCAAGGGACCTCTGAACTTTGTGTCTGCAGCTGCACCCGCCCCCCCAACCCTCCCGGTCCCCCTGCCCTGATGCCCCCCATGCAGAAGTTAGCCTGGAAGAGCCTTGTAACTAGGAATGCAATTTTAATTATGGCCTCACTCACCGTCTCAGTCCCGCCGGCGCCGCCTCACCTGCAGTTTACACTGCGCATGATCATTCCAGACTAGCTCTGCCCCACTCTGAGGCTGAAGACTACGAAGCTGCGCGCTGTGCAGCATTTGATTTATTTGATTGGACTGGAGCGCGCGGCAGCGTAACATTTAAACTACGTCTACGTCCCTGCTCTCAATGACTACTGGTGGTACAATCTACTGCATAATTTCGAGTTTCAGTTTTAAAAAACATTGTTTTATTTAACAAATGCTGATTGAGTACAGTCAAACCAATGCAGCGACTACTGTGTGCTGAGGGGGCCCCTCGAGCTCAGGGGCCCCCCGCAATGCGGGGGCTGCGGGAGCCTTTGTTACGCCCCTGGAGCACCCATCCTTCTGGATAGGAAACCAGGGCACCATGGCGCTGTACAGAAAGTTCCCCTGCCTGTACTGCAGCACATCAGCTTATCTCCTCCCTCGCCCCCATCGAGTCCCAGTAAGAGGACCAACTGAGGCCAGGCCGAAGGCTCCCTGGGGTCACTGATCACTTTACCTTATGTTATATGGTATTCTGTGTTATGGTATGTCACAAGATGGGCTGGTACATTCCATTAGGCTCATTTAAGGTACAGTATATAAGGGTGAAGTATGGTGTGTTACAATATTATATGGTATATGTTGGTACTGTATGTATTTTTGTTATGTTATGATATGGAGTAGGATCATACGTTATATTGTACCGGTTTGTCATGGTATGTGGTGAGTATGGATGGTATATCATGGTGCAGCACATTATGACAAGTTATGGTATATTATGGTACTGCCTGGTATTTTGTGCTATTGTGTAGTATGTTATGATACGGCATTGTATGTTATAATAAGTTACGTTAGGGTTTTATATGGTATGTTATGGTAGAGTTGGGTACTTTATGGTTCACTATGTTGTGGAATACTATTGTGTGTTATGGTATAGTATGTAGAGTACAAAGAATCAGGAAAAATGGCCGCGGGGAAGGAGCTCTAGGATTGAGCTCCTGGGCAACGGGATCACAGTTCTGTGCAAATCCCAGCTGCCCCCCCCTCGCAACCCGCACAACAACCGGGACTCACCGAAACACATAGGGGGTGAACCGAAATCGCGTCGTGGTGTGCCCTCTGCAAGGAACGGCGACAGGACCACTTCTCCGTGCAAAACCCTGCTGCCCCCCCCCTCGCAACCCGCACAACAACCGGGACTCACCGAAACACATAGGGGGTGAACCGAAATTGCGACGTGGTGTGCCCACTGCAAGGAACGACGATCCGCACCTCGCTGCCCCCAGAGACGGAACAGATGCCTCTGAGGGGTGCGACCAGCGGACTCCATAACTGGCAAAGCGGGAACATCCACCTCTCTTTGGACCCACAATAATCACCATAAAAAAAAAAGAAATAAAGCAAATAAACAGTGGAATACAGGCAGACACAGCAGGATACAACCCGAAGCCCGATGGGAGGCAGACACAGAGTGAAACCGCTCGCCGCAGTAAGGGACCCCTCTCGTTCGGGGCCTCCAGACAGCACGAACTTCATGACCTCAAAATAGCACCGGTGAGTACCCGTGAAAACAAGGAGAAGGGTCTACTCACCAGACCAGATAATCCCCCACCTCTGAAGTGCTGGCCGCAACAACGGATAGGCACGGGGACACGAAAGACTCAAATGCCTGACCCTAAGATGGCGGCTCCTCGAGACCTAAACTGAGAAACCTGCTGACATGAGCGCGCACTAGCCTTTTGTTACATTCCGGGCGGATCCGCGGGACCAGAGCCGAGAATAGCTTGCAGCCATCAGAAGATCGGACGGGGGAAAGGACAACTGGGAATGAATGTGCTCTCGCCTCCAGCAACACTTATCAGATGCCTCTCGTCAACATGATCTGCTTTAAACAACAAAAAAATAAATAAACAAAACAACAGCTCCAGTACATTTCACTGAGCTAAAATCACCAAGGATCCTCAGTTCTGCCTACTTTTTAAAATGGAAAAGGGGAATGAGCGCGCACTAGCCTCCCACGACCTGCATTAAACAACAACAAAATAAGTAAATAAACAAAACAACAGCTCCAGTACATCTCATTGAGCTAAAATCATCAAGGATCTTCAGTTCTGCCTGCTTTTTAAAATGAAAAAGGGGAATGAGCACGCACTAGCCTCCACGACATTTCTCAGAGGCCCCTCTTGAACATAGACGTCCCTGAGTTATATGACCGAGTTATCTGACTGACCCTTAGATGGCGGCTCCTCGAGATGAGAGCTGAGAAAAGCCTGCAACCATCCTCAGACCCGCTTGTTTGAAATAGTAATTGGGAATGAGCGCGCACTAGCCTCCTACAACACTTCCACCTCTCCAATGGTATGAGGAGTAGCTGATGATCCTAAACCTGTTTCAGTCTAAGATTTTGAATTACCGACCTCCTGGATCCAGATATGTGTGCAAAGCTCCTTGCCGCTAAGGGGACGCGCTGACCTCAATAACAAAGAAGCGCAATACGTGACCTGACTGAAATTGAGCGCCGGACCCTAAGTTGGCGGCTTATCAAGACACTTACGGCAACTACGATTAGCTGTTGATCCTACACCTGGATCAGTTCAAGACATGAAATTACAGCCCTCCTGGATCCCGAAATATAAGCAAAGCTCCTTGCCTCTAGTGTGACGCGCTGACTCTAGGCCCTGACACCTCCCAGTTCTACCCCTATAAGACCAGTAGACTAGTGAGAGATCTGGGTGGCAATCTACCCTACTAACGAAAACAAAATGATACCTGCTTCCCTCCGTGCCTCTGCACCGAATTACCTGAAACCCCATGGCCCTAACTCTTTCTCCATCATCTTCCCCCCGGATCTCTCACTCAAAGCGAAAAGAAACTTCAAACACAGGATGATTAGACAACACCCGGAAACACTATTCGCTGATATATACCACTGCTCCTCCAAAGGCCAGCAGAAAATGGACCTCATTTTTCACACCCAGAGCCCTGCGGAATGGAACACCATTCTGAGAACCCACCTTCACATATCCAAAACAACTAGCACCCCTCTCAGTTGCAAACTGACTATCTCAATCCCAAACCGCCCCAAGCGCAGTCTCAACACCTCTGCGACCATCTACAGCAACGGTACAGTCCTGATACAAGCCAACAATGACAATCTAGACTCATTTGACTCCCTTTTCCCCTCGCTACGCAACGCCTTCACTTACTTACACCATTCCCACTCTAACAATTCCCTTTCCGCCAACGACTTACCCCCCCGGTCTGTTCTCAAGACAACCCCATGACTCATTTCACCAACCCCAACTTACCCCCACCTGACACCACCTTCTCCCTCTCCTCCACCTGCCCTGACTCACACTATTCACACCTCTCTTCCAGAACAAACACGAGGTACGTCTCTGCTGAGACTCTCCAACCCATGGCCGACCGCCACCTCTCCCCCCTCCTACCAACTAGTAACCAGTGAAGCTGACCCTCAGGCAGTAACTCCTAACTCTCACCCTGCGCCAGCACTTAAGAAGCGGTCGCTTGAATCACGACGTGATGCTCCACTCCACTCGCCCACGGTCATCCTCAGGGGCAACTTAGGCAACTTTAACACCAATCAAGACATCCTGAACCCTAACTACACTACCCCCACCTCTTCAAACACGACTCAGAGACTTGCTCTACTGGAAAGCCAGCTAGAGATCGTAATACAGGGCATCAACAAAATCTTATCGAACCTCTCCACACCTCTAGAACTTAACAAACGCCCACACCCTACACCCACAGCGACCAACACTGAACACACAAGGCACCCTAAGGCTCAAGGCCACAGCTGGAACACAACCCCCCTCAGGAACCATCCTCAGAGACCCAAAAGAACAAGCGCCGCAATGCCCAGGAGAGAGGTGATTGATCTCGCCAACTCTTACGTCGCATCTTCAGCTGTCAACCCCGGCTCCAAGATACAGGTCATCACTGGATTCAGAAGAGACCTCACCCCACCTAGAACGCCGAGACCTCCAGCCTTCCTCACCAATATACCCATGGCTCCCCTAACGAAGAAACTACACAAGGGGACGACCAACTGCATGCTCATTAATTGCAGATCGGCTAGCAAACATGCAACAGAACTGGCCGAAACCATCCTCACCCATGACATTGACATCACGTTCATCACAGAAACTTGGTTAAATGAGTCATCCCCCCCATCCATGGACATGCTTGTCCCCCCGGGATTCTCAATCATCAATAAAGACAGAAAGAAACACCGAAGCAGGGGTATTGCAATCATCCACAAGAGCAACATCTCCGTAACGGAATCGGACTCTTTCAATTATAACACATTTGAATATCTAACTGCCACCATTAAGACGAACGACAACAAAATGCTCTACTGCCAACTCCTCTACCACCCTCCAGGCAACACCCCCTCATTCGGAGAACACTTGTCAGACCTGATAACACACTGCTCACTCTCAGACTCCAACAACATAATACTAGGGGACCTCAACCATCATTGGAATGATGAAAATAACTCTGATCCAATCCTTAAATGAACTTCTACGCAACAACAATCTTATCCAACACTGCACTGAACAAACCCACAACAGGGGCTCAATCCTGGATGCCATTATAGCTCAAGAAGATACAGTCACGATTGACCACATCCTTCCTGTTGACTGGTCAGACCACCACATCATCCTATTCCACATCAACCAAACGATCCATTGCCTACCCCGTACACAGGAATCCCACCACTGGGTAAGAAATCTAAGACAGATTCCCCTTGACATCCTGGAAGAGAGGATAAGTTCACTCCTTCCCACCACCTCATGCGACCTCTCTACAACTGAACTCACCTCGCACTACAACACAACAATGACTTCCATTCTTGACAAAATAGCTCCCTTGAAACAAAAAAAAAGTCAGGAACACTCCATCGAGATCTTGGTTCAACACAGACCTAAACTCGGAAAGACGACAACTAAGAGCGGCAGAAAGACTCTGGCGTAACAACCCGTCGCCAATCAGCCTTGATCAACTTAAATCTGAACGCAGGAAATATAAAAAACACATCAAGATTGAAAAATTTCCTTCTTCTGTGATGCACTCAACAATGCCAAAAACCGGCCCAAAGAACTCTTTAATCTCATTAGACAACAACCATCCAGACCCCCCTCTTCATCAGTACAGGCTTCCAAAGACCTATGTGATAACTTTGCCAATTTCTTTAATGATAAAATCACCAAGATTGAGCTCTCCCTGAACGACAACCGCCGGCCACCTAATGAAAGCCCGTCCCCCGTCAAAGAAGATAACAACCCAACCAGGCACCCCCCTAACAACTGGAAATCCTTCAACCCCATCTCCGAAACTGAGATCATTAAAATGATTACCAGTGCCAAACCCTCGTCACACTTCTCGGACCCCATCCCTGCACAACCGGCTAAGAAGCTAAAACTCACCCTAGCCCCGCTCTGGACCAAGATTATAAACAGCTCCCTGAGAACCGGGGTCATGCCTGAATGCCTCAAAATCGGACAAGTCACGCCATTACTGAAAAAACAAGACTCTGACCCAAACGATCTCAATAACTTTAGGGCTGTCTCCAATCTCCCATTCTTAGCCAAAATCCTAGAAAGATGTGTTCTCCTGCAACTTACCCAACACATTGACAGTAACAACCTTCTAGACCCTCATCAATCGGGCTTCAGAAAAGGTTGCAGCACTGAGTCAGCGATCCTGAATGTCATAGATGATATCTACAAATCTCTAGACAAGGACTGATGTTGTCTACTCATACTCCTGGATCTATCAGCAGCCTTCGACACGGTGGACCACAAACTGCTAATCAATGTACTCCGAGAAAGAGTCGGAGCAGAAGAGGTGGTCCTGCAATGGTTTACCTCCTTTTTGCAGAACCGCACCCAAAGAATAAAAATTAAAAACTGCATGTCTGACCTGCTCCCCATAAGCAGGGGTGTCCCCCAAGGATCAGTTCTCTCCCCATCACTATTCAACATCTACATGGAGCCCCTCACCACCATACTCAAAAAAGCCAACATCCCCTTCTACCTATATGCAGACGATACCCAGATCTACCTAGAAACGTCCTCCATTGGTGACATTCAAAGACTAAACGTCACTCTAAGAGAAATCCAACACTGGCTATCCCTCAACCACCTGAAACTCAACCAAGAGAAAACGGAAATCCTTCTCATAGCCAACAAAGACCAGACCCCCCAAATCACAGACTGGCTAAAAACCATTGATGCCCTCAAATGCAGTCTCACCCCGGCCGACTCCGTAAAATCACTGGGAATCACTCTGGATCCAAACTTAGACATGGTCAAACATATCAAGAACACCGCAAAGAGCACCTTCTTCAACCTAAAACTACTCAACAAAATAAAACCCTTCATCCCTCCCAATGACCTTTAACAGGCTACTCAATCCCTGGTGTTGTCCAGATTGGATTACGGGAACGCAACCCTCACAGGCGCAGCAAAATCCCACCTAGCTCCCCTCAAAACAACTCTAAATGCAGCAGCCAGGATGGTCACGGGAGTAAAGAAATACGAACACATCTCTCCCGCTCTCAGAGAGTTAAAATGGCTCCCAATCGAAATGTGTGCCAACTTCAGCACTGCCTGTCTCACACACAAAACATTGCACACGGGTAAACCTGCCTACCTGGCCTCCAAACTCACCAAGGCCGGTCAGACAAGGAACCTCAGGAGCACTAACTCTCTACTTCTCATTCCTCCGAAAAGCCACAAACAAAAAATCTTATCACGCTCCTTCTCTGGAAATGCACCCAAAATCTGGAACTCCATCCCAGTCCACATCAGGACGAACCCCTCCTTTATAAAATTCAAAACCCAGCTCAAGGACCTCTTCCTCAACCGAACTATTCCGGATGGATAGCTGTCGCCTAATGTAGAATCTTGCCCACTGATGTACATAGTCACTTTGAAAAGAAGGCGTCTACTTCACCTACCTCTTGTCTCGCTCCTTGGTCCCCCCCGGAACTGGATTCGGCATGATTCAATTTGTTATTACTGTTATCTTCTTTGTATTCGATCGATTCATGATAAATGTTGTAAAGCGCTCTGATACCTTCGGGTCTGACCAGCGCTATATAAAACTCTTAAATAAATAATACAGTATATTATGGTATTATATGTTGTGTTCTGTTACAACCATGTGCGTGCCATGTGCCCTGCCAGGTACATGGATTCATGGCTGTCCTTAAGCGAGAGATATGCTGCTACCTCCGACCCGAGTGATGGATGGAATGGGACATGAGCTTCAGAGACCACGCATGCCCCTCTTCGCCTGGAGGGAGTGAGGGGCCTGCCAGGGGGATGAAGGAGAGAGAGCCCTGGCAGAGCACGTGCAACGGCTCGTGTTTAGTCCTCAGGCACGTGATGGCCCAGGGCCTGCGGGCAGCAGTCGAGCCTCTTCGGATCTGCTTGAAGAACAGCTCTGAGGTGCGCACCGCTTTCCATTTCAGTCCGGGATTATGGTAACTGCTTAATAAAGTACTCTTGGACAGTAAATGGATACTTTGAATTTTTCATGTGTGCTCCTTGCCTGTTCTGGCTCTAGTCCTCGAGGGCAGCAACGGGATATGAAAGCATACATGTATCATGAACACACCGCTGGCCCTTCTGTGTTGGTGTCATGCCTTCTCCTGTACAGAGGTATGACTGCACTGCCCCAGTGAATTAATTTAACATGTTTATGCCTATGGGTAAGCTACATTAGAGTACATGCGTTTGGTGCCAAGTACCAGTTGGTTGTAGCAGTACCCCGGGGAGCATACCACCCCAACCGAGTCCATGTTCACCCGGTAATTCTGTGCCTTCAGAGTTATTCCTCATTCTGTGGACTGAACATCATACTTGTCATCATTACAGACCTGGTATATTCCCACGCAGGTTCCAGACAACTTGTGATTGAGCCGTTAGTTTTACTGATCTTGTTTCCTTAAAAATAAAAATAATATGAATAACACCTTATTTTTGTAGCTTCACAGCATACTTCTTCCGTTTTTAAGTACTGTAAATAACAAGTTTCAATTGCTCAGTTTGTTGTACTCAGTTGCTGAGCTAGTAGGAATAGATTCAGCCTTGGGATTCAAACTTGTGATTAGCAGCTCACCATGTATTTCAGAAGTGAGTGTTTTACGTACTGAAATATCCTGATGGCAACAAGGGTAGATCCAGGCAGCACTTGGATGTGAATGGACCACTTGTTCGGTTGTCCTAGTTGATGGAGGACATTTTACCCAGGCAGGTGGAATGTCAGACATTTGAAAGGTATTAGCATGACAGATGTGCACTGGGACTCATTCAGACCCTGCTATTTCCGTTCTCACTATGCAGGTTTCATGACTTTCCAGGACTTTTCTGTATCACTAGTTAGGATATCAGGCTTGAGCGTTGGTTGCTCCATAGACTGGATCCAAGGCCCTTCAAGATTCTTTCTCCTTTTTAGGTTGAGCCTGGGCAGCGCATGCGCTGCTCTGCGAGGCATGCTGTATTCGAGTATGGACTTGAAGCCCCGCCCACTCTCTGCCCTAATTGTCATTGTCCTTCGTAAATACTGGCTTCTGATTCGTTAATAGGCTTGTTAGTCCCTCCTTAGTATTGCCTTGTCTTCATTTGTAACCTCCCATGAGGACTGGCCCTTTTACTTCTGTTGTTACACGGTATGTTTTATTTAGTCTGTAAACACTATTTTCTTTAATGAGTTTCTCCTACTGCAGGCACGACATGCTTTCCTGCAACATTCAGCGCGCCATGCGCTCTTTCACTTTCCAAGCAGCCCGGGACAATATTCAGCGTGCCATGCACGCTTTCACTTTCCAAGCAGCCCGGGACAATGGCGGCCGCTTCTGTGAAAATAAATAGATCTCGTATTTATACGAGTTTGAGCTATTGGCATTGTAAATGACAATGTCTTTTATTTATGTGTTAATTATCAAAACAGATAAATAAAAGGCATTGTCATTTACAATCCCAGTAGCTTAAACTCTTGCAAATGCGAGACCTATTGCATTGCAAATGCGAGACCTATTGCATTGCAAATGCTTGTTTTCTACTCCTCCCCATTTGATCTTGTGAGACTCTCTTTGGCAGGCTCGGTAATTTTCCATGCGAGCCTCTCAAGGGATAGTAAAACACCTCATGGCAGGCTCAGTTATTTTCTGTGTGGGTCTCACTAGACGCTCATGGGATCGCACAAGGCTCATGCGGCAAGCTTCACTCCCTGAAGCTTGTGAACTACTGTTGCGAGACTCTTGAGGGATTGCAACAGAATTATAGAGAAATAGTAGTATGTGGGAGGGACTGGCCTCTTCACTGATTCCCCTCTCTTGGATAATGTGTGTGCATAGTAGGGTGTGAGGAGGGACTTCCCTCTCCTTTCAGACCTTTCATTCAGATGACAGGCATGTGTAGTAGGGTGTGAGGAGGGACTGGCCTCTGCTGAGACCCCTTTCTCAGGTGACGGGTGTGTGTAGTAAGGTGCGGGGATGGACTAGCTCCTTTCGCTCAGACCTCTCTCTTGGATGACAGGTGTGTGTAGTTGTGTGTGGGGACGGACTGGTCTCTCCACTTACACCTCTCTCGTGGACAATGGATGTGCATAGTAGGGTGTTTAGATGGACTGGCCTCTCCTTCGATACCTCTATTTTTGATGATGCCAGGTGTGTATAGTAGGGTATATGGGGAGCGACTGGCCTCTCCTTTGAGACCTCTCTCTCTCTCTCTCTCTCTCTCTCTCTCAGATGACGGGTATGCGTAGAAGGGTGTGGGGAGGGACTAGCCTCTCCGCTGAGACCTCTCATTTGGATGACTTGTATACATAGAAGGGTGTGGTAGAGACTGGCCTCTCCTGTCAGACCCCGCTCTCAGATGACAGGTGTGCGTAGTAGTGTGTGGGGAGGGACTAGCCTCTCAGCTGAGACTTCTCTTTTGGATGACGGCTTTGCATAGTAGAGTGTGTGGAGGGACTTGCCTCTCCTCTGAGACCCCTCTCTTTGATGATGGGTGTGCATAATAAGGTGTGGGAAGAGCCTTAACTTTACTCACAACTCTTGCCAAGCTGATGGGCATAAATAATAGACTCTGATAAACACCATCTACACTGAGACTCCTTCCTACAGTAACAAGTGTGCATACTAAAGTGTATTCAAAGATCACCTACTCCTTTCTATTTTTCACAATCCTGCAAGAGTCTCTCTCTGTATTAAAATAAAATGAACTAACCTACTCATCACAGTACTTATGTCTTACACACCCCCTCTCAATAACAAGGTTCACTATATGCATTTCACTAGTAGAATGTATTGAGAACTCTCCTACTCCATTTTATTTGCAATCCTGCGAAATCGTACTTTAAAAAAAAAAAAACAATATACATTTATTTTCATCACAGCAGTTTTGCAGCGTGAATCTTTTCTGGATTCACATGCTGTGCATTATTCTGCCATCTAGTGGTTGGGTCCGGATTTCTTCTTAAAACCTTTTGTCTTTCTACTCTATTTGTTTTTAGGTCTAGCCTAGCGCAGCGCGCATGCGATGCTCTGCGAGGCTTCTTGTAGCTACAATGTGTGGGTCTGACTCCTCCACGTATTGGACTGGCTTTTGCATATGTCTTTTCAGAATAAAAGCCTGTAAATGGCTAAAGGTGGGTGCATGTCCCACCTCTTCTTAAAGGTTCACTCCCACGGGCGTTTTGCCTGCGGGAGCGAGCAGCGGCGCGCAGGGCGGCAGCTGCAGTGCCTCCTTGTCTCCGTGTGCCCGCCACCACCACTGCTCGTTAAATGGCCCAATTAAGTGTAAAGTGCACGCGAGCAGATGTCTGTTGCCTTTGCTCCCGCCTCCTCCTCCCTCCCTCGTCCTCCTCCTCTTCCTTTCCTGGGTGCGTGATAACTAAGAACTCTTCAGAAAACTAAAAAGTCTTCTGGAAGCTTGCCCCATCTACCGTCGCACTCCGCCCCTCTCTCCCCCCCCCCCGTCGAATTACTGGCAGCACAAGGGAGAGAGCAATTCCAAGAACACCCTATTTCAATTACGGCCACCCCAAAATTTAGGTGTTGGTGCAAATTGATTCAAATACCAGCTGGTATAGATGCCCAATATTTGAACATAAATCTGGTGCGAAAAGTAATACACTGGTGCTAATTATTCAAAATATACAGAGTCCACAAAATTAGATTTCTTCAAAAAGTTAACCATTTTATTCATATTCTTATTTCATCCAGCACGAAAATCAGCCAACACGTATTTCGTCTTCCCTTAGACTTTTTCAAGGCGATTGACAAGCAATATGACATCCCACGTATTGCATGTGGAGAAGAATTGTAACGTCCCTCATGTGGATCAAGTCTCACACACCGAAGAATGGAGATGTTATGTAGACATTCTGCAAAATTTGTTTCCATCCATCCCCCGCGTTTTACAGCGAAATCAATAATTAACTGTAGGGCAACCCTGATAAGTATCCAAGAACAGTAGCCAAGAACAGAGACAAGGTGGAGGACGTATCTCCACGGACTTGCGGAGGGATACTGTAACGAGGGCGGTCGGATGAAGAGCGGGATGAGCCCACAGGAAGGTGGGGAGAGTGTGATTACCTCCGACTCCCCTCTTGTTTTCCTGCAGCAGGACGAATGGACTTGGCCGGACATTCGAGCCGGGGACGTGGAAGACGAAAAGGAACACCTTTCCTTTAAGTGGGATGACTGGTCACTGAACCACGCCCCCTTCGATGACGACGAGGAGGTCGGCCCTTCAAAGACGGGAGGAAGGCGGAAGTACGGGTGTGCTAGCACCGGAGGCGCAGGAGGAGTCGAGGGAGTCGAGAACCAAGGGAAGCAGACGGAAGCAACGGAAGGAGCAGAGGCGGAACGGTCGCAAGACGGAAAGGAGCCAGGAGGCCAACGTTCCCGTGTATCGCCCAGCCACGTTCCAGGAGGAGCGTGGCTTTCGCAGGTACGAGACCGCTGGACGGGCTGGGTGGGTAAAAGAGAGAGCCCGAGAACCTAGTGCAACAGTCCCCGTATCCCGGTACCCCCATCCTGAGCACTGCCCTCACTTTTGTAGAAGTGTTACGCACCGTGTGACTCCTCACTACCCCCTTCCCTTGTCAGCCTGGTAGATACGTGCACTACTCTCACACCCCGCTCCTTTCTCTTTCCCTCCCCATCCACGCTTCCTCTGTACCCGGACGGACCCATGCTGGAGCGGCTACGAAGGGTGCGGACCTCGCCGAGGGACCGAGAACACAGAGAGAAGACAGAAGAACAACCCTTGCCTTATTATAGACCGGTCTCACGACAGAGGCGTGTACTTAGACCAATAAAGCCTTCTTTGACCCCCACCTGTCTCCCGTATGTGCCTCCTAACCCGCTACAAGTGGTGGAGAATGCGGGCATAGAGGCACCCATCTGTAATTCCACGATGGACGCCCTCATACAGCACCTGGTAAAGGGCCAAGAGCAGCTGGGATGGGCGGTGGAGAGACAGCTAACATCGGCGCAAGCGGACCGGGACACGTTTAAGGACACCATAACCGCTCAGTTGGAGGGACTGCACAGGGTGATGCGTGATCAGCCGCTCCCCACGCCGCAAGAACCTCGGAACCCAACCCCGGGGCCCTCTGGCATATCACTACAGAAGTATGTAGTGGGAGAGGACCCCGACGCCTTCATGCTCAATTTCGAACGAGCCGCACGGGCCTGCGGTTGGCCCGTAGAGAAGTGGCCGTTCTTCCTAGCCCCATTGTTGACAGGAGAAGCGCAAGCCGCCTATCAGGTGGCTAACGCAGCCGGAAACACCCCGTATGCTGATATTAAAACGGTCATATTGGACCACTTAGGTCTTGATGCTGAAGCGTATCGAGTACGCTTTCGAAGGGAGAGAGGTAACCCGGGAGAGAACCCAAAAACCTTGTTCTTCCGGCTAAAAATGGCTGCGGATAAATGGCTAACACCGCATATGTGTACCAAAGAAGAGATAATGGACAAGATCTATCTCGAACAGTACCTGGACGCTCTTCCCTTTAACACGCAGAAATGGTTGCGCCAGCACTCACACCTGACCACGGAACAAGCCATGGAAATGGCCGCTACGTTTTCCGGGCCCAACCCAAGCAGAGCGGGTTGGAAAATGAGAAACCCAGTAGGTCCCTGGTGTTCAAACAAGACAGGAGAAGCCATACGTTTATGGAACCACACAAACCACGACCCAGCAGACCAGAGACACCACAGTGCAGGGGACCCCAATGCTTCGAGTGTGGGGACTGGGGCCATATCGCGAGGTTGTGCCCCCGACGAAAACCCTCCGAAGAACCAATGGAGGTGGGATACGTCCCCAAATCCATTCTTTACTCCGCTGAGATGGGGAGCGCCTTTCACGTGAGTGTACGGGTGAACGGGACCAAGGTAAAGGCCCTCCTAGATTCGGGTTGTAGGCAGTCCGTAATACAGGGGGTCTTCATATTGCCCAAACAAGTTATCCCCGACACCGTGGTCCACATCAGGTGCGTCCATGGAGACGTCAAGCCCTACCCCGTGGCGGTAGTACCCCTGGTCCATTCCGACGGTAGCACCTATGTCCTCCGGGTGGGGGTGTTGGAGGGGTTACCAGAAGAGCTTATAATTGGGACAGATAACCCCGAATCACGAGACCTGTTCCTACACCGCCTTCGGAAAGAGACCCCACAGCCCCAACGAGGACCGGTAGCGACATCACCAGTACCCGCTTTCATAACCCCTGAACCCTGGACTTTAGACAAAGGTTTCAAATTTGCCCAGGCTAATGACTCCTCCTTATTCAATGCATGGGAACAAGCCCATAGAACACAGGACTGTACCAACCCTGTTTATCCACGATTTCTTATAAAAAACGGTCTTCTATATCGTCAGGGATCCAGAGAAGACCCCCTTCAACTTTTGGTCCCTCATACCTCTAGGGAGCAAATCATGTTCTTTTCACACTCACACTTGACTGCAGGACACGTAGGGAGCGAAAAGACTACCCAGAACGTGTTAAGACATTTTTTTTGGCCGGGGGTCTATAAAGATATTAAAACCCACTGTCAGGTCTGTGACATTTGCCAGATAAAGAACCTTCACCGGCCCCCAGCGGTCCCTTTACAACCCCTCCCAGTAATAGGTACCCCTTTCGAAAGAGTGGGAATGGACCTGATAGGACCCCTACCAAAGACACGCCGAGGGAACCAATATGCCCTCGTAATAATAGACTATGCCACCAGGTACCCGGAAGCCTTCCCCCTGAGAGCCACCACCACGCGCCTGATCTCCGAGAAGTTTCTGGAATTGTTTTCCCGGGTGGGGTTCCCTAAGGAGATCTTGACCGACCAGGGTACCCCTTTGTGTCGAGGCTAATGAAGGAGGTATGCAGGATTTTACAACTGCGGCAGATCAGAACATCGGTCTACCACCCACAAACCGACGGCCTAGTAGAGAGGTATAATAGGACTCTCAAAACCACATTAAAGAAAATGCTTTCCGTGAACGGCCGAGAATGGGACCAAATACTACCACTGGCATTGTACGTGATCAGGGGGCAAAAACAGAGCAGTCTGGGGTGTTCGTCTGCTCGAGATGCTATATGGACGACAACCCCGGTCGCTCCTGGAGATGACCAAGGAGGCGTGTGAGAAGGAAGAGGCCGAAGAAGAACGTGGGATGTTGGAATATACCCAGGCCCTAAAGTCAACAATAGGAAAATTGAGAGACCTAGCCTACTCCAACCTGGAGAAGAGTCAAGAAAAACAGAAGGCGTCCTATGATAAAGGGAAACGATGGAGACGACTGGAAGTGAATGATTGGGCCCTAGTATTACTACCCTCGTCCACGAAGAAGTTCCCGGCGGAGTGGATGGGACCCTACAAAGTCGTGGGGACCATTGGGAAAACCAGCTACAAATTACAGATCACCCCACGAAGAAGCCAGACCTATCACATAAACCTTCTGAAAAAATGGCTAGGACCCCCACCGAAAGCTGCCCACCTTACGTTACCGACGCACGCCCCCTCCTCTTCTACCTTGGAACAGTTGGTTGTCAACGAGGAACTGAGAGAACAGGAAAAAGAAGACCTCCAGAGAACCCTGATTCCCTTTTCCTCCGTCTTTTCGGACAAACCGGGAAAAACCACCTTGACCGAACATAGGATAGAGACGCCCCCAGGAAAGACCAACAAACAGCGGCCGTACCGAATCCCCGCAGCAAAAAGGAAGGCAGTACAAAAAGAAGTACAGGAGATGCTACGCCTAGGGGTCATACGACCGTCTAGAAGCGAATGGTCCTCGCCCATCGTGATGGTGCCAAAACCTGATGGTAGTACCAGGTTCTGCATGGACTTCCGCGCCCTTAACGACATCTCCTCCTTCGACGCATATCCCATCCCCCGCATCGATGAGCTGATCGAAAAATTAGGTGAAGCCAAATATATTACCACCTTGGACCTGACCAAAGGTTATTGGCAGGTACCCCTACGGGAAGAAGATAGAAGGAAGACCGCTTTTTCTACACCTGAGGGCTTATACGAGTTTACTGTTCTTCCCTTCGGCCTACACGGGGCGCCAGCAACATTCCAGCGCCTCATGAACACGGTGCTCCGGGAACATCAGTCGTTCACCTCCGCGTACTTGGACGACATAGTGATCTCCAGTCCTTGTTGGAAAACCCACCTAGCACATCTCCAGACCATCTTATCCGCCCTGCAACAGGCCGGCTTACACATAAACTCAAAGAAATCAAGGGTGGGTTACCAGAAGGTGAAATATCTGGGTTATGTACTAGGCCACGGGATGATTGAACCCCAGATTGAGAAAATCAGAGCGATAGCCGAAACCCCTTTCCCCAGCACCAAGAAGGAAATGAGAGCGTTTTTGGGGTTGATAGGGTACTACCGTCGTTTCATTCCCCAGTTCTCAGAGGTAGCCGCCCCCTTGACCGATACCCTCAAACAAGACGTAAAAGCACAGTCCCTCTTACACCCCACGCCCCTAATGTGGAAGGCATTCAACGGCTTGAAACGGGTTATAACCACTGGTCCCGTGCTCTCCTCCCTGACTTTACCCGTCCATTCATACTCCGCACCGATGCATCAGATTATGGAATTGGGGCCGTCTTATCACAGTTGTCTCCCGAGGGCATGGACCACCCCATCCTCTATATTAGCAGAAAACTCTTTCCCCGGGAGCTCCGATACCCTACCATCGAGAAGGAGTGCCTGGCGATAAAATGGGCTATCGACAAGTTGAGGTACTATCTCGAGGGCCGCCCCTTCACCCTATACACAGATCACGCCCCCCTCCAGTGGATGAGCAGGAACATTGCTCTGAACCCCAGGGTTCTTCGGTGGTTCCTCTCCCTGCAGCCTTTTTCCTTTACTGTGAAACATCGGAAAGGCTCAGAGAATGGGAGCGCTGACTACCTCTCCAGGTTTCCTCTCCCCGATCGGGAGAGTCCAAGGGGGGTGGTGTGTAACGAGGGCGGTCTGATGAAGAGCGGGATGAGCCCACAGGAAGGTGGGGAGAGTGTGATTACCTCCGACTCCCCTCTTGTTTTCCTGCAGCAGGACGAATGGACTTGGCCGGACATTCGAGCCGGGGACGTGGAAGACGAAAAGGAACACCTTTCCTTTAAGTGGGATGACTGGTCACTGAACCACGCCCCCTTCGATGACGACGAGGAGGTCGGCCCTTCAAAGACGGGAGGAAGGCGGAAGTACGGGTGTGCTAGCACCGGAGGCGCAGGAGGAGTCGAGGGAGTCGAGAACCAAGGGAAGCAGACGGAAGCAACGGAAGGAGCAGAGGCGGAACGGTCGCAAGACGGAAAGGAGCCAGGAGGCCAACGTTCCCGTGTATCGCCCAGCCACGTTCCAGGAGGAGCGTGGCTTTCGCAGGTACGAGACCGCTGGACGGGCTGGGTGGGTAAAAGAGAGAGCCCGAGAACCTAGTGCAACAGTCCCCGTATCCCGGTACCCCCATCCTGAGCACTGCCCTCACTTTTGTAGAAGTGTTACGCACCGTGTGACTCCTCACTACCCCCTTCCCTTGTCAGCCTGGTAGATACGTGCCCTACTCTCACACCCCGCTCCTTTCTCTTTCCCTCCCCATCCACGCTTCCTCTGTACCCGGACGGACCCATGCTGGAGCGGCTACGAAGGGTGCGGACCTCGCCGAGGGACCGAGAACACAGAGAGAAGACAGAAGAACAACCCTTGCCTTATTATAGACCGGTCTCACGACAGAGGCGTGTACTTAGACCAATAAAGCCTTCTTTGACCCCCACCTGTCTCCCGTATGTGCCTCCTAACCCGCTACAGATACTTATCAGGGTTGCCCTACAGTTAATTATTGATTTCGCTGTAAAACGCGGGGGATGGATGGAAACAAATTTTGCAGAATGTCTACATAACATCTCCATTCTTCGGTGTGTGAGACTTGATCCACATGAGGGACTTTACAATTCTTCTCCACATGCAATACGTGGGATGTCATATTGCTTGTCAATCGCCTTGAAAAAGTCTAAGGGAAGACGAAACACGTGTTGGCTGATTTTCGTGCTGGATGAAATAAGAATATGAATAAAATGGTTAACTTTTTGAAGAAATCTAATTTTGTGGACTCTGTATATTTTGAATAATTAGCACCAGTGTATTACTTTTCGCACCAGATTTATGTTCAAATATTGGGCATCTATACCAGCTGGTATTTGAATCAATTTGCACCAACACCGAAATTTTGGGGTGGCCGTAATTGAAATAGGGTGTGCTTGGAATTGCTCTCTCCCTTGTTTTGTATATTTACACAGTGTGTTACCTCTGTGATAATAGCATCTTTTGGTAGTAGGTGCAAGTGAGCTAAATTAGCACCCCATGTTAGAATATTGTTCATTGATTCACACTGTATAAAGTTTTTAGCGAAATATCTATTCTTACTGATTGTGCGGTGTTTTCCCGAGCATGGGAACTGCTACTACCAATATATATTTTTTTGAATTACTGGCAGCGTCACCTTACAGGGCTCCAGCTGCAAGAAGCTCTTTGCAGGTTTAATTTATGCAGGTGTGAGAGACTACTGCTCCCCCAGCCCTTCCAATCCCAACTCTTCCCCCTCCTCCACCACACAATTCAGCAGCGCACATCTCCTCTACAGAAGACCAGCACCGCGCCGGCACCCCTACCAGTGGCACCCAGCGAGATATTTTTAGGTCTCGCATGCGCTGCTCTGGCGAGACTTTTAGTAAGCGGGTTTTGGAAGTGCAAACAGTGGCTTTTGCTGCGGACTAGCCTGCGTTCACGCGAGCGTGTACGCGCGATCAGGCGCCATATGGCTTCCCTCGCCATCTGGACGCTCGCGTGAACGCAAGCTGGTCGCCGGCAAAAGCCACTGTTTGCACTTCCAAAACCCGCGATTACTTTCACTTTCACGGCCGCGCGGCCGTGTCAGTTTCACGGCCGCGCGGCCATTGCTTGTTTTTTTATCCGTGTGATTTCAATTCTTTTGGTATTTGTTTGTTCCTTGTGATTTCAATGCTTTGTGTTTTGTTTCTGTAGAAAGGAATTCTCACAAACTAAGTGAACTTTTCACAGAAGCCATGCTTTGTCTTTTAGCAATTCAGCTGTTTTGGAAGGTGGTTTCATGGTCGGAAAAAGGATTAACACATTTTAAAACAACAGCTTCGTGTTTGTAGGAACCATTACAGTAGCACAGCTTTATATTTGCTGTTTTAAAGTAAGAAAACCCGTATTTTAATGTCCCCTTTGCCTTAATGCTACATGATTACTAGTTGTTTAACAGGGGACAAATGTTTAGCAGTTTTGGGAAGAGTTCTTACTGTCGGTTGAATCATTAACATACTTTTAAACAAACTACACTCTGCTCCTTGTGGGAAGGAGTACATTCTGTCCCTTCTGCTTTTCTACCGCTTTCATGGCTCGGCCGCTTTCACTTCTATCAACCGCTTTTAAACTAAATAGCAACGAGTCCCGTCTAGAGCCGCAAAGCCACGTTATTTTTTAGGTTGAGCCCAGATAGCAATTTTTGGGGGGGTGGGGGATATGTTTCTTTGCCCTGTCTCTTTTCATTATTTCTGCTATGCGAAGCCTTTTGCTGGGTTTCAAACTTGCTGTTTCTATAAGGCAAAGTAACAGAGCATACTAGCTGTGATACCAGATCAAACAAAAGGTCACAAAATATCTTTTACGTATATGAGGAGCGCTACAAAGCCATTTTTTTTGTTAACTGTACCAAATGACAAGCCTTGTATGGTGCGTTAAATCGTGTGAAGGCCTTTTATTTAACTAGATTATTTTTTTGGTGCCCTACAAAGTATTTACCCCTTTCCCTCCACGCCAGACTGCGTGCCGCTAATTTACTGTTGATCAGTTGCTCAGTTACTGTTACACTGTACACTGTTAGACATTGTTGATCAGTTGTTGATTACTTGCTGCAGATCGCTTCAAAAATGTGTACTTTTTTATGGCTTTTGGCTATCTTTACCACGGAAACCAATTGTCATGCGCTCACATCTGTTTAGAAAGCCGATACCTACACTACATGAAAGAGAAAATGAGCCTAGCTGTAAAGAACTGCATCGCTGCTCACACTTGCAGATGTTTGTTTTGCTGTAAACATGGCATGAACTGTCCTCAATCTCCGGCTGTGAATCTTCACATAGGGACTGGAACCAAGTTGGCAACCTCCCAAATTATTTGATGTACATATCAAGCTACATTTGCTGTAGCTTTGTGTCTCTGGCGCTAACGCAGAAATAAACTGTCTTAAACAAAATAGCAACCAGTCTCCTGTATAGCCGCAAAACATCAGTATTTGGGGTTTGTAAACTTTCTCTCTAAGTTCACTTTACTCTGCCGCATGATTTCTTTTCTGCTTGATTTCTTTTTTGCGTGGTTAGGCTCGGTAAAAAATAATTCTGCCAAAATAAGGAAACGTCATGCTCCGAAACGTATAACAAGCATTGGCATAGCCAATAGGTCTCGCCTTTGGGACCTTATAAGTGTTTAGCCATGCAACAGTTGATGCACCAAGGATATTGTGCTGGATAACTAAATACTTATAGGGTCCCAAAGGCGAGACCTATTGGCTATGCCAATGCTTGTTAAAATTGACATGAAATGGTGTTCGCCCCAGTACACTCCATTTTAGTAGGAGGAAATACCCCCGAGAAGCGCCTGCAAACAGTAGCAGAAAGTTGACGAAATGCAGACCTCCTCCTCCCCCCCCCCCCCACCCCATGTGAGCTCTACCACCTAGCGTAGCTGAAGAGCCAACTCCCCCACTGTATCAGGGCCGTAAATAAGAGAGGGTTTGGGGAGAGGGTATATTCGTTTTCTAAACAAGTTTCCCGTTTTTTATTCTTTTAAAGACAAATAGATGAAAAGGATACATTATAAAATATAAATACATAATACTAATATGCAGTTGAAAAAAATATTTTTCCTATCACAAAAGATGATTACATAGTACCAAACATGCTTGCATAATTTAGCCTTGAGTAAGTCATTGAGTGTGATGCTTTGTATAGTCTCAAACATGGCTTCAGGGCGCTTCGGACTGAGACGTTTTTACAACACTTAGAAGCCTGCACGACAGAAAGGATTGTCTCCTCACGGAAACAGAATGGAGAAGGCTTACTTGGCCCTTACAGAGCCAGTACAATGTCGAGACAGTCTGCTTACCGATGAGGGTTTATTGGCCAGTAGCCATAATATGTTGCAGAGCTCCATGGTATGTGCTGCCCCTTTTCTCAGACGTCCGGGCAGATTTTGACTAGGGGTGCAAATTGGTATTATTAACCAGCTCAGTGTCCCAGTCCTGGAAGGAGGAACGACTGAGTCAGCCCTGGCATGCTTACTGGCGGATTAAGCAGCATCTCAGCAGCAACGATGTTACTAGCAAGCAGGCATTCTGAGGATGGAGACTAGAGCTCTTTTTCATAGTTTGTAACGACGCATGATAAAATGTATACTGGGACAGATTGTGAACGTGTTAGTAAAGGAGTAATTTATATTGCTGTTTTATTTCAAACACGTGCTTCAGTGGTGCTGGAACTTAGGGTGCTGGTCATCGATATCACCTGACCTTAGTGCCTTGATTGTCCTTTCCATGTAGCTGATATAGATTTTAAGATAGCTGTACTTTACTTTACAAGGATTTATGAGTGGGCTGCAGCACCCCTTCTTCCAGCGCCACTGTGTGCTGTCGAACAATAATACACAGCCCCCTGGTTCCATCGACTCATTTTGAGTGCTGGGCCCTGGTGCATCGATTTGTTAATTCCAGGCCCCCAGCAACAGCGCATTCAGAGGTAGGCACTCGGCTTTATTTCCAAAGAAAAACTACAAACTGGGCCTTTTCCCATAAACTAGCGACTTTAATCTGACAAAAGACATCGTGTGCCCGGCTTGTGTAGTGTCGTCGGCCCTAGTGCGTACTCCAGCCGAGCCCTCGCATCTTTCCTTAACCCCGACCTCAGTTAGACTGATTCCAGTGTCTCTCCCGTAGAGCCACTCTGTTACTGACAGGCCTTTTGTGTTCGCTTTCCCCGTTTTCACTGGCGCTGGGGTGCCACGGTTTCTAAGGCTGCACCGCCCTGGAGCTGTTGACTCGAACATCATAACAATTATTTTGACTACATTAGACTTACCTGTCAAAAACGTGTAAAAGATACAGTGTAATTTAGTGTGCTAAATTATTGCTGCAGCTGTCAAGCGCCTGGAAACAGTAATGGCGCTGTCAAGCGAGGAGCGGCGCCAGCGCTGCGGTTTGTGACATTACAGAGCCCGGGCTGCTCTGGGCGCTCCTCTGCGGCGGGTACTGTAACAGCGCTGGTGGTAATAGGCCCATCAGCGCTCCAATTTTCACGTCGTAAATGCAGTTGCAGGGTTTCTAGTAGGAGGCCGGCTAGCATGGCCCGTAGGCTGTAGAACTGCTTGCGATCGGTGAAGGGCATATTTTTGTAGCTCGGAGGTGGTAGGGTTTTAGCGTGGGAGGCACGGCTTAGGGTGTGGGGTCTATTTTGATGGTGGGTCTAGTGGGCACAAGTTTTCATCAGTACGAGCTTTGCCCCAGGAGTAGCCAGAAAATTAAATTACCTCTCCCCCACCTCCCCACTTTGAACTAAACCTCTGATGGCACCAAGCAAGCAAAGTGAGTGAGCCCAACCCTCCCTAGAAGAGTTCCCCTTTCTCTTCCATCCAACTATCTATCCATTCATCCTTTTACACTTCCATCCACCAGCTATCCACTATTTCACCTTTACATTCTGTCATCCATTCATTCTTTCATCCATCATTCAATCTTTCCATATTCCATCCTCCCGTCTGCCATTCATCAGTCTATCCATTCATCCACCCTGCCATCCACCCATCCTCCTATCATGCATCCTTCCATTCTGCAATCCATCCATCCATCCACTCTGCCATCCAGCTATGCAACCTCTGTGCCTGCCATCCATACACCCTGTCTGCCTGCCATCCTTCCATCCACCCATCCATCTTCCTTCCATCCATCCACCTACTCATCCATCATTCATTCATCCACTTTGCCATCCACCCATCCATCCAATTGTCCATCCACTCTGCCGTCCATTCACTTGTCTGTTTACCCACTCATCCATCCATTCTTTTACTCTGCCATCCTTTCACCTGTCTATCCACATATCCATCACTCATCCATCCTTTTACTCTACCATCCTTTCACCTGTCTGTTCACCTATCCTTTCACCCATCCTTTCACCCATTCATTCATCTGCTCACTTATTCATTCACTCATCTATCATTTATCCATACATCCTTTCACCCTTGCTACCATTCAATATCCCTCTTCTATTTACCCATCTTTTATTCTTCCTTGCTCCTGTTTACTCTTCGATTGAGGCTGTATTTCTTGTGAGCGACATTTATCAGTTTCCACCGCTGCTGAGGCTGATAAAGCAGGGTGTTCACAGCGCCCCTGCTTTGCCCTGAGATTACTGATTAGTTCCCGTGTGTGGGGATGAAAAGACTGTTTAGCAGTGTGAAAGACGTAGCTGCACGTTGGATTGATCCATTGGATTTGTGTTACTGAAATGGCTGCACAAAACACAAACCGAATTATCTGCAAGTTCATTGAAACTGTTGGGAACAGGTGACAACGGAAAGTCTAAAGGCACTTTGGTAGAGCAAAAATATGGCACCAGAGGAAATTTAAATTTGAAGAGCCTACACAAGATGGGCTGTACTTTTACACCGTTAGGGTGGCATGCTTTTTTAATGTCACTTGAGGACCAGCATGACATGTATGTGCTCTTTGCTAGAGAGCCAATGAACCTTAGTCTGGCGTCAAGGTCCTTCTTAGTTACTACTCACAGGGCCACGCAAATAGGCCAGTAAAACACTTTTAAATCTTGACATCTCACAACAGGTAACATTTCTGTTTCCCAGTTTAAGCCGGTAGGGGCTGAGCTCACTTTTTGAATCGCCTTTCAGTGGAATGCAGTCAAAACAATGTTAAAGTAGCTTTCTTTGAAAAAGAATGTTTGTGTCAACCACAACTTGTATTCTTCAGGTCAGTGGGGGCTCCCAGGGGCACAATGGGTGGGGCTAACATACACTTGAGGGGTAAGTGATTGAGTGTCAGCAGTGCAAGCGCACAGTAACCGTGCTGAACGCTTCTATACTTCAACCAGTGTCTCACTGATAGTGTGTTAGCTTTTTAGGTCGAGCCTGGGAAGCGCATGCGCTGCTCTGCGAGGCATACTGTATTCATGTATGGACTTGAAGCTCCGCCCATATTTTTCATTGGCTTGTGTCATAGTCCCTTGTAAATGCTGGCTCCTGATTCGTTAATAGGCTTGTTAGTCCCTCCTTAGTACCGCCTTGTCTTCATTTGTAACCTCCCATGATGACTGGCCCTTTTACTTCTGTTGTTACACGGTATGTCTTATTTAGTCTGTAAGCACTATTTTCTTTCATGAGTTTCTCCTACTGCAGGCACGACATGCGTTCCTGCAACATTCAGCGCACCATGCGCGCTTTCACTTTCCAAGCAGCCCGGGACAATGGCGGCCGCTTCTTTGAAATAAAATAGGACTCGCATTTACAAGAGTTTCAGCTATTGGCATTGTAAATGACAATGCCTTTTATTTATGTGTTAATTATCAAAAGAGATAAATAAAAGGCATTGTCATTTACAATGCCAAAAGCTTAAACTCTCGCAAATGCGAGACCTATTGCATTGCAAATGCTTGTATGTTGTTGGTGGGCGTCGACGGACCTCCATTTGGTGTCCCCTTGTGTCTTCGTCGTGCTACCTCTGGGAGCTCCTAACTTTATATTCCATCTTCAGATTCTTTTTTCCCATCATTGGGTCTAGATCTATGCTAAAAGAGCTCCAACAATTGGGAGGAAAGATTTCTTGAAAAATCTATATAGAAAGTCAACCAGAGAGAAGGAATCATCAGAAGAAGGTACTGGAGGTGTTTAGCGGAGAAGTGAGTACCCTCTTCGAGTACGGAGAATGCGCGTGCAGGGACCTCCCTGTGCTTGGTGATAGAAAAAACACTGTTCCAGTTCTGTAAAAATTGCCATCACAAGTTTGCCCAAAATGACCAACATCTGGTCTGCAACCTCTGTCTGCCCGTAGACCACCGAAGTGAGGACTGCAATGCATGCTCGGCGTTCACCCTGAAGACTCTGAGGGTGAGAGAGAGAGAGAGAGAGAGAGAAAGAAGAGCTGACTGCAACATGCAGGGCCAACATACACCTCCATTTCTACGAGATCTGGGCCAGTCAAGTGACGAGGAGGAGAACGTCGCAGAAGGACCAGGAGGAGAGGCAGAGACCGACATCCAGATGGTGTACGTTGAAACACAAAGGGGCAAGAAGACTTCTTGAGAGTTAAGAGAACTATCGTCCTCGAAAAAGTTAGGATAGTCTCGAAAAACGGACTCTAAGAATTCGAAGGGAGTCTTGGCGTCAAAGCACTCAATGACCACAGCCGCACCCAGAGACAAGAGTTCCCTTGGATCCTTTGAAAAGGACAATGCAGAGGTAAAGACCCCCGAAAAATCCAAGAAGTCGAAGGACGGTGGAGGAAAAGAAGCGTCCATGTCGAAACAGGAGTGGTCAACTTCAGAGAGACACGGTTCGCCATTGGCACCGTCTATAAAAGACTCTTCGAAGAGAAAACCAGACATTTTCAAACAAGTGTTGGAGAACGAAAGGAAGAAGCGAAGGCTCTAGGCCGAAATGGCTAGTCTTTTACAAAAGAAAAAGGGCTTAGACGAAAGTCTAAAACAATATTGAATACCTACTAAGGGTTCGACTATAATAGAGCAAGGGGAGAAAAGCGTTGAAGACATAGAGCCGCCCTTAACTCCTGAACCTCAGGAGGAGCAGGTAAGGGAAATATTCTATGAAGAGGAACAGATGTACATGGGTTCTGAGGCTTCGGAATACCAAGAAACACAATGGCAGGATCTCAAAACGGATTCCCCAGAGGAGACTGTCGACACATATCCTTCGAGGCCATCACCACCCGACTCCATAGGAGTGTAAAATCAGGTGGTTAAGAAGGCAGCAGATAGATATAGAGAGAGACTTGAGGAAAAACCCCAATCATGCTTTGTATTAGAAACCCTTCTGCCTACACAATCTAGAAACCGATTTCTCCCTATATTACCAAGTGTGTTAGATCGAGGGAAAGAATCTTTTAAGGAGCCTGCCACATGTAAAGCAGTTACTCCTCGAGCAGAGAATAAGTACAAACACTCCTCTTAGGATCCAACTTACATTAAGGAGACATTCCCAGCAGATACTATTCAAACATCCAGTGCTAGGAAAAGAGCAAATGTACCAAGCACAAAAGGCCCTCCCCCAGATAAGGAGAGTAAGAGGATGGACATCATGGACCGAAAGGTAGGGAGCAGTGTGGCAAACCAATGGCGCATTGCAAATTCCAATGTGTTGCTCAACTGCCACGCTAGCAACATTGGGAAGAGATAGGAGAGTTAATGAAATACCTACCAGAACAATATAAAAAATGAGCAACCCATCTGGTAGAAGATGGAAAAAATGTCACCAACAGTTGCTTAAAATCAGCCCTAGATGATGCAGATACATCAAGCAGACAAATGATGATTGCTATCACAGAAAGAAGACATACCTGGCTCCACACTTCAGGGTTTAAACCAGAAGTTCAAAACAATATCTTACGTGCACCATTTAATGGGGAACAACTCTTCGAAAGTGCAGTAGATGACACCCTAAATCAATTACAAAAGGATAATTGGACAGCAAAATCAATGGGGGCATTACAATTCAGAGGTAACATGTGTAGAGGAACAACTCCTTCAAGAAGACCTTCAGGAAGAGGGACTTTCCAGCAGCAACCTCCCATCAAACATACTAACAAACATATCAGGCAGGAAAGCAATCACACCACCAACAGCAATAAAGTTAAGACAGTCCTTTCACAGAAGTCCACGCTGAAGAGGACAACCACAAAGGGGAGGAGCACCTCCTGCAAGCAAGTGACTTACCAACAAGTACAATACACACTCCAACAAGATCCAGGAGTGTGTCAGCAAGGGAGGAGAAAGAACGAGAGGCAGACTTAAAACACCAAGCATTCCTACATCGAACATCAGTAGGAGGCAGGATAAAATATTTCCTTCAGGAGTAGAGGGAGATCACTTCAGACAAATGGATTTTAAACATAATACAATATGGATATTGCATAGAATTAGACAAGACACCTCCAGACAAAGGAGGAAGATACATTCCATGGAAGACACAACATGTCTACTCAAGGAAGTAGAGGAAATGTTGGCAAAAGGTGCAGTAGAATTGGTGCCAAAGAAAGCAATAAACAAAGGAAATTACTCAACATATTTCCTAATTTCTAAAGTGGACTGGACACTATGTCTTATCTTAGACCTAAGGATTTTGAAAAAATGATAAAAACGCTAAGATTCAAAATGACAACCCTGCAAGAGGTAATACAACAGCGACAGGTAGGGGATTACATAGCAACAATAGACATAAAGGACGCTTATTTACACATTCCCATGAACACAAAACACAAAAGATTCCTAAGATTTGTGATAGACAAAAGACTACCAGTTCAAGGTGCTAGTATTCGGAATAAAGTCAGCACTAAGGGTATTCACAAAGTGTCTAGCAGCAGTAGCAGCATACCTTTGAGCAGGGCGTACATGTTTATCCATACCTAGACTACTGGCTGGTAAGGGCAAACGCATACAAAAGATGCAAAGAGCATATTCAACAAGTAATAAGAAATCTATACCAGCTGGGATTCTCAATTCACTTGGAGAAGTAATCTCCAGAACAAGAGAAAATGTTCTTTGGGGACAGAATAATTTCAATTCAGGCGAAGTATTCCTCAGTGAGAAGAGAACAGTAGCACTGTTGAAGGTGACACAGCTATGCCGAAAGAGGAAAGCTATAACAGCGAGGACGGTGGGGAAACTACTAGGAATGATGGCGTCCTGAATCCCTTTGATTCCCAACATAAGACTCCACATGACACCATTTCAGCAATGGCTACAAGTTCAATGGTCACAGACAATGGGGAGTTGGGAAGAACTGGAGGTTGTAACGCAAAGGAGAGAAGAGGAGATCGGGTGGTGGAACAGGTCAAAAAGAACACAAGAAGAACTTTCACACAACCAACTCCACTGTAACCAAAACAACAAACGCCTCACATATGGGATGGAGAGCACGAATGAACAATCTCAAAATAAGGAGAGTCTGGAAAGCTCAGGATGTAGTACAACACATCAACATCCTGGAACTAAAAAAGTATTCCTAGCCTTAACCCTTTTGTTGCTAGGCCTTTTCCCCCCTGTGCTAAGCCTTTTTTTGGCTATTTGGGGTAGTTCGCCCTTAGGCCCCTGTACCTTTTTGTCCACATAAGTTATCCAGGCCAAATTTGCGCCCTTTTCTTCCAACATCATAGGGATTTTAAAGGTACCCAGGGTTTGTGGATTCCCCTGGAGGGGACCCAGACATTAGCCAAAATACAGTGGAGGGGTTTGGGCGTGCGCCAAGTGATGAAATTCAGAAAGTCAATGTTTCGTTTTCAATTAAGTCTTTATTTGTAAACAGTTAGTTCTCTTGAAATGGGTGATTTTACGGTCAGTCAACGCGTTTCGTTCTCAAGATGAGAACTTCGTCAGGGCTCAATAGGCGTATGTCCTTCTGGTGAAATGAACGATGAAATAAATGATAGTTCTGGTGAAATGAAATAGATGATAGTTCTACTTCAAGGGTGTAGTAGCCTAGCTCCAACTAAACCTCTTAATTAGGAATCGAATAAGTAATCCATCGCTCCGGTTGGTGTTCCAGGTAGTAACTCTGGAAACACTCGGAGTATCACAGGGCCTCAGTCGGCCTTTGAGGTATTTCTCACTCGGAACTTCACCTGCCAGAATGTTGCGTTTTGGGCCATTTCCTGTTGCGGGCACTAGGCCTACCCATACAAGTGAGGTACCATTTTTATCAGAAGACTTTGGAGAATGTGGGGTAGGTGGAATTTTGTGGATCCACGCAGATTCTAGAACTTTCCATCACAGGAATGTGAGGAAAATGTGTTTTTTTTTTTTTTTACAAAGTTTGAGGTTTGCAGGGGATTCTGGGTAACAGGACCTGGTGAGAGCAACACAAGTCACCCCCTCTTGGATTCCCCTGGGTGTCCAGTTTTTAAAAATGTATAGGTTTGCTAGGTTTCCATAGGTGCCGGCAGAGCTAGGGTTCAAAATCTACAGCTAGGTACTTTGCCAAAAAAGGGTCCGTTTTCACTGTAAAAATGTGGTGTGTCCACGTTGCATTTTGGGCCATTTCCTGTCGCGGGCACTAGGCCTACCCACACAAGTGAGGTACCATTTTTATCGGAAGACTTTGGGGAACGCGGGCTGGGTGGAATTTTGTGGATCCACGCAGATTCTAGAACTTTCCATCACAGGAATGTGAGGAAAATGTGTTTTGTTTTTCAAAGTTTGAGGTTTGCAGAGGATTCTGGATGACAGGACCTGGTGAGAGCAACACAAGTCACCCCATCCTGGATTCCCCTGGGTGTCTAGTTTTAAAAAATGTATAGGTTTGCTAGGTTTCCCTATGTGCCGGCAGAGTTGGGGTTCAAAATCTACAGCTAGGCACTTTTCAAAAAAAGGGTCCGTTTTCACTGTAAAAATGTGGTGTGTCCACGTTGCGTTTTGGGCCGTTTCCTGTTGCGGGCACTAGGCCTACCCACACAAGTGAGGTACCATTTTTATCGGAAGACTTTGGGGAATGCGGGGTGGATGGAGTTTTGTGGACCCACGCAGATTCCAGAAGGTTCCATCAAAGAAATGTGAGGAAAATGTTTTTTTTTTTTTTTTTTTACAAAGTTTGAGGTTTGCAAGGGATTTTGGGTAACAGAACCTGGTGAGAACCACACAAGTCACCCCTTCCTGGATTCCTCCGGGTGTCTAGTTTTAAAAAATGTGTAGGTATGCTAGGTTTCCCTAGGTGCCTTCAGAGCTAGGGTTCAAAATTCACAGCTAGGCACTTTGCGAAAAAAGGGTCATTTGGGTCAAGTGACTGGTTGTGCGAATGTTTGCATCAGTCTGTCAGTTGGTGTCGAAGTGGCTGTATGGGTGTGTGAGTGGGTATGTGAGGTGCTGTATGGGTGATTGATTGGTTGTCTGTGTACCTGTGTGGGTGTCTGAGTGTCTGTGTGGGTGGGTGAGAGGGTATTTGACTGCCTGTATAGATGAGTGAGTGGGTGAGTTAGTGCCTGTATGGGTTAGTAAGTGTGTGTGTGAGGTCTGTATGGGTGAGTGAGTGTGTGTATGGCTGTGTGGGTGAGTGGATGTGTCAGTGGTATAAGGTTGAGTAACTGGGTATGTGAAAGGCAGTATAGGTGAGTGATGGGGTATATGAGTGACTATGGGTGAGTGAGCGAATGTGAGAGTGGCTGTATGGATGAGTGTGTGCTTGTGTCAGTCACTGTATGGTTGAATGAGAACGTGTTAGTATCTGTATGAGTAAGTAAGTGGGTGCATGTGTTTGTGACTGTCTGGGTGAGTAAGTGGCTGTGATTGACTATGGGTGAGTGAGTAGGTGTGTCAGTAGCTCTATGGGTGACTGACTCAGTGTATGAATTTGGCTGTTTGGGTGTATGAGTGGATATGTCAGTGGCTGTATTAGTCAGTGGGTGTATGAGTGGCTGTATAGGTGAGTGAGTGGATGTGTGTGTAGATCTATACATCAGTGAGTGGGTTTGTAAGTACTGGTATAGTTCTGTGAATGGGTTTGTGAATGGTTGCGTGGGAGTGGGTGTATGAAAGGTTCAATGGGGGAGTGAGTGGATGCGTTAGGGATTTTGTGGATGATGTCAACAGTGATGTTACTGACCATGCCATGTGTGATATAATATGTGAGATCATAAGCAGCGCATTGCTGGAGCGCGAGTTATAGTTAGCGCAGCTAACTATAACTGCTGAATTTCACATCTCTATAACCTTTGTTTTAGTCAGTGAATTTCTAAGGTTGTTTTAAATGCTAATTCCTAACTATAACGTCCCTGTAATCTTTGTTTTTTTCAGTTAATTTCTATGTTTTTTGAGTAGTAATGGCATTTGCAGAGTGGTGGCGAAAGGGGGCGGGGCCTCTGACCAGCTCTCAGGAATCCCGCTGTGTAGGACTTACCGACAGTACTGTGAGGACATCATGGCCCACAAGGTCCCTCAGCATCCAAAAGGACTTCATTCCCCAACTAGTAGTGCGCCAGGGGATGCGTTTGCAGAGTGGTGGAGAAATGGGGCCTGGCCTCCGAAGACCTAGTAGCAATCCTGCTGTGTGGGACTTACTGGCGGTAACAGGAGGGGTTGTTCGCCCCTAAGGACCCTCAGCTGCCAAGGGGACTTCATCCCCCAACTAGTAGTGCACCAGGAGGCAGGTTTGCAGAATAGTAGAGAAAGGGGGCGGGTCACGAAGACCCCTCCGCAATATCGCTGTCTGGGACTTTTTGAAGGTAACAGGAGGGGGTAGTTGGCCCACAAGAGGTTTTTGTAGGCCGTGCCCCCTTTTTCCCCCGCTCTGCAAATGTGCCTCCTGATGCACTTCTGGTTACTTTTGGCTAAAGCCCCGGGGAGGAGGCGGTCCCCGGTGCTGTGGGGGGGGTGGTCTGCGCAGACCCCCCAGCATTATTTAAATGTAAAGCCCCGGGGAGGTGGCGCCCTCCCGGGGCTGTGCGGGGGGGTCCACGCGCTCCCATATTTATTTTTAAAGAAGCCCCGCTCTCGTTAGTGTAAGAGTATGGCCCCGGGGGATGGGGTCCCTGGCCCTGTAAAGGCTTGGGGAGGTGGACCGCAAGCCCCCTTCCCAATAATTATAAAGAAAGAGTGTCCCAGGTGGGCACAGGGACACAAAAGTGAATGATAAATGAGCAACTGGAGCCGCTCATTTATTATTCACTAGTTCTTTGGTGGAGCGCTCCATATGCCCTGCAAATGCTTTTTGGTTTATATTTTTGTAAGCTTGGTGGTGCCCCTAGATTAGGGAGGGGTACCACCAAGCCATCTTTATTGTTGTTGGGGGGCTGCAGGGAGTCCAGCAGTCCCCCAGTAACATAAAACAAAACAGTAGGTCACCTGGGACATTAAATAGATGACCCTGGAGAACTTACTATATTTTTTTAAAGCTCTCCTAGCTGCAGTTCAGTGCGCTTCAGCTCGAGTGCAAGTCCCTCTTATGGTTGTTTTTATGACTGCATTTTGTGGGCTGAAAAATGTTAAAAGAAATACTCAGAGACATGTTGGATATTTGTTTGTCTATGACTATTTTAAAAAATTTCTACTGCGAAATATACTAATAAAAACTTTGTAAAAAAAACTTTATTAAACACTTTTATAATAATCACTATTCAATCAATCAATCAATCAATAGACTTTATTTTGGTCGAAGGACCCTAAAAGTGCTACAAGCAATACAGTACAATGCGTAATAAAAAATAGTTACAAATATCTAATAAAATACATATATACGTTGCATATAAAAATGAGTTGAGATACCTAATGAAATACATATGTTACAAAACACAAGAGCAATTATCAAGTATCAAACTAATATTGAATAAAAGCCCACATTATCAATCCCTCCTCCTAAATGGACAAGTAAAACCAATAGCAGCAAGAGCCTCTAAGAAGACCTAATATTGGGCTGAAAGGGTACATTATGCTGTCTAGGTTCTCCAGTCCAGCAATAGATTAGATGGGGCCTAATATCATATATATCGGTATAAGCTTGTTACAGGGACTGGAACATAATAAAACCATTGCTAGCTTATGGAAGGACAGTAAGTATCGAAACTTAGGAACCGCTGTAGCCACTTTTTGCCTACAGGGCTTGAGGCAAAGACAAGGAGATGAGGGACGGAGCGCTGAAACTTTTCAGACACTCACCCCCAGTCACAGATCTGGGTTGAATCCATCATCGTTCTTCAGCTCACTTCGCCACCTCAGTTCAGACCCAGCTATATGCAAATCAGTCTTGTCCCTGTGCCTCATGGTAACAGTCCCGCCCGAACTGCCAAGCCAGGTCTTCCCTGAACCGGAAACAAGAATCCTGGGACCGGTTTCGGGGTAACACCCCATATCAGCCAGGCTAGCTTGAATCCAGTGGCAAAGTGAGCAAGGGAACCACATCTGGGCATAGCCTGCCAACTGAGGGCGAACAAAGCAAACACAAGAAGATGATGGACGGAGCGCTGAAACTTTTCAGACACTCACCCCCAGTCACAGATCTGGGTTGAATCCATCATCGTTCTTTAGCTCACTTTGCCACCTCAGTTCAGACCCAGCTAAATGCAAATCAGTCTTGACCCTGTGCCTCATGGGAAAAGACCAGCCCGAACTGCCAAGCCAGGTCTTCCCTGAACCGGAAACAAGAATCCTGGGTCCGGTTTCGGGGTAACACCCCATCTCAGCCAGGCTAGCTTGAATCCAGTGGCAAAGTGAGCAAGGGAACCACGTCTGGGCATCGCCTGCCAACTGAGGGCGAACAAAGCAAACCCAAGGAGATGATGGACAGAGCGCTGAAACTTTTCAGACACTCACCCCCAGTCACAGATCTGGGTTGAATCCATCATCATTCTTTAGCTCACTTTGCCACCTCAGTTCAGACCCAGCTAAATGCAAATCAGTCTTGACCCTGTGCCTCATGGGAAAAGTCCAGCCCGAACTGCCAAGCCAGGTCTTCCCTGAACCGGAAACAAGCATCCTGGGACCGGTTTCGAGGTAACACCCCTCATCAGCCAGGCTAGCTTGAATCCAGTGGCAAAGTGAGCAAGGGACCCACATCTGGGGATATCCCTGCCAACTTAGGGCGAACAAATCAAACACAAGGAGATGATGGACGGAATGCTGAAACTTTTCAGACACTCACCCGAGTCACAGATCTGGGTTGAATCCATCATCATTCCTTAGCTCACTTCGCCACCTCAGTTCAGACCCAGCTATATGCAAATCAGTCTTCACCCTGTGCCTCATGGGAACAGTCCAGCCTGAACTGCCAAGCCAGGTCTTCCCTGACCCCGAAACAAGCATCCTGGGACCGGTTTCGGGGTAACACCCCTCATCAGCCAGGCTAGCTTGAATCTAGTGGCAAAGTGAGCAAGGGACCCACGTCTGGGCATACCCTGCCAACTTAGGGCGAACAAAGCAAACACAAGGAGATGATGGACTTAGCCCTGAAACTTTTCAGACACTCAGGGCTTGAGGCAGCATATTTTTTTTCTTTAAAACCTCTTTTTATTGAAAAGAACATATTATGCATTACATTATGCCATCATTGACATTACACCATTATGCATCAATGTCTTCCTATAGCAAGGCATATTCTTGATTGTTTCCCGCTTGTACTTTGTCTGTGCACCACCCTCCCTTGAGTATTCCCTCTAATCATACTCATCATCCGATATTGAAAGTCTCGCTTGGGCTACGGGAGCTGTGCATGGGAGTCCTCTATATTCATTCCATTTGTTCCATACCCATCTCCACTTCTGGGGGCAGCCTCTGTTTGCGTAGATGGTCTTTTTCGGCTACCATAGACCAGTCCATATCCCTCTCCCAGTCTTTTAGGGATGGTGCCGCTTCAGCACCCCAGTTTTGTGCTATATTTCTTTTTGCAATCATAAAACCCAGTGTTACACCAATCTGTTCTCCCCTCGCCTGATCCGTCACATCCCATATGTTGAGCAGGCACCACTTGGCTGATAATTGCAGTCTCGCCCCATGTACCTTATTCAATTTTTCTATTATTCCATCCCAATAGTATTGAATTTTCGGACAGTCCTATATTGTGTGAAAAAACGTTCCTTTGCTGACGGCAGCCTCTGAGTCAGTGGGTCCAGTTGCCTCTCCATCTTTACCAATGTGGTGCAGGAAAGATATGCCCTGTGTAATATTTTTAATTGTATTAGGCGGAAGCAGGACCTGATAGCTACTTCTCTAAGGGAGGCCAGGGCCTCAGTCCACTCATCTTCCTGTATGTCTGATATATATCTTTCCCAGTTTTCTCGCAGTCGTGTTACCATATCAGGGGCGTTGTTCAATATGTTCCTCAAGTAGTCTGTTTTCTATTGGTGATGACTCTGGCAGAGTTTCCTCTTTGGGAATTCTCGCTCGCAGGGCATGCCGGAGTTGTATATATCGAAATGCCTCAGTGGGGGCTAAACGGTATGTCCTTTGCAGGTCTATGAATGGTATTATTCCCTTTCCTGAATATATATTTCCCACCCTTGAAATGCCCAGCAGGTCCCATTTATCAAACCCTTGTCTCTTGCCCATGTCTCCAAGAATATCTGACTCCCACAAGGGCGTCGCTAAGGTAATCTTGTTTTTCCATCCTAGATTATTGAGTGTAGAGTGCCACATTTGAATCGTTAGGGCCATGGGCCCCCCCCAAGGGGTAAGTTTTTGATTTGGTGTATAATGCTTATAAATGTCCCCCTGGTTGTAAGACCAAGTGATCCATAGGGAAGGCTGGATCCGTCATAGGTTGATGTCCCCATTGGTTGATCACTGTCAGCTGTGCCGCCCAGAAGTATGTTTAGATATCTGGAAGTGCAATTCCACCATCGTACCATCCCAGCATTAATTTATTGAGGGCAATTCTAGGGGCCCCCCATCCCACAATAGAGTGCGGACCTCACCCTGTATGGCTCTAAAATAGTTATTAGTTACTAGAAAGGGTGTGTTCTGTAAAATGTATAAAAACTCTGTAAAGCCATCATTTTAAAGAGGGCAGCCCTTCCCAGTAAGGAGAGGGGGAGTGAGCGCCAATGTTGCACATCTCCGTTCAGTCGGTTTAATGGAGCGTGTACATTTTTGACGGTGAATAAATCCTGGTGAGGTGTGACGAAGATTCCTAAGTATCGGAATCCCTCCAGCTCTACTTGTGCCTCACAATCTTTAGGCAGTCATGGTGTCGGTCCATATAAGGCGAAGATCACTGATTTGGACCAGTTGATCGTGAATCCCGAGTATCTCCTGAACGTGGCAAAAATATTCAGAATCCTAGGGATGGAGGACAGGGGTGATGCCACATAGAGAAGAATATCATCGGCGTATAGTGATATTTTGTCCTCCCAATCTGCCGTCCATCGGAGGCTTCGGATCAGTGGGTTGCCTCGTATCCTGGCCGCTAACGGCTCCAGGACCAGTGCAAACAGGAGGTACGAAAGGGGACAACCGTGTCTGGTTCCTCGATGGAGCGGAAATATCTGTGACACTCTCACATTCACCACCACCACCTGTGCCAACAGAGCTGTAAATTAGGAGTTTGATCCTGGCCAGGAACCGGGGTCCCAGACCTCTGTGTTCGAGCACTGCAATTAGATATGGCCACTCGATGGTGTCGAAGGCCATACGGGCGTCAAGCGATAGAACTATCGCATCCTCTTGAATCCTATTTATGCGTCCTAGGACCCCGTGAGGGCATCTCAGATTGAGGGCCGTATTTCGTCCTGGGCATGAACCCGGATTGATCCGGGTGTACCAGCTGGGAGATGATCGGGACAGGCCGGAAGGCCAATAGCTTGGCCAGGATTTTTTTTTTTTTATTAAAACTTATTTTTATTTATATCTTATATAATTGGTACACATTATATAGATATGAGAGTACAGGCATATACATGTCACATTGAGTAAGCACACAGTGGTTGTTTACAATTGTATCTATTCCGTAACTTTCCCTCTTCATACATAATATTATTATTACTTCGTTGAACAATAAACACATCACAATGTCTCGATCATGACCCTTATTCGCTGACATCCGACTCCGACTCATCTAGAGGCGGATCACAAATGTTACCTCTAAAATCATTCCATTTCACCCACACCCGTGTCCATTTCTTGGGGCACCCTCTATGCACATAGACCACTTTCTCTGCTATCATTGCTCCGTCCATATCTCTGCACCATTGATGATAAGTGGGAATTGTCCTTGCTCCCCAGTGTTGAGCAATGTTACGCTTCGCTATCATCATGCCCAGCGTAGCCCAGTTTTGGGCCGTTTGGTTAAGATCTGTCGGCTCCCAGATATTAAGGAGACCTCTCCTAGGTTCCGGCACGACGTCAGCCCCACTAACCTGTGAGATTGTGCGCATGATAGTTTCCCAGTAGGGCTTGATCTCTGGGCACTCCCATATAGTGTGGTAAAAATTACCCGATATCCCACATTGCCGCAAACAAAGTGGTGTGTCAACTCGACCCATTCGGTGCATGGTTATCCTTGAGTAATAGATTCGATGTAGGATTTTTAGTTGTACTAATTTCAATTTGGAGGGTATAGCAACTTCTCTCGGGGACGCTAGTGCCTCCTGCCAGTCTGTCTCGTCCAATTCCCCTATGTCAGTCCGCCATCTTTCCCTAAGAGTTTTTGTGGGGTCCGGTTGATTGTTTATAATTTTACGATAGGTTTGGGAAATAGCTTTTTTAGTCATGTGATCTGTCAACAGTCTATCCTCTAACGGTGAGGCCTCTGGGAGTTCAGTGCCCGGTGGAATCGTTTTTGTAAGTGCATGCTTGATCTGCATGTAGCAGAAAGTTTCTGTTGGCGCCATCCCATATGTTTTTTGAAGCTGAGAAAATGTGATGACCTCACCCTTACTCCACAGATCTCCTACCCTGGAGATACCTATTAGGTCCCTCTGCCTAAACCCTTTACTATTGCGTAATCTACCTAATCTTCGGGTTTCCCATAGTGGTGTAGATTGCGTTGAAACCCCTTCCCAGCCAAGTGCTCGAAGTGTATTGAACCATATTTGTACAGTGTGTGCAGTAGGTCCCATGAGTGTGTGCCTTCGGGATTTATTGTAAAGCGCCCCCATAACGTCCTCCGCGCCAAGGATGTATCTATCCATGCGAAACGCCGGTTCCTCTTGTGGAGCGTGGAGCCATTGGTTTATTACTATGAGTTGTGAGGCCCAGTAGTTAGCTTTTATATTTGGTAGGGCAATACCGCCATCGTACCAACCCTTCACTAATTTTTGCATGGCTATGCGAGCGGGCTTCCCATCCCAGAGGAGATTGCTCACTTCAGCTTCAATCGCCTTGAAATAGGTGGGGGGAACTGGGAACGGAGTATTTTGTAGGGCGTAGAGGAATCTGGGGAGCGCCATCATTTTGAAAAGGGCAGCTCTTCCCAATAGTGTCAGTGGTAGGGATTGCCAATGTTTAACGTCTCGGCGAAACCTTTTTAAAGGCTCTAAGAGGTTTTTCTCGATAAATTGCGTGGGCTGGGGCGTGATAAAAAGTCCCAGATATTTAAATCCTCCATCTGCGATCTGTATCTTGCAGCCTCGCGGTAGTCTTGGGGGGCAGCCATTAAGCACATACATGAGCGATTTATCCCAATTAATAGTATAGCCGGAGAACCTACTGTACGCTGCGCAAACATCTAGGAGTCTACCGATGGAGCTCCCGGGGGATGCCATATATAGCAACACATCATCCGCATATAATGAAATGCGATCCTCCCAATCCTCCGTCAATTTTAGCCCCCGGATGATAGGATCTCTTCTTATCCATGCCGCCAACGGCTCAAGCACCAGGGCAAACAGTAACGGTGATAATGGGCAGCCCTGTCTTGTGCCCAGTCCCAGAGGGAAATCAGCCGAAATGCGCCCATTTGCCACTACATGTGCCATTGGTTTTGTGTATAATAACTGTACCCATGCACAGAATTTGGGGCCAAAACCCATGTGCTTAAGGACAGCAAAAAGGAATGTCCTTTCGACTAAATCAATGGCCATACGTGCGTCCAATGAGAGGATGACGGCATCCTCCGTAACGAAGGGTATGCGGGCCATTACGCTATGCAATCGCTGCAGGTTAAGCGCTGTATTACGGCCTGGCATGAACCCCGACTGGTCCGGGTGTACCAGCGTTGTAAGATATGGTTGTAACCTAGCGGCTAGTGTTTTTGCCAGTATTTTAGCTTCCGCATTCAGCAGTGAAATTGGCCTATAGGATGTGCACTTCTGTGGTGGTTTACCAGGTTTGTGAATTGCCACTTTTGTTGCTAGTCGTTGATCCCTGGGCAGTTCACCCACTTCTAGGCTGACTACGTACATTTTAAGCAAGTGCGGTGCGATTTGACTTACTGCTTTTTTGTAGAGTTCGATAGGTACACCGTTAGGTCCTAGAGCTTTCCCAGTTTGTATTGCTCCTACTGCTAGTGTCAGTTCTTCCGGTGTCAAATCTGCCTCTAGCTCTTGGGTATCTTTGGGTGTGAGTGTAGGCATCTGGATATCCCTGAGGAATGCAAGATTGTCGGCCACTGTGACCGTGGCTGTAGATGTATATATTTCCTCATAGTGAAGTGCGAGCACGTCAACTATTTGCTGTGGGTCTGTGGTGGTGACTCCATCGTCTAAGCTCAATTGTGCCACCCAGCGACTAGCACGTTCCCGCCTATCTAACCAGGCTAAAAGCTTACCTGCCTTATCTCCGACTTCATAAATTGTATGTTGTGTTTTGGTTAGTCTAGCCTTCGCCTCCTCCCACATATAGTCCCTATATTCTTGTTTGGTCAGGTCTAACTTGTGTGCCGTGATGTCATTAGTATCTAAAGCGTGGTCTACTTCAGCCAGACTTACCTCTCGCTCTAGGGTCTCTAAGTGTTTTAATTTGTCTTGTTTATAACATGTGATTAGTGAAATTGCTTGGCCTCGCAGTACTGTCTTATATGCCTCCCACAAAGTCGTCGGGGATGTTACTGAGTGCTCGTTGTCCGCAAAAGTACTATCGCATGGTTGTATTTAGACCTTTCCATATCTTAGGGTTTTTAAGGAATCCAGGGTAGATGGGAAAGATTCGACTTCGCCCCACGATATGAGATGTATATTTAATTAACACAGGGGAATGATCGGAGATACCCCTAGGTAAGTGGGATACTTCCACAATTCTTTCTAAACCTGTCGCCGGCGTAAGGATATAATCTATTCTTGAGAGGCTGTTATGTACTCCCGAGCGGAAGGTGTATTGCCGCTCCTGCGGGAATCTCGATCTCCAGACATCTATAAGACCAAATGGAGGTTTTTGCCGCCTTGATCCCTGGGGAGTTTCCGATCTAACGTAGAGTTAAAGTCTCCCCCCATTATTAACTCGCCCTGTGGGAGTGACAGTAGGAAGCTACCAAGGGCTGGAATGCCACCTGTTGTAAAGCCGGAGGGATATATACTGAAACTAAATTATATGTGCGTCCTTCCCATTGGCACGATATAGCTGAAAAACGCACCTGATCGTCTGTCCAAGATCCAGTAACAATAAGTGGAAAGCGTTTATTTATCAGAACGCCCACCACCCGAGAACCCGAAGTAAATTCGGAGTGCGCCGACATTTTGAAACCCCATCTATCCAAGGCCTTACAGGTTGACCCCACCAAGTGTGATTCTTGGATCAGGGCCACTGCTGGTGCTTTGCGTTTAAGATATTGTAGGACCAGTCCTCATTTTATCTTATCGCAGAGGCCATTTACATTCCACGATATAACGGATAAAGGAGGGCCGTTCGTGTTAGGAGTCATGGGTTGTGCGGTTTAAAATATCGATCGGGATGCTTATATGCGTCATATTTTACAGCGTTAAGGAGAGAGAATAACAAACCATGTGGCATGAACATTACACATATACTTTGTATATATTCAATAATCTTGCAGTGTACCTGTACAATTAAGAAATCCATTACAATAAACTGGTCCCCAGCCCCCACCCCCCTCCCTGCCTCCCTGCACGACGGACATAAAACTACCCGCCACCCAAACTTTGCAGAGTGCTTATTTCCTAGAACTAGTACTTGCGTGAGGGGGAGAGCAGTCCGCCGATCACCCCGATACATCCCCGCGATCAGGACATTATGTATCGATTGGCTGCCCAAAAATTAAATAACTAATTGTACATCAGTCGAAACGCCAGATCGTGCAAAGTTCGCAACAGGTCCAGTCTCGAGCACTGGTCTTCAGCTGTAGTGTCGCCGGTGTTGTGGGTCCACGTCTTTATCCTTATTAACACTCTACCCATTCTAAATCTGGATGCTTATATCTGAGCAATCTTTTCAGTTTCCGCCCGTCGCCTGGAGTAAGTCTTCTGTGGAATCTGACTCCCTTGATTCTGTTGTGGCAGTGTCCCTTAGTCGCTGTTGTTGTTTCTTGCCTAGCCGTTTAGGCCCAGTGGCTTGGCGCCATCCCTCCAGCCAGTTGTGGGCTTCTTCCGGTGTCGCAAAAAAACAGATTTTTCCCTCAGCTTCTACCCTCAACTTTGTCGGGAATAGCATTGAATATTTTAGCTCTCGGGTTCTAAGTTCTTTCTTAACTTCCAGAAAGCTGCATCGTTGTTTAGTTACCGCTGCTGTGTAGTCTGGAAAGAATGCCACCGTATAGTTCTCTAGGCGGACTGGAGGAGCAACTCGTGCCGTTTGCAAGATCACGTCCCGATCTCGAAAATAGAAGATGCGGGCAAGGATGGGCCTGGGGGGAGCCCCCGGTCTTGGTCTGCCACCCGGCACTCGGTGGGCCCGTTCCACCGCAAAGAAATTGGACAGTCCATATGGCTGCAGCTGATTCTTGATGAGGTCTTCGACAAATAGATCCAGCGCAGGGCCCCCCGTTCCCTCCGGCACACCAATAATGCGGACATTGTTACGTCTCGAACGGCCTTCATGGTCATCAAGTTTGGCCGCCATTAACTTATTATCTGCTTCTAATTGTCGGACCTGACGCGGTAGAGCGGTCGTATCTGTGGATAGGGCTGCCGTTACGCTTTCAACCTCTGTCATTCTCGTGGCCATTTTTTGCAAGTCAGCATGCATCAGTGAAATGTCTGTGGAGATCGACCCCACCGAGGTTTGGACGTTGTTCAGAGCAGTCATGATGTCTTGCAATGTGACCTCTGCAGGCTCTTTGGTCGAAAGGCACTCTCCCTTTTCTGTGTTTGAATCAGATTGTGTCGGCGGATCTTTGCTATAGGCGTATTTGTCAAGTTTAAGGTTCTGTGCAGTGCGTTGACCTCAGCCCCCCATTGCAGCTATTTCACCGGGGCACCGCTTGGAGCAAAGTGGGTGGGTGACAGTATTCGCCGCTGCCTGCGGGACTATCAGTCACGCGCGGCCTTTCGGTTTTCCTGCCCTCAACCCCTGTTGTAGTAGGTAAGTGGTGCCCATGGGATGTTTGATTTTGTCAGGGAGCACTTACACTATGGGCTCGTCGCCTCTGCGAGAGTCTTGGTAGTAGAGCAGCTCAGAGGTATCTCGGTTAAAGCACCGTCAGTTAAATTGCCTCTCGTGATACGTCGTCACAAGGCTGCCCCCTCTGCGCCACAATTACCTCTGGCAGTTGGTCTGCTGGCTTTGATCACTGGTGCCGTTAAGGGGTGATTCACATTGGCTGGTGGAGTAGATTTGCGCGTTAATTGCTGTCGGGGGTCTGCACACAGACAACATGCAGTCAGCGGCTCATCCCTGGCAACCACTGTGGTGTCGCACCGATCGAACCTGCACAGAACCCAGCCGATGCTGCCCAGGAAAATGTCACTGCAGCTGCCGTAATTGGTGCAACTTCTTCTACGCTTAACTATTTGTAATTTATTTGGGCATTGGTAACAGTATGTGCGCGTGGACATCTGGTGGTCCCCCCTAGTAGTTGGCTGATCTTCCACCGTTAGATCGCTCGTGCAGCACCGGGGTCTGCGCTGCAGTAATCAGTTGTTGCGCGTTTCATTTGAGTTCACAGGCGGTCAGCCTGAATCGGAACTTACCGCCCTCCCTGTGCAGCTGGTCTCACCTCCGCCCAGCGGACCCGGATTCTGCTGCAGTTCTCGCTGTGTGGTCTCCGGCTTACTTTTGGGCCGGGTTCAGATCCGCACTGCAGGAAAGGCATCTACGTGGCGATCAGCAGCAGTCTGGCACCCGATCTATACCAGCAGTTTGTGTTGCCCTCAACGGAAGAACATCGCCTTCACCACTCCGCTCAATCCGGGTCACATGTGTCTTCCGTTTCTCGGCCACCAGATTACTCGAGACCCCGGCTGCAGCATACGTCACAGGCCGCATCTCTTGCACTCGACGTAAGTTTACCGTTGTTCGTGTCTTGGAGCTTTTATCTAGCTGTGCCGGTGCGCTAGCATTTCCGACACCTTATCTGGTGTTTTGGTTTGTTGTGGATCGTCTGATCAGCCTGCGGATTAATTGGGATGCCTCGGCAATCGCGAGCCTCTCTAGGCAGCGGCCATTTCCTTAGGCTTCTAACCACGCCCCTTGGCCAGGATTTTTGCCACTGCGTTAAGCAAGGATAATGGTCGGTCTGATCCATATTGAGCTGGTGGTTTCCCTTCTTTTTTTTTTTTTATCTGTTTTTATTGTATTTGTAAATTTGAACATAGGCTTGAAAGGTAACAGACAGTCGATATACAATTGTACATATCTATCCCTCCGATATCCCACAATATACAGATCTCTGTTATAGGTGTGGAGTATTACATTACATGTTAATGACATCTGTAGGGCCTCTTAGCTAGCAATAAGTTGGTCCAACATGTGCGGCCCATCGTGTCCAGGCAGAGGTTATCAGATCAGTCCAGGTATTTTTGTCGACATGTCGTTATTTAAGGTCCTTTTGGTTCACATAATGCGGCTGGTTAAACAGATAGTAAAGTTGAGACAACATAAGAATAATAGTAAGAACAACAACAACAGCAGCGTTGACCGACCCTTTTGCAATGTGTCTCCCCAGTGTTTCCCCCCCTGGGACTACACGACCGTAGCCTCCATACTGTCGGCGCCTCTCCTCACCAGTTGGTGGTTTCCCTTCTTTATGTATTACCACGGTCGAGGCCAGTCGTTGGTCTCTAGGTAGTATACCCATCTCCTCACTCTCCTTATACATTTCGAGCAGATAGGGTACTGTATACTTGGTTGTGGTTTTGTATAATTCAATTGGTATCCCGTTGGGACCCAATGCCTTCCCCGATTTAAGCTCTGTAATGGCTTGCGTCACCTCCTCAGGAGTCAAGTCCTCATCTAGGAGCTTTGTATCCGCAGTTGTAAGTACTGGTAGGGGTCTGTCTCTAAGGAGAGCTAAGGCCTCTTGTGTATTGGTTGTTGTTTCGGAGGAGTAAATATTCTCATAGTGGGCAGGGAATGTTTCTGCTATTGCTTGGGGATCAGAGAATCTTTCCCCCTCTGTTGTCTGAATAGTCGCAACCCAATGGCTTGCGCTGTCTCGTTTCTTCAGCCAGGTGAGAAGTTTACCTGCCTTGTCTCCTTGTTCATATATCCGGTGCTGCACTAATTTAATTGTGGCCACGGCAGCCCCCGTCGTCAGGTCCTTATATTCTTGCTGTTTAAGGCTCAACAAGTGCCTTTTGTCCTCATCGTCTACTCTAATCAATTGTGCTTCTAATTTTAGGATGTTGCGTTCCAACTCCTCTACCTCTTTTCTTTTGCCCCGCCATCAAGGAGAGGGCTTGTCCTCTTATTACTGTTTTATATGCCTCCCATAGTGTCACTGCTGAGGTGATGAGTTTACATTATCTCTAAAATACTGTTTTGTCGCTTTTGTGAGCTCTTTTCTAAAGCTCGGACTCTTAAAGTAAGCGGAGTTAATGGCAATAGTATTATTGGGTCGCTCCCTTCCCATACTATATCTCATTCAGATTAGGGAGTAGTCGGAAATTCCCAGAGGTAGGTCTCTTACGTCTCTAAAGCTGGGTAGTTGTGGTGCTAGTGAGACTAGAAGGTCAATTCGTGAGAGGCTGCCGTGTACACTCGAGTGGAAAGTGAATGCCCGCATTGTTGAGTTAAGCGTTCTCCAGATATCGACCACGCCCAGGGCAGTGAAGAACTAGGCCAAACGTGTTTGCGTTGCATGTGTCTTTCTTTCCGGTAGTCGGTCTAATGTATCGCTTAGTGTCATGTTGAAATCTCCACCCAGGAGTAAGTGTCCCATGGGTAGCTCCAACACAAGTGTCCTTAGGTCTGGGAGCGTAACATTGTGCAGCGTCGGTGGAATGTATAATGACAGGATATTAATCGTTTCTCTCTCCCATTTCCCGGATATTGCTGCATATCTTTCCAACCCGTCTGTCCATGTTTTATCTATGATAATTGGGAAGCGCTTCCTGAGGAGAATGCCCACTCCTCTGGACCCAGAGGTGAATCCCGCGTGCACTACCATTTTATATTCCCAGTGGTCTAATGCTTTGCATGCATTGCCGTGGAGGTGGGTTTCCTGCAGGAGAACGACATCTGGGGAGTGTCTTTTAAGAAATTGGAGTACTATTCCACGTCTAATTTTGTCACCCAAGCCATTTACATTCCATGTCATTAATCGGATTTCTGGGATTACACTATTCGCCATGCATAGTGAAAATTATGGGATCGATGAGTTGGGCCCCTGGTTGATCTAACTTGCTCTTTGGCAGGAGTGTTCCTCTTGGTGTGGGTGTCAGATATGCCTGTCGTTGCGTTCTAACCTTTAGGATTAATTTGGTGTCCTGGTGTATCTTAAGAAGTGTAATGAGTAAACCTTAACTAAAACCCCTTCGAGACCTTTACCCCAAAAACAAACCCCCTGCATCCCTGCTTGACAAAGCCATTGTTGCCCGCCTCCCCCAACTTAGCAGAGCGCCTGTAGTCCCACCCAACTTTGAAAACCTTTTTTAGGGGAACGTGGATCACAGTGTTCCCAGCCCTCCACCCCTTGTAGCAAATTTTCTCCCCCCCCGACCCCAGCGCCCCAAGAACGGGACAGCAACCATGTCACCCACCGTCTCTCTCACTCGGCCCTCAGCAGTGTCCATTCTCAGTCTTCATCTTAGTGACCCACAAGGTACCTTCTGGTCACTTCTAAGTCTTTGTTCCCTCGTATACACCCATGTTATGTGTATTCCAGATTTCAGAGATCCAGATCAGTTCTAGAACTTACAGGGGCGGCTCCTCCGTTAGGGCGTTGCACCACTGCTTTCTTGCAGTGCGAGAAGCAGAAACCTAAAATGGTAAAAGTACCATTTTATGTTTCTGCTTCTCGCACTTGCGAGAAAGCAGAAGTGCCTGGTTGTGGGCTTCTGCTGGAAAGCAGGGGAGGCGTGGCTAGCCCACTGTTGTGGGCCCGTCTGTTTGGTCGGCCCTCTGGGGGCATTCTGTTATTTTAAGGCTTTGCTGGCGTTTCTCCAAGTGGTTCACTTGGATCGCACATGAAATTAATTTTACGGGGTCATCTGGGGTTGCTACGCCCAATTACTTCTCCTCATCCTTGATGGTGTGAAAGAGGCAACGTTGTTTTCCCATCATCTCTTACTTGAGCCCTTCTTAACAACTGGTTATTAATTGGTATCCCATGTCAAATTCTAATTCTGTTGTTAGGAATCAACCAATGAGAGAAGCTTTTTCCAGCAAGACCTTTGAAACAGTGAGTACTTTCATCGTGTTTCTAGCTTCTAGATATTGTCAGCATAAGACAGAAATGTGTTACGCTCGTTGAATTATTGTGTAATTTTGGGAATTATGTGGTTGCCAAATATTTTCATGGGGCATGCACACGTGGTGGCTGCTGACTTTGCTTTTTTAATATACTTTTCTCCTGTCAGTTCTGATGGGTAGGCTGATGTGGTGATATATGATCTCTGATGTAATTGGCACAGAGGGTATCCATATGATATTTTACTTTGCCTTCCCATACTGGAATTAGTTCATATGTGATTTTACTTCCATACAGTGTTGCTTAGGCAAGTATGGCAGCAGGGGGTCTGTGTGCGCTGCTCCTGGAAGCGTTGGGGTCACTGCCACTTTTCATCGGTGGGTGGAGTGTGTTTCCTGACCTCTTATTTCCTGCTGGTATCCTGTCATCTCGCAGAACTTGCTTTTTATATCAACTGTATATTTTGCTTGGAATGAAATGTCTGCTGGTGTGTGTTAGCTTCCGTGATGTTTTGTGGTGCCAGTGCTGTTGACTGTGCCATAGTTTGATGACCCAATGTGTTTGTGTGATACATATAGATAGGTAACGCTGACATCAGGGTGGCTTGAGAAACCTTTTTCCCACGTCCTGATTCCACTTTACGCATATTATCCGTAAGTTACAAGTACTAGTGAGTATCTCTTGAACCTGCATAACATCAGATGTGTGTAGTTAGCATTGACCTTGCTGGTGGTGGCATATTTTCTGTGGGGGCAGTATAGGGTTTAGGACTACATGGTGCAGGCGTCACATGTCATCTATACTGGTGCAGCACAAACTCATAATGTAAAACGTAGCACAGTGGTTGTGTTGACTTTACTAATAAGAATTCATTTCTACCTAAATGATTTGAACCCTTATTAGCAACATTAGTGTAGTAACTGACTCCAGGCTGATTGAAGTATTTCAGGAGTATTTATTGTAGTAGATACAATTCCAGTAGTTCAGCCCCACCAGGAGCAGCCAGCATGCTGCTCAGCCCTTCTCAACTGTAGCCTCTCACTCCCAACATTCCATATTACATAATTCAGGGAGAATTCCACTAGCATAGCATGAACCACATTAGAACCAGGATACTACATATCCTCCTTTCCTCCAAAGAAAAACAGAAAAGAACACTGTAACAGGTGAAGAGAAAAGGAGAAAAGCAGAAACAAGATGCAGAAGCTAGATGAACGAAAGAGAGAACCCAAAAGAGCAGGGTCAAGAGTTGTGCATTGTAGGAGCGGGACTGTTGTCCACAATTTTGTGCACTGTAACAAAAAGGAACGATAAACATTGTGCACTGTACAACAGGAACAATAGATATTGTGCACTGTACGATATTGACATTGTGAAGACTAAATGAGGTTGTGCACTGTACAGCAAGAACGATAAATATTGTGCACTGTAACAATGGGAAAAACAACCCAAAAAACGCACCTCGAGTAGAGGTAAAATTGATGTGCACTGTGGCAATAGGACTATAACCTATGCAAAACACCTCATGTGAGGTAAGAGTGAACAGAGAGTAAAGAAATGTTGTGCACTGCACTGACGGGACTGTAACCCAGACTGTGCACCCTGTGTGGGGCAATGTGTGCAAGGAAATGTGCAATAAATGAACTCTGTAGACGAGCAAGGCATACTACAAATGAATGCTTAGCAAAATGTGAAGCATCAAACGTCAAGTATCGTGACTGGTAAGTCATTGAAGACACAAAGAAATACGTGAACAGGTGTGTCCAAACAGAGATTGGAGCTGCAGACCCATGACCTATTTCATAAAGGTGAAATTAGCAAGACGAAATACTTAGACAAGTGCATAAACAAATGTGCAGGCCAAGATAATCTTGTGGGAGGTGAGCCAATGGTGTGCCTGTCACCGCGATCTTGAGAGACAGGCATTTCCTTGTAAAACGTTGCAGCGAAAGCCATTTTCTTGAACTAGAATAGCGTGGTCCATTACATCATTCGTAAACTGACTAAGCGTTATTGCGAAGACAATGAGGAGTGTACCAATCTTTAATCTGCGAGGCGAGAGCAGACTTCATCATGCGATTAACTTTATTGAGCGAACAAAATGTGGTTGGCATGTTACCGGAGGAAACATAAATCGCAGACTGTAAAAAGCAACTACAATATCTGCACACGCCAATTACAAGATGGCGGCAAGTTCAGGAGACGCACGCCGAGTGGCTCACGGCACGCTCCTGCTGAAAACGTCCAAATGCAGCTTGAAGACGAACAAAGATCGAAGACGTCATGTAAGGAGTTCTGGAGCGGCTCCGCGCACACCGTGAACCAGGTAAGGTGCGCGAGCCGAATTTGAATTTGAAACAAAGCGCAACTAACATCTTTCACAGGCCTCGTAGAAGGGAAGGCAAAAACACATTAAAACAAAATATTTACTGCACTTTGCTCACCATGTCGATCCTCACATGCAGCAGGCAGGAAAACGTGGCAATAAAAGTATAGTCGAACTGTTTAACTTTGAAAACGCCAGTAGTTGAAAGGAAGCTGGCACAAGTAGAGTTCACACCGGTGCAGCGCTGGCACGAAGGAGCGCTGAGTACTGTTCACGCATCAGAATCCCACATGAAGGAAAGTCTTGAACCTTGCTTCTTGAGACTGAAGACGTGCGTTGTGGCACTGTAGACGTTTGTAGTGGCGCTGTAGACACTTGTAGTGGCGTAGGATCTCAGCAGATGTAGCCTCATGTGATAGGAGACCACACACATGGAAGTGGCTTGGGCTGCAGCTGAAACAGACGCTGTAGGGACAGCAGGAACAGACTTGATCTGCAATTGAAACAGACGCTGTAGGGATAGCATGCAGAGACTTGAGCTGCAGTTGAGACAGGAGCTGGCGCTGTTGGGTAGAGGGCGACCGGTGTGGGGTCACTAGTGGGGCTGAGGTGTGCCAGTAAGTTGATGATATGCAGCTGTAGATGCGGACGTTGCTTCTTTGATAGTAGGTTACCAGCTACTCCCACTTGATCTTGAGAGGTAGCATACGCAGGTTCGTGAGTCAACTCGTCGCCATAAAATTGTAGTAACTGACTTCAGGCTGGTTGAAGTATTTCAGGAGTATTTATTGTAGTAGATACAATTCCAGTAGTTCAGCCCCACCAGGAGCAGCCAGCATGCTGCTCAGCCCTTCTCAACTGTAGCCTCTCACTCCCAACATTCCATATTACATCATTCAGGGAGAATTCCACTAGCATAGCATGAACCACATTAGAACCAGGATACTACAATTAGGATGATGACTCAAGCAAAAAATCATAATCCCCTTAGGTCGCTCGGGCTCGCTCGCTCCGCCACTAATTTTACGGCTGACCACTTTCAAATGTCACCAGCCGTCACTGAGAACTTAGTCCCCTTGGTGAGTTGTGGAGAGCTCCTCCCCTTGGATTCGTTCCATTGCGTTGTTTACAGATGAGATTAATGATTCTCTTTGCGTCTTCCACGCTGCGGCCTGGACGATGGGCCCCCAACAGTGCTCCACCCATCAAGCCATGACCACGCTGCCTCTGGTGTGTCAAAGTACCATGTTTTGCCCTAGTCCTCAATACTTAACTTCGACGGAAAGAGCATAGAGTATTTCACACCTTTATCTCTTAACATTTGTTTTACGGATTGGAAGTTGCGTCTCTGTTTTTGCACCTTCAGGGTAAAGTCCGGGAAGAAGGTTATTTGCACGTTTTCATAACGCACTTGTGTGGCCGCTTGAGCTGTTTGCAGTATTACATCTCGATCTCTGAAATTGTAGAGTCGGGCCAGGATAGGTCTAGGTGGTGTGCCCTGGCGGGTTCTACCTCTTGGCACTCTATGGGCTTGATCGATTGAAATTTTTTTGATAAGCCACGTGTTTGTAGGTACTTGAGGATGAGCTCCTCCACAAATAGATCTGTGGCGGGCCCTTCTGCCCGTTCCGGGACCCCCAAAATGCACACGTTATTGCGTCGTGACCTGCCCTCATAATCTTCAAGTCTTGCTTTCAGGTTTGCTGTGGTCGCTTGCAGTTCGCTCACCTGGTCTTTGAGAGCCTTGAAGTCTTAACGCAGGGCTACTGTTGTGTCTTCGACTTCTTTGACTCTGGCTCCCATATTTTGAATGTCTGCCCGTATCAGGGATATTTCTGTAGTGATGGTGTCTGTACGTCCCTCCAGGGTTGCCTAACCCCTTGCATCACCGCCATTATATCGCTGAGGGAGAGGGCATTCCCTGCGGGTGTAAGAGGGCGTGCACTGGACGCCCGATCACCGGGGGCTTCTGCTCCATCTGGTCCTTTAGGGAGGGCAAATTTATCCAGCTTCCTTTGGTGAGTCCCCTTCATGTTTTTGCCCCCGGTCATATCTTCTGGGCCCTCGAGTGTATTTTGGAAGGGGAAGGGGTTACCCGCGTACTTCCTGCCGCCTGCCACCAGGAATTGGATGCACCTGTGCGGCCTGTCCGATTTCCTCGCGTGATTCTGGCCCCCTCAACCTTTTGGGCATGGGTGGCGTCGGTTCCTGGATTCTGCGAGTCGTCCGCTTCCCCGCTTCACTGAGGCTCCGTGGCCGTACTGCTGGTCGCAAAGCAGCGGCTGCGGGCGTCTTCCCTGCCACTTAAAATTTCAATTTATTACACTGTCTCTTCTTTCCCACCCCAGACAACTTCTCCAACGGGGGGTGAGTGGGGAGGAGGGGGGAAATGATCCGCACACTCACCCCGAGCGGTGGCAACGACCGTTGGCTCCCGCCTTGGTTTAGGGTCTTCACGCAGGAGCAGTGCAAGGCCCGCCCGTCCGTTAATTTGTCTCTCTGCTCAGGTTGGTCCTCAGTAGCCCTTCAACCTTTCGCCTGCTTGGACCGCTCTGGGCGCCTCTCCAGTGCGGCTGTCCCTTCTCCTCTCGCTCCCTGACGTCCTGGTGTTATGTGCGTCATTGCCTTGCGGTCAAACTTTAGGCCGGGACTGTTTCGCCAATTTCAGGCCTTGCCGCAATTTTATCAGGCCGCCGTCACTGCCGCTCCCGGCACACAGCTCAACGGATGCCTGTCTCGCTTACCCGCCTCGGTTCACACAGGTTGAGGGCACGGGTTTGGATAATTGTGCGGATATTAGCGGGGGAAAAAGCCGGGTCGCGGAGCCACTTTAGAAAGCGGCCATCTTCTCTGAGGCAGCATATTTTTTAGATGGTTAATTATAAAGGAACAAGTTGGCCTTATGGATTTTAATCTCCTGGAGGGGGATAGATTATACTGTGATTCCTAATTGTTGGAATCTACTCAATCCACCACCATGTCCCAGTTGTGCACAGATGCATATATACACTCATAATCACTATTATTAAAATTACATTGTGTTAGTTACTGAAACATAAATGTCCTTAAAAATATTAGTTATTTTTAGAGAAAGATGATAGATCTGCTTTATATATATTGATATGCTCACCCATGATAAAACCAGTAGGCCCATTTTTAGGTCTCGCCTAGCGTTGCAGCGCGCATGCCCTGCTCGCTCTGCGAGACATATTGTGGATGAGGGGTTTTCAGAAGGGGACTTGAAGCCCCGCCCCTCAATTTCATTGGCTGGCGTCATCGTTTATGTAAAACGCTGGCCTCGGATTGGAACTGAGCCTTTTTTGTTGCCGCCCTTTCCCCTTTTCGTCCGGCCCATCCGGACTGGATCGTCTGCTTCACGGCTGTCGTGAAGCACTTACTTAACTTTTGGAGGCGTGTACTGCCGGATCATGTTTCCTGTGAGCTTATTGCAGGCACGCGCATGGCGCGCTTTAAGTTTCCTATTTTTTTTTTTTCAATTGCGCAACGGCGTGGCGACAGCTTGTTTTGTTGTATTTTATTGTGTTTCCTGGAATGCGTGCAAGGAGGAGACGTGAAGCCGATGTTTACATGGAGAGCCACAATTGGTCGGAAAAGCGTAAAATCAGCAATCAAGGGGGCCTGGTTCATTAGTGCGGGGGGAGCTGGGCAGGGAAGACGCATGTGAGCAGGGAAGTGCTGTGTGCAGCCGAGCAGGAGCAGAGCGGAGCCCGGGACAGCCTTGAGCAGCAGCAGGCACCTCAGACAGCGCAGAGACTCCCCGGAGCCGGCCGGGGAGGGCACGTGTGAGCCGAGGAGTGCAGTGTGCGGCCAAGGAGGAGCCGGGACAGACACACAGGGCTGGAGATACTCGTGAGTTAAGGAGTCTGTGCAGCAGCTGAGCGGAGATCTGACCTCGGAGCCCCCCTCACACACCAGGACATCCCATAACAGGCAGAGACAATCTCATGGTGAGGTCTGCAGCACCGAGAAACCCCGGAACCGGTGGAGAACCCCCCAGATTCTCTCCTGACTGAATTGAAGGAGACTTTGCAGGGCGCAGGAGCCCTTCGGTCCATTACCATCTGTTAAAGCCCGCGGAGCCAGCAACTTTATGAAGGAAGTCTGAGCCACCAGGGCACAGCTGAGACCCATCCTTGGACTTTGGCTGCTCTTGGACGGAATCTCCCACCCCTTTGCCCAGACTTCGGAGGCTCCTAGTCCGACACCCTCAGACTCTCACTCTTCTCACCTCCACGGGCTCCCTCTCCGGGCCCTCCCTTCCCTCCTGATCCCTTGTCCCCCGGACACACCCGATCCTCTGAGCCTCCTCCCTCTGCTCGGATTTCCCCCCCGGACCTGTGGATGCCCCCATGAGAGACCCAGCCTTCTCGGGGACCGCCATGGCCTACCACCCGTTCCACGCGGCGCCCCCCGCCCGGCCAACTTCCCCATGTCCACCTTCCTGGCGGCGGCGCAGCCTTCCTTCTTCCCGGGGCTGGCCCTGCCGCCCTCGGCGCTGGGGAATGCGGACGGCGGGCTGTCGGAGGCCAGCCTGCACGCCGTGTCCTCGGCCCTGGGCCACCAGCAGCAGGCAGCCGCCGCGGCGGCCCACCTGCGCTCCCTGAAGAGCCTGGAACCCGACGAGGAGGTGGACGATGACCCCAAGGTCACCCTGGAGGCCAAGGAGCTCTGGGACCAGTTCCACAAGCTGGGCACCGAGATGGTCATCACAAAGTTGGGCAGGTGAGCCGGGGTTCCTCCCTAGCGCTGCACCCATCCTTTAGCCATGTTCCATAGGATGCGTCCTACCACTTACAGCTCCTTACACTGCTCCGTGCCACCGCTTCTTGCTGCTGCTCCTCGCCGTCACTTAGCACAGCTCCTTACACTGCTCATTACCGCCGCTTCTTAGTACAGCGCCTTACACTGCTCACTGCTCCGTTTCTTGCTGCTGCTGCTCACCGCCACTTTTTACCGTTTCTACTTGCCGAGCTCTATAACGCCACTTCTGCCGCTGTTCCTTGCCATCGTTTTTTACTGGTTCTGTGACCCTGCACCTTACTAACTAATCCTATTAGTGCCCCTTGGAAACGGTCCTTATGGCTTGTTCTTACGCCGCTTATTACAACTGGTTCTTACCGATGCTATTAAAGGCTGTGTGGAGAAGGGTATCTCCACCCACTCGTCTACAAGCTCAGCTCAGGCAGCACTCGTGCTCCTCAGCGCTCCTTGTTATTCCAGTGCACATTACAGACACTCAGACGTGAACCTGCACATTTTACACTTTTTCCAGCACGCGGCTGAACCTCCAGTGGTCACACCTCTATTAACTAGCCACAGTACAGCGCACAGACCTCTCTCTCATGGCACTCGCCAGTCCCCTAGGTTCAGCAACACCTCTCTAATTCACAGCACTACAAAGCCAAGACAGTGTGCAAAGGCGCTATATTGAAACAAGTTTCTTAAAAAAACCAAAAAGGCAGTGGGACACCCCTACACACACAACAAAGGACTACCAACTCTGCACATTATTCAAACTAATTTGACCCGCCACCAGGCTGCAAAAGACATGGAATGTGCTCGCCGTACTTTGTGTTATGTTATAACCAGCCGACATTTTGGGGACGTTTCACGACCGCAAATAGAGTGTCATTTAACTTCCAGCAGACGTTTGTTTTTTAGCAAATGCCGTAAGGTGTGGATCCCTGGTATTTAGATTCAGGTGATAAAGTCTCCTGACATCCTTTACGACAGTTAAAATACACTGGAAACGAGCCGGGGTGGTGTTCTGCCCCGTGGGAGAAGATCTTCGCATGGGTATTTATATAGCGCCTACTACCACTGATGAGGCGCTGAGGTGTACAAATGCAATGCAATAGATTTCGCAATTACAACAAAGTGAGCTATTGCCATTAATGCTTCACGAAGGGAAAAAAAAAAAACAATAACATTTTCAATGCCAATAGCTCAAAACAATGTCATTGCGAGACCTATTGCATTGTAAATGCTTGTTTATAGTTGATTTTGTGACTCTTCAACAAAGTCAGTAAGTCTGCCTGAGTACGGCCAGGACCCTCGAGACCTACCGCACGGTGTGCATGGCTTCGGCCTTGCTCAGCGTGAGGTTGTTTGTCTGAGGGGGGTTGGATGGAGGTCCTGCACCCAACCCCATGCTGCGCACAGCCTTTGGTTGTGTGTGGTGAGGAGTTGACTGCCAGCGAGTGGTTGGATACAGGGCTTGGCCACAGGCTTTGCGCGGTGGGTTGTTGGCTGACCCTGCGTCGTGCGGTGTACGGTTGGGCGCTAAGTGTGGTAATAAATTAATATTTTCTGTTAACAAACCCTAGAAATTCACTCAAAAAAACAAAGCTTAAAGTGATGTTATAATTAGGTATGGTAATAATATCTAAATTTCCATTGAAAAAACGTTAGGAATTCACCAAAAAAGGTTAAAGTGACATTATCGTTTCGTGAAAATGTCAGTTAAAACATATCATTTTAAAGTAACTATAACTCATGCCCTAAGGTAACTATAGCCCGCACCCGCACCACGCACTGCTAATTACCCCACATATTAAGTCACTCATGACGTGACGTGTGAAATTATTGATAGAATTACTGCAACATCTGAAATTACATTATTGATGACAAGACTGTGCATGGAGGGGCGCAGGTTACAGTTACCTTAGGGTATGCTTTAACTGGCATTATTACTTTCCTATAACATCCGTGTAACCTTTATTTTTTTCAGTAAAAAAATATATATACTGCCCCGAATAAAAAAATAAATAAATAAAATATACACATAAATATGTATATACATATAAATATATAACTGTGTGCAAATATGTTATATATGTGTGTGTATATATATATATATATATATATATATATATATAGTTAGGACCTCGTTTCTATTCAAAAAGCGTTATTTCTTTTGCCAATATCTTTGGCGTCGTTTGACGAATCTTCGCAAAATTTTCAAAACTAATGGTTCGCTCCTGTCTTGAAAGTTTCGGGGTGATTCGTCGAGCGGGGGCCGAGAGAAAAGGGGGGTCCCAAAACACGTTTTCTCCATGTTAATTTCCATAGGAACTTTAGACAAAGCTACAGCCTGAATTGCTGAACGGAATTACACCAAATTTGGCAAAAGGGTAGCTCTTGTTTTTTTTAAATGGTGTAAATCCGTTCAGTAGTTCCTGAGAAATTCAAAAATAAAAAATATCGATATCTGGTGACCGAGGAGGATTCGCGAACCCTCCCGATCACGAGCTTCATTCTGATTGGCTGCCAACACTCCAAACCAAGAAGTGTTGGCAGCCATCTTGTGACTCGGTAAAACCGAGTCACAAGAAAAAAGGGATAAAAATGATAAAAAAAGAAAAGGGGGCAGGGTAGAAACACCCTGACCCCCTAGGCCTGCTCAGGGGGTTCCACAGGGACCCCCAGGGTCAAATAACCATTTTTTAAAAATATTTTCGGGCGAATTCGCGCTGGGTGCGCGAATCTGGCCGGAAAAAAATTAAAAGAACGAAGCGCGGGCTCCCACTTCGTTTTCCTTAAGCCCCCGGGGGGGGGGGGCAGGTCCCGGGGGCAATATATTATTGGCATGCGGAGGCCCGCGGGGGCCCCCGCAGCCCCGGGGACCGCCACCTCCCCGGGGCTTTATTATGCGCGGGGGCACGCGGCCCCCCCGCAGCCCCAGGGACCGCCACCTCCCCAGGGCTTTATTAATTATGGGGGGCCTCGCGGGCCCCCCCAAGCCCCGGGGACCGCCACCTCCCTGGGGCTTTCTTTATTAATGGGCAGGGGGCCTTGCGGGCCCCCCCATGCCCCGGGGACCGCCACCTCCCCGGGGCTTTTGTCATTAATCGGCGGGCCCCTGGGGACCGCCACCTCCCTGGGGCTTTTGTCATTAATGGGGGGGGCCTCGCAGGCCCCCCAAACCCCGTGGACCCCCCCGGGCTTTAATACTGATGGGAGGGGGCCGCACAGCCCCCCTCCTGGAGCCCTCTATGGCCCTGGGGACCGCCACCCCCCAGGGCCGGCTCCGGCAATGTCCCGGGGTGTCCTGGGACATTGCAGTTTGCTCTGACAAGGCGGCAGCACGGCTCACGCCCTGTCATTGCAAACTTCTGCTTCCACGAAGCAAAGCAAAATTGCTTTTGGACAAGGGGAGCTGCATGTTAGCAGGAGGCGGGAAGCTGGCAGGGACCGCGGGGGCATTGGGGCTTCCCCCGCGGTCGCCAACGTGTCGCCAGGCCCCCCCTCCCGTTAAATAAATAAAAAAAATAAAAAAAAGAGGCCAGGTCCTGGGGGATGGGGTCTCCGGGGCCAATAGTGGCCCCCTCCCTTTTAATTAATTAATGTATTTATTTTAAACGGAAGGCTGGCCCCGGGGGATGGGGATAGGGTCCCCAGGGCCATAATTGGCCTCAGGAGGGGGGCCAGGCGGCCCACCTCTAAAATTAAAAGCAAAAGCTGGCCAGACCCCGGGGAATGGGGTCCCCGGGGCCAGAAGTGGCCCAGGGAAGGGGGGCCACGCGACCCCCATCCCGTAATAAAAAAAAACAAAACAAAAAAAAAACAAGGCCAGGCTCTGGGGGATGGGGTTCCCGGGGCCAAAAGTGGCCCAGGGTCCTCCAATAATTAGTAATTTTTTAAAAAAAAAGGTAAAGTGGCAAAGCCCCGGGGGATGGGGTCCCCGGGGCCAAAAATGGCCTCGGGAGGGGGGGCCGCACGCCCCCCTTCCCATTTAAAAAAATAAATAAATTTAAAAATGGGTCAGGCCCTGTGGGATGGGGTCCCCAGGGCCCACAAAATATTAAGAGAAGGGGGGGCCACACAGCCCCCCTTCTAATGAAAAAAAAGAAAAGCCGGCATCTTGCCGGAGGGCCCGCCCCCTTCCTGCACCACTCTGCAAACACACCTCCTGGCGTGTTCTAAGTTGGGGGATTAAGTCCCCTTGATTCCTGAGAGTTCCTGGGGGCCAACTAGCCTACCAGGTACCTCCAGAAAGCCCCACACAGTGGGATTGCTGAGAGGTGGTCCGAGGCCACACCCCTTCTTACACCACTCTGCAAACGCGCCGCTTGGCGCACTGCTGGTGGGGCGATGAGGCCTCTTTTGCCCTGAGGACCTCAGAACTGAAGTGGACTTCATCCCCCGAGCAGCAGTGCACCAGGAGGTGCGTTTGCAGAGTGGTGTAAAAAGGGGGCGTGGCCTCGGACCACTCTAAGCAATCCAGCTGTGTGGGGCTTACTGGAGGTACCAGGTGGGCTAGTTGGCCCCCAGGGACCCTCAGGAGGCAAAGGGACGTCATCCCCCAACCAAGAGTGCACCAGGAGGCGCGTTTGCAGAGGGGTGGACAAAGGGGGCGTGGCCTGTGTCGACCTGTCAGCAATCCCACTATCTGGGGCATACTGGAGGTATCAGGTAGGCTAGTTGGCCCCTAAGGACCCCCAGCAGCGAAGTGGACTTTAATCCCCATCCAAGAGCGCGCCAGGGAGCGAGTTTGCAGAGTGGTGGGGAAAGGGGGCGTGGCCTTCTATGAGAACTTAGCAATGGTGCGGTGTGGGACTTACTGGAGGTAATAGGAGGGGTAGTTGGCCCCCAAGGTACCTTCACTAAGCCCCACACAGTGGGATTGCTAAGAGGCTTCTTTCTGCGCCTCTCTTGCCTCTTTCTGCATTTCTGTTGCTTCTTTCTGCACCTTTCTTTCTTTTTCTGCACTACTCTTGCCTCTTTCTGCAAATCTCTTCTACTTTCTGCACCTCTTTCGCCTCTTTCTGCACCTCTGTTGCCTCTTTCTGCACCTCTGTTGATTCTTTCTGCACCTCACTTGCTTCTTTGTGCACCCCTCTTGCCTCTTTCTGCGCCTCTCTTGCCTCTTTTTGCACCCCTCTTCCCCTCTTTTTGCACCCCTCTTGCCCTCTTTTTGCACCCCTCTTGCCTCTTTCTGCACCTCTGTTGTTTCTTTCTGCACTCCTCTTGCTTCTTTCTACACCTCTCTTGCTTGTTTCTGCACCACTCGTGCTTCTTTCTGCACCCCTCTTCCCTCTTTCTGCACCCCACTTGCCTCTTTCCGCACCCCTCCTGCCTCTTTCTGCACGTTTGTTCCTTCTTTCTGTACCTTTTTTGTTTCTTTCTGCATCTCTTGTTTCTTTCTGTATCCCTCTTGCCTCTTTTTTTTAATTTTGTTATTTATCATTTTCAGTAAAAAGGAACCACAATACAAACAGTGTATGGCTCACAGATTACATTTGCCACTGTACCTCCCCCTGCCGATATACACAGGTGACGGAAACATATCGACACATTCAGAATATCTTACAGTTCAAATCTCCTCCACTTGAGCAGTTGGTTCCCTTGACCTTAAGTAGCTTACTAGCGGTTCCCATATATCCTTGGGCTTCGACCTCGTCGGCAATTCCTCTGCATACAGTGTAAGCTGTTCTTTACAGTATAGAAAGTCTCTTACCCAGTGTTCCGGCTTGGGAGCCTTCCTGCTTTCCCAGTTCATTGCTACCCTTCTTTTTGCCATCAGTAGCGCAATGTTCGTGAACTTGCCAGTTACACCCTTGAGTGCAGGAGTGATACCCAGGAGACAACCATGTGGAGTACATTCCAGTTCTGCATTAATCATATTTTGTAGCTTGTTCACCACCTCCACCCAGAATTCATGCACTTTCGGGCACTCCCACGCCAGGTGCAGAAAGTCTGCTCCTTGAGCGCCACATCGTTTGCAGGTGTCGCTGCCTCTGAGACCATATTTATGTAGTCTGACTGGTGTATAGTATACCTGGTGGATGTATTTAAAGTGTATGATGCGCAAGTTGCCATTCGGCCTCAGTGTCTCAGTTACGCGGCAGCAAGTCTCCCAATCATTTTGCGTAAGCTGTGGCTGCAGCCTCGTGTTCCATCGCCCCAGACTATCTGGTGTTTCAGAGACCCGCTCATCCCTTACTGCTCTATATAATTTGGTGACTAGCTTGTGTCTTGTGGGGCTGACCAGTAGTGTCTGTAGTGACTGTAGGACCGGCGGCTCATCAGGGAAGGAAGGATAAAACGCTCGTATTGCCGCCCTGAGCCTAGTACATGTAAACGTAAACAAGGGTGTTTTATTCTGTATATACTGGAGTTCTTCAACCGTAATGAACTTGCCGTTAGGGTATAGGTCCTGCATTTCCTCATTGCCCACGAGTGTTAAAGTGCGCATAGCTCCAGCCTCCTGTGCAACCGATAATGCATTATGGTGCGCTATTGGAAGCAGGGGTGTGTATAACGGAAGCTTCACCGCTGACTGCCCTATAGTCTGCCAGGCCGCGATTGTGCAGTCTATAGTATTGATTTCCGATTTGGGTGTTCCTCTATTAGTATGTGTGATAATGCTGCGCAGCGGGGTCGGATGGGCGTCCCCATCCTCCACCGCCACATGCGGTATGAATGCATGTGAGTTGTACCAGTAGTGCGCATACTGCGCCTGAGCACATAAGTAATATAGATAAAAATCTAGCACGTTAAAACCTCCCTTTCTGTAATCTAAAGTGAGTGTGTCCCAGGCCACACAGGGCTGTTTCCCCCCCCATACTAGCTTCACTAACTGAGAGTGCACATTTGTGAAGAACTGTTTGGTTAGCTTTATGGGGATATTACTGAACAGGTACAAAAACTTCGGTAAGACAACCATCTTGAACAATGCCATACGGTCGGCGAGGGACAGCGGCAAGCCAATCCAGCCTGCGACCTGGCTTTCTAGCGCGGTGTACGCTGCACCGTAATTTTCCCTGATCACAGTATCGGGATCCCGGTGGATCCATACTCCGAGATATTTAACCAGCTTGTCTGACCATTCAAGGGGAAACTCCAGCTCATGGGGCTCAGTACATGTCGTTAGGGGTACTATTATCGACTTACTCCAGTTGATACATAGTCCGGATAGGCGCCCAAACCTGATATATTCACGCAAAAGGGGAGATAGATACCTTATCGGTTCGCGTACGTACAGCACCATGTCGGCGTATAGCGATATGCCAACGGGCCTATTCACAAACCGCAGTGCAGAGTCACGATGGCGTTGTCATACCACACAGGCAAGCGGCTCGAGCATCAGTGAGAAGAGGAGTGGCGAAAGCGAGCATCCCTGCCTCGTTCCCCTATTAATCCGAACTGGTTCAGAAGTGTGCCCCTCTATTCTGATCCTCGCCATGGGCGCTGTGTATAAGAGTCGGACTAGTCTACAGAAGTATTCAGGCACCCCAATCCTGCGTGGGATACAAAACATGTAGCTCCACTCGATGGACTCGAACGCTTTGGCAGCATCCAATAACACCGCAATGGCCTGCAAGTCCGGGTTCAGCAAATGGTACATAGCGAAGATAGTCCGAATATTGTGCAACGTGGAAATTCCGAGATGAACCCGGATTGGTCCGGTAAAACCAAGTTCGGCATCAGCGGCTGAAGTCTGGTGGCCAGCATCTTTGCCAGAATCTTAGCATCAGTGTTTATGAGCGAGAGCGGCCGATATGATTCACATTTAAATGGCGTTTTGTCTTTCTTCAGGAGTGTGATTAGCAGCGCTTCTCGGAGGGACGGCGGTAGTATACCCGACTCGCAGAACTCCTCATACATTTCCAGCATGTGCGGTATGAGCTCTTCCGCATATTCCTTGTAGAACTAATTTGTGAGTCCATCAGGGCCCGGTGCCTTCTTGTTCGGTAGGGCTTTGATTGCGTCTCGCACATCAGCTGCTTCAAACGGCTGGCACAGGTAGTCCCGCTGTCTATCAGACAGCCAGGCAAGTGAGATATCCGTCAGATAATCATCCAGTTCAGCAGGGTCCGCACCGCCCCGTGAGGAGTATAGGTCTGTATAGAACTCCTGAAATTGCGCCAGAATTGCCCTGGAGTCATAGTGATCTGTTCCGGCCGCGTCAGTGATTTTTGTGATAGTGTGCTGTGCGGCTCTGTGCGGAATTTTGACCACTAGATTGTGGCCCGGTCTACCACCCTCTCCGTAAGCTTGCGCCACATGTCGTTTGGATAGATATCGCACCTCCCCCTCTGCCAGCTCGTTGTATTCGAGCACTAGGTCTTTGATTTTGGCTAGCGTGGCGTCGCACGGGGAGGTTTCCTCTCAGCCTGTGTCAGCAGCCCTAATGGTGGCTTTGAAAGCCTCCCATAGCGTGGAGGCCGTACTAACCGATCCTTTATTTAAGCTAAAGTACTGCAGAATGGCCTCTCGAATTGTAGTGTTGTGTACTGGGTCTAGCAATGCCTCTGCCCGAAATCTCCACGTGAATTGGCGGGGCACAGTCACCGGGATGCGTATAGTCAGCTTAACCGGGTTGTGGTCCGACAGGGTTCTGGTGAGTCTATCTATGCCTGATACCCATGTGTTCGCATCTTTGCTTAGCAGCCAGTAGTCTAGCCGGGACCAGCTACCATAAGCTGATGATATGTGCGTGCCTTCTAATGTGTCTATGTTGCGGGTCCGCCATGCATCTACAAGCCCTAGCTCAGTCATGCCGTTCCTGATAACCCGGGCTGCCTGAGGTGAGTGGCCTCCCTGTTGGCTCAACTTGTCCTTGCCAGGGTCTTAGTGAGTGTTGAGATCCCCGCCCCATATGACTGCAGTCTCTGGCCATTCACGTAATATCTGAAAATTGCTTTAAAAAAACTTCGGCTCATCTGTATTGGGCCTGTAGACATTTACAAGTGTAACCAGCTTCTCAGCTAGTTTGCCTAATGTGATAGCATATCGTCCGCACTCGTCCACAGCGGTTTTAAGCACAGAGAAAGGAGTGCCTTTCTTTACAAGTGTGAGAACCCCCGTGCATAGGACGAATACGAGGAGGCTATGCGGTAACCAGCCCATTGTGCGCCCACCCGCGCCTCAGTGTGTTTAGTTAGGTGGGTCTCCTGGAGGAGGGCCACCTTGATATCGTGTCTGTCTAGATAGGCCAGGACCTGTCGCATCTTTTTTGGGGAGTTAACTCCTCACACATTCCAAGTCACACAGGGAATTGTTGTCGTGCCTCCTCCCATCCTACCCGTCATCCTGTATGTGGCTTATCACAATTACTAATGCAGGAGAGGTCTCGTGTACAGCAGATGCATAATGTGCCCGTGAGCCATATAAACAATCCAAAACTCCCCTAGCCCCCCCAACCCCAGCCCACCCACAACAGCATCCCAATCATGCTGGAGACAAAATTCCCAATATCACAACAAAAAGCCCAAACCAAACGTGTACTGATCAGTGATGGGGATCACCCACTAGGGGGTCATCAGGAGCCCGGTCTGCCTCCTTAGCGGAGGTGGTCAGGTGCAGCAAACATCGAGCAGAACCATAATGTCCAAATAACTAATGCTACCCCCAATGCGCCTCTAGAAGGGGGGATTCCTCTTGTAACCTGCTTCAGTCCGAGTGTTCAGCTTCCGTTGAGCGGTGAGCACGTTGCGATTTTTTTAAGCTTTTTCAGAAATTCCTGCACTGCTGCAGGGGAGCTGTATATTTGTTGTCGTCCGTCGTGTTCAATCCTCAGTCGAGCTGGGTAGAGCATGGCATAGGTGATGTTCGCCTTTTGAAGCTGCTTCTTGACCGCTTGGTATTCCCTCCTCGCCGCCTGTACCGTGGCTGTAAAATCCGGATAGAAGGCGACTTGAAATCCTTGATAGTTGAGGTCAGGACGTTCCCGGGCTAGGCATAGCAGAGCATCTCTGTCCCGGTAGTTGAGTAGCTTGGCTATAACCGGCCGAGGTGGCGTACCCGGAGGGGGCCTCGCCATCAGCGATCTGTGTGCCCTCTCCACAATCAGGACAGAGGAGAAGCTTTCCCGGCCAAACATCTCGGTCAGCATCTGCTCTACATATACCTCCATTCGTCCGGTGTTGGTGGTTTCTGGTATGCCAATTATGCGCACATTGCTGCGCCGTGAGCGCGCTTCTAAGTCTTCATTTTTGTCTTGGATGATGTGAAGAAGCTTATCCATTTCGGAGCATTTCATAGCAGTCGCTTGCACATTATCTTCAACCGTGGAGATGCGTTGCTCTGCCTCTGTTATCCTGGAGGCCTGCTTGTCTAGCTTGGCTGACATGGAGTCCATACGTTGGTTTAGGGAGTCCATTTTACTATCTAGCGAGTGCAGACTCTGCTGTATGGCCTGTAAGGTCGCGGTCAGCTGTGGGGAGCTCTGAGCTGTAGGATCGGGTTCCGAGTCACTCTGGTCTCCTTGTGTGGACCGTGTCACCTTTTTGGCTTCAAACGTGAGCTTCGATTGCCCCTTCTCCGCTTTGCCCATTGTGCCCAGGGACTCCACGTTGCTGGGGGGACTGAATTGTCGTCACTGGCGGTAAAGGTATGACTCCCACTGTGGGTTCGTGCATGCAAGGCTTAATGCTATAGGGCCGGTGATTTTGTGCTGTGCAGCTCAGTTCATGTAATAGCCGTTGTTTGTCACTTTAAGCTGTGGCTGTGTCTGCAGCACCCACACTGTTATGGCTGTGCCAGGTTCTCCCCTCTGCGTGTGGCCATTAACCTCCGCTGCCCCAAGCCACCAGGACTTAGCTACACTGCACAGGCACTCCGAGGACGGCAGCGTTGGCAGGGGGTGGCCCCTTTCCCCACAGAGATCGGGCAGCTCAGGCTGAGGATCGCGGTGCTGTAGATTGGCTTTTTTTTTTTTTTTTTTAATCACCCCCTTCGGATCTCTTCAGGCAGTCTAATACACGGTGCACATTCAGCCCACTCGGGACGCAGCCGTGGGTGCGCTTGCAAACTTACCTTTCCGGCCGTATGCGGGCCGAACGCAGCAGCGATATCGCAGGCCGCGCTGCGTTGTCAGATTGTCATTGATGGCTGCTCGGGGGGAGGGGGGAAGGACCTACTGCCACAGAACTGGGTCACGGACCGGCGGCAGCCGCCACAGGGGTCCCGCTTCGGCACTCGATTGGGCCTTCCAGCGTCACGTACCTCCAGATGATCAGCGCCGGCCCGCTCTCCCCTGCGACGGCTCCCTCAAGTTCAGGAGCCCGTCGTCGTAGCAGTCTCGGCCTCACAAAGGGCCACTCCCGGTCCACACGGGTGGGCCTCACCGCTCTCACTTATGCTCGCATCCAGCGCCCAGGCCAGGCCACACCAGGCCCCCGCAGGCTACACCTCTGCCCCGTCCGCAACCTGCGCGAAGCACCGGGCGCACCCCAGGCGGGACAGGATCTCGCAGGTCACTTGCAGGTAGTTTTCGGGGGCCGCCAGCAGTTGTTGTCTAGGTCGCGCCTCACAGGCAGCCCGCCGGAGCACAGCCTACCTCCGCCGCCCACTCTTCACGCTTGACCGCACGTTACTGCCTCAGTTGTCCGGGTTTCAGGCCGGCATCTGTGCCCAGGCTGTTTTAGCATACCGGGGTTCTGTTTTCAAGCAAATGGACTGTCAAATGGGCGGATATTTATCGGATTGTGGTCGCCTGACCGGCGGAGCTGCACTAAAGTGCGGCCATCTTGCGTCGGGCTCTCTAGCGCCCCCTCATCCCTCTTGCCTCTTTCCCCACCCCACTTCCCCCTTTCTGCATCTCTGTTGCTTCTTTTTGCACCCCTCTTGCCTCTTTCTCCACCCCTCTTCCCCTTTCTGCACCCCTGATGCTTCTTTCTGCACTTCTCTTGTCTTTCTCCACCTCTCTTCCCTCTTTCTGCACCCCTGTTGCCTCTTTCTGCACCCCTGTTGCCTCTTTCTGCACCCCTGTTGCCTCTTTCTGCACCTCTGTTCTTTCTTTCTGCACTTTTGTTTCTTTTTGCACGCCTCTTGCTTCTTTTTGCACCCCTTGTGCCTCATTCACACCCCTCTTCCCGCACCCCACTTGCCTCTTTCTGCACCTCTGTTCCTTCTTTCTGCACCTCTTTCGTTTCTTTCTGCACCTTTCTTGTTTCTCTCTATATCCCTCTTGCCTCTTTCTCCACCCCACTTACCCCTTTTTGCATCTCTGTTGCTTCTTTCTGCATCTCTCTTGCTGCTTTATGCACCCCTCGTGCCTCTTTCTGCACCCCTCGTGCCTCTTTCTGCACTCCTCCTGCCTCTTCCCGCACCCCTCTTCCTGTACCCCTCCTGCCTCTTTCTGCAGCTCTGTTCCTTCTTTCTGCACTTCTTTTGTTTTTCTAAACCTCTCTTGCTTCTTTCTGCATCTGTTGCTTCTTTCAGCACTTCTCTTGTCTCTTTCTGCATCTCTGTTGCTTCTTTCTGCACTTCTCTTGTCTTTCTCCACCCCTCTTCCCTCTTTCTGCACCTCTGTTGCTTCTTTCTGCATCTCTTTTGCTTCTTTCTGCACCCCTTGTGCGTCTTCCTGCAACCCTCTTGCCTCATTCTGCACCTCTGTTCCTTCTTTCTGCACTTCTTTTGTTTCTTTCTGCACTGCTCACTTCTTTTTGCACCCCTTTTGCCTCTTTCTTCACCCCTCTTGCCTCTTTCTTCAGCTCTGTTCCTTCTTTCTGCACTTCTTTCGTTTCTTTTTGCACCCCTCTTGCTTCTTTTTGCACCCCTCTTGCTTCTTTTTGCACCCCTCTTGCCTCTTTCTCCACCCCTCTTCCCTCTTTCTCCACCCCTCTTCCCCCCTTTCTCCACCCCTCTTCCCCCTTTCAGCATCTCTGTTGCTTCTTTCTGCACTTCTCTTGTCTTTCTCCACCCCTCTTTCCTCTTTCTGCATCTCTTGCTTCTTTCTGCACCTCTCTTGCTTCTTTCTGCACCCCTCTTGCTTCTTTCTGCACCCCTCTTGCTTCTTTCTGCACCCCTCGTGCCTCTTTCACACCCCTCTTCCTGCACCCCTCTTGCCTCTTTCTGCAATTCTGTTCATTCTTTCTGTACTTATTTGTGTCTTTCTGCTCCTCTCACTTCTTTCTGCACCGCTTTTGTCTCTTTCTGTACCCCTCTTCCCTCTTTCTGCACCCCTTTTGCCTCCTTCTGCACCTCTGTTCCTTCTTTCTGCACTTCTTCTGTTTCTTTAGCTCTTTCTTCTTTCTGCACCCCCTTGCTTATTTCTCTACCCATCCACCCTCTTTCTGCACCCCTGTCGCCTCTTTCTGCACCTCTGTTCTTTCTTTCTGCACCTCTCTTGCTTCTTTTTGCACCCCTCTTGCCTCTTTCTCCACCACTCTTCCCTCTTTCCCCACCCCTCTTCCCCCTTTCTGCACCCCTGATGCTTCTTTCTGCACTTCTCTGGTCTCTTTCTCCACCCCTCTTCCCTCTTTCTGCACCCCTGTTGCCTCTTTCTGCACCTCTGTTCTTTATTTCTGCATTTCTTTTGTTTCTTTTTGCACGCCTCTTGCTTTTTTCTACACCCCTTGTGCCTCTTTCACACCCCTCTTCCCGCACCCCACTTGCCTCTTTCTGCACCTCTGTTCCTTCTTTCTGCACTTCTTTCGTTTCTTCCTGCACCTTTCTTGTTTATCTCTATATCCCTCTTGCCTCTTTCTCCACCCCACTTACCCCTTTTTGCATCTCTGTTGCTTCTTTCTGCATCTCTTGCTGCTTTATGCACCCCTCGTGCCTCTTTCTGCACCCCTCATCCCTCTTTCTGCACTCTTCCTGCCTCTTTCCGCACCCCTCTTTCTGCACCTCTCTTGCTTCTTTCTGCATCTCTGTTGCTTCTTTATGCACTTCTCTTGCCTCTTTCTGCATCTCTGTTGCTTCTTTCTGCACTTCTCTTGTCTTTCTCCACCCCTCTTCCCTCTTTCTACACCTCTGTTGCTTCTTTCTGCACCTCTCTTGCTTCTTTCTGCACCCCTCGTGCGTCTTTCACACCCCTCTTCCTGCACCCCCCTTGCCTCATTCTGCACCTCTGTTCTTTCTTTCTGCACTTTTTTTGTTTCTTTCTCACCTTCTCACTTCTTTTTGCACCCCTTTTGCCTCTTTCTGTACTCCTCTTGCCTCTTTCTTCACATCTGTTCCTTCTTTATGCACTTTTGTTTCTTTTTGCACCTCTCGTGCTTCTTTTTGCACCCCTCTGGCCTCTTTCTCCACCTCTCTTCCCTCTTTCTCCACCCCTCTTCCCCCTTTCGTCACCCCTCTTCCCCCTTTCTGCATCTCTGTTGCTTCTTTCTGCACCTCTCTTGCTTCTTTCTGCACCTCTCTTGCTTCTTTCTGCACCCCTCGTGCCTCTTTCTGCACCCCTCATCCCTCTTTCTGCACTCTTCCTGCCTCTTTCCGCACCCCTCTTCCTGTACCCCTCCTGCCTCTTTCTGCAGCTCTGTTCCTTCTTTCTGCACTTCTTTTGTTTATTTCTGCACCTCTCTTGCTTCTTTCTGCATCTCTCTTGCTTCTTTCTGCACTTCTCTTGTCTCTTTCTCCACCCCTCTTCCCGCACCTCTGTTGCTTCTTTCTGCACCTCTCTTGCTTCTTTCTGCACCCCTCTTGCTTCTTTCTGCACCCCTCGTGCGTCTTTCTCACCCCTCTTCCTGCACCCCTCTTGTCTCATTCTGCACCTCTGTTCCTTCTTTCTGCACTTCTTTTGTTTCTTTTTGCACCTCTCTTGCTTCTTTTTGCACCCCTCTTGCTTCTTTTTGCACCCCTCTTGCCTCTTTTTCCACCCCTCTTCCCTCTTTCTCTACCCCTCTTCCCCCTTTTTCCACTCCTCTTCCCCCTTTTTCCACTCCTCTTCCCCCTTTCTGCATCTGTTGCTTCTTTCTGCACTTCTCTTCTCTTTCTGCACCTCTGCTCCTTCTTTTGTTTCTTTCTGCACCTCTCTTGTTTCTTTCTCCACCCCACTTTCCCCTTTCTGCACCTCTCTTGTTTCTTTCTGCATTTCTCTGGCTTCTTTCTGCATTTCTCTGGCTTCTTTCTGCATCTCTTTTGGTTCTTTCTGCACCCCTCGTGCCTCTATCTGCATCCCTCATCCCTCATCCTGCACTCCTCTTGCCTCTTTCTGCACCCCTCTTGCCTCTTTCCTCACCCCTGTTGCCTTTCTGCACCTCTGTTCCTTCTTTCTGCACTTCTTTTGTTTCTTGCTGCACATCTCTTGCTTCTTTCTGTACCCCTCGTGCCTCTTTCTGCACCCCTCGTGCCTCTTTCTGCACCCCTCATGCCTTTCTGCATCCCTCTTCCCTCTTTTTGCACCCCTGTTGCCTCTTTCTGCACCTCTGTTGCTTCTTTCTGCACCCCTCATCCATCTTTCTGCACCTCTGTTGCTTCTTTCTGCACTTCTCTTGCTTCTTTCTGCACATCTGTCCCTTCTTTCTGCAACCCTTTTGCCTCTTTCTGCACCCCTCTTCCTTCTTTCTGCACCCCTCTTGCCTTTCTGCACCTATGTTCCTTCTTTCTGCACTTCTTTTGTTTCTTTCTTCAACTCTCTTGCTTCTTTCTGCACGCCTCTTGCTTCTTTCTGCACCCCTCATGCCTCTTTCACACCCTTCTTCCCTCTCTCACACCCTTCTTCCCTCTCTCTGCACCCCTCTCGCCTCTTTCTGCACCTCTGTTCCTTCGTTTTGCACTTTTTTTGTTTCTTACTGCACCTCTCTTGCTTCTTTCTGCACCCCTCGTGCCTCTTTCTGCACCCCTTGTGCCTCTTTCTGCCCCCTCTTCCTGTACCCTCTTCCAGCATCTCTGTTGCTTCTTCTGCACTTCTCTTGTGTATTTCTCCACCCCTCTTCCCTCTTTCTGCACCTCTGTTGCTTCTTTCTGCACCGCTCTTGCTTCTTTCTGCACCCCTCGTGCCTCTTTCACACCCCTCTTCCCGCACCCCTCTTGCCTCTGTCTGCACTTCTGTTCCTTCTTTCTGCACCTCTGTCCCTTCTTTCTGCACCCCTCTTGCCTCTTTCTGCACCCCTCTTGCCTCTTTCTGCACCTCTGTTCCTTCTTTCTACACTTCTTTTCTTTCTGCAGCTCTCATGCTTTTCTGTACCCCCTCACTTCTTTCTCCACCCTCTGCCCTCTTTCTGCACCCCTGTTGTCTTTCTGGACCTCTGTTCCTCCTTTCTGCATTTTTGTTTCTTTCTGCACGTCTCTTGCTTCTTTCTGCACCCCTTGTTCCTCTTTCTGCACCCCTTGTTCCTCTTTCTGCACCCCCTTCCCTCTTTTTGCACCCCTCTTGCCTCTTTCTGCACCTCTGTTGCTTCTTTCTGCACTCTTCTTGCTTCTTTCTACACCTCTTGCTTCTTTCTGCACCACTCGTGCTTCTTTCTGCACCCCTCTTCCCTCTTTATGCACCCCTCTTGCCTCTTTCTGCACCTCTGTTCATTCTTTCTGCACTTCTTTTGTTTCTTTCTGCACCTCTCTTGCTTCTTTCTGCACCCCTCTTACCACTTTCTCCACCCCTGTTCCCCCTTTTTACATCTCTGTTGCTTCTTTCTGCACTTCTCTTGCCTCTTTCTCTACCCCTCATCCCTCTCTCTGCACCTCTGTTGCTTCTTTCCGCACTTCTCTTGCTTCTTTCTGCACCTCTGTCCCTTCTTTCTGCACCCCATTTACCTCTTTCTGCACCCCTCTTTTGCACCCCTCTTGCCTCTTTCTGCACCTCTGTTCCTTCTTTCTGCACTTTTTTCTTTCTTCCTGCACTTCTCGCTTCTTTCTGCATCCCATTTGCCTCTTTCTGCACCCCTCTTGCCTCTTTCTGCACCTCTGTTCCTTCTTTCTGCACTTCTTTTCTTTCTTTCTGCACTTCTCGCTTCTTTCTGCATCCCATTTGCCTCTTTCTGTATCCCTCTTGCCTCTTTCTCCACCCCACTTCCCCCTTTCTGCATCTGTTGCTTCTTTATGCATTTCTCTTGCTTCTTTCTGCATCTCTCTTGCTTCTTTCAGCACCCCTCGTGCCTCTTTCTGCACCCCTCATCCCTCTTTCTGCACTCCTCTTGCCTCTTTCTGCACCTCTCTTCCCTCTTTCTGCACCCCTCTTCCCTCACCCCTTTTGCCTTTTTCTGCACCTCTGTTCCTTCTTTCTGCACTTTTTGTTTCTTGCTGCGCATCTCTTGCTTCTTTCTGCACCCCTCGTGCCTCTTTCTGTACCCCTCTTCCCTCTTTTTGCACCCCTGTTGCCTCTTTCTGCACCTCTGTTGCTTCTTTCTGCACTGCTCTTGCTTCTTTCTACACCTCTCTTGCTTTTTTCGCACCCCTCTTGCCACTTTCTCCACCCCTGTTCCCCCTTTTTGCATCACTGTTGCTTCTTTCTGCACTTCTCTTGCCTCTTTCTCCACCCCTCATCCCTCTTTCTGCACCTCTGTTGCTTCTTTCTGCACTTCTCTTGCTTCTTTCTGCACATCTGTCCCTTTTTTCTGCTCCCCTCTTGTCTCTTTCTGCACCTCTGTTGCTTCTTTCTCCACCCCTCTTCCCTCTTTCTGCACCTCTGTTGCTTCTTTCTGCACTTCTCTTGCTTCTTTCTGTATCCCTCATGCCTCTTTCACACCCCTCTTCCCGCACCCCTCTTTCCTCTTTCTGCACTTCTCTTGCTTCTTTTTGCACCTCTGGCTCTTCTTTATGCACTCCTTTTGCTTCTTTCTGCACCCCTCTTTCCTCTTTCTGCACCCCTCTTGCCTCTTTCTGCACCTCTGTTCCTTCTTTCTGCACTTCTTTTCTTTCTTTCTGCACCTCTCTTGCTTCTTTCTGCACCTCTCTTGCTTCTTTCTGCACCTCTGTTGCTTCTTTCTGCACATCTGTCCCTTCTTTCTGCAACCCTTTGCTTCTTTCTGCACCCCTCTTCCCTCTTACTGCACCCCTCTTGCCTTTCTGCACCTCTGTTCCTTCTTTCTGCACTTCTTTTGTTTCTTTCTTCAACTCTCTTGCTTCTTTCTGCACGCCTCCTGCTTATTTCTGCACCCCTCGTGCCTCCTTCACACCCCTCTTCCCTCTCTCTGCACCCCTCTCGCCTCTTTCTGCACCTCTGTTCCTTCGTTCTGCACTACTTTTGTTTCTTACTGCACCTCTCTTGCTTCTTTCTGCATCCCTCATGCATCTTTCTGCACCCCTCGTGCCTCTTTCTGCACCCCTCGTGCCTCTTTCTGCACCCCTCGTGCCTCTTTATGCACTCCTCTTGCCTCTTTGTGCACCCTCTTCCCTCTTTCTGCACTCCTCCTGCCTCTTTCTGCACCTCTGTTCCTTCTTTCTGCACTTCTTTTGTTTCTTTCTGTACCTCTCTTGCTTCTTTCTGCACCCATCTTGCCTCTTTCTCCACCCCTCTTCCCCCTTTCTGCATCTGTTGCTTCTTCTGCACTCCTCTTGTCTCTTTCTCCACCCCTCTTCCCTCTTTCTGCACCTCTGTTGCTTCTTTCTGCACCTCTTTTGCTTCTTTCTGCACCTCTCGTGCCTCTTTCACACCCCTCTTCCCGCACCCCTCTTGCCTCTTTCTGCACTTCTGTTCCTTCTTTCTGCACTTCTCTTGCTTCTTTCTGCACCTCTGGCCCTTCTTTCTGCACTCCTTTCGCTTCTTTCTGCACCCCTCTTCCCTCTTTCTGCACCCCTCTTGCCTCTTTCTGCACCTTTGTTCCTTCTTTCTGCACTTCTTTTCTTTCTGCATCTCTCGCTTCTTTCTGCACCCCTTTTGCCTCTTTCTGCACCCCTCTTGCCTCTTTATGCACCTCCGTTCCTTCTTTCTGTACTTCTTTTGTTTCTTTCTGCAGCTCTCATGCTTCTTTCTGCACCCCCTCATCTTTCTCCACCCCTCTGCCCTCTTTCTGCACCCCTGTTGTCTCTTTCTGCACCTCTGTTCCTTCTTTCTGCATTTTTGTTTCTTTCTGCACGTCTCTTGCTTCTTTCTGCACCCCTTGTGCCTCTTTCTGCACCCCTTGTGCCTCTTTCTGCACCCCACTTGCCTCTTTCTGCACCCCACTTGCCTCTTTCTGCACCCCTCGTGCCTCTTTCTGCACCCCTCGTGCCTCTTTCTGCACCCCTCGTGCCTCTTTCTGCACCCCTCGTGCCTCTTTCTGCACCCCTCGTGCCTCTTTTTGCACCCACTTGCCTCTTTCTGCACCTCTGTTGCTTCTTTTTGCACTCCTCTTGCTTCTTTCTACACCTCTCTTGCTTCTTTCTGCACCCCTCTTGCTTCTTTCTACACCCCTCTTCCCTCTTTCTGCACCCCTCTTGTCTCTTTCTCACCGTTCCCCCTTTTTGCATCTCTGTTGCTTCTTTCTGCACTTCTTTTTATTCTTTCTGCACCTCTCTTGCTTCTTTCTGCACCCCTCTTGCCACTTTCTCACCCTTGTTCCCCCTTTTTGCATCTGTTGCTTCTTTCTGCACTTCTCTTGCCTCTTTCTCCACCCCTCATCCCTCTTTCTGCACCTCTGTTGCTTCTTTCCTCACTTCTTTTGTTTCTTTTTGCAACTCTCTTGCTTCTTTCTGCACGCCTCTTGCTTCTTTCTGCAACCCTCGTGCCTCTTTCACACCCCTCTTCCTGCACCCCTCTTGCCTCTTTCTGCACCTCTGTTGCTTCGTTCTGCACTTCTTTTGTTTCTTGCTGCACCTCTCTTGTTTTTCTGTCTCCCTCTTGCCTCTTTCTCCAACCTCCTTCCCCCTTTTTGCATCTCTGTTGCTTCTTTCTGCATCCCTCTTCCCTCTTTGTCCACCTCTTTCTTCTTTCTGCACTTCTCTTGCTTCTTTCTGCACCTCATGCAAATTTCTGTATCCCTCTTGCCTCTTTCTGCGCCCCTGTTCCCTCTTTCTGCACCTCTCTTGCCTGCTTCTGCACCTCTCTTGCCTGTTTCTGCACCTCTCTTGCCTCTTTCTGCACTTCTCTTGCCTCTTTCTGCACCCCTCTTGCCTCTTTCTCCACCCCTCTTGCCTCTTTCTCCACCCCTCTTCCCCCTTTCTGCATCTGTTGCTTCTGCACTTCTCTTGTCTCTTTCTCCACCCCTCTTCCCTCTTTCTGCACCTCTGTTGCTTCTTTCTGCACCTCTGTTGCTTCTTTCTGCACCTCTCGTGCCTCTTTCACACCCCTCTTCCCGCACCCCTCTTGCCTCTTTCTGCACTTCTGTTCCTTCTTTCTGCACTTCTCTTGCTTCTTTCTGCACCTCTGGCCCTTCTTTCTGAACTCTTTTCGCTTCTTTCTGCACCCCTCTTCCCTCTTTCTGCACCCCTCTTCCCTCTTTCTGCACCCCTCTTGCCTCTTTCTGCACCTTTGTTCCTTCTTTCTGCACTTCTTTTCTTCCTGCATCTCTCGCTTCTTTCTGCACCCCTTTTGCCTCTTTCTGCACCCCTCTTGCCTCTTTATGCACCTCTGTTCCTTCTTTCTGTACTTCTTTTGTTTCTTTCTGCAGCTCTCATGCTTCTTTCTGCACCCCCTCATCTTTCTCCACCCCTCTGCCCTCTTTCTGCACCCCTGTTGTCTCTTTCTGCACCTCTGTTCCTCCTTTATGCATTTTTGTTTTTCTGCACGTCTCTTGCTTCTTTCTGCACCCCTTGTGCCTCTTTCTGCACCCCTTGTGCCTCTTTCTGCACCCCTTGTGCCTCTTTCTGCACCCCTCGTGCCTCTTTCTGCACCCCTCGTGCCTCTTTCTGCACCCCTCGTGCCTCTTTTTGCACCCCACTTGCCTCTTTCTGCACCTCTGTTGCTTCTTTTTGCACTCCTCTTGCTTCTTTCTGCACCACTCGTGCTTCTTTCTGCACCACTCGTGCTTCTTTCTGCACCCCTCTTCCCTCTTTCTGCACCCCTCTTGCCTCTTTCTCACCCCTGTTCCCCCTTTTTGCATCTCTGTTGCTTCTTTCTGCACTTCTTTTTTTCTTTCTGCACCTCTCTTGCTTCTTTCTGCACCCCTCTTGCCACTTTCTCACCCCTGTTCCCCCTTTTTGCATCTGTTGCTTCTTTCTGCACTTCTCTTGCCTCTTTCTCCACCCCTCATCCCTCTTTCTGCACCTCTCTTGCTTCTTTCCTCACTTCTTTTGTTTCTTTTTGCAACTCTCTTGCTTCTTTCTGCACGCCTCTTTCTGCAACCCTCGTGCCTCTTTCACACCCCTCTTCCTGCACCCCTCTTGCCTCTTTCTGCACCTCTGTTGCTTCTTTCTGCACTTTTGTTTCTTGCTGCACCTCTCTTGTTTCTTTCTGTCTCCCTCTTGCCTCTTTCTCCAACCTCCTTCCCCCTTTTTGCATCTCTGTTGCTTCTTTCTGCATCCCTCTTCCCTCTTTGTCCACCTCTTTCTTCTTTCTGCACTTCTCTTGCTTCTTTCTGCACCTCTCATGCAAATTTCTGTATCCCTCTTGCCTCTTTCTGTGCCCCTGTTCCCTCTTTCTGCACCTCTCTTGCCTGCTTCTGCACCTCTCTTGCCTGCTTCTGCACCTCTCTTGCCTGCTTCTGCACCTCTCTTGCCTCTTTCTGCACCTCTGTTGCTTCTTTCTGCACTTCTCTTGCCTCTTTCTGCACCCCTCTTGCCTCTTTCTGCACCTCTCTTGCTTCTTTCTGCACCCCTCTTGCCTCTTTCTGTATCCCTCTTGTCTCTTTGTGCACCTCTTTTGCTTCGTTCTGCACTTCGCTTGCCTCTTTCTATACCCCTCTTGCCTGTTCCAGATTTCTGCATCCCTCTTGCCTCTTTCTGCACCCTTCTGCCCTCTTTCTGCACCTCTCTTGCCTCTTTGTGCACCCCTGTTCCCTTTTTCTGCACCTCTCTTGCCTGTTTCTGCAACTCTCATGCCTCTTTTTTTACTTCTCTTGTCTCCTGCACCTCTGTTGCTTCTTTCTGCACTTCGCTTGCCTCTTTCTGCACCACTCTTGCCTCCTTCTGCACCTCTGTTGGTTCTTTCTGCACTGCTCTTGCTTCTTTCTGCACCTCTCTTGTAAATTTCTGCACCCCGCTTGCCTCTTTCTACACCCCGCTTGCCTCTTTCTACACCCCGCTTGCCTCTTTCTACACCCCTCTTCCTGCACCTCCCTTGCCTCTGTCTGCACCCCTGTTCCCTCTTTCTGCACCTCTTTTGCCTGTTTCTGCAACTCTCTTGCTTCTTTCTGAACTTCTCTCGCCTCTTTATGTACTCAAATGGGAAGTGCAAGCTGTCAAGTTTAAAGGTCTGCGTGCTCTCGTGACTGAGGTATATGTCTACTTGTATATGTATTCTTACATGTGTTATGCATCTGAAGATGGTAGCTTAAAAAGCGGGTAACTTCTCCTATAGGTGGTCAAATCTTCTCAGTTCTGCTCTGTCATTCGGTTGCACAGGCAGACATGTCTTATGTATATATGTGTTATAGAGCCCCTCAAATATACTATTGAATACCCATGTGCCGTGTATTGTGAGCAGAAAGAAATGTATACACCTTTTTTACACAAATTAACAGAGTATGCTGTTTGAAACACAGGTATTCAAGTGTTTGTATGTTTATTTTCATTTAACATGTCGCTAGGTAAAAGCATAGACACGGATGCATACCTTCACAAACTTGGTCAGACTTACAACAGTGATATGCTTAGGATTGCTGTTTTATATTTGGTAGGCCTAACATTCTGAGCAGTCGATTAATAGTGAACCTTCAAGAGAAAAGTGAGGTTTAAGACATCTTCGGAGAAGGATTAGTGATTAGGGTACTTTGTATGAGTCTGTTGGAAGGTACAGTCAAAGTAGGCCTCTTTCTGCACCTCTGTTGGATGTTTCTGCACACCTCTTCTTTCTGTACCGTTCTTCCTCTTTCTGGACTTCTGTTGCCTCTTTCTGCATTTCTCTTGCTTCTTTGTGCACCTTTCTTCCTCTTTCTGCACATGTCCTACCTATGTAGGCATAGTTGGAAATTAGCATTTAAAAAACCTTAGAAATTCACTGAAAAAACAGAGGTTTCAGGGACGTTATAGTTGGGGATTAGCATTTAAAAAAACCTTGGAAATTCACTGAAAGAAACACAGGTTTCAGGGATGTTATAGTTGGGGTTTAGCATTTAAAAAACCTTTGATATTCACTGAAAAAACCATAGGTTTCAGGGACGTTATAGTTAGAAATTAGCATTTAAAAAACCTTTGACATTCTCTGAAAGAACCATAGGTTTCGGGGACGTTATAGTTAGTTGGACATTTCACTCGTACAAAACCAGAGAAATTCGGTCGTTATAGTTAGTTGAGCTAACTATAACTCGCTCCCCCGCAATGCACTGCTGATGACGTCACATGTTACATCACTCATGACATGGTCAGTGAAATCACTGATGACATCTCAAATGACATCACTGATGACATCATCCACGTGATAATCTGATGCACCTCCTCACACCCTAATATAACCTTTGATACACCCACTCTAAAATACAGACTGCCATTCTCGAAACCATAGACACACCAATACCAGTTACTACATACCCACTCACTGATTCCTAGGACTACACACACATCCACTCATTCAGCCATACAGTCACTCATACATGCAGTCACTCATCAATACAGCACTATCATATGTACTTATACACCTATACAGACACTCACACAGCGCCACTCTCCCATTGAGTTACGCACACATAGTCATTCAAGAATCAATCACACTCCGTTATTCACCTACACAGTTATACACACACCACCTCATTTATTCATACAGATAATAACACATACTTACTCTCTTATACAATCACTGACACAAGCACACACTCATCCATACAGCCACTCGCACAATCACTCACTCTCGCATATAGTCATTTATATAGTCCAACACTCACATATACTGCCTTTCACATATGTAGTTACTCACACATGTACCACTGAGACATCCATTCACTCACCAACACACCCATACACACACTCACCCACCCATAGAGCCCTTCACAGACGCACTGTTGAACCCATACATCCAGTGAGTCACCCACTCACACATCTATGCACGGAGTCACACACTCGACACACAGACACTCAGGCACCCATACAGATACACAGACAACCAATTAATAACCCATATAGACAGTCATATAGCTATTCACTAACCCATGCAGCCACTTACACACCAACTGACAGACTGATACAGACATTCACACAGTTTAGTCACTAACCCATGCATTCAGTAAGACACGTTTAATCACTCACTTATACAGTCAGTCACACGCCTACTAAATCATCCATACAGACACTCATACACCCACTCATTTTTCAATACACCTTGGTATATATATATATATATATATATATATATATATATATTTATTCAAGGCCGTGGAGACGCAGCCGAAACGCGTCATGCTTTTTGCACCTCAATAAAAGCACTTTAATTGAAATCCAGCTTTGGTGGTCCGTACCTGATATTACAAAGACGTGTGTAATCCAGGACTGTGGTGTTTCATATATATATATATATTATCTACTGGCGGTCGGCAGTAGATAGTTATAGTTAGGACCTATTTTCCATAGGAAATCCGCAACATTCTATTTGAAATAACTCTTGCGTCGGTTGACGAATCTTCGCGAAATTTTCAAACTTTATGGCCCGCTCCGGTCCGCTCCTACCCTGAAAGTTTCGGGGTGATTCGTCAAGCGGGGGCCGAGAAAAAGGGGGGTCCCAAAGCGTGTTTTCCCCATTCATTTTCCCATAGAAAACTTTAGCCACGGCTACAGCCCGAACTGCTGAACGGAATTACACCAAATTTGGCAAAGAGGTAGTTCTTGGTTCAGAAAGAACCCTTTTTGTTAAATGGTGTAAATCAGTTCAGTAGTTGCTGAGAAAATCAAAAGTAAAAACACATATATATCTGGGCGGAGCCTAACCACACATGGCATCGTGAGATCTGATTGGCTGTCAGCACTTCATCCTGGAATTGCTGGCAGCCATCTTGGGACCAATATAAATGATAGTACCCCATTGAAATGCATTGTAGTGAATCGAAGATTTTGAGGGTTACCAAAAGGAGAACTATAAAGGGTGATAACAGACTTTAGTTACATTAGAATTCATTTGTTGATGGTACCATACTAATTTCAGGAATTGTGGTGTGTTCTAAGGTGATTTTACCCTGTGAAAAACCTTCTGCTGGGATATCATGAATCATGTTTGAGAGAAAACTATTTTCACATGCTTGTCCCATACAGTTTTGGAAGGTGCTCCAGAAGCTAAAATGAGAGCATATTTTCTGTAAATTCACATTATCTTTCTCAGTCATGTGAGAATGAAGTCTGACATTCTCAGTAAAACATGTACATCCACCAATGGCAGAGACTGTCAGTTTATTCCTTTGTGTTCTACTGCAGCTTCCCAGAGTGTTCTAAAGAACAACTAGAGTGCTAACAGCCTTACTTATGACAAAAGTATGGCACACCTGAAGCCATCTTGATTGGAATAAACTGGTAACACTTAAAACATTTAATTTAAAAAGGAACAAAATGATGGGGTTCATTTTGTCATAGAAATTATGGTTAGTGCTGTAGAAAGAAAAATTAGGACATGTTTCAAGTGTGATCTCAAATATCTTCCTGTTATATTTCAACAGGAGCAGCCTGTCAGTTGATGCCTTTGTGTTCTACTGCAGCTTCCCAGAGTGTTCTAAAGAACAACTAGAGTGCTAACAGCCTTACTTATGACAAAAGTATGGCACACCTGAAGCCATCTTGATTGGAATAAACTGGTAACACTTAAAACATTTAATTTAAAAAGGAACAAAATGAGGGGGTTCATTTTGCCATAGAAATTATGGTTAGTGCTGCAAAAAGAAAATTTAGGTCATGTTTTAAGTGAGATCTCAAATCCTCTTCTATTTCATTAGAAAATTCTGACATGCAGACTGAAACAATCACTTTCAATACCAGCAGTAGACTTCCAGTTAACTCCTTGGTGAGCAGTAGCTTTTCTACAGTGATCTAATGAACAACTAGAGTGCTAACATTCTGAATTTATGGCAAATGTGTGACACATCTGAATGCCTTCTTGATGGAATCAAAGTAAAAAACTGAAAGCATTTCCTACTGAGGAGACTGTAGTAAATGAGAAAATTAGGAAACTTCATAACAAATAAGTCTCCCAAGATGGCCACCAGAGAAAAAAGAGCCCAAATGTAGCACAAATATCACCCAGAGGTAGCCCACGTATAGCCCAATGACAAAAGTGTGCAAAACACTTTTTATTTTTAGTTTTTTTGCAGTTTTATATAGTGCAGACTGGTCAGGTATTGGAGTGCTTTACATGAGCATTGGTTACATCACACAAGGACAAATTCATGTTGGTTGACCCCTACACTACCCAAACACCACTGCACTACCCTAAACCCTAAAACACTACCCCCAGCACGACCCCCTTCACTACCCAAACACAACTGCACTACCCTAAACTCAAAAACACTACCCCCAGCACGACCCCCTACACTACCCAAACACCACTGCACTACCCTAAACCCTAAATCTACCCCCTACACTACACAAATACCACTGCACTACTCTAAACCCTAAAACACTAGAACCCAGCACGACCCCCTACAGTACACAAACACCACTGCACTACCCTAAACCCTAAAACACTACCCCCTACACTACACAAACACCATTGCACTACCCTAAACCCTAAAACACTACCCCAGCAAGACCCCCTACACTACACAAACACCACTGCACTACCCTAAACCCTAAAACACTACCCCAGCACGACCCCCTACACTACCCAAACACCACTGCACTACCCTAAACCCTAAAACACTACCCCCAGCACAACTCCCTACACTACCTAAACACCACTGCACTACACTAAACCCTAAATCTACCCCCAGCATTACCTCCCACACTACACAAACACCACTGCACTACCCTAAACCCTAAAACACTACCCCCAGCACGACCCCTTACACTACCCAAACACCACTGCACTACCCTAAACCCTAAAACACTAACCCCAGCATTACCCCCTACACTACCCAAACACCACTGCACTACCCTATACCCTAAAACACGACCCCATACACTACACAAACACAACTGCACTACCCTAAACCCTAAAACACAACCCCCAGCATGACCCCCTACACTACACAAACACCACTGCACTACCCTAAACCCCCTACACTATACAAACACCACTGCATTACTCTATACCCTAAAACACTACCCCCAGCACGACCCCCTCACAACACAAACACCACTGCACTACCCTAAACCCTAAATCGACCCCCAGCACGACCCCCTACACTACCCAAACACCACTGCCATACCCTAAACCCTAAAACACTACCCCCAGCATGAACCCCTACACTACCCAAACACCACTGCACTATCCTAAACCTTAAAACACTACCCCCAGCACTACCCCCTACACTACACAAACACCACTGCACTACCCTAAACCCTAAAACACTACCCCAGCACTACCCCTACACTACCCAAACACCACTGCACTAACATAAACCCTAAAACACTACCCCCAGCACAACCCCCTACACTACACAAACACCACTGCACTACCCTAAACCCTAAAACACTACCCCCAGCACGACTCCCTACACTACCCAAACACCACTGCACTACCCTAAACCCTAAATCTACCCCCAGCACGACCCCCTACACTACCCAAACACCACTGCACTACCCTAAACCATAAAACACTACCCCCAGCATGACCCCCTACACTACACAAACACCATTGCACTACCCTAAACCCTAAAACACTACCACCAGCATGACCCCCTACACTACTCATACACCACTGCACTACCCTAAAGCCTAAAACACTACCCCCAGCACGACCCCTACACTACTGCACTACCCTAAACCCTAAAACACTACCCCCAGCACGACCCCCTACACTACCCAAACACCACTGCACTACCCTAAACCCTAAAATACTACCCCCAGCACGACCCCTACACCACCCAAACACCACTGCACTACCCTAAACCCTAGAAAAGAAACCCCCACCCCATGCCCAATCCCCTTACCTCACTCCTCGTGGTTCCTCTCTCCTCGTGGTTCCTGCTTCACGTCGTCTTTGAGGGCGGTGCACGTCGTTGTGAGGAAACGGAACAGCCTCTGTTTCCTTACAACGACATGGATCGTCTACATGTTTTTAGAACGCATGGTCATTTACCATACATACCTTTACAACAAAATTCGTTGTAAAGGCATGCGTGGTAAATGACCATGCGTTCTAAAAAATGCGTAGTAATGACTTCGTGATGTACAACGCATGCGTGCTAATGCATGCGTTGTAATGGTATCGCAAAGTAAAAAAGTCGTTGTAACGGCTGTTTACCGATCGAAGCTGGCCCCTGTTCTTCAGTGAGATGTTTATTTGATTAATTAGGAGGAAAAATGTGTTTTTTTACCGAAAAGTGCATTCCCGGCTGTTGTATTGTGAAAGTGTCCGCGTGGCCTGGTTTCACTTCCGGTGAGAGAGTGGAAGAGTCTGTTTGGATCTAAAGGAGTTCTGTTGTTGGACGGGGCCGGCGCGACATGTCATCAGAAAACATAGCTAATGGAAAGCGTCCTCCCTGAAGTGTGGCGCAGTGCCATGAGAGGTCAACGAGTGTGCGTCCCACCGCAGTATGACCGTACCGCGTGACCCATGTGCCACCTCCAGGGTACGGGAGGCAGAAGCGGCATCGTAGGTCCTCTTGAAGACCGTTGTAGCACTAATTCTACATTTTGGTACTAGGGCATTTTAACTTCGTTGTTCCTGCCAGATACAAAGAGAAGATCCTGGGTTATTCAGTGCCCTCGTTACCTTTTTTGTGGGTTGTGGTGCTTGTCACTTCGCTGCCCCGCCGGTGCACACGACTGGGCACCCCACCTCGTGTGCCATCTGCAGGGCCTCTGCCCTCGGATCACTGGTTTCGGTTTCTGGAGTGGCAACATAAACAGTTGCTCCCAAAGGACTAGCCTGAACACTTAGGTGAATATCCCCTGCACCAGCATTCCACGGAAATTCTTTCCTAGCTCTCCCACGTCAACGAGGACGTCATAATAGCACGGCTCCGCTCGCGACACCGTATGACGTCATCGGAGCCATAAGAGAACCTCGTCGGCGTGCTGACGTCAGTTCCACCCATTTTTTCCGTGCCACCGAGGCAAACAGGGGACCGAGACATTTTCACATGTATACATAGTATAATAAATATATATATATTCACTGAAAAAACCATAGGTTTCAGGCACGTTATAGTTAGAAATTAGCATTTAAAAAACCTTAGAAATTCACTGAAAAAACCATAGGTTTCAGGCACGTTACAGTTAGAAATTAGCATTTAAAAAAACCTTAGAAATTCACTGAAAAAACCATAGGTTTCAGGGGCGTTATAGTTAGTTGGACATTTTACTCGTACAAAACCATAGAAATTCCCCCGTTATAGTTAGTTCAGCTAACTATAACTACGCACGCCCGCAATGCACTGCTGATGACGTCACATATTACATCACTCATGACATGGTCAGTGACATCACTCATGACATCACTGATGACATCTCAAATGACATCACTGATGACATCACTGATGACATCATCCAGTGAATGTGTGTTTTTCTGAAAATTAAATATGTTTTATATATGTATATCTCAAGGTCGATGGAAGAATAAATGGGTATATAAGTGTCTAAATGGATGATTTTGTTTTGTAAAATTGATTGTATAACTGACTAAGTGTATCTTAGTGAATACATGGGTTAGTGAGTAATGTTTAAATATGAAAATATCTGTATCAGTCTCTCACTTTGTGTATAAGTGGCTGCATGGGTTGGTGAGTAGCTACATGAGTGTCTATATGGGTTATTAGTTGGTTTTTGAGTATCAGTATGAGTGTCTGAGTGTCTGTATGGTTCGGTGGGGGGTATTACTTAGTGCATAGATGCATGAATGAGTGACTCACTGTTTGTATGTGTTGAAGACAGCATGTGTGCAGGACTGTATAGGTGGATGAGTATGTGTATGGGTGTGTTAGTGAGTGAATGACTGTCTCAATAGTGTCTTTATGAGTAACTACATATGTTTTAAACTAGTATATGTGAGTATTGGTGTATATAAGTGAGTATATGTGAGAGTGAGAGATTGGAAGAGTTCCTGTACAAATAAGTAGGTGTTTCTATAAGTGATTTTTTAAGAGAGTAAGTATGTGTAAGTTTCTGTAGAAGTAAGTGTGGTAGTGTGTGTATAACTGTATATGCAAGTAAATGGATGTTTGATACTTTGTTTGCATGTGTGACTATGTGTGTGAGTAACTCTATGGATGAGTTGCGGTGTGTAACAGGATGTATAGGTGTATGAGTACATATGATGAGTGAGTACATGTATGAGTGACTGTATAGGGACTGTTGGTGAATGAGTGGATGTGTGTGTAGATCTTGGAATTACTGAATAGGTGTGTTGTAACTGGTATTGGTATGTCCATTGTTTTGAAAATGTTAGTTTGTATGTTTGAGTGTGTGTATCAAAGGTTATATTAGGGTGAGAGGAGGTCTGCCACTCTATCACAAGGATGATGTCATCAGTGATGTCATCAGTGATGTCATTTGAGATGTCATCAGTGATGTCATGAGTGATGTCACTGACCATGTCATGAGTGATGTAATATGTGACATCATCAGCAGTGCATTGCGGGCGCGCGAGTTATAGTTAGCTGAACTAACTATAACGGGGGAATTTCTATGGTTTTGTACGAGTGAAATGTCCAACTAACTGTAACGTCCCTGAAACCTGTGGTTTTTTCAGTGAATATATATATATATATATTCACTGAAAAAACCATAGGTTTTAGGGACAGTTATAGTTACTTGGACATTGCACTCGTACAAAACCCGTGAAATTCCCCGTTATAGTTAGTTCAGCTAACTATAACTCGCGCCCCGCAATGCACTGCTGATGACGTCACATATTACATCACTCATGACATGGTCAGTGACATCACTGATGACATCACTGATGACATCACTGATGACATCTCAAATGACATCACTGATGACATCATCCAGTGACTGTGTGTTTCTGTAAAGTTTAAATATTTTTAAAATATATAGGAAAAGACGTATTGAAGAATGAGTGGGTGTCTAAGTGTCTGTATGGATGATTTAGTAGGTGCGTGACTGACTCTATAAGTGAGTGATTTAACGTATCTTACTGAATGCATGGGTTAGTGACTAAACTGGGTGTATGTCTGTATCCGTCTGTCTGTTGCTGTGTAAGTGGCTGCATGTGTTTGTGAATAGCTAAATGATTTTCTATATGAGTTATTGAATGCTTGTCTGAGTATCTGTATGGGTGCCTGAGTGTTTGTGTGGGAGGGGTGTGTGCAACTCTGTGCATAGATGTGTGAGTGGGTGATTCACTGGGTGGATGGTTTCAAGAGTGCATCTGTGATAGACTGTATGGGTGGGTAAGTGTGTGTAAGAGTGTGTTAGTGAGTGAATGTATGTCCCAGTAGTACATGTGTGAGTAACTACATATGTGAAAGGCAGTATATATGTGTGTTGGAGTATATAAATAGCTATAAGCAAGAGTGAGTGATTGTGATAGTGGCTGTATGGATGATTGTGTGCTTGTATCAGTGATTGTATAAGAGCGTAACAATGTGCTACTATTTGTATGAGTAAGTGAGCTGGTGTGTGTATAACTGTATAGGTGAGTAAATGGCAGTGTGTTTAATTATTTGCATGACTGACTAGGTGTGTGAGTATCTCTATGGATGAGTGGCGTTGTTTGAGTGTCTATATAGGAGTAAGAGTGCATATGATAGTCCTGTACTGAGTGACCGTAAGTATGAGTGACTGTACGGGTGAGTGAGTGGATGTGTGTGTGTAGACCTAAGAATCAGTGAGTGGGTATGTAGTTATTGGTGTTGGAGTGTCTATGGTTTTGCGAATGGCAGTCTGTAATTTAGAGTGGGTGTATCAAAGATTATATTAGGGTGTGAGGAGGTGCATCAGATTATCACGTGGATGATGTCATCAGTGATGTCATTTGAGATGTCATCAGTGATGTCATCAGTGATGTCACTGACCATGTCATGAGTGATGTAATATGTGACGTCATCAGCAGTGCATTGCGGGGGCGCGAGTTATAGTTAGCTGAACTAACTATAACGGGGGAATTTCACGGGTTTTGTACGAGTGCAATGTCCAAGTAACTATAACTGTCCCTAAAACCTATGGTTTTTTCAGTGAATTTCAAAGGTTTTTAAATGCTAATTTGTAACTATAACGTGTCTGAAACCTATGGTTTTTTCAGTGAATTTCAAAGGTTTTTTAAATGCTAATTTGTAACTATAACGTGTCTGAAACCTATGGTTTTTTCAGTGAATTTCAAAGGTTTTTAAATGCTAATTTCTAACTATAACGTGCCTGAAACCTACGGTTTTTTCAGTGAATTTCAAAGGTTTTGTAAATGACAATTTTTAAATGTATTAATTGTTATATTAATTTTTTTCATACTGATTTACTACATTTTTAGAAACAATTTTTTTTACATATTTTATTTGTCAAATTACATTGTAATTACATTATACATTACATTACAAAAAATACTTTCTCAGAATGAATTACTTTAGTTTAAATACTTTGCAGATAGGCAATAGACTTTTAAGTACAGTAGTTACAGTTGTTGCAATGGGCAACACATTTTCAAACACAATGCAACATTCAGCTCAATGTGAATTTCTAGTTAAATGCAATTAGTTACTTTATGGATTACTTTTGTAACCACAGGACTGGATCCTAGATTCAGTCCTGGTACATCTCCTGTAAACAGTTGAGTAAAAGCGTTTTGGTTACAGTCGTGATTTTTAAGGAATATTATTGTATTTTAAAAGTTGACACTTTGAAACTTTTTCTCATAGAATCACCAATGTTATCCTATGGAAGGAAATTCACTTAGCAGGTAAAAACTGTTATCGTTACTTTTTCTTACTCAGTGTTGGATCCTGGATCCAGCACTGGTGCAGCTCCTGTAAACAGTTGAAAGAATGCGTTTAAGTCATACAGGCGATTTTTAAGGAATATTTGTAGTTTGTGAAAATCAACACTTTGAAACTTTTTTGCTGAAAACCAGTCAATGTTAGCCTATGAAGGAAATTCAAGTTACCGGTAAGTACGGTTAAAATTACTTTTGAGGATCAGTACTGGGCTGAAACTATCAGCACTGAGGTCTCTCCTGATAACAGGTGAGTAAATCGGAATTCGTATTTCGGCTGATTTTAGAGGAATATTTGTATGTTTCAAAAATCAACACTTAGAAGAATTTCCAAGTGAAACCAGTCAATGTTAGCCTATGAAGGAAATTCAAGTTACCGGTAAGTACGGTTAAAATTACTTTTCAGGATCAGTACTGGGCTGAAAGATGCAGCACTGAGGTCTCTCCTGATAACAGGTGAGTAAATCGGAATTCGTATTTCGGCTGATTTTAGAGGAATATTTTAAAGTTCCAAAACTCCACACTTAGAAGAATTTCCAAGTGAAACCAGTCAATGTTAGCCTATGAAGGAAATTCAAATTACCGGTAAGTACGGTTAAAATTACTTTTGAGGATCAGTACTGGGCTGAAAGATGCAGCACTGAGGTCTCTCCTGATAACAGGTGAGTAAATCGGAATTCGTATTTCGGCTGATTTTAGAGGAATATTTTAAAGTTCCAAAACTCCACACTTAGAAGAATTTCCAAGTGAAACCAGTCAATGTTAGCCTATGAAGGAAATTCAAGTTACCGGTAAGTACGGTTAAAATTACTTTTCAGGACCAGTACTGGGCTGAAAGATACAGCACTGAGGTCTCTCCTTATAACAGGTGAGTAAATCGGAATTCCTATTTCGGCTGATTTTAGAGGAATATTTGCACAATGGTGAAGGGAGGGGGCGGGGCCTGAGGTGACATCTTTGCAAACGCGCCCCGTGGCGCGTTTTAAGTTGGGGGATTAAGTTCCCTTGAATCCTGAGGGTCCCTAGGGGCCAACTAGACCACCAGGAACCTCCAATATGCGCCAGGGGCTGCGTTGCAGAGACGTGTAGAGAGGCCACACCCCTTTTACACCTCTCTGCAACGCAGCTCTGTGGCGCTTTCTGGATGTACCTGTTGGGCTAGTTGGCCCCCAGGGACCCTCAGGATTGAAGGGGATTTAATTCCCCATCTTAAAACGCGCCACGGGGCCTGTTTGCACACATGTCACCTCAAGCCCCGCCCCTCCCTTCACCACTGTGCAAACGCGCCCCGTGGCGCGTTTTTAAGTTGGGGGATTAAGTCCCCTTGAATCCTGAGGGTCCCCGGAGTCCAACTAGCCCACCATATACCTCCAAAAGCGCCATAGAGCTGCGTTGCAGAGAGGTGTAAAAGGGGCGTGGCCTCTGTACACCTCTCTGCAAGGCAGCCCCTGGCGCATACTGGAGGTTCCTGGTGGGCTAGTTGGCCCCCAGGACCCCCAGTATTCAAGGGGATTCGTTCCCCCTCTGCAAACGCGCCAGGGGCGCGTTTGCAGAGTGGTGAAGGAAGGGGCGGGGCCTGCGGGCCCGATCGTTTTAAAAAATTTTTTTTTTTTTTGGGGAGGGGGGCCGCGTGGCCCCCCTCCCGGGCCACTACTTGCCCCGGGGACCCCATACCCCGGGGCTGGCCCTCTCGTTGGGGACTGTGGGGGGTCCCCAATCCCCCACAGTCCCGCCGGCTCCCCGTGTCCTACGGGAGCCGGCATTGCTTTACACATGGGGAGCTGCTAAGATGCAGCTCCCCATGTGGAAAAGCAATCGGCTTTGGATATTGGAAGAGAGAGCAGGTTTCCTGCTCTCTCTTCCAATATCCAAGCAAGCTTGCAATGACAGGACGGGAGCCGCGAGGCTCCCGTCCTGTCATTGCAAACAGCAGTGTCCCGGGGTAGGCACCCGGGACACTGCAGGAGCCGGCCCTGGGGGTGGTGGTCCCCAGGGCCATCAAGGGCTCCAGGAGGAGGGCCGCGCGGCCCCCTCCCATTCAGTGCACAGCCCCGGGGAGGTGGTGGTCCCCGGGCTCTGGGGGTCCAAAACGGACCCCCATTGTAATTTTTCTTAGTGCCCCGGGAGGTGGTGGTCCCGGGCGTGTGGGGGCTGGAGCCCCCCACACAGGTTTTTAATAAAAAAAGAAGCCCCGGGGAGGTGGTGGTCCTCGGGGCTGCGGGAGGGCTCAGAGCCCTCCCGCACCATTGTACATAAAGCCCCGGGGGTGGTGGTCCCCGGGGCTTGGGGGCCCTTAGAGGCCCCCCACACATAAAATTAACCCCCCCCCCCAGCAGGCCCCCGGGACTTGGGCCACCCGGGGGCCAATTAACATCGAAGCGCTAGAGACCGCGCTTCGATTTTTTTTTTTTTCGGCAGGATTCGCGCACCCTGAGCGCATCCTGCCGATTTAAAAAAAAAAAAAAAATTTTTTTGCCCAGGGGGTCTTTGTGGGACCCCCTGAGCAAACCTAGGGGGTCAGGGTGTTTCTACCCTCCCCCTTTGTGCGCTTTGCGCACTTGTTTCTGTCCCTCGGTTCTACCGAGGGACAAAATGGCTGCCAACATTTCCTGAATCGGAATGTTGACAGCCAGCTGACAGCCAATTAACATGCAGCTCGTGATCGGGACGGTGCGCGCAGGGTGCGCTCAGGGTGCGCGAATCCTCCGTGCCCATAGATATATATGTACTTTTACTTTTTGATTTTCTCAGCAACTACTGAACGGATTTACACCATTTAACAAAAAGGGTTCTTTCTGAACCAAGAACTACCTCTTTGCCAAATTTGGTGTAATTCCGTTCAGCAGTTCGGGCTGTAGCCGTGTCTAAAGTTTCCTATGGGAAAATGCATGGGGAAAACGCGTTTTGGGACCCCCTTTTTCTCGGCCCCCGCTTGACGTATCACCCCGAGACTTTCAGGGTAGGAGCGGACCGGAGCGCCCCACGAAGTTTGAAAATTTCGCGAAGATACGCCAACCGGCAAGAGAGTTATTTCAAATAGAATGTCGCGGATTTCCTATGGATAATAGGTTGTAACTATAACTATCTACTGGCGACCGCCAGTAGATAATATATGTAATATGTGACGTAATCAGCAGTGCATTGCGGGGGCGCGAGTTATAGTTAGCTCAACTAACTATAACAGCCGAATTGCTCTGGTTTTGTACGAGTGAAATGTCCAACTAACTGTAACGTCCCTGAAACCTGTGGTTTTTTCAGTGAATTTCTAAGGTTTTTTTAAATTCTGATTTCTAACTATAACGTCCCTGAAACCTATGTTTTTTTCAGTGATTATATATATATATACACACTTCCTCCTCCTCCTCCTCCTCCTCCTCCTCCTCCTCCTCCTCCTCCTCCTCCTCCTGGCATTCGTGTCTTTGTCACACACCGAAGTGTTTCAACTACAAACCTGGCTCAGTTAGTGAGTACTTTTTTTTATATCAATTTAAATGAAGGAGCCAAATTATGCCATTATGCAACATTGTCAGAACTATAGTTTATAACATATGTTTGGATGAAATAAAATTGCAAAGCGGAATTACATATATACATGAAAGCAAGATTCAGCATAACAATCTACATAATTCATTCCACAGTTTCCCTCAATGTTGGACTTGGGTCTGTGAATATATTTGTTTGCCGGACAACTCTTGTAATTGTTGCATCTGTTTGATCACATATTTTGCTCAGTGCACTTTTCCTACGCTTGAAATAAATTTGCTAAATCTATTGCTGTCTTTGTGTGAGTATAGATAATATGCGTAGTTAATACGCTCCCTCCCCTGTGCCAAAACATTCCTGTGTGGGATGCCGTAACAAGTGTTTATTCTCGACTGCAATGGTCAATGTGGCATACGTATATCTGCATGGTGTTCGTATGTGTTGATCATATGGATAATTAATATGACCCTCCCCTGTGCCCAACCATTGCCATGTGGAATGGCTATACATGTGTTTGTTCTTAACTGTAATGGCTGTAATGGCCACTAACACGTGGGTATGCCTGCATATTGTCCCTATGTTTACGATTACATGTGTGTGGGCTTATTCCCGTGATATGACAGTATTTTTTACTAAGTGTTGGTATCTAATGGATTGCCTCACTGTCTCCGTATCCCATGTACTGTTTTCATTGAAGCAAAGCTTTCTTCCGCTAAGTACTGGTGCCAACTACTGGCTCAGTGCCCGTCTAATTCCTTGCCATGCTTCTAGGAGAGTTGTATGTTCACAAAGAACTTGCATTGGCATGCAGTATGTACTGACATGTTAATGAATACTGGCTTAGTGCCCAATATGCTTTTCCTGTACATCTTACAGAACCTAGTTGGATCTGTCAGACATTAGTTTAGTTTGGCTTCTTCTACTGGGTCGTGGAAAGAAAATATATGGCTGTATACAATCACGTCTTAAAAAACAGACAAGACATATGTGGAGAAAATAGCACTCAGGGTGAGGCTCTCCATGAAGAAGCCTCACAGCTTGATCATACAGGTGTGTGCGTCCAGGCACCATGATTGCGGAGATGGTTAATGAGAGAACTGAGCACCTTTTAACAACCATGGATGGTTCACATGCAGAGCTCATTCTGACCAATCTTGTTTCCCTCTGTGATTATTTATTTTGTACGGTTTTGCCATTCATCTATTCTTCATCCTGTGCTATGGCGATTTCATTCTGTGTGATTCTGCTGTAGAAAAAGTTCAGCCTTTTCAGTTTGCCATGGAAGGTGTGATTCTGCCTTAAAAGATACTGTGTTGCTAAAGCTGTGTTATTGTTATAACACAACTTCAGATCAGTTTCTCAAAACCCGGTATAGAATTAATCTTGATAGAATTGTTTTGATGGTCTCTGCATTTCTTTGTATGACTTTTATATATTTATTTTCCACTGTCTGTTGACTTAAATCTAGACGGAATGGAGCTGTCACTCACATAAAGATCCAGAACACCGGTGATTACTATGATCTGTATGGAGGAGAAAAATTTGCTACCCTTGCAGAATTGGTTCAGTATTACATGGAACATCATGGGCAGCTAAAAGAGAAAAATGGGGATGTAATTGAGCTGAAGTATCCCCTGAACTGTGCAGACCCTACATCGGAGAGGTGAGTGATGCACACGTTTGTCAGTGCTGTTCAGTGCTTTGATTGAATCAGTATGGCTGTCCAATTTTACTCAGTTGAACTTTCCCTGCTAAAATACTTACTTACTACAATAAACTTTATGGGAACCTCTTCATGAGACTCAGGACAGAAAGGGGTTACTGGGCTCAACTTGTAAGGATAAGAGCCTTTTCCTTTGGTGTCCTGGGGTTTTACCTCGCTGTTGAACAAAGACTGAGCCCTAAGTACACTCCTTTAGCACTTGGCCCTCAGGATAGTGAAGTCGTGATTTCCAAGCCCTACTCGGAGGTGATGGAGGATAGAGACTCGGAGCACAGTGAGACACATAATAGCATTTACTTCTACACACAACACAATCCTGTACATAAAACCTCTGAGGGCAAAAAAGCGCAGTACACAAATATCAAGGTACCAGTCACAGTTTGATGGAGCTAGCTGGTATTAGTGGGCTCTGTTCTCCGCACTAATGCAGTATGATATAATTAGTGGAAAAATGGAGCTTACAGGTCTTCTGCCCCCATTTGTGTTCTGCTGCCCACCCCTGCCATAGGAAATATCGCTATGTTCTTGGTAGCGTTTAATAGTCCCCCAAGTCAAAGTTCTTTCTTAATGCTCCCTTGCACTGTATTTTAGTCCATGGTAGTTTGGCCTGCTTCTGCTGGGTGAGGGCAGGGTTTACGCTGCTCCCAGTGATGTGCGCTCCTGCATTGCCCACCAGTAATATTTGCAGGGACTTGGATCGCCAGAAATTGCTACTGACTCTTGCCTACTACTTGTGCACTCTGGTTTAGGAGGTGGGGCAGCTGTGCCCTGCCATCGAAGCTCAGTGTTCAGGTGGATCTTCTTTGTGTTCTTCCTCCAGTCCAAACTCAACCTCACCACCCAGCCAAAGATATTTGCCCACCCCATATTGCATTGGTCGTCCAACAGAGATTGGATGTAACCACTGATTGTGGTATGCGATCTTGATATAGCGCCCACCTTCTAAAGGACTTTTGTTTTGTTCTGCTTCAATCGCCAAAGTGCATTCACAATTTCCTAGGTGCCACTCTGTCACGGTGTTTGGTCTTCTTACTCGGAAAATCGTTGAGTGCGTTTCTGATTTCTGATCACATCAAGTAATCACAGGAGGCGCTTCTGCTTCTTGCACGCCTCGGCTTCCCCATAATCTCCAGGACTCCCCACATAGCCTGGTAGTGCAGATTCTTACCTGTGTTGCAGGAGGATGTTTTCCACATCTCCTTCAGCTTCTTCTTTTCTAGGTCACCTCTCCTTAGTGTAAGGATACATCCAGCAACCCTCCTCGGCAGCCAGTCAGCTCCTTCCCTCGAGGCTGGTTCAAGGCAGCCCTTCCTGGCAAGTTGCAGAACTTCTGGGTTCTTGTTCCTGTACCTGGCAAAGGAGAGTTGGCAATCATCAGACCCAACATTAGAACACAAAATAGTTTCTCAGTCTTCTCTGCGGAATTCTGGTTGATGATAAATCTTACCATAATGACTGGTGGTTTCTGCCCCATACTTATGCCAAGATTGAAATACAGGTCTAGCGGTGTGGCCAGTTTCAGACAATACTTGCCTTTTACGTTTTCCTTCCAGATGGTCCAGACTTAGTCTTTGTCTCACAATGTCAATTGGAAGGTGAGGTCAAGTTGAAAGTCCTCTTGCAGCGTACTCAAAAGGAGGGCACAAAAGAAAGGAAGGCTTCCCCACTTAAGTGCCACTTAGCCTGTTGGGGGTAGCACGTCCATGGAACAATGGAGCAGGAAGGGCTAATGGATTTCCTTACACTTCAAAGGGACCTTCTTAGTCCTGCCCTTTACACCTTAGAGTCTGGGCCACTTCAGTGGACCTCAGAACTGCTCTGGAGAATCCCTGCAATTCACATTGCTGTCTAGGCTTTCTCCAACCTCCATCTGATGTACCTCTTCAGGAAATCAAAATGCATATCTTGGAGGCCACAGCCTTGTGTAACACACACACTTCATGCTCATTGTACTGCACATATCCGAACTTCACACAAGTGTGACATCCATGTTCCTGAGGATGTAGCGAGAACATGGGTGCCGGGGACTGACAGACCACTTTATAAACACAGGGAAAGCCAGAAAGCACCTCTCCCTGGCAGGTGGCAGTTTAAAAGGCCTGTCCTGCCATCAAAAGGAGAGTGGTCTAGCTCATTGTGCTGTCTGTAAATGACAGTGCGCTACCACACTATGCTTTAAATACATTACAAAATCACCCGCCTCATGTCCATTAAAGATAGGTGGGTCACAAAAGTTTGTCTTTCTAAAAATTGGGTCATGGTTCTAAAGATTTTGGGAAGCAGAGTACAGCTCTAGTTTACATTTTGTTTCACACGGAACCCCTCAGGTTAGCATACATGCAAGATGATTGTGTGTGCAATTGCAATAATGAACAAAAATGAAACAGGAACTTGATATGGGGAAGTCGAGGCAGAGGTGCATGCTTTCGAGAGCTATGCCTTGTGATCTTTTCCAACCCAGCGAATGTAAGAGCGGAATACGTCAAATGTGTCCTTATTGTTGGACACCTTTAATTGAGTTAGATGTACTAACTTGATGCTTTTTAACTGAATTAGCAGTACTAACTTTGGGTAGAGGAAATTAAATTAAACATTGTTGAAAAGGGTAGCTTGCAGCTGTTAACAGGGACCAGGGGCATTTTCATTCTCAAATACTGTTTGTCTCCATGTTGCTGATGTTCATATCAGATCTGTGACAATATTCAAGTCAACTCTGTATTGTACACAATTATGTGACACCTAGTGTGCAGTTTTATGGTTTCAGAGAAGAGGGCAAAGGGACTTGTTCCCTGAACAATACTATATTTAAGTTACTCTTACTTGACTAATATTGAAGTTAAATGAAGCCAATGTTTCAATACTTTTCAGGACACCAGTCAGATAGGTAGATAGGCTTTTACTTAATTTTAGATACATCACTCATTTTAATTCACCCTGAGTTTGGTTGAAAGCTTTGATTTAATTAAAGCATAAGAGGTGCATATTGTTTTTTCTTGTTTATTTTAAATAGAAGACATAAAATACTACACTTTCTAAGGCCTTTAAGGACATGTCAACCAAATGGGAAACGGTTAGTTCATTAGTCACAGTTCTTAAGAGAACCCTTGACTGCCAGCACCGTAGCCTCTTTTTCTGTGTGAGAATTAACTAAACATGAGGGGGCAATAAAGAGAATGATAATCAAGGCCAAATGGAAGATGGAAACCACTGGACACAGCTCCATAAAACTCTTTCTATGAGTCAGAGTTGGTAGTGGTAGGTGGAGGTGGAGAAATTGCCTTGAAACTCTTCATAGGTTCTCGAGGTGTTGGAGGTTGAGGCCGCTGGAATAACTTTTAGAGTGAGAAAAGTTTTAGTGCGAACCTAGGTTAATACGGACTTCCATGCCTTTTTTTAATTCAAAAGTTTTTATTGGATTTTACGATAAATAGTGATCAACAAAAAAGGATACATGGAGTAGTATGAGAACCAGTGTGCAGCAAACAAGATACATAGAATACTGAATGTGGGATCTTTGATGATAATAGAAGGGAAAACATTTTATTTGAACTTAAAGAACACTGAGGCAAGCTAATACTGACTTCCATGTCTTTAATATTTATTAGAACTTTGTGGCACAGCTTACAAAAATGTGCATGTTCTCTTCCAGGGGATCCTCATCAATAGTCATACGCACTGAATATTCCCGGCCATGTGCGGGGAGCCCGGAAATAATAAAAATTATATATGAAAAAACATATATATATACAGCTCTATGTATATATACATATATCATTTTTTCTCATATCAATGCAGCCCCCATCTAGGAGGCTAAACAATGTAATAACCAATAAAACACTGTTTTAGTAAACACATAATATATGCATAAAAACACAGGAGAGCAAGTACTACTTGAACTCTGTTTTTAATGAGTAAAACTCATGAAGAAAAAACTGCAAAACAGTAGACATTGTTAGCCTACAGGCTGCATTGTAAACCAATAGCATAGAAAATGAAAGCATTTTCACACAAAAACTGGCACCGTGCCTTTAAGGCAGCCATGACCCCTAGCTTCCCATCATGCCTCAGGGGTGACAGTTAGGTCAGTTGTTCTTTGCGTAATCCTGAAGATCAGGGCACAAAGATATTGCTTCATAATAAAAATGAGCTCATTTGCCTGGGGAGGCGGGTGGGTTTCTTATGACTTTGATGAGGATACCCCTGGAAGAGAACTAGGATTACAGGTAAGTAACTTATCCTTCTCTTCCAGGGGATCCTCATCAATAGTCATAAGCACTGAATAGAATAGCAAGCCCACCTTCCACCTGCAGGCAAATGAGGGTGAATGACTCATGGTACAACAAAACAGCTACAATCAGCTGTTGAACAGATTCCTCAAAGAGGCCTGGCCTACTTGGGTATCTGCTCTGGTGTCTGAATCTAGACAATAATGCCTTGTAAATGTATGGACGGACCTCCAAGTTGCCGCCTTACAGATCTCAGAGATAGGCACGTTATGAAGGAAAGCAGTCGTAGCCGCTTTTCCTCTTGTGGAATGCGCCTTGGGAGTAAACCCAAGGGGCTTCTGCGCTAGCTGATAAGCCAACTTGATGCATGAAACTATCCATCTGGAGATGGATCGCTTTGAGGCAGGAAAACCTGTTCTGATCGACCCATAGTTAACGAATAGTTGATCAGATTTTCTCATGGACTTGGACCTATCCAGATAAAATTTTAAAACTCTTTTCAGGTCAAGCGAGTGTAAAGCCCTCTCAGCTGGAGTGGAGGGATTAGGGAAAAAGGTCGGTAGAGATATGGTCTGATTCACATGGAAATCCGACACCACCTTCGGCAGGAAGGAGGGATGAGTTCTCAATACCACCCTATTGAGATGAAAAACAGTATACGGTTCCTTTGAGCAGAGGGCCTGTATTTCCCTCACTCTGCGAGCTGAGGTGATCGCTATCAGGAAAGCCACCTTCCACGTGAGGTGTTGTAAAGTTGCTTTGTGAATGGGTTTGAAAGGTGGACCCATCAACTTTGATAGTACCAGGTTCAGCTCCCAGGGAGGCGAAGGAGGCCGGACCGGAGGGTAGACCTTTTTCAGACCCTGTAAGAAGTCTTTCACAGCCTGTAACTGGAAAAATGAAGGTTGAGAACGTGAGCGTCTATATGCAGTGATAGCAGCTAAGTGCACCTTAATGGAGGGAAACTTCAAGCCTGCTTTAGCTAGATAAAGCAGGTACGGTAAAATGACTAGGATTACAGGTAAGTAACTTATCCTTGTGGCAAGATGGTAGGCTGGCTGCATTTATCTTGTTTAAAGTATAATGACAACTGTCACAAAAGCATGCTGAGCCAGCTTGCAATAAAACATTTTGAAATAGCCCACTGCCTATCTGAGAACATCCTCTAAATTGCCACCAGCCAAAAGACTTTAGAGCCCATAGCACCCCTTGCAGAATGAGCCCATAATGAATCCTGGGCAATTCTGACAATACACCTAATCCATTTGACAGATTTAGATAAAGTTGGAGAGAACACAGGAACACAAGTCTTTCTAAGAAATTTAAATGTTGGGGAAAAAGAGAACATTATCAGACCGTTAGTTTTTTCCTTTCTAAGCCTGACACCTGCACCACACACAATTTTGCTTGATCCAGAAAATATTTTAATTCAACAAACATAACATTTTTTCGTTCTTTCTTTCTTTTTTTTGTTTAAAACCTTCAAGAGATACTAAAATAAACTGGGAAAAGAGAAAACTTTGACATCAAATTATATCTTAAGACACTAAACATATATGCATTACCATTGTTGCAGACAAAACTTTGAAGAGATCATTACCAGACAAAGAGGAAAACAAACTGAGAACTAAATTATCAAGCCATAGATGTTGATTTTGGACTTTGAGGATTTGCAAAAGGCAGGCCATGTAAACAACGACATGCTAAAGAATATTCTCCAATCAGCTGATAAGTATCAACCATCCTATAAGACCTGCTCTGCCAAGCTAGAAATAAAAAAGCCATGCAGTAACAATATCCTATTCACCACACTGAATAGTAGGCTTTTGATGTGCTGGGAGCCCAAGGTTTGCAAATCATGAAATTTTTTATTTTGACTAGCCATAATTGGCAGATTGGGGTTTACAGTTAAGTCGTGAAACTGATCATGTGGATTCATGAGCAGATCAGGAAACAAATGCTTATTGAAGAGTCAGTTGGAAGATCCAGTAATGTTGTGAACCAGACTTGGGATTGTCTGAAGGGGTTTATTGTCGTTGCTTCCTGGTGTATTACCTGTATTAGAACCCTTAAAATCATTACAAAGTGAGGTTGTTGGCGTGATTACATTGGTTAAAAAATAAGGGAGAAAAAAATCGGGATCAAAAACATTGATTAAGAGCAGGTCAGTAAAAGGAATAAAAACGATGAAAGGATGGTACGGCGCATCCTCGAACATAAAAGACGTATCTAAAAAAGATTGTAGTAAATTAGTAATATTGTTATATATATTTTTTCATATATTCGTCTCCCACAGTTTAACCCGTTAAGTGCTTCTGTCGGCCAACGGCCGTCGCGAGCACTACCTCTGTAGTGCTGCGCACGTCCGTTGGCCGACGCGGCCCCGCCCGCTTAATAGAACGTTCCGCACTGGCGCGGAACGTTCTAAGCAGTTAACCGGTTAAGACAATGTGCTCAGGATAGCTAGATGTGTGTCTATGCAAGATCAAGAGGTGTCTTATACAGTCAGCCTTAAGTGCAATGTAACAAAGAAACATTCTTATTTGGGCGCTCTTAAACTAGTATTGAATGCATGAGTGCAAACAGGATTCCTTTCAATCATTACACATCGAAAACTAGCTTAATTTAGTAAATATACAATATATGATAACAATAAAAGTGAATTAACAACAGTGTTAAACACAAGGCATTGTAACCACATTGAATTATATTGCATTTCATTACTTTGGCAAACACACCAAAAGTGGGCATGCCCACGTATTATGTGTCCTGTTACCAAAATCCAAGTTCTTCTTAAATGCTAGTATGTCTAAGGAGTGAAAGCCTTCACATCTAATGTGGGGCACCCATTAACACGAGAAGGTATAGAGAGTCACGTATGATAATATCAGGTTGTTATTGGCGGAAATCTCAGTGTCAAGAGATCAAAGTAACAGAGAGGACGACTGCTCAATTGCGTGGAATAGTAACTTAACCATGCCATTCTAATGGTCATCCTGTATACTATCCCATAGGCCAGTTGAGACTCCATGAACCGTAACGGAGTCCACACTGTTCTAACAGAGTACCGCCCAGGTGGGCAAATACTACTAGATCTCCACTGCCATCTCATTCCCAATCAAAGGTGTACCGTTGGACACTATCTAAACAAAGTAACAAAATCACCTCCCTGGAACTATAGATATAGAGGGCTGTCAGAGTATCTATCTCACATAACTGGACGCAACCTGGAGAGGAAGAGGGAGAAGAGAGAAGAGCGAGAGAGAGACAGAGAGAGAGAGTGAGATATTGAGAGATATTGAGATTTTCGAGATTCACTGTGATGTCACTTTTGTACCAGAATATCCCTCAAGGAATGCTTCTTTCGATAGGCAATTTTAGGTGTCTCACTAATCATTTCACGTAATGTGTTGTCACACTTTAGTATCTTCACGTTTTTTTATACAAACTTTCTTATGGCATGAGATCTTTTGTTGCACAAAGGGATCAAACGTTATCCATTCGCATTCTCTTTCTCCTATTCACTTCTCTGCCAGACAAAGGTTCTCTGGTTTTGTCGGTCACTCTTTCTGTGGCTTTCTGCAGGACCCAGTTTGAGTACCCCTCACTTCCTGAACCTGGAAAACATATGTTTGGAATCGTTCGTTACTATTGCAGTTCCATTTGGCTCTCAGATGTTCCCCCATAGGGGTACTTCACTTAAGCGAGTCTGGATAAGCTATTTCCTGCCATCGGTTTTCTATGAAATTTAGTTTCTTATCATGTACCTCAGTTATCATATCCAAGAAAATTATACTTGTTTTACTCATTTCATATGAGAATTTCAGATTCAAATCATTCTTACATAGTTTATTCAAAAGACTCATGGCTTCTTCCTCCATGCCCTCCCAGATGTTGAAGAGATCATCAATAAATCTTACCCACTACACCACATTATTAATGGTAGTAGTCATTTCTGGTGCTGAGGACACCTGTTTCTCCCACCAGCCCATCAGCAGATTTGTGTAATTATTATTATTTTTAATTTTTAATTTATAAATTTTCATCAGATACAAACAACAGCAAAAAATCATTGCTAGCATGGAAAGATTGTTGGGACATGGCAATGGCATGGGTGCCCATTCGTAGTCACCAGAGACATGCATTATACTGTTGATTTTGAGAGTCCAGAAAGCATACAGTGTCCCGATATCCATATAGCAGACTATCACCAAACATGAATTCCAGGGTGCAGAAACAACAGAAAAAGGAAGAGGAGGAGAGGGAGAGTGGGGGAGGGGGTTTCTCTGGCCGCCACTAAGAGAGTATTGTGTATCTCGCCGGCGCATACAGCGCCTTCACAGATGATTCATACAATCCCCGCGTAATGCCTACCCATCCGTAGCGGGGGCCTCCGCTCAGTCGAGAGGATGGGCTCCAAGGTAGCTCTGCAGTGGTTCCCTGTGCAGGCATTAATTCCCAAAATTCAGATAACTGGTTATGGCAGAATGCCGCATCCTTGAGCCATTCATTCACACGTGGCCTTCGCCTGCGGCCCCAGCAGAGTGCTACTCGCCTTTTAGCCAACAATAACAGCATGGCCGCTAGCTTCCTATTTTTTTGCTGGCACCTTACGTACGTACCCAAGTAGGGCAGTTAGCGGGGAGCGTTCAAATCTGTATTTGATCATTGCCTCCAACACATCAAAGATTCATCCCCAATATCTCGCAACATCTGGGCATTCCCAAGCCAAGTGCAGGAAGGAAGCCTCCGGCGTCCCGCATCGCACACATCGTGCATCCACACTCAAACCAGCTCTGTGCAGCCACACAGGGGTCCTATACAGCCTGTGAATAAACTTAAAATGGATCAGTCTCGTATTACTTGTGAAACACCTCTTTGGCATCGCCAGCTCCTGTCCCACCTGCTAGGGCTCCAGGGGTTTCTTGAATGGGACTATATTGGTATATCGACTATTGGTGATGTCTTCCAGGGTACAGTCCTCAAATCGTTTCAGACTCTGAAAGACGAATTCTCCCTTCACAATTCTCAGTTCTACAAATATTTACTGTTTCGACATGCTATTTCCCCACACACGGACAAAATCGTATCAATCCCAGATTTAGTCCATTGGAGGCCAAGCTGCTTATGGGAGATCTTGGGGACCATAGTTTCTCCAAAATATATCGAGCTCTCATCACTCATAGCACCACTACCCTCGAGAAACTCAAGGATGCCTGGCAAACGGATATTGGCCCCCCTAGAATCTGACGATTGGACCGAAGCCCTTCAGTCCCCCAGAGGAGCAGCCATATCCTCCCGACTAAGACTCATTCAATTCAAATATCTACACAGGGCCTATTACACGCGTTATAGGTTGTGGCGAGCAGGCCTCTCCCACGTGCCTGCGCTGCCAGCACGACGAGGGGTCCTTCATACATACAGTATGGGAATGTATAGCACTGGATAGGTTTTGGACCGGGGTACTGGCATGCTTAGCTGAGGTCCTGGGTTGGGAGTTACCTAGGTCCCCCAAACTGACATTATTACACATAACAGATGCTATCGGCGGCAATAAATACAAGTGGCATCTTCTCTGGTTGGGCCTTACCATCGCCAAACGAGATATCGCCAGGGCATGGAAAATGGACGCACCTCCCCTCCATCAGGGCCTGGCGAAATGGTATGGACTATTGCCTGGGCCTGGAGATTCCTGTCTTCCGGGCTCAAGGATGTCCGCAGAAACACCCGAAAATATGGCAGAGATGGGCGGATTATAGAGGATTGGTCCTACCGAGGCTAGAGACAGCGACAGACGTAATTGATTCTGAAATTAGATCGTATGGGGCACAGGAAAGACACTTACACTGGGAAAAATGATGAATATAATTGGGACATATATCTATCTTCTATATATACTAAGTATTCATGTGAAGGCATTGGCTCCGTTTTATTTAAAGAAAAAAGTTTTGCTAATAATTGTTATTCGTACCCAAAATATATGTATACATCCACAAAATACTGATGTAAACATGATCAATATCACAGTCATGGAAGGTATGCTGATAAAATCTGTTATATAAAAAAAAAAAAAGGATCAGTCTCAATCTATAGTTGGGTGACAGCTCCCATGGCCTGCGCACAGCAAAAGGGGCTCCCAGGCTTTTTTCCCATTTGCGCTGAGCTGGGGGATACTTATCAGTGACTCACGCTGCATACAGCAGCGGGTAATGAGTTCGCGAGGTGAGGGGTTAGCCAAAAACTCTTCCAAGACCCGGAACGTAGGTGGCGCAGCCGGGAACGAGTCATGGAGTGCACGCAGCGCTGCTCTTGGCTGAAAATATGTCAGTCTATCCAGCAGTCCTGTATGCTCGTCCCTGAGCGCCGCATCCATACAAATGAAGACACCGTCCAGGAACGCCCGCCCCATCCTGTGCAGCTTCCGCAATCGCTTTCAGACCCCCGTCCTGCAGTAAAGGGTAACGCTGGGTGTCTAGTGAGTGGCACTGAGGGTTCAAAAAGTGTGTACAAACGTGCTCTGCGCTGAAGTTCTTGCCACGCCCATACTGTGCAGCCAACCGGGTTGACCTCAGCCCGTGGACGGCTCTGTAGTCTGTACAGTGCCATATGCAGCGGTATCTGGTCCGCCTGGCCCCTTTCAGGGGCAGTGTCACCATGAATTGGGTCGGGTCCAACCTGAACTGAGCCTGTGCACAATTATAGTGCTGCTCCATGTCCGGAGTTCAAATGGAAGCGTTAGGGTCTCCCACGCAACTCGAGGCTGCCCACCCGCCCATACAAGAGATATCAAATTCGAGCGAAGCCTCCTTTTGAATTCCGCAGTGAGAGGGAGCGGGAGGTTGACGAAAACGTATAAAAACTTGGGGTGTATCACCATTTTGGCAATGGCAATCCGGCCCGCCAGAGACAACGGGAGCGACTTCCAGCGGTTCAGTCGGCTCTCCGACCACCCCATGAGTCTGCCGTAATTGTAACGCCACAACTCTTCGAAGTCCCGACTAAGCCAGGTACCCAGATATTTCACTGGGGATTCTGCCCATTTGAGTGGAAATTCCGACTGTAACGTGCCAGTGGCGGGAGTGAGTGGGAAGATCATGGACTTTCCCTAATTTATTGTTATGCCCGACAGGCCTCCAAACCTTAGAATTTCATGAATGAGGGGGTCCAGATTTGTCACCGGGTTTTTAAAGAATAAGGTCACATCGTCTGCGTACATAGACACCAGGATCACCCGGGGGGGGGGGTAAATGCGAGGCCACGCTGTGCGTGGTGCTGCCGCAGTCTGGCTGCCAGCAGCTCCATAGCCACAGCAAAGAGGAGGGGGGAAAGCGGGCACCCCTGCCTCGTGCCGCGAGCCACCTTGACTGGGGGGGGGGGAACCAATCCATTGATCCGTAACCTTGCCGTCGGGGCAGAGTATAGCAGAGCGATTTCTTTTAGAAAAGAGGGACTCAAACCGATGCAGGAGAGAAGTGTAAAAAGGTACGGCCATTCCAAGGTATCGAATGCCTTGGTAGCATCCAAAAAAACGGCGGCGGCAGGGAGAGAGGGATCTACCTCTTGCATGGTCGCAAAGAGGGTGCAGAGGTTATGAGATGTGCCCCTGCCAGGGACGAAGCCACACTGATCAGGTCTAAGCACCGTGGGGAGCAGTCAGGCGGCCAACAGCTTTACGAGAATTTTATTATCAAAGTTGATCATCGATAATGGTCTGTAGGAATCACACAGCTGCGGGTCCTTTTCTGGTTTAAGAATGGTTACGATTAGCACCTCTCGGAGAGAGGGGGGGTGAGCTCCCCGCTCCAGTGATTCCTCGTACATGGTGAGGAGGTGGGGTGCGATGAGTGGCGCAAACTCCTTGTAAAACGCGGACGTGAGTCCATCCAACCCCGGGGCTTTGTCTCCAGACATGGCCCGGATCACACCGATCTCCTCCTCCCCTGAGAACGGCTCGTCCAGGTATCTATGATGACCGTCACTTAGCCATACCAATTCGTTCGAGTCAAGGAAGGGAATTAAATTGGGATGTGCTTCTGACTGGCGCGTGGCATATAGTGAGGAGTAGAAGGTAAGCATTTCTGCTTGTACAGCCTCCAGTCCAACAACTAGTCCATGTTCACCGACGCGTAGCTTGCTAATGTATTCATTGGCCCATGGCTTTTTGAGGAGGCCGCCACTGTTTTCCCAGCTCGATTTCCTTCACCATACTGGCGAGCTCGTGCCTCCTTCCCCAGATAGTGTGTCTCTCTGTATGCTGCCTCCTCAAATTCTACCGCCTTTTCCTTGATTCGTCCTAGGATCGCTAACTGGCTGGACGCAAAATACTCTGATTCAAGCGCCCTTATCTCTCCTTCAAGGCGCCTAAGGTCCCCTCTGAGCGAGCGCAGGACTCCTGCCTGCTTAGCGATGCACTCGCCTCTAATAACGGTTTTAAATGCCTCCCACAACGTGGACGGAGAGTCCACTGAGCCACTATTTATCTCAAAATATTCAGTTATTGCAGTCCTAATTTCCTCCTTTGAAAACCTGGTCCCGAAGGTCACCAGCAGGAAGCCTCCAGCTGAAAGCCCTGTCCGGTGCGTTGGGCAGCGAGGATTCAAGCAAAACCGGAGCATGATCTGAGAGGGTACGGGCAAGATGAGCGCTAGTGTGGACACAGGTGTCTACATCTCGCGATGTTAACCAATAGTCAATTCTGGACCAGGTAGGGCCCGCTGTATGTTCCCTCGTTACTGTGAGGATGTCGACGGCGCCAGACATCCACCAATTCATGGTCCTCCATGAGGACCTGTAGCTGTTCCGCCGCCCGCGGATGAAGTCGGCGGGATCTGCCCGATCTATCCTTTGCCGGGTCTAGGATCACATTGAAATCCTCTCCCCATAGAATCGCTCCTGGACCAACGGTCTGCGCCATCCGCCAAACCTCACTAAAGGACTGCGGATCATCTGTATTGGGGCCGTACACCGATATCAGCCTAACCAGATGACCTCCAAGCACCCCGGCAACCATTACGTATTGTCCTTGGGGGTCGCATAGCGGGGTGCGCGTGTGCCACGCGAGCCCCCTCCTGAGAATGACTGTACCTCTAGCATAATTGGAGTAACCTGCTATGAATTTTTCTCCCATCCATCTCGCCCGCAGGCGCGTACAACTAGCTCCCGACAAGTGCAACTCCTGCAGAAAGCAGATGTCCGCACCATGACGGTTAAGATACGCCGCAACCAGTCGCACCTTTGTACAATCATTCGTTCAGGCCACGCACATTCCACGTTACCGCTTTCAGCGTGGTCACTCTGTTAGCATTCTCGCCAATGCGTGCAATCACATAGATCCATGTACGCCAGCACCAAGACAGTGCCCATCACCTGTTGATGAGAGGCCAGAGAAGGAAGGGAAAGGAAAACGGGAAAAGGAACAAAAAGAGAACATTGCAGCCAATTTAATCTACCCATCACCCAAAGAACACCCCCCCACCCACTACAGCCGCCCAACATGGCTGAAAGGTATTTCCCCTATCCCAATTGGGCCACAAGTGGCCAACTGTTAGGTACAACATGGGACTCATCCCAGGGGGTCGCGCCAGGGGCTCGGCGTATCCCAGCGATTAAATGCTGGGTGGCTGGACAAGAGGTGCTCGAGAGGAATAGCCTCTCAACCAGTCGGGCAACCATGTTCGGGTCCTGTGTGATTAATGTGCGGGGGAAGCACAACTTGTGGAGAAGCACAGGATAGATTCAGGCCCCGCCGAACCATGGAGACCCCAATCCAGCCAGCGTCTTGACGCTCGATCAGGTTCTCAGTCGTTTTCGCTAAGAGGGTCCTCTACCACCGGGCCTTTATCTGCACATGCTGTTGATTTGGAGTGCTTAAGACTGCGTACAAACTTGGCGTCAAGTTTGGGGTCGGTGAAGAACGAGGTTTTGCCAGAGTGAAAAATACGGAGCATCGCAGGATAGAGCAGAGAGTACTTGATGTCCTCTTGCTGCAGCAGCCTTATTACTAGCACAAACTCTCTTCTGATGGCCTGAACAGTCAAAGTGAAATCAGGGAAAAAAGAAACTGCATTGCCCTGATATCTGGTTTCCTGCAGGTCTTGAGCCTTCCGGAGCACAACATCGCGGTCCCTATATTTTAATAGTCTTGCAATTATTGGTCTGGCTGAGGCTCCCGGGGTGGGGGGGGGGAGGAGTCTCGGACCAGGGGACCTTTGGGCACGCTCAACTATGCAGAATGCAGACCGCTGACAGGGCATCACCGAAGAGGGATCGGAGCATTTCTTCAACATAGTCCTCGACCCGGGTCATTGCTGTGGTCTCTGGGATACCAAGAATTCGCAAATTATTGCGTCGCGACCTGGCCTTGAGTTCTTCGTTTTTGTTCCTTATGACTTCCAGTACCTTCTCCACACGAAGCAATTTCTCGCGGGTAGCAGTTCTATCTTCTAGCGCCGAAGTCCGCTGCTTTACCTCCGCAATGTGACCGTCATGATTCGACACCTTGCCCCTTAGCCAATCCAGGCGATCTGACATAGAGTCGATTTTGAGGTCAATCGGCGACAGGGATTGCTTTAGGTCCGTGAACATTTCACGGATGTTTGGTTCTGGAGCCAGTGAGGGGTTCATAGTTGTTTCTGCTTGCTCCTCTACTGGGGCGTTGCTCCCCCTGGGAGTCTTGCGCTGCTCTAAGGATATCTTTGGTTGTCTCGGGTCTGCTTTGCCCATGGCTCGCTGCCTTTCCCACATGCCAGGGAGTGTACTCTGCCAGAGCAGTCGTGCCTGTTTCGGTGTCTCTGTCTAGTAGGTTGCAGGTCCCCACCGAGCTTCCCTGCACGGGCGACAGCCCCTTTGTTCCGACAGCAGCGGGGCCCGGTGGGCCGGGTCAATGTCCGCCCTGGGTCTGCCTCGCTAGGGCACAGCAGCGGGGTGGATCTGTCCCCCCGTGTCCCATGACGTCGGAAGCCCCTGCACGATATCCCAGCCCCCCGCGCCCCCAAGGTCCACAGCCAATTCAAGTACCAAGTACAGCAGTCAAGGCAATGGGAGAGTGCCCAGAATCCACCAGACTTATTCTCTTTGCTAGACTGGTCTGTTATGCCTAGGTGCCGCATTTACGTCGAGATCGGTCGTGACTGTGGGCAGAGCCCGTCGCAACCTAGTTATGTCCTGCTGGGGCCCGGCACAGAGCCACGCAACGCCGAGCTGCCCGGCCTCTCTTCACAGCGCACCCAGCCCCCGTCCACCACACTGCGCAGGGCGGGACTCAATTATGCACGTCAGTCATGCTCCCGCTGGGGCATTCGCGGTGAAGAGTGAAGGATGGGGGTGGGTCACATTTGCAGCCACCGTCTCTTCCCCCCCGCCGCTGCTGCCGCTCCTACCTTGTCACCGGGGTATAATCTGCGGTGCCGTGCCCCCCGCGCCGGACCCCCAGCAGGCCGGGATCTTCAGCACATCGGGGGTCAGGAGGGCCCAGTCGGGAGAGGCCGCAGCCCACTCAGATCAGCTGCAGCGCACCGATCTCCTCCACCTGTCGCACTAGTCGGGTCCCCAGGCAGCTACCGTGGCGTCTAGCTGGGCGGTCTTCCAGCCGGCTCTCCCCGCTTAAGCAAGCCTTGCCACTCCTCCGCCCGGGTCACCTGGGGGAGGCAGCCGTGCCCGGTCGCCTGGTGCGGTGTACTCTTACCGCCTCTGGGCCCCCTGGGCCTCGTCTGGGTCCTCCACCCTCCCGTACCAGGGAGTACCGGATCGGGGCCCGTTAATGAGCGGCTCCCCACGGGCCGGCGGCAGCGGAGAGCTTCAGGCCGTGCCACCCATCTTCCTCACGCCGCAGCTGCTCCACCACGAGCCGACAAGCCCGCTATTTTCCTTCCTGCTTCCACGCCAGGCCCGTCCCCGCTGCCCTCGCTTTATTCAAATTGGGGCCGCCATCTTACTACCGCAGGCGGCACCCGCGTCTCCGCTTCTTCACTGCTGCCGCCCCGTCCCAGCAGTCTGAGCCGCTCAGCTTGCGGTCATCGGCTGCCGCACATAATCAGTGCCACTTCCTCACTTTTGCGGGCTGTGATGGTCGCCCGAACCGCAGTATAATCGTCGGATCGTCCGTCCAGCCTGCAGAGCCCCACAATTTGGCGGCTATTTTGCAGGCGGCACTCTAGCACCACCCTAAATTTGTGTAATTGGGTGCAAAACTGGTGCCCATCGCAGTCCCACACGTTTGTCTGTATATATTCCCATTGAATTAAAATATGTTGTTAGTGATACAATAGGTAATAATTTCAGTAAGCATGCTTGTCTTTGAAAAGTAACAAAGGAGCCTTGATCTTAATAAGTGCTTACATGCTTGTATTTCATCTTTGTGCTGGATGTTAGTGTACAGGAACGCCACGTCCAGAGTCATGCGGCGATGGTTATCTTTCAAGTTAATGCTGTCAGGGACTGTCCGGGACTATGTCGGGAACACATTCAGGGACTTGAGCAAGGACTGGGGACTGGGTAGAAAACGTACCGTGCACAGAAAGAGTAGTACAGCGCTGCCCAGGATCACACAAGGAGCCAGAGGAGAAAAAGGGATCCAAAGGGGAAGCCTGTACAAGATGGCTAAGACTCAGAAAGGAAGGGAGGAAGGGCACTCACAAAGCAATTTAGCATTTAGACTAACTACACCCAGGACAGACGTGCAAGACATATATATAATACAACATTAACAATAAAGGGAATGTGGGGTACAGCACTCAGGAGCTCCACACGGTAAGACTGAAGCTCAGTAAGTTCCACACCCACAAATGCTGTTACAGATACTGACTGAAAATACCCACATATAGTATAGGTGTGCAAAGGCAGGGTCTGTGGAGCTTATACCTATGGTGATGTTATAACTGTAACTCAAAGACAATACTCACAGTGAACAAGAAACACCACCTAGGTAGTCAGCTGTGCCCACGGATCCTGGCGATCAAACAGGAACACCCAAGGCAGTAACAGCAAAGGGGTAGAACTAAACACAAGCACAATAGACAAGAAGCTAGCAAGGAGGAGTGCTTAACAGGAAAGGAAGGAAATCACAGGGCACACTTGGCAGAAAGCAGGTAACAAACATACAAGGTAACAGAAGCAAGACAGCAGAATAGAAAGACAGCAAACTAGAATTGGAACCAAGGAAATGGGAAGAAAGGCAGGGGCTGGAAAAGGATATACAGAAGGGGAGGCTACAAAGGTATACTAGAATTGTGCAGGTTCATGAATCAAGAAAACAAAGTAGCATTGAAGGCAGTGCTGGGGCAGGAACAAGAATTGAGCTAAGGCTCAGGAGTCAAGGTAGCACTACAGGCAGTGCTAGTTCAGGAACAGAGAATTACTAAAGCTTCAGGAGTCAAGGTAACACTGCAGGCAGTGCTAGTTCAAGGAAACAGGATATAGCTACAGCTCAGGAAACAAGGAGTCAAGAGAGCAGTGCAAGCAGTGCAAATCAGGAACAAGAAATAGCTGAAGCCCAGGAACAAAGAATAACTATAGCGCAGGAAACAAGGTAGCACTGCAGGCAGTGCTAATTCAGGCACAAGGACTAGCTATAGCACAGGAATTCTGAAAACAAGGATATCAAAAGATCAGGAAACACTGGAAACAAGGATATCAAAAGCTCAGGAAACATGGGTCGGTCTCACCGGTACACAGCTACAATGACCAACCTTGGCCTGAAGGGAGCTGGGGCTTAAAAGAGCTCACAGTAATCACATGCAGCAGGTGTGAGCATGCTATCAGCAGCCAGCCACAGGTGAGGTGAATTCCTCCACCCATCCTTGGCCTGCAGGGGTGGAGACGAAGCAGTGAGCAGGGAATTCTAAGTAGTGGAGTTCCAAACATGAGCAGGCTGGCTTTAAGTATGAACAGGCTGGCTTTCACAAAATCCGGCATGGATTGGGAATGGATGTCAATTCCCAAATAGTGTCCAAATGGCTGGAAGTCAGGATATGCTTGCAGGGGAGGGTCTGGAAGCTTATTAGAACACTGGAAAGTCCCACTATACGGCCCCCTGGTGGTGGGTACGAGACACAGGGAGCGAATCGTGACAGTTGCCCTCTATTCTCTTGAGGAATCATTGGTGTCCTTTATGTACTAGGGTAGTGAAACGACAAAAGATCTGAGGGAGTGTTTCAATTACCTGAAGGTGTAGTTTATAATACTCCCCTTTGAAGCCACAGCGGTTCTTACAAGGGGATTCTCTTGTTTTTATGTATTTTCCGGAGTAGATATAGGATAGCTAGACATGTAAAATCGCAACTTAAATAAATATACTCCTCATATCAATCCCTGGCCTGTCCAGTTAATCAACATCTCCCAGAACTCCTCTGTCGCAGCAGTCTAAGTTTCTTTGTCAATCTCTACATAACATTCACCAACACTCAGTTGTCTTGAAACCCCATCAACATACATTGTTCTGGGCATTACCACAATATTCCCCCTTCATCCGCAGATCTAATAATATCATTATTTTTAGATAAAGTCTCTATTACTCTGAATTAAACCCATATTTTTGTTTCCTCTGCTTCTCTTGGGTCTCAGTTTCTTCAAATACCTAGTCTCACTTTCTTGAAAGGTATCAATGACATCGTACAACATTGCAGTCATGTAGTGAGATTTTGACTTGAAGTCACTTGGCATGGATTTGTCATAAGTTATACCTTACCACCCTGTTGTAGTCCTTTGAAAGTAGTTAACGTATCAATATCTCAAATGCGTGAATTGGAAAAGTCTCCCAGGTTGCAAGTCCTCCCTAGTGGCCCATTATCACTCCTGCCAAGTCTAAAAGTATTTTTCAGTTTCAGTTTAGTGATTCATTTAAACAAGTCAGCATAACTCTGTACATAGTCAAGGTTTTTGGAATGACAAAATGATAAACCAAATTCCAGAATGGCAAGTTCATCAGTTGTCAATGATTTGTCGGAAAGATTTACAACTTTTCTGTTTACCCTATTCACTGTTTGACCCTTTGTCTCTTTTCCTTTTCATCGTCATTCCTCTGTCTCCTTCTTCTCAATTGATGCCTCTTTTTCTTCCTCTGAATCCTGTGCTTTGACCTCAAGCTCCTCTTTCTTGTTGCTGGTTCATCTTTCACACCCTCCTGAAGAGGCGAAACTCGTTTCAGAAAAAGTTGCACTCTGTAGTTTTCTTTCAGATGTGCTCGCTTTGCCAGTCTCTGAGGTATCACCATCTTCCACTGTATCTGAGCACTTTTCAGAGACCACATTCCTGTAAAAGACTTGATTTTGGTTTACTTTGTCATCCGTGTAAAACTTATCAAATTTCTTCTTGAAATTAAAGATGCGTCTAGACCATGGGTACTCACAAACTTTCTGTCGGGGGCCAAAATTACAGTGTGGTTTGTGGCCGAGGGTCGCACCGGTAGGGGTGGGGTCAGTGGGGGGCGGGGTCAGTGGGGGGCGGGGCTAGAGTAAAAAAAATCAAACCCATTTCAAAACATTAGATAATGCGACAATGCTGTATTTCAAAAGCAGATGTAACTACAAAGAGCACATGCTGATAATAAATTTTTATTAGCAGACAATAGCAATCTTAAGAGGCATTGCATAGCTTCATACACACTTTGACCCCAATTCCATCACAGGGTTACTTTTGGCCCACCCTTAACCCCGCAATAGCCTGCAATGTCTTGCAAACGGAATGACGGAAAGGCAAGGACTAAAAAGTCAAGAGGACTCCAAGAGTTTACTTTTTATTCCTGGAGCAAACTCCGTGACCGCTGAGGGCCCCCCAGATTTTCTTCCCCGTCCGCCTGGCCTTCCTCCCTTTACGCTCTTATAGTGCAGACTTTAAGAAACGCCCTTGTCATTGCTGGAAGGACGGGGGATGGCGATCCAGCCATGCTGAAGCAATACAAATACGACAAACTGCCATGGTGATGAAGACCATCCCTTCTTTCGCTGTTTACTTCATCCTTTCTCCTACAAGGCGGACACCTTCATATCCATGCTACCACACTGCCATCACACACCCTGGATCTACAACCCATAGGCACTATCAGTTTAGCTGACTGTTCTTATCAGTTTTGTGGGCTTGCTATAGACAGCTTCAGAAATCTTTCACAGCTTTGCATACAATATTACATAGAGTGGGCTTTGGTTCAGCCCCCAGCTCATGATTTCAAGGCTTTTTGTCCATTCCATTGCCAGATCCCGATTTTGTCTTTTCTCTCTATTCTTCTGCTGGTCCCACTCCTAGAAGAATTTGCCTTTACCCTGATTGAATGAGTTGTTTCCTTGAAATGCTGATATCAGCGAACAACTTTTCTTTTATTTCTTTACTATTTGTGTTTACCACTCCAGGGAAGTGCATGTCCTGCTCTTTCCCCTATATTTTCTCTTTATTTAGCTTTGCCCTTTTCTAGCTCATGCTCTTTCCCTCGCTTCTCCCCTACAGTAATCTTTTGTTGTTTCCTCCCTCTGGCACAAAGTACTGACTTCACTCTCTCTCTCTCTCTCTCTCTCTCTCTGTCTCTGTCTCTCTCTGTCTCACTCTCTCTCTCTCTCTCTCTCTGCGTCAGTCTCTCTCTGTCTCACTCTGCGTCAGTCTCTCTCTCTCTCTCTGCGTCAGTCTCTCTCACTCTCTGCGTCAGTCTCTCTCACTCTCTGCGTCAGTCTCTCTCACTCTCTGCGTCAGTCTCTCTCACTCTCTGCGTCAGTCTCTCTCTGTCAGTCAGTCTCTCTCTCAGTCAATCAGTCTCTCTCTCTCTGTCAATCAGTCTCTCTGTCAATCAGTCTCTCTGTCAATCAGTCTGTCAGTCACTCTCTGTCAGTCTCTCAGTCAGTCAGTCTCTCTCAGTCAGTCTCTCTCTCTCTGTTAGTCAGTCTCTGTCTGTCTCTCAGTCTGTCTCTCTCCATCTGTCTCTCTCTGTCCCTCTCTGTCTCTCTCTGTCTGTCTGTCAGTCTGTCTCTCTCAGTCAGTCACTCTCTCTCTCGGTCAGTCACTCTCTCTCTCTGTCAGTCACTCTCTCTCTCTGTCAGTCACTCTCTCTGTCAGTCACTCTCTCTGTCAGTCACTCTCTCTGTCAGTCACTCTCTCTGTCAGTCACTCTCTCTGTCAGTCACTCTCTCTGTCAGTCACTCTCTCTGTCAGTCACTCTCTCTCTGTCACTCTCTCTCTCTGTCACTCTCTCTCTCTGTCACTCTCTCTGTCACTCTCTGTCACTCTCTCAGTCACTCTCTGTCACTCTCTCTGTCAGTCACTCTCTCTGTCAGTCAGTCACTCTCTCTGTCAGTCAGTCACTCTCTGTCAGTCAGTCTCTCTGTCAGTCAGTCGCTCTCTCTCTCTGTCAGTCACTCTCTGTCAGTCAGTCACTCTCTCTGTCTCTCTCTCTCTCTGTCTCTCTCTCTCTCTGTCTCTCTCTCTCAGTCTCTCTCTGTCAGTCTCTGTCTGTGTCTCTCTCTGTCTCTCTCTCCAAGTCTGTCTCTCAGTCAGTCAGTCACTCTGTCAGTCAGTCTCTCTCTCTCTCTCTCTCTCTGTCAGTCTCTGTCAGTCAGTCTCTCTCAGTCAGTCTCTCTCTGTTAGTCAGTCTGTCTGTCTCTCAGTCTGTCTCTCTCTGTCTGTCTGTCTCTGTCAGTCTGTCTCAGTCAGTCAGTCACTCTCTCTCTCTGTCAGTCACTCTCTCTCTCTGTCAGTCACTCTCTCTCTCTGTCAGTCACTCTCTCTCTCTGTCAGTCACTCTCTCTCTCTCTGTCAGTCACTCTCTCTGTCAGTCACTCTCTCTCTCTCTGTCAGTCAGTCACTCTCTCTCTCTCTGTCAGTCAGTCACTCTCTCTCTCTCTGTCAGTCAGTCACTCTCTCTCTCTGTCAGTCAGTCACTCTCTCTCTCTGTCAGTCAGTCACTCTCTCTCTGTCAGTCAGTCACTCTCTCTCTCTGTCAGTCACTCTCTGTCAGTCACTCTCTGTCAGTCACTCTCTCTCAGTCACTCTCTCTGTCACTCTCTCTGTCACTCACTCGCTCTGTCAGTCACTCTCTCTGTCAGTCACTCTCTCTGTCAGTCACTCTCTCTGTCAGTCACTCTCTCTGTCAGTCACTCTCTCTGTCAGTCACTCTCTCTGTCAGTCACTCTCTCTCTCTGTCACTCTCTCTCTCTGTCACTCTCTCTGTCACTCTCTCTCTCTGTCACTCTCTCTCTCTGTCACTCTCTCTGTCAGTCACTCTCTCTGTCAGTCACTCTCTCTGTCAGTCACTCTCTGTCAGTCACTCTCTCTGTCAGTCACTCTCTGTCAGTCACTCTCTCTGTCACTCTCTCTGTCACTCTCTCTGTCACTCTCTCTGTCACTCTCTCTGTCACTCTCTCTCTGTCACTCTCTCTGTCAGTCACTCTCTCTGTCAGTCACTCTCTCTGTCAGTCACTCTCTCTGTCAGTCACTCTCTCTGTCAGTCACTCTCTCTGTCAGTCACTCTCTCTGTCAGTCACTCTCTCTGTCAGTCACTCTCTCTGTCAGTCACTCTCTCTGTCAGTCACTCTCTCTGTGTCAGTCACTCTCTCTGTCAGTCACTCTCTCTGTCAGTCACTCTCTCTGTCAGTCACTCTCTCTGTCAGTCACTCTCTCTGTCAGTCACTCTCTCTGTCAGTCACTCTCTGTCAGTCACTCTCTCTGTCAGTCACTCTCTCTGTCAGTCACTCTCTCTGTCAGTCACTCTCTCTGTCAGTCACTCTCTCTGTCAGTCACTCTCTCTGTCAGTCACTCTCTCTCTCTGTCACTCTCTCTCTCTGTCACTCTCTCTCTCTGTCACTCTCTCTCTCTGTCACTCTCTCAGTCAGTCACTCTCTCTCAGTCAGTCACTCTCTCTCAGTCAGTCACTCTCTCTCAGTCAGTCACTCTCTCTGTCAGTCACTCTCTCTCAGTCAGTCACTCTCTCTGTCAGTCACTCTCTCTCAGTCAGTCACTCTCTCTCAGTCAGTCACTCTCTCTGTCAGTCACTCTCTCTGTCAGTCACTCTCTCTCTGTCAGTCACTCTGTCAGTCACTCTCTCTCAGTCAGTCACTCTCTCTCAGTCAGTCACTCTCTCTGTCAGTCTCTCTCTCTCTCTGTCAGTCTCTCTCTCTGTCTCTCTCTGTCAGTCTCTGTCTGTGTCTCTCTCTGTCAGTCTGTGTCTCTCTCTGTCAGTCTGTGTCTCTCTCTGTCTGTCTCTGTCTCTCTCTGTCTGTCTCTCTCTAAGTCTGTCTCTCAGTCAGTCAGTCTCTCTCTCTCTGTCAGTCAGTCTCTCTCTCTCTGTCAGTCAGTCTCTCTGTCAGTCACTTTCTCTGTCAGTCACTCTCTCTGTCAGTCACTCTCTGTCAGTCACTCTCTCTGTCAGTCACTCTCTCTGTCAGTCACTCTCTCTGTCAGTCACTCTCTCTGTCAGTCACTCTCTCTGTCAGTCACTCTCTCTGTCAGTCTCTCTCTCTGTCAGTCTCTCTCTCTGTCAGTCTCTCTCTCTGTCAGTCACTCTCTCTCTGTCAGTCACTCTCTCTCTGTCAGTCACTCTCTCTCTGTCAGTCACTCTCTCTCTGTCAGTCACTCTCTCTCTGTCAGTCACTCTCTCTCTGTCAGTCACTCTCTCTCTGTCAGTCACTCTCTCTGTCTGTCTCTCTCTCTCTCTCTCTGTCAGTCTCTCTCTCTGTCTCTCTCTGTCTCTCTCTGTCAGTCTCTGTCTGTGTCTCTGTCTGTCAGTCTCTGTCTGTGTCTGCCTGTCTCTCTCTAAGTCTGTCAGTCAGTCACTCTCTGTCAGTCACTCTCTCTTAGTCAGTCACTCTCTCTGTCTGTCTCTCTCTCTCTCTCTCTCTGTCAGTCTCTCTCACTGTCTCTCTCTGTCTCTCTCTGTCAGTCTCTGTCTGTGTCTCTGTCTGTCTCTCTCTGTCAGTCAGTCTCTGTCTCTCTCTGTCTGTCTCTCTCTAAGTCTGTCTCTCAGTCAGTCAGTCACTCTCTGTCAGTCAGTCTCTCTCTCTCTGTCAGTCACTCTGTCAGTCAGTCTCTCTCTCTGTCAGTCAGTCACTCTCTGTCATCCAGTCTCTCTCTCTCTGTCAGTCAGTCACTCTCTGTCATCCAGTCTCTCTCTCTCTGTCAGTCAGTCACTCTGTCAGTCACTCTCTCTCGGTCAGTCTCCCTCTGTCAGTCTCTCTGTCAGTCTCTCTCTGTCAGTCTCTCTCTGTCAGTCTCTCTCTCTCTCTCTGTCAGTCTCTCTCCCGCTGCCAGTCTCTCTCTCGCTGCCAGTCTCTCTCTCGCTGCCAGTCTCTCTGTCGGTCTCTCTCAGTCAGTCAGTCTTTCAGTCAGTCAGTCTCTCTCTCTCTCAGTCAGTCTCTCTCTCTCTCAGTCAGTCAGTCTCTCTCAGTCAGTCAGTCTCTCTCGCAGTCAGTCAGTCTCTCTCTCGCAGTCAGTCAGTCAGTCTCTCTCTCTCTCTCTCTGTCAGTCAGTCTCTCTCTCTCTCTCTCTCTGTCAGTCAGTCTCTCTCTCTCAGTCAGTCAGTCTCTCTCTCTCAGTCAGTCAGTCTCTCTCTCTCAGTCAGTCAGTCTCTCTCTCTCAGTCAGTCTCTCTCTCTGTCAGTCAGTCTCTCTCTCGCAGTCAGTCAGTCTCTCTCGCAGTCAGTCAGTCAGTCTCTCTCTCTCTCAGTCAGTCTCTCTCTCTCTCTCTCTCTCTCTGTCAGTCAGTCTCTCTCTCTCTCTCTGTCAGTCAGTCTCTCTCTCTGTCAGTCAGTCTCTCTCTCTCTCTCTGTCAGTCAGTCTCTCTCAGTCAGTCAGTCTCTCTCTCGCAGTCAGTCAGTCTCTCTCTCGCAGTCAGTCAGTCAGTCTCTCTCTCTCTGTCAGTCTCTCTCTCTCTCTCTCTCTCTCTCTCTGTCAGTCGCTCTCTCTCTCTCAGTCTGTCTCTCTCTCTCTGTCAGTCTCTCTCTCTCTCTCTGTCTCTCTCTGTCTCTCTCTGTCAGTCTCTGTCTGTGTCTCTGTCTGTGTCTGCCTGTCTCTCTCTAAGTCTGTCAGTCAGTCAGTCACTCTCTGTCAGTCAGTCACTCTCTGTCAGTCAGTCACTCTCTCTGTCAGTCACTCTCTCTGTCAGTCACTCTCTCTGTCAGTCACTCTCTCTGTCAGTCACTCTCTCTGTCAGTCACTCTCTCTGTCAGTCACTCTCTCTGTCAGTCACTCTCTCTGTCAGTCACTCTCTCTGTCAGTCACTCTCTCTCTGTCAGTCACTCTCTCTCTGTCAGTCACTCTCTCTCAGTCAGTCACTCTCTCTCAGTCACTCTCTCTGTCAGTCACTCTCTCTCTGTCAGTCACTCTCTCTCTGTCAGTCACTCTCTCTCTGTCAGTCACTCTCTCTCTGTCAGTCACTCTCTCTCTGTCAGTCACTCTGTCAGTCACTCTCTCTCTGTCAGTCACTCTCTCTCTGTCAGTCACTCTCTCTCTGTCAGTCACTCTCTCTCTGTCAGTCACTCTCTCTCTGTCAGTCACTCTCTCTCTGTCAGTCACTCTCTCTCTGTCAGTCACTCTCTCTGTCAGTCACTCTCTCTGTCAGTCACTCTCTCTGTCAGTCACTCTCTCTGTCAGTCACTCTCTCTGTCAGTCACTCTCTCTGTCAGTCACTCTCTCTGTCAGTCACTCTCTCTGTCAGTCACTCTCTCTGTCAGTCACTCTCTCTGTCAGTCACTCTCTCTCAGTCTGTCTCTCTCTCTCAGTCTCTGTCTGTCTGTAAGTCTCTCTCTGTCTGTCAGTCTCTCTCTGTCTGTCAGTCTCTCTCTGTCTGTCAGTCTCTCTCTGTCAGTCACTCTCTCTGTCAGTCACTCTCTCTGTCAGTCACTCTCTCTGTCAGTCACTCTCTCTGTCAGTCACTCTCTCTGTCAGTCACTCTCTCTGTCAGTCACTCTCTCTGTCAGTCACTCTCTCTCTGTCAGTCACTCTCTCTCAGTCAGTCACTCTCTCTCAGTCACTCTCTCTCAGTCAGTCACTCTCTCTCTGTCAGTCACTCTCTCTCTGTCAGTCACTCTCTCTCTGTCAGTCACTCTCTCTCTGTCAGTCACTCTCTCTCTGTCAGTCACTCTGTCAGTCACTCTCTCTCTGTCAGTCACTCTCTCTCTGTCAGTCACTCTCTCTCTGTCAGTCACTCTCTCTCTGTCAGTCACTCTCTCTCTGTCAGTCACTCTCTCTCTGTCAGTCACTCTCTCTGTCAGTCACTCTCTCTGTCAGTCACTCTCTCTGTCAGTCACTCTCTCTGTCAGTCACTCTCTCTCAGTCAGTCACTCTCTCTCAGTCAGTCACTCTCTCTCAGTCAGTCACTCTCTCTCAGTCAGTCACTCTCTCTCAGTCTGTCTCTCTCTCTCAGTCTCTGTCTGTGTCTCTCTCTGTCTGTCTCTCTCTGTCTGTCAGTCTCTCTCTGTCTGTCAGTCTCTCTCTGTCTGTCAGTCTCTCTCTGTCAGTCAGTCTCTCTGTCAGTCAGTCGCTCTCTCTCTCTGTCTGTCTCTCTCTCTCTCTGTCAGTCTCTCTCTCTGTCTCTCTCTGTCTGTCTCTGTCTCTCTCTGTCTGTCTCTGTCTGTCTCTGTCTCTCTCTGTCTGTCTCTCTCTAAGTCTGTCTCTCAGTCAGTCAGTCACTCTCTGTCAGTCAGTCTCTCTCTCTCTGTCAGTCAGTCTCTCTCTCTCTGTCAGTCACTCTCTCTGTCAGTCACTCTCTCTGTCAGTCACTCTCTCTGTCAGTCACTCTCTCTGTCAGTCACTCTCTCTCTGTCAGTCACTCTCTCTCTGTCAGTCACTCTCTCTCTGTCAGTCACTCTCTCTCTGTCAGTCACTCTCTCTCAGTCAGTCTCTCTCTCTCAGTCAATCTCTCTCTCTCTCTCTCTCTCAGTCAGTCAGTCTCTCTCTCTCAGTCAGTCAGTCTCTCTCTCGCAGTCAGTCAGTCTCTCTCTCGCAGTCAGTCAGTCAGTCTCTCTCTCTAAGTCTCTCTCTCTCTGTCAGTCAGTCTCTCTCTTCACTCTCTCTCCACTCTCTCTCTCCGCTCTCTCTCCCCACTCTCTCTCCACAAATGCTGGGGGGCCATGGGGACATTACGTGCAAAGTCCGCTGGCCGCCAAGGAAGGCCTGCCAGGCCGCTGGCGGCCCGTGGGCCGTACTATGAGTACCACGGGTCTAGACTCATAGTATTCATGTGAATACTTCCTCTATTAACACGTTTTTATCTCTTCTTAAATTTCTCAAACTGGTCTTGTTCTGTACATGTCTTGAGCCAGTTCATATTCTCTTATATCTTTTTCAAATCTCTGTTTCTGTCTAGCTAAGCATATTTTACCTTTATTTCCAGTATGGTTTTAGAACATAATATCAAGTTTTCACCCCATTCGTCAAGCATCTTAGGGTGAGGATTCTTGTTGGATGGAATAATGAATATACATAGTCTTTGCAGGACTTTGCCCATTTTCAAGTTTTCCCAATTGCTTGCCTAGTGTGGTATCTCTTTAACCACCCCACATACGGTTTACTCCTTAGTAGTGGCCCAATGAGAAAAGGGCTTTGGCAAATAATATTCTCTGTTCATCCTGTTCAAACACTATACATGTGGTACAGTCGTTGGGTTGTTGCCACACAAACGTTGCTAATCAAAGTATCCAACCTCACAATGGTCACCTAGGTATCCATCTGAAACAATATACTGGTTCCCCCTGTCCATATGTCTGCCAAAGTTATTGCAATCCACTTACTCGTATGTATGGTATCCACAAAGAGAATTTCCTCAGTCTGAATCACCTGCTGGTTTCGCGTCCTCTGACTCGACTATGCTCGTAGCTTCTGACCGCTGCTTCATGGGTGTATCCATTAGTTGGCTCCTCCTTGTTTTGTGTCTGGCAGAAGCATTCAATGAATCCATAATCTCTGAATCTTTGAAATGGCTCACTGTCAAAGACTCAGTGGTTTGGTAAACTCACTTAACTGTAATTAGAGGAAGCAGCCAGCGAATCCCTGTGCCCCGATAGTCGGAACGGTTCACTGTCCAAGCCACCGCTAGTTGGGTGGTAGGATGGGTGACGGCAGCCAGTAAAACAAAAAAATTATCATTCCCTGGGAAAAACAAATGTTAAGGTGGAGTTATATGTGAGGAAGGTAGTAAGATTTTAACTAATGTACAAAAAAAAAAAAACCCTTGGAAATTCACTGAAAAAGCACCAATGTTTAAAAAACCATAAGACCAGGGAAATTTGCCAGTTATACGTAACTGACATAAGTATAACCTGCACCGCCATAGGTTTTAGATGGCATCAGTGATGAAATCTGTAGGGTCATAAGCAGTGCATCACAGGCAGACCACAGAGAGCTGCACTGGGTCTGCGACAGCATAAAACAATAATTTGTTTTTTCTTTTTGTCCCCTGGGATCCATCCCTCTCCCCCAACAAGGGCTAGGGAGTGGCGTATCCCTACTCTGCCTCCTTCTTTATATATATTTTTTAACAGAATGGTGGCTGCAACATTTTTCCTCATTTTCCATATACCAATCAAATTGTTTGGTCCTGCACCTTAATTTCTCTAAATCGGCTGAACAGAATTACACCAGGTCACAAAAACACGCTTTCTGAGTAAAGATCTGTCTTTCTGCCAAATTTGGTGTAATTATGTTCAGCCGTTTGTCCTGCATCATCTAATTGTTCCTACGGAATATGCATGTGAGAAAGTGTTTTGGGATTGCCCCCCTATTCTCAGCTCCCGCTTGACGGATTACCCAAAACTTTCTAGGAAGAAGCTGAGCGGGATTAACGTTTTTTGGAAGGTTTTGAGAAGAGTCGTCAAACGGCACCCAAATTATGAGCAAAACAAAAAAATGCTCTTCCCATATAGTGTTGATGGAGAACAAGGCACTAAAAAAAGGGGTACAAATAGATTTTGGAGACATTGCCTACATACGGAATGAAACCAAACAAGAAAATGAGGCAACACTGCCATCTACTGAATGGAAACATAAAGAAAATAATATTGCATTAGAACAAAATTTCGCATTAATATTATTGCCAATAGAGATAAGTATTGACACTTTAGTTCAGTGAGATGTGAACAGATTTCAGATGTCAGATAATATGTACATAGATGGAAACAAAGGTTGTGGAGACCCAAGCTTGGACATTACTAACATCAGCAGCAACATTTTGTAATCTACAAATATTTTGGAGAACTGTAGCCAGTCTCTCTGCTTCTGTAACACAAAATATTCCTGTACCCGTTCCAGAAAAGAATTGGATTGACTATAATTCTGCACTATCCTTTAAAGACTGACAAGATGGAATAATTGAGTTATTCCTCCCTACCATCTCTGTTCCTTTGTCTTTGGTAATCACCAAAATTATAAAAGGCTAAAAGCATGGCCTCGCTTGGACTGCTGATCACGGTTGTGCAGGTTAACCACAAATAATGTGCCAAACATTCTGGAACCACTTTTTTTCAGTTTATTACCACCTAGGTGTTGTTCGCCCCACCCTTCCCTGTGTTGCTTCATCGTCCTCCCATCACCCCCCCCCCCCTATTGGTTCCGCTACCGCCCAGCCTCCACCATACCTCTTCAGCTCCCCTGGCCAGCCTGCTTAAAAAAATACTTTTGAGTGTTTAGTTTTCCTTTTTTTTAAGGGATCCAACTTGGATCTGTAACTTAAAAGGACAAAAAAGTGCCTATGTCGTTTTGTAGGCAGGTGCATGTGTTGTCCGCGCCGTAGAGAATGAGGCAGGAAGCTGTGTCAAATGCTTCTTTTAAAAAAATTGTTTTACTTTAGTCACGCTGCACAGCATCACGGACACTGTGCAGCATTGCTAAAAACCATTGTCAAAGCCAATAGGTCACAACGGCGATACTCATTGGCTTTGCCAATGCTTGTTTATTTTTGGTTGAGCAGTCCACAAGAGCGCATCTATTTTTCAGCTGGCTCCCCTGTGTACTTCTCTCCCCCCGCAATCTGTGTTCCTCTCTGTCGCCTATGTGTTTCTCTCCACACCTTCCATGTTGTACTTGCTCTTGTGTCCTCCCCCTGTTACTTTCTCGCATGTGTGCTTCTTTCCTCACCCACTCCACGTAGCTCTCTCACCTGTTGTTTCACTTCTCCACCCCACTGTGTTGCTTTTGCCCCATGATGCCCCCCCCCAATGTCCTCCTTCTCTGTCGCTGTTGCTTCTCCTCCCCACCCCTGGCGTTGCTTCCTCCCACCCATGTTGCTCCCACCCGCACCCTATGTGTTGCTCCCACCCACCTGCACTTCAAACAACGCTTCCATGCATTTTCTATTTGCCAATTCAACTCTGATGGGCAAATAAAAAGGAAAAAAAGAAGCTCTGTCATTTTGCAGGGATGCGCATGAGTGGTGCGTGTGCCTACAAAATGATGTGGCCAGCCTGTTGCGGGATTCTGCACATATACAGAACTATGCGCAGGAAAACAGGACCTCGATGTATAGTGGTGTACCAACCATCCACCTTAGTGCCCAAAATCCCAATCCGACTAGCTATAGTGTCTCATTCCTTCTCCGTACTACAGCGAAGCTACCAATGATTAGACATCACAGAACACGGGCTCTTTCAGGAATCGCGGGAGCAAGAACACTCTTTCATTACTCACTCATACTTGTCCACAACGTACATATTAAGAGACACAGTATAGTTTAAAATGTTTATTTCAACTAACGTGCTCTAAGACACAGTACACGTGCCAGTACTAGCAGCATAATGCATAAAGACAAAATAGTAAGCATCGTTATAATTCCATAGAATACAAACGGGGACAGCATTTTATAAAGACAGTGGATAAAGGACTATAATGCCTTGCCACCCTCCCTGTGCTAGTAACTAGTTTATTATAAAAATAGAAGACCTCTGGGCTTTGTCAGGGGGACCCCCATACCTTAAGAACTAGATGCAAGGTTTACATCATCGGACAAGCACAGCTCTTCTCCCTGGAAAGGTTTTTCACCAAGTGCCTCTAACAGGTATCTTGCAATATTAAAAGCACTCGAATTTCAGCAGTGAAGCTGTGCTTCGTGTTATGTCTAAGTGCGTGGGGCTGACCAGAACAAAATAACAAGGGACGTTATTTTCCGACCTTGTACATCGTGTGCAGACGAAAACCTCAGAGAACAGCAGAAAACGTGAAAGGCAAAAATGTAGACAGTTCTCATGAACATAGGCACGAGCAGAGTCTAGAAAAACAAAGTCACGAAGTAACGTGTGCTAAAGAGGCATCATGGCAGCTAGGCGTAAGCTAACATAGCAATGTCGACAATGATGCCACAATCCACACTACACCCTCCCCTGGTCAGTCCATAGGTCAAGACATAGGACGAAAACAGAGTTCAAATAGATGGAGCAGAATTCAAACGTCTATTGGTGGGAAAAATGTTTTGGAAAAATGGGGAAAAAATTCTAAATAGGGCCAAAAAAAAAAAAAATGGTCACTCAAAGAGAATAAAAAATCCGGATATGCAGTTTGTTGAGAGCCAACCCTACTAATCCATCAGAGTGTATGCGCAGAATACTGCAACACCTTCCAAAAAGATATCATTGTCATCGTTTGAAAAATGAGATGCCATCCAGTTCAACAAATCAAAACTGCATTCATGTTCCTCATAATAGGGAGCGGCGATAAGCATTGCGGGACAACTTGCGTGATATTCAATATAACTTTGTTGTAGGAGATTCTGAGCAGCCGCACAGATATCCCATTGTGCCAAGACTCCAAGTGCAGCCGCACGCGCCATTAATCCATCACCAGAACATTCCGTTCATGAGCCAGTAAGGGGCTCATCAACTGGTCGAAATCCGGGTCCGAACAAGACTTATTGGAGAGGCAAACATCCAAGGACCATGAAAACGGACATCGTAAACAGGACAGCACAGGTTGTACGCAAGTGAAATACGCGAAGCGAAAAGATAATCCATAAGCCACGCTGAGTGTTGCCAGTGGCAGTGTACCGAAGTTTTCATGCATACGATCACGGAGCATCCGCAGTCGCCCTGGGCTGTGTAGGCCCACAAGAGGTGCAGCCATTGCGCAGCAGGCAAAGCAAAAGCAGTATTCCAGCAGCTAAGGCTAGGATCAATGGGAAGCCACCAAAGACGCTAGAAAAAATGGAATGAATAAAAGCCGGTATTACACCAAATATCATCTGAAAGGACGTCAGAAGGCCAGAGCCCACAACTTTAGCAAAGTACAGAAGGCCGTTGGTATTAGAGGCATTAAATATACGGTGAATCAGTTCACCGAAATGTTGGGGGAGGTTAGTATTTAAAAGGGCCTGTATTTCACTGTGGGTGCTGGCCACCTGGAGGACGAAGGTCTCCCGTGCGGAAGTTAGCATAACCTCCTGGTTTAATAATAGTGCCTTTATTCTGCTCAATTTATTGAAATCCGCCCTCAAAGTCAGTATGTAAGGCCAACTGGAACTATCTAACTTCCCACGCGGGGGTGGAAAAAGCACATTTTTGCAGCATACTACGCGTTGTGAAACTGTTACAATGTAGGGTATGCCAGCTTGCAACCCACAGCAATCTTGATTATTCAAAAGCAGATAGCTACCGTTAGCAAGCATAGTGAAAGTAGGTGATATAGCTGGAACAGGAATACCCTTTAAAACACATGCAAGATTCGGGGCGGAAACATTACAAGCCCCGTGCAATTTAATGTTTTTACAAACAAGGGAATGACCCACTGTAGAATCGCAAGACTCCCCTGTAAGGTACACCTCCTTGCCATCCCTAAGGCATCTGTATGTGAAAGGCAAGGACCACACTTCATGCAGAAAGGTACTGCCCAAGGACTCAAAACGGCCAATCGGGTAATGTTTCATGCAGGAACTGAATTCAAACAAAGAGAAAGGCAAAGAGATAACCCCGTGTATGAGCCAAACTGCAGAGTCAGTTTCTGCCACAGAGAAAGGTAAAGGATCTATTTTTTCTATATGTAGAAGAGTGAATGTTGCATCTTTCATGGACATGAACTGCTGTTTCTCAGTCAACTTAAACGGCAAAAACAATGCAGAAGCGTTTAAGTAATCCCATGGTACCTTCCCCATTTTCAGAGTTTGCAAAGTCCAAGCAAACTGCATCACTGAACGCAATTGATCCTGACCATGATATAACACAGACACTTCATCTTGTACAATATCAACAACAGAAGAAACAATGTTATCTAATGTGTAAATGCGGGAAGACAGCGTGTTAATACTATTGTCAACAACAGCAAGTACCTTTTCTAAATTGGCTTGGTCTATTTCCCGTAAACGGGAAGCAGCTCCTATTTGAGAAAGCTTCCAGATTTCATTGTAAGTCGCATAAATAAATCTTTTTGGTCTCAGACCTCTAGGTCCCAGAACAAAGTCGGCCAGATCAATGTTACTGGATAACAAAGATAAATGTTGTTTCACGGACTCTAGTGTAGAGTGCTGCAACCACTGTTTACATAATTTACCCACTGAATACGTTGTAACCGAACGGGAGTTAGAATAACGTTGATCAGGTCTATCCTGTTTGTAACCCGGAGCAGAGTTATGAAAACGCAGTTGGCAGGCATTAGAAGCTATCGGCCACACCAACCATTCTGAGGGATCTAATGCAGAGACATTAAATGAATTATTTTGAAACAAAGCTTGCAACTTGTCAACGGTATAATTTAAATGCAAGCTCCAGTTAGGCAATGAAAACAGCGCAGAAAAGGTAGGTGCGAATTCAATTGTTTGGAAGTCGCCAAGCCAAAACAAGTTGTTTGGTATATAGTATTATTTAAAAATAAAATTTAGGTCGGGATGAGGCAAGCGCGATGTAAGGCCTCGGTACAGCGTACCTGCCAGGACTTAGTGCCCCAAATAGATTTCAAATCAATGGTGGCTTTCCAGTGCTCGTAGCCACCAACAGCTAATGCGTCCATAAAGGAACTGGAATGCAGTAATTTGGTGTGGGTTAACATTACCTTTGGATTGGAAGAAATGTTTAATTTAAAATAATAGGACCCTGGGTTTGATCTATCAAAGTCTGTAAAATAAGTAAACTTATTTATCAGAGTTTGGGAGCTCCCTTGCAGAGGGGTGGGTCAATGTTCCCACTGGGTATAATTAAAACTACCTCGAAGTGTACTAGATTTATGCAAGAAATGGTTACCATAATGTTGGTAACAATACAAATCGGCATAATTAGCAGAATTCAAATACAAATCCTCAGCATTAAAAGCAGCATAATATTTCAAATCAGAAAACAATGATTGAATTGCATGCACATCCCAATCATCTGAACGTATGTTTCTTTTTACCACATCACCCATGGAAACACGAAGTACATTTGGTACATTGATAATTTCTGTCGGTCCATGAATTTGGAAATTCACTGCATCCCATACGATGCCATCTGCGACTGGAAAGGCAGAAATGTTCACAAATGTCTGGTGACGCTTCATGATGTGTGACAAAGAATGCGGAGCCAAAGTTCCAGCAACAGAGTTCACCGCAGAGCGCTCCGGCAAGTAGTGACCATTGATGAGTAAGAAAAAAACTGTCACAAAGCCAATGGACATGAACAGGAAAATCAGGAATAGTACCAACCAGATGTAAGTCCAAGGAGGGACCAAAAAATTGTCTCTAAACCAGGATACAAAAACACTGAATTTGGTTGGGACAAATGAAGTGGAAGTCGAGTCAAAAGAAAAACGGGACTGGTTCAGTGGTGTTGTAGGCAAACCAGTCAATGACGCGCTTGTGGGATAAGCATACTCAGTTTCCTCGTTGCAGGAGGAAGCTGGTGGGACGAGCTGGCGATCTGGTTGAGAGACCATCCCAATGGCAACATCGTTACACGTGGTGACCGGAGGGCCACCAGCAGGATTCCTTGAAATTGCTGGACATGATACAGCAGGTGTTACACTATTCAGAATCGGCCAGATGTTGTAGCTTGACATTGTCCACTGAGATGTATCTGTTGTCTTTGCGACCAGGAAGCGGTGGTAAGAAGACTGTACGAGTACCCTTTAAGCCAAGGACTGGAACCGGTGCACGATAAGAGGGGCCAAATTCTTTTTTGTTCTCCACCTTCTCTCGGACCATATCTCCAATCTTCGGAAGCCAGCCGGCAACCGGAATCTGCAGCGCAGGTTCAGTGGCTGAGGGTAAGTGTTCACTTGCAAGTCTGTCACGGGTCTCTTGTAAGTCCTGTAACATAGTAGAATGATTATCTACGTCAAAGGTTGCGGCAGCTGCCCCCATGTCTAGACCATCAAGGTCTGGCACAAACATCTGTATGCCAAAGAGCATTTCGTATGGGGTCCGCCCACCCAGAGATCTTCTAGGGAGATTATTGAGTGCACGTTGCACGCCATAAAAGTGGGTCAGCCAGTTCCTGCCAGTACCTAAGACTCTAGCTGTCAAGGATTGCTTTAAGTCACGGTTCATTCGCTCCACAATTGAGTTGCCCTCAGGCCTGTATGGAGACGAAAATTACACCAGCACCCCCATAGACCTCATCGCATCCTTGTACGCCTTAGAGGCGAACGCTGGACCTTGGTCGGAATGGAAGGTGCCACAGGCAAAAATTCCCACAAAGACGCGCAAATCCCTGATGACATTTCGAGCGCCAGCACTGCGTTGTGGCCAAACCCAGATGAAACGTGTGCACGAATCAACTGCAACTAAGATGTATTTATATGCAGTATCAGAAGAAAATGGACCGCTGTGATCAAGATATACACAACCAAAAGGTTTATTAGAAATGCAGAGCTGTGTTTGTGGCGGACGTGTAATCGTAGAGTGCTTAATTTGCTGACAGATGTCACAGGAAAGGACATAATTACGGGTCTGTTTATATAAACCACGCCACCAATAACGCTGCTGTAAGATTGAAACAGTTGCAGACACGCCAGCATGGGCCGAAGCCAAGCCTTCGTGTGCGGCTGTTATCAAAGAAATTCTGCGGTCCGCGTTGGGAATCAACCGATCACCAACGTCTGGAATTCTTACATAAGGAACCTGGTCGGGACTTAAGTGATAAGAGTACTTGGAAGGGAAACCCTGAGGGTAATTAGAACCCTCCTTAATAGCAGCAATAGCTGCCAAAATCTCATCTATTTTTGTCATGGATCTTGTAACAGCTGCTACTGAGCACGTGGCAACTGCTGATTTGGCAGCTTCGTCCACCAAACTGTTACCAACCGCGTGTGCGCCCACACGCTGGTTGCCAAGAGTGTGAATCACCTGTGTGAGAGGCAGACGTTGTTTAAGATCTGCTACTCGAACCCAAAGCAGTTTATGCTTAATTGCGCTGCCCTTAGAATCTCAATAGTCGTTCTGAGACCAAAAGAATAAGTTGTCATTAAAAGACTGAACACAGTAGTAAGAATTGCATACAATGAGAGTAGTCACATCCGGGTCTGCAAACTCAAGTGCCAGCACCAAAGCACGCAGCTCGGCCAATTGGGCAGTACTGTCTCCCAGTGCCTGCGTGTGCACAACACTCGACTTGAACTCACCGTTCACCATGGTACCGGCCACAATAGCACATGCTGCTGAATAAGCATGCTTAGAACCCGTGGCCGGTTGCGCCGAACCATCGGTGTAAATGATACATTTGTACTCCTCAAGCGGCAGTAAAGACAGAGGAGGAGGATGAACAAATTCATACTGCAAGAACTCCTGTGTCTGAAGAGAGGAATCAAAGATAAAGGTGACATCCGGAGACGTCAAAAAGGTAGCCCCTTGTATCCAACGCGGGTGCAAAGCCTTAGAGTTCGGTACACTTGCCTTTATCACTGCCTCAAGGGCAGGATATGGTGTTACCACCAAAATGCCTTTTCCCTGTGCCAGTGCGCGTTCCTTAAGAATCGCCATTTGCACTGCAGTCAAAACTTTTCCCACAGTTGAAAAGAGCAACTCGGCAGAAGTGTAAAGATGCGACCTGTATGCAATAGGTACTGTGTCACCTTCGTTAAACGTCAAGTAAGTGAAACCCACTGCGCCTGGCCCGAATCTGATCACCAGGTTCGTGTGGTTATCACGAGTCAACAAGAACTTAGATTCACGTAGATCAGACTGCAAAGATTGCAGAATAGCCGAATGTTCCGGAAGCCAGCACGACTTTGAAAAGGTTGGTTGTATCAAGGCATAAAGAGGCTTGATACGCTGGGCATACTCTGGAATGTAAGAATGCCCGAAGTTCAAAAATCCCAGCAAAGACTGAAGTTTTTCCAGGGTTGTTGGAGGGTGCAAAAGTGCGCACTTCTCCAGGAAGTAGGGAGCTAAGCCCCTACCTTCATTGTTGAGCTCGTAGCCCAAAAACAACACCGCATACTCTGCGATGTGTGATTTTGCAAAATTAAATTTATAACCGTAGTCTGCAAATTCAAGAATAATGCGGTCGACTCGGGAAAGATGCGGCCATAGTTCGTCGTCTGTCAGATATATATCATCCACATACGAATACGCATCTGGGTCTATGCTGTCCAACAAAGAGACAACACGGGCGGCGAAGACCCCCGGGCTGTTCTTGTAGCCCATTGGCAAACGCCAGAATTTTATTTGTTTTCCACCGGAAGTGAACAGGGTCCATTGACTGCATTCAGGGGACAAATTGTGTGTGTAAAATCCATTGGAAAGGTCAAGTGTCGTTTTATATTTTTTACGAACAAGACTGTCGACTAGAGCAGAACTATCGGTATTCTGTACCGCAAAGGTTCGACAATGAGAGTTCAAATGCCGGTAATCTAAAACTAAGCGGTACGACCCATCGGGTTTAGAAACCGCGAAAAGGGGGTTATTCATTGGTGACACGCATGTCACAATCACTTCTTGATACTCTAACTGTGTCAGAATGTCTGAAACGGGACCTTTAGCTTCCCGCCAGAGGGGATATTGGGGTCGAGCCTGTGGTATAGACCGCAAAGGTATTTCATGGGGGGGGGGAATCTTTATCCCAGCCCACGTGATTACGGTTCAGTGCCGGGGCTAGGGCCAAAGCCCATTCTGCTGCGAAAGCCTCCGCATGCTCCTTGGGGACATAACGTGAAAAACTCGGAAGTATTACCTCCTCCCCTCTCGGAGCAGCGAGAACAAATGGTGGTGGCCAATCCGCGTCTGCCAATAATATGTCGTAAGAAGAGGTCAGATTTTCCCAAAAAATCCCTTTAATAACACGCTCAATGTCACCTTCAATTAGAAGGACTATATTATATAGTCTGTCAGGGGGTGCCACTCGGGTGTCAGCTGTCTCGACAGTAATGAAGGTGTCAGTTGCTGTCGCCTCCACATGAGGACGTAGTGCCTCCCGCACTATGGTAACTTCCGCGGCGCTGTCTAGCAGCTTCACTGCCCACGTCCAACTCAGGAGTCTCGTTCTCACCGTCTGTGGCATATCTCGCTGTTAAAGCCGCAACTTTTTTCTTCTGAAACTGAGGACGAGAACGTGGAAATTCTTCTTGTTTCCCCTTGCCTCCAGTCTGACGAGGCTGGTCCCGTCCTTGGGGGGCGTCTCGACCCTTGTCTCGATCCTGGCGATCTCCTCCACCAGCCTGTGAGCCCGATGGTGCCTGTGAAGAACGAGGAGAACGCTGTTCAGGGACCTGAAACCTGTCCGGAGACTTAATTCTCGCTCGGTCGCGCAAATCATAAGTACGTTCAGAAGACTCTGCAGCCGGTGACGCAGCACGCGACCCCTGTTTCTGTTGTTGCTTCCCCTGCTTCTTTATTTTCCAGTTCTTTTTAGAAACGAACGGTTTCTCGTCTTTATCAGACTGAGATTTTTGTTGTGTTTGTGTCTGAGTTTGCGTTTTAGCAAAAGGCTTCACTCCCAAACTATTGCGGCCAATGGTTTTATAAGCCTGTGCAATAATTTTCGGTAATTCGCGAGGCTTGTCCAGCTCTGGGACCAAAGCCAAAGCGTTAGCTACTTGAAAGTTAACTGCATCACCCTTGACATTTGCAAGGATCAGATCAGCCACTACATCGAACACTGCCACTAGTCCCATCCCCAATTCTAAAGCCGCTTCAGGGCCATGTTCGTCTTGAACACGCTTAATCACGGTGGGGAGGACTGTCATTGAGGGAGTGCCGAAACACTTTGCATACACTGCCGCAAATACCTTACCCCAGTTGTTGCATTCTGTTAACTCGGGAATTAAGTCTTTTGGCAAACTTATAGTCAAAATCCTATGTTTTTCCACAGGAGAGGTATTTGGAAACACCGCCTCCAGCTGGTTAAATTTCTCAGCAATCCAATAAGGTAAATCATCCTTATTCTGTGGGCGCTTGCCCATCACCAAATTAACCATGACAGGACTTATAGTTACACCGCCAGGCCCAGCTGGTTGCGCTGCAACTCCAGGAGGGGCCAACTGGACGTTGCGTGTGACATATTGTACCAAAGCTCTGTGCACACGTACCAAAGACGTATGCAGCACGCGCAGTTCATCTACCGGAACCGCTAAATAACGTGGATGCTGGGTGTACCCGGTCAAAACAGGCCAAGCGGCCCCATCTATCGATAAAGGGCCTAAACGAATCGGGGTGACCAGGTGTGGGAGGGCGCCATTAAACCAAATTCGGTGTTGCCATGCCGTGAGCGGAACCTCAAGAGCCTGATGAGGCCGATAAGCATTAGGAAGGGCCGTGGCAGTGTACACATGGAACAAATTATCAGCTCCATCCACCGCCGGAAAAGTGACCCATGAATAAAACGCCTCAAAGTGGTAAGCTGAAACAGCTTGCACCACAAAGATTAGAGCGACACCCGCGTCAGGCACTCCATACGCTGTCAAATGAGCTCAAAGCGCAGCGCGGCTATGCGCCGGGATATTTATATTCACAGCCATTAAGACCAAGAATGAATAACAACCTAGTGCGTGGCAGCGCAATATAGGGTTAACAATAAAGAGAATACCTTTTAATAACTTCAAGCTTGAAAGAACCTATAAAAACATCAATATAGGAGGTTACACCCTCACATCTGTTTCCGGAAACAGAAGTGAGAGAATTGTGGACAAGCACAAGCACTACTCAAGCGTCTCACAGAGAAGAACCAGACCAAACGTTGGGGGCGCCATGTTGCGGGGATTCTGCAAATATACAGAACTATGCGCAGGAAAACAGGACCTCGGTCTATAGTGGTGTACCAACCATCCACCTTAGTGCCCAAAATCCCAATCCGACTAGCTATAGTGTCTCATTCGTTCTCCGTACTACAGCGAAGCTACCAATGATTAGACATCCCAGAACACGGACTCTTTCAGGAATCGCGGGAGCAGGAACACTCTTTCATTACTCACTCATACTTGTCCACAACGTACGTATTAAGGGACACAGTATAGTTTAAAATGTTTATTTCAACTAACGTGCTCTAAGACACAGTACACGTGCCAGTACTAGCAGCATAATGCATAAAGACAAAATAGTAAGCATCGTTACAATTTCATAGAATACAAACGGGGACAGCATTTTATAAAGATAGTGGATAAAGGACTATAATGCCTTGCCACCCTCCCCGTGCTAGTAACTAGTTTATTATAAAAATAGAAGACCTCTGGGCTTTGTCAGGGGGATCCCCATACCTTAAGAACTAGATGCAAGGTTTACATCATCGGACAAGCACAGCTCTTCTCCCTGGAAAGGTTTTTCTCCAAGTGCCTCTAACAGGTATCTTGCAATATTAAAAGCACTCGAATTTCAGCAGTGCAGCTGTGCTTTGTGTTATGTCTAAGTGCGTGGGGCTGACCAGAACAAAATAACAAGGGACGTTGTTTTCCGACCTTGTACATCATGTGCAGACGAAAACCACAGAGAACAGCAGAAAACGTGAAAGGCAGAAATGTAGACAGTTCTCATGAACATAGGCACGAGCAGAGTCTAGAAAAACAAAGTCACGAAGTAACGTGTGCAAAAGAGGCATCATGGCAGCTAGGCCTAAGCTAACTTAGCAATGTCGACAATGAGGCCACAATCCACACTACAAGCCGTGTCATAGGCTTTTCTCCCTCTTATTTAGCCATTCTGCACGGCATCAGGGATGATGTGCAGCAGGGCTAAAAACCATTGACAAACGAGTAGGTCTTCAAGACAAGACCTTTTGGCTATGCAAATGCTTGTTAATAATTTTGCCATCCTTGAAGTTAATCTTCTGCTCCGCGAATTTAAATTCTTCCTAGTTTAAGGTTTAAAACAAAGGTGAAAACTAGCCCCCTCATTTCCTGTTTGTTTATCTTTCTTACTGGCATAGATAGCCAATCTACATTGTATCATATCTTAATATTTGCCACTTCTGATATTTAGTGATATTGCACTGGTGATGTCCCAAACTTCTTTGGCTTGCAAAGACTATTTAGAGCTTTGCACCTTATTTTTAAAGGATCAGTCTAAAAATGATTGTTTCTTAATATAAAGTTTTTTTTTTTTAAAGAGGAAGGTGTATATGTTTTTTGACATATGAGCGGTAATATAAAAGATCAGTCAAAGTCCTTCAAATATCTTGCCCTTACTTTGAATTCACTAGGCACACCAATGTTCAGCCAGGGAAATAAAGGCAGAACTAGCTTCAAGTTTTACTTGTCAGTAAGTGAAATTGAGGGCCTTGAACTGCATTTACAAAACACAAAAATTATTGTTTCAGTCTATGAATGAAGTGTCAGTACTGCCCCTGTATGGTCAAATGTCATATTATCAAGATATTCCTGTAGTAGAAGGTCGCTGTTGGAAATGTCAGTTCGTAAATCAACACAGATCCATACTTTTCATGCTGAACTAGGCTTTATCCCTTAAAGGATAAGAACAGTTCCTGCGCCTTAAACCGAGATTAATATTAGAACTGGAAGGTAGTCTTGCACATATGGGTTATTTGGAAGTGTGCAAACGTGTTCTTAATATGAAAAGGGATGTCAATCATATCTGTGATATAGAAATGGCCTAATATGTTTAAGTCTGCAGGTGATAAAAATATTGTTTAAGAAATAGAATGAGATCATTATTAGGAAGAAGAATTAGGTATTTCCTTAAACAGGAAAATTGTAGGAGAGCTGTATGTGCATCTAGTGTAACTTCCTTCTTTGTGGTGTGACTTTTTGCAAAATGAGTCTGTTTTGTGAGTTGATCGTGTTATAGGATGCAGCTCTTAGCGATGTAATGGTTGAAGACATGTGAGAGAGCACAGTTTGTTTTCAGTACGCTGGCAACTTTGAGCAGCTCTGCAGACCCATTTAAGGTATTTCTATTACCCTGGTCCACTTAACATGTTACTTCACAGTGTTGTCCATTCTGAGATATTTTGTTTAATGTTTCTGGTCCTGAGCAGGCATAGGTTGGAGGGAGAATTGGTGGAGAGATCTGCTGGGATAGACTTTGTTAATATCATCTCATATCTGATTGTCATTGTGAGATGTCAAGAAGTGGTCCTAGTTTGTATCTTGTCGGGACCTGCAGTGATGGACTGAATTAAATCCCTTTGCTGGCCAGCAGCATTTGTCAGATCTCTTCAGTTATTCCATATCTGTTCAGTTGGGGATGGTTGGTTTATTGCTTATGGAATGGTACACTACCTGGTGATGAACATAGTCCATTGCAATTTTACCTTATGTGAGTGTAAGTGTAAGTGTGACATGCAGTATAAGGGAATTATTATGCAGCCTGAATGACCTAGAATCAACTGTCCGACTCCTGAGTGTTGTGGTATTAGTGTGGGCTAGGATGGTTATATAGTGTGTTATATTGTAATTGCATTATACTAGACCTTGACGAGGCAAAACCATTCTAGACATTTAATCCAGTTTGTATGTCGTAGAGTAAGGGTGAGGGTTTTAGTGTGATATTTAGTGGGAGGGGGTATATGTATTAATGCAAACAGGAGATTAGTTATTGTTAAGTTACAGGGGTATGACTTTCAGGATCAACTCTTTTTATTAACACAGCTCATATATAGCAGTACACAGCTTGCCATGAGGATAATGTAAAACAAGACTGAGTTTTGATATGTTAAAGGAAACAAAACAAGAAAATACAAGAAAAGAACAACCCCTACCCCACCTCCTTCCTTCAAACCTACTGCTAAAGAGGGGAGTAGAGTGTGATCACCTGCCCTGCGTCCATGGGCCCCAACCATACAGCCTGTTGTAGCACCTATCAGTGCTCAGGAGAGGGAAGTCCTGGGGATCAGTCGAAGAATGTGAAGATGGAATGGACAGGACAATTCCCTAAATTCCCTAGAGAGTATTGAATTAAAGGGAGCCCACAAATCTGAGTAAGAAGAACCCCCAGGAGTGACCGCCAAGGATAGCGTCTCCATTCCCAATAGGAACCACAATTGATGTAACCTTGCAGTGTGGTCCGGTGCCTCGTCAGTGCCCCATAAGGAGAGAATTACTCAGAGGGCTGTATTCAGCGTTAGGACCATTTGCCTTCCTCAGAGAGAGCACCAAGGAAATGTTAATGTGTTAGGGAGTCCCAGGATAGCGTATGCCGGGAATTGTGGGGTGGTTGTTTAAAAGCGAGATCAATATCATCTAGGACTTGCTTCCAGTACCTAGTGAGTTTTGGGCAGTGCCATAAAAGGTGAAGTAAGGGTACCAGCCCCCCCCCCCCCCAGCCTCTCCAGCAGTCTCCCCAGTTGCCCAGATTCCACTTCTGGATGCGATTAGGTGTGTAATACCAATAGGAGGCTATTTTGTATGCCATTTTGGTGTTTATCATTGTGTGTGCTCTATGATGGACCCTGTAGAATATGTCCTCTCTCTCCTTGCCCGAGAGGGATCTGCCAAGTTCGGCCTCCCATAGCCTTTGACCTGGAGTTCGCGGGCGGGGCCCTGCCATGCTTAGATGAGCATAAAACTCCGAGATCAGACACTTTTCGTCTGCTTTAAGAAATGACCACCTTTTGAATGGTGTCATCGGACGACCCGCCCCCGGACGTGTGGCAGAACTCAATACCCTGTGGCGAAGTTGCAGTGTGCTAACATACGGCCCCCTCGGTTGTTGCCCAGATAGAATCTATGCTTAAGATGCAACATAGCATATTCCGCCCGGTCTAGGTCTAGACGCCTTAGTTGCAAACGCTTCTTCTCTAGCTCCCTCCACACCCTAGGGGCACCCGATCGCTTATGGATGGCCTCTAGTTAAGAGACTCTCCTTTCAAGGACTTTCTGTTTATCACGTTGCCTACTATTCTCTGCTTCTGCGTGGGCAATAAGTTCTCAGCGAATGACTAGCTTCAAACCCTCCCACACCGAGGATAGGGGCATCGCTCCGGTTTAATTGAGGGCCATATATTCCTTAAGCGCCCCACGGATTTCCTTCACTGTGGCATGGGCCTGGAGCATAGAATCCCTAAGTCGCCTACCCGGTGGTTGAGAGGCGGGGAAGCATCTGGAACGTCAACGTAATAGGCGCGTGGTCTGAGAGGGAGCGGGGCTCGATAGTAGTGTTGACCACCCGCTCCAGCACATCCGGGGAAGCCAGAAAGTGATCAATGCGAGCATACGTCTAGTGCGCCGCTGAGAAAAAGGTATAGTCCGGGTCCCCAGGGTGAAACGAGCGCTATAGATCACATAAGCCACAGGCAGCAAGCCAGCGAAGGCCCTCGAGTGAGAAAGCTCCAGTTTGGCTGGATCTTTGACCGGAGCGATCCAGGCTAGAATCAATCACCAGGTTCAGATCCCCCCACCACCATAGACGCATCCGAAGTCTGAAGGACCTTGGCTAAGGAATCAATCAGGAACCCCTCCTGACGCTCGTTTGGTGTGTAGATAGAGACAAGTGTGAAATGATAAGTGCCCACCCGCTTCCGGAGGACCAAGAGGCGTCCCTTTATCTCTACAACCGTACCCAATACTGCCCCATGGAAGTGTTTGGAAAAGAGAATGGCCACCCTGCCCTTCTTATTACGACCTGTAGACCAGTTTTACTGCGGGAATCTCCAGGATTGCATCCTATGGACATTTTTAGATAACAAGTGAGTCTCCTGCAGTAGGCAAATGACCCCCCCTGCATTTTCAAGGAGTGCTCTGTGCTTCGTGGGGTTATTTAAGCCACACACATTGAGGCTTAGCAATTTAAGCTCTATGAGGGATACGTAGAGAAAAATGTGTTATGAGCAGGCCATTCATCTAGCCAGGTCAAGGACCGGGGATCGATTTGCAAGCTTGCAGCGACAGGCAGGGAACCCCAGCTCAGGTTTCTCTTGTGCTTGTGATAGTCTACAGAGGAAGAAACCCCAAAAAACCAAACGTCCCTAACAATAAAAAATAGTCAAAGAATGTAAGAAAGCAGTCCATTAAACGTGGAGACATAAAGACAGGGGTGGCTCCTTTAGGGATATCCATCAGTGATATCTAACTAAACCCCCGTCGCCCACACACTACAGCCAACCCACCGCATCCAGGCCTTACTTTGTCCTTCTGGAGTCAAGACCCAGCATTGTCCACTCCGTTGCCAGATAGGGAGCGAAGGAACGCAGCACGTTTACGTGCAATGGTGTCTGAGTCGGAGCGAAGACCCTTCTGGGTAGACTTCTGACGTGCCTTGTGCACCGAATAGAACCGAACGTAGCAACTGTCGGAAATATTCCTCTGGATCAGGACTTTCCGATGTAGTCGGCACCCCCGTATACAAATGTTATTCCTCCTGAACCTATTTTCAAGGTCCTGAGCGTGCGCCTGTAGTTCGATCTGCTGCTCCTGAAGGTGAATTACTTCCTGTTGGAGACTTTCAATCTCCTCTACTCATTCCTTGCAGAAGCGCGACGTTCTCCAGGGCCGCCACCCTCTATCACATCTATGTCTCTGCGCACCACCTTCAGATCTGAGGAAAGGTCCTTCTTCACTGCCTTTAAGTCCTCGCGGAGAGAAGCAAATAGGGACTCCCAAAAATTGTGGGTAACAGGACTCTCAAAGGCCTCACCACCGCCCCGGGACCCGGGTCCGCCCCCCCAGACTTCTCACTGGCGGACTCACCAGGAGCTTTAAGGAGCATGTCCCATAGGGTGCGATCCTTCTTGGACTTGCTAGAGGCCATATTGTTGAAATTCACCCTGGGACCATCGCTCAGAGCCAGGGGTGGGGCCAATGCAGACTCCGCAGGAGCGCCACAGGGTCCCAGGCACCAGCTCCTAGTAGGAGGTCAAGACAGGGGCCTCCGCCAGGCATCCCTCCAGTCAGAGAAGTCTCTGACACAGGCATAGTGGCCCAGTACCGCTAGCGGAGTGACCAAACTCCAGGCGCTGCTGAGACACTTACCTCCTCTAGTCCCTCCGTGAGCTCCAGCCGGGCAGTCGATCACCGATGTCTCACAATGTCTCAGTTAGGTGCAGGCCTGGCTGGCCGCTGTCGTCCCTTAGGCCCCGAGTCACCACCGGAGGGCCAGGGAGCTCCACTCCACCACACCACTGACTGCTCACACAGGGCAGAAGCCCCGACCCCCACTGCACCAGGGGCCCCAGGCTCGGCGCCCCCCCTCCTCTGGCCTACAGTTTCTCGTCGCCACAGGCCCAGTGTGGAAGCCCCTGCTTTGTGAGCGTTTCAGGGACAACAGGCCCAAAGCGCTTCAAGCAGGCTCCAACAGCTCGCAGCCTCATTTCCACAGGCAGGAGATGGGTGCCGAAATCCAGTCCCAGACCCTGCCTGAAGGCCCCAGCGCTGTTGGTTCCTGCAAGAGAGAAGGGCCCCTGAGCCACCCTCAGGAGGTGGCGGGTCCGGGCGTGGATTCCACGTGGAGCAGGAGATGGCAATGCGGCACCAACCCGGGAAGGGCCTCCTTCACGACACCGTTGGACCCCAGCCTCGGGCCCCAGCGTCACAGGCCACTATGGGAGCGTTCATCTATGCTGGGCCCGCAGGCTTACAGGCCCAACATCTGGCCTCTGGAGCTGCGCGCCACCAATCTCCGAATACTCACCGTCCGCCGTCATAGCTGCCAAGGTTTCAGATTTCCATGTGTGACATTTTCATAATTTCAGTGCTATTATGAGTGACATTTCAACGAGTACGAGTGACACTTACTCGCAAGCAAAATGAAACCGTGAAGACGAGGAAAACATATAAATATTGCAAATTACAACCATTTGCGCAACAAGACACTCTATACTTGCTCCTCAGTGCACCCCAGCTTCCCTCTGTTGCAGGGGGTGAAATGTCTGGCAGGCATTACTGCACTGCGACTAGAGGTGGACATCAGTGAAATTTGAATGGGAGCTTCTGAAGGCTGTGAAAGGCCTGTAGGCAGCGCTACTGTGCACACTCCAACTGAAAGACAGGGAGGTGGAAAGATATGGATTGACTGACACTGGAACACAGACACAGTAAAAGGCATGTATTTACAGACACTGGGATTTAGATAGACAAAGGGGCATAAAGATAAGGGCAGACTGCCACTACAACTTAATGCAGAAACAGGGTAGAGAGGCTCAGGGAACTCGCACTAAAACGTAAGGACATATAAATGGGGAAGCTTAGCATCACTCCAGGCCTCGCCTCTCTCCCACGTCTGGGACCCGGCCCCAACCGGATGTGTGAGGCTCCAACTGCAACAACACACTGGTGCCTAGTGTTGCAGAGCTGGCCGACAGAAAAACAAAACACAAATTGCCAGCAAACGTGTGGCCTGCCAGCAAAATCAATCTGGAGAACACCCTCAGGACTCGGGCCTCTCTCTGTGACGCGACCCTGCCGGCCCAACAGCACTGTGAGAGGTCGGGTCCCTACATCATGAACAGTTAGTCGGCGTGGATCCACCTATGTCGTTGTGAGCACCCACTGACTCAGACTGCAGGTCGCTGCCCCATCATGCGCTCATTGGAAATAATATAATTAACACACACTTAGAGACACTCAGCGAGTGGCAAGTGGTAACTACTTACTAAGTGTTCTTGATGATTTTCAGCCAGTTAGTGCTGCATGACTGACATCAGCGACTCTCTGGCGGGCCTCCAGACACCCCCGTGGCAATCATCTCGGTTTCCCGCCGGCCCCCGCGTTAGTCAAGTCTGCGGCCTGTCCATGTGAGTCCTGTGTATCCTGGTGGTGGCCGGGCGACGGCCATAAGATAAGCCTCACCGTTCGGTCGGCCCGGCCCAGCCGGGCACGTGCGAGGCACTAGGGTCAGCAGCAGAAAGCAGTGCTGCGAGCGGAGTGCCATGGTGACAGCGGCCGGCGCCACCCGCAAACCAGTGAGCCGCTGCTGGCCTGGCTTCCACACACTCCCCGCGGCGCACTTATCAAACAACCTGACTGGGCCTCAACTGTCTCGTTAGCTATTGGGCACTACCTGTGACATCACGCTGTCTGACTCTGTGGCGCAGCAGGAATCACAATGAAGATACATTGTAGCACTGTGAGCCTGCCAGCGCCTTAGCTATCGGCTCGGTTGTCCTGCCAAGTACCATGGGAGAGTCCCAAGCATGCGGGACCAGCGAGCCCCACCACAGGCGGCACACTGCCGGCTGCCACACATTTAGTTTGCAGTGTTACAGTGACAGCTGAGACACATGCAGATTATGCGTGACAATGCATTTCAGTGCGGTGATGCGGAGCACCACACTGAAATGCGTTAGTCTAACGCCTGATGCGTGGTACTTGGCAGGACTGCACCGTAGCCTTCTCCCGCAGCCACCTCCCGGGTCAGACTCGAACTTTAGGTGGGGGCCCAAGACTCCAATCGAGCCCCCACTGCAACTTGCAAGCCTCCGACCCGTGAGTGAGTCGCCATCAGGATCCGGACTCCTGCACAGGCAGCCCCGTTTCTCACTGAGGCTCCGCCCCGGTATTGTATAGGCCCCAGTCTGCCGAACCTGTTCTCCACGGGACGTCCGGAAGGTCAGGCCAGCCCCTGCCAGGGTTCTCGGATCTCCCCCGGTACCCGGGCAGGCCATCCGCTGTCCAAGGCTGCTCCCAAAGCCAACGAGTGCGTCTGGGGCCCGCACACCGTGCTATAGAAGCTGCGGGAAAGTAACGACAGTGAGACACGTCCGATCAAGCCGCCATCTTGGCCACACCCCCAGGGTATGACTTTTAAATGATAGGTTGTGCTCTTTGAAGTGAGGTGTGGTAATTTGCAAAGAGGCAATAATGGGGATTAAGGCAAACATGCATTTAACTTAGAGTAGGCTGTGCTCAGAGTGAGGAGGCATGCAGAGAATGGAAAGTAGAGGGTCATTTCAAAGAAAAGGAGAGGCAACAGTCCGAAGTTTTAAGTCAGGGTCAATTTTCATCGGACTATAGAGGAGTGTTTTTATGAGACTGCATGCAAACTGAATCCACAAAACTAGAAACTAGCAACATTATTTGCATGCGAGACAGTGCTGTATTTAGGCACTTTTGATAAGCACTAGAATCAGCCAAATATTCTATCCTCTGATAGGCTACTTCAGCAAGAACAGCTGATCGGATCAAGGACTGGAAGCTTAGGCTAAACACTGGACGCATAAGTAGGGAAATGTTGAAAGGTTTAGGGCGCTCTCAAAGGCAGCAGTAAATTCGTGATCATAGGAATTTGAGAAAGTATACGGAGTAAATAATGCACGCATAGAAAAGGAGATTCTGCAGCTGCTGGAGCGGATGTCTTGTGATGTTCACCTTTAAAGTGTGCCCAGCTGGTTCTCTGTGGATCAGGTACAACCATTCTCTCCTCATGAAGCATGCAATAATGGCTTAATTTGTTGGCCACAGGGAGCACGTACTTCTCTACTTTAACAGTGTATTGGGACTATTCTCGAATTTGTGTCGCGCTTTTTTGTCCTTACAAAATTCCAACCATACTACATAGAATTTCCATCGGCTGTTTCTCGTTATCACCACCAGATGGCGCTTGAAGCTCAAACATTAGCAAGCAACTGAAAAATAAATACACGTGATCTATTAGCTGACTACAAAAGTGATCGTTTTCTGTCTTTCGCCGAGTGCTATCAGGTGGTGAGGCTGAAGGAATGTTGGACGAGGTATTCAATGAGTTCCTAAAGCACCATGGTATGTATCGCTACAGAGTAACTGCTTTTCATACGTGATTTCTTTCATATGTGGCGAAATTTAGACGAGTTTTTGAGAATATTTTTGAAATATATTTAAAAAAGCCTCAAGTAAATTTAAAGCTTTGTAAAAACTGCACCTAAAATCGCTGCTGCGATGGATGAAAATAAGACGAGCTTCGAGTGGATCGTTTTAGGAGGTTTTACAGTCGCCATGTCCAAAAACCTGTAGTTGATCAGAAAAAGCCCATGGGCAGAGGTGGATGGGCTGCTATGGCCCACTCGTGAAAGCCCCTGTAAGAAATTGGGTTAATGGTTGAGTTGGGAGGAGGGGTTAAACCCTACTCAAGCCGGAACCACAGTCCTTGTCAGGGTGAGGCACAAACAAACCCCAAATTAACCTGTGCTCAACCCTTTGATCGCTTGGCGCAGAGCAGGCAGGATTAACTTGAGTATTTATGCAGCACTTCAAACAGTAGTAAAGTGAAAATACAACGCAAGAACAATCTCGCACCAATTTAGAAAAATAAAGTAAATTTTAATAAATAAATCAAGACCAAAACAACAAAAATCCAATCAGTAGAACTGGTGATATGCAATTTTAAAGATTTAAGTGACAATAGTGCCAAAAAGCACTAAGCGCCAACTGTGGATATCTGGTCGTGGTAGACCAAGACAAAGTCACAAGTTTGGGTCGACCGTGATGGAGTGCGGGCCGGCTGCAGGGACCCAGTTAGGCCCCCAGAACAAGAGAGCCTAAAATCCTGGTTGATGAGTCCTGCGTCGAGGGTGCGTTGCACAGTGGCAATTCGTAGGAGTTAGCAAGCTGCAATGTGAGGTCCTGCGTCATCGTCGAGGATTCAGTCGACGAGGGGCTGGCGAAGTGAAGTCCTTTATCGAAGATGCGTTGCACCGTTACAGTTCCTGGTTGGCTGTGGGCGGCGATTCGAAGTCTTTGCATCAGGGAAATCCATGCAGCAGAGGTGATGTGCCGGTTCTGCTCAATGTTGTGCTGCATAGCAGAGGAGATGCATCGATTCTGCTGAAACCATAGAAGAGCTGGCAGACCACCTTCAGGTCCACTTCCAAGATCCAGGGCTAGAGTGGCACCACTTGGCACGGTAGGATTAGCAGATGACAGAGCCCTGGTGCTGGGTTCAGGGATGTTGGAGCGTTCTGTCCCTGAGGCTCTAGTCTGGAGGCCAGCCAACTAGCCCTTGGAGTCTCTCTGTGGTCCTGGGTTCAACAGATGCAGGCCCAGTCCTTCTCACCCAGGCAGAAGGGCAGCAGAGCAGCAGTCTAGCAGAGTGGCAGTCCTTTCAGCAGCACAGCAGTCCTTTTTCCTGGCAGAGTCCACAGGTCCCGAAGTATACTGGAGAGTTGAAGTGGAGGAAGCGTCTAGAGGTTTCCACCCCCCTGAGGTGTCAGGAATTCCCTTCCTCCGTGTCATGGTCTCAGCTTGTCTGGGGTCACAAAAGACCAGTGATAACCACTTTGTGAGAGTGCTCATGTAGAGCCTCTTTGATGTGCAAGTGTGGTAGATGACAGCTCCTCCCCCTCGTTCACTCAGAGTGGACCATCCTGCCAACACCTATGTTCCCTTTGTTTCACAGTCTGGGAGCAGTACACATAAACCAACTGCCAGATACACCTAGTCATATGATCCCTTATCAGGTTGCAGGCACCAGATGGTTAGGACAAGAAAATGGCAACTTTTAAAAAGTATCGGGTTGAGGAAACAGTTCATTGCTCTCATCCCGACACTTCAAGTAAGTGCTATTTGCAACTTTCCCAGCGCGGGAATCGGCACAGCTAATTGACAGTCATTCCCTCAACGTACGGTCCTTTCCCTTTCCCATTCCGTTTTTTACTTTCCTTATAGATGGTTACCTACATCACGGATCTACGTGTGTGATTTATCCTTATGGAATACAGACGCTTGTATCTACAAATATGCCGTTAGAATTGTCAATCTTCCTTCACAGGGGTGAGTCAAAGACAAATATAGATGGAGCCTTTTGCCCTTTTTGCCCTTCTACTTAAGTCTAAAAATACCGTTTCTTATCTGTTTTTCCTCCCAATAGTGCCCGAGCGGCCACATTTGAGTACCTCCGCTCCTCATGCACTGACTTGAGCAACTCTTTTTGATTGGTGTGCACAATCTCACACTGACGGTTTATTGTTGATCCTTCAGGTATACCCTTCAGCAAATGCATTAACCTTTTTTGAGGTTCTCTCCTTCTTTTTGTAGCTTACTCAGTTATTTATTATTTCATTACAGATGTCCCTTATTGTTAGGTCCTGATGAGACCCCCTATTGATTGTGTGGTCGAAACGCCATCGACACGCACTCAAAAAACTAACCATCTTCCAGCCTTCCTACTATTGTGTTAGAAGGTGTCAATTAACTATTGTATACTTGCTTTATGGTCGTTTTTTTGTATATTTTGAAACCTATTTTTATGTCACAAATTGTCACTCTTGAAATCTAGGTTCTATGTTCACTTGGGACACCGAGCACTTCTTTTGACCAACTTTGTCACTGAGTTTAAATTCTTATATAAATAACAAATAATTTCAAAATGTCTTGTGTGTAATTATGATTCTCTTTTTGACATATCTTTACCCATGAATATTACCATTGAGTATAACTATTATCATATATGATATACATTGTCCGCAGGAACCGCTGTTCCTTGTTATAGGTTAGATACCCTGGTTCCGTGTGAGTAGGGTGGCCCTTGTTTCCTTGAACACAACTTTTTAAAAGTGGCATTTTCAGAATTGTGATTAGAAGTCTGACCTTACCATTAAAAAAGGTTTTTCATTACAATTCTATAGAGCCCAAACACAATATGTCCACCTGTTCCCAATTGGAACTTACAGCTTATTAAATGCAATAAGGTAACTCCAATGTTATCCTAAGGGAGAGATAGGCCTAGTAGTAGTGAAAAATGAATGTATGAATTTTTCACTACCAGGACATGTAAAACTTAAAAGTGCATGTCCTACTTTTTACATACACTGCACCCTGCCCTCTGGGCTATTCGGGGCTACCCTAGGGTGGCATGTATGTATTAAAAAGGTAGGTTTGGGCCTAGAAATAGGTTTACTGTCCACAAAGGCAGCAATGAAAGGCCTGGGATGTGTTTAAAGGGCTACTTAAGGTGGGCGGGGGCACAATCAGTGCTGTAGGCCCTCTAGTAGCATTTAGTTTATAGGCCCTGGGTAAAGGCAGTACTACTTTACTAGGGACTTAAATGGAAATTAAATGTGCCAGTTGAGTGTAAGCCACTTTTACAATTTTTTTAAGGAGCAAGCACTTTAGCACTGGTAAAGTGCACAGGGCCCTAAAGCAAGCAAAAACAAAGTCGGCAAAACAGGAGGTTTGAAGGCAAAAAGTTAAGGGGGAACAACGCCAATGATGCCAAAACTAACAGCCCCCTTTGTTCATTTCTTGTCGTGGCCCACCTGCACTTTGTGGCTAGTTTGTACATTTTTGTTGGGCATGTTTTGGATTCCAGTCTTGCCCTGATGACCATAACACAATCTTTTAGGAAATGTTATTGCATCTTTGTAGATGATGCAAACACAACATCCAGACAAACCAAAACCACTCTTCTAGGAGAGTCTAAAACATTTTTACTGCTCTGCACCACTTTTTTAGTCTTCTCTTAGAAGTGATTTAATTTGTGCATCTCAAATCAAGTTTGTTAATAAGTATATTATATAAATGACCTTAAAACAAGATTCTTTGCATTCCAAATATGAGCCAAGAAGCAAGTTTCCCTCCCTGCAGATTCCTTGGGCTGTTTAATAGCAGTTGTTTAATGGCAGTTGTGTATCCTGGCATGGTCCCTTAACACCTTTAGTGAGTCACCTCTCTCAGCAACACAGCGCCCAGATCTGCTGGGACCTCAGTACTGATAATCAATTTTACCATACCCAGTGCCTTTTTCCTGAGCTTGTATATCTCAGGGCAGTCCCTCAAGAAGTGAGGGTTGTTCCTGTTGGACCACTTTCCTACATAACTTATTTGGTATCCGCCAGATCTGGTTTTAAGTACTATTAAACAATATCTTAACATAGTTATCACTCAGCTGGATATTTAATGATAGTTGGAGCACCCTACGACATACCTATTCTATCTCCTCAGTATATGATATCCTCTGGGGCACTGATGTAAAGGACGAGATCTTTATAAATACCCTTTGAAGCATGTTAAGGATTGTAGGACTTTTTCAAACGAGGTTATTGATTGATAAGTATAAATATGTATGTGGATATATATATACATACACATATTATGCCTTTATATCCTCAATGAAGAATCGTGTGTGTGTGTGTGTGTGTGTATATATATATATATATGTCTCAGTTTCTAGAATTGCAACTTTTCTTTCTCCAATACGTCGAATTCTATTTTAGGAGTATCTATTCAGTGGATTTTACCACGTCAGTGGTGGGAAGTCTGTTACCTTGGATGGGTTAATGGTTGTGAGAAATGACATATATCTATCTTTGTTGGATGTTGTGACAAGTGTGAGTTACAAAGGTAAAAAGCCAGAAATGTGCTCCTGAAATTTCCAAAGAATTGCAGTTGCGATCAAGGCCATGCATCAAGATCACAGGGTCCATTGAGTACTCGGACACAAAATTCTACACGCAGAATTGTAACAGGTGTGCAATTCTGCATTTGTACATTGAAAGAAAATGCCCATGTGCACTCTTAACTCCTAATCGGCACCCACACTGAAGTTAGGGGATGCTCCCTTTCTATTCTGAGCCTAAAAATGCCCTTTACCAGGAGCATCTCTGAGTGGCTTTACAGTTTATGAAGCTGGTAGTTTTGGGGTATCACCAACCTACCCTGGGACACCACTACTTCATCGCCCTTTCTACAGGTTCCACTCATTCTACAGGTCTCATCTATGTTGGGTTTTGCCTCTTCTATCTGCAGACAGAACTCTTCAAAGAGTAGCCCTAGTTCCGTGAAGACGGTGGTGTGGTCATCTGGTTCTACATCAGCAGATGTAAAGGTGGCATGCTTGGCATGCAGGAATGAGAGTTTAGAGGATGTAGCGTAACAGCCTGAGTTCCCGACTTAGGAGCCGGTGGGAACCAGGTTTAAGTCTCGACGTCAACATCTTGTGATTCAGGGCAAATCACTTAATCGCCAGTGCCTACAATTCAATGCCTTGAGACCCTCATGGGTGATTTTCCGTGCTTTACAATCCTGGATTCATTTATTTAATGATTCTCATTCTGCAAAGCTCAGGACATCCAGCCGACAATGGCATGCTCACAGCTGCAATAGCCCAGATGAATTTCCGCTGGTAGTTTATGCTAATAGAGCTTTCCTATTCAAGATGGTGTTAAACCATTTTCCTGTTTAGTCATTTTCAGTTTGACTGGTATATAAGGGAGCTTTGAGCTAAGAAGGATGTGTCTCAACACTTTCTATTTTTTATTTTTTTGTTGCGTTTATCACCCCCTTTAGATCAGGCCTCAACATTTTTTTAAAGTTTCCATGCCTGCAGGTTTAGTGACCTGCATTATCTACTTGACCTAACTGTAATGTACTGGTTCCATGAACTGGGCATTATTTTATATTTTTCATTCTGGTACTTGTAGTTAATTTCTCCTGGAATAAGGAAAACACTTCACAATGCAAGAGAATAAATCAGGACGGGATGAGCTTCTCTCACAAAGCATGGAGCAAGCTGAAATATACATGTATAGTGTTAAGAATATCAGGAGCTAACTTTGCTTGAAACAAATATTTCGCCTTTGAGCTCGACTTACCTGGTATCCAATGTCAGATGCTAGCAGGAGCGGCTGGTATCAGGAAGAGTGGCGGGGTGTGGTCGGGGAGGGGGGCAAGGGGTGGTGGATCGAAGACAGACCAACATTTAAAAAAACAATAAAAAAGAACTTACCTGCAGTCCGCTACATCGCGCTTTTCTGCTCCTCTCCACTGCAGGCACAGGCTCCCAGCCCCCCCTACAGCCAATCCTGGTGCTGCTCTCATGCACAAGAGCAGCGTCGGGATTAACCTGAGCACCCTTGATTTGCACTTCCAGAGAGACGGGGAGCCTGTGCCTGCTGTCTCCAACCTGGCAACGCAGCTCAGGTTGGAGACAGCTTCAGTGCGCATGCCGGTTTGGCATGACGGCTGGCCAAATCCAACAGGGCACACCATTCCCCCTCGTCACTGTTACCTCGAATGGTCCCGCCCTAAAGACTCGGCCCGGGAATAAAACAATAATAAACACGTTTTATTATCTTTTATTTTTCACGTTGCTGGCAGGGGGGCGACCCTACTCCACCATAGGTGAAGAGCCGCCACTGGATGCTAGTTTCATCAGTCATTTTTTTATTACTAACTGTATTCTAGTTTTTATATTTTAATTATAGAGTCAATAATAGATGTCTTGAATAAACACAAAAAGACAGATTAGGGCTCTACTGTTGCATCACTTTTCAAGTTATGATAAACTGGCACTTTGGTGTCACATAAAGCATTCAAACATTACACAGGTACACTGCGAAAGGTAGCAATTCACACCAATTTATTGTAAAACTGACTATCTGACTTTAGTTGATTTGTCATCCTGGCTGTTTCTTCTTTTACTTAGCCTGACCAAGCCTGCTTTGCTGCAAGGTTGACGTGTTCTGTGAATATTTCTGCAATAGCTGGTTGTGCCATTTTGATTCCCTGTGCAGGCAAGGACTGCACAGGTTCAGAGACTGTTTTGGCAGTCAATACCAGTTCAGTCCTGGCCTGTGGAAAAGATCTTGCTATTTTTAGGTCTCGCCTGCGCAGCGCTGCATAGTAGGAGATCTTTAGAAATCGATCCCGTTTTTCAGGCAAAAACGTGCACGCATTGCATTGCTTTGAATGGCAACGCGTGCACGTTTGGCGATTCCCTTGCGGGAGCGAGCTTTGAAACCATCTGTTAGTAATTAACAGATGGTTCCTGCTCGCTCCCGCAAGGGAAACAGGCGCAGGCCCCCTCCTCTCTCCCCTCCCCCTGCTGCCTCCTCTTCTCGTCGTCAAACTTGTTTTTTTTACTTTCAGCGCGAGGCGCGCGCGCCTGTTTCTGATGGAGTTTGACTCATGGATGATGAAAGGCCGGGGCTAGGCCTCCGGCTCACAGCAGGGGGCTGTTTACAAAATCAGCGCGAGAGGAAGAAGACGGGGCGGCATATGTTTTGCGCAGAAACTGCAGTCATTAAAACGATAGAGTTTTAATGAGGAGCATGTCTGTCTAATAGAAGTTGATCGACTGGCATAGTGACGGAGTGCCTGTCATCCAAACTCCCCCAGAGTATGATTAGACACCATTCCGGAGGTCACGCGCGCAGTTCCCACCCAGAAGTAAACCAACTGGTTCTTATGCCTCACCCCTATCCCCCCCCCCGCCGCCTCGACTTGGTCTCTCCCCCCTTCCCTGCTGGTGTCCGGCAGGCAGCCCAGGAGCGGGCTGGCATCAGCTGTGGGGGCAGGTGCGCCCCGCCGCCTCCTCGCTTTCCTGGCTGGGAGAAGGTGCTGGCCCGTGGGGGCCACAACAATGGAGATAACAGCGAGGGGAGACGGGAAACTCCATTAATAAACAAATAAAGATGGGAAACGGCCCCGTGGGAGCCGGAACTCAGCTGACGCCGTGGAAGTCTATCATTGTAACAACTTCAGTTTCTATGTGGTGTGCGTTTGCGTGCGTGCCGTTGCGTGATCGCGTGTATATATGTTTGAACCTTCAATTTCAGGGTGGGTGATGTTATTGCCATGAGCTCATTAGCGCTGATATTGTTTTTTAATCAGTGCCATAGCAACGATGATGCAAGCTCGCATTCACTAGCTGATCCCCGCTCTGTGCACCTTCCCTCCCTGACTTTGCCTGTCCTCGGCCCTGCCGCCGCCAAAACGCGTCTTCCTGCTTCGACTGGACCATCTGTGGTGATGTGGGGCACAGTCCGGAAGTGGGGTGGGAGAGTGAGGCATACAACTGTGGATTATGTTGTTCACTGGAGATGCAGTGAGGCGTGAGGGCAATAATTAGGCGTGTCAAGCAAAGTCTAGTTTTACAAGTGCCCAAAAGTGCTGCAGTTGTTAATTACTAATAACGTGCCAATTCACCAACACATGCGTAGATCTATGACTAAGACTTTTGTGGATTTTCTATTTTTAGGGAGTCGCAAAAGTGATAAGCCTGTTTCTGTTGTATCTGTAACTTTCGTGGTATCCCGAACTGTTCACCGTACGCATGCCTCTGGAACTTTTGAGCCTCCATGAAGGGTGACATTGAGTGATATTGGCGAATGACCCAAATAAAATCACGAAGACAACATTTTTTGGAAGCGAGGAAGGCTTCCTAGGAGGGTTCTCCCCTTGAAGTCTATGGGGAAACATTGTGCTTGTTTGGCGGCGGAAGATAAGCGGGTGACACTTCCCAGTATGCACTTTGAATGCACAGAACATATACAATAATCGTTTGTAGAATTAACTTAACTGTGCAACTGCACATTTCTTTTTATTTTATTTACCTCAAAAATATGTTTCTAGTTGAAGGATCACCTTGCCTTTCCTCGTGAAAAAATGTGTGTATACAACACTTTCTCCACAACCATTGCCAGGGCTTCAAGTGGGATGAAAAAACTCAGGGGTCTCTCAAAGATGCGTGGCAGATGTACTTAAGGGCGTGGCTTAAATACACATAAGCTAAAAATGTGTGCTTAGCATAGTGTGTCACCCGACTGGTATTTTGCTTTTTCTGTCATTGCATTCAGATGTATGATCCAACAAGTAACATTATACCTACAGCAAGCCAGGACTATTGGCTTTGCCAATGGTTGTTAGTTGCATGAAATAAATAAGCAACAACTTTGTTTTTTTTGTATATAATATTGAAAATGCTTCAATTCTGAAACGATTTGTGAAATTGTGAAAGAACTAAAACGAGTCTCTTTGAAGTTACATCAAAGGCAGTGAAGGGTGGTATTGCTGCAGAGTTAAGTTTTTTTTCTCTCCATGAGGGTGAGGGCAAAAATGGAGAGCCCGATAGGGTCCCGTCTCAGCACCTGCTTTTAAGAACTGCCGGTGCTGAGCACCGGCAGGACCCGGCCCACTTAAAGCCCTGCTCATTGCACCACCTCTACCTATTGAAGGTAGGTGTAAGCTTAGAAGCACGAAACGTGAAGAAACTCAATGGCACCTTTTGTGAATGTGCATATAGCTACACCGTTGTGGGTGGACCCACCTTGGCATTGACACACCCATGAGAACACTGGTTTTCCTCACCACACTCATATTTATCACTGCTGAAACTCTTTAACGCTTAGAAGTAATTCCACAGAAGTAGGTGCTATCTGCCGTGAAAAAAATTCACAGACCCTGATTTTGTGAATTAGAATCTTTCATAGATGCTATTTTCATGTCTAGGATCATTTACTTAGGTGCACTAAAAGTTTGAAGAATTCGCACCTATTTGATTTAGCACGATAATTATTTTCCTGATCAATGGGTTATGCTTTCCTTGTCACCTCCTCAGAGTTGACAGTACATGGTAGATTACAAATGAGCATTAAAGGGCAGAAATATTCAAACAGGGCCTGATTAAAAAAAACAAAAACAGATAAATCCGCACTAACAGAATGCCATGATGCATGGGTGCAGATTTCTGAAATTTCGGAATTCGCAAAAGTTCCCAAGAGTGTTCATCGAAATCTGCAAAAGTCCCCATGAGTTCTCTTTGAAAATGTTTTTTTTTTTTTTTAAATTTGTTTATTAACATTTGCATTAAATCACAGCCGATTACAATCAATTGTAGCTTATGTCTCATCAGATCTAACGTTATTTTGAAAATGTTTTTGAGTTCTCACTTGCATTTATGTGAAAGGCCATCTGAATGCAGTTTTTCATGGAGTACATCCGTGCGGGTGAAAACGCCTAAAGGTCTGTGCTATTGCACATATTTTTCCTTTTTTCTCCATGTAGTAAATATTTGTCCTCTTTCTCTGCATCTCCACTGATTTTCCCGCTGTACGAGGCCATCACTATTCCTTGAAACCTATTTGGTCCTAACCTTCATAAGAGTCATGCTCTGGCTGTGTCCTGGGTTGGAATGGCTCATGAAGATATTTGTGACTACTCAGTACTCAGATACCCATTACTTTGTCAGCGATCTCAAAGTTTTCAGGTTATCTCCACTCAGGAGCGCTCATGCCTCTTTGGGAGCTAATGTCGGCACTGTATTACATTAGTGTGGTGTGCGTAAATTGATTTCCAAGTGATATTTTATTTTTAACCTTTACACCCTTAAATAGAGACTTTTGAGTGTATGTCATGAACCTCATATATACTTCAAAAGCATATTTTTAAGATCCATATATTTGCAGAATGTGCCTCTTTCAGGCTTATACTTGACCCTAAACTTTTTGATGGTGTTTCACTCACAGATAAATTAACTGCAACCCTCGGTTAAACAACCTCACAATAAGCTGTTTACAAAATCAGCACGGGAAGGAAGAGGACAGGGCAGAAGTCACTTAAAAGATGAACACCACATTGGACCCATCGTCACAGTTGGCTTTACAGTATCTGTGAGAGCAATAGGCTTCATGGCAGCCTCGCTCAAAATGGGAAAAACTAAGTGGTTGTCCTCGGTCTGAAGAGGACCAACCACATCACTCCAGCTTGCCAAGGGGTATAAGCCAAGCGTCCATTTAAGTTTGAAAACCTATACCTGTTTGCAATGCTTTGAATGGCTGTCCTCTGGACTACCACTCAAAGTTGCCTCCGTACATTCTGACCTGATGTCTTTGGTGGCTGCAATTGGGGCTGTCTCAGTGCTGTGGTTGGCTGGGAAGGGAAACATCCATTACAACGCAGTCATTACATCGCACTGCTTTTACAATGCAACTGTTACAACGCAACTGCCTTTACATCGCATGCCATTACAACGCATGTCACTACAACGCATGCCATTACAACGCATGCCATTACAACGCATACCATTACAACGCATGCCATTACAACGCATTATAAGGTAAGTAATGGAGATTTTTTAGTTTTAGGCTGGGTATGGGTTTTGGGGTAGATGGGAATAGTAATGTTTACCCCTACATTATCCAGCACTTTCCCTACTGTTGCACTCACTGGAGTGGGAATAGTAGTTTTTACCCCTACACTATCCAACACTTACCCTACTGTTGCACTCACTGGGGTGGGAATAGTAATTTTCGCTATGTCAAGTAAAACAATATTGTCATACAAAATTATCACCAAATAAAATCAACAACCAAACTTTTGCAGCTCTATGCTTGTATGAGAAAAACACAATATCAACAACAAATATATATGAAAACAAGCATTGGCATAGCCAATAGGTCTCGCTTTTGGGACCTTATAAGTATTTAGTTATGCAGCACAATATCCTTGGTGCAACAACATCAACTGTTACATGACTAAACACTTATAAGGTCCCAAAGCGAGACCTATTGGCTATGCCAATGCTTGTTTTTAAAGCCAGGGTGGTTATAGCCAGACTCTGCGCAATGGTTGCCAGACTTGACATGGATGGAATGGTTGTGGCAAGTATCCTGTTAACAGCCTTGGTTTAGTTTTGTTGATCCAACCCGCATATTCAGTGCTAGGTTATGCTCTCACCCTCCCGATCTACTTTTCACACTATGATTTCTGTCAGAGGTGCATGCATTTGCATTTCTCTCTATTAACATCTTTTCACTTCTGCTAATTACTTCTTTTGAAGCCTGGATTCTTTTGCTGCTCAAATTCCCTAATAATGTTCATTTTGACAAGGTGGATGGACATAATTACAAGCATTGGAAAAGTCATTAGGTTTTATGTGAGATCTGTTGTCTTTGTCAATGCTTGTATTACTATTGTTTTGGAGTATGCTGGGGGAGGGGTGACTTTACACAGCTAATGGATGGCGACGGCAGAGCTGCAGACTTTGGAACTTGGTAACCAGGTTCGGGTCTTGGCATCGGCTCAACATCCTGTGATCGTGAGAACATCACTTAATCCCCCGTGTATAATAGAAAAAACAAAAAAACAAAATGAAAGTGTCTATGTGTAATGTAAATAGTGCTTATGTAAAACACTCTACCTTTGGGGACACGAGTGAGGGCGTGGGAGGTGGCTGAAGCGGGGGGTGGGTAAAACAACAGAATAGTGAGGAGGACGTGATGGGTTAAAAGGAGGATGGGGTTCTTTTAAAAACAACGGCGGTGGGCAGTGTTGGCTTAACGTGCCGGGAGGAGAGAAGACGGCCCACAGATACACTGGCAGAGCTCACAGATACCTCACTAGGACTCACAAACATTCCAACAGGGCTCACAGATACCGCAACAGGGATCGATAACACAAAGATAAGGCGCACAGCCATTCAAATAGGATTCATAGATACCTCGATAAGGCTTTGCGAAAGGGCTGACAGTCACGAGAAAAGGGCTTAGACATACCTAGACAGGGATCAGACAAGCAGCCTCTGCTGATTTCATCTGCGAGCTCTTTGACTTTGCATTGCAGTACAAACATATTCCTAGCAGGCTGACAGTCACTATAAAAGGGCTCGCCGCTATCACTAATGTGATACCTGACCACAAAATAGGGATCGACAATATCTCAAAATGAGTAGAAGAAAAAGAAATCCTGACGTCGCTTAGCCAGTCAGGGGTGTCTCACCCGGGTTACTGATATCAGGGCCAACGCTAATGACACAAAAAGGTCACTGACTAAAGCCCCCGGGTGCTCCTTGTTATCATAATAAAGCCACTGAGATCACAATAGGGTGTGCACCTTAAACGGTATGACTATGTCCAAAGCAGTTAATGGTGTGAGGAAATGTTTACTCAGATGTCACATCATGGCAGACTTTATCTGAGGGCTCACCTTGGAACTGGGGAACCAGGTTTGAGTCACAGCTTTGGCTCAACATCCTGTGATCGTGGACAAATCACTAAATTCCCCTGTGTAAAATAAAAAAATAAAAGCAAGATGAAAGTGTGTATGTGTAATGTAAATGGTGCTTATGAAAAACACTCTACCTATGGGGACATGAGTGAGAGCGCGGTAGATAGCTGAAGAAGGGGGGTGGTGGCTTTACACGCCAGGGAGGAGAGAAGATGGCCTGCAGATGGACTCGAATGGAGTATTCAATAAAAAATAAATTAAAAAAATACCTTCAGAGTGCATAGCTAGTAGAATAACCCTGGCCAATAGCCAGTGACCGGTAGCTGTACTTGGGCCAAGCGCCATGCCATTGCATGGACCGGCAAAGCAGAGCAGGAAGCCTGGGAAATGAAAGCAGGCAACGTGCTGACAAATCAGAAGCACGTAAATTAGGGTGATGTTGAAATCATCAAATGGGAAGTAAAGGTAAGGATTGGGCGGGCTGTAAGCCCCTTTTAAGGTTTCTTTTTTAAATTACAAGAGATTTCACAAGCGCTGTGCAGGCGAATCCTAAAAAGTAGAAGTGGGCGAGCCACTGAAGTTTGGAGCAAAGCATGACCCAGATGCCTGGCTCAGCTCGACCCTGGAGCCAAAAACAAGTTGAGCTATCATGTGGCTTTTGCCTGCCACCCACTTTCTAACCTCAGACACAAAGAAGTAAAAACTAAGTAGTGACCTTTGACGTAAGAAAAAAAACAGGGAGAGAAAGCGATACTCAACTAGTGGCTGAATTGCACAATGTGGAACCTGGGGTCAGTCCTGGCTTCCCTTCTTTACCAAATTATGTGATATTAGGCAATTATTTTATTTCACCGAACCTCCTTTTTCTTCATATGAGGGCACCTTCAAATACGCGAGTTCAGCATGTGTACTTTACAAAAACCTCTCTTGTGTTTGATTTAAATAGACTATAGTATTACTCCATGCATAGTAAGAATATAGGCCACATGAGAACTGACTTGTCTCTTAGTTCACTAGTGGCATTGTCATAATGATGAGGAGCTGGAGGGGCGATGAATGCTTCACAATGCAGTGATATAATCTGATGTACCAAGGGTGAAATGCTTCCACGTGTTCATGAAATACACTTTTTTTAAATTTGAATATTGTGAATAAACTTTATCATATTTTTACATATTTGTTGCTAGATTTACATACCAAATAGTTTCAAGGCTTGGCTCGTGCACAGGCTTTTAGAACCCCACCAGACCCTTGGCTTGGCTCTCCCTGATAATTTGTTGGCTCGCCCACCTCTAATAAAAACGAGTTCTGCCCATCATCCTATAGAGTTTTATTAGAATGTATTGGGTCAGATCAAATTGGAGTTTCCATGTCTGATCTCAAATGGTACCAGCATTTGTTTGTTAACAAATACTGATGTTTAAGTCTTCTGTCACAAATTTAATTTAACTCTCTTGTCAAACAGCAAGTGCAAAAAACAAAAGGAGCCAGTCAGTTTTTTTAAATGAAATAACCCTCCACAAGGTGAAGAAAACAATATGTTTTCTTATATAACCCTCTCCCACCAGGGTTGCCTTTTGGTGTCTCTACACACGCCTCCCTCATAATGGGACACTGAACATAATCGAAGATGTTCTCTTTGAGGTAGATTGGGATTATCAAAGACCTAGAAATGTAGTGATGGAGTGTTGCAAATGGGCCCTAGCTCACAACTTGTTTGAGTTTGAAGGAACATTATATCTACAGAAACACAGGACCAGCATGGGCAGCACCTTTGCGCCAAGCAATGCTGGTCTGGTAGCTCAGTGGACTAATGCGTCCACTGCAGGGACCTGTATTCGTCCTCGTGGGCACAGGTTTAAACCCTCGTGGGGCCACTCAGCCTTTCATCCTTCTGAGGTTGATAAAATGAGTACCATTGAGTTGGGTAACAATAAACATCTGTTATTCAGCGCCAAGATGCCTACGGGTGAACATGCTCTTTACAAATACACATTATGTTATGTTATGTCTCTATGTCCACCGCTTTGAGGCACACAAAATCTTATGCCCTCAGAACGCTATCACAATCACATAAAATTGTGGAAAAGATATATTGATGATGTCTTGATCATATGGGAGGGCAACGAACCCACAACAAAAAACTTTCTACACTTGCTGAACTCGCAGAACAATGTTTTGAGGTTCACCCATACTATAAGCAAAGAAGAACTAGTATTTTTCGCCTCAATATTATATCTGACCAGGGCTCACTCAGAACTACATCACATGACAAGCATTTGCAATGCAATAGGTCTCGCATTTGCGAGACTTTGAGCTACTGGCATTGTAAATGACAAACCTTTATCTATGTGTTGGTTTTGAAAACATATAAATAAAAGGCATTGTCATTTACAATGCCAATAGCTTACAATTTCGCAAATGCGAGACCTATTGCATTGCAAATGCTTGTTAACATGGCCATTCTGCTTCTGATTACTTTAACAAACTTTTATAAATAATCTGTAAAACTTTGAAATACTTTTGAAGTCATTTACTCATGCATATACAACGTTAAGTTAATATTTCAAACGGAAAGAATTATGGCCAGAGGTGCCTTCTGGTATTTCTCTGGTCGGGTGCAGGGTAAATTGGGCTAGGGGGCTGGCTGCTTTCAGAGCAGGATTTTAGAACCATGCCCCCACAGCCCTATCCTGTTGACAGCCTCCTGCAGGGTGAGGTCGAGGTTTCCTGTCCGACTCGAGGTAAAATGGTGGCCATGTAACAACCCTACCCCCACTTCACTCACATCAGCGCTGAAGTTCAGTGACTTGACACAACTTCCCCAATCAGGACTGCAAGTGCACGCCTTAATGTGGAAGTCCGCAAGGGAGAAGAAGGCTTTGGGATGACGATATTGAAGGAAGCGAGGAAAGACCAGCCGGTCACGGATCACAGACAACCAGGAAAATTGAGAGCCAAGGAGTTGATAAAAATTGAATGAATAGATTGGAGAGCGCGAGAACATCCTGAACGAACGTCTCCGTGATTGCTTCCTGTGCGCGCGGTCTGTCGTCGGCCCACGTTTAATCAGGAGCGCCGCCCGCGGCATTGTTGCAGGCCTGCTGCTCGCTTGGCGATGTGCGAACTGCGGTTTATCTTGCAGTTGCAGCTTAATTAACAGGCTGGCAGGCCTTTTCCGCTGCTGAGATCTGACTCTGACATGGCGACTGCGTCCCCAGGCGCCCGCTGTTCCCTTTTATGCAATTTTAATTGACGACTTCATGCACGCGACGTGTGCCAGATTGATAGACCGCAGCTGAAAGTGAAGTTTGAGGACGATAGTGCACGCAGGTGGCTAGAAACCACGGGCGCCGTTCTGCAGCCTAGCATACAAAACAAGAAAAAAAAGTGCTTAGCGGCTAATTAAAAGACACCATGTCACGCCGCGAGTAAAAAATCCAGTCCGGGTGGGCGGGGTCAAAAGGAGACAGGGCGGTAACAAGGAGGGACTAAAAAGCCTCACTGACAATAGAAAGCCAGGGTTTAGCATGCACGATGACGCAAGCCAATGGAAAGAAGGGGCGGAGCCTAGACTCCACTTCTGAAATTGGCTTGATTACAAGAAGCCTCGCAGAGCGAGCAGCGCATGCGCGCTGCAACGCTAGGCGAGACCTAAAAAACCAACAGCCAAGAGCTGCCTACTCATGTATGACAGTTTTCATGCCCGCCACCTTAAAGAAAACCTCCCTTTTGACCAGTTCCTAAGAGTGAGGAGGAACTGCTCCAGTCTACCGGACTACAAAGTACAAGCAGAACAACTGGTAACTAAACTTAAGGCCAGGAAGTACCCACCAAGGACAGTGGCACGAGCTATGAAATGGGCACAAAACAATAAGGGAAGCCCTACTTGACATTTTGCCTCAAAAAGTAAAAGAGGAGAGACCTATATGCGTCACTACTTTCAACATAGCTCCTAATCAAGTGACCAAGATCATCGATGGACATTGGCGCATCTTGACTAGTAGTACCTATCAATGCTCCAAACCTATTTTCTCTCACACGTGAGGACAAAGTCTAAGGGATATGTTAGTGCATACACCCCCTCCCTTAAAGAAACTGCAGACAGAGTACAATAACAGGGTACAATATCCCCCGTCATGGGTCATTACCCATGTGGCGGATGCAGTGTCTTGTACTTCAAAGACACAAAAGTAGTTTCCTTCAATAACAACACTACATGGGAACTCAGAAAATTACCAAATTGTAATTCACAGAGGTTAGCATACCTAATAACCTGCCCTTGCAATTTGCACTATGTGGGGAGGACGACCCACAAGGAAAAGACAAGGTTCTGTGAACATCGCCGCAATCTAAGGTGTGGCTGTGCGACAACGAAAATGTCAACTCACTTTATTGAGAAAAGACACACAGCACAGGACTACCGATGGGTGGCCCTGGAACACTTGACTGATCCAGTAAACTGCGAGTCCAAACTGTTCGAGAAAGAACAACGGTGAGTGTTTAGGCTTAAAACTTACACTGAATGTATGAACGGTAATATACTATGGGGCCAATTTGTAGTGTAACCCGCCTTTTTTGCATGAACAGGTTAAAAACATTACCAAATCTGTAATCAGAAGCCATTAGGTAAAGGAATAGAATAAACGCATAATTGTAAATCACAATATCTCCACAAGCCTCCTCTTGTTCAATCCCCTTTTGTCTATGTTGACCATGTGTGCAAAAACTTTTACACGATGCCAAGCACCTTTTTTCATACGACGCCCAGCATATACAAGGTTGCATGCCCATATGTGTGTGTGTGTATATATATATATATATGTGTATATATATATATATATATATATATATATATATATATATATATATATATATAGTACAACTGCTCCTCTCTCACCATTTTTTTCATGAAAAAATTGCATATTTATTCTATAAGTGATAAATCACCAAGTTTCTTTGCAGGAAACGTTTTCTTAATTATTGGTAAAATGATTGGTCTTCCCTTTGCTTAGCTTGTTGGTGTGCCTTATTTCCACAGCAAGCGCCTGGAGGTAAGGGAATGTGGAAGCTGTCCCATTACAGGCCCCATTTTGGCCTGCAAGTGTGGTCTAGTGTTCAAAGCAGCGAGGACGCAGCGCCCGCTTGGCTTTGAACTTGGGCATTTCATTTCAATACACCGTGGGAACACACCACAGTAAGATTCAGGCCCCAGGCGGCAACGTAGGTCAGTGTACAGAGGCCTAGCTTTGGATAGTAAGTATGCACAGCCACATGGAATACTGGTTCAAAGCTCTGTATATTACGATCCTGATGTGTCGGGGTTTTTTCTCCCGTTTCCTTTATAGAGTCTGACTACAAAGTTCTCTCTCCACCAGAGGACGCATGATGCAAGATTGCTGCATCTTTTATGTATGTGATGTGTTTAGGTCTCGCCTACACAGTGCGCATGCGCTGCATAGGAGGACCTTTAGCCGTCGCTCTGGTCACGAGTGCAGTGCTTGAAAATGTGCAGACTGCACACGCACGCAGCACTCCCGGGCTCTCTCTCTCGCTCTCTCTCCTCTCACTTTCTCTCTCTCTCTCTCTCCTCTCGCTTTCTCTCTGTCTCTCCCGCTCTCTCTTTCTCTCTCTCGCCTAGCCGATGGTAGAAGCCATTAGACGGCATTAAAGGGTTTACGGTCCTGGCTGTGCAGCATGATGAGCTTTTCTCTCCCCACTTCCTCTTAATGACCCCCGTCCCCCACATCCCACATCCTTCTCACACCAGCTCCTCGACTATATATATTGATCGGCAGCCTTCTTTGAAAGGTTTTAAATCCTTTCCAAGGTGCTGCCCACGTGTGCACGTGTGCGTGCCTAGCTGCAATTTTGGAATGTTTTTGCTTTAAGAAAAATGATTCCAAGACTGTTCCCGCCATGCGCAAGCCCAGTCACCATTGTGGAATAGTTTTTCTTAAAGCAAGAGACAAAGCACACGCACCCACACATCCTGGAGATCTTGGAACACTTATTCTTAAGCTTTAGGAAAAACTATTGGCACGGTAATCATGTCCTTGCCCCAGTGTGGAGTTTGAATCCCGTTTGCTTTGACAATTCTTGTTTTACATCCAGTTCTTTTGTTTTCAGTGCACTTGTTCATGAATTGTGTGTACTTTCGATGTCAATCTCTTCATCTTTTGTGAACAGATGAGTAAATGCTATGAGTATGCATTTAGGTTACACTTTTCATGCCTTTCTGATGGATACTGCTCATGGCAGACTCTTTGAGGGCGGCAGACTAAATCCAGAAAACCTTCTTCAATAGCTTGTGAAATGCCAGAAGGCAGTGCCATTTGTCTTTATGGTTCTTTCAGTCCTATTCTGATGAGCCCTGGGGCTTGAACAGGTACTCCACACTTGTGTGGGGTATAGGAGGAGCCCTGCCGTTGCCAGGTGCTTTGTAAATACACTAACAATCTATGCGAATTAAAACAAGCATTGGCATAGCCAATAGGTCTCGCCTTATGGACCTTATAAGTATTTAGTTATGCAGCACAATATCCTTACTGCAACAACATTAACTGTTGCATGGCTAAACACTTATAAGGTCCCAAAGGCGAGACCTATTGGCTATGCCAATGCTTGTTTTCCTATATGTTTTATGCTTTGTTATGTGTCACATAGCTCATTTTGGTTTCACTAGAATTGTTTCACCTCATTATATTATGCTATTATTGTTCTTCACTAGTCTGTCACTACGAGGTGAATTCATTGATAGACTCCTATGACACGCGCAATATCACCAGTAAAAATTGTATGTTTGAGTGTGCATACTACCAGAATCTTTTGGCACACTAACTCTCCCATTATATATCGACAGATTTCCAAGCAGTTAACACCAAGAAGGTGCTGTATATATGTATAATTAATATATTCTTAGCATGCAGAGAGTGTGCAGCTATATAGTGTAAAAGGAGTATTATCAGAGAGCTAGATCCTTGGTTCTGAAGAAAAGCCATGGGGAATGGTTTGAAACATGTTGCCCTTAGGAAGGCAGATATATATCGACTCTTTCTTTTCTCCATTTTTAACCATACCTACTAGAGGCCAGAATAAATAATAATTTACCTACTATGCTGGTATTTTGAATGTTTTCTTTCCACATAAAATACACCCCAATACTCATTTTCATCATATAATATACATCTATAAGTGCTCCGAAGTAATTCGTAGGTCGCAGCATGCTCCATTCCGCCCACAATGTGTTGGATGCAGCTCAGATAGGCTTTGTTCAAGGAATAAATATAGAGACTGCTATGGCATTCATTCTAGGTGACCTAAGGAGTCTTTAAAAGGGCTGCCTACCATTCTCATTCTATAGGATCTCTCCGCTGCCTTTGATACCTTAGATTGCCTGGTTTTCATCGTTCTTAACTGGGCAGTGTCAATTGCTAACTTTGGCCTCTATGAGATTAGCATCCATGCAGGTTTTGTGCGAAGTTACCCCAGGATCATCACTATTGATTATTTTGTTTAAGGAATACTTGAAGCCTCTCTTTGATATTAGATCTTTTGGCTAGGAGTGTATATCCTATGCGGACAACACTCAATTGATCCTGAGACTTCATTGCCCCATTAAGGTGTTACAACATGTTCTTCACTCCTGCCTTCTGTCCATTCAGTCTTGAATCACAAAGAATATGTTCAAACTTAATGCTGATAACATCGAAGTGTTTGATGCCCTAATCATCACTGAAAAACTGTTTTCTGGCCTAGCCAGTTAGGTGCACCCCCTCTCCCCCAGTCTGGTAGGCCTAGTTAAGAAACTTGGGTTCTGTTTTGATATGAACCTACTTCTGGAACAACAAGTTAATGCTGTAAACTCTGCTTGTTTTTTACAGTTTCACCATACAACACAGGTAGGCTGAGACCACACAACTTGGTATATGAGTTTGAAGTTGATTCATTTCAGATTAGCTAATTTGGGATTGCTGTTACAAGGGGTCCAACCATGATATTTTATTTTTAGTGTTTTGTTGGGTAGTATGTGTAGGTAAAGAAAACATGTTTGAGTTAATTTCAGCAGCAGGCTATATGGCAGCAAAAGCTGAGAAAATGTTGAAAGAGAGTGTACACTTCGTCTAAATGACTTCGTTCCACGTGCAATCTCACTGCACAATGTCTGACATATCAGTGGAGTAAAATATCTTGTTTCCTCAGTTAACGCTAATTGCAAAGCCATTACAAGCAGAGACTCTTTAAATCCAAAATGGTTCTACTTGCCCCCATTTGGCCTCACAAATGGTGGTTTCAGGATCTCCTCCAGATATTTGAGAGGCCACATGTTAAGCTGTAAGAAGACTGGCCTGCCTCTCTAAGGCACGATTCTCTATCTCATCCTGCTATTGTGGAGCTTTGTAGTCTTATTACATAATTTCTCCAGTGCAGGCTTTTAAATTGGCTGCAGTACTCTATGCATGTCAAAAATGAGGCAAAACATCCACTCACCAAAGTGAACCCACTACATGCCAAGACACTGTTGCCTTAGCTACTGCACCCAGCAAGGGCAGATATGAAGTTCCCCTCAATTAAGGTACACATAGCAGCTATTAACGCTTTCAGGAAAAGTCCTACCAGTATTTCCTACAAAGGATGGCTGGAGCTGCCAATCCGCTCTGATCACTTCAGTGTGTTTAATTAGTTCCAAAGAGAAAAGTGGGTGCATGAGTATGAGGGACCAGCTGCCATCGACCCTCTATTAGGCAATCAGCTTGCTCATGAAATTATTAAGATATTACTCAGCACTCCAAATCAAGTCACCAATGCAATATTACACCACACATAATATGAATCAATTGTTCATGTTTAAATATAAAAAGAAAAGAATCCTATATGCAGTTTGGATTCGATTGTTTATCTTCTCATAAAATTGTTTTGACTGTAGCCATAGCCAAACATTGTTTTGACATCATTTTTTTGGGGATTTTTAAAAAAAATGTCTTTTATTGAATTTATGCATTTTTTTTGTAGGCATTTGCATACATACACGACGTCGCTTCTATAACAGGTACATTTGGTACAATTTCTACATTTTAGCAGACCATCGGTACATTACAGAGTACAATATTATCAGCTTAGTTCTTGCAAAATATATCTGGTGTATCTTAACAGCAGCTACGAACTTAGAAGCATTTTCATTACTTAACTTTTAGTCATCATTGCACATTATGTAGTGCATTTATTTAGGTACATTTAAGTGCAAGTACAGTAGATGTGAACCTGTGCAAGAGTCCGTCCAATTCTAATGCATTCAACAGAAGAAAAGAAAAAACAACAAAGAACATTGACCCCGCCCGTAGCACCCTTTCCGCTTCCCCGCATATGCTCATGTACTGTTGCCCTGCTGATGTATTTCTCAGTGTCTTCCGACTGTGATGTGCGCGCCTGCGCATTGTCATGATTAACACGTATTTGCCCATGAGATATCGTGGCATGTACGCAAGCGACGTCCCCGTTCATGTCATCCGCCCATACGTCACTCAGCCAGGGGGTCTCACAGGTCCCCACCTACATTCTGCTGCAACTCGATTAAAAACGCGTCCCAATATGTTGCTATAGGAACCTGGCGCAGGCCCAATGTTTCCTCACGCCTGTTGGCGATGCTTTCTGCCTTGGCCCATGCAAGCAATGAGTGACGCCATGCCTGTGCATGTGGTGGATCTGTTGCTTTCCACCTTTTAGTTAGTAACCTCTTGGCTACCACCATCCCTAAATCTAGGAACCTGGATGTTACTTTGGTGGCTGATGTTCGCCGGAATTTGTGCAATAAGTATACTGGCCATTCAAAAGGCAGTTTGCGGCCTGTACAGGCATGCAACATACTGGCTACCGCGCTCCAATATACACCAATCTGGGGGCAGCTCCATAACATGTGTATTAGATCAGCTCCTGATTAAGCGTATCTCAGGCACGCTGCGTCCGTTCGAGTGAAATATCTATTGATCTTAGCAGGTGTGAGGTAGGCCCTGTGGATTATATACAACTGAATTTGCCTGAACCGCATGTTTCTGGGTATACGTGTTGGACTTTCTAGTATCTGAGTCCATTCCTTGTCTGTGAGTTGGTGCTCTAGGTCTAGCTCCCACTTGCGGCGGAGGGAATCAAGGCCTATCGCTGCATGGGTTCTAAACGAAGCGGCGAACCAGTGTATGAGGTGTCTGCCGTGCCCCATGACATGTAAATACTGTATGGTGAGGTACGGCTGCGGCTCCATGATCATGTCACCCCATCTGGTCGCTAGTGTGGTTATCAGCGAGCGGTGCGTGAGAAATGGCCCCGGTGGGAGCCCCTCGTCTTCCACCAGAGACGTGTATGGTATAAGTGTTCCATCACGATATAGATCCCCAAGAGTCTGAACACCTCTCTCCTGCCACCCCTCGATTATCTGTGCCGTGACCACTGCATGGCCGCTGGGGAATCCCTCTAATGGTATCGCCGGCGCATAGGGAGTAACGTCTCGGGTTATGTATAAACTCCTGTGGAAGCATTTGTATGCCACTGCAAGTAACAATGGCTCTGGTGTCCTCGACTTCGTGGCAGGGTGGAAAAGTCTAACAATCTGTCCCAGTGGGTAGGGTGGTTGCGTGGTTGCCGTGTCTGTACAGTTCCTATTCGCCAGCCACCGGGCTACCCACTGCAGTTGAGCAGCTAGGTAGTAGTGCTCAAAGCAGGGTGCTGCTAAGCCCCCTTGGTATGTTGGTAAGTACAGCTTTGTTAACGTCATCCTGTGCCGGGCATTTCCCCATATGAAGTCTCTAACCTGCTTCTCTAGTGCGGCAAAGAAGGAAGCAGGAATATATATAGGTAGGTTCCCAAAGTAATATAAGAGTCTTGGGAGGACTACCATTTTGGCTAGTGCCACTCTACCTGTTACGGCAAGTGGAAGTGTGCCCCAAAATTGCATTTGCGACCGGATTGCCGTCAAAGCCCTTCCCAGGTTCCCGTCAAACAGGTCTTTCGGTTGGCGATAGATCCGGATACCTATGTAGCGAAACGTGCCTTCTGTCCACTGTACTTTTCTACCACTAATGGTGAAGTCTGGATCGTGACCCCCTGCATTAAATGCGTATATGCAGGATTTTTTGACATTTACCCGTAACCCGGAGACTGCAGCAAAGCTCTGTAACAGGTGTGCTAGTTGGTTAGGAACTCACTCAATGTCTTTTATATAAACGAGGAGATCGTCGGCATAGAGCGATACCTGGTGCACGGCATCTCCTAGAGGTATACCGTCTCCCTGCATGATATGCATCGCCTCTGCCAATGGCTCTATTGCGAGCGCCAAGAGGAGGGGGGACAGAGGGCACCCCTGCCGAGTTCCTCTACGCACCGGGATAGCGTCTGAGATGTAGGGCCCCATTCTGACCCTGACCGTAGGGCCGGTGTAATGCAGGTTTACTAATTGAAGGAACCCTGGGCCCAGGTCATATTTCTGTAGTGTCGCAGATAGATAGTCCCATTCTAGGGAGTCGAAGGCTTTTTCCAAGTCCAATATTAGACATCCTGCTCTCGGCCACTCCTGTACAGCATCCGTCGCTACTCTGAAGAAGCGCCTCCGGTTAAGAGAAGTGCTCCGGGAGGGCACATAGCCGTTCTGGTCAGTATGGACCAGCATAGGAACCACCTGCGCTAGTCTATCTGCTAACACCTTTGCAAGTATTTTATAGTCTGTATTAAGTAGGGCCAGAGGCCTATGAGAACCAAGTTCCATGGGATCTTTATCTGGCTTTAATAAGGACACCAGATATGCTTCTTGCATTGAGGGAGGAAGCTTTTGCTCCTCTAAGGCGGTGGTGTATAGAGTGTGGAGCCGTTGTGTAAGTGATTCTCGATATGCCTTATAGTATTCCGCCGGCAGGCCATCCGGTCCAGGTGTTTTCCCGGAAGCTAGGGATCCGATGGCATCTCCGATCTCCTCTAGTATGAGTTTGCCATTGAGCATTGCTTGGTGCTCGTCTGCAACTGTGGGCAATTGCATAGAGCCTAGAAATCCCTCCAACCTCTGCTCATCACAGCACCCACGAGATTGATATAGCCGAGTATAGTGTTGCGTCATAGCTTTATGTATTTCATGTTGTGTGTATAACACATTCCCTGTAGCTGTTCGTATGGCCCCTATCGGAGGGCGGGTATTGTTTTGACATCATTAAATGTGATTGGAAGGAGCCCTGAGGAAGACCCAAGGGGAACAAAATGCGTTGGCCATGGCTATTGCACTGGTGACTTGATTTGAAGTGCTGAGTAATATCTTAATAATACTCCCAATATTTCATATTTCACTGTTCCACCGATTGAACTGAGGGATGAACACAAGATATCTGCTGGGCAGATCTTAACACACTCAGTCATATATAAAGCCGCAATCCAAACATGAGGTGACCCTAGTGCCAAGCTGGAGATGGATGAAGCGCTACAAATAGTGCTGACATGAGGGAGGCAACAGTGTATAAGAACATGACTTTACAACGCACTAATCACTAAGGAAAACACATAGGAAAGTGGAAGAGAGATCTAGGTGGAGAATCACAGACAGAGAATGGCTCACAACCCTAAAACACATACCTAAGTATCTAGAAATACAAGGTTTAAGTTACTCCAATTCAACTACGTATACCAAGTATATCCAACACCCATACAAATACATAACGTGTACTCTAGTGTCCCGCACATCATGCAAGGCTGAAGAAACCACTATTTACCTCATGATATAGACTTGCCTGGTAATCCAAACGTATTGAAAACACATAGCTGAACAAACTGTACTGCTAACTGGAAAGCACAGCTCACATAGTCTTAAACTATGCCTGTTGGGTCTCATGACTAACCCCAAATTAGAGAGGTCAAACTGTAGATTTATAGATGTGACCATGTTAATTGCAAAAAGGGCCATATCCTCCAGTTAGAAATCGACAAAGGCACCAGTACAGTAGCATGGAAAATAGAGCTATGAATGGGCGGAAGCGGAAGAAGACACAGACATGAGAGTTGGCATGAAAACAATCTGTAACAGTGAACTGGAGGTAGCCCAAAATCAGATGATAAACCTCCTGGAGATGGATACTCTCTTTGAATGCATGTATAAAGCCTCATTAGAGCAGTTATATACCTAATGGAATAAATTATGTCTACTTTTTATGTTCCCCTTATTGTTACACTGCTTTTCACAAAAATAGAGTAGTTCCCTCTGAAAGTGGTATAGGATTTCCATATAAATCAGATCACCGCTATACCGACTTTCCATCGCTGTTATAAATGCAGTAAGTCTATAATTATACGGTAAACACCTGAATCCATGACCCTCCCTGTTGCAATTTATTCACGAACGGTAAACCAAAACTCAAACATGCTAATTCCAATCAGTGCCCATTGTTAGCTGCATGTTGAAGAAACCTGCTTTTTCAAGCTAACTTCTCCAAAATAAACTTTGAATATAAAAAATGCATAACAGGTACCATGTATAATATGGTACCCGTTAACTGTGTAATATGGTCCTATATTGCCATCTCTGAGTTCTGGTGGTTATGGTTTAAGATGTCAGCAGAACCCCATGATAGCAATATTGAACCATATTACTCAGTTACAGGTTATGTATTCTGTCTGTTGTTAACTAACACTAATGTTATATTGTGATAAAAGTTCAAGTATTAGCACACATATCTTTGATGCTTTATTCTGAGGCAGCTGGCCTTTGTGTGCCCTTACTTTTGCTTGGGACCGGGCCAGATTCCCCACAACAGTCAGGAGATAATATCACAGCTTTCTTATTTGCATTGGGACTGTCCGTTTTGAATTTGTAGTAATGAAACGTGTAATCAGATGCTAAGCAGAAGACTGACGTAGCCAAGAAAAACAATTGGCTCATCAGCAATGCACCATCTGCAAGAGAAAATAACTTTTGAGGGATTTTTTTTCTTTGCAGTATTTTTTGCGAATATCTTTTTATTAATGCATTTTTCTGTCAATGCCCACACTGTGCTTTTTGTGCCATGCTGGATGTAGCCAGCCCAGTGGTCTCTTTAACATGACATGAGTTACTCCTTTAATAGGAAACATATGGATTGATGCCTTCTGATGTGTTCCTAGGGTAGGGTTGTTGTTCTAATATGGACGGCAACCTGGGTAACCTTCATAACATATACTGCAAAGCCATGCAGGATTTTGGCAGTGCTTCTCGTGCAATACCAACAAGTCTAGAACCGCTCTCCTCTGTTATGAAGGACTATTTTGTGTTTTATGTTTGACTTCCTTGATCGGCCCAGCCATAGTTTAATCAGATGAGATGTGAATGTGCTGCACTTGCCACTCCTCACCCACACTTGCAAAGCTCTCCACAACACTGGCCCTGCCTACGTGAACAGCTGCATTGACTTCCACCAACCTTCCAGACACCACTGCTCTGCCGGTCTCTCACTAGCACACACTACACGCATCACAAAAGCAGAACAGGGGGACCGCACCTTTTCGTACCTGGTCCCTTAAGTCTAGAACCCCCTCCCACAACTCATCAGAGCCTCCTTCTCACTTCTTGACTTTAGCAAGAAGCTGAAGACCTGGCTTTTCAAAGGGCTAGCATCAAACACTTGCTACAGAGCTCCTGGGTACACTTACGGGTGATTAGCATGCCATAAAAACACCTATAACCTAAGATGCCCTTGAGTCTGAAAAAAATTTGCTAATTGTTTTGGAACAAAAAATATCTAGCTCAAACACAATTAAAATGTAGCAAATATTATTGAAGTCTTGGCAAGCGGGTTGCAACGCCACTCCTGACACTTTGCAAAATTAAGTAGTCATCATATCATCAATCAGCTATTGTTTGCTGCATTCAGACATATGAGCTAGTTTCACGAACTTATTGGTGGGGCCATGTGAATGAACCACATGACCCAATTTTGAGTATATGTTAGGAAGAATTGCAGGTAGGACGGGAGTGCAGCAGGCATATCCACTTACGAAATGTAAGCAATTTTATCAGTTTCAAGGCTTGATATTACTGTTAATTTAATTTTCAAATCTCTGCTCCTGTCCCCTCTGCACACACACTAACCTGACATGCATATACACCACTCACTCAGCTCCCTATCACTTTTGCTCACTGTGGTAGCTGTCAGTTATTGAAAATACTGGGGCTAATTACTTGCCCTGAAATCAAGTGAGCAGCCAAAGTAAGGGAGCTAAACTTTTTCTAGGAGTGAGTGTTCAGGTGGGGTCTGGTTTTCTTGTCCTTAAAAATATTTGAAAAGAATGGGGTGAAATAGTGCATTTACAAGGACAGTTTTCACACACATTGCTAAAAATTCATGGGCTCTGACCGATCCCTCGTAAAATATTTCAGTAATTTCCTTGTGCACCAAGAAAGCCCAGCCTAGCCCAGGAACAAGCTGACCCCATTTTGTTTCAAATAATTTCCAAAATATCCCCCCACACATTTGTCAGGAAATACCTCCTGTATTCCAGAGCCAAAGTTTGAGATTGGTGTCCACCATGTAGCAGAAATTGCCTCCATTATGCCAGGGCCAGCATATTGTCAACTGTGTCCCCAAAATGCCATGGGCACCCTCTTATCGCAAGCATTATCTATAATATGACTAAGCTGGAATTTTCCAGTGGATTCCCTCCATTCCTTACAAGGGACAGCTTTTTGCCATGGGAATTTTAGCAAAGCCATTTCTTATGCCAAGAACTAACTCTAATATGCCAGGACACACATCTTGCCATCGGTAACAACCCCTGCCCATATGTCAAGGTTGGTCGGTCTCCCTCTTAAGTGAAGAATTACCTCCAGTATGCCAGGGCTAGGGCCAGCACCATACACTCACATTCTTTCACAAACACACACACTCTCATTCACTCACACTCTCTCTCTCTCTGACACTCATTCTCTCTCATACCCAGACCCACCCACACATATAGTGTCACTCCCAAACTCTGTGACTCACACTCCCATTTTTTCAGTCTGCTTCTATTGTTATAAAAGTCTGTTGCTGCCCCTGCTATACCTGTCGTCTCTTAGTTAAGTTTAGTAACACATAAATTACCCATACACTGTTGAACATCAAAACAAATGGCATTGTCCGTGCTTGTTTTAATTTTTATTTTTTATATACAGTGGGTAGAAGATAGTCAAGCATTCAAATTCATATTTAGGGGCCGATTCCGATCTCGGTCGGAGGCGCACCCAATACCATTCGGTCGGGAAAAAAGCCATGCGAATGCCTGTTTCCCGACCGATCCGTACAGCACACCGAACGAGTAAGTACGATGCGCACAACAGCACAGAATCCGGCCGAGTCGTACTCACCCAATCCAGGTCCTGTTCTCCGACCGAGGCGAATCCGGAAACGCAGAATCGAGTCGCACGGAAGGGAAAATGCAGCTCCGTCCGGCCGAACAAGTACGATGCGCTTCCGTACGCGCCGAACCCGTCGCTACGCACGGCACGTCAAAGCATCCGGGAGAGGCGCACATAAGCTCCGATTCGCGCCACAACACGTTCCACGGCTACGAGGCGAACACGCCAGCGACGAGGACGACGCGAAGCGACGAGGACGACGCGAAGCAACGAGAAAGACGAACGACACGAACCAACCATGAATCCCTTCGTCCCGATCATACCAATATTCTACATTTACTACCGGAACAGGCACGGACGTGTACGGCGCAGAAGGTAAGTCAGACACCAACCACAAAAACATACAACACGTACACGACACATCACACACACACAGAGGGATGCAGAATTTACTTACACCAGCAACAGCAGCACCATAGGGGCGGGATGCCCATCACCAATGCCACATATGCACACAGGGACCTGAATGCGCACCACCACCCCTACCCAGGGGGGGCCGGATGCCAACCACCACTACCACCCTTACCCAGGGGGGTGCCAGATGCCTACCACCACTACCACCCTTACCCAGGGGGGGCTGGATGCCTACCACTACTACCACCCTTAGCCAGGGGGTGCCAGATGCCTACCACCACTACCACCCTTACCCAGGGGTGCCAGATGCCTACCACTACTACCACCCTTACCCAGGGGGTGCCAGATGCCCACCACCACTACCACCCTTACCCAGGGGTGCCAGATGCCCACCACCACTACCACCCTTACCCAGGGGGCTGGATGCCTACCACTACTACCACCCTTAGCCAGGGGTGCCAGATGCCTACCACCACTACCACCCTTACCCAGGGGGTGCCAGATGCCTACCACTACTACCACCCTTACCCAGGGGTGCCAGATGCCTACCACTACTACCACCCTTAGCCAGGGGGCTGGATGCCTACCACTACTACCACCCTTAGCCAGGGGGTGCCAGATGCCTACCACCACTACCACCCTTACCCAGGGGTGCCAGATGCCTACCACTACTACCACCCTTACCCAGGGGGTGCCAGATGCCCACCACCACTACCACCCTTACCCAGGGGGGCTGGATGCCTACCACTACTACCACCCTTACCCAGGGGGGCTGGATGCCTACCACTACTACCACCCTTAGCCAGGGGGTGCCAGATGCCTACCACTACTACCACCCTTTCCCAGGGGGTGCCAGATGCCTACCACTACTACCACCCTTAGCCAGGGGGCTGGATGCCCACCACCACTACCACCCTTAGCCAGGGGGTGCCAGATGCCCACCACCACTACCACCCTTAGCCAGGGGGTGCCAGATGCCTACCACCACTACCACCCTTACCCAGGGGGGCTGGATGCCTACCACTACTACCACCCTTACCCAGGGGGTGCCAGATGCCTACCACTACTACCACCCTTACCCAGGGGTGCCAGATGCCTACCACTACTACCACCCTTAGCCAGGGGGCTGGATGCCTGTCACTACTACCACCTCTAGCCAGGGGGGCTGGATGCCTACCACTACTACCACCCTTACCCAGGGGGTGCCAGATGCCTACCACTACTACCACCCTTACCCAGGGGGTGCCAGATGCCTACCACTACTACCACCCTTAGCCAGGGGGCTGGATGCCTACCACTACTACCACCCTTAGCCAGGGGGTGCCAGATGCCCACCACCACTACCACCCTTAGCCAGGGGGTGCCAGATGCCTACCACCACTACCACCCTTACCCAGGGGGGCTGGATGCCTACCACTACTACCACCCTTAGCCAGGGGGTGCCAGATGCCTACCACCACTACCACCCTTACCCAGGGGTGCCAGATGCCTACCACTACTACCACCCTTCCCCAGGGGGTGCCAGATGCCCACCACCACTACCACCCTTAGCCAGGGGGCTGGATGCCTACCACTACTACCACCCTTAGCTATGGGGGTGCCAGATGCCTACCACTACTACCACCCTTAGCCAGGGGGCTGGATGCCTACCACTACTACCACCCTTACCCAGGGGGCTGGATGCCTGTCACTACTACCACCTCTACCCATGGGGGGCTGGATGCCTACCACCAACACCACCCCCACTCATAGGATGGACAATGCATGACACAACCAGCACACCACAACCTAGGGAATGCAAGAAAAAGACATCCCCCAACACCATGACAAGCGTGTGTAGACTGTGTCAAATGCCTACAACACTGAACATGACTTTGAACATACAATGTGACCCCCTATCACATGTGCCACACATATATGTGTGTGGCCCCCACAATGCAAGCAGGCCATGACCATTGTGGCAATGGGGTCCAAACCCCCATCATCACAGTGACCAAAAGGTAAGTGTGGGGTCCATAGCTGAAGCACATTTTGAACATTGTGGCAATGGGGTCTAACCCCCATCACCACAGTGACCAAAATGTAAGTGTGGGGTCCATAGCTGAAGCACATTTTGAACATTGTGGCAATGGGGTCTAACCCCCATCACCACAGTGACCAAAATGTAAGTGTGGGGTCCATAGCTGAAGCACATTTTGAACATTGTGGCAATGGGGTCTAACCCCCATCACCACAGTGACCAAAATGTAAGTGTGGGGTCCATAGCTGAAGCACATTTTGAACATTGTGGCAATGGGGTCTAACCCCCATCACCACAGTGACCAAAATGTAAGTGTGGGGTCCATAGCTGAAGCACATTTTGAACATTGTGGCAATGGGGTCCAAACCCCCATCATCACAGTGACCAAAATGTAAGTGTGGGGTCCATAGCTGAAGCACATTTTGAACATTGTGGCAATGGGGTCTAAACCCCATCACCACAGTGACCAAAATGTAAGTGTTGACAAAGAAAGAGCTGCAACTGCCAAACTGCATGGATGATTCCTGGTCACAGAACATAAAACACATCAGTGGCAAAGTAGTGCATGTGTCCCATTGCAACATAAATTGGGGGAGCCAAATACTGCAGTGCAAATAAGACATACCTTTGGCCATGTGCAGACAAACAACACCCATGGGGGCTGACACTGTCAACATTCATCAGTGACACAATGACAGAAGTGACCATCAGAATGCAGACCCACATATTTGCACCAATGGGCACACAAATGCAGATACCCTGTGGAGACTGTAGATGTGAGGTGAACAGATACCATACCATGGCAGCAATGGGACACACAAACAATGATCATTGTGCTGACCGATGACCTAGGAGTCCCAGGGACAGCAGGGGAAAGCCACCAAACTACATACAGCCAATGGCACACCCAAGATATGCCAATGCAGTGGTGCAGATGCACAAACACAAACAGGCAGACCCACACTGCACATCATACACAACAGGTGAGGGGGGGTGCCAGTGTCCCCAGGCAACCACACAACACATGAGGAGACCTGAATACCAATCATACAGATGTGCATACAGTGCCACACAAAGGTAACTCATGGATCCAAATCCCCTATGTGGGCAAGCAGGCATTGTCAGATGAGAGGGAGCACAAATCACACATGTCACACAGGCACGTAGGAACAGCAACTGACACAGCAAGACACAGACACACCACAGCACTACCCCCAGGGCCCCCACAATGTGGTGACCCTGGGCTGCATTACAATCCCACTGTGATGACAAAGCTAAATGTCGTTCACACTGTGAACCACAGTCATGTGTCCTGAGCAACAAACTACCATCACACCTACACAAGCACAAATCAATCAGCATGGCCAGTAAGCCAAGGCCAACATGGAGGCAGGGGCCTAGCCGGGCAACAACTCTCATCTGCACACACTCAACACCACACCCCTCGACCTCCAACAATGTGCAGCAGTGAAGCACACATGCACTGGTGAAATTGCACATGCACCCATGACTATTCCAGGGTGGTGGGTGGGAACCAAGGTGCAGAAACACATCACACATGGCCACTCAACAAGACTCCTGAATGTCTGACACACTGCACACTACGCTGTACATGGACATGACGGCAATACCACACCAACCAATGGGATCCCAGCCACAGTCACACACCAATGAAGAAGCCAAGGTCACCCACAAAGAACTCACATAGACAACAACCAACATTGCAGCCCGGACCCTGAGGAGTGCCAGCAGTCACACACACAACGTGTCACAATCACTGAAAGATAACACAAACTGGAAATCACATGACAGGGGCAAACAACAAGTGCCAAGGGGAAACCTGACTGTGACCCATCTGCGTCTGCACACAAACTCAGCCCTGACAGCAAACACACCTATGGGTGACACCCTGATGACCAGTAATGTGCCATGCACCCACATTACAGAGAACCCAGGGCGAAGACTTTGGGGGAACATAGGTCAACTCAGCAAGCATCACAAACAGTTACAACACTAGGGATCACAGCATGCACAGCTAAACGGAAGTGAACACACAGACATGCACATACAACACACACCTTGGGCGCAGGCAATGTCACAGGAGTACACACTGCCATGAGGGGACTCCACTCCTGTGTGAGGAAAGCTGTGCCATATGTTGCCTCAGTAGGGCCCCATCATGTCAGCTGAGCACTTGGTCACACAATCAACAATTAGCACCAAATGAGGGCTCCCGTCACATCAGCCTGGTCATGGAAGTGCCAACGAAATCATCAGCACAGATCCAACACACTTGTATAGCAATGTTGCACTGACAACACAGATGAGTCCTTCCCCATTGATGCCCAAACCTGCATGTCCAGTGGAGATGGCCACACGGTCAGGGAAGTAGACGAATTGAACAATGGCAGGCACAACAGATGTGCAGGGGTGGAAGCCACAGATGTGAAATTGCTAATGTAAGTAGGAAATCCCATTGCCAAATACTGAACACATGACACCCTCAGATGCTGCTATGGATGACATGGATACACCACAGGATAGGACACATTCCCCCTGGACCACATGGGTTCCTGCACAGTAACACTTCATTATCATGAGACCAAATATCACCATCACTGCAGCAAGGGCATGGTTAGCATCATCAACAACATGTACATCAGAAGCATAAGCACTAGAGAACAGAAAGTTGCTTTATTCAGCATATGTGTGCAATGAAAACTGAAAGTCCAGAAAAAACACAAAGGCCAATGGCCAGTCCAATGTCAAAGTCCAAACAGGGTGACAGTGGCAGATGTCACCCTACGCATGCCTGCACAAAACCAGGGACAATCCACTAGGAGGGGCAACCGGGGGGGCAGGCCAGGCACCGCAGGGACAGGATCAGGGCTCACCAGGAGGAAGCAGGGAAGGGGTGGTGGGTGCTGGAGAGCCACTGACAACTGCAGTGGAGGTGTCTGACATGGTGTGTGCCGGCACAACTGGGGGCATGACTCAGATGTTGTGGGTGCCGGCACGACTGCAGTGGACCCTGCAGATGGAGTGGACAGGTCCGCCACTGCAGTGCCCAAGTCAGACAGGGTGGTAGTGGACTCCACTGCAGTGCCTACCACCAGGGGAGGAGAATGGGGAACAGGCAAGGTGGGCTGGACAGAGGGGGAGGACACCCTCACCACATCAGTGGCACAGACAAGCGCAGCGGGGGTGTGGTGCCGGGAGAGCAAGTGGCAGGGGGAGAAGGCCGGATCCTCTTGGGGATGGTATATCTGTGGGTGGGGGAACCTGGGGCAGGGTGTGGTGGGGGCACCTGTGGAGTGGGGGCCTGAGAGATGGAGGAAGGAGACCTGGTGCCTGAGCTGCAGGGCGGCGGCGGCGGGGTCTTGCTCTTACGACTCCGGGGGACTTGCGGGTGGGGGCCTCAGTCTGTCTGCGCCTGGGGGAGGGTGTCCGGGGGCGAGGGGCACTCTGCTCCGTGTGGGTGGGCTTCCTCTTCCCCCTGAATGCTGTATCAGCTGGATCGGAGGGGAAGAGGCCGAGGTCACTGAGGAAGAGCCGCTGGGTCTTTGGGGTTGCAGGTGAGGCAAGGGAGGGTGCTTTGGAGGGAGAGGCAACTGAGGACTGCGCAGTGCTCGTGGATGCGTGTGTGTGTTCCAGGGCCCCATCCCCTGTGAGTCTGGTTTCAGTCCCCTGACTGTGCGTGCGTGTGCGTTTTGTTTGTGGCGTGTGTGTCTGTGTGCTGGATGTGTGTGTGCTGGTGTGTGCCTGTGCCGGTGTGTGTGTGCTTGGGACGGGTAAGGTGCTGGGGAGTGTGGATGGAGCAGAGGCAGGAGGGGTGAGGGACTGTCTGAGGAGGGACACTGCTGCAGTCAGGGAGGAGTCCATGGACCTATTGCCCCTCTGTAGGTCAGACATGCCCGATGAGATGCCCTCCATGAACGACACCAGCTGAGTCAACAGAGCGGTGTGCGCATGGAGGACACTCAGCATGGCTGTCTGCCCTACATGGAGCTGGCGAAGGAGGTACACAGACTCCTCACTCAGGGCAGCAGGGGACACAGGGGCAGGGGGTGCGGTGCCTGGCCCAAAGGAGACACGCTCCCGAACATGGGAGCCTCCACGGACCTGGGGAATGGGAGCCGATGGGAGGGCGGTGGTGGTGCTGGTGGTGGCGGGGACAGCAACACTAGCTGGGGTGTGGTGGCTGCTGACACCCACCTCCATAAGGGAGTCATCCTCCGAGTTGCTCTGGTCCTCAGCTGAGGTGGATGGTGCTGAGGACTCCTCGGTGTGGCTCCCCTCGCCCTCCGTGCCACTGGGTCCCTCCGACCACTCCTCGGCTGCTGACCCAGTCTGGCTCTCCGGCTCCTCCTGGTCCGTGGAGCTGTCCCCTTCCGTGGCCGTGGATGTATCTGCAAACAATGGGGAGACAGACAGACATCAGTCACCTGCACCAAACGCACACACCACTGTGAGCACAGCACATTACAGAGCAAGCCCTGGCATCATTAGTTGTACATTGCTAAAAGTGCCCTAACTGAACAGGAGAAGCCAATTGTCAGTCTGATGCCAACCATGGCACTCGCATCCCACATGGCCTTGCACCCATCTGTCTGGTGTCTGTTGGATAGCAACACCCCAGTGTGGACACATGCACCAACTACACAGTAGTTGGACAGTGCAGAGGACACGGTGTAGCATGTGGACATGCACACATCACAACTCTTGCCACTGAGTCAGTACAGGTTTCCGGATGAAAGGGACGCCCAGAGTCAAATAGGAAATGCATGTGATGCATACCAGCGACAGACACCATGATGCACCCATGTCCTGATAGCCATCGCCACAATGGTGTGCATGTAGCACATGTCACTCCCCTGCAGGATCACCAATAAGTAGACACATGCCATGGCGGAGGCATGACTGCTAAGTCATACATCACTGTCTCAGTGATGTATGACTTGGCAGCCAGACAACAACACTCTGCACTGTGTCACAATAGTAGGTCATGGGGAATGCAAGTCCTGGAGCTGCACAAGTGCACATGTACATCCCCACACAACACATCATCTTAACCCTCATCTGTCCAGGTCATACCGATTGGACATATGGGAGACCTGTGACACTACCCTCTGAACCTGAGCCCCTCACAATCTGCTGTGAATGGGGAACAGCTGCCTGAACTTCACATTCGCATACCCCAGTCTGCACGGGCAGCTGATCAAACACCTATGTGACACACAAGTATCGTCTCCTATGGTCACATCTCCAGTGGCATGCTGAGCCCCTACCGAGAAACACCCCAGCAGTCCTGGCAACAAATCCACAGCACACTGACACAGAGGCAGACACCTGAGGGGTCAAATCACTGCGCACAATGTGTCAGCTGATACACGGGAGTGGGAGTACAGAGTGCATTGCATGGCCTGGAGTAGGCATGACTGTCCTGCCCCACATGAATGAGGGATGAGCCCTGGACAGTGGATTGCTGGCTATGTATGTGTGACACACGTAATCTGCACATTCCTGGGGCCCAAACATTGTTCCCACCCGCTGCATGGGTGTGTGCCACATACCCCAGGCACATGTGGTAGCTCAGCTCAGCAAGTGGACCGCATATCAAAGCAACACGCAGATTACATGTCCGAACACAGGCGTTGTGTGAACAATGGACCCACCCATGATGCCCACAACAGAGTTAGGGAAACAGATGCTGTCCCCCACCTTTAGTGAAGCAAACTGCAAGGACACAGTCCCAAGTGACACAATTCCCTGAATGTAAGGGCCACACCTGGGTATCAGATGAGGAGTGGGCAGTGCACAATAGAGGGACATGGCTCCTGGACAACATGACTGCTGTACTGTGGCAGTTTAACCAGGCCAGAGGAGGGCACATAGCATGTAATACAGAGTTCACAGTGCAGTCTTTGACTCACCCCTCCTTGCTGCTGTCTGGCCTTCAGCTGCCCATCCAGGTCTGGAAACACCACCGCCAGGATCTGGAGCATGTGGGGGTCAGGGTCCGTGTTCCGCCCCTCCTGCGAGGAGGCGACAGCTTCAGCTGGACCCGTGCAATCCTCCGGGTCCAGCCCCGAAGGTCCTGCCACCTCTTCTGGCAGTTGCGGATCCGGCGCTTGTAGACCCCCACGGACCGGACAGCCCGGACGATGTCCTTCCAGATCTCCTGCTTCCGATGGGCATTAACCTGTCAGGATGACAAAGTGAAAAGGCCATTACTACACATGCAACATATCCGTGCATGACACAGTTGTATATACATGTCTCATTCACAGGGGCACATGATGTACACTGGCAGTGCAACGCTGCCCATGGACAGTTTGCCAGACGTCACTACATGGTATCATTGCATGGGAAGTAAAACCTTGTTCAAATGCACTGTCACTGCACCATACCTGTCCAGTGCATGTCACTACACACTATGGGGGGTGACAACTACTCAGTGAGCCTGCTAGCCAGTGGCGTGCAGACTTTCAGCCTTGCTAGTCAGACAAAATGCACATTCAGAAAGGCAGTGCACAGAACACTCACCTGCTCCCCTGGTGTCCCATACAGCTTGCTGTACTGTGGAAGTAGGCTGTCCAGCAGGGCCCGGTTCTCCTCAAGGCTGAAGGCTGGGGCTCTCTCCACAGTACGTGCCATTGCAGGGTCCAGAGGGGCAGAGACAGCAGCAGTGCAGTGGCAGATGTCGTCCTGGAGCATGTAGTGCAGGCAAGTGAGCTCTCAGGGGAACAGCCAGCAATATATATGTGCTGGAGAGGCAGATACTGTCCCTTGTGTCCAAAGTGATAGGTCCAAGTCGTTTGCATCTTCTGAATCTGGCCAATCCATGGAATAGCAGCACCAATACACGCCCACAGCATCCTTCAAATCTTCAACTTCGTGACATACATGATTTTGCAACATTGTTGTGGGTGACCAACTGAATTTCCAGCAACCGACTCGTTCGAATTTCGAAAACGCGTCCGTTGCCAGGCTAGGCCATTGTCAATGGGTGCGCACCGATCGGTACAACGTGGTACAACGCGTACAGGGGTACAACGCGTACCCGCACACATTGAATGCAATGGGCCGGCCGGGGGCACCGATCGGTCCATTGCTGATCAACGCGTACAGGGGTACAACGCGTACCCGCACACATTGAATGCAATGGGCCGGCCGGGGGCACCGATCGGTCCATTGCGGTACAACGCGTACAGGGGTACAACGCGTACCCGCACACATTGAATGCAATGGGCCGGCCGGGGCACCGATCGGTCCATTGCGGTACAACGCGTACAGGGGTACAAAGCGTACCCGCACACATTGAATGCAATGGGCCGGCCGGGGGCACCGATCGGTCCATTGCGGTACAACGCGTACAGGGGTACAACCCGTACCCGCACACATTGAATGCAATGGGCCGGCCGGGGGCACCGATCGGTCCATTGCTGATCAACGCGTACAGGGGTACAACGCGTACCCGCACACATTGAATGCAATGAGCCGGCCGGGGGCACCGATCGGTCCATTGCGGTACAACGCGTACAGGGGTACAACGCGTACCCGCACACATTGAATGCAATGGGCCGGCCGGGGGCACCGATCGGTCCATTGCGGTACAACGCGTACAGGGGTACAACGCGTACCCGCACACATTGAATGCAATGGGCCGGCCGGGGGCACCGATCGGTCCACTGCTGTTCAACGCATCCCTGTACAAGTGACTGGCATATGTCACCATGCCTGTCTCAGATGGACATATGCCAGCCACAGATAGCTCCCAGGGAGTGAGGGGCACACCTACAACACGACAGCCTGTCCAAACTGTATGATAAGGCATGTAAGGCTGCATTTCCTATTGTGTGTATGTTGGTGTACATGTTGTCCTGTGGGTGTCACCTGGGGGCAGCCACCCCCAGGCTGTGCACGTGTTCATGGGGACAGGATCCTGGGTGTTACGTGTACATGACCACTGTGATGTGCAACTGTTCATATCTGTGCATGTGCCATGGTCACATTTCACGGTGGTGTATGTGTATGTCATGTCACATACCCCGTGAGTCCCATGTGGGACGGTATGTTTGAGCCAGGGTGTCCCAGTGGCACAATAGCGATGGTCCTCCACAGTCTGTGTGCATGTAGTGTTTACAATGTCTCTGATTTCATGTGCACAATGGGAGACAGTCTCCACATCACGTTGTGTGTGCATGGACTTTGATGTTGTGCGTGTGTGTGTCACAGACGTCCATGTCTGTCCTGCAGTGGCAAGTGGGACCACTACCTGTGGGGGTCATAGTTGTTTTGCTGTGGTGTATACATGATACTCCATGTAATGCCAGTGTCCATGTGGCAATACAGGGTCCCTGGGAATGTACCTGTCGTTGAGCTGTGATGCCTGGGGCACATCTGTCGTCACATGTCACTGTGGGGGGTGATTGTGACACGGCAGCAGGAGATGGGAACTGTGACACGGCCTCATGATATCCAATGGGCCAACCTGGGACTTATTGATGCCACTTGTTGAACCGTGATGACAGATGTTGGCCATGTATGTACCATACATGTCCTTACGGAACTGCACACTTCATGTAGTTGTGCCTCATAATGATGTATGTTGGGATATTGAGTGTGTTCAATGCCGCATATGTGGGCTGACTGACAATCTTGCTTTCTTCTCTGCACTGCAGGGCTCCTGCTGTCCATCGACCATTCCCAGACCTGGCAACGATGGTGGAACGGGACAGCATCCGACGGTACCGCTTCACCAGGCAGCTGATTGAGGATTTGGCAGTGCAGTTGGCCCCACATTTGCAGCCTGGCCGGCCGTATCCTACAGCGCTGACCCCCAAGGTGAAGGTGATGGCAGCCCTACACTTCTTTGCCACCGGTACCTTCCAACATACTGTGGCGACTGCTGGTGGGATGTCACAGACCATGTTGAGCCGTGTGCTCCGCGATGTTTTGGTGGCAATGTTGCTATTCCTGAACCGGTACATCTATTTCCCTAGACTGCAACGACTCACTGACGTGAAGAGTGACTTCTATGCCCTGGGGAGGATGCCGCATGTCATTGGCTCCATTGATGGGACACATGTGGCTTTGGTACCACCACAGGCCCAGGAGCAGGCCTACAGGAACCGCAAGCACTACCACTCGGTCAATGCACTGGTGGTGTGTCTTGCAGATATGACCATCACACACGTGTGTGCCCGTTTCCCTGGTTCAGCACACGATGCCTTTGTGATGAGGAGTAGTCGCATCCCCAGGATGATGGCACAGATGCAGAACCAGCGTGCCTGGCTTGTCGGTGTGTACTGACTTTGTGCCATTGTGTGTGATCTGATCTGTAGTATTCCGCCCACTTTTCCAAGTCAGCTAATGTGCACTTGTCTGTCCGTAGGTGACTCGGGATACCCCAACATGCCGTGGTTGCTGACACCCCTCAGGAACCCTGTGACACCAGCCCAGATGCGCTACAATGAGGCACATGGTCGGACCAGGAGAGTGATTGAGCAAACATTTGGTCTCCTGAAGAGCCGCTTCCGCTGCCTGGACAAGACCGGAGGGTCCCTCCCATATGCCCCTGCGAAAGTGTGCAAGATTATCATCGTCTGCTGCATGCTCCACAACCTGGCAGTGCGGAAGGAGTTGCCTCTCATCCAGGATGACAATGACCAACATCCGCCACCTGTGGAGGATCCTGGCCTGGACCACGATGCCAGTGGATGATGATGATGAGGTTGATGTCCGCACACAGCTCATCACCGACTTCTTTAGCTGAATGTGAGTATCCTGAGGTGTCATGTCAATGATGTGAGTTGGCATGATATGTGTAGGTGGTGCTCTGGTGCTGTTGGAGTGTGTCCATGGGCTACTTGACTGGATGTGTGTAGCGATGTGTGCTTACAGGTGGTCTGTACTCCCCAACAGTGTTGACATGCTAACTTGGTTCTGGGTGGGTATCTTGTAACATGTATTGTGCATGAGTTTTGCTGTTCTGTCCTGTTCTCCATTGCTTTTGACTGTGTGTCATTTCTGTCCTTCACAGGGTACTTTCAGATTCGTTTGGTCAACTGTGTCCACCGACGACGTGATTGTACTTCCAGGGTGGTAGCTGTTGTGTCCCTACAGGTGATGTGCGCCACACCCATGGACTTCCTTCCTTCTACAGTTGTTGACTGTGTGCCCGCTGCCAGGTGGGATTACCTTGCATCTGTAGTGGTTACGACATGTTGCAACTGTGTAATAAACCTGTGCTTCACTTTGTGATGTGCGTTGTCTGTGGTCACACATTTGACTGCCATTTGCTTACTGCACCTGTGGGCTACTTGACTACAACTGGGAATAGGTGTGGTGTCTGTGCATTGCACCGTCTTCCCTGGCAACATCAGTGTAGGCAATGAGTCAGATGGCCTAGGTGTGTATGTGTTGTGTAGGCCTGGTGGTGTGTCTCCCTCATATGTGTCACGTTGCCTTTACTCACATGCCTGTGTTGTACTTGCTGTTGCAGTTCGCATACACAGTGTAATTTTGCAGTTCATCATCCCCATAACAGCACCCACGTTGGAATCACAACAGAGGCAAGTATGGTGTATTAGTGTGTTTATTGTGATACATTTGTGTGAATAGTGCATAGGATGGGTAGTGCTGTACATATATGTTGCAATCAGAAGTTCCTAGGTGAATTGGAAATCCTGGTAGACAAAATCCCCAGTATCGGGGCCACAGTTGTCTGAGACATTGGTCCAACTTGTACTCCCCATGCAATGTGTGGGAGTTGTGTTGCCGTCAACAGGGTGAACAGTCTGTGCACAAAGGTGAACATCCAGAACAGGTTCAGGCTTCCTGGGAGTTGCGCTTGGCCATCGGCCTCTCACTTGCCCCTCCTCGGACGACCCCTCTTCTTTGGGGGGCCCCTCAAGTACAGGCTGCTGCGGTGCAGGGGACTCTCCGCCAGAGTCATCCTCCCTCCCTGTGGCAGTTGCAGTTTGTTCAGCACCAGATGTTGTTGGCACACAGGGAGGTGTGGACTGGTTGCTGTTCATCTGGCGGAGGCATTGTAAAATGTCCCTGTGCACCGCCGTCATCTCATGCAGTGCGTCCCACTTGGACTCCACGCGGGACATGTGTGAGTCCAAGCGGGCATGATGGGCAGCCTGCTGCTGTTTCATGTCTCTGAGGAGCCCCACTACCTGGCTGAGATCTCCGGTGCTGGACTGGTACGCATCAGCTATGCGTACCAGTTGTGGGTCATCATGCACACCAGCAACCTCTGCAAGCAGCGACCTCTGTCTCCCACCCCTCCCACCACCCCTGCCGACATGTGCAGTGCGTGCAGTGGCACGCACAGATGACCCTGGTCCACCTTGGGGGTTGGTGGTGGTGGTGGTGTCCATGGCCCCACGTTGGTCCAGGGTCCCTGTGCTGTTGTTGCTCCTTGTTCTGTCCATGTCGGCAGGGATGGTATTTGTGGTGACAGTCGTTGGAGGGGTGGGTGCAGGGGGTGCAGCTGGTGGTCCTGCTGGTGCTGCAGCTGGTGGTCCTGCTGGTGCTGCATGTAGACTTGCACCGGATGTGCCAGGTTGGTCTTCTTCGTCCGAGGAGGGCAGAGGCTGTACGACACCAGTGAGCTCCGCATCCTCTTGAGCCTGGGACTGGGACTCCTCAGCGTCTGCTGCTGTGTCCCCATCATCACCTGTTTTTGGGAGACACACACAATGTATGTTATGTTTCTGCAGGCATCAATGGTTGACACACCTGACAGTTGTGACTGTGCCTCTGGGTGCGGGCCTGTACATTGCATTGTCCTAAGTCGTCACAGTCAGGGGTTGATATTGGTGTGGCACATTGTCCTGCATTATTTGGGCATTTCTATGTATTTGTTGGGGTGTGAACATGGTCTGCATTGGTTGTATTTGGTTGACAGCCGGCCCTCCTTCCCACCCAGCCAGTCAGTTATCCCACCATGGACTGTGCTTGCATTGCAGGGAGTGGATGTTGTCTCTCAGGATGTCAGTCAGTGGTGTCCTGCTGTTTGTTGGTGCACAGTTCCCAGCAGGGCCTTGTGCTCCCCACAGCAGTAGCCAGTGTCAGCCATCTTGTGTGTCCTTATCCACTCCCTGTGATGTGAGCATGGTTCAGGGTGGTGTTGATGGGCCAGTTGTGAGGCTGAGCAATATCTGTGACTACTACTCCCATCATGCTATTGCCTCCACCCCCTTCCCAGCATGCCCATGCTTCCTTCCTTTTGACTCTGCTTCCCTGTGGGGTGGGCTGCCTGTGCTGACAGGATGGCTGGGAGTGTTGTCCTGGCAGTTGTTTGGCTAAAAGTCCCAAGAGTGTCCCTGTGCTTCACACAACATAACCCAGGGTGGTGGTTCTTTGTGGGATCTTGAGTTAGGATGTGAGGCATTGCATTCTCCCAGGTGGGTTCTGTGAAGTTTGTGTTGAGGGGGTGTGAGGGGAGGTGCTTGTGACTATGGTCAGTGCTGCAAGTCCTCCTTCCCACCCAGCCAGCCAGATATCCCACCATGGAACGTGCTTCCATTGCAGGGAGTGGAAGTTGTCTCTCAGGATGTCAGTCAGTGGTGTCCTGCTGTTTGTTGGTGCACAGTTCCCAGCAGGGCCTTGTGCTCCCCACAGCAGTAGCCAGTGTCAGCCATCTTGTGAGTCCTTCTCCACTCCCTGTGATGTGAGCATGGTTCAGGGTGGTGTTGATGGGACAGTTGTGGGGGTGAGCTATGTCTGTGACTGTGACTCCCATCATGCTATTGCCTCCACCCCACTTCCCAGCATTCCCATACTTACTTGCTTTTGTGGGGAGTTCAGTGTGTGTGGGTGTGGGGGCAATGGCAAGATGGCTGACAGTGGTGTCCTGCTGTTGGTTGGTGTGCAGTTCCCAGCATGCCCTTGTGCTCCCCACAGCAGTTGCCAGTGTCAGCCATCTTGTGTGTCCTTATCCACTCCCTGTGATGTGAGCATGGTTCAGGGTGGTGTTGATGGGCCAGTTGTGAGGCTGAGCAATATCTGTGACTACTACTCCCATCATGCTATTGCCTCCACCCCCTTCCCAGCATGCCCATGCTTCCTTCCTTTTGTCTCTGCTTCCCTGTGGGGTGGGCTGCCTGTGCTGACAGGATGGCTGGGAGTGTTGTCCTGGCAGTTGTTTGGCTAAAAGTCCCAAGAGTGTCCCTGTGCTTCACACAACATAACCCAGGGTGGTGGTTCTTTGTGGGATCTTGAGTTAGGATGTGAGGCATTGCATTCTCCCAGGTGGGTTCTGTGGAGTTTGTGTTGAGGGTGTGTGTGAGGGGAGGTGCTTGTGACTATGGTCAGTGCTGCAAGTCCTCCTTCCCACCCAGCCAGCCAGATATCCCACCATGGAACGTGCTTCCATTGCAGGGAGTGGAAGTTGTCTCTCAGGATGTCAGTCAGTGGTGTCCTGCTGTTTGTTGGTGCACAGTTCCCAGCAGGGCCTTGTGCTCCCCACAGCAGTAGCCAGTGTCAGCCATCTTGTGAGTCCTTCTCCACTCCCTGTGATGTGAGCATGGTTCAGGGTGGTGTTGATGGGACAGTTGTGGGGGTGAGCTATGTCTGTGACTATGACTCCCATCATGCTATTGCCTCCACCCCACTTCCCAGCATTCCCATACTTACTTAATTTTGTGGGGAGTTCAGTGTGTGTGGGTGTGAGAGCAATGGCAAGATGGCTGACAGTGGTGTCCTGCTGTTGGTTGGTGTGCAGTTCCCAGCATGCCCTTGTGCTCCCCACGACACAGCAACAGTGTCAGACATCTTTGATGGGCCTTTCCACTCTCTGTGGGATGTGCATGCGTGAGTGTGAGCTTGCTGGGCCATGTGGTGGGGGATGTAGAGCTGTGCCTACGACTCCCATCATGCTATTGCCTCCACCCCCTTCCCAGCATGCCCATCCTTCCTTCCTTTTGACTCTGCTTCCCTGTGGGGTGGGCTGCCTGTGCTGACAGGATGGCTGGGAGTGTTGTCCTGGCAGTTGTTTGGCTGAAAGTCCCAAGAGTGTCACTGTGCTTCACACGACATAACCCAGGGTGGAGGTTCTTTGTGGGATCTTGAGTTAGGATGTGTGGCATTGCATTCTCCCAGGTGGGTTATGTGGAGTATGTGTTGAGGGTGTGTGTGAGGGGAGGGGCTTGTGACTATGGTCAGTGGTGCGAGTCCTCCTTCCCACCCAGCCAGCCAGATATCCCACCATGGAACGTGCTTCCATTGCAGGGAGTGGAAGTTGTCTCTCAGGATGTCAGTCAGTGGTGTCCTGCTGTTGGTTGTTGCACAGTTGCCAGCAGGGCCTTGTGCTCCCCACAGCAGTAGCCAGTGTCAGCCATCTTGTGAGTCCTTTTCCACTCCCTGTGATGTGCGCATGGTTCATGGTGGTGTTGATGGGACAGTTGTGGGGGGCAATATGTGTGACTACGACTCCCATGATGCTATTGGCTACACTGACTTGCCCAGCATACACAGAATTCCTTTCTTTCAGTGGTCTTCACTGTGTGTTGGTGTTGTAGTGGTGGCTACATGTCTGGATGTGTTTGTTAGTTCTATTTGTGCCACTGCCTAGCTGTAGTTGTAGTTGTGTTTGTACATGTGATGGCACGGTTAAATGTAACTTTGAGATGGCATGTGTTGTGTTTATCTGACTGACATACACATTTTGGGATGATTCTGTTCTGGTTGCTGTGTAATTGCTATGAGTGCATGGTTTGACTCTCCCTTGACAGTGATGTGTGTGTGTATTGTGGCAGAATATTGTGTACATTTGTTGTGTACTCACCAGGCTCTGGGATGTTCTCTAGTCCATATACGCTCACTGGCGGAAGGATGGCCCGCACCTTCTCCTCCCAGGGCCTGAGGTATACTGGCTTGGCAGGAGGGCCACTGCCGGTGTATTGGCTCAGGAGGTAGTCTTTCTTGAGCAGCTCCCGGACCCTCCTGCGCACGTCATACCACCTGTTCTGGATGTCGGTCTTTGTGCGCAGACATGGTGATTGTGCGTTCACCCTGTTGATGATCCTCTCCCACATCTTGGTTTTCTGGGAGATGGGGGTCTGTTGGACCAGTGTGCCAAACAGCTGTGGCTCTACCCTGAGGATCTCGTCTACCATGACTTCCAATTCACAATCTAGGAACTTGTGATTCTTCTTGGGGGCATGGTGATGGGTGGTGATGGTGAGTGATGTGTGTGTTGGTGTGCAGGTGAGGGTGTGTGGGTGTGTGTTTTGCTGGGTGTATGTGAGGTAGGTATTTGTTGGTGTGCTGATGGTGTGTGGCTTGTGTGAGGGATGAGCTGTGGGTGTGTGGTTGCTGTCTGTTGGGTGCTGGCAGTAGGATGGCATTTGCAAAGGATCATGATTGGGATTTGTGTCCTTTATATGGGTGGAGTTGTGGGTGTGTCTTTGTTCTCTGTCCCCACCCCCCAGTATTTATTGGCTTTGTAATTGCTTGTTTGGCCTTTTTTGTGTAATTTTTCCTTTGTACTGTCTGTGCATGTTGGAAACGTTCTTGTGACCGAGTTGGACCCTGCATTTGTCTCGTACGGTCTTCTCCGTTTCGTTCACGCTGTGTTTGTGCAGTTTTCTATGCTGCGTACGCGTCGGTCGCGGTGTTTTGTGTTACTCGGCTCGGTTTTGTATGCGTGTCGGTCGTACGGCTTGTCCTCCGTACGACTCGGTCGTGGTTTTCGCGCCTTGCATCGTACTTTGCGGTTTGGAGTTCGCGTGTACGTTTCGGTTGGATTTGTTCCGGGTGCGTGTCGGTCGGTTCGATTCGCGTGTTTTTCCGGCCGGATTGCTGTTTTCCGTGCGGCTCGGTCGTTCGGCTTGGGTTTGGTACGTGTCGGTCGGATTTTGCACGCCTTGCATCGTACTTGGCTTGTCGGGCGCCACAGGTACGTGTCGGTCGGAATAATTTCCGGCTCCGAGTCGGTCGGTGCTTTTTCCGGCCCGAATCGGAATCGACCCCTTAGTCTTTACAGACAGTCTTTCAGTGTAATCAATGTGTAAACAGACACTTCATAGATAAGATCAAATTTACATAAACTAGTTATTTATGTAAAATAATTCCATAATGCTTTAAAGCTTTTACTGTCACCTATTCTGGTCGGATATAAATTCTCTCTGTTTCGTACTTCTAGCATTTTGCTAAACCATTGAAACATTTGTGGGGTGTGCTGTTTTTTACAGTATAATGTAATCTGTGATCCTGCCACTAGCACAGAAGCGACGATTTACCACTTAATACGCTGAGAAAATGTGTCTAGGTGATGTTAGCACCCAGCTAATGCTATTATTGGGGCTCGAGGAATGGGAACCTCCAGTTTAGCTTCTATAAACACAACCATTTCTTCACAAAATTCCATAGTGTTAGGGCAGAGCCACACTAAAGCAATTCAACTTAATTCTTTTGTCAATTTTATTGTATGAGTTCTATAAATAAACCATTTTGAATAAAATTGCATACACCTGAAGTTTACCTCTTGAATAAAATCAACATTTAATACAATCATTATTTTCAAGGCTTCTTATGTTAAAATAATCTGTGCTTCTTTTTCCCATTTCTGAGCTGTTTTAGGAAACCAGTCTGAATATTTGTTTTCCAGTAGAATTTTATACGATTTCCCTAAACCTCATTCTTGATTATTTTCAATTAAATGATGTACCAACTCCTCTGCCACATAGTTAGCGGAAGGGTGGATCTTTTGAACAGAAGATATTATTTTTGTAATTGATCACATAGCCCTTCTCCCTGTTTTGAGAGTATTTCCTCAAATATGGACCAATACTTCCTGTGTAAATGGCAAAATCTGTTATTTTAGTAATAACATTTTTCTTCTATCTGATTATATATTTTGTAGTGAGCAATCCTTGTTCTGCACTACTAAATACCGTAATCTGGATTCTGAGTTGACAAAGGAAATGGAGAAATAATTAAAGGGCTGCTCTTTCTTTTTGAAGAACCGCAATAGTACCTTATATCTTACTTTTTTGGTGATTTTAACAATTGCAATTACAAATAATATTCCATTTTCATATTTGCTAGTATTTCCAAAAAGTATCATGCAAGCACTTTTGACTGCACATTCAGGTTCTTAAATACGGCACTATAGGTTGCAAAGGCTGAAAAGTAACACAGCTTTATGTCTAGGAATGCAAGTTCACCATGTAATATTAGCATGTATAATATACATAAAAACAAACTGAGAGCATTGTTACCCAAATAAATCGGAATAACATGCTTTCTATTGCCCTAAAAAAAAAACAATGTATCATATAAAATACATTCGGCTGCTGTAAACAAAACATATTAAAATTGACAGCACCAACATCTTGATTCGGACAACCCCTCCCCCCCCGTATTACAAAGGGAAGGGTGCACCAGAGGGTCATCAAGGAATTGGCTTCTTTCAATGCTGATTAATAGTTTAAATCATGTATGTTTGTTGGTTCTAACGATAAATGATTCTCCAAATAGTTCTTTGGCTTATCATAATAGACTTTACATATTATCATGTAGGCTATTTAGGGAGGTATTAAAGAGAAATGTCTCAGTCTTGCCCTGATTAATTGTACACCCCTATTTATTGATATGTGACAAAAATATTCAGAGGATTATTTAAATTGGATTGAGCTAGCTTAAGAAATAAGATGATAATATCCACATTTAGACATGCTGTCCAACACAGGCATAATGTTCAGATTTTCACTGATTTGAATGGCAGGGGGTTCTATTGAAAAAGAAAAAGAACAGGCGATGCCGGGCAGCACTCTATAGTTCCTTGCTTAATCTTTAGGGGTCCACTTAGTACCGAGTTAATGAATATCTTTGGCTGTGTGCCTTTATCTAAATTGTATATTTACCTTGTAAACTGGGATGGAAATCCAACTGACTGAAGTATGACAAATAAGCTTTTCCAGCATACAAGATCAAATGCTTTTTTCTGCATCAGGCATCGTTACAATTGCAGGTGTCCATTTTTATGTAAATATATCTATGGCCTCAGATAAATTGTGCTCGTCTTGAGATGTCTACCTACTGTACTACTGTTTTGGTCAAGGTGGAGCAGGAAATTGCTAACTTTATTCTCTTAGCTAATAATTATGCTATTATTTTATAATCCATATTAAGGAGTGTTATCTGATTATATGAATAAGGGTCTTTAAGCAGGTGCTAGGAAATTCACCATTGTAACTAATTTGAATGTGCCAGGGACCTTCCCAGCTTCTAAAATATGTTTTATTTGGCAGTCCGACTGTATGTTTGGAAATATGTTCCCTAATTCATTTTAAATAAAAGGTGGCTGGGAGACCTTGCAGCCTTGAGCTTTGGGAGATTGTTGGTAACTTCTTAGACCCCCTTTGTGGAGAAAGATATATCATTTCAAAAGAGGGCACTGAAACCAGCTTTGTGGTCGGTAGGGAGCTTTAAAAAAGTCTGTAGTTGATTTAAATCTTTTTTACTGTTGTACTCTTAAAATGGTCTACTATTATATCTTTCAGCTCAGCCAAATTATTTGTATTATATTTTGTGATGGAATGTTGCAATTCCTTGATTTAATTTTACTTAATTTTCTCCCTTGCCTTCTGAGCTAAGTATTTCTCCAAGTACTTACTCTCCTCACAACACTGCTATCAGTAGGTATTGTTATTTCTATTTGAATTTCTTTGTATCAAAAATTGTTTAGGCTCTCTTTAGCTATACACCACCCTTCAATGTTTCTTTGTGAATTATTTAATCATTCTGCTAGAGAGCCGAACCATTGCTTCAAGGTCCTCTATTTTTTCTTATGCTTGCTGCTTCATGGGAAATAATAAGTCCACGCAGTGTTGCTTTAGAAGCATCCAGTGCTACAGCCAAGTGTGCCAACCTGCAATTTTTTAGGATCTTATTTAATATCCACCTCTTGATTTTCTTAGCTTTCAGTAGTAATGAAATGTTGAATTCAGTTGCTGAATGAGAAGCCATTGGGGATAAATAGTTGATCGTTGCATTCTAGGGATTCTGAAACCAGATATAAATCTAATCAGATGACTCGTTTTTGCCTTAAGTACGAGCATGAGTACTGTAATTTGACAGAATAGTTTCTCCTCCAGCGGTCAGGGAACTCTAAATCTTATACAATCTGGAAATATTTTCTCTGTCTGAATTTAATTCTGCTTACGATTTAACTTGGAGAAGTGCAGAGCTGGGTTTTTATTGAAGTCAAAATCTCCCCCCAAAATAATGTCACCTCTCTAAGGGGATAGCACTGAAAGTATGTATGGAGGGGTCTCCTCCTCTGTAGGAGTGTATATATTAACTATGGACAATTGTGTGGAGCTAATTGAGAAATTGATCAACACCCATCGGACTCTGGAATCCATATCATGACTATGGATTTTTATGACTAATTTTGTTTTAGAAAAGATTAGGGCGACTTCTCCATGTTGTAGAGCAGCAGAGCCAAAATCCTATACTAGGGCTGAGATTTAAACATCTTGAGATCCTTTAATCTGTTTGTGGGGATGTGCACATCTTGTATGAGGATCAAAGCAGGGATGAGTGTTATGAATGAATACTCCATGGTCTTTATCTTGCGGCTCTTACAAAGTACATTTTCCTTATAATGAGAAAATCCTCAGATTTGCTAATTCCATAAACTAATCTAAAAATTCTGCCTCTATCTATTTCTGAGATGCATAATGCTGTGCAACATTTTGTCGATTAATTTTTTTATATTCCTACTATCCTGTAAAGTGATTTGTGCAAAATACTGTAGCTTCTCTGACTTTACCCTCCTGATGATAAATAATTCTTCCTCTTGTGCCCTAACACTCATGTATAAACCCATCCTTGTGACCCTCCCCCAATTTTGAGGACCCCTCCCGACTAGGTGACCCCTAGCAGCCAAATTATTTAGTACCATGTATTGCGCTCCTTACCAAAAACCCTTGTCATACAAATGACTTCTTTAGTTTTATTTATAGTGTCACTATGTTCAGACCATAAAAAGCTTCAATATTATTGAAATTTTCTCAGGGCACAAACATAATCTTAACTGTTACAGACAACTTTCACATCTGCCTCCTTTCGTCTATGGCAGACCTTTAGTTTGGCTTGCTTAAAAATGTTTATTCCGACATAAGGAATGTGAACTCCCTCCTTTGTTTAACAGTGTCAGAAAATACTTAGAAACAGATACTTTATTCTAGTTTGAAAGAACGGATCTGAATGGCCTGTTGAATTTTTTTCTTTGATCCTTAAATCTGGAAAATTTGATATGATTATATGGGGCGATCTAGAATGACCAGCTAGACCTAATGGGACACTGTATGCACGTGTTATTGTCAGATCATCCTTGAAATCAGGTAAAATGCACTGTTTAATAAATTGTTCAAGTAGTTCCCCTTCCTGAACAGACTCTGTTGCTTTCTCTGGTTTCCCAACAAAGCGGAGATCAGAGTGCCAGGATCTATTTTCCAAATCTTCCTGTTTCCATTTGATTTCAGCCATTTCTTTTGTTAATTGAATTTTGCTGTGTTTTCCTGCTGATCTTCTAAATCTGAAATCCTCTGTTCCAGATGAGCAAGTCGGTCTGCTATGTTATCAGTTTTCATATTTACCTCCCCAAGGCTCCCTTTAATAGTCATCATAGAGTTTTCCTGGGATATTTTCAGCTCCCGTATCTCCTGCATTATGTTATGGTGCAAACCTTCTGTATATCTTTCTGCTGGCCCTTCTGACTGGCATCACTGATTGTGTTTGAACTGGGTTCTTTTCTTTACATATGGACAATGAATCTGTAGTAGATTTGTTCTGAACCTGTATCATCCTGCTGGGGCCAGTTTTCCTCATTTAGTGAGTCCAAGTGGACAATTGGCCTTGAGATTTCTTTACTTTTGGTTTGTTGTAGCCCTTCATTCTGGTCATTACCCCTTTGCTGTTTTTGTGAATAAAGCCAAGAGTTTTTTCACTTTTTATGTTTAAGCAAAGCAGCTTCAGCATAGGATCAGATGGTAATTCTGAAATAGTATTATCCTTTTAGTATTTATGCTTAGGGAACTTTCTTCTTTTACTTTCCCACCATCAATACCGGCTGTTCTGATAATTTCATGTTGAATAGAAGGGCACAGAGCAGTTTCACCTATAGCAGGTCTTGTGACGTATCGAACAAAAAGGACTCATTTACTTCCCTTTCCAGTGTCTCAGTATCCCTACCCAGGCCATCAGGAGACTTCTCAGTGTGGGGAGTTGATATATAATGATGGCCATTGTGGAGGAAGAGAACTCTGTTTTTTCGGTATATTGGACTCTTGTCTTTTTCTTTACTCTGGGGTACACTGAGCTCTAAATTATGTATTGTTCCTGATTCAGCTTCTGATTGCTGATCTTTTACAGAATGAATAAATGACGTAGGTTGATTATAAGAAAGAAGCCGTGGGTATTGCTTGGGAGACACCATCATTGAGTAGACACTGCCCCGCTGAAGTAGAAATGGCTGTCTCTCGTTCCAACCTTTCTATTTGAAGGCCTTTGAGTTTTGTCTGAATGTGCAGCTTCCTTGTGGCTTGTCTGATAAGAGATTTTTTTAAACATTTTGGCCCCTAATGGAGTCACAGGTGATTATGTTTTTTCTGTTCTGGCTGCCTTGGTACGCAGCAGGTTTGGATTCATTTTGCCCAGTGTTCTTGATTGAGTGTTCCATGCTCAAATTGTTATTATCAGAGGCGTTTAAAGTTTACAGCCCGAACTGGGGTAATATAGAAATGAAAGGCAAGAAAACTCTTACTGTGTACTCGGGGAAAATGATCTACTGGCTCCAGCTATGTCCTGCTCTGAAGCTGTTGTATCTCTGGGCCCCTTTCATTGGTGTCTTTTCCCCATTGTACATTGTGCAGCAGTTCCTCTTCCTGCTCCTGACTTCATGCTCCTCCTCGGGTTTTGGTCGCAAGGTTGGCTTCTGTTGGCTTCAGTATACTGGGTGTCTCGCTCTCTTCAAAAGGTCTCCCAGTAGTGAATTTTAAAGGGAAATCCAGTGTCTTTTTGTTTCCCATCTGAACCCGCATCGGGCTTGTGCTAGACAAACATCAGGTGCTGAGCTTTTTTTGGGAGAACATCTGCTGCTGTCCGTAGTTCACCTGTTGCCGATTATGTGGCACTGATTCACAGCATGGTGATGTGGGTTCGCCAGAGGCTACGTCTATGGGCTGCGTTACCTCACCATTCCCTCCAATTGTTTTTATTCATGATGTATATGCAGTAGTGCACCTCATAAAATAGTTGAACTAAGTTTGTATTTGATTTTAAATGTGGCTCAAATGTGAAAGTATTGGAAATGTTGTTGGCCACCTTGTAAAACTTGAAACCATAATGTCTAAGTGATCTTATGTCACACGTGACTCCTTCAGGTAGTCCTGGCTTTTTAGCCAGCACCACTCAGCATAGTTGAATGTTCAGGGCCCGCTGACAATGTTTAAAAAAAAAAACAAACAACACAAGTCCATGAATGCAGCAGTATAGTGCCTGAAAAGCTACGGCTGTCTGAGGGTGTCACACAAAATGATGGACCACTTGGCAACTACATAAAAGGTTAAACATTTAAGTTTCAGTTTTTTTTGGTCGTCTTTTGTTCTTGATAGTAATCAAAGGTAAATAAGTGACGTGTTGACAGGGTGTAGATGTATTTTCATGTGCAGATGTTAGAATTCCAGTGCGGATGGAATAACATTTGCACTCCTCTAAAACAATGGGTCTCCTAAAATGTTTACTGCCCACTGTGGGAAAATGCCTTTTTTTGTGAATGGTCAACCCCAAATTTTGCTGAATATTATTGCTGGTTTTTAGAATCTGCGCACTATAACACTGCTGTCCAGTGCCCAATGTATGTATTCTGATCCCTAAAACATGTGGAAATTTGCTAATCCCTGATTGACCTATTTAACTTTCCTTTAAGGCCATAGTATATGGTGTAGAAACTACACCAGTGCTTCGAAAATTAAGTGTCCCCTGTGGACTGCAGCACTTATTGTGCTATCCACTTGTGTTACAAGGAAAACACATGGCTTGATTTCAGGCCTCCAGTGTAGCCTAACTGCTGCAGTTTAAGTCTGCAGCCCAACCTGTCAAAATAACTCTTCGGACGGGAAAAAACTTCCTTTTAAATATTAATAAATCACCCCTATGTAGGTGGTGAAGCCCACAAGGTAAGGTGCACGGTACTTAAAATGGGACATGTAGAAATGTAATGTTACCATGTCTTTGCAGTGACAAAGCCCCAAAAGCTATTTTCACTGTGGAAGGCCCTGGATGTCCTATGACAAAACTAGAGTACAGATTAAAATATTAACTTGGCTATCTCGAGTTTGAGACCAGCTAGCAAATTAATTCAACTATTCTTTTTAATATTTATTGAAAACCTGATTCAGTAGTAAAGTTGGATTTTGTTTTATAAATATATAAGAAATGTAATGTTTAGAAAGTTACCTTTTCCCTACTTAAAGCTTGTTGAGGCTAATCTACATTAGCTCTCTAGCCACTGTCAATCAGGCGGATGCCTGTAAGTCGTGTTTAGCACATTGGCAGCGCTTTCAAAGATACCTTTTTCACTATTTTAATTGTTGCTACATTCTGATTTTAACTTTCACTTACTCGCTTACACGCTCCGACCCCGGTCCACCGCAGCTGTTGCTGATTGTTGGATTGTTGTGGAGGGCGGACCTGCATAGCGCGACACACCCCCTGCTTCGTCATGCGGCAGGCGGAGACTACTTAGAGGCCGATGCCACGGACGCGCAGCGGATGCCTGTAAGTCGCGTTTAGCACATTGGCAGCGCTTTCAAAGATACCTTTTTCACTATTTTTATTGTTGCTACATTCTGATTTTAACTTTCACTTACTCGCTTGCACGCTCCGACCCCGGTCCACCGCAGCTGTTGCTGATTGTTGTGGAGGGCGGACCTGCATAGCGCGACACACCCCCTGCTTCGTCATACGCTAGGCGGCAGGTGGAGACTACTTAGAGGCCGATGCCACGGACGCGCGCAGCGGGCGCACCTAAGGCAAGCCCGTCTTCGCCCGTCCGCGCCTGGCCCTGGCCCGGGCCTAGGGCCAGAATCCCTGGTCCTCCCCCCTTTTGCCATCAGCGCCACTCCAAAAAGCAGCTTAAAGACAGAAATCAGGAGGCTACGACCACGGGCTCAAAGAGAGCTACTAGACTCCAATACTCCTCTAACCAATTAAGGGCCTACTGCAATTCTTTGCTCCCTGAGTGTTCCCGGCTACATCCTGGAAATAAGGCGGAAAAATGTGCTAGTTGCAGTTTCTCTCTAGAGACTACTCAAGGTGGCACAAACTCTTTCAAGGGTTATAAAATTAATAATACTAATTTGGCTACCCCACTTCCCAAGGAATTTTTCTTTTTTAACTCAAATTGCCGCTCTCTCCCCAAGCACAAATCCGATATGTTTGACCTATTGGTCGATGAACAACCAGACGCCGTTTTTCTTACGGAGACTTGGCTCCATGAGAGTTCTGGCCCTGATGTTGCTGCTGCCCTACCGTTTAATAATACAATAGTCAGGAGAGAGAGAGTTTCTAAGATTGGCGGGGGTATTGCCATTATTTTTAAAAAGGACTACCAATGCAAATTCGAAAATTTACCGATTCCGAATTGCGAGGCAGCCCTATTTAAGCTGGCCCTGACCCCAAAATTCACCTTCTCTGGTATGTTCGTATATCGTCCTCCTGGACCGTCTGCACCCTGGGCCTCTTCTTTCCCTGACCTGATAACTCCCCTGATTGTGAATACAGCCAATTTCTCAATTTTAGGTGACTTTAATTTACATTTGGAGGATTCGACATGTAAAATTAGCACTAATCTTATTTCCGATTTGGCAGCATTAAATGTTAGCCTACTTAACTCTGGCCCCACGCACGAGGCAGGCCATTTGCTGGAACCGATTTTTTCCAGTCTCTTTGGTATCTACTGTTCCCCGGCACTCCCTATATGCTGGTCGGATCATTTTATCACTAAATTCTGTTTGAAACCCCCTGAGATTTCTGCACCTACTATTTCTGTCCCAGGAACTTTAACGAGGGATTGGAAAAAACTAGACGTAACTGCTTTAAACAAGATTTTGAACTCCCACATGCCCATTTCTAAACAAATGGTGAACACGCTCTCTACTTCGGTGCAGAAATGGCTTCTCAACGCCATTGATATCTGTCTACCTCTTGTAAAAAAAAGGGTTAATAACCATCGGCCCCCCGCACCCTGGTTCACTGAAACTTTGAAAACAGAGAAGGCTAAATGCAAAGTAATGGAACGCAGGTGGAGAAGGAATTATACCCCTGAGTCTAAAAATAATTACAAAACAGCTAAAAAAATGTATCATAAACTCTGTAGGACAGCCCTTGCTGAATATGTTTCATCTACCATCTCTAAAACCCTGAGCTGCTCAAAAACATTATTTAACATGGTTAAGGAGCTTGCAGGTTCCAAAACACAATCTAGGCCCCTTTCACTCAGCAAACCGCAATGCGAGGATCTGGCTACTTTTTTTGTCCAGAAGGTTGAGAAAATATATTTGGACATAGTGCGTGCGCAGTGTGATAACCACCTTTCCCTCTAGTAACATCAGCACCATCCTTTATGGACAATACGCTTGTTGATCAGGATAGGGCGCCTAACATACCTTCTAGCCTCTTGGACACATGACCCTTGTTAAACACAGCTACCCTTAAAAAGTTCTTAGATAGCATTAAATCAGGATCACCCAGGGATCCTTTGCCCATCTCCATGCTCCAACAGCTGGAGCCGCCATCCCTGCTTGTTGTTTTGGACCTTTTGAATGCCTCCCTGCAGGAAGCCTTTGTCCCGCCTGACTGGAAGCATGCCATGATACTCCCTCTCCTCAAAAAGGCCAATGCCGACCCCGATTTATCCTCCAACTATCGGCCCATCTCGCTGCTACCGGCCTTTACGAAAATCTTAGAGAAACATGTTCATGCACAGCTTTCTTTGTTTGTAGAAACCCAAAGGTTTCTACATCCCTCTCAATCGGGCTTCAGAGCTGGCTTCTCAACGGAAACTACCCTGTTGGGGGTAACGGAAAGGCTGCGCTGTTATCTGGATGCGGGAGACACAGTGGCCCTCATTCTGCTGGATTTAAGTGCAGCATTTGACACAGTGTCTCACACCGTGTTACTTAAAACTTTAAGATCTTTAGGCATCTGTGGCTTAGCTCTGAACTGGCTCACTTCCTTTCTTACAAATCGCACTTTTCAAGTCTTTTCTCCCACAGCTAGCTCTGACACTCGCTCATCACCCCACGGGGTACCTCAGGGCTCCATTCTTAGCCCCTTACTTTTCAACTTGTACGTCAGACCTCTTGCTGATGTTGCGGAAGATGCTGGGCTGACCCTGTTCTCCTATGCAGACGACTCCCAAATCATTTTCTTTCTTTCCATGAAGAGCACGGCCGGGCCATCACCCCTTCAGTTGGGCCTGAGCAAAATCGCACCATGGATGCAATCAAATTACGTCAAACTCAACGGTGAGAAAACCGAGGTCTTGATACTTGGGAAAAATAAGGATCTCTGGGGCCCTCAACACTGGCCCAGCGAGATGGGTGTACTTCCTTTACCTTCCTGCCAAGTCCGCAACTTGGGCGTCATCGTGGATGACTCGATCAGTATGCATCATCAAGCTGTCAAGGTAGCTGCCACATGTTTCACCACCCTGAAGTGGTTAAAAAAGATCATCTGGATGCTACCAGAATCCACTCAGAGAACAGTAGTCCAGGCCTTGATCACCACGGAAATGTTCTCTACCTGGGTTCAAATAAGGAGGTGACTCGTAGGCTGCAGATGGTCCAAAACTCCGCTGCAAGGTTACTTTGCCGGGTTCCTAGAGCCACCTCTATCTCTGGCCATTTACGAGATTTGCACTGGCTCAGGGTGGAGAACCGAATCAAGTTCAAAGCCCTGAGCTACATGTTTAAAATCAAAATAGGGATTGCCCCGCAGTACTTGCAATCTCTGGTCCGCCCATATGTCCCTCCTCGCAATCTCCGCTCATCCACTCAGGGGAAGTTTTTCGCTCCCAAAACTAGACTATCTCGGATGGGTGGAAGGGCATTTGCATATCTAGGTCCCTCACTTTGGAATGCCCTGCCCATTGCTCTTCGAAATGAAACAGAGTACGTCCAATTTCGCAAATCATTGAAGACCTGGCTCTTTAACCAATAACCTGTTAGCCGTTTCATCTCAGTCTCTGATCTGCTTGGCGCCGGGAAACCCTTTTGGGTAGCTGTTGCGCCTTATAAATGTAATAAATAAATAAAATAAAATAAATAAATCAAATGCTTGGCCTTATTGAGGTGTGAAATTCCTCCAAGAAGATGCACAATAGACCACTTTGATCAACAGGTCGACCTGAATGGGCAAAGGTGACTACTGAGCTCAACTTGGACTTCAGGTTCGGACTACTGCCCCTATTTTGGCACACTAGTGTTAAATCCTGCCTGTCATCTAAAACATCTGTGCACTTGAAAGGGATCAAACAGGAGCAGAACACAATTTTTGTGTGGTGTCTGTCTGTTTGCTGAAGGGCCCTGCTTTTGTCATACCAGGCAGCTGTCTTCTGTCTAAGGCCTGCTTTAAGCTGGATTTTAGTTTTAGATGTGGGAGGACACTGGTGAATTCTATAGTGCCTTCCCATACCCCAGCTCTCAGAGCCAAAGTTTATTGTGGCTGAAGACTTCAGCCATCTTGACATTGCCTTGGCACATGGCATTTTGGGCTTGTTTGCATTAAGACAAGAGGAACTAATGAAAAAGTGGGTAGGTTTGCCACAGGTAACTTATACCCCTTTGGTTATTGAGGAGCCAGGATTACACCCCACACACTAGCTGGAGCCAGGCATAAACATGACACCTTCCTTAGAAGACTCTAGGTCTGTGGAAGAATAGAGGAAGGACTGCTCCTGGTGTACTACTGAAGGGCTAAAACTGCTCCCACTTGTACACAGGGCAAAGGAGAGGAATCCAAGGAGCAGTTAGCTGACCTCTTGTGTAGCTATGGAGATAGGGAGGGACAATGAGGATTTCTCTTCTCAAAAGTGAGGAAATTCCATTCTGCATTGGGACTTAGAAGAAATTTTGATGTTTTCCTTAAAAAAAGTGACCAAGTGCCAGATATATTAACACGTTTCCTTGGCACAAACCCTGCAATTTCATAAATTGCAGGGTTTGCGACTAAGAAAATATGTTTTTTGAATGTACTAAAACCATTTAGCAATTTAGTTACATGTTACCAAAACTTTAAATGGGTTTGAGAAATCAAGTGGAATCACTATTTGGAGGGGGCGTGTGTAGGGCTTCCTTTCCATATAGAGATACCTTATAGTATATATTAATGTTTTGTGACTGAAATGCGGTTGTACAATATTAATATTTTACCAACACCTCCGAGGAGGAGGTAACCTATTAGCAAATAGGGGATACTGCCCAGGGGACCCCTTTCTCTTTGTGAATGGTTCAAAAATCATTTTGTAGGAGTAGGCAGTGGTCCATGGTACCACTGCCTACCCCTAAAATAGTTTTATAAACTTTTCTCTTTTTTTTTTCTTCAAAACTCTTTTTATTGAGTCAACTGATGAAGTATTTATACATGTGTCAAAGCAATGGATACACATAATCTTCCATATATTGAATATCAAGCAGGTGACTATTACATGTAAGTTATAAATCAAAAACATAAACCAATCAGGACCATAAACGACAGTCCCTAACCTTTCAACACACTGTGTCACAGATTGTATAACAAAGCTCCCGTTGTGCCCCGTCCACCCAAAAACAAGCCCCCGGGCCATTGAAACAAAAATAACGACCCGTGCTACCCCAGTATATGATATCACTGTCCGCAGGGTGTGGAGGAGGTGGCTCCAAATCAAGACCCCTAAAGTCCGCCCATCGTTTCCAAATTTTATAGTGCTTTTGAGGGCACCCTCTCGCCTTAAAAATAGGCTGTTCCTGGCCCATGCACCAATCGAGACCAGCCCTCCAAGCACTCAACTTAGGTGGGGCCGGATCCTTCCATGCCCGAGCAATATCCCTTTTAGCTAAAGTGAAGCCCAAAAATAGTAAATGTCTTTTATAGGTATTGCCCCCTATCTCATCCATAATATGCAGTAGAATTAGGCTAGGGGAATGAGGTACCGCCCATCCTAGCACTTCAGAGAGACAGCTGATAACCCCTCTCCAAAACCGGCCCAAGGTCTCACAGCTCCAGGTTGTATGTAGCAATGTACCCTCCTCTCTGTCGCACCTAAGGCACATGGGGGAATCTATCATTCCTGCCCTCCAAAGCCTATATCTAGTAAAATATGTGCGGTGCAAGTATTTATATTGTATAAGCCTAAGGCGGGAGGCAATTGCAGCGTATCTCGGGGATTCCAGGGCTTCTCGCCAATCATCGCTATCCAGGGGGCCCAAATCTGCCTGCCATTTTTCCCGGAGGGGATCCAAGGTCGTGGAGAGATTTGTTACCAGCGTTTGATATATCTTTGTGGTTTTGTGATCACCCAAGTCCCCCATAAAAACTTTCGCCTCAATTGGGTTGAAATCGGGAAGAGAATCCAGTTGTGAGATATACGGAGTTAAGGCATGTCTTAATTGCAGGTATTTGTAAAACTGAGCATGCAGCATATCGTATTCGAGCCGAAGGTCCTGAAAAGATTTCATGGTAGTGACCCGCATCACGCTACCGAGCATGGATATACCAATGGCGTCCCATCGTTTTAAATCCAGCTAACACGGTCACCTGTGGCATGAGGCCACTCTGCCACAGTGGGGTCTCCCTCGTCAACCGCCGCAGCCATCCCACCCGGCGAAGGGAATCCATCCACACGCCAAACACAACCTGAGTAGCTGGTGGCAGCCTGCACTGCTCTTTCCGCGCATAGAGCAGTCTGTGTGGCAGCATATCCCCCATCGGCCGTTTTTCGACTCGATAGGCCGGGTCATTACTAATACCATACCACCAATCATTCAAAACCAAGAGGTGAGATGCCACATGGTAAGATTGGAGATCAGAAGTCGCTATACCCCCACAAAAGGTAGACTGGAAGCACGTCCTGAGGGACACCCTAGCAGTCTGGTCCTGCCACAAAAAACGGCTCAACCGGGAATTTAGCTGTCGGAACCAGGAAGGTGCTATCTGGAAAGGGTGATTCTGTAATTGGTAAAGGAGACGGGGGAGGGACACCATTTTAAAGATTGCAAACCTGCCTAGGATAGATAGGGGCATGCGCGACCATGCCTCCATCTTTGCCTGTGTGCGCGTCCAAATAGGGGCAATATTTTTATCCCACGATATCGATGGCACATCCGAGATATAGACGCCAAGATATTTCAGACCGGTCGTCGCCACCGTCACCCCGCCGTCACGGTGCCCATATCCGCGCCCCCACGCACGGGCCAAAGATCGGATTTCTTAGCATTCCTATACAGACCGGTGTGTTGGCCGAAAATCTGCATAATGCAGAGAATACGGGGACCCGACCGGCAGGGATTCATAAGAAAAAACAGGACATCATCGGCATAGAGAGCAATCCGATCCGAAAACCCTCTCGGCCACTCAAAGCCGGGAGGGTTGCCACCTGTGCATCAATGCGAACCCAGGCAGCCAACGGCTCCATAGCCAAGGCAAACAAATAGGGGGAAAGGGGACAGCCCTGTCGAGTACCATGTCCTATAGGAAAAGGATCGGACACAGCACCAGCAATTTGGACTGAGGCCGAGAGGTCAGAGTAAAGAAGTTTAATATAGGAGATAAGGTGTGGACCGAAATTTAACCGTTGTAATAGCGCGAACAGATAGACCCATCCCAGCGAATCGAATGCTCCATCAATATCCGCTAAGAGCAGGGCTGCTGGGCCATGAAGGCGATCGATAGCCGCAACTGCGTTATGCACACGTCTAATGTTATGGCGGGTAGCCCGCTGGGGCATGAAGCCGGCCTGATCTGGATGAACCAGATCTGGCATGTAGGGAAGGATACGTTTAGCCAGCGCTTTGGCCAACAAGTTGGCCTCGAAATTTAACAAAGAGATGGGGCGATATGAGGAGTGCTGATCCGGGGGCCGACCAGGCTTGGGAAAGACGGCGATTTCGGCATGCCTCCAGTTCGGAGGAAGCTCCCCTTCTTCAAGGGCCGCATGAACCACTGCCAAGTAATGGGGAAGACAGTGGGTTGGAAATAACTTAAAAAACTCGCAGGGGAAGCCGTTCGGCCCCGGCGCTTTCCCGGACCGCAAGTCGATCAATGCCTCGCCTAACTCATCGATCGTCAACGGAGCATCTAAATCTTTCCGTGAGCTATCTGAAATAGCCTTAGGAGGCAAATCATCAAGATATTGGTGCACCAGGGGTTCCGGAAGGGCGTCCCTGGGAGCATATAGCTCTGCATAGTATGCCGCAAAACTGCCAGCAATGCGGGCAGGATCAGTGAGCGTCCGGCCCTCCCCGTCGAGAATACCTGGTATGCTCGCTGGGCGGAGCGCTTGTTGACACAGGCGATGTAGAAGCGAGCTTGATTTGTCTCCCCACTGAAAAATTCTACTACGAGAGGCCAGCCAAGCCAGTCTGGCCTCATCACGAAGGGTGTCTGCATAGGTCTGCTGTAGAAGAAGCAATTGACGGCAGTATGCCCCGCCATGTTCGTCCCTGCACTTCTGTTCTAGGAGTAAAATCTGCCCCTCAGTCTGACTCAGAGCCTCACGGTTCTTTTTCCGACAGGCGGCACAGTACGCGATGTCCACTCCCCTGATGGTGGGCTTCATCGCCTCCCATAACATGGCCGAAGAGTCGACCGTGCCCGAGTTTTCAGCGAAGTAGGCCATAAGGGCTTGTAGTAGGTGGGACGTGTCCTGGGGGTCTTGGAGATGCCACGGCGACAACCGCCAGCGAAAGGGGGGTCGCACCACCTCGAGGCGGAGAGTGAGGGCCACCGGAAAATGATCAGACAGACCTCTAGGTAAGATAGCTGTCTCTGCGATCCAAAAATAGTAGGAGTTTGGTATAAACACATAATCCAGCCTAGAGAACGAATCATGGACCGTCGAGTAATATGTGTAACCGTATGTCGCTGGGTGCATGTGCCGCCAAGTATCCAACCACCCCATATCTCCCATGAACGTGTGCAATCGTGTGGGTCTCGAAATCTCAGGTGCCCCGCGCAAGCGCCATCTATCCCATGCCACATTTGCCACAGCATTCCAATCCCCGCAGAGAACCGAGAGGCCCCAGGAATCTCAAGCAGTTTTGCCGATAGGCACTCTACAAACGTGTCTGAGAGTGGGGGAGGTGCGTAAATACTGCCCAGTGTAACAATTTCCCCGTGCAATGTCCCTGAAATAATAACATATCTACTACAAAAAACGAGGGTGCGCAGCTTAAGCAGTCCAGGTAGACCAGTGTAGGTGAAAAAATATAAATTCTTTATTTGAAACTCCTTTTAAAATTCATTAGGTAAAACATTCCAGCCAACGCGTTTCATTCCCATATAGGGAACTTCCTCAGGGCAAACAATATATCACGTATAGCAGTACACTACGAATGGGTATCAGCAAAATAGTTGTCACAAATAGTTGTTCTAGACTCGATGGCTTTTCAAATGGAGCAGTATACTCCTATGTGCTCCTGTGTCTGTCAAGAAAAAACTTTCCACCGAAAATCTTGAAGGCGGTAGTCCCAATATGGTGAAAAGGACCCCGTAGAACTCGTTAATTTAGAAAGTAGGTTGGAAGTACCTCTATGGTTTCCTCATTTTACCGGAAGGTGTCCAAAAGAACAGTCGTCATAAGGATTAGTGTATTGCACCGTGAACCAATATATAGAGTCACTCTAAGTCTGAAAACGATCCTGTTCTTCCTCCTCGAGACGCCGCTCTAAATCACGGAGTGCATCTACATCGTGGGCAGAGGAGACTCGGCGAACTCCGTCGCCGACTTGACCCAAGGTTGGAGAGCTTTTCCTACACTGGATGCTGCGCCAGCGACGTCTACTGTGCCAGGGCCCACGGGAGGCCTAACCCCCATAACTCGTTTCTCAGTATCTGAGAACTTTCTTAATGTTTGCGAACTGTTCTGTGGGGGACTCTTGGTATGGTGATGTGCCCTGCTCCCGTTGGGGTGGTGGCGTGTCCCATGCCGCAACAGATGCTTCAAATGTTGTGAGGTATTGGCTGGGATGGGTGGCGGGGGAAAGTTTTGTTGAAGGTTGTTGACTACACTGTGTCCTTTTTGCTTCCATCAATGGTTTGTATGCCCCTCGTCGGCCCGGAATTTCACACTTTTATTCGATGCCCGGCCCTGTAACTGCCCCCGCGGGTAGGCTCCATGTGGTTAGCTGGAACGTTCGGGGGGCGCTGAACAAGCCGATGTTCTTCTATTGCAAGAGACTCATCTGCTGGGCACTAAAGCGGCGTCTCGAGCGGGACCTCCTAGGCGGTTTCACCTTAGGCCGAGCCGCGTGTCGCGCATTCTCTCCGGACGCTGATTCAGGGTCCAATTGCGGGGGGAGTATGCGGCCTATGTCTCTGTCTCTCATCCGTCCAGGCGAAGACCTCCTCCGGAGTATCGAAGAAAAGGGTGCGTGACTTGTAGATGACTCTCAGTCTGGCTGGGAAGAGAAGTGCATATTGAATTTTAAGATCCCGCAACTGGGCTTTAGCGGCGGTGAAGGATTGGCGTCGTTGTTGCACCATGCGTGTATAGTCCGGAAATATCAGGATATGGTGAGAGTCGTAGTGGAGCTTACCGGCCAACCTGGCCTGTGAGAGGATGGCGTCCCGATCATGGAAATTCAACAGTCTTGCTATGACGGGCCGCGGGTGGGCCCCAGGTGGTGGTTTTTGCATAAGGGCACGGTGTGCACGTTCCATTATGAAGCACTGCGACAATGACGTCGGGGGGGATCCAGCTCATAATCCACTTTGTAAGAAACTGCTCCATGTTGTTGCCCTCACAGCCCTCCGGAAATCCCACAAAGTGGAGATTGTTCCTCCGAGCCCTGCCCTCCGCGTCTTCTGCTCTGATGGCCAGTCCCTTCGTGATGGATTCCAGGGAGGTCACCCGCGCCTGAAGGGACGTCGAGGCATCTTCCACAGAAGAAATGCAAGTTTCGGCCTCGGTGATTCTATCCACCGATGTTGGAAAACGAGGCAGTATCTGTGAGGCCTGCACAAATAACATGACTACATTTGTCCTTCACTGGGAACCAAACACCCAATTGTAGCGCCTGACTCTCAGAGGGTAGCGTTGCAGAGCAGTCTGAGGCTTACTCGAGGGAGGTGGTGTGGGCTAGTAATCGCCATTACAGGTGCGCAGAGATAACGCTCAATAATTGATTGTCCAGTCTGTACTTTGCTTTATAAAAGTAAGAGTACATTTATTAAACACACACACTACTCAATACTATGCATCAATTTACAAATATACATAAGCTGTTGGAATTACTTTGTGACATTGCATAACATCTCCACCCCTCCCGTAGGGGGGTGGGGTCTAGTACCACCACTCCTATGCCTGCACATCATCTCGCCCCCTAATGCAGTGTGTTGAACATAACCTGGAGCGAGGGCCCTGCGCACTGGCACCATCCCAGTGGCGACCCACCCCATTATCTCAACGAGCATTAAAAATAGGTACACCCTGACTGAGCATCTCATATTGTCCATACAGTATGCACCCTTACATCTTCAGGGCTAACAGTCTGGGTTGTTCTTCACTTAAGCGCAGCAGCAAGAATACATGTTTAAGCATCACTCTAGAATGACAGTGCTCATCACCTTAGTTGATTATTATAATGCATTGCAATTAAAGCCCCTAAAAGGCATCACAGATGAAATCACAGGATTAGGTATATACAGCCAGACACCCTAGCAGGAATGTCTGGCAACATAACCCCACTTTGCTTATGACATCACCTTACACATGTACTTCACACATTACACATGTGACCTTCAGTCCCTCTGAAAGGAATAACGTTAATAAATGCACAAGTGCAATTACACCTCTGCACCTCCAGGGGATGCCCTTCTACAGACATCCCCAGCTCAGTCCTTCGTCCCATGGTGCACTTCTCACTCCTCTTCCAGCTGTAGAACAAAAGTTCCAGCCCAGGAAGAGTTAACATGCTGGCTGAGCCCTTGAGGGGTTATTCTTTTCAAGTCCCCATGAGACTTAGGGAGGGACTTCTATTTCCGTGGCTGGGGGAGACTGCGCTTCTCCAGCAGCTCCCCCTGCCCCTTGTCACACATGTGGTGGTGACCCCGTTCTCCTGGGGCCACCACAAGCAGTAAAAATGCTGATCTGCCGTTGCAGGCCGGTCCTGGCCCGCAAGGCATTTATGGGAGTTCCTGCATATGGGAACAGCGGCTCTCCCGCTGCTCCGGGGAGAGCCGCGATGTGGGTCTCCGGCCGCTGGGGACCTTCGTTGGAGGGTCCGGTCCCACCCGGACCCCCAGGTACGTGCTACGGCTCGGGGAGCCCACCCCCGGCCGCTCAGGCCCATTTTCGGGGGCCCGGTCCCACCCGGGCCCCTTTGCGCGTGTACGGGGTCCCGGGAACCCCGCAGGCTCGCGAGGTTGGAGTGCAGCCCGGGGAGCCCACCCCCGGCTGCCCCCGCCGGCTCCCCGGCCGGCCAGCACCGTTGCGTGCTGCCGCGGGAGCCGGCTTGGCACTTCTGGTCTGCCCGCTCTTGCGGGCAGACGCGTCTTCTTCCTCCGGTCCGGCTGGACCTCGGGGGAGTGTGACGGCACTCCCCCGGCCTCCTCCCTCTCTTCGGGGATGGGTTCCCGGGCCCCTGGACATCTTCGGGGGGGGGGCGCGACGGCGGTCCCCTCCATCCCGGTCACTTTGGGGCCTGGAGTTGGGGTCCCGGGCCCCTCCTCCTCTTCACGGGGAGCGCGACGGCGCTCCCCGGCTGCGCTTCGTCGGCGGGGGCCAGGGTGGGCTCCTGGCCCCTCGTGGGGGATATCTTCACGGGGAGCGCAACGGCGCTCCCCGACTTTGCTTCAGGGTCCGGGGATGGGATCCCAGGCCCCTAAAGACCTCTTCGCGGGGGGCGCGACGGCGCTCCCCGCCCGCCTTCATCTTCGGCGGGGGCCAGGGTGAGCTCCTGTCCCCCCTGCAGGGCATTTTTCACGGGGAGCGCGACGGCGCTCCCCGGCTTCCCTTCTGCTGGGGGCAGCCCCCGGGGACCTGACCCACCCCGGGGACATAGTTGAGACCGGCAACGGAGCCCCACGCGCTTCGTCGTCGGTCCACTGAGGGGTCAAAGGTCGCCTACCTTCTGGGGGGCATATCTCGGCCCCCAGGTGGCCGATTTTCTAAATGTTTGTCTCTCCTTGCTCCTCTTGGCCAGCCCCAGCCACTGGGAACACTCTCCTTCGCCCTCCTGGTCTCAAGGAGGGTGCATTCAGCAGGGAGCTGTCTTCACTGGCTCCCTGCGCCAGCTTTTCGCCAGGCTCTCCTCCGGGGCCTCTCTTCTTCCTGCGCAGAGGCCCCTGCTTCTGCGCACCGGTCCTGGTCTCTTCTCCTGGCGCTGTTCAGGATCCTGGGATAGTCAGGGGGTTCCTCCTTCCAACTGCCCATTGCGCCAGGCTCCAGCACCTTCTGCCTCCGCAGACCACACCCCAGATAGAGCTTCTCTTCCTGTGCAAGTTCTTTTAAGAAGTTTGGGGAGGGGGGGCGTGGCTTGGACGCCAGTGTGGATGGCTGCCTGACTCCGACTCTCCGCTGATCCGGAGCTGAAATATGACCTTCCCGTAAGCCGAATTTCGCCAAAACCTTCGGTAATGGTGTCGGAAGCTGCCCTGATGATGAGGATTTCTCTGCTGTGCTCTAAGTGGCCGTAGTGGAAGCGGCTTTAGTCTTTTTCCTCCTGGCTGTTAACCGACGCGACGACCAAAATGGCGGCAAACTAAACAGCGGACCTGCGGATCTCATCAGGGCAGGAGGTATGGTGCCCCTCGCGTTCTACATAGCGGCCCTCTGTTGGTGGTAACCCAGACACCGACCCCAACGTGCGGCAAAGTCACCCTCGCAACCCGCGCGCTTACTGACCTGATTGCCATTGGAGCTGCGCCTGCCTAGCGAGTCTCGTGCCTGATGCGTGCCTGATGCGACTTCCCCCGGGTATGGTGCGCCTGTGGAGCGGGGATGTGTTGTCGGAGGCCGGCATTTTGTTGAGGATACGCCCGCTGCTCCTTTTCTGTTGGCAATAGCGGATTTGCAGCGCTTATACCCCCGGAGACGCGCAGCGGTGATTGACACAAAATGGCGCCTGCCTGGTAGGATAGTCCAGGGGATCTGATCCAGAGTCCAGCGCGGTGCTCCTTTCTAGCCTAGTTCTACCACAGTCTGAAGCCGATCTTGTGACTGCCAACCTTGTGGTTCCCCAGTTTATGTCACCTACTATGATTGCCATCTTGGGATTAGCGCGCCTCCGTGCCTGACTTTAAGATGGCGGAGGTGCGTCTTGCTATGGTGTATTAGAGGTAGCTTTCACAGTGTTTCCCCTCCCAACGTTGTGCTCTGCCTGCTGTGCCCTGCCTTGGCTCTAGGTCTCTTGGGGATAGAGATCTGGTTGCTTCATCTTTGTGTCTCCACGCAGTGCGGATTGCTCTGTCTCTGATATGCCCTTGGAGGATTTTCTTCCACTTCAACTCGTGAGGGTACCTCGCCTAACTGCCTAACATCTCAAGTTTATTAGATCTCCTGCTGCCAGGTCGGTGCCCAAGGCTTGAAGATCTACACTACTGGGTATGCCGCTTGTGATTCTGATTTATACTGATGTGATTCTGATGTATACTGATATATACTCTCCACATCTGTACTGCCACTAAATTTGTTATCTGAGTTTAGGCATAACCACCATATACAGTACTCTCGTTCAGGGCTCACCTGTCGGCTTGGTCCAACGTATCTAGGAGCCGAAGTGAGTACAGCGACTACCAGTTTCACGGATATCCTAGCTGGTATACTGGCCCCTTCAACCTCACAACTCATAACTCACGACTTAACAGATTTGCCTCAACGCTTATGTTCTCCCTTTCCCACTGCTGTTAAGTCATTTTGCAGATCGTGAAGGGTGTGCTAAGACCCAGTGTAGGGACCCGCGAATCTCATAGAATGGCTGACCGGGACTCCAAGCTGTTGCACAAACGAAACAAAGGTGAACCCTCTCAATCAGATTCACCCATCAAGCCGAAATCAGACCTAAACAGTACACTAGATTTGATGCTCAAAAAACTGGCCGATGTCCATGATTTAGCCAAGTCAACCAAACAAACTACGGATACTATACAGCTGGAGAATAACGGCCATTAGAGCGGATATGAAGACGGTCAATAATAGACTTTCAATGGCTGAACAGAGGATCAGTGATGTGGAAGACATTGCAACTAAATCCTGTAATGAAGTAAAATCCCTGAAGAATACGACATCTATGCTTCTGAGACAGACGGCTGAACTTGAAGATCGCAACCGCAGAGGTAATATCCGCATTCTTGGTGTTCCAGAAGGCTCGGAGGACGCCTTGGGCTCCTGTCTAGCTTTTTTAGAGGACTGGATTCCTAAGTTTACTGGCATCACATTTGGCAAACATTTTGAATTAGATCGAGCACACAGAATTCCGTCATTTAAATCCTCATCAAGATCGCTCGTTCGTCCAATTATATGTAAACCTCTGAGGTTCCAGCATGTAGAATCTATTCTTAGTTATGCCCGGAAGAACCGCCAACTCATTTGGAATGGTCACAAGATTATTTTTACCCAAGACTTCTCAAAGCCAACCGTAGATACTCGGAGGGGATTTCTGGCCCTACGGGACAAACTAAGGAGCAAAAATATCCAGTTCTCCTTTGTGGGCCCTACCAAATTCAAGATCATGGATGGTGGAAGACATCTCTTTTTCAATGATCCCAGGGATCTTGCGAACTATCTAGAAGGTCCGCCTACTCAGGACATGGACTCATCACAGCTTCCTGTCATTAAGAGAAAGTCCTCTCCAGGTCCGGCCTAACGCTAGTCTTGGTTCCATTGTACTCTTAACATAGTATTTTCCCACTAGTTATTTTGCATTGTATTTACTCAGAATGAGTCTCCTTATCTCTAGGTTGTTTCGAGCGAGATTGAAAATGGTCCTGTTTAGGTTTGTCCATTAAGCCGGAGGTTGGGTCATTCTCCTTTTAATATTGGGGAGGTCTGCATATGATCTGATTTATGTTGTTCCCTCTGGAGACCGGGTGGTCACTCCTGTCGTCGCACCTCCCACATGCTAAGTATTCAGGTTGGGGTGGGGAGGGAGGGGGGTGTGGGGTTTGGGTTGAGAGCGACCAGGGTATACAAAATGTTCCGAACTATTTCATCTGTGATTCCTTGGCTACTCTCCTTCTCTTTATCTTTTATCTACTCTTTATCTTTTTCTATTCTTACTTTTTTCTTCTCTCTACGAGTCTGTTGTCCGGAATCCCTACCACAGCTTTTAGGGCGTGAGTTCATGGCTTTTCATGTTAATATGCTACTGATGACATACAACATTGATGATTGTCTTTTGAGGTCTGTTACGTGGTCTTTCTACCAACTGCACACATTTATAGGTCGATGGCTGTTTTTTCTGGGTTTGCTACATAAACTTATCTCTGATGGCTACTAATAGACCTGGTGTATTATCAAGTGACTTGAAGCTAGTGTCCCTAAATGTTAAGGGACTAAACCATCCTGTGAAAAGACGCAAAATATTTGAATACTTGGCCAGGACAAAAAGTGATATTATTTTGCTACAGGAGACGAAGCTCTCTGAAGACGATAATAAGCTTATTAAATGTAACTGGGTTTCGCAATTGGCATGTTCTCCGGCAGACAAAAAGAAACGTGGCGTCATTACCCTGATCTCAAGGTCTGCTAACATATCACTAGAATCCTATACACATGATGACGACGGTAGACTTTTGATTACACACTTGAGGAAAGGCGAGGATCCATGTGGTTAATATATATGGCCCTAACTCGGATGACCCTTCTTTTTGGTCTGGTATTTCGGACCAGTTGGACAGCATTCCCCAGGATGATCTCATGGTAATGGCAGGTGACTTTAACTTACCGTTGGACCCGATTATTGATAGGCATTCTAACTGTCATTATCAACCTACGAGCTCGCACGCCATACTCAAAACTATTTGCTCTAAATTTAATCATAAAGATCCCTGGAGGCTCCAGCATCCAGACACAAAGGACTTTACCTTTTATTCGGCCCCTCATAATTCCTATACTAGGATTGACTATATTCTTATTCCTGGGTCTTATACCCGCTTAATTGAGTCTACAGACATAGCCCCTAGGTTGGTTTCCGACCACTCATGTATTGCCCTTAAATTAACAGGATGTCATAAAGAACAAATCCCCAAAGATGGCGGTTTAACACTGATGTATTGTCAGATCCTGAGGATAGAGGGAAGATTGCGGAGGCTATTACGGATTATCTTAGTTTCAACAAGGTAACTGATACCAATATAAATAACCATTGGGATGCCTTAAAGGCGACCATAAGGGGTCTAATTATTGCATTCAAAACAAAAATAAATAAACGCATGAACCTAGGGCTACTTCAACTTGAACAAGAAATTAGGCGCCTGGAAGCCGCCCATGTCGCCTCCTTGCATGATTCTAATATATTGCTGTCACTGACGCAAAAAAGTATGAATATAATAAATTATTAAGTGAGCGTGCGGGAGTGTGGGCTAATAAATTTAAAGCATTGAATTTATGTGAGGCCAATAGGGCAGGCAAACTTCTCGCTTCATATCTCAAACATAAACAAAACCAGCACGTTATATCTTCGATCAAAGACTCCAATAACCAAACTCACACGAAACATAAAGACATCCTTAACACATTTAAAACTTTTTATCAGGACTTATATAAGAACGATCAGGCCTTTGACAAGGAGGGGTGCACCAGATTTCTCCGTAGCCTCAACTTACCACGACTTTCAGAAGTCGACGCAGCCATGTTAGGAATGGAAATCAATAGCTCGGAAATAGAGAAGGCGGTCAAGTCTCTGAAGGATAATAAGGCTCCTGGGCCTGATGGTTTCACTGCATCCTTTTACAAGTCTTTTCTTAGTTCAATTAGGTCCTACTATGAAACAGGTTTTTAATCATATTGCTACCGAAGGAGGCACGCCAGACTCTATGTCGGAAGCTAATATAGTTGTTATTCCAAAGGAAGGAAAAGGCCCTACTCAGCCGAAAAACTATAGACCTATTTCACTCATTAACGTGGATTGCAAAATCTACGCTAAAATTCTTGCGGTCAGACTTAATTCGGTCCTTCATAAATTAATAAGCAGCTCTCAGGTAGGGTTCCTACGCAATCGTCTGTCTAATGACAATACGCGTTTATTCAGCCATGTTTTAGAAAATGCCGCAACTAAAAACGATCCTTCTGTCGCCATCACATTGGATGCCGAGAAGGCTTTCGACAGAGTTTCTTGGGCTTTTTTAGACCGCTGCCTACATTTCTTTAATTTGGGTAAGGATTTTGCCAAGATGGTTATGTCTCTCTATTTAAAACCGACTGCCCGCATTGCCGTAAATGGCTCACTTTCTGAGGCCTTCTCTCTTTACCAGGGTACCAGACAGGGTTGTCCTTTGTCTCATCTCTTTTCCTGTTGGCATTGGAACCCCTTATTCAGGCAATTAAACTCAATCCGGATATTAAGGGACTCGATATTAATGGCGTTCAAGTCAAACTGGCCGCATACGCGGATGACATTTTAATAGTAACAGAACGCCCAAACTCTTCAATTTTAGCCCTGATGGATACTATAGCATTATACTCTATTCATTCGGGGTATAAATTCAATAGAGATAAATCCGAAGTTAAACCACTAAATGTGTTTTGCACTAGTGATGTGTTAGGGGACTCTGGTTTAACGTGGCAACCTGGTTACATCAAATATTTGGGGATTGTATTTGGCAATAATATTATAGACACTTTGCACCAAAATGAGAAGGTGCTACTGGAGAAAATTAAGAAGCTTTTGGACTCTTGGTCCCCGAAATTTATTACGTGGTGGGGAGAATCGAGACTGTGAAGATGATGGTCACCCCTCTAGTCAATTACCTTATAAGTATGCTCCCGCTTATACTGACAGACACCTTTCATCATAAACTAGACACTCTTTTAACATCCTTTCTCTGGCGTGGGAAAAAAGCTCGAATTAGCATTAAAAAACTGAGGCTTGACAAAGCTTTAAGGGTGTGAATTTAGCGGATTTCCGACTTTACCAGTATGCCTTTTGGCGAAACAAGGCTCTCTTTGGGTTTCCCCACTAGCGATTACTCACCTGTCTGGCTGGAAGTAGAAAGGGCTCTCCTCAACAATATAAACCATCTTTCGACTCTTACAGCCAATCGTCTCTGCCCCATCCACTCTAAGTCTATTTTTAAGAACACTAAAATAGCTCTCTTGAAAATCGATAAGACCATGGAGGTCAGTATTAGGGGCTCCAACATGGAATCGTTATGGTTTAATAACAAACTACTTTACAATGGTAAAACTCTCTACTTTGAATCCTGGTGCACTAATGGGGTGTTCTTTCCCCATCAGTTGGAAAACGCCTCGTACCCAATTACGTTCTCTGAACTTCAAGCTAGATATAAGCTAGCTGATATTGAATTTTACAATTTTCTGAAAGTAAGGACTGCCATTGCGAAATCCAAACTGTCTCCCATCTCACCGTCATTGCCTTTATTTGTAACAAAAATTAACAAACTTGGCCATCAGGTTTCCCAGATCTATAAACTCTTGCGTCCCAAATCTTCAAAGCTTAATGTTAAGGTAGTTGATTATTGGAATCTGCTTTCTTCTGCCCCGTTAACTGAACATTCGTGGTCCTCACTATGGAACTCAGTTTCTCGCAACAAGATTTCCCGGTTCTTTCCCAAACTAAATATTGGTTAATGCACAAAGCGTTTTGGACACCGTCTAGGTTGTTCTCCATGGGGATTCGGGAAGATGATTTGTGCTGGAATTGTAAACAAGACAAAGGTGACTTAGCCCATCTTATTTTGCATTGCTCAGCAGTGAAACCTTTCTGGGACAAGGTATACTTATTTTTGTATAAATTGTTTAAATGTACACTGTGTAGAGATTTGCCAACCTTGGTAGCTGCTTTTTTACAGGTGGATCTGCCGTCGGAGGATGACAGAGCTCTCCTCGATCTTCTGTTAATCTCTGCGGTAAAAATGATACCCACCAACTGGAAAGATACCAGTAAGTCTTCCTATGAATGTTGGATGAACTGGGTCATTCACCTCAGGGGGCAGATAATCTTACTCTTCAAAATTCACCTTGGAAATCTTCAACGAGGAAAATGTGGTCTACTTTGGACAAGTATTTTGACTCTCATAAACCACCGTGAGATTCATTAGGTTGAGCGTCATTCTCTAACACAGGTGTTATAAGTCATCGTTGGGTACTCATATGCCATGTAACTCTTTGCATTATGTTATGTATGGGGCTCTGGACTGTCTCTTTCTCCCCTCTCTTCTGGGTTTCTATCTCTTTCTCTTTTCTATCTTATCCTTTTTCTCCTTTTCCTATTTTCGATGTATAGGAGGTTAGTTCTTTCTAGCCCATTGTTGAGACACATATGTATTGCCTGCAATTGTAAGGAGGCTCCTTTGTTGTTCATTGATATGTGGTCCATTGATATGTTCATTGATATGTGCTTATTGCTCTAACCTCGCCAAGTCATCAGTTTCTATTTGATGATCTTCTCCTTTCATATAAATGAATAAAGATCATTTGAAATAAAAAAATCAAATAAAAAAAAGAAGTTTGGGGAGGGGGCTGGCAGGAAGTCTCTGTTCGCCCTATCACACAGCGACACATCACTTCTCTGCCCCTGCTCCCTCCTTCCTGCCCAGGCCTCTGGGTTTGTTCAAGATGGCGTCGTCCAGGGTCTCCTGCCACATCGTCTCTGAAAGCCCCTTCCCCCCCCAGTGCTGCCTTCACCCTGGTGCAGCTTGGTGCCTGGCACCCGGTGACAGCTGCTGATGGATTAGCCTGTAGCTCCACCCATCTTCTCTCCTTGGAGGGAAGGTCTTCGCTCTTGGAAGAAAGGTCATTAATCTAACCTGCCAGGGCCAGACCCCAGCCAGGCCCTGGTTATGAGCTGACTCAGAAAAATATGACATTTCTGGATGACCCAAAAGCAGTACAAATATGACTTTGGACTCTGCAGAATACTTCTTCTCACACCCGTTACAGTTGACTTTGGTGCGTGTCTGGAATTTGTAGGCGCTAGGAAAGTAAAACTAGCCCATGTGCTCCCTATCCCCATAAGAGACAAGCATTGGCATAGCCAATAGGTCTCGCCTTTGGGACCTTATAAGTATTTAGTTATGCAGCACAATATCCTTACTGCAACAACATTAATTGTTGTATGGCTAAACACTTATAAGGTCCCAAAGGCGAGACCTATTGGCTTGATTGGTTACTCCACCATGCAAGCCCAGCTAAAGATCAGTATCTGCTCAGCTGCAGACCACTCACATACTAACTCCACACATACCTACATTCTGGACCAGGAAAGTGGGAGATTTTGGGAAAAAAATAGGGGTAATGTATTTTCCCCATTTGCTTCTATTGAAGCAAAGGCAATTTTTCAGGCTGGAGAGAGCTAAAATAAAGCCATTTTCGGCTTCAAAAATTGGGAGTCTCCCACCTGAATCGCGTCTGTTGGCATGTATGATACTCTACCAAAATATACTTGTTTTAGATTCCTACTTTGATATTCCCTTCTATAGTGCTTAGAAGCGACACCAAGCTGATGGAAGTGCTTCAAAACAAATACTATAGATAAATAAATTCCAAGCAAGAGTCAACCACGCTGCTTGTATAAGCACTTGTAAAAACAGTACCGACCAACAGACAGAAACCGTGCCATGCTGTGTACATCACTGGCAGGGACCGAGGGAAGCGTAAACAACAGCAGTCCGTGTCAGAACCCACGGTCTAAGAGTATGTCAATGAAAAGGACTAGAAGATGCCACAAACATCTGGGGGCGTGTCTTGACGTAGACAGCTTTTCTCTACCTGGAACAATGTTTACCAAATGTGAAGTAAAAAGGGAAATTATTAGCAAATGCGCATTCCACAATACTTACTCCTAAAGGAAGGCAAGCGACTGAAAGCTCAAGCGTGAAGCCTGGCTCTGTTCGGCATCCTCTTGGATCTTTGAGCCCAAAACGAGCCGAGCTTTCACGTCACTTATGCCTGCCGCCCATGCTGTGATCTCATGCACAAAAAATTTAAGATAAAGTGACTTTTGATGTGTGAAGTGAGTGCAAAAGAGGGTGATCTAGAGGCTGAATGGCACAGCGTGAGACCAGAAGGCCTGGGATCAATCTTAGCTTCCCTGCTTTTCCAAATTGTGTGTTCCTGGGCACATATTTTATTTCATCGCGCCTCCTTTTTGTTGTTCATTATAATGTATGAGAGCAGCTTCAAATAATGGCGTAGAGATGGAGTGGGCGGCAATAAATACGGATGAGCTCCTCTGCGAGTGCTCCCCCCTCTAGAGTGATAAATTGGGTAACTGCTTAAGTCACTCACGCCCCCCGGAAGTTCACGGATCCTTCCTCCTTCCTTGCCAGCTTTCGCATCTAGCTTTACGGTGGAGACGCTGTAGCATGCTGTGATCCTGGGCAAATACATTAATCTCCCCTTGCCTGTAACGGGAATATGTGTCTGTAATTCAACGGGTGCCCATGTAAAGCGCTCTCATACAAGTCGAGTTTGCGCTATATATAACTGCTAAAAGCTATATAAAACTGCTAATAAAAAAAAAATACGAACTTCCACTTACATAAGTTAACTGTAAATTATATATTTCGAAATGCGTGTGTACTTCGGCATGGTGGAGTGGATAAGGTTGAGCAGCCGGTGATGTACACAGGGTCGGGGTGAGAGAAAAACGAGCGCGAGTGCTCCCCCTCTAGAGTGATAAATTGGGTAACTGCTTAAGTCACTCACGCCCCGGGAAGTTCACGGATCCTTCCTCCTTCCTTGCCAGCTTTCGCATCTAGCTTTACGGTGGAGACGCTGTAGCATGCTGTGATCCTGGGCAAATACATTAATCTCCCCTTGCCTGTAAAGGGAATGTGTCTGTAATTCAACGGGTGCCCATGTAAAGCGCTCTCATACAAGTCGAGTTTGCGCTATATATAACTGCTAAAAGCTATATAAAACTGCTAATAAAAAAAAAATACGAACTTCCACTCACATAAGTTAACTAAGTTATATATTTCGAAATGCGTGTGTACTTCGGCATGGTGGGGTGGATAAGGTTGAGCAGCCGGTGATGTACACAGGGTCGGGGTGAGAGAAAAACAAGCGCGCGCCTCAGCTGTAAGTTAAAAACAAGCATTGGCCGCGCGGCCGTGAAAGTAACGTGGCCGTGAAAGCGAAAGTTATGGCAGGGACGCGCTCTGTGCTGGGGGAGGGGCAGACCGAGGTGCTTGGGAGAGCAAGGCTTAATGAGCCATGAAAGCCACATGGCGGCTGCGCGCGTGCCCGCGCTCGTGAACGCAAGCTTGAGGTTAGGAAAAGATTGTGGTAGCACTTTGAAAAGCCACTAACTAAATGTCTCGCAGAGCAGCGCATGCGCTGGCTCAGCGAGACCTAAAAAATGGAATAAACACTGTAAAGCACACTGACTTTCCCTGGCATGTTTCTTCCCACTGTATAAAGCCTATTCCATGTCACCACCCAATTCTGCATAAGTCCTGCCACACCATTCACTTTGTAGCTGCTCCTGGACTGCGCACGCCAGGAATCTCCCCTGCGCAGCCCGTACACGTGTGCACACGCATGTACACATGTGTCTGCATGTAACTAGCCCGGTGCCCTTTACCCCTGCTGTGGCGCAGCGGCCTGGTCAAGCCAGGGGGACACCAGTAAAATCCCCATGCAGTCTCTTTCATTATGAGTTCACTGTGGGTGAGTCCCAACTTATGAGGCTCCCCCACAGTAAAAGCTCAACAATTAGGTGCTCAAATAGCGAAAAATCCGGGCGGCCCATAGTGTCAGAACCACCTTCTAACACACGCCGCGCCCAGCTGATTCCTACAGGGAAGAAGTAGCCACTCTACATGGGTACACTTCCCGTAGTCAGCGATAACTAGTTATAAGGGGTTCTGACCAGACCCCCCTTACTCACCAGTTATCCGCTCAGACCACCTACTCCTCCCATCCATGAAATCTCCACCCATGACAGGGATCCCAGACTACCCTAAGAACCCTCCGGGCTCTAGGTTAGATACCTCTAGGTCACTCATGGTCTACATGGACTCAGCCTCACTAGGCTCACCTTTGCCCTTGGGCATGCAACACTATGCCTACCACTTCTCTGGACAAGGGTACAGTGCCTCAGCACCGATGCGGTCTTCTGGGATAGGTCTACATCCCATCCCCGGGGTCCCTAGCTGGTCTCCCTTCCGGAGTTTGTTCCAACCAGTACCCTCTCTCCGTTTGGTCCTTGCACCCCAAAGATGCAACCTCTCTGGACCCTCACCCTGCCGCTGGGGTCATTCAGCTGCCACCACCCTTTCGGGATGACTGTCTTCCCTAAAGAAAGCACAGCCACTCGTGCTTTCCCCACACAGAAAAGCACCTTTGGCCACTGGCCTGGCTCCCTGATAGGACCTCAGACCGGCCTCACTACCACACTGGCAGTGCCAGGGAGGAACACTGAGGGTGCCTCGTCAGACATCCTACAGCTCATTCCCCCCGTCAGTAGCTCCACACGGAAACTACCCCGGGAACCTAGACCCCTTCCTTGTTCTCCGCTGCGAGAACAGGGCCTATGCACCCTTCACTCCGAGAGGCGCGCTCTCCTCCCGGAGTACCCTTAGAGAGCCTGTGGGCCCCGAGTTAGCTACACCCAGGCCCACCTCTCATGGCTCTCCCCGGTCTCCCTGCAGCGCCTTGGGAGACCGTGCAGGGACCCACCTGATCCCTGGATGGCCTGCACCACCCCTTCTGAAGAGCAGGGTCCCTTCACTTAAGATAGGCCCCACCTGCCTTCAGGGTAGTACTACCACACTCAGCCAGGGACCCTAAAGATCCCGGCTAGGCCTGCACCACCCTCCTCTGAATCACAGGGTCCCTTCACTTAAGATAGGCCCCACCTGTCTTCAGGGCGGTACTACCTCCATCAGCCAGGGACCCTAAAGATCCCGGCTAGGCCTGCACCACCCCTTTGGGAAACACAGGGTCCCTTCACTTAAGATGGGCCCCACCTGTGTTCAGGGTGGTACAACCTTGCAGAAGTCCACCTCCTGCATCGAGCTAGGGGAACACCCCCATGCTCCTGGTCCTGGGGTCCAAGCCCCACAGGACCTACCTGACTGGTCACCAGCTAGGCATCGCCCCAGCCACCACTTCAGGTTCACAACACCAGCTCCAGAATGACATCCTGTTGCTTCCTTGGGTAACCACTTACCCGACCCTGACACCTCAGGGTCCACCACTAACCCTTCACCTGGAATCTAGGGAGTACATCACCCCCCCTCTGATCTCCACTGGGTCAGTTACCTAGCCCACCTAGGGTACCTAGGGGCTACCACTACACACCCTCACTCAAGAACTACCCTCCTTTGGGGCCACCCACTACCATGGGCCACCCCTGGGTTGCTCACCCCCGCCAGTTAACCTGGGGGGCCTGCCGGGCACATAACTCTACCACACCCTCCTCCCACCGTGGGACAAGTTTCTTGGGGTCCCCCATCATGGGAACCCCTGGGGTGTTACTACCCGGGGTAAAGAAACCTCCTGCCCCACCCTTCCAGTGGTTTTGGCCTGCGCCAATGGGAAGAAACTTTTAGCGGGGGAAGGATATCTGGGGCCTCTTCCGTGGAAACCCTCCCTGCCCTTAAAAAACACGGGAATCTCCCAGGACCCCTACCTCTCCTGTCCCCCCAAAGGTCAATCCACCCCTACACCCCCATCTGTGATGTAGGTATCAGTTGATGTCCCTATCTCTTGAGGAGACACCCTCCTCATGCAGGTTTAGTGTATGTAGTGTTAGTGTTCAAAGGTGTTCAATATGGCTTAGAACATTTGTATGCAATAATTTCCTGGAAAGCACCATCCCGCTAGCACATGAAAATCAACTTAACTCAGTCCTATCAATACAGTTTACATTTAAACCATAATATCTTCACATGACATATATGTGCGCGGGGCTTTCTTTTCCCATACTTTTAGTTCACATAACCAAAACTTTGAACCCTTCTCAGAGCCTTGTGCTCTTCCATTTGCTCATTACTGCATAGGTAATGTGTGGCAAAACTGGACTTATCAAATGCTATAAATGCTCACCAGAATGGGATACTATGTTTCCCGCCGCTAGACACCAATGTTGGAAAACGAGGCAGTATCTGTGAGGCCTGCACAAATAACATGACTACATTTGTCCTTCACTGGGAACCAAACACCCAATTGTAGCGCCTGACTCTCAGAGGGTAGCGTTGCAGAGCAGTCTGAGGCTTACTCAAGGGAGGTGGTGTGGGCTAGTAATCGCCATTACAGGTGCGCAGAGATAACACTCAATAATTGATTGTCCAGTCTGTACTTTGCTTTATAAAAGTAAGAATACATTTATTAAACACACACACTACTCAATACTATGCACCAATTTACAAATATACATAAGCTGTTGTAATTACTTTGTAACATTGCATAACATCTCCACCCCTCCCGTAGAGGGGTGGGGTCTAGTACCACCTCTCCTATGCCTGCACATCATCTCGCCCCCTAATGCAGTGTGTTGAACATAACCTGGAGCGAGGGCCCTGCGCACTGGCACCATCCCAGTGGCGACCCACCCCATTATCTCAACGAGCATTAAAAATAGGTACACCCTGACTGAGCATCTCATATTGTCCATACAGTATGCACCCTTGCATCTTCAGGGCTAACAGTCTGGGTTGTTCTTCACTTAAGCGCAGCAGCAAGAATACATGTTTAAGCATCACTCTAGAATGACAGTGCTCATCACCTTAGTTGATCATTATAATGCATTGCAATTAAAGCCCCTAAAAGGCATCACAGATGAAATCACAGGATTAGGTATATACAGCCAGACACCCTAGCAGGAATGTCTGGCAACATAACCCCACTTTGCTTATGACATCACCTTACACAGGTACTTCACATTTCACATGTGACCTTCAGTCCCTCTGAAAGGAATAACGTTAATAAATGCACAACAAGTGCAATTACACCTCTTCATCTCCAGGGGATGCCCTTCTACAGACATCCCCAGCTCAGTCCTTCGTCCCATGGTGCACTTCTCACTCCTCTTCCAGCTGTAGAACAAACGTTCCAGCCCGGAAGAGTTAACATGCTGGCTGAGCCCTTGAGGGGTTATTCTTTTCAAGTCCCCATGAGACTTAGAGAGGGACTTCCATTTCCGTGGCTGGGGGAGACTGCGCTTCTCCAGCAGCTCCCCCTGCCCCTTGTCACACATGTGGTGGTGACCCCGTTCTCCTGGGGCCACCACAAGCAGTAAAAATGCTGATTTGCCCTTGCAGGCCGGTCCTGGCCCGCAAGGCAGTATGGGAGTTCCTGCATATGGGAACAATGGCTATCCCGCTGCTCCGGGGAGAGCCGCGATGTGGGCCTCCGGACGCTGGGGACCTTCGTTGGAGGGTCCGGTCCCACCCGGACCCCCAGGTACGTGCTACGGCTCAGGGAGCCCACCCACGGCCGCTCAGGCCCATTTTTGGGAGCCCGGTCCCACCCGGGCCCCTTTGTGCGTGTACGGGGTCCCGGTCCCACCCGGGACCCCCGCAGGCTCTCGAGGATGGAGGGCAGCCCGGGGAGCCCACCCCCGGCTGCCCCCGCCGGCCAGCACCGTCGCGTGCTGCCGCGGGAGCCGGCTTGGCACTTCTGGTCTGCCCGCTCCCGCGGGCAGACGCGTCTTCTTCCTCCGGTCCGGCTGGACCTCGGGGGAGTGCGACAGCACTCCCCCGGCCTCCTCCCTCTCTTCGGGGCCCGGGGATGGGGTCCCGGGCCCCCGGACATCTTCGGGGGGGTCGCGACGGCGCTCCCCTCCATCCCTGTCACTTCGGGGCCCGGAGATGGGGTCCCGCGCCCCTCCTCCTCTTCACGGGGAGTGCGACGGCGCTCCCCGGCTGCGCTTCGTCGGCGGGGGCCAGGGTGGGCTCCTGGCCCCTCCGTGGGGGATATCTTCACGTGGAGCGTGACGGCGCTCCCCAACTTTGCTTCGGGGCCCGGGGATGGGATCCCGGGCCCCTAAAGACCTCTTCGCGGGGGGCGCGACGGCGCTCCCCGCCCGCCCGCCTCCATCTTCGGCGGGGGCCAGGGTGAGCTCCTCGCCCCCCTGCAGGGCATTTTCACGGGGAGCGCGACGGCGCTCCCCGGCTTCCCTTCTGCTGGGGCAGCCCCCGGGGACCTGACCCACCCCGTGGGCATAGTTGAGACCTGCGGCGGAGTCCCACGCGCTTCGTCGTCGGTCCACTGAGGGGTCAAAGGTCGCCTACCTTCTGGGGGGCATATCTCGGCCCCCAGGTGGCCGATTTTCACAATTTTCGTCTCTCCTTGCTCCTCTTGGCCAGCCCCAGCCACTGGGGACACTCTCCTTCGCCCTCCTGGTCTCAAGGAGGGTGCATTCAGCAGGGAGCTGTCTTCACTGGCTCCCTGCGCCAGCTTTTCGCCGGGCTCTCCTCCGGGGCCTCTCTTCTTCCTGCGCAGAGGCCCCTGCTTCTGCGCACAGGTCCTGGTCTCTTCTCCTGGCGCTGTTCAGGATCCTGGGATAGTCAGGGGGTTCCTCCTTCCAACTGCCCATTGCGCCAGGCTCCAGCACCTTCTGCCTCAGCAGACCACACCCCAGAGAGAGCTTCTCTTCCTGTGCAAGTTCTTTTAAGAAGTTTGGGGAGGGGGCTGGCAGGAAGTCTCTGTTCGCCCTATCACACAGCGACACATCACTTCTCTGCCCCTGCTCCCTCCTTCCTGCCCAGGCCTCTGGGTTTGTTCAAGATGGCGTCGTCCAGGGTCTCCTGCCATATGGTCTCTGAAAGCCCCATCCCCCCAGTGCTTCCTTCACCCTGGTGCAGCTTGGTGCCTGGCACCCAGTGACAGCTGCTGATGGATTAGCCTGTAGCTCCACCCATCTTCTCTCCTTGGAGGGAAGGTCTTCGCTCTGGGAAGAAAGGTCATTAATCTAACCTGCCAGGGCCAGACCCCAGCCAGGCCCTGGTTATGAGCTGACTCAGAGAAATATGACATTTCTGGATTACCCAAAAGCAGTACAAATATGACTTTGGACTCTGCAGAATACTTCTTCTCACACCCGTTACAGTGGACTTTGGTGCGTGTCTGGAATTTGTAGGCCCTAGGAAAGTAAAACTAGCCCATGTGCTCCCTATCCCCATAAGAGAAAAATGGAATAAACATTGTAAAGCACACTGACTTTAACTGGCATGTTTCTTCCCACTGTATAAAGCCTATTCCATGTCACCACCCAATTCTGCATAAGTCCTGCCACACCATTCACTTTGTAGCTGCTCCTGGACTGCGCACGCCAGGAATCTCCCCTGCGCAGCCCGTACACGTGTGCACACGCATGTACACATGTGTCTGCATGTAACTAGCCCGGTGCCCTTTACCCCTGCTGTGGCGCAGCGGCCTAGTCAAGTCAGGGGGACACCAGTAAAATCCCCATGCAGTCTCTTTCATTATGAGTTCACTGTGGGTTAGTCCCAACTTATGAGGCTCCCCCACAGTAAAAGCTCAACAATTAGGTGCTCAAAAAGCGAAAAATCCGGGCGGCCCATAGTGTCAGAACCACCTTCTAACAACCGCGTTACGCAGATCCTGGCGGATAAGGGCGACGTCCGATCTAACCTCTCCAATTTTGGCCTTCAGCGCCTCCCGGGACTGGGTTATCGCCGCCAGCAATGACGCATTATCCGGCCCGGCAGGGGCTGAGCCCGACGTTTCAGGCGCATGAGCATATCGATCCAGGGTGCTCTGCTTCTAAACTTTGTCCCTGGTCATCGTAAGGACGTCGAATAGATGAGGGCCCAGCAGGGCGAGCTACGGTAACGCCAAAGAGATGCAGCCCCAGACTCTCAGCTCCGGTCACCACTCGTAGGCAGCGTCAGCCACTGCGTCCCGTGTCCCATGTCGATGAGGCGGGAAGACAGGCCCCGTGGCAGTCCTCAAACAAGCCGCACCGGGACTAACCCGGCCGCCTCCGCGCACAGGTGCCCGATAGCCCCCCTAGTGGGTGTCACCCATCCGCCTGTCCACCGCACGGGCCCCGGGCAAAGCGCCCCCTGGCGGGGTTCAGGAAGAGGTCTTGCTGGTAGGTATATGGATCCCCGGCCACGAAGAGGCCCCGCCCGGGACCCTCAGCCAAGTGCCCCACCACCAGCCTGGGTCACTACACCGCCGCAGCCTCCGGCACGCACAGTCACTAGTCCCAGCCAGCAGCAATGAGGAGGAAGGGCGCAGGAGACAGCCAGGAGCCCCGGGAAGCGGACCGTCAGGGGGAACCCCAAGTATGCTACATCGTAGTCAAACGGGCCACTCCAAAGGCCCCCCCGCCACCGACCTCCCCCGAGATGCAAGGCACTCACCGCCGTGTAGGTCCGGGGTCCACCGCCGGAATTCACAGTGCGCCACCGGGGCCTGGCAGCATCCAGCGCCACCACCCGTGCACAGCCAGGGCAGAGGAGCTGATTTTCCTGAAGGGGGCCCCCCACTGATCACGATCGGGCCCCCTATGTATCAGCCAACAGCCAAGGGCCCCGGCGCAGTCCCAGCCGATTCAATATGGCCGCCCGCCCGGGAGAAATGTTGCCGCTCAGCCGGTCCCAGCAGGTCCTCAGGGCGCGGGCGCCGCCGGCGTCAAAGCGACTGCCCCCAGCCGCAGCGAAGAAAGATTAGGGTGGCCCGACCGCCCGGAGCTCCTCTCGTCCTCCTGCAAGCTCCAGGGGGTAGCGCCAGGCCCCTGATCAAGGCTGACCCCAGGCGGCGGCCGCGCAGTCGCGATCCGCGGCAGAAAGCCAAGCCCCGGTCCGACGGCCACCAGCCTCCAAATGCGGGCACCCTGCTGCTCCTCGCCGGTATCGGCAGTCTGTGGGAGGGTTGGAGGGGGTTATTATGCCGCCAGCGCCCAGGATAAATGAAGGATGTTGGTCGAGCCCACGGAGCTTGTCTAGGAAGCGTCCGCCATGTTGGACCTCCTGACCACGCCCCCACTTTTCTCTTTTTTTTGTAAACACATTCAGGCTTCCTTTAGGGAAAACAGTCTGCATTGGAGAAAAAAGCTTGCCTTGTTTAAAAGCAATGACAGACATAGTGGCCTGCTGACCCCAGCAGGCTGCCCTCCCTGTGATGGCAGCGAATGGTAGTGGGTTACAAGTTGAAACCTACCTCTTTAATATTCATACGGTAGGTCGAATTGCCACCCATGGCGATTTGATATTTTATGAACGGACCTATTAGTACATATGTTAGTCCATAAAATACAGTTGGACTCTGTAAAAGTCGCTGTGCAAATTGTTACCATGTTTAGCAGATCAAATGTAAGTACATCGGCCTAATGTCCCTTTCTTAAGAGGGACTTAGAAACCTTTTCAACTTTTGACTTCCAGACTTACACCAGGACCAGTCCACTTGGTGCATTTGACCCAGGCTCCATCGTGGTTGGCCTGAAATTGCACTGTGGTCCTGGTCTATTGCGTCAATTGATTTACATTGGGCACTGTATTTTTCTTGGGACTTTCTCCACTTAAATCTTTAAAAGTTAATATCTCTAGTACCCCTTTTTCATATTTGTCATATGTTGTCAGTTTCTCTATTACTGTAAGTTGGAGTGGGGTTTTTATTGTATTGTGTCTTTGATTTTTTAACTGCTTTGTCACTTCAAAATGCTGTGCACATTTTCTTTAATTTAAGCGCTCTGCTCTTTGTAATAGCTGCCAGGAGTTGAGCCCAGGTTTTAATTATTGAAATCTTTGAATGAACTTTACAGGTTAGTGACTTTATTTCTTGTGGTGGACTTCCCTCCATCTCAATTAACAATTCGCGTTTTTACAGTCACCACAAGGAGAGCCACCATGGGGCGTGGGCCCTCCTTAGTAGTACCACCTGCAGGCCCCACCTTCCCTTGGTCACTCATCCTAGCAGCACCTGAAACAACTGAAAACGTCTTAATTGTGAAGGTGAATAGAAAGCCTCACTGCTGGTACCTTTGTTTCCTTGCAGAGCCCAGGCTTTGGTGCACTTTGAGAACACCCTTAACTGAAATGTTGCTGGCTGTAAGGGTCCTAGTAACCCACAGAATTTGGCACCCATGTATTCAGGCATTGAAAGAGGTGTGCGTTTTCCCCAAATAGTGTAAAATTCCCTAATGGATGGATTGGAAGCGGTGGATTTGTCAGGAGCAGATAATAAAAACCTAAAGAACTGTAATATAATTCGAACATGGTATTCAGACTGCTTCAATCTTTAGTATGAAAATAGTTTGTTTTTCACAGAAATTCTTATTTACATCACCGACTATGTTTTAAAGTTATTTCGAAAGCTCAGCCAGACTTTAGAATAATCCCAAACATGTTGCATATCTCTTTGAGGTCCGATATCTTGAATTCCAGAGTCCTCTCCAGCGAGGTATATATAATACATATAAAATATACTTATTGTTATGCAGAGCTGGTGCTTATTGGAATGAGGAGCCTCAGGATGCACTATAGTGTCAAAACAGGGAGAATCCAAAACTGAACAGCAGTTTCGGAATGCAACTGAAATGCAACGAATAAATACGGGAAGCCTTTAATTACAGGAAGTGTGCACGAGGGCTTGTGGTTTGCAGAGTCCAACATTGCATATGTTTTACTCTGAAACATGGAAATAACTGTTAATAAAATGATGCTCCTGTTCTTATATACAAGACAAATGCTATACAACAAGGGAAGTGCCCCATAACACATGAAAACACTGTCGGGCATACTCAGGGAAGTTCAAACAAGGCAGGGACTTAACCACTTTAAGGCATAGACCAGACCTAAATTCATCTTTTAGAGTCATCTTCTTAGAATCAGTCGGCATTACTCTGAAATACCTCAGCCACTCCTTGATGCCTCAGATATACACTAGAATTTCACTACCATTGCAAGACCAAATCATTGCTGAATAACATCTTCAAAATGATTTGCTAGTATTTGTTGTCACCTGCATGGTATACAGCCATGCTCCGCTGCCCTGAGTGCCAGGCAGCGTGTGTATTTGGTACCCTGACTTTTATTTTAGTCACTGTGTCACACCAGTTTAAGCATGTGTGCAGAGGCCTAGACATGTCAGTGACTATCCGAGATCCCAGACCATCTTGTGACCTGAAGGGGCACAGCAAGCATGCCTTCATAATTGACATAGGACTGCTGTGCCTGTCCTGGGTATCGCACATAAAGCGGTGGTGGCAGCACACCATGTTTACGGTCGACACTGCAGGGAAGCCTAAAAGCCTAACATGATTTAATGCAAAAATAGCAAGTATATAAGCGAAGCAATGAGAAACAATGACCAGAGCTTTTCGGCATTGTGTGGCAAGATGGTGGTCGCGTTCGGCCGCTCCTCCCCAGCTCGGAGGTCCATGCAGAACATTCTGCCCTGATTAATTACTGTCCTTGTGCATTTCTGTGGCAGGGCATTTGTCGACGTCAAGAAACAAGCATTGGAAATGCAATTGGTCTCGCATTTGTTTGTGTTGAAGCTATTGGCATTGTAAATGGCAATGTATTTTACTTATGTGTTATGGAGTGTATGTATGTGGTGTGTAGTGGAACTATGTGGGTTGGATTGGATTAGTTAGTTGTGTAATTGAGTGGAGTGTAGTTGTGTGGTTTGGAGTGGATTTGTGTAGTGGCATGGTGTGCTGTGGAAATATATGGTTAGCAATTTGTGGCATTCAGTGTAGTGGCATTATGTGTAGTGGGATTGTGTGGAGTGGTAACTTGTACAGTTTAATTATGTGGTGGGCAGTTGAATTTTGCGGCACGATGTGGAATTGTGTGGTGTGGATTGGATGTATGTGGTGTTGTGTCATTGTGTTGAGTTGCATTATGTGGTTTAGTGTTAAATTATGTGGTGTGGGTTGGAAATGTGTGGAGCTGAACTGTGTGGCATGGAACTTTGTGTATAGCTTTGCGTTTTTGGTGACAGAAAAGAACAAATAGGTAGGAGCTAAGCATCAGATCTATGAGTTTAAAAAAAAAGGAAAGAGTTGGAGCTATCGGCATTGTAAATGTAAATGTCTCTTACCTATGTGTTATGGATTGGAGTGGTTGTATGTGGTGTGTACCAATTATGTAGGTTGGATTGGACTTGTTAGTTGTGGGATTGTGTGGTGTGAAACTGTGTGGTGTGGATTTGTGTAGTGGAATTATGTGGTATTGTGTGGAGTTGTATTATGTGGATCGTAATTATGTATTTTTGAGTGTATTGGAATTATGTGGTGTGAGACTGTATGTAATGGAGTGTAAGTATGTGGAATGGTATTTTGTGTTGTGGAGTGTTATGTAGTGGAGTTTAAAGAAGACATCGTGTACAATTGAATGACTTTTAAAAAAAGAATTATCAAAAAATGTCTTCTAGTTTTTTTTTGTCCTTGCAATGCTGGCAACCTCCTCCTGCCTGTCGTAATGCTAGTTTGTTATAGCTTTTTTTTGTTATGCAGGGACATAAACAATAGGAGGGTAGAGATTGAGAAATAGTACCTGAATTACAACACGAGCAGCGGACGGACACTAGGAGAGAATCAACAGATGCCAGATTCTGAGGGCACACTGAGGTGGTGCTGAGTAATGCTGAAGTGGTGCTGAGGTGATGGTGTGCTGGTACAGATGTGATGCTGAATGAAACTCAGGTAGTGCTAAGTGATGCTGAGGTAGTTGTGTGCTGGTGTGTAGGTGATACTGAATGTTACTGAGGCGGTGCTGAGTGATGCTGAGGTGGTGCTTTGGCACTGAGTCATGCTGAGGTAGTGGTGCAGCGCTGGTGCTGTGTTGAGGTGATGCTCTGCTGATGCTGAGGTGGTGCTGCATGGGTGCTGAGTTGCTGCTGAGGTGGTCGTGGTGCACTGATGCAGAAATGATGCTGTGCTGATGTTTATGTTGTGCTGGTGCTGCTCCGATGCTGAGTTGGTGGTGAACTGATGAGGAGGTGATGCTGAGGTGATGAGGTGGTGCTGAATGATGCTGAGGTGGTGCTGAGTAGGGCTGAGGTGGTGCTGAGTGAGGCTGAGGTGGTGGTGGTGCGCTGGGTCTGAGGTGGTGCTGAGCTGGTTCTCAGGTGGTGCTGGGTGATGAGTTGGTGATGTGCTGAGGTAATGCTGCGCTGATGTTGAAGTGGTGCTGCATTGGCGCTGAGTTGCTGCTAAGGTGGGACTGCTTTGGTGCTGAGCTGGTGGTGATGCACTGATTCGGAGATAGTGCTTTGCTAATGCTGAGGTGGTGCTGAGTCATGCTGAGGTGGGACTGCTACACTGGTGCTCAGGTGGTGCTGAGCTGGTGCTCAGGTGGTGCTAAGTGATGCTGATATGGTGTTGTGCTGAAGAGGTGGTGCAATGATGTGGATATGGTGCTATGCAAATGCAGAGGTGGTGCTGTGCTAATGCTGGAGGTGGTGCTGAGTGATATTGAGGTGGTGCTGAGTGATGAGTGATGCCGTGGTGGTGCTGAGTGATGATGAGTGGTGTTGAGTTATGCTGAGGTGGTGGTGCTGCACTGATGCTGAAGTGGTGCTGCATGGGTCCTGAGTTGCTGTTGAGGTGGTGCTGCGCTTGTAGCGGTGCACTGATGCAGAGATTGTGCTGTGCTAATTATGAGATGGTGCTGTGCTGATGTGGTGCTGCACTGGTGCTGAGTTGGTGGTGCACTGAGGAGGTAGTGCCGTGCTGATGCCGAGATGGTGCTGCGCTGATGAGGAGGTAGTGCTGTGCTGGTGCTGAGATGGGGCTTTGCTGATGCTGAGGTGGTGGTTTTCAGGTGGTGCTGTGCTAATGAGGAGATGGTGCTGCGCTGGTGCTGCACTGATGCTGAGTTGGTGCTGCACTGGTGGTGGCTCACTGATGAGGAGGTGGTGCGGTGGCTCACTGATGAGGGAGGAAAGGTGTATTTTGCATGAGGAGACAACTTATTTTTGTGTTGAAAGGACAGGGTATGATCTCAGTGGCTTGAATGATTTGCAACATGTTTCGGATCAGATGGATATCGGGGCAATGAAAGTGATGAGATGGCTAATAGGATGCAACTTCGGGTCACAACTGTGAATATATGTGGTTTCAATGATGATGCCAAAAGACGTAAGATGGCTGAGGATTTAAAAAATTTGCGGGCTGACAATCTTTGTTTAAAGGAAATGCACGTGGAGGGCTCTAGGAAAAAATTGCTAAAGATCCTAGGATTTACCCTCATAGCATATAACATGAAGGAATGGGGTGGCTGTTTTAGAGCATAAGAAAGAATGTAACTTTAAGAGGTGCCTGGCAGATAAATATGAGAGGTGTGTAATTGAAGAATGTCACTATGCCAAGGGGGTTTTTACGATATGCTCTGTCTATGAGTCTACAATGGATGACCCGCGATATTCCATTTCCTGAATATTGAATTGGCTGTATAACCTACCCCGATGATAATATGTGATGATTTGAACATCAATGGGATTGGTGGGCTTTGTAATGTTGTACGGGTAAGTATGTTGGTCGCAAACCTCGAGGTTTTAAAGCACTGTCTCATTTGATAGAGGACAATTGGTTGGTGGATCAATGGCATTATATCAAAGCGCTTGGCCCGGGGATTACTTTTTTCGGTGCCTCATAGGTCTCATGCCCGGCTAGACTATTTTTTGGTCTCACATAATCCGGTGTTAAAATGTAAAATCAAAAAATTTCCCTGAGTTATGTCGGACCACAATCCGCTGGTCTTGGAGGTTTCTGTTCCTGGGAATGGAAGAATAGTACAAAGCTGGTCTTTCGAAAAGGGGATTGTTGGCCGATCAGAATTGAATTGCTCACATGAGCAAGTCGATCTCTGACTTGTTGGCCTTCTATTAGCCTAGCCAGCACACTTATTCTATAAGTGGCGTAGGCCACTCCTGCTGGAGGCAGTAGGACTCCCATTCCTGTCATCATGTTGTCCACCCATGCAACTGTTCTTTTGCGCCAGGCTGTTGTGTGCGCCTTGGATCCTATTTGTGACAGTGTGGTGAAATGCGTCATTTGTGGCAGGACAAAGGAGAGGTAGCAGCTGCCTTACCATCTGACTGGCAGGTAAAAGTATGCTGATCTGCCGCATACAAAGAACAACCACTTGTATCCCACTTATTCTGATGACAGTTTTAGGGGACCACTCTTTATCCTTCCCAAGTTGGCATAGTGAGGGCAGTTGCTATCACACACATTAATGTTCGGTTTCGGTGTTCCTGAGGAAGTTGGCTTTCCACACTGATCCAACTTGCCGCCCAGGATGTCATGAAAGGGAACAGGGCCTAACAATCCCTGTTGCTGGGCTAGCATGCAGTTGCAAGTCACAAGGGATGTCATGAAGCAAGCCTTGTGTCATATTGCCTTACAAGTTGTTTACTTTTAGCAGAGTACATCAGTGCACAAAAGTTCAAAATATAAGCTGTGCACGTTCTACAGGCCTAATCATCATTGACTATCACAGAACTGAGTAAGACAAAATGGTTTCTATGCATGACACAAAAATATAATTCTATTCAAGCACCTTATCCAATCACACCTCCAGGTCCAAACCAGAGCGATTCGAGTACACCCGCAACCCAGGGTACCTCACCCTTCAACAATCTGCCAGGCTCTAGTGTTGCACGGAAAGTATCCGCCAGTTTAGTCGCAGGCACCAAACGCAATGGAGGCTGGGATCTGTCCATATTGACGTCCGTAACACAAATAAAATCTCCACCCACTATTCGAACATACAGCAGCAAAGATGGAAGGAGGCGATACCAAAGGGGATGCTGGACGGTGCGTTAGAGCAAATCAAACACTCACCCCCAGTCAACTGATCTGGGTTTAATCCATCATCATTCTTTAGCTCACTCCACCACCCCAGTTCAGACATGGCCATATGCAAATCAGTCTGACCCTGTGCCTCATGGGTACAGTCCAGCCTGAACTGCCAAGCCATGTCTTCCCTGGACCGGAAACAAGCATCCTGGGACCGGTTTCTGGCTATTCAGCCGTCATCAGCCAGGCTAGCTTGAATCCAGTGGCAAAGTGAGCAAGGGACCCACGTCTGGGCATACCCTGCCAACTTAGGGCGAACAAAGCGATACCAAAGGAGATGATGGACGGAGCGTTAGAGCAAATCAAACACTCACCCCAGTCAACTGATCTGGTTTAATCCATCATCATTCTTTACCTCACTCCACCACCCCAGTTCAGACATGGCCATATGCAAATCAGTCTGACCCTGTGCCTCATGGGAACAGTCCAGCCCGAACTGCCAAGCCATGTCTTCCCTGGATCAAAACAAGCATCCTGGGACCGGTTTCTGGCTATTCAGCCGTCATCAGCCAGGCTAGCTTGAATCCAGTGGCAAAGTGAGCAAGGGACCCACGTCTGGGCATAACCTGCCAACTTAGGGCGAACAAGCGATACCAAAGGGGATGATGGACGGAGCGTTAGAGCAAATCAAACACTCACCCCCAGTCAACTGATCTGGGTTTAATCCATCATCATTCTTTAGCTCACTCCACCACCCCAGTTCAGACATGGCCATATGCAAATCAGTCTGACCCTGTGCCTCATGGGAACAGTCCAGCCCGAACTGCCAAGCCATGTCTTCCCTGGACCGAAAACAAGCATCCTGGGACCGGTTTCTGGCTATTCAGCCGTGATCAGCCAGGCTAGCTTGAATCCAGTGGCAAAGTGAGCAAGGGACCCACGTCTGGGCATAACCTGCCAACTTAGGGCGAACAAAGCGATACCAAAGGGGATGATGGACGGAGCGTTAGAGCAAATCAAACACTCATCCCCAGTCAACTGATCTGGGTTTAATCCATCATCATTCTTTAGCTCACTCCACCACCCCAGTTCAGACATGGCCATATGCAAATCAGTCTGACCCTGTGCCTCATGGGAACAGTCCAGCCCGAACTGCCAAGCCATGTCTTCCCTGGACCGAAACAAGCATCCTGGGACCGGTTTCTGGCTATTCAGCCGTCATCAGCCAGGCTAGCTTGAATCCAGTGGCAAAGTGAGCAAGGGACCCACGTCTGGGCATACCCTGCCAACTTAGGGCGAACAAAGCGATACCAAAGGGGATGATGGACGGAGCGTTAGAGCAAATCAAACACTCACCCCCCAGTCAACTGATCTGGGTTTAATCCATCATCATTGTTTAGCTCACTCCACCACCCCAGTTCAGACATGGCCACATGCAAATCAGTCTGACCCTGTGCCTCATGGGAACAGTCCAGCCCGAACTGCCAAGCCATGTCTTCCCTGGACCGGAAACAAGCATCCTGGGACCGGTTTCTGGCTATTCAGCCGTCATCAGCCAGGCTAGCTTGAATCCAGTGGCAAAGTGAGCAAGGGACCACGTCTGGGCATACCCTGCCAACTTAGGGCCAACAAGCGATACCAAAGGGGATGATGGACGGAGCGTTAGAGCAAATCAAACACTCACCCCCAGTCAACTGATCTGGGTTTAATCCATCATCATTCTTTAGCTCACTCCACCACCCCAGTTCAGACATGGCCATATGCAAATCAGTCTGACCCTGTGCCTCATGGGAACAGTCCAGCCCGAACTGCCAAGCCATGTCTTCCTTGACCGGAAACAAGCATCCTGGGACCGGTTTCTGGCTATTCAGCCGTCATCAGCCAGGCTAGCTTGAATCCAGTGGCAAAGTGAGCAAGGGACCCACGTCTGGGCATACCCTGCCAACTTAGGGCGAACAAAGAGATACCAAAGGGGATGATGGACGGAGCGTTAGAGCAAATCAAACACTCACCCCAGTCAACTGATCTGGGTTTAATCCATCATCATTCTTTAGCTCACTCCACCACCCCAGTTCAGACATGGCCATATGCAAATCAGTCTGACCCTGTGCCTCATGGGAACAGTCCAGCCCGAACTGCCAAGCCATGTCTTCCCTGGACCGGAAACAAGCATCCTGGGACCGGTTTCTGGCTATTCAGCCGTCCAGGGAAGACATGGCTTGGCAGTTCGGGCTGGACTGTTCCCATGAGGCACAGGGTCAGACTGATTTGCATATGGCCATGTCTGAACTGGGGTGGTGGAGTGAGCTAAAGAATGATGATGGATTAAACCCAGATCAGTTGACTGGGGGTGAGTGTTTGATTTGCTCAAGCGCTCCGTCCATCATCCCCTTTGGTATCGCTTGTTCGCCTCTAAGTTGGCAGGGTATGCCCAGACGTGGGTCCCTTGCTCAGTTTGCCACTGGATTCAAGCTAGCCTGGCTGATGACGGCTGAATAGCCAGAAACCGGTCACAGGATGCTTGTTTCCGGTCCAGGGAAGACATGGCTTGGCAGTTCGGGCTGGACTGTTCCCATGAGGCACAGGGTCAGACTGATTTGCATATGGCCATGTCTGAACTGGGGTGGTGGAGTGAGCTAAAGAATGATGATGGATTAAACCCAGATCAGTTGACTGGGGGTGAGTGTTTGATTTGCTCAAGCGCTCCGTCCATCATCCCCTTTGGTATCGCTTTGTTCGCCCTAAGTTGGCAGGGTATGCCCAGACGTGGCTCCCTTGCTCACTTTGCCACTGGATTCAAGCTAGCCTGGCTGATTATGGCTGAAAAGCCAGAAACCGGTCCCAGGATGCTTGTTTCCGGTCCTGGGAAGACATGGCTTAGCAGTTCGGGCTGGACTGTTCCCATGAGGCACAGGGTCAGACTGATTTGCATATGGCCATGTCTGAACTGGGGTGGTGGAGTGAGCTAAAGAATGATGATGGATTAAACCCAGATCAGTTGACTGGGGGTGAGTGTTTGATTTGCTCAAGCGCTCCGTCCATCATCCCTTTGGTATCGCTTGTTCGCCTCTGAGTTGGCAGGGTATGCCCAGACGTGGGTCCCTTGCTCACTTTGCCACTGGATTCAAGCTAGCCTGGCTGATGACGGCTGAATAGCCAGAAACCGGTCCCAGGATGCTTGTTTCCGGTCCAGGGAAGACATGGCTTGGCAGTTCGGGCTGGACTGTTCCCATGAGGCACAGGGTCAGACTGATTTGCATATGGCCATGTCTGAACTGGGGTGGTGGAGTGAGCTAAAGAATGATGATGGATTAAACCCAGATCAGTTGACTGGGGGTGAGTGTTTGATTTGCTCAAGCGCTCCGTCCATCATCCCCTTTGGTATCGCTTGTTCGCCCTAAGTTGGCAGGGTATGCCGAGACGTGGGTCCCTTGCTCACTTTGCCACTGGATTCAAGCTAGCCTGGCTGATGACGGCTGAATAGCCAGAAACCGGTCCCAGGATGCTTGTTTCCGGTCCAGGGAAGACATGGCTTGGCAGTTCGAGCTGGACTGTTCCCATGAGGCACAGGGTCAGACTGATTTGCATATGGCCATGTCTGAACTGGGGTGGTGGAGTGAGCTAAAGAATGATGATGGATTAAACCCAGATCAGTTGACTGGGAGTGAGTGTTTGATTTGCTCAAGCGCTCCGTCCATCATCCCCTTTGGTATCGCTTGTTCGCCCTAAGTTGGCAGGGTATGCCCAGACGTGGGTCCCTTGCTCACTTTGCCACTGGATTCAAGCTAGCCTGGCTGATGACGGCTGAATAGCCAGAAACCGGTCCCAGGATGCTTGTTTCCGGTCCAGGAAGACATGGCTTGGCAGTCGGGCTGGACTGTTCCCATGAGGCACAGGGTCAGACTGATTTGCATATGGCCATGTCTGAACTGGGGTGGTGGAGTGAGCTAAAGAATGATGATGGATTAAACCCAGATCAGTTGACTGGGGGTGAGTGTTTGATTTGCTCAAGCGCTCCGTCCATCATCCCCTTTGGTATCGCCTAGATGGAAGGAGGAGCGCCAGGCTATCCAAAAAGGAAGCTTGATCAGTATTGGGAACGTATACATTGAGCAATGTGTTGTCATTAACGTCTAGCCGTCTCAACACCAGGACAAATCTACCCTCTGGATCAATAACTGTCTTGTGTAACAGGAAGGGCACCCTAGGTCTAATCCAAATGAGGGCCCCCCACGCAAATGCAGAGTAAGCTGTGTAATACAATTGCCCGCTCCATATCCTGTGAAATTTCCTGCCCTTTGTGTCCATCAGGTGGGTCTCCTGCAGAAATGCAACCTGTGCTCCCCTCCGTTTCAGGTAAGCCATTACATTATAGCGTGTGGATGGCGAGGACAGTCCTCATACATTTCAGGTTATCAAACTGATTCGATCAGCTATTCCAGAAAGCATCTGCGCGATCTAGGGGCCCAGCACCCCTGCACCAGAAGCCCCATCAGAGCACCAGGCACCAGTCAATTCAGTTCAAACCCCTTTATTCGGCTAACAAAAGCCATAAAAGCACACCACAGAAAACAATTTACATACAAAGTAAATAAAAAACATATTAATATATTTTAAACCCTTTAAAATATCACATACAGTCAATTAAAATCAAACCAGTAAAAACAAATGGATCATATTTCATTTCTCAGACAATAAAAACAATTATATCTATGTATAAAATCATCCAACACTTTAAAATATCTAGCACCCTTTCTTCCTATGCCTCACCGTCGACACCAAGAAATTAGCAATGTTAAAAATCTCCAGTGGGTTATTTAACAACTGCAGATATACTAAGGCTGGTCTGACTTGCACAAATCCCTTGTCCTTTAATATGGGTCTTAAGAACTTTCTCCTCATGGGGCTAAAATGCTCACAGAACATAGTAAAATGCATAGTGTCCTGCAAGGAATAATTATCACAAGTACTAGGGCCTAAATCGTTGACCCTGCTCCAGCCCTGTACATCCGCTAAAAGACAATGAATAAGATTAAAACGAAACCTGGTTAGTAAAAATTGGTGGAAAGGTGTTGTGACTATTGACGAATACAGTTCTATCTGTGGGACTGTCTTTAGCAGCAAGTGGGCTCTCACCGTTGGTTTCTCAATCTCCAGTGCCTCCCTCTCTACAAACCGCATGTTTAAAAATTGGGCTTTAACCCATGCCACACCCTCTTTCACAATCTTTTCAGGAGTAGCAAAAAGTTCAGGTCGTCCCAGTTTGCCAAGCGTTGACTTGACATAATGTATCCATTGGATTTTATTTACATTGTCCAGCGCTAAACAGTCCCTAAAAATGTCTCTATTCAGACACAGTTCTGCATTGATCCATGTCTTTAACCAGGAAATCACAGGACCCAACCCAATTTGATCCTCAACAAAACTACTACCCAGCTCCTGATGAATAGCGTACGTAGGGGTCGATTGAGGAACCGCCAGGAGATATCTCATAAATTTGTTTTCAACTAGCTGAAGTTCACCCAAGTGGAGAAATGGCTGCGATTCCCGCTATCTATTGCAGGCAGAGTGGCCATTATAAAAATGATTGTTCTCCCCAGATTTTTGTATCTTTTTAATAATATCCCCATTCCCCTCCCAAACAGTTTTTTCTTGAAATTACAAACACATCTCGCAAGACTTGTATGGGGGTAAGCAGGCACGTGTCCGCTGGCAGGTTCTCACTCTACCATATGAGAGGGGCGGATACGGGGTACCGAACTTTCACTTATATTACTTAGTGGCCCAATGTAGCTACGCCTATGCGTGGTATCATCCTGATGCCAGGATCCCGTTCCTTCGCCCAGAGGCGGATCTCGTTCTTCCAGACACACTAAATGCTGTCCTACCTAAGGGAATGCCCAGAGACCCTTTCGAGATCCAAACGGTCTCGACCACCAGCTGGGCATGGGAAAAGCTTAAACGATACACGGGCACGCAGGTACTATACTCCTCGGCTGTACCACTTCCGAACACCCGCTTGCTTCCTATAACAGGGGAGAAACTAGTGCAACGCACGCTCTCCAAGTTCGATATTTCTACGCTTGGAGGACTGTACCCCGGAGGGCACATCTTCTCTGCTTCAGAGGATAACCGCTTCCAGGACGCCACGTTCATGCACAGGTTTGTACTTACACGATTGTTCTCCGCGCTGCGGGCCTCGCTCCTCGGTTTCCCTTTAGAACCAGACTCCTTCAGACCACTCTCATTGATCATCGAAAGCGAGAAAGGAGTGCATCTCATATCCAAACTCTATAAGGCCTGCTCCACGATGATCCCGGTTAACGATGACAAAGTCCGTAGTGCATGGGAGGGAGACCTGGGCTGCCCAATCACGGACGACCAATGGGCCAGGTGCTGTGCGGTCACGAGGGACATCTCTTTAAACAGCCGGCATAAACTGCTGCATTTTAAATTCCTGCGCCGGATCTACATTACGCCAGCCAAAGCTCATAGGCTTGACCCTACCAGACCCCATACTTGTAGGAAATGTGGTGCTCCACATGCCGATTATGCACATCTTACCTGGACGTATCCCCAGTTACACCAGTATTGGGAAATTGTTCATAAAGCGTTAGGCAAAATGACTAAACTGTCCCTAATCCCCACTCCTGAGGTGGCACTCCTAGGCTACACAGTGAATTTCCCTAAACCAATGCGAAAATTCGCATCCCTTAGCTTATTGTTGGCCAAACGAGAAATCACCCTTCACTGGGGACGCAAGGCTACCCCCACCTTACAAAGCTGGTTGAACAGTTTAGCTTACTGCAGTACCAACAGTGAATTATATTCAAGCACAATGCCTTGCTCCTCCCGCCCCAAGGACATCTGGGGCCCTTACAGAACCTACGTTGACTCCCTACACAACGCCTCGGGCGCACAGCTAGGGTCGGGAATAGTCCCTACTGGGGTGGGCTAGATGGTTAAGAGTTCATTCACATTACATTTCTCGCCTGTCCCGCACATTGCGGGTCCTACTAATGCGCCCTTAATACCGCCCACGCGGGGCTACGACCTAGATGGGCACGAGCTGCCCAGCTATACTCCAAAGACCGGTCCTGTTGTCACCACACAGGGATCTGCTGGTAATAATATTCTAATACACCTGTCTGCATATCGGGCTGTAATTGTCAACTGCTGTTACTCGAAGATTTGATAGAAAAAATTACGCACCATGGTCGATTTTGGTATTTAATTATGACATGCAATGTAATACAATGTACATCTATGATTACAAGGTTCTGTTGTGCAAAAAATGATCAATAAATAAAGTTAAAAAAAAAACTAGCTGAAGTTCCGCTACAGGTTTAAATCCCCCAATTGCAGACCCATATGATGCTATTGCAATACTTTTAGAGCCATATATTTGGAGTAGGGCTTCAAGGGGCTTCGCTCCCAGTCGGGAGGCAAAACCTTGAATAGCGGCTACGGACCTTGACATAACAAGTTTTTTTGCCCGTAACTGGGGGGTCCATGAGCCTCTTTCATCAAATAAGACTCCCAAATAAGGGAAAGAGGAGACCCTTGACAACTCGACCCCCTCACAATAAAAAGTTTTACATTTTTTTTACTTCTGCCCTATCGTCATCGTATGTGATTTCGTTTTATTGACAACAAGGTCCAGGGATTGCATGAAAGATCCAAAGGAGTCCAGGAGTTTCTGGAGACCTATTGCAGTACGAGCCAAAAGAACCGCATCATCCGCGTATAGGAGGGCAGGGATAACCCTGTCCCCTATATGTGGAATATCTAAAGTGGCAGTGCTAAGGGAAGTATTTAAATTATTTATATAAAGGGTAAAAAGCAGGGGGGCTAATATACAGCCTTGACGGACCCCTTTGTCAATTTTAAAGTGCTTGGTGCATTTACCATCTTGGTTGACTCTGACCCTGGCATAAAGATCTTTATGAAGATCTGCTAAAAAGTTAACTAAACAACGGTCCATCCCCATGTCCAACAGTATTGACCATAACTTAGTTCCATTTACTAGGTCAAAAGCTGATGACAGGTCCATAAATGCCAGCTGCAGAGTACCTTGTTTTGCTAAGGTGTACTTCTCTACCAAAAGGTGCAAATTTAAACATTGATCTATGGTACTTCTGCCTTTCCTAAAGCCATATTGACAGTCTGTTAAAATACCAGAGTCAACCAACCATACAGAAAGTTTATTTAAAATAACTTTGCCTAAAACCTTGACCACAGAATCAATCAGAGAAATGGGTCGGTAGCAACCTGGGTCACCTCTCTGCCCCTTTTTAAACACAGGAATAATGGTCGACAGGGACCAAGACGGCGGTTACCCGTGGGTACTAGCCGTGTTCAGGAGATTTGTAATAACTTTTGCCCAGAGATGAGGAGTTAGTTTGTATAAATCGGCCGGGACGCAATCAGGGCCAGGGGCCTTGTTGCTGGTCATTTGTTCGATAGCCGCCTCCACCTCAATTTCTATAAAAGTTAATGGCGTGTTACCCCGGACAAAGTCCGGAGTAACTGTTGGGACCAACTCAACCTGTGATGCTCCATAAACAGTATTAAAATGGGAGTACCACTGATCCTCCGTGATATTACATTGTAAGGTAGTATTATTTTGTCCGGAGAAAAAGGGTTTGTTAACTATTGCCCAAAATCTTGCACTATCCCTATTGACCTCAACCGAGAGTAGGTCATTCCATGCCTCATCTTTAATTTCCTGCTTACGGCGATTAATTATAAGTTTATAAGACTGTCTCAGTTGGGCTACAAGAATACGATCTCTGGGAACCTGCTTCAGGGCAGAAATCAGCTTTTGGTGGGCTTTAGAACACTCCTTATCAAACCATTTCTCCCCCATATTAACATAACTTTTACTAGGCAAAGTTAGGCCCGCTGCCACCTGCACACAAATATCCTCAAATGCCAATTAAACCTCTGGGCCATTATCTCCAGGGTTAAGGCATATATTGAAACACTCTTCTGCGTTATGCATTAAATCCTTTAGAAATAACTCTGGAATTATGCTCGTCCATCTTAGCCTCCGTCCCTGGTCTGTGGTCTTAGCCTGCAAACGGATAGGTGATTGACCCTCTTTTTCTTTAAGGCCAATTGACCTACATAACTCTAATATAACAGGGTTGTGATCACTATATTCAGACCATATAGCACCATACTTAATAACTAGTGGTGATAATACCTGCGAGATAAAAATGTAGTCAATTATAGAATCTTGCCCCCTTGCCTTAAAAGTCGGGATCCTTTGCCCTAAATTATTTGTATTAGGTTGACATAAATTGAGTACCGCAAGAAGATCCTCCAGGCATTCTCGTTGCGGACTATGCTCAAAATGACAACTAAGGGGGTCCTCTGGGCCAAGATAATCTCCCACAAAACAATCCTTCAGACACGGGTGAACATTAAAATCTCCCAAAATAAAGATAGCATAAGAAGTGGTTTGCATAAGTCTATATCCAATTAAAAAACTTTTTAAACAGTTTAAATGCTCATTTACAAGACCAACCTCTGGTGAATTATAGAGATTTAATATTAACAAATTCGTGGAATTTGCTTTTTTGATTTCTACGGCTAAACAATCGCTGGAACCGGTATGAACCAAACGGTGTTTTCCCAACACTTTTGGCGATATTAAAATCTGAAGACCCCCCTTTGCTCTCCCCGATGCTGAGGGCCGAGCTGCCTCAAAATAGGATTTATATCCATCCAGCCAGAAATTATCTTCTATTTCCCATGTCTCTTGCAGACCCACTATATCATAGGTTTTAAGAAAATTAATCCAGCTGGGTTCCCTACTTTTTGTTCTGAGCCCTGCTACATTCCAGCTTAGGATCTTGCAATCCAGGGCCTCCTCCGCCCTTTCTCTAGAGAGTCCTTCTCCCCCCTCCCTACCCTCTGTAACAAGGGGCTGTAGTCAATCGTTTTCATCCAGTCGGCTTAGTGGGGAGAACCTGTTAGAACACACTAAGCCATTCAACGTTCTCACCTCATTAACAGGTTTAAACAATGGTTTTTGGGGAAATGGGCCTCGATTTTGTATCCAATTATCAGGCTTGGTCATCCTAGAACCTTGCCCCCTAAATGGATCAACCTTCCTTATCAATTGTGATGGAGTCCCCAGGGGGATCCTTCCCTGCGGTTGGTTACTTTCTGGGGAGGGTAGAAAAAACCCAGTGGTAATGCCCTAATACCCCAGGGCCCACATTATAACCTCCCTTAAAGAGCAGTCCCGCCATCCCTATTTGATCAAAATTAATAACAACACACTCGCCTTCTCCTTCTTTAATCCTCTGTCCCACCCCACCAACGCGTCTAGCCATTATAATATGTGCTGAAGCCTGAGCCCCATGTTCTGAGTGTTGTTTACACCAGAATTTGGTTTTACGTAAGAGCTCCTCAGTAGTTTCTGTCACGTTCACATTAAGTGGGGGCACTCCTGTAAGCACTGCAACTAAAGGAGTTGCCTCAGGGGGTAGATCAAGTCTAAAATTATTGTATCTTTTACATTCCCCTGTACTGCCATGGGACTCTCCCAGTTCATTGGGGTTGTTTTTCGCAGCCATTACACAATCAGGTTGCCCATGCCTAAGCACATCCCCACCTCTTGTTTTCTGAGCAACCGTGCCCCTAGATGATGTACTCTCTTCCCCAATAGGATCTGTATAAACCGTTACTGATGGTTCAGGTTGTACAATTATGTTACTGCCACTCTGGGTATTCATAGCATTTACACATTCTAGTTTTTCTAGTTTTTCAAATAACAGGGTGAATTTCCTATCCAGTAATACTTTAAACTTGTCTAAAGCGGCTCCCAAGGCTGTCTCCACAACAGAAACAAGTGCAGGATCCCCCGTACAGGTTTTGCTGGTTGATGGAGCAGGCAGAACATCATCAGTCTGTGTACGCACCGAATTTAATAAATATTGTACATGATTGGATGCATGATTTACAGTTTTGGCTCCCTTGTGTTTTCTAGTTGCTTGGGTGCCTCCTCCCCGTTTTCGTTTTGCTGATGGCTCCTTAGTCGTTGTCTCCTCCAATGGTTTGGAGACCATTGCTCTGGTGGCAATCCTTGTCCCGTTCGAAACAACTATGGGGGGTGCGTCCAAAACGTCCAGGGTTGGCAAAAGGGGGGTATTAGGCACATTTTGAACATCTTGCGTACTAATGGGTGAGCACATTAGAGGGAAGCCCCCCTGGTTAAGTGTACCTAATGACAAACGTCTCGGTAGTGATGGGCAATCTAAGGAGAGTTGCCGCTCGGTAATTTCAATTTCGTGGGTCAGCAGCGACTCTGCCCTGACAATAAACGCATCTAATGTACCAACAACTCCTTTATTTTTAGTCATGATTAAAGTCGTGAATCCGTGGTTTGTAACAAACAATGATTCCAAGACTAGAAGACACTTAAAGGGGTGGAACACGAGTATTAATAACAGAAAAGAAAATAGTTGCGACAGTACCTTAGTGTTAGGAGATACATATTAACGCTGAAAGTCAGGTGTTAGAGCGATGGCCCAGCCCGGGCTCTGACGGGCGCAGACGGGCCCGCCCAGGCGCGGCCCGGGCACGCCTGCACGCGTCCCACGCTGCGGGATGGCCGCGTTGAATTTATCGCGCCTCCTGGCGCGTGTGCGGCGTCATGCGGCACGACAGCACAAGGGCAGCTGGGGCTTGTGGTTGGGCCGTTCCCCTCACGGCCTCGAGTGGTCGAGCTCAGCCGTTCCCGTCACGGCAGCAGCGGAGGCTGCAACAGCAATGTCCCGTGTCCTTCAGCGTCCCGCGTTGAATTTATCGCGTCCCCAGTCACCAAAGCATCCACACCTGCCAGAAACGCACCACACGTAGAACTAACAAGAAAACAAATCAACAAAAGCCCCAAAACCCCTAACAGCTTCCTCACCCGGACTGAGACATGTATTCGTCCTGTCCAAACAAGAGCAAAAAGACATAGAGCCTATCGACCAAGGCCTAACAACAAGGGCCAGCCAGGTCCATGTCGGAGCACTCGAGAGAGTTAAGAATCCAGCCAGTTGGATAGTATACAATACAATAATACAGGGTGTATGAAGTCCAAGCCCCACACTGAGGGGCCACCCGGACAGTGAAAAAGAAGGGAAATATAGAAAGTCAATTGACTTTGAAGGGTATAACGTAGCCACCATACCAAAGTGCGAAGTGAATAGAAGTCACCTCCCATTAGGAGGTCAAATGATGTCATCTGTGGTACCCCCAGAGAGTGTCTTCCAGTCCGGGCACTGAGGAGCCCTCCGAGCTACAAGCGGATCCACTACGTAATCATGTCTCCGGATGAGGAGATCGTCCGGCGGAGTTCAGAGAAGCCGCCACCTCCAGCACTCCCGTCTGTTCTTCAGCTGCTTATTGCTTGGTCAGTCGATTTGCCAACCCCCCACCCCCACCCAGCATTGAGAGCGCCCGTGCCTCTGACGCGTCGATCAGCGAGGGACTGCTCTCCCTTATCATAGCTTTCCAACCAGTCTCACGCTGCAGCAGGATCTAGGAAAAAGTGAGTCTTGTCCTCTGCTTGCACTTTCAAGCGGGCCAGGAAGAGCAGGGAGTATGGCAGCCCCAGCTCACAGAGCTGTCTTTTTATGGAGAGGAATGAGGTGCCTATTTTTGCACCTGGAGGGTAAAGTCAGGATACAGTGAAACCTTCGCATTTTCCACTGCGAAGGGGCCATGGAGGTGGTTTTGTTGTAGAAGAATGTTCCTGTCCCAAAAATGAACGAGGCGGGCCACCATTGGATGGCTTGGGGCCCTGGGCTTATGTAGGGGGGAAGCTGGAACTCTGTGTGGCCGGTTCAGTGCATAGAATTTGGACCGTTCCTCAGGGGCCACTACCTCCTGGAGCTAGCCCTCCAGGAAATAGAGCATGGGCTTCGCTCTCCACTCCCCCAGTAGGCCAACGACCCTAATATTATTGTGCTGGGCCCTCCCTTCCTGATAGTTGAGCCGGGCGGCCAGGCGCCTCCAGTTCTGTGAGGGGACTCACTGTGACTTGAGCTTCGGATACCAGAGTTTGGACTGTTGCTTCCAAGGCCACCACCCTCCCAGCCACCTTCTTGGAGTCCTCCTGGATAAGGCCAAGCTCAACTGCGATAGTCGATATTGCCCTCCAGGCTCTCCCCCATAGCATCAATCGCAGCCAGTAATTTATCTACTTTGAGACCAGGTTGGAGTGGCAACTCCCCCAGTGCCCTGCTTGATCCCCTCTTGGTGGTTGCTCGGTGGAACATCCTCCCTGTTTCTCTGTGTGCGACTCATGTCCAACAAGTGGGGGCGAATGGGCAAGACCCCCCCCCCCCGCCCGACCCTTAAACAATACATGCAACTGAGAGCATGGCCACCAGGGGTCACAGAACCACCGTTCATGCTGTTCACCAAAGACCACAACGAGCAGAGGTACTTGCAGGTGCGAGGACCCTCCAGGGGAAAACAGCAGGGTCCCCAGAAAAAAGAGATGGGGATCCGCTGTCGCTGGCCCAGCACTCAAACAGTCCCCGGGTCCCCTGGTCATGAAAAGGCCACCACATTCTTCCGCCTCCCTCCTCGCCGAGCATTACCGGGGGGAGGAGGGGGTACCCGCAGTGTGATCTAGGGGCTACAGCAGCGAGATGGCCGGTCACCCTGTGGCCCACCAGGTTGGGCGGCGCTCAGGGTGGCAGGATTCCGGATAAGGCCCTAGTGGGACGGTAGAGGGGCAGAAGTGCCCGATATTACTCTGTCCCCCCCCCGGTCAAAGCAAGAAGGGGGCTGCCAGTAGCAAAGCCGGGCGACATCTAAAAAAAAAATTCAGCTGGGGGGGGACTCAACCTACAAAAGTTTGAAGACCTCTGCTCTACACCAACATGGGTTAGTACACATAAAATGCGTAAACTGTTTGCAAATGTGACATATGGAGCACCAGAATCTGCACCTGAACCTGATTCATGCTTCTTCCATTATTGTTGTGTGGGCAAGCTCATCATGGGTCACAGAGGTGGGAAACCGCTCAAGGAACGATCAGTTGGTGTAGCGCCACAACGAGACTCGTGGTCGGGATCACTGCCCTGTATTCTGCATTGAATTGTACAGTATTTAGTACTGCTAAGGGAATAAAAAGTACTTTCTTTTTTATTTTTAAAGACTAGCTCTGGGCTAGACATTGAAGTTATTGTGTCTGTTGGCTCATTATTGTGTCCTGAGCTCATGCCCCCTCCCCCCCACTACTTCCCTGAGATGCCTGTGACTGCTCGCCCTCTTTAACATGAGTCAAATACGCAAAGGGTTGTACTTGGCTCAGGTTGCAGAGCTATAGTAGGACGGATCCTGGGACAGCTGTTAGAAACTACTTCTACCACCACAGTCGGGCCCTGGAAGCTCCTGTCTGCCCTGTGGCTCCTTGTACGAGATCTGATAGCATTGGAATTAATTTTGTATTTAAAATGTGGTAAAATGTAAAAGTAGTTACATAATAAAGTCAGCATATGTGCTGCATAATTTTCTCAGTCAACTCTTTTACATCATTTCTTCCTTGATGGCTTCATAATCTGTTGGCCTTGTGTATAGGTTATTTTCACGCAACACTGTGCAGATGCGACTCAGTGTTGCCAATTTCTTTTAAAATGGCATATATGAGAGTGTAGTTTACTATTTTTAGGTCTCGGCTAGGCAGCGCATGCGCTGTCTCGTCGAGAGATGCTGTATACAGTATAGTGGGGGAAGCTCCGCCCACTTTCCAGCCTTATTTTTGATTGACTTGCATCATATTTTCTGCATTGTGATTGGTGCTTGGCTTGGTAATCCCGCCTCCTGACGGGCATGTCGTAATTTTTTCCCTTCCGAGGCTATCGGCCCCTTTACTTCATAAACAGTTTTGCTCCCCTGCCTCTCCCCGTTCCCTCCTGTACTTCGTGACTTCTTCGACCACAAACACCTTTCCATCCCCTCCTGTTCGTGCCTTCTTTTACGTCTGCACTTCCGTTAAAAATGCAATAGGACCTCGCGTAAATACGCGTCCTATTGAATTTTTAGTGCTTGTTTGGTTTTTGATTTGTGGGTGCATTCGTACTATTTGTCTCGCATGCGCGCGATGCCTTACATCGTACGCATGCGCGACAAAACACCACACTAATGTCCGGCTGGTTTCATTGGCCACGGCCATGGCCACAGCCCTTTACCGGTTACGGCTTGGGAGCCCGTTGTCTTGCTTGCATGAAGACCCATAGCGTCGCTAGATATGCTCTATCTAGAGGTGTGGAGAGTAAGTGTTAATCTTTTTTGCAGTTTTATATCGCGCGAACTCGACCCCAAGGTATCGGAGCGCTTTACCTGAGCACCAGTTATATTACACAAGAACACGTCCATTTTTGGTAGGAGCGGGAGATTAAGTGCATGGGGAAATTAAGTGATTTGCCCACGATTTTAAGCCGACGCGGAGACTCGAACCTGGTTCCCCCAGCTCCGTAGTCGGCAGTTCTGGCTGTTACGCCATATCCTCTCAATTATTGCTTACCTCACTGGCGCTAGGAGCCGTGGACGTCCATAGCCGTGGCCTTCTGGTTACAATAAAATACAATGCACAGGTCTCTACAGCTAACTCATTAGCCCACTGCGCTGTCTTCGAAATACGCTGGCCAATTCACACGTAAGCCCTTATACTACAATCAGGAATAGAAACAGACAGTGTTCCATATTTCAAAACCTGCCCGTCATATAGACAGACAAATAAATCCTCGTGTTTGGCCCTTCACAGGGTTCACCAACGTGAATCGGTGCGAGCCGCACTAGAAGAGGAAACTCTTCAAAGAGTTTACCAAATCACCCAGGGTCACACAGATTCGGGCAGAGCAGAAGGTGCCAAAAACACTGAGCCACTATGAGTTAAGCACTTTTCCATATGTTAACTTGTCCATATGTTAACTTGTCTGCATCAGATGGTCGTCCCCCCTCACCCCCGATGGGAGCACGGGAGGGACCGCTCAAAACGCCACAGCCCTTTACCGGCTACGGCTTGGGAGCCCGTTGTCTTGCTTGCATGAAGACCCATAGCGTCGCTAGATATGCTTCATCTAGCGGTGTGGAGAGTAAGTGTTAATCTTTTTATTTTTTGCAGTTTTATATTGCGCAAATTTATGTTTAAAACAGAGGAATGTGATTCACAAGCTCCATTTATTTACTTTTGTCTACACCATTCCCTTTTCCAAAGAACCGTTTTGCCACGTAAGGCTTTAATATTGCCAAGATGTACTTCATACGCTAATACAGGCAGCTCATACATCCTTTATGTCACATAGCCATCTTTTGCAGGGCGTGCCACTTAGTACATCTCCGGTAAGAACTATTGAGATGTTTCTTTTGTCCACAAATGTAACCCGTTTTTTGTCAGCTGAGAACAAAGTTTATGCACAGAGAGAAATACGCCTGTGGGGTGGGCCATTCCATAATGTTTTTGTTGCCATCTGTTTTTTTTTGCCTATTTCCAATGCCACAGCTCCCCGGGGTTTTTGGGAAATAATGCCAAGGTGTCTTCCCCATGACTATGCTTACGCACTAATAATGTCCCCCAACGTTTCTGTGGCTTAACAGCTAGAGCAGCCGACTGTGAAGTTGGGGAACCAGGCTCAAGTCTGGTGGGAGGCTCAAACATCCTGTGATTCTGGGCAAACCACTTAATCTGACCGTGCCTAAAAATGAATGTGGCCGTCTGTGATGAAACTAGTGCTTATGTAAAGCGCTCAGGTACCTTCAGGTCGAGTTGGCACTATATAAAACTGCGAAAAAAACCAAAGACCAAGGTAGCCAAATGAACTATAACGTACTCTCTGCCTCACCGCTCAGGCCATTGTTTTCGTTCGGTGGTTTGCATTTCTCGTTTATTCATTTAGCATCAACATACCTCGCTAAGCCCTGTCCCACAAATAAAAGTCACATATAAAACCAAATGGGAAATGAACCAGTGTCAGTGATTTAAGAATTATTCGGTGCCGTATTACCAACACTCGCCAACAGATATGTTCGAATAAAATACTGTTTGTATAGGTGAATCGTATTTAAAAAAATGGTATGACTAATTTATCTTAAAGGGCACTGAAAACAAAACAAAAAAACCCATATCAGCTAGGTTGCGTATGTTTAAATTCTTAAATAAAAACAGTTCCTTTTGAAATAACTTTCCTTTCACTCTATATTCCTGTCTCTATGTCTCTCCGTCCCTTCCTATATTCCTGCCTCCATGTCTCTCCCTCCCTTTCGCCCATCTAGTCTCTGTCACAGGCCCCACTCCCCATGTCATTATTTCCAACACTCCCATTCCGTTTTCTTATTTACCTGGCCCTAGTGGCTCTATTAGCATCTCCCAAACCATGCTCCTAAAATGTATCTCACAGTAGGACAGGGACAATGGGAACCTCTCCACTTGGCCATAAATAGAACACCTCTTAAACAGTGCATGGAAAGCATCATATGAACAAAAATACTTTGAATGTTCTTCATAGCCAAGTACTACAATTAAATAATTTCTTAAGTTGTTTTAAGTCCATTAGGATCTTGTACAAATCATGTTACCCGCAGCAAAGCACGTGAGATGGCATTACACACAGTTGTAAAACGCTAATTATTAAAAAGTGCAAAAAGCTTTGTTTTTAAGGCTCTTAATACCGTGATTTGCCCAAGATCACAAATTGTGGTGAAGTGGGAAGACACAGTTTACTCAAGTCGCACTGTTTCACTGTTGACATTTTGGCAGGACACTGATGACAGTTGCTCCCATGTTCAATCCTCGTGGACAGGGGTGGGAACTAGAAGGCAATGCAAAGCCACTGTTATGTCTAAAAGAATACGTGCCAGGACCCAAACCTTTCTTCCCAAGCCTGTCGCCGCCGAATGCCGGGCTTGCTGAATACCATGTCCAGTCTTGATTTCAATTCATGCCTCTATCACCCTGCCCCCCTTCATCTTTCTTGGAGGTTTTTTTTGGGTCAAAATCTGATGATGTAAAATAAGTCTCAGTCCGAACAAATGACTTCCTGGTGGGCGCGACCTGCAACCACCCGGCTCAAATTAAGCACTGCTTGGACGAAGGACCCAGACGTCCTTTGTCGTTGGAGCCTCTTTTCAGAGCTTAGTAGCCTGGCTGCCCTTCCTGGCTCCCGTGAAACACCTCCGCACGGTCACTTAAACGAGGCATTCCGGTGGGAACGTGCTGCTTGAAGACGCCTGAACTTGACGAGGCACTACTGCCTTCAGCAAACAGCCAAGACCTCACAGGAGAACAATTTAATTATATGTATCTATCCAGTTGTTTATTTAAATGTATGTAGTTACAGAGCACTTTTCCCCGTTGGATAAATTCTAAAACGGCACAACCATTTCACACAAGGTGAGAATTCACGCAAGTGAGAAATAAACATTGAGGCCAAAAGGTAGTTTTGTACCAGAGAAGTGACTAGATGAAGTGCCAGCTAGACAGACTGAAGTTTTGTTGTGGATAGCACTTATTAAACGTTTTTGCCCACTTCTAATCGCTTTCATTTTGCTAAATATTAGAACCAAGAGCACATAAAGTGCTTTGTCCAACAACACACATTCTGGTCACGTGAGGAAGCCCGGGTTCAAACCCGTATCTCCAGCTTGCAGCTGACAAGCGAACCAGTAGACCAGCAAGAACTGGTAAAGTCCCAGATTGTCACTAATAAACACCATCCTGCCACATCCGCTCCTATTCCAGTAATGGGCCTACCACAGCTCTACCAGAGCAGTAGCGGCTGGTGCTTTTAAAAAGTGGCAGAAAGTGAAATATGAAGTTCAAGCGGGGGAGGGCGGGGATTACAAAGCAGGTGAGGAGAGGATGTGGCGTCAGTTTAGCATCCTGTGATTCTGGGCATATCGCACAATCTCCTAGTCCTGCAGCGTAAAAAAAAATGTTGAATGTAATTTATACACTGAAGAAGCAACACCACATATTTTGGTCTATATATAAAATCACCTGGCAAAGTAATATTTACATTTTGCCCAACTCTGAAAAGAGTTGCTGGCCGAACGTGCTTTAAAACATGCTGTTTACCATAAGGTTTTCCAGTGACTCCTTCGGGGAAAACATCCTGGCCACAATAACTGTAATGTAGCCATTTGTCTTATGAGCCAACGTTGCAACTGTTTGTTTAAAATACAGCAGCATGTAATTGTCTAATTTTATTATCACTCAAGTACACTACTTGGTACCACATAGGGGATACATTTAATACTTGGCCCACACACGCTCCTATGCTGTCTACACACTTACTAATCAATAAAACAATCAATCCGGATTTATAAAGCGTGATAAATGACCCATGAGGGTCTCAAGGCGCTGGGGGTGCTAACTGTTTCGTTGTGATTTCTTCATAAGGGAGTGTTAGGAAACTTTCACAAACAAAAATTCTTATTTAAAGGAGCGTTTATTAAACTTATGTATTTGTTGTTCAAAGGCTGCGTTTCTACGTGGCAAATTAACTAACAAGCATTTGCAATGCAATAGGTCTAGCATTTGCGAGAGTTTGAGCTATTAGTATTGTAAGGACAATGCCTTTTATTTATGTTTTAAAATCCGAAACATAAATAAAAGGCATTGTCATTACAATGCCAATAGCTCAAACTTGCGTGAACTCGAGACCTATTGCATTGCAAATGCTTGTTTATTTCATGCAGCTAATGTTATTAAGTACACATTTGTCCTATACAAAGTCATTATTGATGTTTGACTTTTGTAGGTATTTAGGTTGCAGGTATGAAAACAGTTCTTCCCAAGAACAGTACAGCCATACCTTCCCTATTCTTTTCTATTACCTCACTATGTTTTCATTTATTTTTGACCACCTTCCTCTTCAAGTTCTTGATTTTGCTGTAAACAGTTGATGTATTTGTTTCAAGTTGCAAGATTACAAAATTATCCGTCTTTCTTTTACATGATGCAGGTGGTTTCATGGGCACCTTTCTGGAAAGGAAGCTGAGAAGTTGTTAACAGAAAAAGGAAAACATGGAAGCTTTCTGGTCCGTGAAAGCCAAAGTCACCCTGGTGACTTTGTCCTATCTGTGCGCACAGGGGATGATAAAGGCGAGAGCAACGATGGAAAGTCCAAAGTGACACACGTCATGATACGTTGCCAGGTAGAGCTTTTTCAAGTACCTTTTTCTTGATGATAAAAGCCTGTACAGGCCATATTTGTGACATGATTTCCAGATCAGAGTTTCTATTAGGTAAAATTGCCACAACGTGTTCTGCCCCACAAGATTGATCAACATCATAACTTTTTCCTGGCCCCCATTGAAGGTGCAGTTTATTGAAACAGAAACTTTAAAGGTATCCTGCCAAATTCAAGTCTTACCACCCAACACATTAAGAAAATGTACATACAGTTAAAACATTATATATTTGTGCTAGCTAAAGAGCTTCTCACGAGCAAAGCAAGTCATTATTTGGCAGGTCATAACCCTGTAGACATTAATTTCTATATACGTTTCCTGAAAATATCTTTGATTATTTGTTTAAGTGCTGCAAACCTTAAAACCTCGTAAACGATTCTTCTCTTTCTCTCGGAGGTGGGGTGGGGGGGTGTTGAATTGGGGGGGTGTGTGTGTGTATATATGTGTATGAATGATTATTTGCTGGAACAGAATCCCTGGAGTTCAACGTAATCTTTTGTTGGTGGTTATATATATGTTCACTAAAATACAAAGGTTACAGGGACGTTATAGGTACGTTCAGAATTTATCCAAACGTAATTAGGTGTCCCTTCTAAAAAACGAAGAACGTTTTTTATCAAAAGGGAACAAGGGGGGATTTTTTGTTACTCTATGGTGGTTCCTATGTTCAATCTATAACCAACCCATTACTGTGGATGGGAAGGGAAAAGCACCCTTTTCTTAATATAGCCCGCACTTACTCTAATAGTGACATGCTTCATCATTGGGCTCACCCCAACTTCTAGAGTTGCATATGGCACATTTAATAACCTTGTAGGAACAAGTCTAATACTTCCCGCTGTTTCTTAAGAGGAATTACCCCATGTTAACAGGGCGTCAACTCCCTAGGGGGCATGAGGGGGAGGCCTGTAGTCACACATTCATCATAGGCCCGTCCCTGCTACAACCTACTTGGTGCTCTGCTCCCCTGCTTGTCTTAAGAAACAGCAGCAAGTATTAGACTTGTTCCTACAATATTATTAAATGTGCCATATGCAAGTTGCGTACCTATAGTGCACTCACGTCTTTGGGGGAAGTGACCTCATCGCATCCCACCCGGACATAAGCCCCGGACCACTATCTAGGCCACTAGAGAGGGCTGAAACATGTTAGTGTCTAGTTTAGGGTCATAGGACCATCACATCCTAAATACCCTACTATAGTGTTTTTACCTTGCCTCCCACTCCACGAATAACGGATACTTAAGGAGTGGGTGAGGATTTTTATCTTTAAAGTTACGCCTCCATACACCTTTTCATAAGTGCTCCCTGAAACACGGTTGAGCCCACCCCGACCTCTAGGAGTTGGGGTGAGCCCGATGATGAAGCATGTCACTATTAGAGTGAGTGAGGGCTATATTAAGAAAAAAGTGCTTTTCCCTTCCCACCCACAGTAATGGGTTGGTTGTAGATTGAACATAGGAACTCTTGGTGTCAGTTTCACTGAAGAGAGAACCACCATAGAGTAACAAAAGATCCCCCCTTCTTCCCTTTTGCCAAAAAACGTTCTTCGTTTTTTAGATGGGACACCTAATTACGTTTGGATATATATAATCGGGAGGACGTGTCCCTTCCTACCTCTTTTGTGAGGACCTCTCTACCCTTCTAGGGCCCCTGTGGGTCCCTTACTGTGTAACATAGGTTCAGAATTTAAACCACACAAAACCACAGAAATGCATCTGTTATAATTATCTCAAGTAACTATAACTCGTACCCTAAGGTAATTATAACTCGCACCCTAAGGTAACTATAACTCGCGCCCCCGCCGTACACAGTTTTCTCATCAATAATTTCACAGCAAATGTTGCACTGATATTATCAATGATGTCATAGAAGATGTCATGAGGTATGTAATATGCAGGGTAATCAGCAGGGCATGGCGAGGACGCGAGTTATAGTTACCTTGGGGCACGAGTTATAGTTACTTGAAAACGGTCCATTTGAGGGGAGCCACATGCCCCCCTCCCAGTTTTTTATGAGGCTGGGCCTCAGGGGATAGGGTTTCCCAGGGCCGAAAGACCCTCTTCCCCAATATTTAAGTATTCCCCCTCCTCCCCTCCCCCGGGGCTTTCGAAAAAAACAAGTGTGAGACTGCACTTGTTGTTTTAAATTATTTTTGCCACAGATCCACCGTGAATTTTCGGCAAAAATTACAACAACAAAAAAACACCATGTGGGTCCCCACCACCAGGGCTAGGGATCAGGGTATTCCTACCCTGCTGCCTTTTGTTGTTTCTTACGTTTTCTTTTGGGTCTCGGGCCAAGTCCCAAGATGTCTGCCTTTCCTTTCTGGTTGAAGTGTTGGCAGACGATCAGATCTCACCAAGAGATCTGTCGGATCTGCAGAGGATTCGCAACCCTAGATATCCATAAATCTTTTTTCTTTAACAACTCCAAAACTAATGGATGGGTTTACACCAAATTAAAAAAGGACTATTTCTGGATCAAGATCTAGCTTTCTGCCAAATTTGGTGTAATTCGTTCAGCTGTTCGGGCTGTAGTCATGTTCAAAATCCCAATGGGAAATTGCATGGTGAAAACATGTTTTGGGACCAACTCCCTTTTTCTCGGGCCCGCTTGATGAATCACTCCGAATTTTTCCACACTGCAACTGAAGTGATTGTCTTACTAGTTTTGCAAATTTTGTGAAGATTCGCCAAACGGCGCCTGTTAGTAGCAAAACAAAAAACGCTTTGTCTAATGGAGCTAGGTCCTAACTAAAACATACATACATATATAAAATATATATTTCTTTCTTTCTTTCTTTATTCAAGGTAGCTCACAAATACTTTGAAATAAACCGGATGCACATTCTTATTCTACTTTAAGCTCTCTATCCAAAGCCTTATCTTAAACTCCTGATTTCTCTATACGTTACAAATATGCTGTCAGAGGTACTGTTAAACAGGCTTTCATTGCAACTAGATTGTTTTTAAACCTTTAAGGGGGCATCCAGTGAAGGATCTGAATATAGGTCTCAAACCCCCTCCCCCCCAAAACTTCATCAAACAATTCAACGTTCAGGAACATCTATTTTTGGTGATTGTTAGAGATGCAGGACTGAGTTAAGAGAAATGCTTTTTCTCTTCAGTGCATGGCCCCTTTGAAAGGAGTTTTATTTTGTTGCATGGAAAGCTGTATTTTTAGGTAGGTTTTTTTAAGATGGTCATAATGACTCTTTGTGTCTCTGCATATGAAGTTGACATATATGATATTGTATGTAACATAACATAACGTGCATTTGTAAAGCACACATTCACCCAAGGGTATCTTTGCGCTGAATAACAGATGTTTAATGTCTGAAGTTTATTATCTAGGGTAAAAAAAATCAATTAGTGAAAATAATTTTTAAATTTTGAATAGAAATTATATTCTTGATTTGTGGGTTGAGCCAACCTACAGGGGTCATTCACAGCCATAACCACTATCTGCCCTGATGGGCCTTCTCTAGCCTTTTCAGTCTTGAGGGCTTGTTTCCACTTAATAGGGCATATGCATTTAAGATTTAATGTTAGGTGAATAGAAATCAACAAGCAGAAACTCTGTTTTATGGATTCAAATGTCCAACAAAAAATAATTGAACATTACATTTTGTTTTCAAAATAAACAAATACAGTGTTGCCTGTTGAATAGTAGGGGTCTGGAACCAGGCTATACAATTTTTGTCTTTACAAAGCCCACTGAAAGCAGTAACAGATTTTCAGTGAAATTAACAAAATGGTATTTTAAAGCGTAAGTAAGCATTACATTAAATACTTAAATCGGCTTTACTAATTAAAAGTTTAACACACGTCTGACAAACTTATCTGGAAAAACGTCATGAATCTGACTTCATAGCAGAGGATGGCATACAAGCAGGGCATCTTCCGCTGAGATTTTGATCAAAGTGCAGAGCTGATTTGGATCTGATGGGATTAATAATACCACCACCCAGAGGGAATTTGATGAAAGCAATAAGTCTGACAATTCAATATATTTTTAGTGCTGCATACCTCAAATGTGGCACTGATGTGCATTTGCAGATGGGTAGCAAGCTACACTGTAGGCTGTGCTTTTTTTTTTGTTTTTGAGTTTTATATAGCGCGAACTAGACCCGAGACATCGGGTATCAGAGCGCTTTACATGAGCACCAGTTTCGTTACATGAGGACACATTCATTTTTGTTAGGCACAGGGAGATTAAGTGATTTGCCCAGAATCACAGGATGTTGAGCGTCGTTGCCAAGACTCGAACCCGGTTCCCCAGCTCCGCGGTCGACCGCTCTAGCCGTAAGGCTACATCCTCTCCCCATCCTGCTTGATTGGAAGACTGTAAATTGCTATGTGTCGAAAGCTTTACGTAGATGAAGACATGCCCCTTGCCACGAATGCCATTTTGGGCAATGCAGATTGCTTTAAGGAGGAATCTTTAACCTTTGGGAGCAAGTGACGCTCCTAGAGCACTGATATTATGTGCTCCCATAGGTGAAGGTGTAAGAGCTGCTGCTGCATTTTTCATCTCTTGCTGTCTTTGTGTATGAAGTGCAGGGCCCCCCACATAGAGAGACCATTTGAATAGTCTAGTTGAGAGGAGGGAATTGTGGTAGTGGCCTGCAGCTCCCCAGGGAAGGCTTATTGAGGGAAGATGTATCAAAGAGTTTAACTTAATGTGATGAAATCAGAGTCCATGAACACTCCCATATTTCTGACTTCAGTTAATGTTTATAGTTGGGTGTAAAGTTCCCGGAGCGATATTATTGTAACTAAGTAGTTTTCCCACTCTCCACTGATTAGAATCTCCTTGTTGGGAGAGTTAAGCTTAACCCCTTAACTGCTGGGCCTTTTCCCCCCCAGTGCTGAGCCCTTTTTTGGCTATTTGGGGTAGTTTGCGCTTAGGCCCCTGTAACTTTTTGACCACATAAGGTATCCACGCCAAATTTGCATCCTTTTCTTCCAACATCATGGGGATTCTAAAGGTACCCAGGGTTTGTGGACTCCCCTGGAAGGGACCCAGATATTAGCCAAAATACAGCAAATTTTTTATTTTTTTTTGCAAAAATGGGAAAAAAGTACGGCAAATGACAGTGTCTGGTTTTTTCCCTGCAAATGGTATCAACAAAGGGTTTGTGGGGCTGAAATCACAATTTTCCCGGCTTTTAGGGACTGACAGACTTTTGTCAGAAAACCAACATTTTTACACAGTTTTTGCATTTTACTGGGACATAGCCTATTTTGCTATTTTTTGTTCTTTCAACCTTCTTCCAGTTAATGGTAGAAATGGGTATGAAAGCCATAATGGATCCTGGAAAGCTATACATTTTAGAAAAGTAGACAAAATTCTGAATTCAGCAAGGGGTCATTTGTGTAGATCCTTCAAGGTTTCTTTATAGAAACTAACCGTTGAATATAGGAAAAATTGAAAATTAGTTGAAAAAAACAGACATTTGTGTCAACGTTTTCACCTGTAACTTCTTCTAATTATGACAGCTGTTTGAAAGCAATATACCGTTACATCCGCTGGACCTTTCTGGTTTTGGGGATATATAGGACTTGTAGGTTCACCAAGAACCCGACGAGCCCATAGCCAATAACTGAGCAGCGTCTTGCAATGGTTTTTTATTATGTGCCGGGTATATAGCAATTAATTTGGGAAAATATATACATGGAAAAATCGGTATAGAAAGACACCTATGTATATCTGGAATTGGAACAAAATATAGAGTTTAGAAACAGTAGATATTTGCACATTTCCGAAATTGTGAGTACCCATACTAGCATGAGAATTATAGGTCATTTTTCAAAATGACTTCTTTTTATACATTGTCTTTCATTTGGAAGGCAGAAATGCATCGAAAGTTAATAGGTAATAACAGTTGCTCTACAATTTTGTGTTACCCTAAGTCTCCCGATAAAAGTGGTACCTCACTTGTGTGGGTAGGCCTAGGGCCCGCGACAGGAAACGGCCCAAAACGTAACGAGGACACACCACATTTTCACAGTGAAAACGGACCCTTTTTTTGCAAAGTGCCTAGCTGTAGGTTTTTAACCCTAGCTCTGCCGGCACCTAGGAAAACCTATCAAACCTATACATTTTTGAAAGCTAGACACCCAGGGGAATCCAGGATGGGGTGACTTGGCTGGCTCTCACCAGGTTCTGTTACCCAGAATCCCTTGCAAACCTAAAAAATTGTCCAAAAAAACACATTTCCCTCACATTTCTGTGGTGGAAAGTTCTGGAATCTGCGTGGATCCACAAAATTCCACCCACCCCGCGTTCCCCAAAGTCTTACGAGAAAAATGGTACCTCACTTGTGTGGGAGGCCCAAGTACCCGCGACAGGAAAGCTTTAAAACGCAAGCGTGGACACACCACATTTTCACAGTGAAAACGGACCCTTTTTTGCAAAGTGCCTAGCTGTAGATTTTGAACCCTAGCTCTGCACGGCACCTAGGAAACCTATCAAACCTATACATTTTGAAAACTAGACACCCAGGGGAATCCAGGATGGGGTGACTTGGCTGGCTCTCACCAGGTTCTGTTACACAGAATCCCTTGCAAACCTAAACAATTGTCAAAAAAAACACATTTTCCTCACATTTCTGTGGTGGAAAGTTCTGGAATCTGCGTGGATCCACAAAATTCCACCCACCCCGCGTTCCCCAAAGTCTTCCGAGAAAAATGGTACCTCACTTGTGTGGGAGGCCCAAGTACCCGCGACAGAAGCGGCCCCAACGCATAGCGATGGACACACCACATTTTCGCAGTGAAAACGGACCCTTTTTTGCAAAGTGCCTAGCTGTAGATTTTGAACCCCTAGCTCTGCCGGCACCTAGGAAACCCTATCAAACCTATACATTTTTGAAAACTAGACACCCTGGGGAATCCAGGATGGGGTGACTTGGCTGGCTCTCACCAGGTTCTGTTACCCAGAATCCCTTGCAAACCTAAACAATTGTCAAAAAAACACATTTTCCTCACATTTCTGTGGTGGAAAGTTCTGGAATCTGCGTGGATCCACAAAATTCCACCCACCCCGCTTTCCCCAAAGTCTTCCGAGAAAAATGGTACCTCACTTGTGTGGGAGGCCCAAGTACCCGCGACAGGAAACGGCCCAAAGCGCAACGTGGACACACCACATTTTCGCAGTGAGAAACTTGACCCTTTTTTTGCAAAGTGCCTAGCTGTAGATTTTGAACCCTAGCTCTGCCGGCACCTAGGGAAACCTAGCAAACCTATACATTTTTGAAAACTAGACACCCAGGGAATCCAGGATGGGGTGACTTGGCTGGCTCTCACCAGGTTCTGTTACCCAGATTCCCTTGCAAACCTAACAAGCATTGGCATAGCCAATATGTCTCGCCTTTGGGACCTTATAAGTGTTTTGCCAGACCTATTGGCTTTGCCAATATGTTTAAGCTATGTTGTAGAGCAGTGTCCCAAGAGACGCATTACTGTTTCTTTCAGAACGTTTATTCCCTCCCCCTGCGCCTCCTACGAATAAAACCGATGTCTGCACAATCTAAACCCGACATTTCTATTTTTAGGAAATGCAAATCTACCAATGGAGGAACTGGCTCTTATTGTCAACTGCAAAGCGAGTTTTCCAAATGAGAACCAGCCCGGGCCTCAGAATAGGGGTGTTTTTAAGTGATGATGTCCGTAATATGTGTGTTTTTCCTAGCGCCAATATACAGCGCTAATCCGCGCCAGGGCGCTATAATTGGAACCCGTCAAACAGTAATACGCTAGAAGATAGAGGAAACAAGAAACTTTGCAGATATACGTCTGTTATTTTACAGCGCTTACATGCAGCAAAAATGTCGATATACGCTGTATAAAATAGAGGCTCCTAATATACAGTTTGCGCGTTTCATACTGAGGCTCCTCCGACAACAGTTCCGCGAAACACGTGTTTGCAGCAAATGATCCGTTCGTGAGGATTTTGTGACAGACAATGTTGCGGATTACACCGATTTCTACAAAATGCCAAAGGCGGAGCGAACGGGCGTGTGAACAGAAGGCGCCAGCTTTTCCTTACTAGTGCGGCTTCAGATCGGCGTGCTTGCACTCATAGTGTTCTAACCCGAGGCCGAGGGAACCAGTGTACAGTGACCCGACAGCGTCCGAAGCACAGTGGGCTCCAAATAAGGGCGGTAGCGAACCGAGGTGTGCGTGCCTGTGGAGGTGGGCGTATAATTTTACTGAATTGTGGGGTTTTACGAACTTTGTGTAGCGCACATCTAACTGCAAAGATCTGTGAAGCGCTTTATGGCGAACATTTTATTGTAACCGGACCATTTACACAGCTGTGTTTGCCCAGCCGCCGTGTTTTTTGCTTTTGTATTTTACACTTTGTTTCGACACCTGCAAAACTGGCAGGACCGCCGCTTGGAAAACCAATGAACCTCGTTCAACGCCGCGGTCACGGGGCACGAAGGGTGCGTGCCTTCTGTGTCCCCCATTCACACTCTAGAGTGCGTGCCCATGCCCGGCTGTGTGACCCCCTGGAAGCACAGCGCTACGAGGCCATGGCAGTGGCACTAGCGGCGAACACAGCGTTTCCACAAGAAGGTCTATTAAGAAAATAAATATCTGCTCTTCCGCTGGCAGAATCAGTGTGACTGACATCTGTAAACCATGCTGAAATGGTTTTGAAGCGCTACGCGCGTGTTCCCAGGGAAGCCTCTGGGTGAAGAGCGGGTGGGGGTCAGGGACGAGGAGCGGTGTTCAAAGGATGAAACCTGACCCAAAACAGATGGCAGCCTGCGCGCCGCTGCTGGCTCCCGGAGCAAAACGCTCTGGGAGTAAACATTTCCCAAAAGCTGGGACATCCACACGCCTTTGGCCAATTGCGTGCTAAAGCCAGACGCAAGGCCAATAGCGTGTGAGCACCTGCACGCACGAGCTTGTACAAAAGCTGAAGTGATTCCAAGAGGCCGATTTCCTAGAGCAGCGCATGCGCGCTGCGCTAGGCTCGACCTAAAAATGGTGACAGGAAAAAAGCTACTTCGTGCAATCAGATTTTTTACCCAAATGAAGTCTGCAAACTGTCCCCAAACCCAGGGTCAAAGTCAGTTTTCAGACTAATGCTCCTGATATCTCTAACATTTTAAAACTTTCAAGCCCACCCAATGCATTTTTTAACTAATAATTTCCTGGAAACTAATGAATTAATTTACACCAAGCCAAACAAAGCCATTTTATTAAGCCACCACATCCCTTTGCGGATCTGCATGAAACTTGCAAACTGAACCCAAATCGAATAAGAATTTTTTGGGGGAAAATGTGTGCATTTCCATTTAACAGCGTCTAAGTTATTAGGTAATAAGCAATGTATTTTTAATGGGAAATTCTGACCAAACCATTACCAAACAGTTACTATTCGGACAGTGTAATTATCTATCTATCTATCTAGCTATCTATCTATCTATCGTTTTATTTTTATTTGTTATTATTGACCAAAAACTCTGGTGAAGTCAATTTTAAAGGGGGGTTTAATATGTTTAATGGAGGGTCTGAATAATACCATAGTTTCAGGATAACCCATGTCAGTGTGGACGATTTCCTTATACATTAACGGGCACATGCATCAATGTAGGCTTTGCGATTCACTTAATTGCGATTATTAAGGAATCGCAATTAAGGAGTGCAAAGCCTATGCATGTAGGAATCGCTATAAAATTAGCGATTCCCAAACATTCCTTAATTGCGACTCGCAAGTTGCGAGTCGCAATTAAGGATATACCTTCCCATTCATCCCTATGGGCCTACAGGCCCATAGTAATGAATGGGAGATTGCACTGTGCAATTTGCGAGTACCAATAGGTACTGCATAGAATTGCTGTACTCTTCAGGAGTGCAAGGGTGTCAAAGGACACCCTGTTGCACCCTGAAATTGAACTGTGCACACATGTTGCGACACACATGCCCCAAGGGCATGTGTGTTTTGTAACCTACAACTTTGAAAAATGCACTTTAGTGCATTTTTCAATGTATTTGCAAATTACCATCAATTTCAAATTGATGGTAATTTGGGCCCCCTATTAGCAAAATCGCTATTTGCGATTTCATCATGCATTGCATTTAAGGAATCGCAATTTGCGATTCCTTAAATGCAATCGCAATTTAAGAAATCGCAATAATACCTGCGACAGGCAAGGGCCCAAAACGTATTGAGGAGACATCAAAATTGCCTATCACAAAACAACCTGGTTTTGCAAGGGGGGGTCACCTGGGTTTTTGGCCCCTTGCTCGGGGGCCACCTAGGGAAACCTACCAAACCCACACATTTCTGAAAACAAGGGCCCAAAACGTTTTGTGATAGGCAATTTTGATGTCTCCTCAATACGTTTTGGGCCCTGCCTACTCGCTGAGTACTTGGGCCTCCCACACGAGTGAGGCACCATTTTTATCGGGAGAACTGGGAGACGCTGGGTGGTAGGAAATTTGTGTCAGCCCGGTGATCCCACAACTTTCCCACACAAAAATGTGTGGATAAAGTGATTTTTTTCAGCTAAATTTGAGGTTTGCAGGGGATTCTGGGTAAGAAAACGTTGGGGATCCACGCAACCAATACCTCCCTGGAATCCCCCGGGTGTCTAGTTTTCAGAAATGTGTGGGTTTGGTAGGTTTCCCTAGGTGGCCGCCAAGCACGGGGCCAAAAACCCAGGTGACCCCCCCTTGCAAAACCAGGTTGTTTTGTGATAGGCAATTTTGATGTCTCCTCAATACGTTTTTGGCCCTTGCCTGTCGCGGGTACTTGGGCCTCCCACACGAGTGAGGCACCATTTTTATCGGGAGACCTGGGGGAATGCTGGGTGGTAGGAAATTTGTGTCAGCCCGGTGATCCCACAACTTTCCCACACAAAAATGTGTGGAAAAAGTGATTTTTTTCAGCTAAATTTGAGGTTTGCATGGGGAGGTTGGGTAAAAAAAAAACAATGAGAGCCACGCAAGTCATTCACCCTTGTACTCCTCCCCTGTCTACTAATCAAAAATGTGAAGGTTTGCCTAGGTGACAACTGAGCTAGGACACGAAGTCCCCTGCTACTCATATTGACAAAAAAAAAGTCTTACAAACGGCCATTAAACCGCCACAAATATAACTCTTAACACTAATTTCATAAAGCAAATCCACCAATTACACTGGTTGGTTTTAGCACCTCCAGAAACGCTGGCTTCAAAGCACAAATACTTATCAAAGTATAGCCTTCTGAAGGAGAGCCATAAAGCCACATCAACTAGTAAAGAGAACAAGGGTACCCCAATATATGAACCGAGGGTAATGAATTGTTTAGAAAAACAATGGTTCTTATGTGGCCCAAAAAAGTCCAGACTGAAGTGACCCAGCTAGGGGGCACTAGGTTTTTGGATTGAACTTAATTCATTAGAGGGGAGCGGTAAGTAATATACTAGGGACATGTAGGTCAATGTATGACAGAATTTTATTCCACAACAATAATGGATAGGTGCTCACACATCAAGTGACAATAAGCGTGACGTGACAGGTGAAAGTGAAATTAAAATAAAGACATCGCATTGACAACAATAATAGAACATCCTTTAGAGCATTTTTACAGAGTAAAAGGAGTTCTTGTTGTAGAGGGTCGACGGCGTTTCGAACTCAATTATTTGAGTTCATCTTCAGGACATACATGGTGAGCAAATAGAATTGATCGATATTGCTGTAATGGTAGAGGTTCCTATGATGCAAAGGTCTCAGCTGAATTTAATATCAGTGACTCGAAAGATATTTGAATGGCAGCTGGCCGTCGAGTGATTCCAAGCAGCGCCGGGGATTTTGAAGTTACGAAGAATACAGGGCTGTTAATGCGAGCCTGTGGGGAGAGAGCAGAGCCTGTCCTGCTGCAGCTGAGGTCCGCACTGCCCGAAGAATACAGGGCTGTTAATGCGAGCCTGTGGGGAGAGAGCAGAGCCTGTCCTGCCCGCACTGCCCGAAGAATACAGGGCTGTTAATGCGAGCCTGTGGGGAGAGAGCAGAGCCTGTCCTGCTGCAGCTGAGGTCCGCACTGCGGACCTCAGCTGCAGCAGGACAGGCTCTGCTCTCTCCCACAGGCTCGCATTAACAGCCCTGTATTCTTCGTAACTTCAAAATCCCGGCGCTGATTGGAATCACTCGACGGCCAGCTGCCCTTCAAATATCTTTCGAGTCACTGATATTAAATTCAGCTGAGACCTTTGCATCATAGGAACCTCTACCATTACAGCAATATCGATCAATTCTATTTGCTCACCATGTATGTCCTGAAGATGAACTCAAATAATTGAGTTCGAAACGCCGTCGACCCTCTACAACAAGAACTCCTTTTTACTCTGTAAAAATGGTCTAAAGTATGTTCTATTATTGTTGTCAATGCGATGTCTTTATTTTAATTTCACTTTCACCTGTCACGTCACGCTTATTGTCACTTGATGTGTGAGCACCTATCCATTATTGTTGTGGAATAAAATTCTGTCATACATTGACCTACATGTCCCTAGTATATTACCTACCGCTCTCCTCTAATGAATTAAGTTAATCCAAAACCTAGTGCCCCCAGCTGGGTCACTTCCGTCTGGACCTTTTTGGGCCACATAAGAACCATTGTTTTTCTAAACAACATAAAGCCACATCAAGGCACCAACCACTTTATGGTCCATTCACACGCCATTCACGCACCACACACAAGACTTCCATACCGCCAGCCACGGGCCCAATCAACCAGATCACTTGCACTCACATAAACATACCGCCGCCATGCAAGGGCCCATCACATTCATATGCCACAAGACATAATGAGTTTGACTACATTTTACCACCTGTAAAGTCTCCCCCTCCTACATTACCAAACGCATGCCGAGTGAACCTTTACTAATGGCTCCCATGACAGCCACATAAGGTCCAGGAAGACATGTCTTTCATGCGCCTTTAGCGCACTCACGTTGCTCAATCCAACACCTTCCAGTTTGTGGATGCAAGTTGGGGGGTGCCCGAGTATGCCGCAAAGTCAATCCTCATGCTGAGCAAGCATATCTACCTTTGAAACTAAAGCAAACATGCTGGAAATTTTCAAAAGCTTTCTAAAGATAACATCACAAACTATGAAGAACGGATGAATGTGAAACACGGGTAGTCCGTGACAACGTAGCATATGTCCAATCCACCGTTATGTGCAGTGACTGTAATGCACTTATCATACAGCAAACTGACCATCTACTAAGTACTAACGGAGGATGAACATGGCAAGCAGCATTGACCCAAAAGTACTACAGTAAATTCAGTGTGATTGTGGCAGCAATGGATTTGAATCCATGGGTGAAGATGAAGTCATGACGTGTATCTATACTACCTTTACTATCTGCCTTCTACCTTTGCAATATTCCTCGGAAAGCACACCTACCGTAAGCTGTTCTAACCCGTTCGTGTGTCTGTCCTCATCAGAGTCCTGACTAATCCTGTCCAATTGTCAAGAGACCCTATACTAATGCCTTCCATCTCTAGCTACTTGAAGCTTGAGTAAACATTTCTTTCACGGGCTATCAATGCTCTCACTATGCTCAATCCAACTCCTTCCAGTTTGTGGATGCAAGTTGGGGGGTGCCCGAGTATGCCAAAAAGTCATTCCTCGAGCTGAGCAAGCATATCTACCTTTGAAACTAAGGCAAACATGCTGGAAATTTTCAAAAGCTTTCTAAAGAGAACATCATAAACTATGAAGAACGGTTGAATGTGAAACACGGGTACTCCATGACAATGTGACATATGTTCTGTCCACCAGTATGTGCAGCGTGGGGACTATAATGCACTTGTCAATTGGCGAACAGAACAACTACCACGTTCTGAAAGCAGATAAAGGTGTTGAGAAGTCCATGATTTCCTGAAGTAGAGGAACAAATATTCTGCACCTGCTTGCGTAGTGAAGGAGTGGCCCACAGACAGTAGGTATACATTCACATCAATTGAAAGGCTTACCTATTAGCAGCTCCACCTCAGTCAATTTCCCAGTATTTTGCTTTAGTATGATACAACATAAAGCAAGTAGGGAAAACAGAAGGCAGGCTTACTTGGGCACTGGGGACAGTAAACCCGAGTCTCCTGCCTCTTTCCCTGCATCGAGCACACTTTACAACAACGACATGGTCGCTCCTTTTTGGGTGTTGCAGGAATTTTATCAGCAAAGTGTCGCTCCTGCAGCCTTACCACGTCCTCCAGAACACATGAAGTGGAGGCTGCTGCTTCTGTAGCAGTGAGACCTTCAATCACAGACAACTGAAAGTCAAAGAAAGACATGAGTCTTCCTCTGGTGGTCTGACGATAAACAACATACGCATTGTATGTTGCCATCTGGATCAGGTGAGTAAACAGTTTCTTATACCAAGTGCAAGTTTTACGACTCGCATTGTATGGCTGAAGAACCTGGTCGTTCTTGTCCACTCCGCCCATGTACTTGTTGTAATCAAGTATACAGGTGGGCTTGTGGACTTCGGCCATCTGACCCCAAACCGTGACAGGGGAAGTGCTCTCAGCAGGAATTGTAGTGAGCACGTACACGTCACGCCTATCTGAGAACTTGACTGCGAGCAGTTCGTTGGAGCATAACGCAGTGCTCTGGGATTTCTGGAGCTTCTTGCAAACAAGCTCCTGCGGGAATCCTTGCGGCGACAACGAATTGTACCGCAAGCCAAGGTGCCAGCTTTGTAGAGCTCACTAAACAGCTCTACTCCTGTATAGAAATTGTCCACATAAAGGTTATAACCTTTGTGAAGAAGTGGCTGGACAAGCTCCCATACGATCTTTCCTGTGACCCCTAGCGTGGGAGGGCAACCTACAGGGTTAAGAGTTGTGTCCTTCCCTGTATACACTCTCAAGCTGTACACATAGCCAGTCGAGCGCTCACACAGCATGTACAGCTTGATGCCATAGCGAGCGCGTTTGCTCGGAATGTACTGCCTAAACAGCAGCCTCCCTTTATACAAGATCAAGGACTCATCAATGGCTATATTCTTTCCAGGAGTATAAACCTCTGGAAACCTGGCAGACAAATGTTCCATGACAGGGCGAATTTTGAACAACCTGTCATGGTCTGGATGGTCCCGGGGCAATGCAGCAGAATTGTCATTGAAATGCAGCATGCGCTGCAATAGCAAAAAACGATCTCTGCTCATGTATGGTGCGAAGATGGGGGTTAACCAAACCGTGCGAGTAGACCAGTAGGATAGCAAGGTTGGTTTCTCTTCCAGGGGATCCTCATCAAAAGTCATAAGCACTGAATATTCCCGCCCACGTGCGGGGACCCCGGAAATATAAAAATTATATATGGAAATCACATATATACAGCTCTACATATATGCATATACATATATAATTTTTTCTCATACCAATGCAGCTCTCAATAGGAGGCTAAACAATGTAATTACACACATAAAAACTACATTTGCCAATATATAAAAACACCAGAGGGCAATTAGTACTTGAACTCTGTTTTTTAATGAGCAAAGTACTCATAAAGAGTAAAACTGCAAATTAAGTAAACATTGTTAGCCTACAGGCTGCATTTGCAAACCAATAGCATAGAAAATGAAAACATTTTCAACAAAAACTGGCACCGTGCCTTTAAGGCAGCCATGACCCCTAGCTTCCCATCATGCCTCCGGGGTGACAGTTAGGTCAGTTGTTCTTTCCGGCTCCTTCAGTCAGGACCCTGGATTTTCAGCTCTTGCTTTTTTGACTTTCTGTCAAAAAATATCTTTAAAAATCTAGTTTTTTCTACTTTCACTCGACGTCTTTTGGTCCTAGAGTGCAAGTAACACCTTTTTGTGTTACAGAAAAGGTTTATTTTTGTAGAAAATGCCTTCTTTATTCGATCCTTGCCCGTCCTGTGGCAAGAAGAAGGCCAGAACAGATACACATCCTGTGTGTATTCTCTGCCTCCCCGAGTCCCACTTTTCTGACAACTGCCACCATTGTAAGAAGTTGTCAAGAAGGACTATCAAGGAGAGGGACAGGATTCGTCTCTATGGCCTCTCTGAAAGAGGTAGGTCTCTTTTGAGGCAGAAGAAGAAGAGAACTCGGTCGACGTCGAGAGGAAAAGTCCCGACCTGTTCTCCGTCGGCGTCGGGATCGACGTCGAAGAAATCGGCGACGAAGAAATCGGCGTTGAAGACTTCGGTGATGCCGGCGCATCATCATTCGACAACGAAATCTTCGTCGACGAAGGTAACAGGTCCTCCGTTGACGTCAACCAGGCGGCGCTCAACGTCGAGAGACAGGTCTCCGTCGGCGCAGGTTGGGCGTTCGACGTCGAGGCAGGTCACGCCGTCGTCGCAGCCGCGATCGACGTCGAGGCACAGCGCTCCGTCGTCGCAGGCGCGATCGACGTCGAGGCACAGCGCTCCGTCGTCGCCTCATCAACGGCGATCGACGTCGAGGCGCAGATCTCCGCCGGGATCAAGGCAACGATCTTCGGCGTCGAGACACAGGACACCTCCTTCGGCGTCGAAGCACATCTCCCCGTCTCATCGCCGACAATCGACGTCGAGGCACATCTCTCCGTCGTCGCCTCATCATCGGCGATCGACGTTGAGGCGCAGATCTCTGCCGGGATCAAGGCAACGATCTTCGGCGTCGAGACACAGGACAGCTCCTTCGGCGTCGAAGCAGACTCCAATGTCGATCCATCATTCCTCGCCGTCGAGACGGACGACAACGCCGAGTGGATCTTTGGCGTCGAGACCAAGACCTCCGTCGCCGGCAGTCCAACGCCGGTCGACGTCGAGACAGCAGTCTCCTGAGAGGGTGCAGGGAACGCCGAAGCATGACACTGCATCAGTGTTGGAGAGACGTTCGACGTCGAGAAGTCCACCCTCTAAGAGAAGAAAGTCAACGTCGAGACATACGTCTCCGTTGAGAGGGCAGTCGACGCATAGACGCTCCAGATCAACGTCAAAGCGCCCTTCTGGAGACGCCTCACCTCCAGTGAGCCTTTCTTCGTCACCTTCAGGTTCGCCCAGTTCTCACCGAGGTCAACGTCCAGATCCCCGGAGGTGGTGATCTCGACGTCCAGCAGTCCAGTGTCAGGGGGTCACCAAGATTCCCCAACAAGGTCAGCACATGAAGAGGTGAACTTCACTCCTCCTGCTCAGTCTCCTAAGGGAAGAGAGAGACGCAGATCGGCTTCTATCCATTTATCACCACGATGGTACCGGCCTTTGCATCACTGGGCTACTGACAAGAATTACTCGAGTCCTCAGAACAGATCCCCGTTGGCTCGTTTAACTCAGGATAAAGAGCGATCTCCTTCAAGAGCCAGAGCTCGCAGCCGCACCCCTGTGCACTCACACAGGAGGAGGTCTAGATCAAGAAGTAGGAGGAGAGCACACAGATCGCCTACTCGGTCCTCTTCTTCCACTCATAGATCCCATAGAGACTATTCGCCGACTTTGACTGACAGTCCACCGTCGAGGGTCTCTCCGGTGGACGACGTCTACACTTTTCAGGACATTCTTGGCAGAGGAGCTGTAAAACTGGGTATCCCTATGCCAACTCGTCAAAGCAAGTCCTCTGTGATTTTTGAGACTCTACACCAAAGAGCAGCAGCTAAACCTCTGCTTCCCTTGGTACCAGGCATCATAGAGCCAGTGATGGATATCTTTCTCACGCCAGCGAGTGTTAAGACCGCTCCAGCGAGGATCTTAAAAAAAGTACCGTTCACCAGAGGACGACCCGCTCTTCCTCAGGGCTGATCCTCCTCCGGATTCAGTCATAATTGCTGCGGCAAAGAAGACCCATGCGGTGGCATCCTCCTCCACTGTCCCACCAGACAAGGAGAGCAAGACGCAGGATTCCTGGGGAAAGAAGGTTTGTGGCACTTCGGCCTCCATGTTGAAGGTCTCCAATGCAGCGGCACTCCTGGGCCGCTACGACAGATCTCTGTGGGACTCACTACAGAGATTCACTGAAAAGTTACCGCAGGAAGACCGTAAAGATTTTGAAGAAATCTTAACAGAGGGCAGTCAGGTGTCTAACCAGGTCATCAGTGCTGCGGCGGATGGAGCTACCCTTTCGGCACATGCTTATGCTGTATGCGCAAGAAGAACATCATGGCTACGTCTTACAGCGCTCAAGCCAGAAGCGCAGTCACGCATCCTCAATCTTCCGTTCTCTGGTTCCTCTTTGTTCGGGACTCACACGGATGAAGAGATGACACGGATGAAAACGGAACTGGACACGCTTAAAGCGGTGGGCCTGGAGAAAAGAAAGGAATTCCGTAAGAGATTCCGTCCTTACAATAGACGATCCTCCCAACAGAGGGTTCAAACCCCTCATTGGCAAAAAAATCAGGATCAGCAAGGCCAGCAAAAAACACAGTATCGGGGCAGACGTCCCTCCAGAGGAGGAAAAAACCAGCATCAAGGCAACAACTCCGCCAAGACGCAGTCAAAACAATGAGTACTCACTTCCCCTGTCACCGTTCACCACTCCAGTGGGGGGAAGTATCGCAAATCATCTCGAAGAGTGGCGAGCTATCACAAAGGATCGGTGGGTGCTAGCCACGTTGCAGAATGGGTGCTCTCTACGTTTTCAACATCGTCCACCATCAATCCCTCCAGTTCCTCCTTCGTGTCACCAGTTAAAACTCTTGCAGAAAGAGGTTGCCACCCTTCTCAGAAAGTCAGCCATCGAGAGGGTGCCAGTATCTCAAAGAGGGAAAGGGGTTTACTCAAGATATTTTTGGTAAAGAAAAAAGGCCAAAAGCAGAGTACAGACCCATTCTGGACTTGCGGTCACTCAACCTATCCATCAAAAAGGAAAAGTTTCGCATGTTGGCTCTCCATCAAATATATCCACATCTCAGGCAGGGGGATTGGATGTGTTCGCTGGATCTGCAAGATGCATACTTTCACGTCCCGATCAATCAGTATCACAGACAGTACCTGCGATTCCTGGTGGGATCCGCTCATTACCAGTTCAAGGTTCTACCCTTCGGGTTGAAGTCAGCCCCCAGAGTGTTCACGAAGTGCATGGCGGTGGTGGCAGCCGCACTGCGCCGCAGGGGCGTCTTCGTATACCCGTACTTGGACGACTGGCTGTTGAAAGGCCCTTCCCCAGACAGTGTGAGGAGTCATTTCTGGAGCTGTCTCGAGCTGTGTCACCGGCTGGGCCTGCATGTGAATTTCGCCAAATCAACTTCACAGCCAACGCAGAAAATACATTTCTTAGGAGCTCTGCTAGACTCACGGTAGGAAAAGTGTTTCCTTCGGAGGAGAGACAGTGTTCCCTCATACAGAAATGCCAGCTGGTTCTGCGCAACAGAAAACTGCCTGTGCGTCGGATTGCCTCCCTGCTAGGGTCGATGGCATCCTGCATCTTCCTGGTTCCCAATGCCAGACTACGAATGCGTCCTCTTCAGCAGGATCTGGAGGACAAGTGGGACCAGCAGACAGCTCGCTGGGACGAAAAAATAAGTCCATCAAACGCGGCTCGAGCTTCCATACCTTGGTGGATGAGAAATCGAAATATGCAGGTCGGAGTTCCTTTCCATCAACCTCCGCCTGCTCAGACACTGATCACGGACGCCTCGCTGCAGGGTTGGGGGGCCCACATGGGCCCTCTCCAGACTCAAGGACTGTGGTCTCCAAAAGAGCGATCCTATCACATCAACATGCTAGTGCTGAGAGCAGTTCACCTAGCCCTCAAAGCTTTCCTCCCCTCGATTCAGGCAACCTCAGTGTTAGTACAGACGGACAACACTACCACCATGTACTACCTGAACAAACAGGGGGGAACTCGCTCACGCACACTTTCCCTGGAGGCTCAAACACTCTGGCATTGGCTCCTGGCTCGGAATCTGGCAGTCACAGCAGTCCACCTGCCAGGAGAACAGAACGTGAGAGCGGATGCGCTCAGCCGTCACTTCGAAGACAGAGAAGACTGGGTACTCAACGACGAGGTCGTCGAAGACATCTTCCAGGCATGGTTTCGTCCCACCATCGACCTCTTCGCGGACGACAAAAATACCAAATGCCGAGACTTCGCCTCACGGTTCTACCGACCAGGATCGAAAGGGAATGCCCTTTTGATAGACTGGTCAGGGGCATTTGTGTACGCCTTTCCACCCCTTCCGCTGATCCCGAAGGTGGTGACCAAGCTGTCCCATTCGTGCACGAGGATGATACTAATTGCCCCGGACTGGCCGAGACAATGGTGGTACCCGGACCTTCTGCACCTATCAGAGTGCCCTCACAAGAAGCTGCCGTGCAGGCCGGACCTGCTGTCCAAGATGAACGGGAGGATTCATCATCCCAACCTTCCCTCACTGAACTTGGCAGCATGGCTCCTGAGGTCCTCCAGTATGGCCACTTAGGACTACCGCAGGACTGCATGTCCATCTTGAAGGAAGCAAGGAGACCGTCCACGAGGCATTCGTATGCATGCAAGTGGAAACGGTTTTACATGTGGTGTATGCAGAACAATTGTAACCCAATCAAGGGTCAGGAAGAGGTCATCCTGCCTTACCTACTTTATCTGGCGAAAGCAGGTTTGAAGTTCTCTTCCATTAAGGTGCATTTAGCAGCTATAACTGCATATAGGCGTTCACCTTCCCAACCTTCCTTCTTCCAGTTACAGGCTGTTAAGGATTTTTGCAGGGTTTAAAGAAGGTCTACCCTCCGGTGCGGCCTCCTTCACCACCCTGGGAGCTAAACCTGGTGCTATCAAAATTGATGGGTCCGCCTTTTGAACCCATACACAAAGCAACCTTACAACATCTTTCTTGGAAGGCGGCTTTCTTGGTAGCGATCACGTCAGCTCGCAGAGTGAGTGAAATACAGGCTCTCTGCTCTAAAGAACCTTATACAGTCTTCCATCTTAACAGGGTTGTGTTGAGGACACACCCTCTTTCCTTCCAAAGGTGGTGTCAGATTTTCATGTGAATCAGACCATCTCTCTACCCACCTTTTTCCCAATCCCTCCACTCCAGCTGAGAGGGCTTTGCATTCTCTGGACCTCAAAAGGGTTTTAAAATTCTATCTGGATCGGTCCAAGTCTATAAGAAAATCTGATCAACTATTTGTTAACTATGGGTCGATCAGATCTGGGTTCGCAGCTTCAAAGCGCTCCATCTCCAGATGGATAGTTTCATGTATCAAGCTTGCTTATCAATTAGCGCAGAAGCCCCTGGGGTCTACTCCCAGAGCGCATTCTACTAGAGGAAAGGCGGCTACTACTGCTTTTCTTCGTAATGTGCCCATGTCTGAAATCTGTAAGGCGGCAACTTGGAGGTCCGTCCATACATTTACGAGGCACTACTGTCTGGAATCAGACACCAGAGCAGACACCCAAGTAGGCCAGGCCTCCTTGCGGAATCTGTTCAACAGCTGATTTCGGCTGTTATGTTTTTTGTTGGTTCACTTTACTCTCATTTACCTGCAGGTGGTTGATGGGCTTGCTATTCTATTCAGTGCTTATGACTATTGATGAGGATCCCCTGGAAGAGAAGGATAAGTTACTTACCTGTAATCCTAGTTATCTTCCAGGGGTATCCTCATCAAAGTCATAAGCAACCCACCCGCCTCCCCAGGTAAATGAGGGATTTCTAAAGTGTTAAAGGATATCTTTGTGCCCTGACCTTCAGGGTTATGCAAAGAACAACTGACCTAACTGTCACCCCTGAGGTATGATGGGAAGCTAGGGGTCATGGCTGCCTTAAAGGCACGGTGCCAGTTTTTGTTGAAAATGTTTTCATTTTCTATGCTATTGGTTTGCAATGCAGCCTGTAGGCTAACAATGTCTACTTAATTTGCAGTTTTACTCTTTATGAGTGCTTTGCTCATTAAAAAACAGAGTTCAAGTACTAATTGCCCTCTGGTGTTTTTATATATTGGCAAATGTAGTTTTTATGTGTGTAATTACATTGTTTAGCCTCCTATTGAGAGCTGCATTGGTATGAGAAAAAATGATATATGTATATGCATATATGTAGAGCTGTATTTATGTGATTTCCATATATAATTTTTATATTTCCGGGGTCCCCGCACGTGGGCGGGAATATTCAGTGCTTATGACTTTGATGAGGATACCCCTGGAAGAGAACTAGGATTACAGGTAAGTAACTTATCCTTATGCACTACCCCCATTTTAAGCGTGAGGCCCAAAAATATCTTCAACTCCCCTAAAGAAGTGGGAGTCCACTTGCGTGCCCTAGAATGAGGCCCAAGAGTGCCTCCTTGCTTCCTCAGAAATTGTTCGGCACGCAAATTTGTTTGCTGCACAATTTCGTCAAGGAAGTCAACATCCAAAAAGAGATGGACGTAGTCAATTGGCAAAAAATTCGCCATATCGACTTTACATCCAGCGTCACCAGTGAAAGGCGGAATTTGGGGCTGAACTAAATTGGGAGGCTGCCAAGACAGCACTCCGTCTGTGCTTGCGGCCGCACGTGCCTGCACTCTGGGTTGCTCTAACCTGTAACTGGTGTCCTGCTGCACAGACTGTGCTGGCAAAGGGACAGCACGACTGACATCGTCTCCTTCAGAATCGCTGGAAGATGAGTCGTCGGATGGAACTGCGCCGACTGAAAAATCACTCCCAGATTCGGCTCCATTGTCTTCTACCTCAGATACTGTCTCAGTATCTGCTGTCTCAGTCTCTGATCCTGCCTCAGAGCTGGACTCCAGAACCAGACTTGGGGCCTGAGCAGCATTCATCCAACGATATGCCATCTCTGCAAGTGCCTAAAACTATCCTTTTAAAACACTATCCTACGTAGAAGGCAGATAGGTTGTTGGTTTTAAAGTGTAGGTGGGTGTGTGCGTGAGTGAAGTGTTTAACAGTCAATAATGACGAAGTCACCTTACCTTTCCTTTGCGAAATCTGTACGCTCTCCAAAAAGACTAAGAAAGAGATAAAAAAGACACAGTATTACATTACCGTGCCACATACCCATCATCGCAGCCTTTTTAGCGCTGGTGGAAGCCAGTGCGACCATCATTTTGGCGCCAAGATGCCTACGGGTGAACGTGTGCTTTACAATTGCACACTATGACCTCCTTTGATTCCCTCACTACCATCCTTGCCCCTCATCTCTCCATAGCCCCTCTCTCGCATACATTTCATCTGTTTCAAAGTGTTTCTACTGTGTGGCTTTACTAATCCACTTAGCTATCCACATAATACAGATCTGTTCTTTCCAGCATGCCCTTTATGGCGTTAAAACTGCCACTAGACAAAAGTCAGATATCTCTATCTAGCAGGAAATATTTTTTGTACTCTGCAGCAGTACCACACTTTACTGCCTTTCATGTAACTTCAAAGAGACTCATTATAGTTCTTTCACAGTGTCATATTTTCAGCACTAAGAAATCTCTCTGTAAAAAAAAATATATGTATATATCAAACAATTAATTCCCAATGTCAGCACGCTCAATACCTGGTGCAGGCAGCAACGGGTAGAACCCATACCCGATATTTAAATTCAGAAACACAAAGGATGCCGCACTCCAGAGACAGGTTTCAGAGTTGCTTTATTTTCACCACTTATAGTTAGTTGGACATTTCACTCATACAAAACCATAGAAATTCCCCCGTTATAGTTAGTTCAGCTAACTAAAACTCGCGCCCCCGCAATGCACTGCTGATGACGTCACATATTACATCACTCATGACATGGTCAGTGACATCACTGATGACATCACTGATGACATCTCAAATGACATCACTGATGACATCATCCAGTGACTGTGTGTTTCTGTAAAGTTTAAATATGTTTAATATATATAGGGAAAGGCGTATTGAAGAATGAGTGGGTGTATAAGTGTCTGAATGGATGATTTAGTACGTGCGTGACTGACTCTACAAGTGAGTGATTAAACGTATCTTACTGAATGCATAGGTTAGTGACTAAACTGTGTGAATGTCTGTATCCGTCTGTTGGTGTGTAAGTGGATGCATGGATTTGCGAATAGCTACATGAGTGTCTATATGGGTTATTGATTGGTTCTCTGAGTATCTGTATGGCTGCCTGAGTGTTTGTGTGGGTGGGGTGTGTGTGACTGTACATAGATGTGTGAGTGGGTGATTCACTGGGTGCATGATTTCAAGAGTGCATCTGTGATGGACTGCTTGGGTGGGTGAGGGTGTGTATGGGTGTGTTAGTGAGTGAATGTATATCTCAGTGGTACATGTGCGAGTAACTACATATGTAAAAGGCAGTATATATGTGTGTTAGAGTATTTAAATGGCTATAAGTGAGAGTGTGTGATTGTGAGAGTGGCTGTATGGATGTGTGTGTGCTTGTATCAGTTATTGTATAAGAGCGTAAGAATGTGCTAGTATTTGTATGAGTAAGTGAGCTGGTGTGTGTATAACTGTATAGGTGAGTAAATGGGTGTGTGATACATTTTTTGCATGACTGACTAGGTGTGTGAGTACCTCTATGGATGAGTGGCGGTGTGTGAGTGTTTATATAGGTGTATGAGTGCATATGATAGTCCTGTACTGAGTGACTGTAAGTATGAGTGACTGTACGGGTGAGTGAGTAGATGTGTGTGTGTGTAGACCTAAGAATCAGTCTGTAATTTAGAGTGGGTGCATCAAAAGTTATATTAGGGTGTGAGAAGATGCATGAAATTGTCACATGGATGATGTCATCAGTGATGTCATCAGTGATGTCATCAGTGATGTCACTGACCATGTCATGAGTGATGTAATATGTGACGTCATCAGCAGTGCATTGCGGGGCGCGAGTTATAGTTAGCTGAACTAACTATAATGGGGGAATTTCTATGGTTTTGTACGAGTGAAATGTCCAACTAACTATAACTGTCCCTAAAACCTATGGTTTTTTCAGTGAATTTCAAAGGTTTTTAAATGCTAATTTCTAACTATAACGTGTCTGAAACCTATGGTTTTTTCAGTGAATTTCAAAGGTTTTTTAAATGCTAATTTCTAACTATAACGTGCCTGAAACCTATGATTTTTAAGTGAATTTCAAAGGTTTTTTAAATGCTAGTTTCTAACTATGCCTACAGAGGTAGGACATGTGAAGAAAGAAGAAAAAACGCACAGAAAGAAGCAAAAGAAATGCAGAAAGAAGCAACAGAAGTCCACAAAGACGAAGAAAAGTGCAGGAAGAAGCAAAAGATGTGCAGAAAGAACCAACAGAGGAGCAGAAAGAGGCCTTGTTGCAAAATCATCCTGTGCCCACAAATTTTTCAGACGGGTACTGGTGGTAACTGACTCTGACTAACCAGAGCCAGTGCTATGCTAAAAGACACTTAGAATACAGTGAAAACACCTACATACACTAGGGAACACTATGCGTTGGGGTACCCCTGTGATTAGCATGACCTCCTCTGTAAGTCCCTAGTACATAATAGGGCAGGGGGATTAAAACTACCTCTTAAAAGGCGCCCCGTGGCGCGTTTTAAGTTGCGGGATTAAGTCCCCTTGAATCCTGAGGGTCCCTGGGGCCCAACTAGCCCCCAGGTACCTACAGTTAGGACCACAGAGCTGAGTTGCAGAGAGGCGTTCAGAGGCCACGCACCTTTTTTCACCTCTCTGCAACTCAACTCTGTTGTGCTTACTGAAGGTACCTGGTGGGCTAGTTGGCCTCCAGGGTCCCTCCGGATTCAAGGGGAATTAATTCCCCAACTTAAAACGCACCACAGGGCGTGTTTGCGCACATGTCACCTGAGGCCCCGCCCCCTCCCTTCACCACTGTGCAAACGCGCCCCGTGGCGCGTTTTAAGTTGGGGGATTAGGTCACCTTGAATCCTGAGGGTCCCTGGGGCCCAACTAGCCCACCAGGTACTTCCAGTAAGCACCACAGGCCTGCGTTGCAACGCCTGTAACAAATTGTGCAGTTGTGTTTAGGTAGTGAAGGGGGGTCGTGCTGGGGGCAGTGTTTTAGGGTTTAGGGTAGTGCAGTGGTGTTTGTGTAGTGTAGGGGGTAATGCTGGGGGTAGATTTAGGGTTTAGGGTAGTGCAGTGGTGTTTGGGTAGTGTAGGGAGTCGTGCTGGGGGAGTGTTTTAGGGTTTAGGGTAGTGCAGTGGTGTTTGGGTAGTGTAGGGGGTCGTGCTGGGGGTAGTGTTTTAGGGTTTAGGGTAGTGCAGTGGTGTTTGGGTAGTGTAGGGGGTCGTGCTGGGGGTAGTGGTTTAGGGTAGTGTAGTTGTGTTTGGGTAGTGTAGGGGTACTGCTGGGGGTAGTGTTTTAGGGTTTAGGGTAGTGCAATGGTGTTTGGGTAGTGTAGGGGGTACTGCTGGGGGTAGTGTTTTAGGGTTTAGGGTAGTGCAGTGGTGTTTGGGTAGTGTAGGGGTACTGCTGGGGGTAGTGTTTTAGGGTTTAGGGCAGTGCAGTGGTGTTCGGGCAGTGTAGGGGGTCGTGCAGGGGGTGGTGTTTCAGGGTTTAGGGCAGTGCAGTGGTGTTTGGGCAGTGTAGGGGTCGTGCAGGGGGTGGTGTTTCAGGGTTTAGGGCAGTGCAGTGGTGTTCGGCCAGTGTAGGTGGTCTTGCTGGGGGTGGTGTTTCAGGGTTTAGTGCAGTGGTGTTCGGGCAGTGTAGGGGGTCTTGCTGGGGGTGGTGTTTCAGGGTTTAGGGCAGTGCAGTGGTGTTTGGGCAGTGTAGGGGGTCTTGCTGGGGCTGGTGTTTCAGGGTTTAGGGAAGTGCAGTGGTGTTCGGGCAGTGTAGGGGGTCGTGCTGGGGCTGATGTTTCAGGGTTTAGGGCAGTGCAGTGGTGTTCGGGCAGTGTAAGGGGTCGTGCTGGGGCTGGTGTTTCAGGGTTTAGGGCAGTGCAGTGGTGTTTGGGCAGTGTAGGGGGTCTTGCTGGGGCTGGTGTTTCAGGGTTTAGGGTAGTGCAGTGGTGTTTGGGCAGTGTAGGGGGTCGTGCTGGGGCTGGTGTTTGAGGGTTTAGGGAAGTGCAGTGGTGTTCGGGCAGTGTAGGGGGTCGTGCTGGGGCTGATGTTTCAGGGTTTAGGGCAGTGCAGTGGTTTTCGGGCAGTGTAGGCGGTCGTGCTGGGGCTGGTGTTTCAGGGTTTAGGGCAGTGCAGTGGTGTTCGGGCAGTGTACGGGGTTGTGCTGGGGCTGGTGTTTCAGGGTTTAGGGCAGTGCAGTGGTGTTCGGGCAGTGTAGGGGGTCGTGCTGGGGCTGGTGTTTCAGGGTTTAGGGCAGTGCAGTGGTGTTCGGGCAGTGTAGGGGGTCGTGCTGGGGCTGGTGTTTCAGGGTTTAGGGCAGTGCAGTGGTGTTTGGGCAGTGTAGGGGGTCGTGCTGGGACTGGTGTTTCAGGGTTTTGGGCAGAGCAGTGGTGTTCGGGCAGTGTAGGGGGTCGTGCTGGGGGTGGTGTTTCAGGGTTTAGGGCAGTGCAGTGGTGTTCGGGCAGTGTAGGGGGTCTTGCTGGGGGTGGTGTTTCAGGGTTTAGGGCAGTGTAGGGGGTCTTGCTGGGGGTGATGTTTCAGGGTTTAGGGCAGTGCAGTGGTGTTCGGGCAGTGTAGGGGGTCTTGCTGGGGTTAGTGTTTCAGGGTTTAGGGCAGTGCAGTGGTGTTCGTGCAGTGTAGGGGGTCGTGCTGGGGGTGGTGTTTCAAGGTTTAGGGCAGTGCAGTAGTGTTCGGGCAGTGTAGGGGGTCGTGCAGGGGGTGGTGTTTCAGGGTTTAGGGCAGTGCAGTGGTGTTCGGGCAGTGTAGGGGGTCGTGCTGGGGGTGGTGTTTCAGGGTTTAGGGCAGTGCAGTGGTGTTCGGGCAGTGTAGGGGGTCGTGCAGGGGGTGGTGTTTCAGGGTTTAGGGCAGTGCAGTGGTTTTCGGGCGGTGTAGGGTGTCGTGCTGGGGCTGGTGTTTCAGGGTTTAGGGCAGTGCAGTGGTGTTCGAGCAGTGTAGGGGGTCTTGCTGGGGGTGGTGTTTCAGGGTTTAGGGCAGTGGTGTTCGGGCAGTGTAGGGGGTCTTGCTGGGGCTGGTGTTTCAGGGTTTAGGGTAGTGCAGTGGTGTTTGGGCAGTGTAGGGGTCGTGCTGGGGCTGGTGTTTGAGGGTTTAGGGAAGTGCAGTGGTGTTCGGGCAGTGTAGGGGGTCGTGCTGGGGCTGATGTTTCAGGGTTTAGGGCAGTGCAGTGGTTTTCGGGCAGTGTAGGCGGTCGTGCTGGGGCTGGTGTTTCAGGGTTTAGGGCAGTGCAGTGGTGTTCGGGCAGTGTACGGGGTTGTGCTGGGGCTGGTGTTTCAGGGTTTAGGGCAGTGCAGTGGTGTTCGGGCAGTGTAGGGGGTCGTGCTGGGGGTGGTGTTTCAGGGTTTAGGGCAGTGCAGTGGTGTTCGGGCAGTGTAGGGGGTCGTGCTGGGGCTGGTGTTTCAGGGTTTAGGGCAGTGCAGTGGTGTTTGGGCAGTGTAGGGGTCGTGCTGGGACTGGTGTTTCAGGGTTTTGGGCAGAGCAGTGGTGTTCGGGCAGTGTACGGGGTCGTGCTGGGGGTGGTGTTTCAGGCTTTAGGGCAGTGCAGTGGTGTTCGGACAGTGTAGGGGGTCGTGCTGGGACTGGTGTTTCAGGGTTTTGGGCAGAGCAGTGGTGTTCGGGCAGTGTAGGGGGTCGTGCTGGGGGTGGTGTTTCAGGCTTTAGGGCAGTGCAGTGGTGTTCGGGCAGTGTAGGGGGTCTTGCTGGGGGTGGTGTTTCAGGGTTTAGGGCAGTGTAGGGGGTCTTGCTGGGGGTGATGTTTCAGGGTTTAGGGCAGTGCAGTGGTGTTCGGGCAGTGTAGGGGGTCTTGCTGGGGTTAGTGTTTCAGGGTTTAGGGCAGTGCAGTGGTGTTCGTGCAGTGTAGGGGGTCGTGCTGGGGGTGGTGTTTCAAGGTTTAGGGCAGTGCAGTAGTGTTCGGGCAGTGTAGGGGGTCGTGCAGGGGGTGGTGTTTCAGGGTTTAGGGCAGTGCAGTGGTGTTCGGGCAGTGTAGGGGGTCGTGCTGGGGGTGGTGTTTCAGGGTTTAGGGCAGTGCAGTGGTGTTCGGGCAGTGTAGGGGGTCGTGCAGGGGGTGGTGTTTCAGGGTTTAGGGCAGTGCAGTGGTTTTCGGGCGGTGTAGGGTGTCGTGCTGGGGCTGGTGTTTCAGGGTTTAGGGCAGTGCAGTGGTGTTCGAGCAGTGTAGGGGGTCTTGCTGGGGGTGGTGTTTCAGGGTTTAGGGCAGTGGTGTTCGGGCAGTGTAGGGGGTCTTGCTGGGGCTGGTGTTTCAGGGTTTAGGGTAGTGCAGTGGTGTTTGGGCAGTGTAGGGGGTCGTGCTGGGGCTGGTGTTTGAGGGTTTAGGGAAGTGCAGTGGTGTTCGGGCAGTGTAGGGGGTCGTGCTGGGGCTGATGTTTCAGGGTTTAGGGCAGTGCAGTGGTTTTCGGGCAGTGTAGGCGGTCGTGCTGGGGCTGGTGTTTCAGGGTTTAGGGCAGTGCAGTGGTGTTCGGGCAGTGTACGGGGTTGTGCTGGGGCTGGTGTTTCAGGGTTTAGGGCTGTGCAGTGGTGTTCGGGCAGTGTAGGGGTCGTGCTGGGGGTGGTGTTTCAGGGTTTAGGGCAGTGCAGTGGTGTTCGGGCAGTGTAGGGGGTCGTGCTGGGGCTGGTGTTTCAGGGTTTAGGGCAGTGCAGTGGTGTTTGGGCAGTGTAGGGGGTCGTGCTGGGACTGGTGTTTCAGGGTTTTGGGCAGAGCAGTGGTGTTCGGGCAGTGTACGGGGTCGTGCTGGGGGTGGTGTTTCAGGCTTTAGGGCAGTGCAGTGGTGTTCGGACAGTGTAGGGGGTCTTGCTGGGGGTGGTGTTTCAGGGTTTAGGGCAGTGGTGTTCGGGCAGTGTAGGGGTCTTGCTGGGGGTGGTGTTTCAGGGTTTAGGGCAGTGCAGTGGTGTTCGGGCAGTGTAGGGGGTCTTGCTGGGGTTAGTGTTTCAGGGTTTAGGGCAGTGCAGTGCAGTGGTGTTCGGGTAGTGTAGGGGGTCGTGCAGGGGGTGGTGTTTCAGGGTTTAGGGCAGTGCAGTGGTGTTCGGGCAGTGTAGGGGGTCGTGCTGGGGGTGGTGTTTCAGGGTTTAGGGCAGTTGTGTTCGGGCAGTGTAGGGGTCTTGCTGGGGGTGATGTTTCTGGGTTTAGGGCAGTGCAGTGGTGTTCGGGCAGTGTAGGGGGTCGTGCAGGGGGTGGTGTTTCAGGGTTTAGTGCAGTGGTGTTCGGGCAGTGTAGGGGGTCGTGCTGGGGCTGGTGTTTCAGGGTTTAGGGCAGTGCAGTGGTGTTCGGGCAGTGTAGGGGTCGTGCTGGGGCTGGTGTTTCAGGGTTTAGGCAGTGCAGTGGTGTTCGGGCAGTGTAGGGGGTCGTGCTGGGGGTGGTGTTTCAGGGTTTAGGGCAGTGCAGTGGTGTTCGGGCAGTGTAGGGGGTCGTGCAGGGGTGGTGTTTCAGGGTTTAGGGCAGTGCAGTGGTGTTCGGGCGGTGTAGGGGGTCGTGCTGGGGCTGGTGTTTCAGGGTTTAGGGCAGTACAGTGGTGTTCGGGCAGTGTAGGGGGTCTTGCTGGGGGTGGTGTTTCAGGGTTTAGGGCAGTGGTGTTCGGGCAGTGTAGGGGGTCTTGCTGGGGGTAGTGTTTCAGGGTTCAGGGCAGTGCAGTGGTGTTCGTGCAGTGTAGGGGGTCATGCTGGGGATGGTGTTTCAGGGTTTAGGGCAGTGCAGTAGTGTTCGGGCAGTGTAGGGGGTCGTGCAGGGGTGGTGTTTCAGGGTTTAGGGCAGTGCAGTGGTGTTCGGGCAGTGTAGGGGTCGTGCAGGGGTGGTGTTTCAGGGTTTAGGGCAGTGCAGTAGTGTTCGGGCAGTGTAGGGGGTCGTGCAGAGGGTGGTGTTTCAGGGTTTAGTGCAGTGCAGTGGTGTTCGGGCGGTGTAGGGGGTCGTGCTGGGGCTGGTGTTTCAGGGTTTAGGGCAGTGCAGTGGTGTTCGGGCAGTGTAGGGGGTCTTGCTGGGGGTGGTGTTTCAGGGTTTTAGGGCAGTGGTGTTCGGGCAGTGTAGGGGGTCTTGCTGGGGGTAGTGTTTCAGGGTTCAGGGCAGTGCAGTGGTGTTTGTGCAGTGTAGGGGGTCATGCTGGGGATGGTGTTTCAGGGTTTAGGGCAGTGCAGTGGTGTTCGGGCAGTGTAGGGGGTCGTGCGGGGGGTGGTGTTTCAGGGTTTAGGGCAGTGCAGTAGTGTTCGGGCAGTGTAGGGGGTCGTGCAGGGGCGGTGTTTCAGGGTTTAGTGCAGTGGTGTTCGGGCAGTGTAGGGGGTCGTGCTGGGGCTGGTGTTTCACGGTTTAGGGCAGTGCAGTGGTGTTCGGGCAGTGTAGGGGGTCGTGCTGGGGCTGGTGTTTCAGGGTTTAGGGCAGTGCAGTGGTGTTCGGGCAGTGTAGGGGTCGTGCAGGGGGTGGTGTTTCAGGGTTTAGGGCAGTGCAGTGGTGTTCGGGCGGTGTAGGGGGTCGTGCTGGGGCTGGTGTTTCAGGGTTTAGGGCAGTACAGTGGTGTTCGGGCAGTGTAGGGGGTCTTGCTGGGGGTGGTGTTTCAGGGTTTAGGGCAGTGGTGTTCGGGCAGTGTAGGGGGTCTTGCTGGGGGTAGTGTTTCAGGGTTCAGGGCAGTGCAGTGGTGTTCGTGCAGTGTAGGGGGTCATGCTGGGGATGGTGTTTCAGGGTTTAGGGCAGTGCAGTAGTGTTCGGGCAGTGTAGGGGGTCGTGCAGGGGGTGGTGTTTCAGGGTTTAGGGCAGTGCAGTGGTGTTCGGGCAGTGTAGGGGGTCGTGCAGGGGGTGGTGTTTCAGGGTTTAGGGCAGTGCAGTAGTGTTCGGGCAGTGTAGGGGGTCGTGCAGAGGGTGGTGTTTCAGGGTTTAGTGCAGTGCAGTGGTGTTCGGGCGGTGTAGGGGGTCGTGCTGGGGCTGGTGTTTCAGGGTTTAGGGCAGTGCAGTGGTGTTCGGGCAGTGTAGGGGGTCTTGCTGGGGGTGGTGTTTCAGGGTTTTAGGGCAGTGGTGTTCGGGCAGTGTAGGGGGTCTTGCTGGGGGTAGTGTTTCAGGGTTCAGGGCAGTGCAGTGGTGTTTGTGCAGTGTAGGGGGTCATGCTGGGGATGGTGTTTCAGGGTTTAGGGCAGTGGTGTTCGGGCAGTGTATGGGGTCCTGCGGGGGGTGGTGTTTCAGGGTTTAGGGCAGTGCAGTAGTGTTCGGGCAGTGTAGGGGGTCGTGCAGGGGGTGGTGTTTCAGGGTTTAGTGCAGTGGTGTTCGGGCAGTGTAGGGGGTCGTGCTGGGGCTGGTGTTTCAGGGTTTAGGGCAGTGCAGTGGTGTTCGGGCAGTGTAGGGGGTCGTGCTGGGGCTGGTGTTTCAAGGTTTAGGGCAGTGCAGTGGTGTTCGGCAGTGTAGGGGGTCGTGCTGGGGCTGGTGTTTCAGGGTTTAGGGCAGTGCAGTGGTGTTCGGGCAGTGTAGGCGGTCGTGCTGGGGCTTGTGTTTCACGGTTTAGGGCAGTGCAGTGGTGTTCGGGCAGTGTAGGGGTCGTGCTGGGGCTGGTGTTTCAGGGTTTTGGGCAGAGCAGTGGTGTTCGGGCAGTGTAGGGGGTCGTGCTGGGGGTGGTGTTTCAGGGTTTAGGGCAGTGCAGTGGTGTTCGGGCAGTGTAGGGGTCGTGCTGGGGGTGGTGTTTCAGGGTTTAGGGCAGTTGTGTTCGGGCAGTGTAGGGGGTCTTGCTGGGGGTGATGTTTCTGGGTTTAGGGCAGTGCAGTGGTGTTCGGGCAGTGTAGGGGGTCGTGCAGGGGGTGGTGTTTCAGGGTTTAGTGCAGTGGTGTTCGGGCAGTGTAGGGGGTCGTGCTGGGGCTGGTGTTTCAGGGTTTAGGGCAGTGCAGTGGTGTTCGGGCAGTGTAGGGGTCGTGCTGGGGCTGGTGTTTCACGGTTTAGGGCAGTGCAGTGGTGTTCGGGCAGTGTAGGGGGTCGTGCTGGGGCTGGTGTTTCAGGGTTTAGGGCAGTGCAGTGGTGTTCGGGCAGTGTAGGCGGTCGTGCTGGGGCTGGTGTTTCAGGGTTTAAAGCAGTGCAGTGGTGTTCGGGCAGTGTAGGGGGTCGTGCTGGGGCTGGTGTTTCAGGGTTTTGGGCAGAGCAGTGGTGTTTGGGCAGTGTAGGGGGTCGTGCTGGGGGTGGTGTTTCAGGGTTTAGGGCAGTGCAGTGGTGTTCGGGCAGTGTAGGGGGTCGTGCTGGGGGTGGTGTTTCAGGGTTTAGGGCAGTTGTGTTCGGGCAGTGTAGGGGTCTTGCTGGGGGTGATGTTTCTGGGTTTAGGGCAGTGCAGTGGTGTTCGGGCAGTGTAGGGGGTCTTGCTGGGGGTAGTGTTTCAGGGTTTAGGGCAGTGCAGTGGTGTTCGGGCCGTGTAGGGGGTCGTGCTGGGGGTGGTGTTTCAGGGTTTAGGGCAGTGCAGTGGTGTTCGGGCAGTGTAGGGGGTCATGCAGGGGCTGGTGTTTCAGGGTTTAGGGCAGTGCAGTGGTGTTCGGGCAGTGTAGGGGGTCGTGCTGGGGGTAGTGTTTTAGGGTAGTGCAGTGGTGCTTGTGTAGTGTAGGGGGTCGTGCTGGGGGTAGTGTTTTAGGGTTTAGGGTAGTGCAGTGGTGTTTGGGTAGTGTAGGGGGTCATGTTTTAGGGTAGTGCAGTGGTGTTTGGGTAGTGTAGGGGGTCGTGCTGGGGGTAGTGTTTTAGGATTTAGGTTAGTGCAGTGGTGTTTGGGTAGTGTAGGGGGTCGTGCTGGGGTAGTTTTTTAGGGTTTAGGGTAGTGCAGTGGTGTTTGTGTAGTGTAGGGGGTCGTGCTGGGGGTAGTGTTTTAGGGTAGTGCAGTGGTGCTTGTGTAGTGTAGGGGGTCGTGCTGGGGGTAGTGTTTTAGGAATTAGGGTAGTGCAGTGGTGTTTGTGTAGTGTAGGGGGTCATGTTTTAGGGTAGTGCAGTGGTGTTTGGGTAGTGTAGGGGGTCGTGCTGGGGTAGTGATTTAGGTTAGTGCAGTGGTGTTTGGGTAGTGTAGGGGGTCGTGCTGGGGGTAGTTTTTAGGGTTTAGGGTAGTGCAGTAGTGTTTGTGTAGTGTAGGGGGTCATGCTGGGGGTAGTGTTTTAGGGTTTAGGGTAGTGCAGTGGTGTTTTTGTAGTGTAGGGGTCATGGTTTAAGATGCAACGCTCCAATACCTGACCAGTCTGCACTACATAAAACTGCAAAAACTAAAAATAAAAAGCGTTTTGCACACTTTTGTCATTGGGCTATATGTGGGCTACATCTGGGTAATATTTGTGCTACATTTGGGCTCTTTGTTCTCTGGTGGCCATCTTGGAAGACTTCTTTGTTATGAAGTTTCCTAATTTCCTCATTTACTGCAGTCTCCTCAGTAGGAAATGCTTTCAGTTTTTTACTTTGATTCTATCAAGAAGGCATTCAGATGTGTCTCACATTTGCCATAAATTCAGAATGTTAGCACTCTAGTTGCTCATTAGATCACTGTAGTAAAGCTACTGCTCACCAGGGAGTTAACTGGAAGTCTGCTGCTGGTATTGAAAGTGATTGTTTCAGTCTGCATGTCAGACTTTTCTAATGAAATAGAAGAGGATTTGAGATCTCACTTAAAACATGCCCTAATTTTTCTTTCTGCAGCACTAACCATAATTTCTATTTAAAAAAGAACCCCTCATTTTGTTCCTTTTTAAATTAAATGTTTTAAGTGTTATCGGTTTATTCCAATCAAGATGGCTTCAGGTGTGCCATACTTTTGTCATAAGTAAGGATGTTAGCGCTCTAGTTGTTCTTTAGAACACTCTGGGAAGCTGCAGTAGAACACAAAGGCAACAACTGGCAGGCTGCTCCTGTTGAAATATAACAGGAAGATATTTGAGATCACACTTGAAACATGTCCTAATTTTTCTTTCTACAGCACTAACCATAATTTCTATGACAAAATGAACCCCATCATTTTGTTCCTTTTTAAATTAAATGTTACCAGTTTATTCCAATCAAGATGGCTTCAGGTGTGCCATACTTTTGTCATAAGTAAGGCTGTTAGCGCTCTAGTTGTTCTTTAGAACACTCTGGGAAGCTGCAGTAGAACACAAAGGAATCAACTGACAGTCTCTGCCCTTGTTGGATGTACATGTTTTACTGAGAATGTCAGACTTCATTCTCACATGACTGAGAAAGGTAATGTGAATTTACAGAAAATATGCTCTCATTTTAGCTTCTGGAGCACCTTCCAAAACTCTATGGGACAAGCATGTGAAAATAGTTTTCTCTCAAACATGATTCATGATATCCCAGCAGAAGGTTTTTCACAGGGTAAAATCACCTTAGAACACACCACAATTCCTGAAATTAGTATGGTACCATCAACAAATGAATTCTAATGTAACTAAAGTCTGTTATCACCCTTTATAGTTCTCCTTTTGGTAACCCTCAAAATCTTTGATTCACTACAATGCATTTCAATGGGGTACTATCATGTATATTGGTCCCACGATGGCTGCCAGCAATTCCAGGATGAAGTGCTGACAGCCAATCAGATCTCACAATGACATGTGTGGTTAGGCTCTGCCCAGATATATATGTGATTTTACTTTTGATTTTCTCAGGAACTACTGAACGGATTTACACCATTTAACCAAAAGGCACAACTCTGAACCAAGGGCTACCTTTTTGCCAAATTTGGTGTAATTCCGTTCAGCAGTTCGGGCTGTAGCTGCGATGAAAGGTTCCTATGGAAAATTGCATGGGGAAAACACGTTTTGGGACCACCCTTTTTTCTCGGCCCCCGCTTGCCGAATCACCCCGAAACTTTCAGGATAGGAGCAGACCGGAGCGCCCCACGAGTTTTGAAAATTTCGCGAAGATTCGTCAACCGGCGCCAAAGTTATTGGAAATAGAATGTTGTGAATTTCCTATGGAAAATAGGTCCTAACTATAACTATCTACTGGCGACCGCCAGTAGATAATATGTGTATATATATATATATATATATATATATATATATATATATATACATATATATATATATACACATATATAAGATTTTATCTCTACATATATTTATATATATGTATCTATATACATATATATGTATATAGATACATATATATATTATTCACTCTGTAGACTTATGTATATATATGTATCTATATACACATATATATGTATATAGATACATATATGATCTACAGAGAGAAAGAGACTCTCTCTATATATATATATATATATATATATATATATATATATATATATATATATATATATATATATAGAAAGAGATATCTATCTTCCTCTATTTTTTTTTTTTTATAACTATGGCTTCCCTGGGGGCCTATTGTGGCCCCCACGGAAAGCACATAGCTATAAAAAAAAGAATTTGCCCCCACAGCAAGCACCAAAGGGGTTAATAAAAAACCAAATTTGCCCCCACAGGGGGTCGGCCACTGAGCAGGAGAACCGACCCCCTGCCAATATCGCCGCCATTTAAAAAAAATAATTTTGCCTTTTTTTTATTTTGGGGGGCGATCGCACCCCCCAGGGAAAGCCAAGTGTCTTTATAAAAAATAATTGGCCCCAAAGGGGGGGGCCGACCCATTACCACGAGGGCCGACCCCCCCAAAGACATCCCTGGTGTCTAGTGGGGTTTCCTGGCCGTGGATCGTAGCGCTGCCGCGATCCACGGCCAGGAAACCCTTTCAGGAAGGCCTCGTTTGAAAGGGGAGACTCTCCCCTTTCAAACAAGAGCTGGGGAGGCCGTTTTCGGCCTGATTTCCCCATCGGAGTCGAGCGCGGCCTTACCTGCTGCTGTCCTCCGCTCCGGTGCTGATGTCACAGATGGGCGGGGGGGGACGCGGAAAGCATTCCGTGTCTCCCCCAGGGGGGAATAAAAAAAAAAAACAATCTCCGGTGCTATGCACCGGAGGTTTAAAGGGGGCCCTCCCAGGTGACGGCCAACGGACGTGCGCCGCACCAGGGAGGTAGTGCTTGCGTCGGCCAGTGGCCGACGCAAGCACCAAAGGGGTTAAGGTGAGTATCCTATTGATTTATCAGCTGTTGGAGGCAGTGGTGAAGTCCTGAGGAGTCTAGCTCCTTTGTGTTGTCCAGTAATAATTTGTGTGTTGTTGTAGTTGATTGATTTGATGAGGTATTTTAGCAGAATGAGATAGAGGGTGAAACAGAGAGGTGAGGTGATTGAACACTGTTGGACGTCAGAGTCACTGGTGGAAGAAGCTCACATGAATGTGGCAGCAAGTTAATACTGTAAAGGGAGGAGCAGATCCCATCTACTATGCTTTCTTTAATGCCAAGTTCTTCAAGTGATTCTAGTAGGGTCTTGTGCTGTGCTGTCTCAAAGGTGGTATAGTGGTTCTTCAGTAATGCAAGCCCATTTAATGGTCAGACAGTAGGTTGCCTCCTTCCATGAAATACAGAAATCGAGAGAAGGTAGTTCTTTCAGTCAGGTTTTCCTAAGAATGAGCCATTAAAGGTTGATCGCTAATGTAACAGGTATGCTTGTTTCAGGGTTTATTTCTTAGTGAGTAGACTAATGTCGTAGGTCTTGATGGTGGAGAGGTAGATGCCTGAAGATATCAAGTTATTGGGGATGATTCTTGTTTTGTGGCATTTTAGAGTTCAATTTCCTTTAAAGTATGTGCTTGGCAGGGGTTTGGTGGAAAGCCAGCTGGCCTGTTTCCCTTGGGCATTTCCTTGAATTCTAACTAATCGAGTTATTTGATTGAAGCTAGAGACTGTAATCTTCCTTGTGATTTTTGAGACACATTTGTTTGTGATTGTGTTGCAGAAGGTTTGGAAGTGCAATGTTTTGTTGGCTGTGCATACTGGGTTTTGGAAATCTTAGTGGATCCTATACGTTTTCTTAGAAATGGGAGATCAACATGGGATAATGCAGTGTATTTTCATTTTCATGGATGACTTGTCTATCCTATTGTGGTCTTGGAAGCATATTACCATTTTGGTTGTAAAAGAAAATTTTGCCTTACCATAGACCTAGTTTTTCTTGTGCAGAGAGATTTATTTCTGTCTGTCCCAAAAATATTCTGGGATTCCGCAAATGAATGAAGTTATTCAAGGTTTATGAATTTAATGCAGGTACTCCTAGTACTGGTATTACAGGTGAGTAACCTTTCCTTGTTTTCAAAAAGTCATGTGTAGTTATGTTTTATATCCTACTTGTTGGAAGATGGTAGTGGGGAAACAATGCAGATTTTAGTGAGAAAAATGGTGGGGGACAGTTTGCTTTTTTAGTATGTTCACAGGATATAGTACTGTGAATTATACTTTCACAACATGTATTGTAATCTGGCCTGGATTTGCTTCATTTTACATTTGCTCTTGTGTTGTCTTTTTAATCTATATAATAGCAAAACATATAGGCATACAAAATCAACCGTGGGCCATTCTAACTGATTAAAACTGTCTTAAAACATGTATGTTATATTATCCTTGAATAATTATTCTTTCCCATTCTGAAGGATCTAAAATACGACGTTGGTGGCGGTGAGAAATTTGACTCCCTTACTGATTTGGTGGAACATTACAAGAAGAACCCTATGGTGGAAACCCTGGGAACAGTACTTCAGTTAAAACAGGTAATGCATGGCACAATGAAAGCTCAGTGAATCTAGATCAGCGTCACCATTTTCAGCAGTTTTTCTTGATTGTGAGATTTTCCTCAAGTAACACACAATCACTTTACACATTTGAAGTAGTGAATATGGTTTACATAAGCATTTAACACAATATCTGTGTTTAGTTATTGAAAAAAGTCCTTATCATCAAAGGGCTCATTGGATAATCTCTGTATATCTTAAAATTGGATCCAGTTGGATTTAAAGTCCAAGTGGGCCCAACCTCAAGGGGACCTCTCCGACCACATAAGATTTTGTAGCAGACTGCAAAAGATCTGCAGTGGTATTTGTTGGACCACTATTGGGCCATCACCAGACCCCCCCCCCACCCAGACCCGACAGTGGTGACTGATGCATCGCTTCTGGGATGGGGCAGCCACCTGAGAGAGATGGAGATCTGAGGTCTCTGGTATCTGGCGGAGTCCTGGCTCCACATCAACATTATGGAGCTGAGGGCCATCTGCTTGGCGCTGCAAGCCATCCTGCCGTCCATCAAAAGGAGGCTGGTATAGGTGATCACAGACAAAACCACCGCCATGTGATACTGCAACAAACAGGTTGAGGTGGGGTCAGGGACCCTGTGCCAGGAGGCTTTGTGCTTCTGGAAATGGCTGGACCACCAAGAAATTTTTCTGATGGTGAACCACCTGGCAGGATCATTGAATGCCAGAGCAGACAAACTCAGCCGTCGGTGCCTAGCATATCACAAGTGGTCGTTATATATCCAGAGGTGGCGCACGGTCTCTTCTGCGAATGGGGATACCTTTAGCTTGATCTGTTCACCACCTCCGAAGAAGTACAGTGTCAGTACTTCTGCACGTTGGAGTTTCCAAGGCGTCTCTCTCTCTCAGAGACGCGTTCCACCTCAAGTGGAACTCGAGACTCCTGTATACCTAACCGCCACTACCACTCCTGCTCAGAGTTCTAAAGAAGATCAGGACAAACTTATCCCAAGTCATCCTACTGGCTCTGGATTGAGCAGGGAGAGTATGGTTTTCAGAACGTCTGTGCTTGAACATATGTCCTCCGGTCAGGCTGCTCCACCGAGAGAACCTGCAGTCACGGCAACAGTAAAGTATACCAAAAAGCGCTGGATGGAATGCTTAAATTAATCTCAGCCACTGGTAATCGCTCGGGCTGCATCCCAGGCTATCGTTATTCTGTCCTCCATGCCACCTAAGTTTGAACTCTGCCATATACAAATCAGTCTTGAACCTGCTGCAATGGGAACAGTTCAGCCTGAACTGCCAGACCATGTCCTCCCCAGACCGGAAAACAAGCAACCCAGAACTGGTTTTGCCCTAGTTACTAGCACTGCATTATCATGTGGAGCTCCTGTCCTAGACATCTGCCAAGCAGTTTCATGGGCATCCCTCCACCGGTTCACGAAGCACTATTATTTGGATTGTCAGGTTTGCCAAGAGAGGCATTTTGCCTGCTGGGTTCTGCTGGACTTTTTGTTTTGAGTCCATTCACAGATCCACCTCCAAATAGATACTGCTTTGATATCTATTCAAATGCTGCAGCTAGAAGTCTCTATCCAAAGAACAAGTTACTTACCTTTGATAATGCTCTTTATTGTAGAGGCCACAGCTGTAGAACCCTCACTGACCTCCTATCCTTCTCGTTCTGTGATTGAACCCTATCCATTATTATGATCCCAAGTCTACAAATCTGCACACTTTTACATCAGCCTGTATAGGCACCGCACGTCTTTTCTGGAGCAGGATGGTGTCAGTACGGAGCCGCAAGGTGCCAACTTCCGGCACACAAAGGTACTGCTGAAATGTTTCTGGTTCCACTCTGATGCCTAGGGAATATTCAAAAGGTCAGGAATCTATGGTTAGATAAGAGTCTCTACCAGAAAGAGCGTTACCGAAGGTAAGTAACTTGTTCGTCAAGACCAGCCGCTGGCAGCAAATGACTATCTAGGCTCTTGAGTTTCCCCATCGGAAACACTTTAGACTTCTTACAATATATGCGCTCTTCCAATAGTTCCCCAAACTCTTCCATGGCTACAGTAGAATTGGACAGAGTTGGATGTCGAAGATATACCAAGGCATGTCATCCACATACAATGGCACCACTTGTGGCCACCCATACCTCAATCCTTCAAAGCTATAAGACCCCTACCGACCCCAAACCTACATATCAGCAATGCAGCAGCTAGCGTGAACAATAAGAGGGAAAGGGGACCCCCCCTGTCTTGTCCATCTGCCTAGTTCAAAGCGTACTTTAACCACCTGTCCCCTGGAAGCCTTGCCAGGGCGCTGGTGTATAATAATTGATCCATCTAATATAGTCTATCCCAGACCTAAATGATTCGGCACTAAGCACATGTAGTCCCACTTCACAGTATCAAAAGCTTGTTCAATGTCCAACCAAGTCAGGGCATATTCACCTTCCTCCAAGCGCCATGTGGAGCAGTTGAGACAGCCTACGTAAATTACAGACAGTACTTCTTCGTAGACTAAACCCACACTTGTCTCCATGCACCAGCCTGGTGATTGCCTCCATCAGCCTGTTTGCTAATACTTAACTGAGTATCTTCGATCCACATTCCACATAGACAAAGGATGATATGCAAACAACTGTGCGAGATGTCTGTCAGGTTTCGGTTTTAAAACAATCTATACCTCTTGCATAGGTTCTGGGAGTATACCGGTCTCAAAAGCTTCCACATATCCTTCCAATAGTTTTTCCAGCATTGCCCCACATTAAATTGACAAAATTCAACAAGTAAGCCATCCGCCCCTGGTACTTTTGCCATGGATAATACTTCCTCCACAATTTCTTCTTTAGTGAGCTGGCATTTAGAATTTCCTGCTGCTCCAATGTGACTTTAGTTCTTGGATTATGACCGAGAGTCTGAATATATATCTCCTGCAGGTGCATAGTAAAAATGTCATTAAAACCTGCTTGTGTTAGGATTTCTTTCCCTTGTGTGTCCCTGACCCTCATTATAGGCGCATATTTATTAGCCAGGCCAATAGCCTGCCTGACTTACCAGCCTTCCTATGCAACCTCTGCTTATAAGTAACATATGTATGGCGACCCAGCCTGTCCCAAGTGTCCACTAATAACTTCTTCAAGTCTGTCCAGTCAGTCAATCTCTTGGGGTGAAAGATGAGACTCCCATCCACTTTCTCAATTCACTTCTCCAGGGCGAACAGAGTCTTTTCAAGATACATTTTAATACTGTAGGTCTTGGCCAGATATTCTCCTTTGATCACCACTTTCATAGCCTCCCATCCAGTAGCTCTGTTTAACACATTACCCCAGTTGGTTTCAAAGTACTGTAGGAGTTTTTACTGCAGCCACTGGGAAAATATTATATTTGAAAGGGCTTCCACCCAAAGCCGCCACAAGTAGGCAGGAGTGGAGAGTGGTCTGATAGGTATTTTGCCAGAAAAGCCACCCCTCAATTTGGACAAAAATGTAATCCAGTTGGCTATGTGTCCCCTTGGCTGGTTTATAACATGAGGAGCACCTGTCAGCAGGATATAAAAAAGGCCAGATATCTATTAATGCCAGTCCCTCCATCACTTCTCTGAGCGACTTGGTTATATTTGGCTTAGTGTTCTTCCTAGAAGGATTTCAGTCTAGTACCCTATCAAGTACAAAGTTTAAGTCCCTCGCCTGGATAATCTCTAATTGAGTGCCAGGGCTATAACCATTAATATTTTCGTTAAAAAAACTTACCATCATCAACATTTGTAGTGTATACTTCGACAAATCGGGCATCAAGGGAATCTATTGTACCTAACACTGCAAGATATATCTACACTTTGGATCTAATTTAACATCCTTTAATTGAAAGGGAACACCGGGTGTCACCCAAATCAGAACCGCAGCCCTCCTCAGCAAAGCCTGAATATCATGTACTATACAACAGACTCCTTCACTTGTTACAAGTTTTTGCAGTACTGTCACCAAACATATGTGTCTCCTGTAACATTGCAATACTCACACGAATCATTTTAAGTATGCATGTACTCTACATTGTTTAATGCTGATGTCCACTCCAGGTTTCAAGTTATGATTTTGTATTTTCCCCCTATATAACCTTACTCGACCTTCCCCGTCGCTGGCTGTGCCCCCTGCCGACGCTGTCACCATCCTCATCCCCGAGATGGACCTGGAGCCGGATCAACATCGGCCGACGTCAAATCTGACGCCGGAGGGTACTTTTGTTCCCTTGTTCATCCCAGGTGTTCCCTATCGCCCTGAGGGTGGTGATGAGGACTGGGAGGAGTCGCTGGACCCTTTAACAGACCAGCTGGAAGAGCCGGACTGGAGAGAGGAATTGGGTGACGCAAGTGGTCTGGATACCTCCCCAGACCATGGCAGGCTTTCTCACCCTACCATGGCTACAGAGGAGGTATCGTCCTATGTAGTGGTGGTGCGAAGGGCAGCTGAGGCTTTGGGCCTAGCGCTCCCTACATTGGCAGTCAGGACTAACCTCCTGACAGAGGTGCTTCAACCGGCGACAACTTCCTCTGAAGTCCTCTTGCCCTTCAATGAAGCCCTCACGGACGTCCTTCTGGGCACTTGGTCCAAGCCCAGCACAGGGGCTCCTGTGGAACGGACGATTGCCCGCCGCCACCTCCCGGCTCCGGGCGATCCCATTTTCCTCTCCCAACACCCTTCCCCCCGAGAGCTTGGTGGTCTAAGCCTCTTCTTCCAAGGGCGCATTCCCTTCCGCACCCACAGATAGGGAATTCAAGAAGCTGGATCATCTTGGGAAGCGTATGTTCTCTTCCTCCAGCTTGGCGCTGCTGTCTGTGAATACTGCATGCCTCTTGGGCCGCTATAACCATACTGTCTAGGATACGGTTGCGCAGGTGCTGCCTCAGTGCCCGGAGGAGGCCCTGGCCATTCTCTCCCAGGCAGTGGCGGATGGGAGAGATGCAGCTAAATTCACAATCCCCTGTGGACTGGATACCGCCGACTCTCTGGGCAGAACGATTGCCATGTCGGTAGCTCTTCGGCGCTATGCCTGGTTGAGGATGTCTGGTTTTTTGGGGGATGTTCAAACAACCTTGCTGGACATGCCCTTCAATGGCCGTCACCTTTTTGGTGACAAGGCAGACTAGGCGCTTGAGCGTTTTAAGGATTCTCGGGCTACAGCCAGATCCTTAGGCCTCGCTGCGGCCTCCCGTCCCCCCACCGTCTGCTTTTCGTCCCTTTTGTGGCTACGGAAGGGGCACCCCACCACGTCAGACCCAGTCCAGCCACCGGCCCACGCAAGTTGCCCAGCATCTGCGCGGACGTGGGACCCAGCGAAGCAGGTCTGGGAACCAGCGGGCGGGCCAGTCCACCCTTCCACCCCCCTCACCCTGCAGCAGCCTCCAAACCCTCCTAGTCTGACCTTTCAGGGCCATCAGCGGCCAGTGGGTGGCAGGATCCGCCATCACCTCCTCCACTGGCATTCCTTCACGTCAGACAGGTGGGTTTTGCAGATAGTCCGAAGGGGCTCCCTCTTCTTCGAGATTACCCCTCCCTCCATGCCACCGTCTCTCGATCGCATGTCGGAGGATCATTTGGCGCTTCTCCGCCAGGAAGTCTCAGCTCTCTTGGCCAAGGGAGCTATCGAGATGGTCCCTGCGCCAGAAGTAGGTCGTGGTTGCTATCCCGCTACTTTCTGGTGCCCAAGAAGGACAAAGGCCTGCGTTCTATCTTAGACCTCAGGGCCCTCAACCGCTTCCTCCGGAAGGAGAAGTTCGAAATGCTACCCTTGGCTCAGGTCTTGTCTGCCCTCGACCCCGATGACTGGATGGTGGCGTTGGACTTGCAGAACGCCTATATTCACATCCCCGTCCTGCCAGCCCACAGGCGTTACCTACGGTTCACAGTAGGCCACGAACATTTTTAGTTCACCTTGCTCCCCTTTGACCTTACCAGTGCCCCTCGGGTGTTCACTAAAGTGATGGCGGTGGTCGCAGCTCATCTGCACAGATCAGGGGTTACAGTCTTCCCCTATGTCGACGACTGGCTGTTGAAGGCGGGCTTGCCCCAGGCTGTCTTCTCCTTCCTCCAGACTACGGCAGACCTCCTGCATTCGCTGGGGTTCACTATCAACGTGCCGAAGTCACACCTGACTCCCTCTCAGACGCTCCCTTTCCTCTGAGCTGTTCTGGACACAGTGCAGTTTTGGGCCTATCCTCCTGGGCAGCGAGTCGGGGATATTCGGGCTATGATACCGATGTTTCAACCTCAATCCCGGATTTTGGTGAGAATAACCCTGGGGCTGCTGGGCCTCATGGCCTCCTGCATCCTGCTGGTGGATCATGCCAGGTGGCATATGCGGGCTCTGCAGTGGGACCTGAAGTTCCAGAGGGCGCAGCATTAGGGGAATCTTTCCAACTACGTCCAGATCTCTGAAGGGACTGCGCAACAACTGCAGTGGTGGTTGACGAACCAGGATTGGGTCAGAGGCAGATCCCTCTCTCTTCCCCAACCAGACCTCACGGTGTGACCGATGCATCACTTCTGGGATGGGGCGGCCACCTGGGAGAGACGGCGATCAGAGGAGTCTGGTCTCCGGTGGAGTCCGGTCTCCATATCAAACTGTTGGATCTCTGGGCGATTCGCTTGGCACTGAAGGCATTCCTTCCCTCCCTCAAGGGGAAGGCAGTGCAAGTGTTCACGGACAACGCCACCGCCATGTGGTATTGCAACAAGCAAGGCGGGGTGAGGTTGTGGACCCTTTGTCAAGAGGCTCTTCGCCTTTGGACATGGCTGGAACTTCAGGGCATTACCCTGGTGGTTCAACTCCTGGCAGGTTCTCTGAACGCCAGAGCGGACGAACTCAGCCGCCGGTGCCTAGTGGATAACGAATGGCATCTTCACTCGGAGGTGGTACAAGATCTCTTTCAGCAGTGGGGAGAGCCTTGGTTAGATCTGTTCGCCACTGAAGAGAATGCGCAATGTCAGCAGTTCTGTGCGTTGGAGTTTCCAAGGCGGTACTCGCTCGGCGACGCTTTTCGTCGCGAGTGGAGCTGCGGCCTCCTGTACGATTTTCCGCATGTACCACTTCTGCCCGAGTACTGAAGAACATCAAGCGCGACCGGACACAAGTCATTCTTGTGGCTCCGGACTGGGCACGAAGAGTTTGGTACCCCGAGCTCCTGATCATGACCATCGATCCTCCGATCAGACTGTCCCTTCGGTAGGATCTTCTGTCGCAGCAGCGGGGGATGGTCCTCCACCCGAACCTGTCCAGCCTCCACCTCCTTGCGTGGAGATTGATTGGCGACAGTTGACAGCTTTTGACCTTCCTCCCGAAGTCTGTAATGTCATCTTGGCAGCCAGGCGTCCATCCACTAAGACGGGTATACGCCTGTCGATGGAACAAGTTTGTGGCATGGTGCACAGGAAAAGGCTGTGGATCCCCTTTCTGCCCCTCTTTCTTAGCTTCCTTTATTCCTTCTTTCTTTGGCCCAGCAGGGCTCTGCTTTGGGCACTCTTAAAGGCTACATGGCAGCCATTTCTGCCTTTCTTCGCCTACCAGATCAGCCCTCTTTGTTCAAGTCCCCTATTGTAAGTAGGCTCTTCAAAGGCATTATTCATCTCTTTCCTCCATCTCCTTTCATAATGCCTCAAGTCGGACTTGAATCTTGTCTTGACTTACCTTATGTGCGCTTCCTTCAAGCCTCTTCACAACTGTCCTCTCAGGCTCCTCACTCTGAAGACTGCCTTTCTTGTTGCCACCACCTCTGCTCGCAGAGTGAAAGAGCTTCAGGCTCTTTCTTCTAAGCCTCCTTTCTTCTCAGTCCATCCGGACAAAGTAGTTCTTCGAACGAGACCCTCGTTTCTGCGTAAAGTTGTCACTCCCTTTCACATCGGGCAGACTATTACTCTGCCCACCTTTTTCCCGCCTCCGCACCCTTCCAAGGAGGAGGAGAGACTCCACTGTTTGGACCCAAAATGTGCGTTGTCTTTCTATCTTGCATCTAGTATAATGGGTAACCCAGTGCCCCTCAGAACCTGGGTGTGAAGATGAGAAGAAATGTTGGTTCTGTTGGGTATGAAATTGCTTTTTTTCTTATTGAATAAGAAACATTGGTGAAAGAAGCAGTTATTCAAACATTTGTGTCATAGCAGTAAATGCAAACATTAGGGAAGAAAACAACACAGAGACACACCAATCATGAATAAATCAAAGAATTGTATTGAAGAAAAAGGATCACTTTTTTTCTTTTTATATTGCGTACATGACACTAATGGGCTGTCACAAGTAATAAACAAAACGTCGCAGGTGCTGAAGTGACAAGGTGAAACAAGGTGCTGGTTGTGAAGATATATACAGTGCAGTATTGCTGGTTAAAAAGGTCATTCAAATGTTATCCATCCCTAGATACATGAATCTCTGATCCGCTGGGGAGTAGAATTTCCTTTTTGGCGTGGAGCAGAGAGAATAGGGTCAGGATTTTGACTTGCGCGTCCATACTGATCCATGTATAGGTTTGACAGGCTGGGAGTGGCCACTCCCTTGCATTGTAGATAGAAGGTGTTTTGGAAAATGAAGAAGTTCCGCATCATAGCTATCTCAAGGAGGTTCACCACGAACTCAGTGGGTATCCAATGAGGAGTGGGTCTCTGATCAAGCACCTCACGTATGCAGGCAATAGCTTGGTCTTGGGGAATGCTGGTGTACAATGAAGATACATCATGCGTAACCAAGAGCTGCGTTGATGTGTCAAAAGGCTGATTCTCCAAGATCTGAATGATATGCATCGTATCATGCACATACGATCTGGTTTCGGTGACCCACGGTTGTAGGAAGCAGTCGATTAATTGGTTCAGCGGTTCTAGGATGGAGCCACAGCCGGATATGATGGGTCTTCCACCCGGGTGAGTGAGGTTCTTGTGAATTTTCGGAAGGGTGTAAATAGTCGGTGTTCTAGGATGTTTTTTATTAAGAAAGATGTACTCAGGGTCACTCAGATACCCATCCTCCAGACCTTTCAAGGTGAGTTGATGGATCAGTTGCTGTATTTCCTAAGGTTGGATCTTTGTTGAGTTTGGTGTAGCTATCACGGCAGTTCAGTTGTCGTTGTATTTCTGCAATATACTCCTCAGTGTTCTTTACCACCACTGCTCCCCGCTTGTCAGCTGACTTTATGACAATCGCCGTGTTGTTTTTTAATGAGCTCAGGGCTAGTTTCTCCTCTTTGGTGATGTTGTGGCGAATGTACTTGCTGGTATCCCAAAGGGACATGACCTCTGTCAGTGCAATTTGTTCAAATGTCAATATCTTCTGGCTCATCAGGTATGTGGTGGGGGGGAAGGTGGTTTGAATCCGGTGGCAGTGGGCTGCTTGCTAGTAGGTTCGTTGTTACGGAAAAAGTATTTCAGTGTGATCTTTCTGAAGGATTGCTGTAAGTCCAATTTCGTATTGAAGGAATCAGGAGGTGTGGTTGGTATGAAGGAGAGGCCTTTCGCCAGGATAGAGCATTCTGCTGGAGACAAAGTATGGTCGGAGATATTAATCATCGGGTTGGATTGGTCCAAGTTGGAATCAAGCTGGGTTATATCATTAGTAGTCAATTGTGCTACAGTCTGGTCACCTGTGTTCTCTTCTTGCACCTGGGCATGGTTGTCTTCATCAGGTACAGCAAAACCTGTGGCGTTATTAATGATGTTATGATTCAGCTCGATTGGATGTTGTGCTTCCAGCGTTGGAGCCACGTCCGGTGCCGTTTGATTATCTTCACTGGGCTTAGACAGGCTTGTGACGTTGTTACTGGTGGTGTGGTTCAGCTTCATTGGAGGCTGTGTTTCCAATGTAGGAGCCACGTCTGGTGAGTGTTCTACCACCTGTAGGTCTGCCTTCTTGTTTGAATTTCCCCGTGGCTCTCCTGGGGGTAGAAGTTGACCCTGTTGTTGCCTCTTTGGATGTTGCCACCCCTGTTCCATCTTTTTGCCCTGTTCCATCCACTCTCCTGGTTCCGGCCTCTGTTGGATGGCCATGGTCGTTCCCCTAAAAAAGAAGAGGAGGAAGCGGCAGAAGAGGGACCACTGTATGTGTCCTGGTATCTTTGGCCTTGATTGTATTGGCGAGGTCCTCCGCTTGTGCCTGGTCGTTCAGGTTCACTGTCTGAGTTGCTACCAATTGAGGAGTCAGAGAAGGTGGTGAACCTTCTTGGGCCCTGTCTTCCTCTGTGAGTAAAGAAACCTTGGCTGTCTTGCTGATAGTAATCGTCAGCCAAGTATGGGTACCTGATCTTTTTGTCGTAGCCCCTGACGTCTTTGTTCAGTTTGTCCAGTTTCTTATTTAGGGTGATGGTGTTGAACTCAGCAATCACTTTTTCGGCACGTTCTAGAGTTTCTTTTGCGTTAGTGAGAGCTCTATCCTCTAGTATCTCTTTCTTAAGGTCTGCGATCTCTTGTCCCAGCTTTTTCACATATTCCAAAGCGGTTTCATCGCCTAACACCATCCAGTGTCTGGAGCAATTGTTTGCGACGAAGCTGAATCCTTCTCTAAATTTTGGCAAGTCTATGAAGATCGCAGGCTCATTCCTTAATTGTAGGCCTTTGGGTATGATGTTGGCCTGTAGCTATTTCGCGAGGAGGTGTCCGTGTTAGCGTGATCTCACCAATTTCTTCTCAAGCCTCTCTAGTTTGGCTAGTTTTTCGCTAAGGGTGTTGTCAAGTGGAGTAAGGCCAGGACCTAATAGGTTGAGTTCAGTCTGGTCATTGATCAGTTTAGCAATATACTCTTCACTGTACGAGAGTGTTTCTTTGTCTGACATAATCAAAATTAATCTATGAGGTTCACTTAATGCAATAAGGACCCTCGCAGGTGTGCACCTGCACCAATATACATCTAGTATAATGGGGTAACCCAGTGCCCCTCAGAACCTGGGTGTGAAGATGAGAAGAAATGTTGGTTCTGTCGGGTATGAAATTGCTTTTTTTCTTATTGAATAAGAAACATTGGTGAAAGAAGCAGTTATTCAAACATTTGTGCCATAGCAGTAAATGCAAAAATTAGGGAAGAAAACAACACGGAGACACACCAATCATGAATAAATCAAAGAATTGTATTGAAGAAAAATAATCACTTTTTTTCTTTATTATATTGTGTACATGACACTAAGGGGCTGTCACAAGTAATAAACAAAACGGCGCAGGTGCTGAAGTGACAAAGTGAAACAAGGTGCTGGTTGTGAAGATATATACAGTAGAGTATTGCTGGTTAAAAAGGTCATTCAAATGTTATCCATCCCTAGATACATGAATCTCTGATCCGCTGCGGAGTAGAATTTCCTTTTTGGCGTGGAGCAGAGAGAATAGGGTCAGGATTTTGACTAGCGCGTCCATACTGATCGAGGTATAGGTTTGCCAGGCTGGGAGCGAACTTGGCTTCCATGGCCACTCCCTTGCATTGTAGATAGGTGTTTTGGAAAAGGAAGAAGTTCAGCATCATAGCTATCTCAAGGAGGTTCACCACGAACTCAGTGGGTATCCAATGAGGAGTGGGTCTCTGATCAAGCACCTCACGTATGCAGGCAATAGCTTGGTCTTGGGGAATGCTGGTGTACGCGAAAGAAGCTCTAGAACGCGCCGAAAAAGTGATTGCTGAGTTCAACACCATCACCCTAAATAAGAAACTGGACAAACTGAACAAAGACGTCAGGGGCTACGACAAAAAGATCACGTACCCATACTTGGCAGACGACTACTATCAGCAAGACCGCCAAGGTTTCTTTACTCACAGAGGAAGACAGGGCCCAAGAAGGTTCACCACCTTCTCTGACTCCTCAATTGGTAGCAACTCAGACAGTGAACCTGAACGACCAGGCACAAGCGGAGGACCTCGCCAATACATTCAAGGCCAAAGATACCAGGACACATACAGTGGTCCCTCTTCTGCCTCTTCCTCCTCTTCTTTTTTAGAGGAACGACCATGGCCATCCAACAGAGGCCGGAACCAAGAGAGTGGATGGGACAGGCCAAAGAGATGGAACAGGGGTGGCAACATCCAAAGAGGCAACAAAAGGGTCAACTTCTACCCCAGGAGAGCCACTGGGAAATTTAAACAAGAAGGCAGACGTACAGGTGGTAGAACACTCACCAGACGTGGCTCCTACGTTGGAAACACAGCCTCCAATGAAGCTGAACCACACCACCAGTAACAACGTCACAGGCCTGTCTGCGCCCAATGAAGACAATCAAACGGCACCGGACATGGCTCCAACGCTGGAAACACAACATCCAATGGGGCTGAATCATAACATCATTAACAATGCCGCAGGTTTTGCTGTACCTGATGAAGACAACCATGCCCAGGTGCAAGAAGAGAACACGGGTGACCAGACTGTAGCACAATTGACTACTAACGATATAACCCGACTTGATTCCAACTTGGACCAATCCAACCCGATGATTAATATCTCCGACCATACTTTGTCTCCAGCAGACTGCTCTATCCTGGCGAAAGGCCTCTCCTTCATACCAACCACACCTCCTGATTCCTTCAATACGAAATTGGAATTACAGCAATTCTTCAGAAAGATCAGACTGAAATACTTTTTCCGTAACAACAAACCTACCAGCAAGCAGCCCTCTGCCACCGGATTCAATCCACCTTCACCCCCACCGCATACCTGATGAGCCAGAAGATATTGGCATTTGAACAAATTGTACTGACAGAGGTCATGCCCCTTTGGGATACCAGCAAGTATATTCGTCACAACATCACCAAAGAGGAGAAACTAGCCCTGAGCTCATTAAAAAACAACACAGCGATTGTCATAAAGTCAGCTGACAAGCGGGGAGCAGTGGTGGTACAGAACACTGAGGAGTATATTGCAGAAATACAACGACAACTGAACTGCCGTGATAGCTACACCAAACTCAACAAAGATCCAACCAAGGAAATACAGCAACTGATCCATCAACTCACCTTGAAAGATCTGGAGGATGGGTATCGGAGTGACCCTGAGTACATCTTTCTTAATAAAAAACATCCTAGAACACCGACTATTTACACCCTTCCGAAAATTCACAAGAACCTCACTCACCCGCCGGGAAGACCCATCATATCCGGCTGTGGCTCCATCCTAGAACCGCTGAGCCAATTCATCGACTGCTTCCTACAACCATGGGTCACAAAACCAGATCGTACGTGCGTGATACGATGCATATCATTCAGATCTTGGAGAACCAGCCGTTTGACACATCAACGCAGGTCTTGGTCACGCTTGATGTATCTTCATTGTACACCAGGATTCCCCAAGACCAACCTATTGCCTGCATTTGTGAGGTGCTTGATCGGAGACCCACTCCTCATTGGATACCCACGGAGTTTGTGGTGAACCTCCATGAGATAGCTATGATGCAGAACTTCTTCATTTTCCAAAACACCTTCTATCTACAATGCAAGGGAGTGGCCATGGTAGCCGGGTTCGCTCCCAGCCTGGCAAACCTATACATGGATCAGTATGGACGCGCTAGTCAAAATCCTGACCCTATTCTCTCTGCTCCACGCCAAAAAGGAAATTCTACTCCCCAGCTGATCAGAGATTCATGTATCTAGGGATGGATAACATTTGAATGACCTTTTTAACCAGCAATACTGCACTGTATATATCTTCACAACCAGCACCTTGTTTCACTTTGTCACTCGATCACCTGTGCAGTTTTGTTTATTACTTGTGACAGCCCCTTAATGTCATGTACACAATATAAAAAAGAAAAAAAGTGATTCTTTTTCTTCAATACAATTCTTTGATTTATTCATGATTGGTGTCTCTCTGTGTTGTTTTCTTCCCTAATTTTTGCATTTACTGCTATGACACAAATGTTTGAATAACTGCTTCTTTCACCAATGTTTCTTATTCAATTAGAAAAAAAGCAATTTCATACCCGACAGACCCAACGTTTCTTCTCGTCTTTCTATCTTGACCGCACAACGGAGTTCTGGGTGGACGATCAACTCTTTGATGGCTATATGGGTGCCAAGAAAGGTCGGGCTGTGCAAAAGCGTGCCATCTCTCGATGGGTCGTCCTTTGTATCAAGATTTGTTACTCTTTAGCTAAAAAGGAACCTCCAGTGGGGCTGCGAGCTCATTCCACTAGAGCTACGGCAGCCACTACTGCTTTGTCGCGTGGAGTCCCACTCATCGACATCTGCCTGGCGGCCACGTGGGCTTCTATGCACACGTTCACCAGACATTACTGCCTGGATAGTCAAGTCCGGAAGGATGGCTGCTTTGCCCGTTCTGTCCATCAGGACATTCTGGTGTGAAGTTGGTTCGCAGGCCCTCCTCCGGGGTTGGTATTGCTGCTGTATCTATTCTAAGGTAAGGAATCTATGACTAATAGTCTCTTTCAGATGAACAAGTTACTTACCTTCAGTAACGATGTATCTGTAAGAGACATATATTAGTTATAGATTCCTTACTGCCCCACCCACCCATCCTCTCCGCTCTGCAAACTGACTTCTAGGGTTAGGGACACCCTTACAGGGCCCTAGTGTGGCGCACCAGTGGCCAGTGTCTTTCATGGCTTTGCGCTTCTGGCGTGGAAAGTCATGTCAGAACTGACGTCCTTGCGCAGGGGCGGCATCTAAGTAGGCACTGCAACGTCATCCCGGCGACCACGACGCCGGACGCGGATTCGACTGACGCCACCTACCGACGCGCAAGGGTATTGCTGAAGAAAAATACTCCGGATCCAGTCTGACAACTGGGGGTAATTCTAAGGTAAAGAAACTATAACTAATATATGTCTCTTATAGATACATTGTTACCGAAGGTAAGTATCTTGTTCATCTATCTTTGTTCAAAGTCCAGTAATTAAAGCTTTTATGGAGGGCCTTAAAAGAGTAATACCACCCAGGGTACCTCCTGCACCAGTTTGGAATCCAAACATTGTGCTTACACAGCTCATTGGACCACCTTTTGAGCTATTACACAACTGTCCGTTACAGTTTCTTTCATGGAAAGTTGCCTTCCTCATTGCGATCACTTCATTAAGGAGAGTTGGTGAGCTACAAGTATTAACCTTAGAAGAACCATTCTTTCAACTTCATAAAGATAGAATAGTTCTTCGCACCAACCCAAAATTCCTTCCCAAAGTGGTTTCTGATGTCCATATCAGCCAGTCGGTTGAGTTACCTGTGTTCTTTCCTCAACCTGATTCGGTAGCAGAAAGAGCTCTTCAGAAAGAGCGTTATTGTATTATATTGAAAGGACTAAGGATTTTCGTAAGACAAAACAACTGTTTGTTTCATTTGCTACACCTCGCAAAGGCAATCCTATCTCTAAATCTGGTATTGCAAGATGGATTGTTAAATGCATTCAAACATGCTACGCTAAAGCTAAAAGAACTTTATCTATACCTACAAGAGCACATTCCACTCATAAAATCGGAGCGTCTATGGCCTTTTTAAGGTAACATCCTTATAGCTGACATTTGTAAAGCAGCAACATGGTCCACATCACACACATTTATCAAACACTACTGTGTGGATGTGTTAGCATGTCAACAAGCCAATGTAGGGCAAGCAGTGCTAAAGACATTTTTTCAAACAGCTGCAACATCTACTGGTTAGCCTCCGCTTTAGGAAAATACTGCTTAATAGTCTATGCAAAGCACGTGTATCTACAGCACACATGCCTCGAAAGGATTATGCTACTTACCCTGTAAGCATCTGTTCTTGGCATATATAGCTGTAGATTCACATGTGCCCTCCCACCTCCCGGACGCCTGTGGTTGTTGCAGTTTTCATTATTTACATTACATGCGCATGGACATCTGTGTACTACACTCACTTTCTCCATTCTCACCCTCTTGCGGGAAAACAATCTAACAATGAAGTCGATGCCCATGCGCACTATCACTGAAAGGAAGAGTCACTTTACCTCGTGACTGGGAAAGACGTCTTAAAAAAACAACAACTTGCAAACATCCGGACCCAACACTAGATGGCAGGAGTATGCAAAGCATGTGAATCTACAGCTCTTCATGCCAATGGACAGATGCTTACTGGTTAAGTAGCATAACCCTTCTCCTTGGCTCCTGGAGTGAGGGTGATCTGTCAATAACCTGATGTCAGATCAAAGGTACTCAGATACTTAGCTGCCCCCAACTTGTCAATGAGCTCATCCTCTCTTGGAATGGGGGTCATCAGTCTTAGTGACTGCATTGAAGTCCCTCTAGTCCACACAGAACCTCATCTCAAGTTGGTTGGGTTTGGGCACCAGTACCACTGGGCTGGCCCATGGACTACTGGAGGGCTCAGTCACCCCCAGCTCCAACATCTTGGTAACTTCCGCCTTGATTCTGGCCTTGACCTGGTCAGACAACCTGTAAATCTTACTTTTGACAGGCAAGCTGTCACCGGTTTCCACATCATGGGTAGGCCATGTTGTCATATCTGGGGGTCAGAGAAAACAGTCCAGCAAACTACTTTAGGGGACCAACAATATCAATCCCACCCTCTCAAAGGGGATCCCACCACTGGTAGTGGTATCAGGGGAGCCTTTGTTTTACCTTCTGCCTTGCCACTGGCTTGGCAGGTGGCACAGAAGCGAAAAAACTTCTTGATATGCTCAGACATCTGGGGACAGTAGATGTGGTTGACTAACCTTTCCCAGGTCTTGGTGGGCCCCAGGTGCCCAGTCAAGGGGATATCGTGGTCTAGGTTAAGGAGGAACTCCCTGTACGGTTAAGGGATCACCAGTCTCCTGGATGCCCCTGGTTTGGGGTCCCTTGGCTCACTGTACAGGAGCCTCTCCTCCCAGTACACCTTATGGGTGCCACTGGTGTCCCCTTGTGCCTCTTTGACAGCCAACTGTCGCAGGTCGTTTAGAGTGGACAGGTCCTTTATCCATTGCTCAGGTCCTCCCAGGAAGGACCCTCTGCTCTTTGGAGTTCTGCCAGGTCTGGCACGTTCCCAGGAGTCCATTCCTCTTCAGGCACCAGGCCTTCCTCCTGGGGGCAGGGGTCTTTCTGGGCCTGTGGACCTTTGGAGGCTGGGCAACCAGCCTTCCTGCCTTTCCTCTTGGCTTTAGGGACCTGGTCCATAGTTTCAGCCTCCAGGATCCCTTGACTTTCTCTCAGGGCCTTCTGTGCTATGGTAGTAACACACACCCATTCAGGGAGACCCAGCATTGCTGCATGGGCCCTCCTCTTTACTTCTGCTCAGGGGGAAGTTTCTAAGTCATTCCCTGCAGACACTCTGCTGGGATAGCAGGGGACACAGCTACCTTCTTTGGGCCAGTAACTTCTCCCCACTCAAAGTCAACCATATCCATAGGGTGTGACATTGTCAGTGCTGACAATCTTGTGCACCTCTTCAGGCAGGATCTGGTTTGGGGAAACCAGTTTACCCATAACCATGGTTGTAGGGGCACATGTATCCCACAGAGCTTCCACCTCCACCCCATTGATTTTTAGCCAATTTCTTTACTCCGTGCCACTGGAATGTTGTGATTGTGGGGCCGTAGTGATTTTCGCATATTTATAGATTTGCCGTATTTGCCACATAACCCATCATCTGCTTCATAATCTGCATATTTTAACAAAAAAAGATTTGTTTCTAGCTCAAACAGTTCAAAAGTTACTAAAATTGCAGCGACACGTGTGCCTCACAGTTAAAGGTCCTTTGCGAATGTTGACTGGTCACCTTGTTGATGCTTCTGGCTATATTTTGGTATTAAACTGGTACTAATGAGTTGCAACCAATGCCTAAACAGTGTTAAAAAGTGTAAAAATGACAAAATAATGAAGTAACACTATCACAAAAAATACTGCATTATGCCGCATAATTTGTCTTTTCTCGCTGCATAATTTAGTCAACCCTGCCACATAATTTGGCTTTCCCCTGTCGCATAATTCCAGTGGCCCTGTCTATACTTCTCCATGCTAGGAGGCGTGGGCCAAAGGTTCAATGGTTTCCCCCCACAGGGACAATAAGGTGGCCTCTGTGTACCCTTTGGGATCTCTGGGGCAATTTCCCATCCATTGGCTACACTAGCCAACCCTATGGACTGGTGTCCAGTGGGTGACTTTTTGCTGCACGCTGCATCTCCCCTCTTGTGCCCTGGCTGATCACATTCAAAGCACACCACTGCCTTCAAGGGTCTACTTTTGGGGATTCTTTGGGGGGCCTGACCCCTTTTACTTTTCTTCTGTCACCACCCAGGGATTTTTTAGGGACCCTGGTTCTTACCCACTCATCAGCTATCTTGCCCAGTTTCGTGGAGCTAAACAACTCAGGGTCCACCAGATGCTGGTGCAACTTCTCTGAATGACAATTTGTTAAAACGTGCTCCTTAACCAACAGATTGTAGGGCCCTTCAAATATTTCCACTTTGTTGCCTTCAATGCAACCATGTAGTGCCTTAGCTGAGGTGTTCGTGAAGTCTACCCATGTTTGTGTAGTGCCTTTCTGAAAGGACGTAAGCTTCTGCCTATACTCTTCAGGAGTTAACCCAAAAAGCCCAACAAGGGCTGCCTTCATGTGTATGTAAGACTCAGCTACCTCCTCCTCTAGTGAGAGTAGTTTATCTCTACCAACACCTGTTTCTAGCTCCCACAGAAGTGTTCCCCAGTGTTGTCACCACCTTCCTCATTTTGATAGCTGTCTCAAATGAGGCCAGCCGCTTGTCAATGTCATCCCCTGGAACATAACTAGGGACAACTCATGTGGGCAACCTTACACTAGGGGCACCCCATCAGCACCTCCAGATCTGCTGCCACCATATTCTCTGGGCTCCAAGCCCAGTCTGGCCCTCTTTTTCTATAGAGCCAATCTTCTTTCAGTCGTAGCTAGGGCCTTCTCCTCTTTGTCCAGGGCTGCCATGCTCTCCTGTATGGACCTCTGGCTGTGTTCAGAGCCAACCAGACTGTGGGCCCTGGGGACCCTCCTGGGTCTTTCAGGGAGGGGCGGTGGGTAAGCTCCATTCAACAAGTTGTGATTGTCCTCCAAATCCTCTTCATCCCCACTACTATGGGGTAATTCCTTCCTCAGACTTGGAGGTAACCTGTGAACCTCCTCTCAAGCTCTTATGGCTTTAAAGAAAGCGGGCTTTTTGACTTTAGATCCCTTGATGATTTTCCTCTTTGGACAAAATGCCCTCAGGTTATCCTTCTTGTATGAGGACAGATTTGCCAAGTCAAGCTTGAGGTCTCCATGTCGAAAAAGTGGCTCCTGGGCTTTGTTCAAACTTTCACTTCAACTTTGCAAAACCTTTTAACTCTCCTCTACTCCTTTGAAAACATTTTTGCACTCTTTGGAGACAGTACTCTGGAGTTCAACAGTGTCCATAGAAAATACTTTTTGGGAGCTAGAACCTCTTTTCTAAGTGTCTACCTGTGCAGAGTCTCAGACTTCTTAACTTCAACAGCTGTATGGCACTTCGAAACACACATTCTGGATCTCACCGCTAGCCATTTATATGAGGAAATGGGGTGTATTATATAGTGTGGTTGTGCAACCTCACTGTGTAATACACTTACCAAACCCTTTAGGACCCTTAGGCTTCGTCTGTCAAAATCTAAGCTCAATCCTAGGTAGCTGTGGCACTGAGCAGCAAGGCTTACGCAGAGGAACAAGTGTAAAGCATTTAAACAGCACCAAAAAAATTGAAGAGGAAATCAACATGACACAAGATATCTGGCAACAATTTACAAAAATAGGCTGTATTTTAATACTTTTTAGACTCTAGAAATAAAGAGATCCTTCTGAGGGTTCTGTAGATATGAATTTTTACAAGTAATAATAAATGAAAATATTTTTACTCAATCGCAAACAAGCCTTGGCCAAGTCAACAAATTGGCCACTTTGAAACTTTTTCAAGGAAAGCTTAGGTAAGTGTCAATGCGGTCGGTTAGAAGTACTTGGGGTGACCAACTCTCGCAGGTAGCCAGTGAGGGGGACCAACAAGGTCCTCAAGGACAGTTACCTTCCCAGAACAAACAGCCCTCTAGCAGTTCCAGGCACTTTATCTGCTTTGCAATGGATTCTGGAGTGTTCCTGATGCAAGGGATGAAGGATGACGAAGATGCTGTGGAAGCGAGGCGGTCGACGGGGGTCTTCCTGCAGGGATTCCTCGGTCCACAAAGATGGTGAGGGAGTCCTGGTTCCAGGGTTGATGTCACACCAAGTCCTCTCCGGTCTGGCCGAAATCCAGTCTCCACTGGACTACCAGTTGCCCATTGTCGCGATCACAGGCCAGTGCCTCTTGGGTAACAGCCTGCCTTTTGAGGGTCATAGCAACTCTCCATCAGCACTCCCGGATTCAGTGAACCCCAGTGCAATTCTGTGTGTTGGGTCTTGGTCCTTGGTGCTGCATGGCGGCGGTGGTAGCGACATGAAGACTTTGAGCTACCCGCTGTCCCCAGCAGGTTTCTTCAGCTGTTGTGACCCTGTGCTGCGAACAGGAGGCCAGTCGGCTGGCCCTTGGAGCCCCTTGACTTGACCGGGCTCTGGAGACAGATGCACCCTGTGGAGGACTCGGCAGGCACAGTCCCTCTCTTCACTAGCCCACAGGTGCAGTCTTCGACCATGCAGCCTATCTATGCTGGTCCCTCGGTGCAGTAAGGCAGTCCTTCTACGGTCCTTCTTTCAATTCGGTTGAGATCTGAGGTCTGGGTTCCAGGGGTGCCTTTCTTATGCTCGGAAACTGCCCTCAGGGCAGGATGCGGTTGGTAGCCATTGAGCTACCAGGTTTTTTCACACCTGGTGACTACTTCCTGTGAAGTGCACTATTGTGCTCACTCTCAAGATGGTGAGACCCCTCTCTCGGTGTTCAGACCTCCCTAGCCCACCCCTGGGGTGTGGCGACCTCAGGGCTACATGCCTCTGGGGAAGCCTGTTTGGTAACTGGTTTTCCCTCCCTGCTCCCCCATGCCAGCCTGTCTGCCTAAACAATGGGGGAGCCCTCCTCCCTAGTGTGACAAATCTGTCGTTCAAAGGTGGCTTCCCCTTTGAAGCCTGCCTTTTGGAGCGAACACCTAAGTGACTTCCTGCAGGAGGGAGGTAACACCTCCCTGGCCTGCAGTCCCTCATTGTTCTCCTTCCTGAGAGTCGTTGGCATGTCTCTCCAGGAGGGCAGAAAGTTGTCTCGTGGAACAGGCTCCATGTGTGCCTAGGAAGACACAGGAGTTTTAAGGGCAACAAAGTTGCAGCTTTGCAAAAGCTGCACACTGCAACAAGTTGCATTAATTTCAAATACAAGTCTGACTTAATGCAATGAGTTGTTGGATACCTTGGAGTGCCCACTTTGGTCGCACCGTCCAGGACTTAGCATAGGTGAGGGGTCAGCGTGTAATTGTGTACTCGTCAATTGGGTGACCAAGTTTTTTCACAGTAAAAATTATGTTTCGCGTGTTTACTGTTAGGACATGTAAGCTACGTGTCCTGCCAGTGTCATGTGTTGTACCCTGCCATAGTACTCAGTATGACTGTCAGAGGGGTGACTTACACAGATGTTCAGGGGATGTAGTGGCTTTACCATTGCTTTTAATGGCTAAATCGGGCTAGCAGTAAACAACTGCTCTGCCAGTCTACAGTGGCAGACTAGGGGGCTTGTTTTACTTGGGGGACCTCAAGGGTGGCACAATCAGTCCTGCAAGCCCTGTGGTACCCCTCTAACGTACATGCCCTGGGTACCAGAGTACCATATGCTAGAGATTTGCAGGTAATTTAGCCATCTCCAATTGGGTACAACCAATCCAACATACATTTTAGAGTCAGGGCACTAGCACTGAGGTCTGGTCAGCAGCCCTCTTTAAACTCTCGGAGTCAAAACACCAGCAGCATCAGTTGAAAAAACTTGGAGGTGACTGTTCGAAATGGGGGTCTCTAGTTGGCAAGGGTTTGCACCTTTGTCCAAGTAGGGACCCTTCCTTCTAGTCAGGATAAGGGAGTTACACTCCTAAAATAACCGCTGCTCACCCCCTTGGTAGCTTGGCACGAGCAGTCAGGCTTATCTTAGAGGCAGTGTGTAAAGCATTTGCACATAACCAACAGTAACACAGTGTAAGCACTACAAAAGAACACCACACCAGTTTAGAAAAATATCCAATATTTTTATATACTTAAGACAAGACCAAAAACTATAAAAATCCACAGTACAGTACTTAGAAATATTTAGTCATAAAAATAGACTTGAAATAAAGTTCCTTGAAGTCGATAGCTCCGTCTGGGGCTATCACGGCGTCATGAACAACAAATCCAAACAGTTCTGGCTGACCGCGGCGTCGGTGCAGGAGTCGTCGGGCCCTTGAAGTCACACGCGTTGCAGATCAAACTCCTCGCGGTTGAAGTCGGGAGCGCCAGCGTCAACAGGCTTTGGGTGCTGCGGTGCGTAGTGCAGCGGTGCTCGTCGTGGTGCTGGCAGGTCACGGTGCAAGCAGCGGTGTCGTCGTTGCTGAAGCGCTGTCATCGGCTGACGAACTGGAGTCAATCAATCAGGGGGTTTATAAAGCGCGGTACTCACCCGTGAGGGTCTCGAGGCGCTGGGAGGGGGGGGGGGTGGGGTGAAGCTCGAGTTCAGTCGAATAGCCAGGTCTTGAGGTTCTTCCTGAAGGTGTGCAGGGTGGGGGAGCGTCTGATGTTGACTGGGAGCTCGTTCCAGGTTTTGGCTGCGATGTAGGAGAAAGCTCTTCCTCCTGTTCTGGTTCTGCGAATGCGGGGGTCTCTGCGAGGGTGAGGTCGGCGGAGCGGAGGTTCCTCTTGGGTACGTGGAAGGAGACTCTCTCGTTGAGGTATTTGGGTCCGATGTTATGGAGGGATTTGTAGGCGTGGGTGAGCAGCTTGAAGGTTACTCTCTTCTCAACAGGGAGCCAGTGGAGGTCTCGTAGGTGTTGGGTCATGTGTTCGTGCCGTGGGGTTCCGAGGACGAGTCTGGCTGCGGTGTTCTGGATGGTTTGGAGCTTGTGTAGGAGAGTTCTGTTGATTCCGGTGTAGAGGGTGTTGCCGTAGTCCAGTCTGCTGGTTATGAGTGCGTGGGTGATGGTTTTTCTACATTCGGGGGGGTATCCATTTGAAGGTCTTACGGAGGATCCGAAGGCAGTTGAAGCTTGTGGAGGTGATGGAGTTGATCTGGCGGCTCATGGTGAGGGAGGAGTCGAGGATGATGCCGAGGTTCCGTGCGTGATCCGTCGGGGTGGGCGGACTCCCAAGGGCGGAGGGCCGCCAGGTGTTGTCCCAAGCGGAGGTGGAGGACCTCAGTCGATGGCGCCGGCATTGGTAGGCCAATACTGCGGTGCGGGATGAGGATGGTGCGTCGTGCAACTTACGAGCGGTGCCCTCGAACCACGGTGCAAGCGTTGGCTTCGATGTCGGCGTGAAGCAGCGTCGTCGGGAATACCAAGGGGACGGTGGGAAGCAAGGCGGTGCGGAGTGCCGTGCCCACAGGTCGCGGTGCAAGCAGCAGCTCGGTGGCATAATCAGCAGGCGTCATCGGTGAGACCAGGGTTGCCGTGCGGATTTGCAGTGGTGCCCTCTGTGGTGCCTTCAGGACACGGAGTCCGCAGCGGCGTCGTAGACGGCGTCGGGTTGCTTTTTCTTCTGTTGCAGCACAAAACACACAGTCCCCAGTGCTGAGGGCAGAAGAACTTGAAGTCTTTGCTGTTCCTGAGACTTCTTGAACAGGGGGCAAGCTCTACCTCAAGCCCTTGGAGAAACTCACAAAAATTGCAGAAAGTTCAAGTCCAGTCCTTTCACTGCCCAAGACAGAAGCAGCCACTGCAGGCCAACACAGCAAAGCACGCAGCAAAGTGGTAGTTCCTCCTCACAGCTTCTCCAGCTCTTCTTCTTGGCAGTCTTCCTGGTCCAAAAGAGTTCTAAAGTTTAGGGGTTTGGACCCCACTTTTTACAGCCCAAAATCCTGTCCTCTCAGGCAGAGAGTGTCTGTGCCCAGCCAGAACCAGTTCTGTCCTCTGTGGTGCAGCTTCCTGGCAGGAGTTGGAGACAGCATTGTCCAAGGCAGACAGGGCCTATTCAGGTGCAAGGGAAATCTCTTCCCACCACTCTAAATGCAGACCGGGCCTATTCAGGTGCTAGTGACAACTCCTCCCACTACTCTGAATGCAGCCCAGGTCTATTCAGCCCATCCCTGACCCATCTAGACTCTCTGGAGCCACTGCTCCTCCCCAGCCCCTGTCATCCCAAAGCCAGACAGTCAATCCACAAACCCAGCAGAGGCACACTGGATGGCTGAGCAAGAAAATACCTACTTTCTAAAAGTGGTATTTTCAAACACAGTGTAAAAATCACCTTCACTAAAAGATGCATCTTTAGATTCTGAGTTCAGGCATACTAAACTTTATTTCTCTACCTTGTTCCCAGGGGCAGTTATGTTTATAAGATGTTATAAACAAACTCCCCATTCTGTCCTATGGGAACAGGTAGCCTTGCAATAGTGAAAAACGAAATTGGTAGTAATTCACTATCAGTACATGCCACACACACCAGGGCATGTCCTACCTTTCACATACACTGCACCCTGCCCACAGGGGTACCTTGGGCCTACCTTAGGGGTGACTCCCGTGTAAGGAAAGTGAAGGTTAGGGCCTGGCAAGTGGGTGCACTTGCCAAGTCGACATGGCAGTTACAAACTGCGCGCAGACTCTGCAGTTGCAGGTCTGAGTTACCTTTTCAGGGCTACTCATGTGGGTGGCACAATCAGTGCTGCAGGCCCACTTAGTAGCATTTGATTTACAGGCCCTGGCACACTCAGTGCACTTTACAAGGGACTGACTAGTAAATCAAATATGCCAATCATGGAAACACCAATCCATAACACAATTTACACAGAGAGCATTATGCACTTTAGCACTGATCAGCAGTGGTAAAGTGTCCAGAGTCCTAAAACCAACAACAGCAGGTGAAGAAAAAATAGGAGGAAGAAGCAAAAAGTTTGGGGATAACCCTGCAAAAAGGGCCATTTCCAACAGTGACCATACAAAAAGAGTAATTTCCTTACAATCTGGAAAAAATACTATTAGTCTGTTCTTAAATGTGGAGGCCCTGTCTCACATCAGTGTTTCAGGATAGCACCACATGGTTAAATAGCCTGGCAATCATTACCAGGGGGGGGAGGGGGGTGCCCCCGGAAGCTGAGGCACAATCAGCGACCTTTGTGTATGTCCAATTAAGAAGAACTTGGACAGTTGCTTGGGTTTCAGCATGTTTGTTATCCAGTCTTCAAGGTAAAGTTCAGCTGAAGGTCCTTAATCCTTTTTGGAAATGTAACAAACCTCAGGTTGCTAGGCCTAGACCACCCTTCTGCATCTTCAATTCTCTACTCCATCCTAGCCGATTGCGAATCAAGGTGGCCACCGCACCCTCAGATTGCTTTCTTTGAGCTGCAGCACGCCTACTTGTCTCCATCACCCCCTCTTCAAACTTATGTAGATCTACTTGAAGTAGGTTGCCCTGAATAGATTCTGTAACTATCTTTCCTTCCCATGCTACCCTGAAGCCCTGGATAGCAGCTATTCTGTCTGTTGGGAGAGTCAGTCTGGAGCTTCTGGGCCTCTTTTAGCCAAAGACTCTGACTTTTCTTATAGGCACCTTTAAACATTGTGTAATTCACCCTGCTCTGGTTCACTCAGCTCCGAAGAGGCATCACCCCTTCAATTCTCACCATCATGGTCCCCCTTCGGAGACCTTTGCCTTTTGACATATATATGTCCTATATGCCCATAACAATATCTCGAAGTCCTGTTGGCCTACACCATATGCCTCCACTGCAGTTTCAAGAAGAAATAAGGAGGCAAGGATTATGGGCTATCTGCCTCCAGTCAAGGCCCCAGCCTCTTCCTTGTATCTTCACCAGGCCCAAACATTTTGAGGGGAGATGAGATCTCCCGTCCTCACCAGTCTTATACCACACTATTTTCGTCAGACCTATGGGATTGCTGAGCTCTCTTTGAATCCAAGGCTATTGACAGGACCCAGTCGCAGGCCTTGTCCCCTCAATTCCTTCTTTTTACGTGGCCAAGGTGTAATCAAGATAGTGACTGGCCTGACTCATCTCTCGCATGGGAGAAAGCAATTATCCTGCTCAACCTTATTTGTGAGATTTGAAACCCACACAGCCCAACAACCAAGCCAGATCTGTGACAAGGTGACGCTGTGCTGCTCCCTAATGATGCTGTTCCGCTTTGAAAATTATTTGCGGAGCCAATATTGGCGGCACTTCTGCACGCTAACTTCAGTTCCTTTCTTTCTGCGCCACTAGATGCTGATCCATTGCTACCTCTCATTTCGAGACCTGTTACCTCAAAATTCAAAATCCAGTGTGCAATGGAAATGTAATCTCCCAAGACGATAGTAGAGACTGTCGCAAGCAAATGTTGGTGACCGATTCCCATCAGGTTTGCCTGTGGTGCCTGGGGTCAGTTCATGATTTTGAGGCGTGCAGTGATTGTGCGATGATGAATCCAAAGCGAAGAGGCAAAGCTCTACGTTGTCAAGCATCGGAGCACCCTGCGTCTCGACTGGTCCAAGTCCAAATGTCAGCCTCAGTCCCATTCCCTTTCCAGAAGGCGTTCCTTCGGTTGATCG